>BTCW01000018.1:2525000-3775000 GCA_033239725.1 Echinochloa phyllopogon
CATATATTCGAGGATTAAAAAAGGATCAACCACTGTACAAGTATTTTGATCACCTCAAGGGTGCACATAGAAACAGCCCTTGCAAAGCACTGCATAAGCAAGGCAACATTATAAACTCTAAACTACCTTAGAGGTTTAAGTAAAATCTAGTGGTCTATGTAAGGAAGGCATTGTCATCTTTAAGAAATTTCTGTAATCTCAGTTCCAGCATATGCTCTATTTGTCTCTCAAATTAGGCGAGAATAGGGCTTGATAGCGCAACAAGATTCAAAACACATGGAATCTTAAGCTACCAGATACAATCATGTGAGGGTGTATCAACTAAATTTGGTCATACAAACATAACTGAACAATGAATCAGTTAAATAATTGCATGGATCCAAGTGTTACCTACGTTATTTCGAAGCACTAGCCGCTGGTAGTCCTCAAAGCCAGCATGTTCGCAGAACTCAGGGTCGAAATACCAATCAAAATTGCGCTCACACCACTTAAAGTATCCCTGATCTTCAAGAGTTGACGGAGGATACACCGCTAACAGGTCTGCTTTGTCCACGCTCTTCAGCTGCTCTCCCTTTTAACATCAACGGACATATAAGGCACAAACAAGAGCTGGCATGCCAAAGGAAAATTCATATATAATCTTGCCAAGACATGTGATTTAACAGGTACCTCATGAGCTGCAACGCGATACAGGGCGAGCCGTATCTTCAAACTTCTAAGCTGATCCTCGTCCATGAGAGCCCAAAATTCCTCATCATCGTAATCTGGCAGGCGATGGTTCAACTGCTGCTTGACGTAATGATCTGTTGCCATCGTCAGATCATCACCACTCCAGTCAAATCCTTCAATTTCCCCTAGCCATTGTTCGCGGTCATCGGTGATTATTGCATCGTCCTTATTATCAACCCGTATATATAGTTTTCTCAACCGCCGACGTGCTTGTTGCTCTCAAGCCAGCAATGTACATGTTGAACGTCGCTACCCGAAGTAGGTGTGTGCGATTCTTGTTCTTCGATCGATCAGCTTCCTCTCGTCTGCTGGACGTCCATCCCGCCGCAGGCTCAAATCTAATCAGGACTTCCGATATATCCTTGAGAACTCCTCTGTTCTAGCATAAGCTAGCTATCCTGCTGGTCCCTGGAGGAGAGGGCGATGGATTGGTTCGTCGGAGGCGCGGATCTGTTCGGTGGAGATGGGAGTCTGCTTGCGGAGATCCCCGTGCCAAGAAGGAAAAAATAACGGGGTAGCGGCTGTTTGGGTTGGAACTTTGGGCCTGGAATCAGAGACGGATTCGTTTAGCTAGGCCTGGGTTCAGGCCCCCAGCTAGATGGACGAGATGGCAGAGTGGGCTCAGTTGCTCGCTCAGTGCGTTGTGGATGGTGGTGGTGGGCTTGGAGAGGCCGCCTGTTGGGAAGCACTAGGGCCTACGAGGCTGACATACAAATATCGGGCTTGTAGCTAGGCTATGCGCGCGCCCAGTGTCGACCGAGTAACGCTGCACTACACGTATAACCTCTTGATTTGTTTGGACAAGTCGAGATTGAATATGCCTTCTTTGCAAAATCGCCTGCTAGCTCTGGGTTTGTACTACATACATGAGTACATCATCACACCACCATCAGTTATACTCTTACGGGGTAGCTAAAAGTAAAACAGAGCACCTTAGTCCTTAGCACGAATTGGTCACGGCGGGCCAGAGATGTCAACTCGTTCGTGAGAGAGTTTATGGTATGCTTAGGTTTAATCACAAGCAAGCAGTCTGAGACAGGTATTGAAATGTGGACGATGCACGGTGGATTTCAATTGCCTGACTGAGTGCATGTGTGCAGCTGTCGCCTGTTAATCAAGATCCACAAACATTCCACACATTCATTCCTCCTGTCCTTCCGTAGCACTCTAGCGCAGCCAACCAATCCCCAGCTGTCGCGCCTTGCCCCAGTCACTGCCACCCCGGTCCCACGCGCCTCTCCAGCTGTACGGCGACCGCAAGACAGTCTCGACGCGCACTCCCGGCGTCACTGTCCGGTGGTCCCCGCCCGTCCCACCTTCCCCCACCCCACCATTCCCCACTTCGAAAACTAATCAAACCGGGGGGGGGGGGGGGGGGGGGCGGATCAACTCGATCGAACGCGCAGGCACGCGACTCCAAAAATTAATCCGCAGAATCATAGGGCTTATCACTCCATCAGTTGCTAAACCCCGCAAGGAAACGGATACGCGGCGGTGTGCGCTGCTCCCCACCCCAATCCAATCCAATCCATCCCCGTCGCCGTCTCCGCCGGTGCCGCATCCCTTTCCCCTCCTCTGGCCCCCGTCGCCGTCCTCGCGCAAGCTCACCCACGTCTGATCCTCCGCGACCTGGACGGTGCTCTCGCTGGAGACCGCTAGTGCTGCTTCTGTTCCTGCTGCTGCCACCGCTGGGCTGGGGTGACACCTCGCGATTCGGTGCCGGCACGCGGGGGTTCGTCCGGGCCCGAGGAAGCGGAGGAATGCTGTGAGACGGCGGGGGCGTCTGGTGGTGGACTCTCGCTCGGATTGGTGGCCGGTGAGCGATCGGCGCGGGCGCCATGGACGGCGGCGGCGGCGCTGCGGTGAGTGGCGTGCAGTTCGGGGGATGGGGAATGTTTCGGGGTGGTTTTTTCTTGTGCGGTTCGTTTGGGGATTGGTCTGAAGGTGTTTTATGTTGTTTTGTTTATTTTTGTTTTTGGTTGTGCGCGTGCGAAGAAGTCGGGGAAGCATGGGACCGGACAGGTGTGCCAGATCTGCGGCGACGGAGTGGGCACGGCGGCGGACGGCGAGCTCTTCACCGCCTGCGACGTCTGCGGCTTCCCGGTGTGCCGCCCGTGCTACGAGTACGAGCGCAAGGACGGTACCCAGGCGTGCCCGCAGTGCAAGAGCAAGTACAAGCGCCACAAGGGTAATGCCCTCACTCGCCATTTCCATGTAGTAATTCAGGTTAAGAGCAGCAGGTTGGGCTTGAGCAGCTACTGAAATCAATTAGATAGTTGCATTAATCGTCAGGAGCAGGGATAATACATTGTCTGGCAAATTTATTCAGATTCTTACCACATCTAGCCCTTGTTTAGGTCCCAAAAAGCAACCCCAAAGTTCACTATGCAAAAAGAAGATTCCCATCATATCAAAATGTCATAACATGCATGTAGTACTAAATGTAGATGAAATTAAAAACTAATTGTACAGTTTTGTTGTACTCTGCGAGACGAACATTTTGAGCCTAATTAATCAATTTTTGGATAATTTTTCACACAAACAAACGAAATGCTACAGTGACGCAATGATTACGAAGTGACCCCAAATCCTCAAATCCCCACCCCCTATTCTCCATCTAAACAAGGCCCTAGCCTTTCAGCAAACCAGAGCGTATATTGTTGACTTCAACCCGAGGCTGAATCTTTGCTCAATCTTGTTATCTTGTTTAGGGAGCCCTCCTATGCTTGGCGAGGAAAACGAGGATGTTGATGCTGACGATGTGAGTGACTACAACTACCCAGCATCTGGCGACCAGGATCAGAAGCAGAAGATTGCTGAGAGAATGCTCACCTGGCGCACCAACTCACGGGGTAGTGACATTGGCCTTGCTAAGTATGACAGTGGTGAGATTGGTCATGCAAAGTATGACAGTGGTGAGATCCCTCGTGGATATATCCCATCACTCACTCACAGCCAGGTTGGAGCTGGAATTTCGAACTTTAAGCTGATTGTGTTAGATATATATCAGAAGATGGAACTGATATGCAGTTTCTTCATATGAATTCATTCTACAGATCTCAGGAGAAATTCCTGGAGCTTCTCCTGATCATATGATGTCTCCTGTTGGGAACATTGGCAGGCGTGGACATCAGTTTCCCTATGTGAATCATTCTCGTACGTTCATCAGTCAACAATTGTCATTATCTTGTGTTTTGTGGATACTTCTGCATCTGCTGTGATCTAATTTGTACATCTTGTTGTACCAGCAAACCCGTCAAGGGATTTCTCTGGTAGCCTTGGTAATGTTGCATGGAAAGAGAGAGTGGATGGATGGAAAATGAAGGACAAGGGTGCAATTCCTATGACTAATGGGACAAGCATTGCTCCCTCAGAAGGACGTGGAGTTGGTGATATTGATGCATCTACTGACTATAACATGGAAGATGCCTTACTGTAAGTTTGAATATGCTGTATAACATGGAATAATTTCTGTTTCCTTCTTTATCTCAGGCAGTCGTACTGTTAGTGTGTTCGGAAATCTAAAACTGTATGTGAATCATGCTTTTTTGGACTATGCTTTGCTCTCGGATGAATTGCTTATACATTATATGGATGCAGATATCTGCAAGAAACATGTAAATGCTGACTTCTCTTGTCACTTTTAGCAATAACTTTTGTGGATCTGAATTGCAGGAATGATGAAACTCGGCAACCTCTATCCAGAAAAGTGCCAATTCCTTCATCCAGAATTAATCCCTACAGAATGGTCATTGTGCTACGTTTGATTGTTCTGTGCATTTTCCTGCACTACCGTATCACAAATCCTGTGCGCAATGCATATCCACTGTGGCTGTTGTCCGTCATATGTGAGATTTGGTTTGCTTTTTCCTGGATCTTGGATCAGTTCCCAAAGTGGTTGCCGATCAACCGTGAAACATACCTCGATAGATTGGCTTTAAGGTGATGTGAAATATCTAGTACCAATTACAGAACTGTCTCTATTGTTCTAATACTGACAATTCACAATGCTATTTCCATTATCAGGTATGACCGAGAAGGTGAACCGTCTCAGTTGGCTCCTGTTGATATTTTTGTCAGTACCGTGGATCCTATGAAGGAGCCTCCTCTTGTCACTGCAAATACTGTGCTTTCCATCCTTGCTGTGGACTATCCGGTTGACAAGGTATCTTGCTATGTTTCTGATGATGGAGCTGCTATGCTGACTTTTGATGCACTCGCCGAGACTTCAGAGTTTGCTAGAAAATGGGTACCATTCTGTAAGAAGTACAACATAGAACCCAGAGCTCCAGAGTGGTACTTCGCTCAGAAAATTGATTACTTGAAAGACAAAGTCCAAACTTCATTTGTCAAAGACCGCCGTGCCATGAAGGTATATTTAGTTTATATGCATGTAGGTTTTGGCAGTTCCTTCTGCTGTATGGCCTTGATTTCTATCTTGAAAACATACTTGACAGAGAGAATATGAAGAATTCAAAGTCCGTATTAATGGCCTTGTAGCCAAGGCACAGAAAGTTCCTGAGGAGGGATGGATCATGCAAGATGGTACACCTTGGCCTGGAAACAATACTAGGGACCATCCTGGAATGATTCAGGTTAAGCTCAATTTATTTTTGCCAAAAAGTTTTGATGAATACATTCCCAGCACAGAGTGATTATTGTTCTAAGCACTTTTAACTCAAAACTGTGGTCATTCTCAGGTTTTTCTAGGTCACAGTGGAGGCCTTGATGCCGAGGGCAATGAACTCCCTCGTTTGGTTTATGTGTCCCGTGAAAAACGTCCTGGATTCCAACATCACAAAAAGGCTGGTGCCATGAATGCACTTGTGAGTGGCTAAATACTAGCTATGTCTAACCATATCTTAGCTTCAATTACTTGGATATAATGGAAGTTGAATGCTCTCTGCAGGTTCGTGTATCAGCTGTCCTTACTAATGGGCAATACATGTTGAATCTTGACTGTGATCACTACATCAACAATAGCAAGGCTCTCCGGGAAGCTATGTGCTTCCTTATGGACCCAAACCTAGGAAGGAATGTCTGTTATGTCCAGTTTCCTCAGAGGTTTGATGGTATTGATACAAATGACCGATATGCAAACAGGAACACTGTGTTTTTCGATGTAAGCTAGCAATATCCTTTTATAGATTTTCGGACATCCCCTTCTCATTTTTATCAGCATAAAGAAATCTTTATGAATTAATGATATTTGTTATGTGATGAACTTTTCGAGAATTCTAGTGAATGTGAAGGTAATTCATCTGTATTTTTGTTTGCTGCAGATTAACTTGAGAGGTCTTGATGGCCTTCAGGGACCGGTTTATGTGGGAACTGGTTGTGTGTTTAACAGAACGGCCCTATATGGTTATGAGCCTCCAATCAAGAAGAAAAAGCCAGGGTTCTTTTCTTCGCTTTGTGGGGGAAGGAAAAAGACATCAAAATCTAAGAAGAAGAGCTCAGAAAAGAAGTCACACAAACACGCAGACAGTTCTGTGCCAGTATTTAACCTTGAGGATATAGAGGAAGGCATTGAAGGTATCATTAAGTTGCCATTTTCATTAGAGTAGATGTGCTCTCAAGATTGCTGATTTTTCGGACACCACCATTTCGCTGCTCATTTATTTATTATTTTCAACTTTGTAAATATAACATACTTAAGATACTCCCTAACTAAGAGTTACCTTTCTTTTAACCCCTGAAATTTTACCTTATACTTTGCTATCATGATAGGTTCTCAATTTGATGATGAGAAATCGCTGATTATGTCTCAAATGAGCTTGGAGAAGAGATTTGGCCAGTCCAGTGTTTTTGTAGCCTCTACTCTGATGGAATATGGTGGTGTTCCACAGTCTGCAACTCCAGAATCTCTTCTGAAGGAAGCTATCCATGTCATCAGCTGTGGCTATGAGGACAAAACTGACTGGGGAACTGAGGTAATGACTCATGAAATTTTAACTTATAACATCAGCATTGCTGACACTCGTGCTATTACCTGCTATTATCACGTCCAAGGGAATGTTGAGATATGAATTGGTGTTTTGTTGTCTGGTTTATGCCAAAAGAAAAAGAATTATGTGGTACACATCTGCTTCTGTCGTTGCAAATGATCTGTTTATTATCCATGATGAGAAAAAAAATTTATTCACTTAAAGCCTTTAATATGGTGTTCTACAGATTGGATGGATCTATGGTTCCGTTACGGAAGACATTCTCACTGGGTTCAAGATGCATGCTCGGGGCTGGCGATCAATCTACTGCATGCCTAAGCGGCCAGCTTTCAAGGGATCTGCTCCTATCAACCTTTCAGATCGTCTGAATCAAGTGCTTCGGTGGGCTCTTGGTTCCATTGAAATTCTTTTCAGCAGGCATTGTCCCATATGGTATGGCTATGGAGGACGTCTTAAATTCCTGGAGAGATTTGCTTATGTTAACACCACAATTTATCCACTCACATCAATCCCACTCCTCCTCTACTGCATTTTGCCGGCTGTTTGTCTTCTCACTGGGAAGTTCATCATCCCAGAGGTAAATCATGCACTTGGTACTTCTGCAGGCAGAATTGCGATATAAGTCTTGCTGACTTTTCTTTTCGTTTGGAATGCAGATCAGTAACTTTGCAAGTATTTGGTTTATATCACTTTTTATTTCAATCTTTGCCACTGGTATCCTTGAGATGAGGTGGAGTGGTGTTGGCATTGATGAATGGTGGAGAAATGAGCAGTTTTGGGTTATTGGTGGTATTTCTGCGCATTTATTTGCCGTCTTCCAGGGTCTTCTGAAAGTGCTTGCTGGTATTGACACCAGCTTCACTGTCACCTCAAAGGCCACAGATGAAGAAGGTGATTTTGCCGAGCTGTACATGTTCAAATGGACAACGCTTCTGATCCCACCAACCACTATTTTGATCATCAACCTGGTTGGTGTGGTCGCTGGCATTTCCTATGCGATCAACAGCGGCTACCAGTCATGGGGACCTCTCTTTGGGAAGCTCTTCTTCGCCTTCTGGGTGATTGTCCATTTGTACCCCTTCCTCAAGGGTCTCATGGGAAGGCAGAACCGCACACCGACCATTGTTGTTGTTTGGGCAATCCTCCTCGCATCGATCTTTTCGCTGCTGTGGGTTCGCATTGATCCATTCACCACCCGGGTCACTGGTCCTGATATCATAAAATGTGGCATCAACTGCTAGAATGGTCAAAAATATTAGGAATGTAATTGGCACCCGTTGTGTTGTAAGTTATTATCGGGTGACACTTTCTAGTATGCTAGGAACGAAGTTTACTTTCGTATGCACTAATCTGTACCTTGTATACCGATTATCAATAAGTTAATATGTAACTGCCTTGTTTGAAAGTGTCTGACAGTATCAATTAATTATGTACGGTGCATTAACCCTGAAGCATCTTTTGTTGTTGCTTTGTAGTTTGTATAAAGAATTTACAGGAAACGTTACATCAACCAACTCACAAGTACAGTTATACAAACCTTGCCATTTTGCATCAACTAATCGGGATACTAGTTTCTGCATAACCTAGTTTTTACATGCTATAAACCGACTGTTTGGCAGTGCAGGGCTGTGGGTGAACGGTCCCAGATTTCCTCCATTTTGCGTTGCGGCAAGTGCTTTCTGTGGTGCCCTTTCCGCCTTGCATTTTCAGGTCAATGTTCTGCAAGGTAATGCCACCACATGGAACATTTTTGCTGCAGTTCAGCTTAATGGCATCCTTGGTATTGGTTGTCCCTCTGATGTTCTTGAATACCACATTGCTGACAGCCACTGCCGATTGCTGTTGTTTGCATGGCTTAGCCTTGTCGCAGTAGTTCTGATCGATGATTATCGGGTTCTTGACATTGTACATGATCATGTTTTGAAATGTGATATCCTTGGCAAACCCACTTCCTCCCTGGTATGTCTTGATGCGTGCTCCATTCGTTGTGCCGTATAGCTGCACCGTGTCTATGGTAATGCGAGAGACTTCAGCCCTTGAGTTGTCATCTCCTAAGCTTCCAATGCTAATTCCGTGGCCTGGTCCACACACAACTTTTGACACATGGAGATTATGCGTCCCGTCCTCAATCGATATGCAATCATCTCCTGCGAAAATCCATGACAAACAAACGAGTAAATATTCTGTACAACAATAAATCCAAAGGTACAAGAGCATTATATTGTTTTTGAACTGTGAACATGATGACGCTAATTACCAGTCTTGATCTTGCAGTTCGTGACACTCACATCTCTGCTGCGAGTGATGTGGATGCCGTCGGTGTTAGGGCTGTTGCCGGGAGCAGTGATGGACAAACGTGCCAGTTGCACATTGGTACAATCCTCCACCGACATGTGGATCTGTTGGCTGTTGACAATCTTCAGATCCTCCACCCTCAAATTCTTGCAGAAGTGAAATGACAAAGCAGTCGGGGCCTCCTTGCACGGCTGAACCAAAAAATAATTGAGCTAGGTCAGGGCAGTTTGCAATAACAATTTTTGATTAATCAGATCAACGACGGAAAGTGTCGGCGCCACAGTTTACCAGAGCCTTGTGGATCTTGCACGAGTGCGGCCACCACTTGTCGCCGTTGCCGTCGACGGCGCCGCCGCCATTGACGGTGAGCTTGTGGACGCCCCGGAGCACGATCCAGTGCCTCCTGTCCCTGTCGCTCCAGTCGGCCCGGTTCGGCGACGCCACCAGCGTGCCCTTCACCGTGACCGTGACGCTGGACCTGCACGGGCCGTGGAGGGTGACGAGCTTGAGCAGGTAGCGCTTGCCGCCGCCGGGGACGAGCACGACGGCCGGCCGCGGCGAGGCGCACGCCGCCCTCCACGCCCTGGCCAGCGCCGGCGTGTCGTCGTGCCTCCCGTCGCCGCGGGCGCCGTAGCGGTCGAGGCTGAACACGCCGGAGCCCAGCGGCCTCGCCCTGATCCCGGCGGTAGCTCCGTTGGCAGGGCCGCCGCCGAAGAGCCGCGCGAGGAGAGAGGCCATGGACACGAGGCGCGACGCCATTGGCAGAGCTGCGAGCACGTCGCCGCCGCGGGCGCCGTGGCGGTCGAGGCTGAACACGCCCCGCGGCGACGAGGAGCCCGGTGACCTGCCCCTGATCCCGGCGGCGGCGCCGTTGGCAGAGCTGGGCAAGGAGCTCGCGCCGTCGGCCGAGGTGCCGTTGGCCGTGCCCGCAGCCTCCAGAGAGCCGCCGGACACGACGAGCAGCGCGAGGACTACAGGCGCCACGAACACAAGGCGCGACGCCATTGGAAGAGCTAGGAGCATGAAGATGTATCACCGGAGAATTGAGTCAATTAACGCAGCTGCTGCTCTGCTTGCTGCTTTGGTTTGGTGTTGGATTGCTCTGCTAGCTATATGCGATGCTTCAGATTCCATTGCGTTGCTTGTGAAGAAGAGCAATGGGGGGAGAGTTAGGTTGGCAGATATGAGGTTTGGAGTGTGCACGCAGACGATGCAGGTGACGGATGCATCGCCGCGCCCATGTGCGCGCGCAGGTATTGATGGATCGTCCCAGAGATTCTTCAGGCATGGCAAGCAGATAAGATAAATTTGCCTGAATCCATGAAGGTTGGAGCATGATGATGGTGGAGTACTGGAGTGTGCCCCAAAGGCAGTGGGACAGTTGGGTTCCTTTCAGGCTTTGATTAGGTGTTTGGGACACTGAACTTCTTTTTCTTCTGTATGATAAAGGCTAACCGTCGAAGTCAAACTGGCTGACTAGACTCGGAACCTGGTGTGAAAGGGAAAGAAGATGGAAAAAGAAAATCGCTTCCGATTTGTAGCGCGGAGGCTACGGAGTATGGACACTGGCTACTTCCCAAATTTCACCCCAAATTTCATTATTCTCACATCAAAATATCGGCACATGCATCGAGTACTAAATATAGATAAAATTAAAAATTAATTACCAGATGAATATTTTAAACCTAATTAATTAATATTTGAATAAATATTTATAAATACAAACAAAATACTACGGTGTCAATTGACGGATCAAAAGAGAGCATCGGAGAGAAGAGTTGAATTAAAATAATCTTACATCAGTTGTCCCGTGTTTCTTTGGCGACGCTACCGCTGCGGACGCCGTCCTACGTCAACACGTATATCAATGACATGCAGTCTGTTTTATAATAAGCCGGTTCAGTGCGGCGAAAGAATCAAATGTTTTATTCCTGCAACTAAAAATTAACATGTATTTCCTGACCATCACCATTCACCATGCATGGATCATTCCATCAGAGGAGGCTCTGATCAATCGGTCTTCCAGAAATAAGCTATACGTTTGGATCGGGTGTTAAAGATTAGAGCTTTAAATAAGTGATAATTAGACATATTAAATATAAACTAATTATAAAACTAATTACATAAGTCATATCTATTTCACGAACCTAACAAACCTAATTAAACTATAATTAATACATAATTATTATATGTTTACTGTAGCATTACATTGTTTAATCATGATATAATTAGGCTTAATAGATTCGTCTCACAAATTGATCCTCGTGTATGTAATGAGATTTTTTAATTAATCTATATTTAATATTTCTAATTAATATGTTTATATTCGATGTGATGAGCTAAACTTTAGTGGGAAGGAAAATAAATCGGGTCATATTTAATATCCATACGCTACCAGCAGCCGTTGTGCATATGGCAACAAAGGCTTACACGTTGGCTGCCTGCCTGCCTACCGTACTCGACACCCGCCACACTCCCGTCCCGTGGTTCGGCACACCTCATTCGAGTGACTTACACCGCCCGATCGGTGCAATATCGTGCGCGCGCGACCGTTGGATCGACGGGATCAGATCCATCGCATCGCGCACACGGCACAAGAGGCCGCGCTGCCGAATTCGGTCGGTCCCTTGCCGGCCCAAGCCTTGCCGTCCTCGTCAAAACAAAAAAAGGTGGACGCGGACGGCGAGGCCCAGCCCGACTCTTTCGGTCATTAACACGATCCATCCATCGGTTGAAATCGTGCTAAAAAAATCCATCGGTTGAAATGTCGAAGGATGCAAGCAAGAATAAGAATAAGCACATGATCCGTCTGAATTGGTACTAACTGGTTATGTTCGGCTGACTCGTGCTGTGAAAAAAATACTACTGACTGATACTGATTTGTTTTGAGATAAAAGTACTGCTGACTGGTGGCTGCCAAACTAAGGGGGCGACTCTTCCAAAAAAATGATTGCCTTTTGATTAGCTTGGCCAGGCATAATCACCGACCCAACGCATCGATTCATCTCCTAATAATTACACCAATGATGATGCATACTACGACCACGTCCATCCTTTTTACAAGCAAGCAGGTGGTGGGCACTATAGCACGGAATAGTCAACCGCGGGCCCCGCGTGTCATTCACTCTGCCTCCGGCTGACGACTGGGGACTGGGGAGTACGGCTATTCACTTTTCGTGTGTTGGAAGAGTGATTAACGCCGCCGGCCCAAAATGAAGGCCCAAGTACGACAAGTGAATTTTGGTACGAGAATGGCGCTGGTTAGTTTCATTACCAAAAAGTCGATTACACTATTGTATCAAACAAGTGAATTTGTGTCCTCTTAAAACTTCTAAACTAATTGCAACTTGTTTTATCCACACAACTATTTAATTGTCCAACCGTCTGTTGTAGCTCCTCAGCTTAGCTGCAGGTTTGGAGGATGGAGATTGTGGAACAAATTTTGAACTTAAACATGTAATTTCGTTGCCTTAGTAAGGAAATGAAATTCAGGCTCCTCCTGTGGTGAAAAAAAAAAGATTTTCCAACCTAAACCCTATAGCATCGCTAAGCTTATTGCGGTTGACCGGTCAGAGCGTTTGAACTCTGGGAGTCAATGAAACTCCCAATGACCTAGGTTCCAAACATGGTACCTCTAACAAAGCCTTGGGGGAGTCTCCACCCATGATTGAGCTTTTTTAAAAACCCTCCGTTTTTTGTTTGCTTTTTTTGCATGTTAGTACGCAAATTGAGTTTTCAATTCAAAATGTGGAGGTGATGGAGATAAATAACAGCATAACCATAACATATGCCGGGAAAATACTTTTAAGATCTTTCCGCGATAATTTTCATGTGTCTAGGTTTAAACTAGTAACAATGTTTCGAACCTAAGGCAAAAATGCCAAGATGTGCCATACCCGTGAAATATCTGCTGGTGTTGTTGACGTCTTGTTGCTTTTTGTAAAAGAATATATACATAAATGTTACTTGAATCAATTACAACTACAGTGACCAATGCAGAGAATTGCAGGTTTGTATCTACCAGAAGCCCCATGAGTATGACTAATTTTTTTCTACCACACACCTTTTTGGACAGATACACATATATACTTTGTACATGCTACAAGCTGCTCAGTTCCAACTGTGCACACCCTAGTTTTTGGAGGTGCAGGGCTGTGGAAGGACGGTACCAGATTTTCTCCATTTTGCATTCTGGCAGGTGCTCTCTGCGGCACCGTTGGCGCCCTGCATCTTCAGGTCAATGTTCTGCAAGGTAATGCCATGGCAAGGGACGTTCTTGCTGCAGTTCAGCTTAATGGCATCCTTGGTAATAGTTGTCCCCTTGATGTTTTTGAACACTACATTGCTGACCTCCACCGCTGATCCCTGAGCTTTGCATGGCTTAGCCTTGTCACAGTAGTTCTGATCGATGATTATCGGGTTCTTGACACTGTACATGATCATGTTTTGGAATGTGATATCTTTGGCATACCCACTTCCTCCCTGGTATGTCTTGATGCGTGCTCCATTGGTTGTGCCGTATAGCTGCACTGTATCTATGGTAATGCCGGAGACTTCAGCCCTTGAGTTGTCATCTCCTAAGCTTCCAATGCTAATCCCATGCCCTGGCCCACACACAACTTGCGAAACATGGAGATTATGCGTCCCGTTCTCGATGGACATGCAATCATCCCCTGCAAAAACCAAAATTTAGTAAGAATCCGAAGATATATAGAAAAGCTAGCATTCCATATATATGGTATTGAATTGTGAAAATGCATGCTAATTACCGGTCTTGATCTTGCAGTTTGTGACCTGCACATCCTTGCTGCGGGTGATGTGGATGCCGTCAGTGTTCGGACTAGTGCCAGACGCTGTGATTGACAGGCCTGTCAACTGAACATTGGTGCAATCCTCAATGGACATATGGATTTGCTGGCTGTTGACAATTTTCAGATCCTGAACTCTCAAACTTGTGCAGTAGTGGAATGACAAAGCCGTTGGAGCCTCCTTGCACGGCTGAGAAATAACAAAATCAGTTGAGCTAGGTCAGGACACTTTTCCAGCAACAATTTACGTATATTACGACCAATCACATCAACCGTACGTACGGCGCCACACTTACGAGAGCCTTGTTGATCTTGCACGAGTTCTTCCACCACGTCTCACCGTTGCCGTCGATGCCGCCGCCGCCGTTGACGGTGAGCTTGTCGACGGCGCTGAAGACGATCCAGTGCCTCCTGTCCCTGTCGCTCCAGTCGGCCCGGTTCGGCGACGCCGCCAGCGTGCCCTTCACCGTGAACGTGACGCTGGACTTGCACGGGCCGGAGAGCTTGACGACCTTGAGCAGGTAGCGCTTGCCGCCTCCGGGGACGAGCACGACGGCCGGCCGTGGAGAGGCGCAGGCGGCCTTCCACGCCTTGGCCAGCGCCGGCGTGTCGTCATGCCTCCCGTCGCCGCGGGCGCCGTAGCGGTCGAGGCTGAACACGCTCTGCGACGCCGACGCCGACGCCGCCAGCGACCTGCCGCCCCTAATGACAGCCGGCGCGGCGGCTGCCTCGGCAGAGCTGGAGCTCATCGCGCCATTGGCCGTGCCCGCGGCGGCCCCTAGAGAGCCGTAGGAGAAGAAGAAGAAGAAGAGCAGCGCGAGGAGAGGCGCCAAGGTCACAAGCTGCATCAGCTTGCAGGACGACATTGTTGACAGAGCTGCTAAGCACGAATGCACGATCGACAACGACAATTAAGAAGGCAACAGCAGCTTAGAGTCGGAGTCTGATGAGCAAGGTCACAGGAGGCTTAAGCAGCTAAGCCAATGGAGCTGAGCTGGTTGCTTTGCTTGTCAGCTTGCTGTTGCTGCATTGGATGTTGACCCTGGCTCAGCTCACGGGGCCTATTTATATACAAGTGCTGCAGAACTCTTGGAGCTCAGCGGGAAGGAGAAGGAAATGGCTGTGTTGCGTGTGAAGAATCACACACACGTACGTGTGGGCAGCAGGGGGTTAGGCCCGTTGGCAGCTATATTAGATATGCGTTTTGAATTTGGAGTGTG
Organism: Echinochloa phyllopogon; assembly: GCA_033239725.1. Classification (NCBI taxonomy): domain Eukaryota; kingdom Viridiplantae; phylum Streptophyta; class Magnoliopsida; order Poales; family Poaceae; genus Echinochloa; species Echinochloa phyllopogon. The sequence continues at coordinate 2,540,001 of BTCW01000018.1, forward strand.
TGCGTGCGTGTGTGTGTGTGCAGGTAGACGCGAAACACGGCATCCTGATATATGCGTGCAGGTAGACGCAAGGATCGTCGATGCAGCCATAGATATATTCTTCTGCAGTGCAGGTATGGCAAGCAGATTCAGAAAATGTGCCTGAATCACGTTTCCATGCACGTATGTTTCTCATGGCCAAAAATCGCAGATTTGCCTGCTTCAATTCACGCACGCACGAGCGTGTTGGTTCAGGTGAAATTAAGAAGCCCATCTTCAGACAATGTGTAGCCTGTGAAGAGATATATAGATTGAGCAGATAGTACGTTTTGTTGCCTGAAACTGCTGGACTGCTGCCGTTGTTCTGGTTACCTCACCAGCTCACTCCGTACACAGACGACGTAGTACGCTGTGACGCCAATCATCGTCTATTAATGGTAGCTTGCTCCTTCCAGCACACGTAAAGTGGCAGTGGAAGCAGCGGCCGTCCTAGCAGTACTAGCGTGGTAGAGGAGACTGACGTGCGGGGCCCACATGTACGCTGTCCCTGTCCTAAAAGTTGTAAAAGGATGCTAGCAGTACTGAATCTGGTGATCACACGTTGTAATCCAGCGACCAGCTTACAAATCTGTAAACTGAAACTTCTCTTTGGCAATAACCTCCTGCGGTCCTCTCCACCCCTGCATCATGTACTGTGACCTCTAAAATGTTGTCATGTAGAGCCTAAAAGTAGAATTACACAAAATACGTCAGAACCCACAATTCTTATATGTCTGTGTAAACATGTAACCTGACAAATTCGGCCATACTTTTGTGGGGGTGGGGATCAAGCTAAGGCAATCTCTTTTGCAATGTCCTACTTCTTTTTGGCATAATCATAATAAGTCTTACATTTCAGAACCTGAAAGTAAATTTAACTTCCACATCAGTAAAATAAAGTTAATTTGGGCACATGCTTTAATTTAAAACCTAGAGTAGTGGTGCATATAACATTTCGGAAAGAAAAAAATAATCCACTAACAATTTTTTTAACAGCTTCCATGATCAACTGATAAGCACCACCTTCTTCAGCCTACAGATACACACACGGTGCTTTAATGTGAAGAAATATTCTAGTTAGACTTTTATCTCAGACAAATGAAGCTTACCTTTTCATCAATGTGACCCAAGTGGCGGTTATACTGGATAAGGAGCATATGAAAGAGTCAGATAGCAATGATAGAACTAGATAGATAGAGGTATTAAGTGAATAGCATCTGTGAAGAAGGGCGACTTACAAGACGTTCCATAGGACCAGGATTCAGCCTCTTTGAAATTCATCTGAGCAACGGTGAAGGGAAGAAATGTTTATGCCATCGAGCACATAAATCTGGAATAAATGGAAAAAAAGGAGCACCACAAGTTCACTAATTCCACGAATTCAGCCAAGAGTTCTATCTTTTGCTTAGCAACCCTCTTCCAAATATCAACAAACAAGCCAGTGTAGTACTTGTACCAAGTATTATCAAACCGAACACTCCACATAAATTCCTGAGTAAAGATAAAATATATCATATAACATCATCATTTGCAATACCCACCAAATTAATATGTGAATTAGAGCATCAAAAACGTGGGAAAGTCCTGCTGCAATCTTCAGCGCATGATAGAAGACCACACTCTCAATTTTTAGCAGCTGAACAACAAAACAACTTTAGGACGTGAGATAGCACCTCATACTATTTTTGGGATGCTTACCTCATATGAGCTGTCTGTAAGAAAGAATTCAATCAACTGCACATGACAAAATGGGCAATCAGACCATGACAGCATGTGACTAGAATTTTGCAATTGGTCACGTCATGCATACCTTAGTGTTACTCAGTAATTTTTCCCATAACTGGACTCACCCTCATGCGTACTACATGTTTCTCTGTAATGTTCCCAGTCCTCATACTCACCCTGCACAATGAAAATGTTACACTCATTGCTAATTAAAGTTACCTAGCAAAGTAATCTTTCGTAAAGTTCTAAGGCATATACAATGGGGGCAAAGTCATATTTCCTAAAGTTGTAAACGTGATAATGAAACACGTACTGTCCTAAGGCATATCTCTGTCTTCTTTTCACCTGTCCATGCACTTGTCATCTCCGTTCCAGCAGCCTCCGGCTCGTCGTTTCCCAGAAATAGAGGGGCCTTGCAGTTCTTCTTTCCCTCGCCACCAGCAGAGGCTAGCTTCTCTGGATCCTCGTGGGCAGCTAGCACTGGGATCATACCGGCGATCCTGCTCCATCTCCCTAATCTAAACGGGATCCCAGCCCAAATGAACCCAAATTATCTGCCGATCTCTCAATCACGTACTGCCACCTCCGATCCTCTTCCACCCTAGGGCTCAGCTCGCTCGCGCCGCGTGAGAGGATCGGAGGAGATGGCCGGCGGCGCTGGGCGCGGAGGCAAACGCCGCCAGGTGATCGAAGGGGACTTTGGAGAGGATGTATGTATGTATATATATATATATATATATAATTCGGAAGAATAGGTGAGTGATTCATACACAGCATCCCTTTCTTTTATCGAGGGTTCTAGCAATTGATATCCTTTCGCAAATAATTGAAATGTAATTTCGTGATCTGGATCTTTAATTGTTGCAAACTTCTCAAGTTCTTCTGCCAAGCCTTGATTAATGAATCTACAAAATCCCTCGAATTGGATCTGACTAAATCCGGGTATTGTGGACATTCCCTCATTTCCATTCCGGAGCATTTTAATCTTAAGTTTCTTATTTATCGAAGAAAAATTCCATTATCAGCTCACTCTTCATCAATCCCTATGGATCAATCTAGCAATCATGGAATCTATATTCTGTTTACTGAATCACATGAAATTCTAGGGAACTCCACATATGTATTTCATATATGTATTTCATACATATGAATAGAGACGATTTCGACGAAAATTTGAATTTACCAGGGGTAGAAATGCAATAAAAATGAATTGATAAAACAATCCTAAAAAAAAATTCTGCCACTTAAACTTTATGATATTCTAAAAAGATTGGATAGCAAAGATTTCTCGTTTAATCTCCTTTCTATGAAAGGGATAAAGCCATAAGAATTTATAAGCACTAGAAAGTTTGACTTTAGTTCGATTTAGAATAGCACGCTTAGTTTTATTTTCAAAAAGAATTTGAGGTTTCTTTTTTGTTTCGTAGTAGTAGAGAATTGCTGGAAAATAAAGGATTTCGTTGTAGAATCCTAAAATAAAGTATTTACTTTATTTTTTAAGTACTTGCCAATCTAGTTATCCACCTATCTACATATCCTTTCTTTTGCACTTAGGTGGGCCAAGAAGGCCAAGACATAATCTATATCAGAGCCAATTCCCTCTTTTTTTTATTTAATGCAATGAAAAATGAAATCATGATTCCCCATAGGGATATGTACATAAGGGGGATCCATAGATAATAATGCTGTTTGGACCTGGAGTTTCCCTATATACGGATTAGGGAAACATTTATTCTATTTTATTATGCCATTAAAAATAATGGGGGGAGAATACCGATTTAAAAGTCGTTCACTACTGCAATTAAAAAAAGAAAATTATAGTTAATGGTTCCAATTTTTTCTTAATTTTGCAGCCTGTGACTACAAATCCACTTTTTCTCCTTTGTGATCTCAATAGAATAGAAAGAAAAGGGAAGTTTTCTAGTGTTAGCAATGTGTGTTTTAAAATGGAATCCATCGAGGAGAATAAGCGAAACAGGATCCAAAAAAGCAGAAATCTATTTTTTGAAAAAGATTAGAAAAAGTTAAGTAGAATTAGATTCAAGATAAAAGAAAAAAGGGTTTTAGTAAAAAAGTGTAGATGAATACTTGGTCTTTTCTCGATTTTAGATCGGGTTTTTTGGCGGCATGGCCAAGTGGTAAGGCAGGGGACTGCAAATCCTTTACCCCCAGTTCAAATCTGGGTGCCGCCTGATCAATAAAATACTTAGGATTATAGTACTGATCAAACTCTACAAATTCCTACCTCTATAAGTTGGGGCACGAGAGTAACTAGGTTTGGCGAGACTGAATTTTGAGAATCCATACCATAGTTCTATCCTCAAACTAGGGTTTGTTTTGTCGGCAGTGGCCCAAACGGCTACCAATAGGGATGAGGTAGCATTTCGTTATTCTTTTATTGATTTAAATTGATTTGATTCAGGAATTTAAAACTACGAGACTAAGATGTCAGAAATCTTCGTATCCAAAGGTTCCTAAGGAGCAGTCCTTTTTCAATCTAAGCTTTTTAAATCTAAGTATAGAAGAAGGGATTTCGCGAAGAAATATCAAGACTTCCTTTCCTAATTATTATACATTTTTTATGGTACATCTTACTACATACACTTCGTGCATCTTATGCTACCTACATACACTAAAGTAAAGGTTACTGATTCTGTCGAGAATTAGATTGAATAGGCTGATCATAAATAAATTTCTGGGTTGTGGATGGGGCCTCCTCACTCTTTCATAGAAAGATAGAAAGCGGGGCACTAGGGTTTAGGTCAAAAATAAACAAGTGTAAGGTAGGTATTCAATAAATATTTATCTATCCTAATTTTAGGATATATTCTTATGCCCTTTGCTTATAAAAAAACAAATGGAAGAAAAAATCTCTCTATTCCCTTCTATTCAGGACATCCCCCTACTCTTTTTTAGAGAAAGGGCTATGTATCATATTTATACTTAATGCTCTCCAATTCTACTAGAAATCCTATACGAATTTGTTAGAAGTAAATTCCTTTAACGGATTCATCCATAGTCTTAGGGCAGAATGGCCTTTTGACCCTGTACCCTTGATTCCACTATGATTATTGATCAATAGTAGAAGAATTCCTTCATAAAAATAGGAGACATAATTTACATGGATATAGTAAGTCTCGCTTGGGCTGCTTTAATGGTAGTCTTTACATTTTCTCTTTCGCTAGTAGTACGGGGGAGGAGTGGACTCTAGGGATACTACCAATTGATTGAGTAGTCAAATTGTAGTATCAACTCTTTTCTTTAATTGATCGTTTTGCATTAATAAGTTTGGCAAACTTTATTTTTTCTCTCCTTCTTTAGTTTTGTTTCACTCTTGTAAAAAACTTTTTTAAGAAAGTAAGAAAGAGTCGTTCTATTCTACTATGTTCTATTCCAGTATAATAGAATATGTTCTATTCCAGTATAATAGAATAGAAAGGGCTATTATAGTAATTCAGAATTTCTATTCTACTAGAAGTGGCGAGTAAAAAAAATTTCTATACATAAGAAAATTAACCTATTTTACACGAAGCTATTCACAACATATCGCACATTTTCCATTTATACTATTTTCTTATTCTTAGAAAATTTTTGATGTTCTTTTTTTTTGAAGGATCTCGATTGAAGCATCTCGCGCTATTTTTAAGCATGAAAGATTCGTAGGTTTTTTCCTTTTACTTTTTTTCTTTTACTATAGTCTATTCTCGTATTATTTCCCCCCCCCCTCCATGGATTCTTTCAATGAAGAATTGTCTTCGATTTTTTTGATTTTGACTTGATGGAAATTAAGTGGATGCAGTGAAAAAAGAAGTAGAATTAGACTACTATTTCAATCTACTAATCGATTCCATGTAGATTCCAGATAATATAATAGAAAGAATCTAAAGTGTGGAAGAAAGAACTACATATAGTTCTTTCTACCACACTTTATGATTCCAACCAGATCCTTTCATTTAAGACTTGGATTTGTATTTTCTTTAATCCCTTTTTCATTTTCATTTCTTCAATGATTAATTGGAATTCCAATTAATCATTTTGGCTGGCTGTTTTTACATAAATAATAAGTAAAAAGGCAGTAGGAACTAGAATGAACAATGCGGTAGCAATAAATGCGAGAATATTGACTTCCATAACCTCTTGATTTTTTTTTCACAATAACTCGGGATGTAATCCCATAGAGAGGAAAAAGGGGTATCCTGTAAATATCAGGGGAGGACTTACATTCTGATAATACTGAATCAATTCAATATTATGAATATTGGATCTATCAAATCAATTCATGCTTGATAGTAGAATAATATAACATAGGAAGATCCCTTATCCATACTAAGACCAAAATAGGTTTTTGATTGGATTCGAAACTCCCTCTATTCTATTTTTCATTCTTTTCCACTTTTGCTTTTATATATGTATAACCATGTATAACCCAAAATAAAATCTTTCTTATCTTATCCAATTTCCCTTCCTTTTTCTTATAGTTATACATACAATTATGTATGTATGTATTATATGACCTACTTTCTATGGGTCACATAGACATCCAAATAAGCAGTAGAAGTAGAAATGAGATGGAGAAAAGAGGATCTTAAATAAAAAGGATCCAATATTTAAATCTGAAATCAAAATATTTTAATTTAGGAAAAAGAGCGTTTGCTTGGTTTTTATTTTATTAGGTTACTATCAATATCCGCTTTTTGGGATCTAAAGATGAGAGCAGATCCATAAAAAAAAGGAGTTGGCAAATAGAGCGAGGGGGATTCTTCCTAATTATTCATTGAACATACACAAACAACGTTAGAACTAGAAAATGGAAGGGGTGTGGTTTAACCCCCAAAAAGGAACTAATTAGATGAAATTTTTTCTCTAACAATAAAAGAATATGGTTTATGTATGGATTCCGGTAAAATACCGGTACTCTATTCCATAAGAGTAGAATAGGAAGTTAAGATGAGCATGGTATAATCATAAAAATAGAGTAATATCCTAAATTATACTAATCCACGTATGATATGTACGCCTTTCCTTATCAACCAGAAGTAGTGAAAAAAAAGCCTATATTGCTCTCTTTTTACTGAGAAATGCGAAATAAAAAAAGTGAAGTAAGGGTACCCCATAGATATTTGATGTTGCCTCCCCCCTCCCTCTTTTCATCAAAAATTTCCATGAAAGATGAATTTGTCCATTCATGGAACCCTAGTTCGGGACTGACGGGGCTCGAACCCGCAGCTTCCGCCTTGACAGGGCGGTGCTCTGACCAATTGAACTACAATCCCTGCGGGGTGTATGGTATACCTATTCTTAAATAGAACCATAAGAAGATTCGATTCGTCTGTCGTGCTCTAAGAAATAGAGGAATAATATACTACATACCCACATAGGATATGTGGGTATAGTGATAGTGGCATAACTAGTATGTCGTGATTTTTTATCCCTAAAAATAAACGATAATCCGCCTTTCCATAAGAAAAACTCTTTTCTTTGTCTTTTCTTTGTAAGATAAAAAATCAGAGAGATATGGATTAGAAAAAATTTCCCCATTTCTCTTTATCCTTTAGTTCTATGGATCGGACATTTTTTTTCTTTCATACAAAAAAATGCATTTAGTTTATATTCACGAAGCCCTAGATTTTTGGGCCGAGCTGGATTTGAACCAGCGTAGACATATCGTCAACGAATTTACAGTCCGTCCCCATTAACCGCTCGGGCATCGACCCAGGAAGAATTTTTTCTAGGCTTTTTGATAATCTATGATTAACCTCTTTTTATAATACTCCCTACCCCCAGGTGAAGTCGAATCCCCACTGCCTCCTTGAAAGAGAGATGTCCTGAACCACTAGACGATAGGGGCATCACTAGACGATAGCGCCATATACAACCACTCGTCATTATACTATAATGATAGTATGAGCAGTTTTTTGGAATTGTCAATATACTCGAAGAGTATAACTAGATCATAAGGAAAGAGTCTTTACTACTTTTCTGTTATGTTTTCATAGGGTTTTTTTAGTTGAGGGTTAGGTTAATTCACAGATCATCCCCTACTTTTTAAGGAAATTCCTTTAAAGGGTATAGAATAAGAATAGATTAATAAAAAGGAGTCTAGATTAGTTCAGTACAGGTATTGATTTGATTGCTCTAACAGGAAGTCCAATTTCATTTCTTTTTTGTAATTTAAACTCTGTGCTTCCTTTAGTGTTCAGACCAAAAATGCCGGCATCTTGCACTAAACTAAGTCATAAAATTCAAGAAAAAATGGAGACATTAAAAAAAATGAATGAATTTAGTAGAAAAGTACTTTCTAGGATTCGAACCGATGACTTCCATCTTACCAAAGCATTACTCTACCACTAAGTCTAAGTGAAAAGCCCTTTATCGGATTTGAACCGATGACTTATGCCTTACCATGGCATTACTCTACCACTGAGTTAAAAGGGCTTTTTATTCAATAATTAGCCACTTTCATTTACTATATATGAGTCTACTGCATAATGTACATGTACATAATATATGTATATATTAATGTACATAATATATACATATATAGAGATATATGTAGAGATTTTCTTATATATATATATATCGAGATGTAGAAGTTTATTTATGGGGAGGTTCAAAATCTTGATAAAATCAAGAAAAATAAGAAAATATTTCATATTTTCTATTATCACTTGCACAAAGTAGAGGTATTTTATTATTATATAAATAAATACGTATAACATATAATAAAATACTTGAACAGAGAGTTGACACATTCAAAAATTATTATATATATCGGATACCTTGAAGAAGGTGGGTAAGTTCATAGGTATGTAAACACGATCTCGGACGACTCACCAAAGCCCGGAAGTTCAATTTTTTTTGTTTAAGGGGATTTATTTAAGGGGAGAACAAATATGTATCAATTGTTTAATCGGATACAACAATGGGCCAAAAATGCCCAAGGGGCCATAAGAAATGCTGTTAAAAAAATGAAAGACTTTGTTTTTTTTATCTTTAGGCTATTCACTTTTCATGTGCTCAGAATGTTCTGCAGAATTAGGGACTTTTTTCTTCTATTGGCCGATCTTATGATGAGAACTTTCTCAAATTATGTTTTATTTCCCCTAATTCTAATTGGGTGGGGTATAAAGGAATTTGCGCTCTTCATATACCCATATGGCTGGGTATTAATTTTCAGTGATATACTTCTTATCTGTTTTGGTGATAGATTGAAACAATTTTTAACAAGCATCTTTTGGAAAAAGTTTCGAGTTCAAAACTTTTTAATTTTTGTTAAAAAGTTTTGGACGGATTTGTTGAAACAATTTTCAACAGGTACCCCTTGGAAATGGGGTACTTGACTATTCCACAAGGATTCTAGTCGATTTGGAACAAACTATGTTGGAGTTAATTTTATTCTAAAAAGTTGTCAGTCGAATTTATACTGCAGAGTAGAAAAATTATACTACTGCTTGCCCAACAAAAAAGAAAAACCATATGCTATATGCATAACTCCTCCAGGTTAAGAGTTTTCCGTTTCCGAACACTAGAAAAAAGGAGGATTTTAGATTTCCGATCCTAGGATGAAAAGGAAGGGAACATATACCCAATATGATTTTTGGGAGGAACGGTTGGTAATGATCTTGGTCCTCTATGCCCTTTTTTATGTTATGTGTTCTTAGTTCTATTCATCTTCTTTGATTCTTTTAAACAAGAATTTAATAAACTAGAATTGAGTGGAAAAGAAGAGAGGAAATTCGTAAATGGAGAGGATCCACTAACCAGAGACTTTCTGGATCCTCTTTATGAAGAGTTTTGGGAGTCCTCATCAGAGTCCTCTGATGTAAATTTTCATTAGGTAAATCTGTCGACTCCTATCCGCTTTTCTGTTTAAGTTATTACTCTTTGTTTGTTGCTTCTTTCAAGTGATAGAGGAAGTCTATGATGAATTTTTTAAAGTCATCTCACTCCTTCCCTATGGCTTGGATTTCATGATAAGTGGAGGAAGAAAAAATCTTTCCCAATTTATTTGTTCAATTCTGAACAAAAAAGAAAAGGAAGAAAGGGATTTATGGGGACTTAACTGCCCCCTATATCTCTTAGTGTATATTGTAGGAATTAGTGTATATTGTAGGAATAATAAAACTAGACAAGAGTCTGGCACATTTACGTCCTCACAAATAATGATCCTTGTAGTCATAACCGTAGAATAGATCCTTGCATACATTTGGTTCATACACTATTGGCATGGTAAGAAGAGATGTATTTTACAGACTAGAGAGGGGCTATCTAAATCCTAAAGTAAAGGTTCGCGATTGAAGTACCAATCGCCCACCCCCATGAATTTTCTCCGTTTGATTCGATAATGTTGAATTAGCCCCCTTCTCGAATGGCTACCCTTGACAAAGGGTAGCGTTGGTATCATAATCTACATGTAGCGGGTATAGTTTAGTGGTAAAAGTGTGATTCGTTCTATTAATAACTGAATTTGAAATGATATACTTAAGGCATCCTTAAGTTTTTTTATATTCATATTCTGATGAAAACTTTAGTTCTTATAAAGGGTTTAATCCTTTTTCTCTCAATAGCATATTGAGGAAGAATATACATTCTCGCGATTAGTATCCAAAGACTATTTGAATTTGCATCCAAAATACAAATTCGATTATGAGTACAGAGTCGCGAAGCATAATTTTGCATTTAAGTATTCCGATTGAATAAATATGAGTAAAGGATTTATGGATGAAGATACAAAAAAGTTTATTTCCAATCGTAACTAAATCTTCTTTTGTTTTGTTTAAAAAGAAATGGAAGCCCAATAGCTAAAAAACGATGGTTTTGGTTTACTAGAACCATCAGTATATTGTTTCAGCTCGGTGGAAACCCAACTCTTTTCCTCAGGATCTCTTGAATGAAATTAAGGAACGAAGTAAGTAGATTAGATAGATATTTAGGAGAATTTCTATTTCCTACTCTATAGGGATCATCTAGAAAGTGGAGAGCTTTGGTTCCATTCAGACAGAAAAGCTGACATAGATGTTAAGTGGTGAGAATATCCATAAAGGAGCCGAATGAACTCAAAATTTCATGTTCGGTTTTGAATTAGAGACGTTAAAAATAATCAACCAACGTCGACTATAACCCCTAGCCTTCCAAGCTAACGATGCGGGTTCGATTCCCGCTACCCGCTCCATTTTGTATAAAAGACTATTCTATTTGTTTGTCTAGACATGGTAGACACTTGTATTCAACCTTTTTCATCCATCTGTTTTCGGCCTTATAGAGCGGAGTAGAGCAGTTTGGTAGCTCACGAGGCTCATAACCTTGAGGTCACAGGTTCGATTCCCGTCTCCGCACTTAGCAGTCCGTATAAACGGACTGTTCTATTTGTATAGATATGGTAGAGGGCTATATCTAACTCTTTTTTTATTCAGCAGGCAGAAAAAAAAGAAAGAAAAGCATAGCCTATCCCCTTTTCAAAATCGTTTGTCTCTTGTTTGTCTCGGTGAATCCCCAGTTTAGGGAACTTTCTTAGAAAGTTGGATTTTCATCCCCGAATCGAACCACTCTTTTTTTTGAGTCGGGTGCAAAGGAAGGATAAGATAGGAAGGGGTACAGGACTAGACTAACAACTGCTTAATTTAATATTAATTTCTTATTTAATAGAAGTAGTTATGTAGTCAACTAGACTGAATTTTTTATCTTTTTTACCTTACTAAATTAAGCTGGCGAGCGACGGGAATCGAACCCGTATCTTCTCCTTGGCAAGGAGATGTTTTACCACTGAACTACGCTCGCTACATTGAACTACGCTCGCTACGGCCTATATTTTATAGGGTATATCCACCTAGGTCGACCGTCTATGTCTGGGTCGACCGTTTCATTTTCTATTAGAGTTTTCTTTTTATTAATTGTCTGTCAATCAATATTCTAATGCAATAGAATTTCATAATAATGAAAGAGAAGAGGTAATATAATAATTCAGAACGAAAATAGCATTTTAATGTGTATCAAAATCCTAATTTTTTCGAAAAAGGGCCTTTCTTTTTATTTATTTTATATAGGGCTACTAAATACTAAACAAATTCAAGAAATGAGAGAATTCAGAATAGCTACCAGAAAGACTAATCCAATCCATAATGATGTACCGGAAAATACAACGTTTTTATTATTTGACCAACCATCAGGAGAAGCAAATACAAGGGGTACACTAATTACTAAGACTGAGGAAGTCGCAATTAATGCAAAAACAGCTAATTGGAAAGCAATAGTCATATTTCTAATCCTCCAAACTACCTTCAAATAAAGTTGACTACATATTTATATTTTATCCCTCACTTAATCAAAATTGTACGAAAATACAAGAAGTGGGAGGGGTTTAATCATGAATCCATTGATTCTTCTCTTTAAAACTTTTTCCTTACCGCTTTTATTTGGATATGGAGTTGAGGGGATTTAGCCTTTATTTCACAAACAGATATAGCGGATTCTGTATCCGTGTATACAGTATACAGAGATATATCGAAAGTGGACTTGCATCTGAGATGTTTCTAGGAGTTAGTAGACCATTTCATATAGCTATGTTCTATTTGTAGGAATAAAATAGGGATTGGGATGTGGAGAGATGGCTCAGTGGTTGATAGCCCCGGTCTTGAAAACCGGTATAGTTCTAGGAACTATCGAGGGTTCGAATCCCTCTCTCTCCTTTTGTTTATTGAATACATTTGTTTCTTTCTATGTTTTTTTTGTTTTGCCCCCTTATATCATTCTTTCATAAAAAAGCATGAATGGCTCGGCTAGATGGAATAACCGAGCCAGAACAGAAAAAAAGTAGAACAGGTAGAAATAAAAAAATCTTAGTTAAGAGGGGTCATGTAAAGAACGGGCTCCAAATCACGATCAATTCCCTTTTCAAAGCCTGCAGCAGCAGCTCGGGCTCTTCCTGCATGCCACAAATGGCCCACAAAAAAGAAGAATCCTAGAACAAAATGGGAAGTCGCTAACCAACTTCTAGGAGAGACATAATTAACTGCATTGATCTCGGTAGCCACGCCACCCACGGAATTTAAAGAGCCTAAAGGAGCATGGGTCATATATTCTGCCGAACGTCGTTCTTGCCAAGGTTGGATGTCTTTTTTCAACCTACTCAAGTCCAAACCGTTGGGGCCCCTTAGAGGTTCTAACCACGGAGCACGGAGGTCCCAAAAACGCATAGTTTCCCCTCCAAAAATAACCTCTCCCGTTGGGGAACGCATTAGATATTTACCTAAACCGGTTGGTCCTTGGGCAGACCCTACATTAGCTCCAAGACGCTGGTCTCTAACTAGAAAAGTAAATGCTTGAGCTTGAGAAGCTTCTGGCCCAGTGGGTCCGTAAAACTCACTTGGATAAGCCGTATTATTGAACCAGACAAAACAACAAGCGATAAAACCAAAAACGGATAAAGCACCTAAACTATAAGACAGGTAAGCTTCGCTAGACCATACAAATGCACGGCGAGCCCATGCAAAGGGTTTGGTTAAGATATGCCAAATTCCGCCAAGTACACAAATGGAACCCAACCATACATGTCCCCCAATTATATCTTCTAAATCATCCACACTAACAATCCATCCTTCTCCCCCAAAAGGGGATTTTAGTAAATAACCAAATATAACACCGGGGCTAAGGGTTAAATTGGTAATTTTTCTTACATCCCCCCGGGGGCCCAGGTATCATATACGCCTCCAAAATAAAGAGCCTTGAGTACTAGAAGAAAAGCACCTAGACCTAACAAAATTAAGTGAATACCCAAAATTGTAGTCATTTTATTTCTATCTTTCCATACATAACCAAAGAATGGAAAAGATTCTTCAAGAGTCTCGGGTCCCAGAAGCGCGTGATAAATGCCACCGAAGCCTAAGACTGCGGAGGAAATTAGGTGAAGTACTCCGGATACAAAGTAAGGAAAAGTATCTAGAACTTCTCCCCCCGGCCCTACTCCCCAACCTAGAGTAGCTAAGTGCGGAAGTAAAATCAACCCTTGTTCATACATGGGCTTTTCTGGTACGAAATGGGCCACTTCAAATAGGTTCATTGCTCCGGCCCAGAATACGATTAATCCGGCATGGGCTACATGAGCTCCAAGTAGTTTACCGGACAAATTGATAAGTCTGGCATTCCCAGCCCACCAAGCAAAGCCGGTGGTTTCTTGGTCACGACCAGCTAAAACGAAAGTTCCATTAAAGAGCGTTGCCACGTGGTAGAACCTCCTCAGGGAATATAAGATTTTCATGAGGCTGATCCTGAGCTGCCATCCGCGCACGAATACCCTCGTTTAAAAGAATATTTTTGGTGTAGAAAGTCTCAAATTCAGGATCTTCCGCTGCACGGATTTCCTGGGAAACGAAGTCATAGGCACGTAGGTTCAGAGCCAGGCCAACTACGCCAATAGCACTCATCCATAAACCGGTGACGGGTACAAATAGCATAAAGAAATGTAACCAACGTTTATTGGAAAAAGCAACACCAAAGATTTGGGACCAAAAGCGGTTAGCAGTGACCATTGAATAAGTTTCTTCAGCTTGAGTTGGGTTAAAAGCGCGGAAGGTATTTGCACCATCACCATCTTCGAATAGAGTATTTTCTACGGTAGCCCCATGGATAGCGCATAGCAGAGCTGCACCTAATACTCCGGCAACTCCCATCATATGAAATGGGTTCAACGTCCAATTATGAAATCCTTGGAAGAAAAGGATGAATCGAAATATCGCTGCTACGCCAAAACTCGGCGCAAAGAACCAACCAGATTGTCCTAGTGGATAAATAAGGAATACGGAAACAAAAACAGCGATTGGACCAGAGAATGAAATTGCATTATAAGGCCGCAATTGAACAGACCGAACAAGTTCAAATTGACGTAACATGAAACCTATTAGTGCAAAAGCCCCATGGAGAGCGACAAAAGTGCACAAACCACCTAATTGACACCAACGAGTAAAATCCCCCTGTGCTTCCGGGCCCCATAGTAGCAACAAAGAGTGTGCTAAACTATTGGCAGGAGTGGAAACCGCCGCGGTTAAGAAGTTGCAACCTTCCAAATAAGAACTAGCGAATCCATGAGTATACCAAGAAGTTACAAAAGTAGTCCCTGTAAACCAACCCCCTAAAGCGAAATAAGCACAAGGAAAGAGCAATAGGCCGGACCATCCTACAAAAACGAAACGGTCCCTTCGTAACCAGTCGTCCATAATATCAAATAGATCATTTTCTTCTTTAGTAACTCTACCAAGGGCTATAGTCATAGTGATCCTCCTATTCAATTACTTCAACCATTTCCGAGCACCTCATATTACTTCCAGGGCATACGATAGATTATCTGTGGACGATTTCTTTCTCGTTCAATGCCCTTTTTCAATGGTCTCGAAGATAGAAATTTTGCGTTTTTATCTATGGAGTCACAACCAAGGTCGTGATAAATCCATGAATTTCATTCAATTAATTTTTGTTATACTAAGACTATAGAAATAAAGAAATAAACATTTGAATTCAGCATTATTCCATGATTCCTATTTCAAAAGCCTATCTTTTAAGGGAAACCCTTTTTTCTCATTCGCTCTCTATTGCATGGGTGGAAAAACAAAAATAGGATTCTGAAAAAAAGAAAGATATTGAAAAGAAAAATTGAGTTTTGAAACCCTTTTTATGTGTAAAGGAAAAGAGTTGTGATTTCTTCTTATTCCTATAGAACGTCTAGTAACAAGAATATGAAATCGTAAATAGCGAAAAATTCTTGCCTTGTGCGATCTAAGTCTAAGGAAATACAAAAAATCCTCTTATACACCAATTTCATCCACATCGAATTTATATATATATATATATATATATATATATATATATATATATATATATATATATATATATATATATATATATATATATATGGTGGAGGCTGTGCGTGCTGCCAAGGGAAGTGCCAAAACCCTGAAACATATTACGACTTGTTTTATTTATCCCCAAGTTTTTCTCTTTTTTTCGGTATATTCATATATGCAGTTGTTTTCTGAAAGTGATAAATAATGTCACAACCGTAACATGTGTCATGCAATACTTTAGGATTTTTCCATGATGATGATCTTGTATGCATTCTCATGTCTCCAGTGTTAAACGAGTAACAATACCTCTAATATAAGAAAAAATGTCATGAAATGGGGTAACTACATCACCAAGACGTGCTTTATTTCTATAGAAGAATTACATGAACCAGTTACAAATACAGTGATCGACACAACGAATTTCAGGTTTATATATATCTACCAGGAATATATCCCATGAGTATGACTAGTTGTTTGTACTATACACACACACTTAAATTTGTACAAGCTACAATCTGCGCAGTTGCAATTGCAACTGCCGCCTAGTTTTCGGAGGTGCACGGCTGTGGAAGAACTGTCCCGGATTTCACCCATTTTGCGTTCTGGCAGGTGCTTTCCGCGGCACCGTTGCCGCTCTGCATCTTCATGTCAATGTTCTGCAGGGTAATGCCATGGCACGGCACACTCTTGCTGCAATTCAGCTTAATGGCGTCCTTGGTATTGGTTGTCCCCTTTATGTTCTTGAAGACCACATTGCTAACCTCTACTGCTGATCCCTGCTCTTTGCATGGCTCAGCCTTGTCGCAGTAGTTCTGGTCAATTATTATCGGGTTCTGAACATTGTCCATGATCATGTTTTGGAATGTGATATCCTTGGCGTAGCCGCTTCCACCTTGGTATGTCTTGATACGTGCTCCATTGGTTGTGCCGTACAATTGCACGGTGTCTATGGTAATGCCAGAGACTTCAGCTCTCGAGTTGTCATCTCCTAAGCTTCCAATGCTGATCCCGTGCCCTGGCCCACACACAACTTGAGAGACATGAAGATTATGCGTCCCACTCTCAATTGACATGCAATCATCCCCTGCAATTAAAATCCATCACAAACAAGCAAATATTTAGTAAGAACCCGAAGCTAGCATTTTAAATAGTGAGCATGCTAAGTTATGGTCGGTACTTACCAGTCTTGATCTTGCAGTTTGTGACCTGCATATCCTTGGTGCGAGTGATGTGGATGCCGTCAGTGTTTGGGCTTGTGCCGGACGCTGTGATTGACAGGCCTGACAATTGCACATCGGTGCAATCCTCAATGGACATGTGGATTTGCTGGCTGTTCATAATTTTCAGATTCTGCACCCTCAAACTTGTGCAGTAGTGGAATGACAAAGCCGTTGGGGCCTCCACGCACGGCTGCAGAAAAAAGAAGTCAATTGATGAGCTAGTGGTTAGGACAAACAACTTTCCAATAAAAACGTACTTTACCATAAATACGCTAGGCACGGCGCGGCGCGACACTTACGAGAGCCTTGTTGATCTTGCACGAGTTCTTCCACCACGTCTCGCCGTTGCCGTCGATGGCGCCGCCGCCGTCGACGGTGAGCCCGTCGACGGCGCGGAAGACGATCCAGTGCCTCCGGTCCTCGTCGCTCCAGTCGACCCGGTTCGGCGACGCCACCAGCGTGCCCTTCACCGTGAGCGTGACGCTGGAGGACTTGCATGGGCCGGAGAGCGTGACAAGCTTCAGGAGGTAGCGCTTGCCGCCGGGGACGAGCACGACGGCCGGCCGTGGCGAGGCGCAGGCGTCCTTCCATGCCTTTGCCAGCGCCGGCGTGTCGTCGTGGCTCCCGTCGCCGTGGGCGCCGTAGCTGTCGAGGCTGAAGACGCCGGCGGCGGCGCTCTGGGACGCCAGCGACCTGGCCCTAGCGGCAGTGCCGCCGCCATTGGTGGTGCCTGCAGCCTCTATAGTAAAGGACAAGAAGAGCAGCATGAAGAGCATCGCCAAGAACACAAGCTGCATCTTCGTGGACGCCATTGGCAGACCCAGAGATCGAGCTAAGCACGTGATATATTGTCTGAAGAAGTGAGCAAAGATCACAGGAGGAGACTTCTTGCAGCTGCGTACGAGTTGCTTTGGTTGCTGAACTTGTTGGTGTTGGATAGGATCAGGTGATCGACGGGGCATATTTATAGGTGCAGGAGATGGAGGCTCGTGCACATCGCTGAGCTCTCTTCGATCTTGTCACTGGAGGGGAAAAGTCAAATTAAGGCGGGTGTTGTGTTGCGTGTGAGGAATCAGGCTCGATCACATGGCAGCAGCATGGGGTTATTAGAGCGTTAGGCTCGTCGTCAACAGACTAGATTAATCGATGGAGTTGTGGCATGCAGATTGGCACGCCAAGGTTTCCCTGATATATGATGCGTGCAGGTAGACGCATGGATCGAACGAATCCACGCGCAGATTCTGCACCCATGTGGCAAGCTGCAGATGATACAGAAATATAATGTGCCTGAATTATCTAGTTTCCATACAGTTGGGTTATATTCTCATGGCGGATTCTAGCAAGCTTGCACTGCTATTCCTCTTTGGCGTCGACACACACGTGAGTGGCATGATCGATGCATATGCACTGCACTGCACTGCACGCACGAGGGCATGATGAGCCCGTTCCGTCTATAGATCTTTAGACAAGACGTACAACGCGATCGAGTATGTAGCAGCATGAGACAATATATATTGTACGTACGTGCAGAGAGATAGACGATTTTGCATTGAGAGGAGTTTTGTTGCCTGACTTCTCATCGTACTCGATCGATCCCAAGCTAGCGGGCCGGGGAACGTCACGTCGTCGTCACAACAACACAACAGAAAGTGTTGTCGTTCGTTCTGTTTGTTGGTTACCACAACGGCTGACCCGCTCAAGAAACGACGTACTACGTTGTGACGACAATCGTCTATCTGCAGTAGCGCTTTGCTCCTTCCAGCACACGAAAAGTGGTGTGGAAGCAGCCGTCCTAGCAGTACTACGATGAGCATTCGTGTAAAAGTGGTGGCTACGTTGTTGGTGGTTCTAAGCTAACTAGCTAAGGGTTTGTTTATCCACGGTTCACGGCTCTAGCTCATGTAGAAATGGCTCTAATATAACTCTGGCTATTACGATGAAGCAACTTTTTTTCCTGTGATTTGTTTTGTAGAAAAAAATTTGGTAGAATGATTTATCCTGTCTATTTAAAGTACAAAAATCCAGTGGAATTGAAAACAATTTCCACCCAAAATTTTTCTATCCACCCCTCACACGAAAAACACTTAAAGTATTTCCACTATTTGGAGGCTACTTTTTTCACCGGCTATAAAAATTTCATGATGACCTTTTTTATCTGATTTAATCTTTAGACGTTTACGTTCCTAGTTCCTTTGATTGTTTGTATTGAATCTGGTTACACAGGTCGCAATCGACCGAAGTCATCACAAGGCTATATTAAGATACTGCTTGCATTTGTTCGATCTAGAGAGGCCGAAAACTTTAATATTTTCACACAGCGACCGTATGTACGTGTCCTGTCCTGCAGCTTTGCACACAACTCAGCTCCCCGTCCCCCATGCAGCAGTGACGCCAAAACGCAATGCAAGCAGCTCTGACAGACAGCGGGAGAAGTCGCACAAAGATCAGGAAGGAATCGTGAAACGTGCTTGGCCACAGATATGCAACCGCGTCGGTCGGTCGTGCTCGTGTTCATGCATGCCTGATGCCTCCATGCTCGATCTGCAACACGCTAAGAAAGAGACCAGTGCCGAGAACGGCAAGGGCTTGGCCCGGCAAGTTACCCGACCGAGTTCGGCAACAACACTACCTCCTTCTCCATTTTGCTTTCCTTTGTTTTTTTTTTTGGTTTCAGTGAACTAATAACATGCGCCCATGTGTCGAATTCTCCATGACACGGTGGGTGTACATGATGATTAAAACGTGCGCACGAACAAGTTTTTACAATTATGCATGCGCTCATCACAAGAACAAGATCGAGGTTAATATATACTCCGTATGTTGCACCGCTGCATGTTCTTTTTTTCCTTTTCCTTATTGATGAGATGCAGCGCCGCATGCATGTTTTAGAGCATCTCCATCCCACATTAATCGTTAGCTATTTTTAGCTAGCCTACCTCACTAGTCATCTTTACAGAATCTGTTGGATTACTATGTTATTTGTTAGTCAAATATATTTTTAAGAGTAGTTAAATCAGTAAACTTGACTAATTTTTGTAGCCAATCTCTTAAAGATGCTCTTAGACGTCGCGTCGTGCGTGTGTGACTGAAGCGAGGCATGCACGCCCGCTAGATACATGGATCCACACAACACAACACCACGGTAGAGCGAGCACATGATTACACACGATAGAGAACGATCGGCTGACTCCAAGTCTAAACATACATACTCGACGAGGCGTGCACGATATACTGTTAATTACACTATGATTGACGCAAAGATCACTGATAGTAGAAGCCATCAATCAACTTGCCTATTTCTAGACTGCTACGTGTATAATAGCTTGGTGATTGTCAAAGAACGGATACCTGCATTCTGGGTAAAATTTCGATTCTTAGATAAAAGATGATATATATCGTGTTAGGCGTGCTGCTAGGCGGTACTCCCTCCATTTCGGTTTGTAAGCCACACACACGTATATTAAGATTCAGATTTTATAATTTTTTATCAATAATTTTACCAAAAGTTTAACCTTTTATAATGTAAACTTAAAATGGTTGGATTAATTTGTAATCAAATTTACTCTCAAATGATCATAAGTTTAATCAGGACTATAAATAATATAAATAAATAATAAATAATGTGTAATTTAGGATACCGTCTCAAAAGTTAGATCAAGCCTTTCAAACCGGAGTGTAGGAGTAGAGTAGTAGACTGAGACGATGTACTACGTTAATTGGGACGTCGATCATCAGTGGTAGCTAGCTAGGTGGACTCATTAATGTGAATGCAATCATCAACATTTGAGCCGTGTTAACTATTTTTGCTCCTTGGGTGTTGTCAATAGAGATTTCATCATCATTAAATGTAGTGACATGTCCGTCCATGTTTTCGATGATGTGGCAAGAAATAAATTAATAAGATAGAGCAGGGATAATCATGTGTACACTGTTTCCAAAAACCTTGTGTTTTGCATGTATGCTAGAAAACAATAAACAATAAAACAATGCACTATGTGAAGCGTGAAAAAGTCTCTAGTCTAGCGGTCAGAGCACCTGACTAGTGCCCAACCGACCCAGGTTTGACTCCCCGTGGGAGCTAATTAACTGAGTTTAGAAGGTTTGACTCTCCGTGGGAGCGAATTAACTGAGTTTAAAATAAAAATATAAAAAAAATAGGTAGGGACTTTCCCTACTGACTTCGGTAAAAAAAATGCACTATGTGAAGCTATTATGTTGTTGGACACGATTAAACGCAGAAGTAATTTCCTTAGTGACGACGCGAGCATCATCATCAGTTCTTGTTTTTTTTGGGAAATTCATCATCATCAGTTCTTTTACAAGAAAGTATAGCGTGGTCAACCGCGGTTCGCGCATACTCATCAGCCTACTGCATGCTGAGGCCACATCCAACATTATTTAGTATCACACGTGCTGCCGTGCTGGCTAAATAATGATCTACATCATCTGTTTTTTTTCCTGTGTAGAGGAGCGAGGGAGATCGAGGAAAGAGATGAGTTAACTCTCCATGAAGAGATTCGCATGTGAGTACAACGTTTATGGAGATAGCAACAAAACTTATACGTTGCCAGCCTACAGTGTTGAGCTCTGTAATCCCTCGTTTTTAGGCACGTTTCGTGCACGTACGTTGAACTATCAAGATGGTTTCGGGCCGTGCTGCCAAGCTCTCGGGTTACTTCTTGCTTCCCAAGCTCCGTACGCGTGTTGCATGGAACCGGTTCACAATTTCTAGGAAACCCCTTTCCAAAAAAAATGACTGGCCCAATTCATATTGTTCAACGCAGATGAAGCTAATAGTAAACTGATTATGCCAACATCTGTGACGTGTCAGCATCAACCCGGTCCTTCAAGAGCGAGTAGTAGTACTCATTCCGTTCTAAAACGTAGGTCGTTTGATTTTTTTGACCTCAAGTTTGACCACTTGTCTTATTCAAAAAATTTATAAAAATATAGTCAAATTTAAGGTATTTTTGAATATTTTATATTAATAAAGTAAGCCACCTAATATGATAATTTGTACAAAACTTTGAATAAGACGAGCGGTCAAATTTAGGATAAAAAAATCAAACGACCTACATTTTAAAATGGATGGAGTAATTCGTGTGCTGGAAGAGGGATTAACGCTGCCGCCCGCCCACATAAGGCCAAGTACGTACGAGTCTTGCTTAGCGCTTTTTTCCCGTTGCTTAGCTGTTTAGCGCGGAGGTCACTCTCAATAGCACTGATTAATTAATTTTATTATCAAAGAAGTCGATTACATTGTTATATTTGTCCTATCTGAAATGTCTCGACAAATTACGATTTGTTTTAATTTATCCCGCAAACTATTTAATTATTCCATCTAAACCATCTGGTATTTTTTTCCTTTTTTTCTGTCTTCGTATGCATGTTGAGTTTTAATAAGTTCCAATTTTGTGGAGGTGATAAATAACGTCATAACTCATAACCATAGCCTATGTCATAAAATTCTCTAACAATTTTCCATGGTTATTATTATCTTTTATGCACTTAAATGTCTCCGTTGTGTTAAACCGGTAACAATAAGAAAAAAATGTTATGAACTGGGGTAATAACTAGATGATCAACATGCTGCCCTTGAAATATCAGCTCTTGTTGTTGACTTTCTGTTGCTTCTATAGAATAATATATATTAATGTACAAACAGTACAACCATCAATACAATGAATTGCAGGTTTCTAATTAAATATCTACCAGAAATGGCACTTTGTACATGCATGCTACAAGCTGCATATATAGATGCAAATTCCGCCTAGTTTTTGGAGGCGCACGGCTGTGGGAGAACCGTTCCAGATTTTCTCCATTTTGCGTTCTGGCAGTTGCTTTCAGTGGCACCGTTGCCTCCCTGCATCTTTAGGTCAATATTCTGCAAAGTAATGCCATGGCATGGGACAGTCTTGCTGCAATTGAGCTTGATGGCGTCCTTGGTAATGGTTGTCCCCCTGATGTTTTTGAAGACCACGTTGCTGACCTCCACCGCTGATCCTTGAGCTTTGCATGGCTTCGCCTTGTCGCAGTAGTTTTGGTCGATGATTATTGGGTTCTTGACATTATCCATGATCATGTTTTGGAATGTGATATCCTTGGCGTACCCACTTCCTCCCTGATATGTCTTGATGCGTGCTCCATTGGTTGTGCCATACAACTGCACCGTGTCTATGGTAATACCGGAGACTTCAGCTCTCGAGTTGTCATCTCCTAAGCTTCCAATGCTGATCCCGTGGCCTGGTCCGCACACGACTTTCGAGACAAGAAGATTATGTGTCCCGCTCTCAATGGACATGCAATCATCACCTGCAAAATCCATCACAAACGAACCAATGCAAGATTTAGTAAGAACATGATGATCGAAGCTATTCAAAAGGCTAGCATTTCATATGATTTTGAATGGTGAGGATGCTGACTAATGCCAATCAATTACCGGTCTTGATCTTGCAGTTTGTGACCTGCACATCCTTGCTGCGGGTGATGTGGATGCCGTCAGTGTTCGGACTAGTGCCGGACGCTGTGATTGACAGGCCTGTCAACTGAACATTGGTGCAATCCTCGATGGACATGTGGATTTGCTGGCTGTTCACAACTTTGAGGTCCTGCACTCTCAAACTTGTGCAGTAGTGGAATGACAGAGCCGTTGGGGCCTCCTTGCACGGCTGCAAAATAAAACCAATAAGGTTAGTTTAGCTATATATATAGATCAGGACACTTTGCAACAATAATTTCCGATCAATCGATCAGATCAACCGTACACGTACGCGATCGACACTTACCAGAGCATTGTTGATCTTGCACGAGTTCTTCCACCACGTCTCGCCGTTGCCGTCGATGGCGCCGCCGCCATTGACGGTGAGCCCGTCGACGGCACGGAACACGATCCAGTGCCTCCGGTCCTCGTCGCTCCAGTCGGCCCTGTTCGGCGACGCCACCAGCGTGCCCTTCACCGTGACCGTGACGCTGGAGGACTTGCACGGGCCGGAGAGTGTGACAGCCTTGAGCAGGTAGCGCTTGCCGCCGCCGGGGACGAGCACGACGGCCGGCTGCGGCGAGGCGCAGGCGGCCTTCCACGCCTTGGCCAGCGCCGGCATGTCGTCGTGCCTGCCGTCGCCGCGGGCGCCGTAGCTGTCGAGGCTGAATAACACGCTGCTCTGCGACGATGAGGCCGCCGCCAGCGACCTGCCCTTAGCGGCGGTAGCGCCGCCATTGGTAGTGGCTGCAGCACCTACTACCATGAGGCACATCGCCAAGAACACAAGCTGCAGCTTCGTGGATGCCATTGGCATTGGCAGACCCGTAGAGCTACTATGCATAGGGCGTGGACAAGTTGCAGCAGGCAGAGTACTCTGACGAAGTGAACAAGATCACAGGATGAGACTTGCTGGGCCAATGGATCTGCGTACGAGTTGCTTTGCTTGCTGAGCTTTGGTGGTGTCGGATCGGATTGGATGTTGACGACCATGGTGGAGTTGAAGGGGCCTATTTATACAGCGTGAACTCTTGGCGGAGCTGCTGGAAGGGGAAGAGGGGAGGAGGAAAGGGTTGTGTTGCGTGTGAAGAATCACACTCACATGATGTCAGAAGTGTTAGGCCCGTTGGCAGATTTTAGACGTGCGTTTTGAACTTGGATCAGATATGATACACGCGACGGCATGCATGCATCCTGATATATGCGTGCAGGTAGACGCAAGGATCGCTGTCGATGCAATGCAACCATAGATAGATTCTGCAGGCATGGCGAGCAGATACAGAAATGTGGACATAACTAGTTTTGCTCGCTGCATGACCTGTGTCCAGGTGCTTCAATTCCAATGCAAGCAGGGAACGTCAGAACTGAAAATGCTATGCAGCGTGATTGTACTTCCTATAATTAAGTAATGGTTTGTGGTGGCATGAGGTACTTACTCCCTCCGTCCCTTTTCATCTTTGGTTTACGGTTTCCGAAAAATAATTTTGATTGGATATAAAATAAATATATATATTAATATTTATAGTACATAATAAATATCATTAGATAGATATTTGAATTTAGTTTTTTAACAAATTTTTTTAGAGATTAAAATATTACACATATTTTCTACAAATTGAATCTAAATCGTGGCACGAAAACCAACGGCGACAGATAAAAAGGGACCGAGAGGGAGTAGCTTTCTAGTTCAACCTATGTAGCGTGACTGTACTTCCTATAATTAAGTAATGTGAATGCCTATTAAGTGCTTCAATTCCAATGCAAGTAGGGAACATCAGAACTGAAAATGCTGGTCTGCTGCCGCCGACGTACCGATACACAGACAACGTAGTACGCTGTGATGCCAAGCCAATCATCTGTCAGTAGTAACTTGCTCCTTCCATCACAAGAAAAGTGGATGAAGCAGCTAGCCGTATCGAGCGTGTCATGTTGAATGGCGGACTGTGACGTCTTGTACATGTTTCATTCCGTTTAAGGAAATACTCCTACTTTTTCATTCTCAGGGGTGTTTGGATCCAGATGCTAAAGTTTAACGCTTTAAATAAGTGATAATTAGACGTATTAAACATAAACTAATGATAAAATTAATTGCATAAGTCATGTCTATTTCGCGAGACGAACCTAACGAGCCTAATTAAGCTATAATTAATACATAATTATTATATGTTTATTGTAACATTACATTGTCTAATCATGGTATAATTAGACTTAATAGATTCGTCAAACAAATTACTCCTCGTTTATGTAATGGGTTTTTAAATTAATCTATATTTAATACTCTTAATTAACATATTTACATCCGATGTGACAACGCTAAAGTTTAGCACGTGAGAAACAAAGCGATGCCAGCAGGAGAGTTTTTATAACTTGATAGTTGAGTGCATACCGGGCGGCGAGTCGTGACGCAGCATGCCGGCCAATATGCCCCAATAGCATTAAGTTGCGGATTAAGACGTCCCACCTTTTATTTGTTCAAATCTCGACCACGGTAGAGAAGTAAAAGGTGCTATCATACATATATACACGGCTGCATGTGTTTTTTTTTTACGATTCACTGCTGCATGTGCATGCATGCTTTAGGTGTCATGTGTGCGCGTATGTGCAAGGGCGGATCCAGCGTGGGGTAGGGGGGCTAGAGCCCCCATACCCCATGAACTCTATGAGCCCCCTCTAAGCCTCCCCTATATATTTTAGCCATGAATGAGTAGGATAAGGCAGAACTACTACTTTAATGAACTACTCACACGGGAGGCCGGGGTGGGGATGAGCTGTGATGGAGACGGGAGCCTTGTTACTAGCAGGTTGGAGGGAGGATCGCGACGTTTTCTTGAATGTTTCGCTCCGTGGGAAATTTTTTGTGTACAGAATGTGGACCAGTTTTGCGGAAAACATAGGATTTAATAGAGAGAAGAGAGAGAGGCTGTATTGTGGTACATCTAACATCTTGGAAAGAAAAAAGAATGCACTAACAATTTTTTTAACAGCTTCCATGATCAACTGATAAGCACCACCTTCTTCAGCCTACAGATAGACACAGGTTGCTTTAATATGAAGAAATATTCTAATTAGACTTTGATCTCAAACAAATGAAGCTTTAGCTTTTGATCAATGTGACCCAAGTGGGTGTTATTCTGGAAAAGGAGCATATG
Organism: Echinochloa phyllopogon; assembly: GCA_033239725.1. NCBI lineage: Eukaryota > Viridiplantae > Streptophyta > Magnoliopsida > Poales > Poaceae > Echinochloa > Echinochloa phyllopogon. Next base: position 2,566,423 of record BTCW01000018.1, read on the forward strand.
AAAGAATTAGATAGCAATGATAGAACTAGAGAGATAGAGGTATGAAGTGAATAGCATCTGTGAAGAAGGGCGACTTACAAAATGTTCCATAGGACCAGGATCCAGCTCATTACTCTCAAACTCATGTTTCCATTCAAAATGGCACAAGGTATACTTTCCTTCATCATACACTTCCTTCAAAGCATATTTGAAATTCATCTGAGCAATGGTGAAGGGAAGAAATGTTTACCATCGAGCACATAAATCTGGAAAAAATGGGAAAAAAAGGAGCACCACAAGTTCACTAATTCAGCGAATTCAGCCAAGAGTTCTACCTTTTGCTTAGCAACCCTCTTCCAAATATCAACAAAGAGACCAAGTATAGTACCTGTACCAAGTATTATCAAACCGAACACTCCACATAAATTCCTGAGTAAAGATAAAATATATCATATACCCTCATCATTTGCAATACCCACCATATTAATCTTTAGAGAGTATTACAGTGAAGCCGGAGTGAATTAGAGCCTTCAAAACGTGGGAAAGTCCTGCTGCAATCTTCAGCGCATGATGTGTGAAAATTCATAGCACCTCATACTATTTTTGGGATGCTTACCTCATATGAGCTCTCTGTAAGAAAGAATTCAATCAACTGCAAATGACAAAATGGGCAATCAGACCATGACAGCATATGACTAGAATTTTGCAATTGGACACATCATGCATACCTTAGTGTTACTCAGTAACTTTTCCCATAACTGGACAGATTCTTGGTCACCCTCATGCGTACTCCCTCCGTATATAATTTAGATGTCGTTTTGGACAACGACACGGTCTCCAAAACAAAACTTTGACTTCTTATTTTTACATAAATATTGATTAAAAATAATATATATATATACTTTTATAAAAATATTTTTAAGACAAATCTATTCATATGGTTTTCACATTTCCTGAAGCGTCCCCTCGAAAGAGAGAACTTAATGTGATACAAATATCAGTCCCAGGATGCTGGTTCACATTATTACAACAGATAGTTTAGTACAAGGACAACATTACGGGAGACGGTGGCATTGCAGGGCCACGACGAACAGAACTAAAGCTAAGCTCCAGATAAAAAGGTTGAAAACATAGAGGTCTTCATCAGAGTGGCAACGCATGCGGCTTCCAGCGGGTGACCCTAACACACAGGCAAAGGTTGGGTGCAGAACGAACCCCACTAGACGACGTCCTCAGGCACAAAGTCCGGGTCTGCCTCTGCAACAGATTAAGCAAGGGTGAGTACGTACGTACTCAGCAAGTGCAACCACAACCACGGAGGGGTATAACAGAAGTATGCAAGTATTGAAGCAAGGATGGCTTATGGTTTAGTTAGCAGCAAAGCAAGTTTTATTACTCATGCAAGGGGGTTGGTTTTTCGCAATGGGTTTTCACAAAAATTACTTTTAAAAGGAACAGTAAATGTAATACTTTTTCGTACAAGATTTTGTTGCTACCAGATTTCCCATCTGTCGTAGCCCATGTCAAAACATTTCTCAGCTCAACCAAACACCAACACTTTCTTACACCAAAACAGGGGACTAGTGGAGTGACCAAGCCATAACTCGCCCAATACCGTGGACACGGCTATCCGGATAGGTTTTAACTCTGCAGAGGTGTACACAACCACAAGTAGGCTACCACAACATGAGCACCTTAGTGTCAGTGCAGCTCCTAACAAAGCCATTACCCACCATAGCTAGACTGACAAGTTATCACAGACGCGACCAGGGGTTAGCCACCTACCGACGAGGTCCTAACCAGAGGCATACCTCACATAGATCGTATCCCCAGCTCCATGGCCCTCTGTTGCTCACCAGCCCACCACATAACCAGCAGCTCAACTAGTGGGATTTATGCTAGGCCGTTGCCACATACAACGGTCGAGTGGTGGTACAGAAAAAATGGGTTAGGCTAGATGACACATCAACATCATCCCAAAACTTGTGATAGGATAGACAACTCCCACCATGCTCGACCACACCGGTTCGAGCTCACCTCGGTATTTCACACGGAAATACCGTCTGTCTCATCCCACACGGGTACTCATTTTATTTACACAAATCATCTCTTTCATTTTAAAATACGCACACGGTTGCTTTTGTAAACACCAAGCATTTGTCATGGGGGTATAATGGTAAAATGTTCCTAAGCATTTCTAGCAGTGATTAATTTTCAAATAGAACATTGTCATATTTAAATATTAATCTAGGTTGTCAAGGAATCAGTCATAGCAATCAAGGTATGGCTATCCAACCGAGTTTAGCAGTAAAATTATGCAGGTTTTATAAATCAGGCCATGGGGTGTGTTTATAAAACTGGGACAACAGTATGCATCAAAGGGTGGGATTGCACTTGCCGTTCTCCCAACCCTCGGGGGATTCCTGCCCGGGGTCTTGGTCTCCAAGCTCCTGCTCGTAGCACTGCTCCTTCTCGAGTCCTTCCTCGTTCACAGCGGAGTCTACGACACACACAACAGACACCCAATAAATAAAAGAAAAAGCTTTTATTGAGCTCCGAAAGAAAGAACGGAAAATGAGAGCGGATGATGATGACACGATTGTTTTTGAGTATGGACTTGGTTGGATTTGGCGAAAATATACTGGTGATTATTGTGGTGGAGTTTGGGGTCAAACGGGATTAATTTGGCGCATGAAATGACGAGTTTAGGGGTGTCTTAGGGCTGTTTTTAAAGAAAAAGGACCTATCTGTAAATATAGAAAAGTCCGAGGGCCTCAGGCGAAATTAACCGAGAGAGGTGGAATAGTGCTGGTGGACTGCGGGTTGATTTGGCCGAAACTCAGGGGGTTATGTGCAAAGCGCCAGAGAGAGAGGGGTTCAAGCTTGATGGACCGCGGGTTAGAATAGGGGAAACTTTAGGGGGTTATGGGCAAAACTGTCCTTTCTTCTTTCCCGAACAGAGAGAAACAGGGGAGGGGGGATCGGCGGCGACGGCCGCGGGCTCGCCGGCAACTTGGTGGATGGCGGCGGTCGGGAACAGGGGGAAAAGGGAGCGCACGGCATGACAATTTCACCCATGGTCCTACCGTGGACGGGGGTGGCCTGTGCGGTGCTAACCACGGGAGCGGCGGCGGCGGCACTGGAGGTGGTGGCGGCGGTGTGATTGCCGGCGATGGCGGCGGTGACGGGTCAAATCGACCAGGGGGAAGGGGAGAGGGCGGTATGGCGAGTTCACCCGTGTGCTTACCACGGCCGGAGACGGAGTGGGGAGGCCGGTCCACGAGAGCGGGCGGCGGCGGCGGTAATGGCGGTTGGGGGCGGTGTGCTGCGGTGGCGGAGGGCGAATTGGGTGGCGCGTGAGCTGGTGGAGGTGGAGAGGAGGCTCGCTGGTCCTTTTATAGGCGCGGCGGAGTGCTGAAGATGCGGGCCGACGAGAGGGCGGGGTAGGCGGTGGCCTTGGCGGCCGGCGAGTGGAATTGAAGATGGCCGGCGGAATTCGCGCGGGGATTGGTACGACGACGCTGTGGAGGTGCTGCTGCTGTACCGAGGTGGGGTCGTGGTCGGCGCGGTGAGAAGAGGGTGGCCCGGCAGCGTGTCCGCGGCGTGATTGGGCAGCGACGGCGAGCACGGCCTCGACACGACAGCGGTCGGCGCGGTGGTGCAGGGGTGACGTGCACGCTGGGGTGGAGGGCGGCGTGCTCCGGTGGCGCTGGGCGCAGGCCGTACGGTGGCCGGGTGAGGGCGGCACGACAGCGGTGCGAGGTGAGGGAGTAAGGGGATAGTCGGCGGCGTGCACGGCGGGCGGAGCGGGCGGATGGTGATGGTGGCAGTGCTGCGGCGGGGACGGCGACGACGAGCTCGGGTCGGGGTGGCGTAGGGCCGTCAACGGTGGTGGGGCCACTGCGATGGGCGGCACGGCGGCGATGGCGTGACTGCGGTCGGCGTCGAGCAGAGGGGTGAGCGGGGCCGGTGGCGAGCAGAGCAGCAGCGGCGGTGTCGGCCAGAGGAAGCAGAGGAGGGGAAAAGGGAAAAGAAGAGAAAAGGGGAAAAAGAAAAGAAAGAAAGAAAAGAAGAAAAGGAAAAAGAGAAAGAGAGAGGAAAAGGGGAGAGAAACGGCGGGATTCACGGCGGAAAGTTGATGGGCGGTCGACGACGGTCGGCCAGCGACGGTCGGGACCGGCGGGCGACCCGAGAGTGTTCGACACGAGGCGGGACGGAAAAAGAGGGGGCGGTGACAACGAAGCGAACAGGAAAACGAGGGGGGGAAACAAGGCGAGCAGGATTGGCGGAGGAGGGAGCTCGGGCGGTAAAACATTTTGAAAGGGGTTTTTTTTTTACCGGATGCATTACTAGGTGATTTTTTTTTCAGAGATTAAAACGCGGGCGTTACATTTCCAAACTCAACGACTTAAAGTTATTCGTGATTTATATTCCCAATGTTTGACTAAAATTTTGTCCAAAACGACATCTAAATTCTATACGGATGGAGTATTACAGGTTTCTCGGTAATGTTCCCGGTCCTCATACTCACCCTGCACAATGAAAACGTTATCTAGCACACTCATTGCTAATTAAATGACTAGTATATAAACATCCGACAGTTGAGAAAAATTATATACCATTCTAACATGGACCAGTGGTATAGGTAGTATATGTTGAGTGGTATAGATAGTATAAGGGTATTATTGAAAAAAATATAAATGACATCACTATAATTAACTTTTTTCATTCGATTATTCTAATTTTACTGTGACCTTCCGTTTCATTTCCCTCCTCTTTCTTGTTCATTTCCCTTTCTTCCTCGTTTTCCCGTCGTCTCTTCAATTCCAGTGCAAGGAGGAACATCAGAACTGAAAATGCTGATCTGCTGCCGCCGACCGTACCGGTACACATATAATACGCTGTGACGACAAGCCAATCATAGTAGCTTGCTCTCCTCCCACAACACGAAAAGTGGCTGAAGCAGCTAGCCGTGCGCGTCCTAGCATGAATATCTTTTTTTGAAACTTTAGCATGAATAATCGTGCCCGCTTGTAACCGCCACCGGGAGGCTGACGTACGGGTCCCACGTACACGTACAGGTGCTCACACGTCGCAATCGATGGAAAGACATCATAAAGAGAGTGTCCTGCGCTCAATTGCACACAACTCGACTCCCCCCGTGACACGATCGACCGAGTTCGGCAATACCACACACCTCCATTTTGCTTTGTTTTTTTCAGCGAGCCCATCACGCTACGAAACTACATGCATCATAAGAACAAGCTAAGATCGAGACTATTGGTTACATATATTATATACACGGCTGCGCATGTTTTCTTAATTTACCAGCCAGGACGAGAAGGATCGGCGGCTAGCTAGGCTAGCTCCAAGTCGTCTAAACATATACGGCTGCTTAAATGAGGCGTGTACGGTATACTCTTAATTTCAATGAGGCGTCGTCTAAACATATACCGCAAACATTTCTTTTCTTTTAAAAAAATATCACCAGTACTCCGTAAGGTTTTAAATAACGGGCTAAAGCATTTAGCAGCAGAGCTTCTAAAACAGCTAATAGCTAGCTAAATGGAGCTATAGCGGCTAATAGCGGCGTTCTTCCAAATCAGCTATAGCTGGAGATAGCGGAGGCTATAGCCGGCTATTTAAAACCTTGGTACTCCGTAATCCATTCTTCTGGTGAAGGCATGCGGCCGGCCATCTGCTCATTTTTAGACCTCTATCTATATATATAATATATGCATGTACGTACTACAGCTTGGTGATCAGGGTGATGGTCAAGGAATAATGGGTCCCTGTAGGGCCTGTAATTTTCGTTTCTGAAAGAAAAGATGAGGAGATCATTAAATACTTTGGATTGGAGAAAATACGTCAGACAGGGATGGAATGAAGGCGTTTTACGCAATGTTACGTCGACTATCATATTTTAATTAGTCTGCAAAAAAAGAGATTTTATGGACGACTTTGCCTCACACAACACGCTCGTGCACTTCATGAAGAGATCGAACAGAATGGACAGATCGATTTCGTCGTGAGATTCATGAGAAACCTGTGTACAAAGGGGACGATTCAGGTACATTTATCACCTTTCCGACAAGCCCTGTTCGTCTGTCTTATCAGTAGCCAGCCAGCGGTATTTTTCTTTCTGCACAAACTAACACCAACCACCAATCAGTCTTTTCTCTCAGCACAAACCAGCACCAGCCATCTGCCACCTGTGCAGCTGCTGGAGGTCGACAAATCTCTCTGGGTTCCATCCATCCGCCGGCATGCATGGGCATGGCGATGCGCGCGGCCGCATGCACACACTCCAATTCAATATCTCCCGGCCTAACTCCCCCGCGTTTTTCTTCTTCAGAAGCAAACACAATCCAAACCCTCGCCTCCTAGAATCTAGCTCTCTCCTGCGCATATAAATTCGCCCTGTGTGATTGGTCTATCTTCATCCAGCAAGCTGATCGAGCAACCAACAGGCAATGAGCTCGATCTAGTCCCTTAATTGTGATCGATCTTTGTTAAGTTCAGGCTTCACAGTCGTGGCCGCAACCTATCGTTTGTTCTTTTTTTCTCGAATACGTGAGCAATGTACCATCATATTAAGACGAAAAAGAAATTGATATAATCTTCGGTTACAACTTAATTGGGACAGACTCTAGAAGGACACAAGCCGATGAGCCAGCTGAACACAACCTGAAAGAAAGCTTCAACATGAACTACTCACATCCTAGACAACCTAGACGAATGGCTCTACGCGGAGCCCTCAGTCGACACTTCATCCCATGGAGGGAGAGGCCTTGTTCTTCAACATCGGAAACATGGCCCTCATTGCATCCATGTGGTGCGATGGATGCCCTTCGTCGAAGAATTGCTCCATTGCTTGACTTGCCGGAGCCGTCAAGGGTAGAGGCACACCGACCTCACCGAGTCGACGCATTAGGACCACCTCCCCTTGCTTTACCGGCTTGACGGCCAAGAGAGGTCTAAGGCTTGACGACGGCTTCCTTGGGGCCAATGCCTCAGGAGAAGGTGGCCGAGGGGGGGCGCCTATGAGGACAGGGTCAACTCACCGACGACGAGGTGGCTTTTCTGCAAGAGACACCGGAATGTTCTTCGTAACTTGGGTGATGAAGTCCTCCAAAGCTGCTGACTTATCGACCTCCAGCTCCATGACCATGGCGCTTGCCTCCACAGAAGTAGGCGCCACGATCTCGGCCGTTGGTGACACCAATGGGCAACCAGCTAGAGCAACAACGAGCATGGGATCTGATCAATGGACACGGAAGGACAAGTTAAGGTACCAGACAAAGGTGCGGATCAACGTCGAAAGCCTGGATAGCAGTAGGCAATGGCGTTGTCAAGCCACACACACGAAAGCCTCGGCCTTGCCGCTGGGCGGCTCGGAACCCAAAGGAGATCCTGCCAATGCGAGGCCTTCAGGACGTGTGTCCTGCATCTTGTGAACCACCACCTCCAAGTTTGAATCGTCTTTAGAGCAAGGTTAATAATAGAGACAAATATTTGACTATTAGACAAAAGATAGAGCTAAGTCATACAACCTGAAGGCCATATTTACTCTCATTACTAATAGTCACAAAATCGTCTATTACTTGTCTACACATTACTGATTTATTGCTATTTATTATCTTCTCTTTCATATTTACTCTCACATCATCTCTAATCTGGCCCCACCTCTGCATAGAAGACCGTGCTCAACTCGTTGCTTGCATAAAAGCAGGGCTAACAATATAGCCCGCTCGCCGGCTGCAAGGAGCCACGTAAGACGTAATGATGGTAGACTCCACTCCCTATTTAATGCTCTTGCTGCAGCGTGGAGGACCAGAAATGGATAAAGCGGCTCAACAGTACGTATCGCCGGCAAAAAGCGGACGTCCCGCGAGTCGCTCGCTTTCTTCTCTTTCCTATTTTCTCTTTCTTCCACGTAGGACCTTGCCTGCATTTCACCCGTTATTAAACTTGCTCTAATAGCCAAGCTATCTTCTCTCTCCTCTTTTCTCACATCCACGTAAGCAAAAGTGTTGACTAACTCGGCTATAAGCCATTATTGTATCTGCTCTTAGGAAAGCGCTTTCCGAGCATCCTCCCGTGAGTGGACGATCGTGCTTTACCATTTGTGAGGCAATCAGCAGCGACGTCACAACGAGGAGTGGTCCCCGCCGCCGGCCCGCCGGCTCCTACGGCAACGCGGTGATCCATAGCCATGCCTCGTCCGGGACCTATAGGAGTTTGACGGGCAAGGGCCACTGTCCCCGACGTCGGAGTGTGACGACGCACCCGACGGGGACGGTGACCGCGGCTGGAAGTCGGTGACGGTGACGCTGCGGAGGTGAGTTGCGATGGAGTACACCAGCATGCGCTTTTGGCGCAGGAAGGGCGGCGGGTTGCCGAAGGTGACCTGTAGTTCGTGGTCGGAGTCGGAGTGTACCGCAGGGAGCTCGGGTTCGGCGATGATCAACTTCTTGGACGTCGGGATGGCAGCCGGATCGCTAGAACCGTGAGCTTGAACCGGGCCAGGTCGGCTTTGCTCTCCGCCGCTGCATCGAGACGACGCTCCACCCAGCAATGTGGGGCGAGGAACTTGCTCACCATGTCCATGTCCCAGGCATGCGCAAGGATGCCATCAAGCTCGAGGGTGATCTTGGAGTAGAGCGTCAACAGCTCCGCATGCACCAGCCTTGTCCATGGCTAGAGCGAGAGACTGGTACCCGCAAGAGGAACCGGGCTTGCAGCTAGGACAAGGTCACAGGCCGCCTGGGAAGAAGAGCAGATCACCAGGGGTAGAAGCGCGAGACGATGAAGTCCGCTACATGCAGTGTGTCCGGTCGTGGAGGCAATCGCACTCGATCACAGCGTCCTCGATTGCCCGCTTGAGCGATCACGGCAAAGCGCAGCCGACTCTCCTCCGCCATCACCCCGGACACGGTCGGCGTGGGTGGGCTGTTGCGGCGCGTCCGGATGAACCGTCTGAGGCACGCTGGGCCCTCCACCCGAAGACACCGGCGGTGAGCGTGGACGGCGGCAGTCCTTGGCGAGATGGCGGAATCTCCGTGACACTTCAGACACCTGGATTGACCGACTGGATTGCTAATAACTTCACGAGCTAGGCTTCATGGGCCTGGTTCAAAGGAATATGGATTTGGAAGGCTCATGCAGAGGGCTAACATAAATTTTTTTCACTTGGCTTTTATTACAACACAAAATCCTCACTGCTGATAAATTACTGATCAGGAACTGGCCATGTGATCAGGTGTGTGCACTGTGTGACCAGGCTAATGAAACAACAGCCCACCTTGTTCTAAATTGTAGTTACTCTAAGGAAGTCTGGGTCAAAGCCTTTGTTGAAGAATGGTGGAACCTAAGCCTGGACCAAGTGAGCACAAGATCAAGAAGCATGGCTGCGACAATAATGTACACGGCTTGGCAGTTGTGGAAAGAGAGAAATCGAAGAGTTTTTGAGCAAAATTGTTTACTGCCAGGCCAAGTGCTAGGACTGATCAAGGAAGAGGTGGGGCTGATGGCTGGTTTATGCTGAGAGAAAAATACTGTTGGTTGGCTGGTGACTGGTGGCTGATGCCGTTTCGTGCAGAGAGAAAAATATTGTTGGCTGGCTGATGATAAGCCAAGCGAACAGGACGGAACCAAAGCTTCATTATTCATACAAACTACAGATAGTAGGGACTTAGTGAGGGCAAATTTCAGCATGGTAACACATCAAATCGCCACCGTCCCTGAACAGGGCCCAGAGAAATGTATGGATACTCTACTACAACTCCAGTTATATACAACTGACTGACAAACTGATGCAGAAACCACAGTGCTCTAGCTACCTAAGGAGCTAAGCTTAATCAGCAAGCCAAAAGAAATTCGCGCCTCGGCATCAGCCGATCTTCTCCGTGTTGGTGTCGTCGGCCGGCCAGATGACTGTCTCCATGAGCCTCTCTCGCATCAGCATCAGATTCTCATCGGAGATCTTCTCGTACATCTTTGCATGGTCACATTTCTGACAAATTGTTATATATCCAGAACCAAAATGTCAGCCTAGAGCTAAGGCCTTGTTTAGATCCAAACTTTGGACACCCAAAGTTTGGAGTCCGCCATAAATACGTCACTGTAACATTTCGTTTGTATTTATAAAAAAATATTCAAACATTGATTAATTAGGCTTAAAATGTTCGTCTCGTAAAGTACAATAAAACTGTGCAATTAGTTTTTAATTTCATCTACATTTAGTACTCCATGTATGTGTCGACATTTTGATGTGATGAAAATCTTCTTTTTACATAGTGGAATTTGGGGATGAAATTTGGGAACTAAACAGGGGCTGAATCGGCCAGCAGGTCAGCAGGCAACAGACAGGTTACAGGAGCATACTGAATTACTGATGCCAACACTAGGCAATCAATTACCTTTATCCATTTCCCATACAGGTGAAGTCTGGTTATCATCACCCGTACAGCAAGCTCCTGCCTCTCCTGCAAGACAGGTAAAACCAAATATGTAAGCCTATTACTCTAATTTGGGTGCATGCATGGAGCCGGTGCAAGAATTAAAGAAGTGTATATTAGACTTTTTACTAATCTTCTTAATTTTCCCGAGGAAAGTTAAACGTAGCTATATTCTACAAGGGAGGTAGGGGGCATTGCCCCCCTTTTATATATAGCTCTGCCGGTGAGAAGGTTAAATGGTAGTTCTTGGTTACTTGGATGATGTGGTTAGTCAAAATGGAAATAAAATTATAACAACTACCAAAAGAACCCAAACAATCTGAACTCTGAAATGAACCAAAGCTTCATTATTCATGCAAATTACAAGGTAAAGTTTTTTTTGCTTCCCTTAAATCAACTGTAGAGACAAGGAGGGGCAGATCAGAACTATAAGACTTCAGATTGCCACACACTGTTCCTGAACACTTCCCAAAGAAATGTATAGTCTACTACAACTCCAGTTATATACAGCTGACTGACAGACTGATGCAGAAACCACAATGCTCTACCTAAGGAGCTAAGCTTACAGCAACCCAAAAGAAATTCGCGCCTTCGGCATCAGCCGATCTTCTCCGTGTTGGTGTCGTCGGCCGGCCAGATGACGGTCTCCATGAGCCGCTCTCGCATCAGCATCAGGTTCTCATCGGAGATCATCTCGTACATCTTTGCATGGTCACATTTCTGACAGGTTATATATCCAGAACCAAAATGTCAGCCTAGAGCTAAATCAGCCAGCAGGTTAGTAGGCAATAGACAGGTTACACCACACCAGCATACTGATGCCAATTAGGCAATCAATTACCTTTATCCATTTCCCATACAGGTGAAGCCTGGTGATCATCACTCGCTCAGCAAGCTCCTGCCTCTCCTGCCAGACAAATAAAACCAGATATGTAAGCTTGATTTGCAGCGGTAGAAGATGTCCTTATTACTCTAATTTGGGTTGATACATGTACCTTGCTGAGAGCACGGAGGAATAGTTTGCCATCAGTAGGCTTGTTTACAGCAACAAAGCTGCCACAGAAACAAGAACATGTTAGTGCAGGTACGGTCTGAGAAGGGCCATGGCCTGGTTAGAACAAATAGTTACGTGCAGTGAAAGAGGGAACTCTGTTGCTATTACTTGTAGAACCAGCGGTAGCTTGGCGGGTTCATCTCGTAGAGCTGGGTGAGCACGGTCCTCACAGCTTTGTAGGTGAAGTAGTTCATCAGTTGCTGCAAAGCAAGAACAACAGCAGTAGGAAATGCTATTCATACACCCTGAGAAGTCGACCATAAGTTTCTCAACTTTTTTTGTATTGGAATCAAGATCCAAGTAAATGAGCTAAATCATAGCAGAATCCAGGCATGTTTGAGGTCAACAAGTACCATAAGATCTTGTGCGCGATAATCAATTTGAGGCAAACAAACAGTAGTAGGATAAAGTACCAGCTGCACGTCGTCGAAGGTATCCTCGTACTGCCCGCCGAGGTTGCAGACGACGCCGAGCCCACCCCTGCTCCTGCTGCTGCTCGGGGCCTGCCTGTGCCTGAGGACCCTGACCGAGCACGACGGCCGGCGAGCCCTCCTCCTCCAATCCCCAGCGAACAAGGTGGTCGTGCTGACCCCTGCGCCGCCCGACGACGGCCGCGCGGCCCCGACGCGGCTCTTCCTCAGCCCCGCCACGTCCACCGCCGCCGGCATCATCTGAACTCCGGCCATCCTCGATCTCCACCCGTGCTTCGAATCGAAGCAGCAACCAGCTCGATCTTGCGTCGCTTAATTCCCCGGCCGATCGATCTAGCTCCGGATTCAGCGGAGCAGCAGGCGTCGGCCGGCTTCAGAAAACCAAGTGGCGCAGGGGAGAAGACGACTTGTACTACTGTTTCGCCACCGGCCCCTGCCCCCTTTCTCCTCGTCCTCGTGGCTGGCTGGCCTTCCTGGCTGCAACTCTCACCAAACAAATTTTCTGAGGCCCCGGGCGCGTGCAGTTTCAGCCTTGTGTTCCGGCCGGGTGAAAAATTTCGCGTCAGCGCCCCCGTGGGCGACACGACACGACACGCGGGGCCCAGCCGTTGGCCGGCGAAGATTCTAAAAGGCCGGGGAGGAAGTCCCGGGCCGGCGGACCCGCGTGTCATCGGCGGGTCGTTGCCGGCAGGTTCGGCGAACCTGAAGCAAAAGCCGATTCGGCGACACGGCAGGGCAGGGCCAGGTTGCTGTGCGCGCGCGGCGTGGCCGTGTCGTGTGCGATCCTAACTCCCTGGAGAGCGCCTCGTCGTAGCCGGCCGGCGGGGCGACGACTTGGAGCGGCGCATTCCGGCATCCGGGGCCAAGACGTGCACGCTGGCGCTGGGTTTCTTCTTGCACGAACGAACAAGCTCTTCTCGACGTGGTCGAGGCTAGCTGCAGACATGCGAAATAGACCGAGCAAGCAAGCAACGAATGGACGGCAAATTACAGCACGAGCGTACAGGAAACTGACGACGAGGAACTGACAAGTAGCAAAAGATTAGGAAAACCACAAACAAGCCAGCGCACGACCGGCAGCCAGCGCTAAGAAAGGCCTTCCAAATTTTACCCCCAAAGTTCACTATGCAAAAAAAGATTTCCATCACATCAAAATGTCATAGCATGCATGAATGTCATACATACATGAAGTACTAAATGTAGATAAAATCAAAAACTAATTGCACAATTTTGTTGTACTCTACGAGACGAACATTTTGAGCCTAATTAATCAATTTTTGGACAGATTTTTAGTGGCGCATGTACCCCAAAAGTCCAAAGTTTGCCCTCAAATTTGGAAACTAAACATGGCCTAGATACTGCCACATGCTGCCAAACACCAACAACAGCTGCTCATCCACAACGCAACTCAAAGAATCTTACTGGGAAAGCTGCAAACATATCAAGCATGCAATCAACATCACACAAAAAAGACTTCCACCACCAAAAGACTGATCATGTCATAGTTATGCAGGATTCATAGATAAAAACAAGTGATGTTGCCATGCCATAATAATCCAAAGTTTTAGAGGACTTCTAGTAGATAAAAGCCAAATCAAAAGATGGCTTCTAGTAGCTCAAAGTGCAGCAGCACAAAATGAATTACAGCATCAGTCAAACATAGATAAATCCAAAATGAAGGTCACACACATAAGAATACAACAGTCTATGGAATAACTTAGGCACTAAGACGGGCGATCCACATAATTACAGCAGCAAACAGCAAATATTAGGAAAGGACAAACAGGCTACCACATGACAAGACAGGCAGTCAGCGCTAGGTTACTGCTAACGGCTGCCACCAACAGCTGCTGAGAAAGCAGCAACCTTAGAGTGACATTAAAATGCCGATAACATGACACTAAAGATTTAACTAGAGAAGCTGCAAAGATTTCAAGCATACAACAAACAACACACAAATGTACCAGTCAACTCCAAAAAGTAAACTTCCATAACAAAAAGATTGATCATGAACATAACCCAGTATAATGCATTCATAGATTAAACAAAAGTATAGAGAACATTCCAGAGTGCAGACAAAGCCATTGACTAAGTAGATTCAATAAGATCAATATAACAAAGGTGCAGGAGTAAAACATGAGTTTCAGAATCATATAAGCATAGGTCCAAACGAAGGTTGCTATGTATGAAACATACTAGTCATAATTTCAGCCAATAAATAATGACCCTGTTCAGCTGGCTGGTGTTGGTTCGTGCTGAGAGAAAAAATACTGTTGGCTGGTGCTGATTTGTTCTAAGAGAAAAGTACCGCTGTCTGGTGGCTAATAAGCCAAACGAACAGGGCGATGAAAGCAAGGGCACGCACAAAGACACTCAAACAGGGAATCTGCAAACAAATCAATATCCTCCAGTAACTAATTAGCCGTCTCCAAAAGCTTTAACCATGACAAGAGTGGACATGAGATAATTATGTAGCATTCATTGATAAAAGGAGTAACATAGTAACATAATCCAAAACTTGACAGCAAATAGCAACATCCAGGGTAATGCAAAACCTAAAGTTGACTCCCACAGTTTTTAACTATAATATAGAAAGTGCATTAGGCAACTCCAGACAAATAGAACTCTTTACTCCAACATCCTAAGCCTCTACAGTCTCAGTGGGGGCCTCAAGCATGAGACCCTTGGTAGGCTTTGCCAGGAGGTCAGTGAACTCCTGGAACGGAGTCTTGGTGAACTTGGTCTCCCTCCAGAACTCAGGTGTAAGGAAACCATAGGTCTTCATCAGGCAGTCGAAGGTTGCCTGCACATAACCAAATGAAACACTTTACAAATGGCACTCTGAACAGACCTCAACAAGAATAGATTAAGCAAAGGACACTAGAACCTAATAGTCAGTATTTTCATATACAAAGACAAGTAATGGAATATAACCACAGGATAAAGTTAACTTAGTTATTCAGGATTTACAAAATGACAGCTTAAATAGAAACATCCCAGACTATTGACGGTTGACAGAAATCAGAACGGCTTGGTTAGGTATCAATCACTACAGTGTCCTACTACTAGGAAGTTTGTTTGCCAGAGAACAAAATTCCATTCACTATCCAAAATATATTCTCCTACTAGGAAAATATAAACAACCAAGAAATATCCAAAATGCATGAAACTGCATCATGTCTAGTACAAGAAGTGTGGAATTGAACCATAACAAGAATTAGCTTAATACACCATGACAACAAATCATCAAATCACACATTGGTGAGCATCTACCTAGACAACTGGCAGTCTGGCACTAAAATTGCTATACACATTATCAAACAATGGACTAGCAACTATACAAAAAAAAGTCATATGGTACACATTTTAAACAATCTGCAGAAAACTTGAAACTTCCAACACAAAGCACATGCTACAACCAAACCAATTTAAATTTCACTAACAAAACATCCACCACGCCTAAACAGCATATCCTTGCATCCATTTTTCAGTCCAAGGTTGGTAGTCAGGATACTAGTCAGTTCAAAATGTAAACATAATGCACTGTGATGTTTACAATAAGAGTTAAAGAAGCATGCAAAAAACCAGGACTGGCAACACAGAGCACATAATATAAAGCATAACTATCAACATTTCACAATATTGAAATATCAACACTACTAACGCTTACTTACCTATCCATATGCATTCATTGTAGAGTCCTAAGTTTCTAGCAGTGTAAAGGTCTACCATGATATAAAATTACAACTAGAATATGCAGATCTTATAATACCTTCACGAAGTTGCCAAGGGTCTTGGTGGAGCCACGGGACGAGGTGAAGACATCCTCAATGCCAGCGAACTGCAGCACCTTCTTGGGCACACGGGCGGCGACGATGCCGGATCCCCTGGGCGCGGGCACCATGCGCACGGTGACGGACCCGCACTTGCCGGTGACCTTGCAGGGCACGGTGTGCGGCTGTCCGATCTTGTTACCCCAGTAGCCCCTCCTGACGGGCACGATGGAGAGCTTGGCGAGGATGATGGCGCCGCGGATGGCGGTGGCCACCTCCTTGGCGCACTTGACGCCGAGACCGACGTGGCCGTCGTTATCGCCGACGACGACGAAGGCCTTGAAGCGGGTGCGCTGCCCGGCGCGGGTCTGCTTCTGCACGGGCGTGATCTTCATGACCTCGTCCTTGAGCCCCGGGACGAGGGTCTCCACGATCTGGTGCTCCTTGACGGGGAGCGAGTGGAGGTAGATCTCCTCGATCTTGCTGAACTTGTTCTCCTTGACGAGGCGGCCGAGCTTGGTGACGGGGACCCACTTCTCCTCCTCCTGGCGCGGCCCGCGCCGGCCACCACGGCGGCCGCCACGGTCGCCGCGGCCGCCGCGGCCGAAGCCCCTGCCGAACCCGCCGCGCTCGCCACCGCGCTCCCCGCCGCGCTCCGCCATGGTTGGATGAAAGATGGGAGGGGTGGGGCGCTCCGGTGAGTGAGGGAGATGAGGGTTTGGGGGCTGCGGCGGCGCGAAGAGTGGCGGAGCAAGACGGGAGGAGCTATTTATCTGGACGGGATGGTGCTAGGGTTTTGAGGATACGGTGCGGTGAGGGCCGTGGGCTGAGACATGGGCCAGGAATACAGTTTAGAGCCTAGTTTATTGTCGTCATCGGGTTTCGTTCGAGAGCTTTGCTGGGCCGACCCTGGCGTCTTGCCTGCATCAGCCTGATCATAACCAGGCCTTGCGAGAAGTAGAAAGAAATATTGATGGGCTTCTGTCCTGCTTCAGCCTCCACGAGCCCACGATCGGGACCTCCTGGGCCTTGAATCAAGTTGTGGGCTGCTACCATGAATGAATGCTGCTGATGATGATGGGATAGAGCAGGCGGCGTGATCTAAACAGAAAAAAACATACCCATCTAATCTGCTGGATTCTGCTAAGAAAAAAAAATCTAATCTGCTGGATTTCCCCGTAACAAGCAGAGCAGAGCCGTTTGGATTTCTCCCGCGACGGACGCAGCTTGGCGGCCATCGATCAGCTCCGTTTGCATTTCTGCCGCAACAAACTCCTAGTAGCTAGCTAGTAAGCCCTATAAATAAAGAGGCGCGCGGCCTCAGTTGAGAACACAGCACACAGAAACCATTCCATCTCATTCTCATCGCGTCCTCGTCGACCATGAAGCATTTCGCCGCCGCCTGCTTCGTCCTCCTCCTTCTCAACAGTAAGCTAACCTAATCTATCAGAGCATTAGCACGGTTGTTAATTCTATCTCTTATAAATTTACGTATTATCTCACTGCTTCGTCCTCCTCCTCCTCAACAGTAAGCTAACCTAACCTATAGCATTAGCACGGTTGTTAATTCTATCTCTTAGGCTGCTTGCACCGGTCTCGGTAAACCGAGACAGGACCCGCCACGTCGGAGCTCTGCCGTCTGGGGTGCCGTTTTTCCTCCCGCAGCGGCAGACGGGAAAGCGGCGCTAAAATCCCGGTCGGCCTTCCCGCACGTCAAGCATAGCGCTGTCGCGGGCGCTCGGTACCCCCGCCACGTCGCCATGGGTCCACGCGCCGTGCGCTCTCCAACCACCTCGAGGAGAGGGAGGGAGGGGAGGGTGCGGCGACCGATAGAGAGGAGAGGAGAGAGAACTTAAAAATAGTTTATTGGTGGGCCCTTGAAGTGTTAGTTAGTATAGAGGGTGTGATAGAGTTTAAACGAGTGCAGAAGAAATGATATAGAATGAAAAATCTCAATGACTAAGATATAATATTCTCTTTTAGATGGTAGAGCATGGGAAAACCAGTGCTAACAGCCTTATAAATTTACTTATTATATATCTCACGCACGTGTATGCATGTGTAGTCGCAGGGCGTGTGGTGGAGTCTCGAGCGGTGGCCGACGACGTGGCGCCCCGGCGGCCCCACCATCATCGCCACAGGCCTCGCAACCACCGCCATCACCGGCCCCGGCCCCACAAGCTGTTCGTGTTCGGCGACGACTTCGCCGACAACGGCAACAGCGCCTCGGATGAGGCCCTGGGCTCCAGCTCTCGGTCGTGGTGCTACCCCTTCGGCATGTCGGACACGGCCCACGGCAGGAAGCCCACCGGCCGCTACTCCGACGGCCTGGTGCAGTCCGACTTCCTCGCCGAGATCATGGGCCACAGCGAGTCCCCTCCGGCCTACATGAGCCGCGACAACTGGGACGACGACGGCGGCGGCGGCGGCATCGACGCCTCCGGCATGAACTTCGCCGTCGCCGACGCACGCGCGCTGGAGGTGACGGCTGGAAACAACATCAGTGCGCAGGTCCAGCAGCTCAGGAATCTAGTCACGGACGGCCTCATCGACGACCGGGACCTGGAGGAGTCGGTGGCGCTCATCGGCTACTCCGGCAATGACTATGCAAGCGCCAACAGCGACGTACGTGATCGACACCCACAATCGAATCCATCTCATCTATATATACTATATATATTATATATAGATATAGATATAATATATATATATATGTTAAATTCTACAGTACAATACACACGTCTCGATCATGTTATATATATGCAGAACATGGACGATCTGGTGGCGAAGGTGGTGGAGGAGCTGGCGAGCGTGGTGTCGCAGCTGCAGGACCTGGGGGTGGCCAAGGTGGTGGTGAACACGGTGCCCCCGTTCGGCTGCTCGCCATGGCTGGCCGTTGCATCCAACTACAGCTCGTGCGACGACAACGGCAACGTGTGCTCCGACAAGCACAACACGGCGCTCCGGGGCCGGCTGGGCGGCAAGGACGACGACGGCGTGATGCTGCTGGACGTAAACAGCATCATCACGAACCTGGTGGCCCCCAAGGAAGGCTCGGCGCTGTACGCCGGCCAGTTCACGGCGGAGCGCCGCCTCCGCCCCTGCTGCGAGGGCACCGGCGACGACGGGTTCTGCGGCAAGGACGGCGGCGGCTACACGCTCTGCGACAACCCGGACAAGTACTTCTTCTGGGACGACGTGCACCCCACGCACGCCGGATGGAGGGCCATCATGCAGCTGCTCCAGGGGCCAATCATGGCGTTCCTCGGCATCTCGAACCTCCAGCACTTTTGATGGGTTCGGTCGATCAGATGATTCGTTTCCTCCGATCCATGGAATAACAGTGATACACTGGACGAAGACTAGCATCAACTAGCTAGTTAGGATTGGGAAGTGAGTTAGTTTGGAATAATTCTTCGTCCATGATTTGCTGCATTGGGTTAGTGATGATCTAGCTAGGGATAGATCTTAGTGCACGGTTGCTGCTGCTGCTGCTAGATTACTGGCTTGTTAATCGAGCACGTATGCAGCAGCCTTTTGTACGTGAGAATTGAGATGAGATCTATGAACTGCACTTCATCATATGAACGAAACTTCTATATACATTTCGTTGAAACCTGAACATCCTGCTTAATTAATTTACCTCCACATGCTAAACTATTTGTTGTTGTCTTAGAGAGAGGAATCGTGACACTTTTCAAACGAAAGGAAACGTGACTTAGTGCAGTTTGAGAGAGAGGAATCTAAGCTAGTATTAACAGTATAACAAGATCGGTGTAGATCCTGGAGCTCGTTCAGTTGCATGCAAAGGATCTGTTGACGCTTTTTCTGGCCAACACACGCGAGCGCCGAATCGCGCAAACGAAGAAACGATGAACTCGCCGCAGCTCCACCCAAACCGGTCAGACCGGTTTAGGGATCCGGTCAGACCGGTTTCCCTCGGGAACTTTGGGATGAACCTAAGATCACCACCTCGGGAGGGACCCCGTCGGAGATGGCGCGCCTAGGGTTGCTCTGAGATCGGTCAGGCCACTCAGAACCTCCTTGAACGCCGTAGAGACAAGCAAGGAAAGCAAAGGGGTTGGAAAAGCTAGGGTTTGGAGATAAAAAGTAAAAGATAATGTTTGATCGATTGGATGATCCCTCTCAACCGGCCACGGCCCTTTATATTTATAGGGTGGGGAGGTCTTGCCCCGCAAGGAATTCTTTTACAATTTGGAACCAACTAGGACTCCTAACTCTACTCCAACTCGGACTGAAACCGGTCAGACCGCTTTGGCAAACCGGTCAGACCGGTTTGGCTGTTGCCAGATCGGCTACAGGGAAACCGGTCTGACCGCTTCCTGAGGTCGGTCTGACCGGTTTGCGTGGCTTGCCAATTTTGGGTGCGAACACATGCCCCCCTGTTTTCTAGTAAATTTTATGCACTAGAAAACATACTAAAGCCAATATTACAAACTTTACTGGCTATTTTTATCCTAAGGGCGATTTTTAACATAAATCGGCCATGTTTCTATCAAGCATTTTGCCAAACACTTGGATGAAATTTTTTCAAATACCTCCCGTTGAGAGCTCTAGGCAATTGCTGTCCTTGCAATGTCTCCACTATGTAAGAATTTCCTGAGCAAACCTTCATAATCTTGAAAGGACCCTCCCAACTTGGAGACCACTTACCAAACTTGTTGCTTTTCAATCCAATGGGCAAAATTGTTTTCCAAACCAAATCACCTACTTGAAAGGACTTGAATTTCACTTTCTTGTTGTATGCTCTCGCCATTCGTCTCTTATCCTTTTCAATCTCTTCTAAAGCTTCCAAACGCTTGTCGGCCACTTCATCAATATTGTCCATCATCAAAGCATAATTGTATCAACATCAAGATTATTTTGCTTTGCCAGTCTATAAGCACCAAGATTCACCTCTACAGGTAAAACGGCTTCTTGACCATACACAAGCTCAAACGGAGTAACTTTAGTAGCACCATGTTTAGAAATACGATGAGCCCATAAAGCTTCAGATAATACCTCATGCCACCTTTTAGGATGATCTTCTATCTTTTTCTTGATGAGCCTTATCAATGTCTTGTTGCTAGATTCCGCTTGACCATTGGCTTGAGCATAATATGGAGATGAATTGAGAAGTTTAATACCATAGGAATTGACAAATTCACGCACCTCTTTAGATATGAATGAAGTCCCTTGATCCGTAGTCAAAGTTTGTGGAATGCCAAACCTATGTATAATATTTTCTCTGATAAACTCAATCACCTCTCTATGTGTCATATTCTTCAAAGGAACTGCTTCCGTCCATTTGGTAAAGTAATCAGTTGCTACAATCACAAAACAATGGCCTTTTGTCGAAGAAGGATGAATTTTTCCAACAAAGTCTAACCCCCATCCCCGGAAAGGCCAAGGTTTGATAATTGGATGCATCATTGCTGCTGGTACCAACTGAATATCTCCATGTTTCTGACACTCCTCACATCCTTTGTAGTATTTAAAACAATCGGCTATCATTTTGGGCCAATAGAAACAAGCTCTCTTAAGGAGCCACTTCATCTTGGGAGCCGATTGGTGAGTACCACAAATCCCTTCATGAACCTCTGCCATAGCCAACCTAGCTTGGTCAGGACCCAAACATTTTAAAAGTAAATCATCAATAGTTCGACGATATAACTCATCACCGTCCAAAACGAACTTGAGCGCCCACCGTCGAATTTTTCTGTCAACTGTACTGCTAGGATTTTGTAAATAACTAATCAGAGGCCCTCTCCAATCATCTACTTCGTCTTGATTGCAAAGAACATCCGAAGTAGCATCTTCACCAGACAACCGGTCAGACCGGTTCTCTAAAGCGGTCAGACCGATTGAACCGGTCAGACCGGTTTGAGGAAGCGGTGCGACCGGTTCCTCCAGAACAGAACACTCGGCTTCTAAAAACACTGGTCTTTGCTCTTGAAAATTTCTTTTCTGAATGTTATAACCAGATGCTTGTTGAGCCAGAGCATTTGCCTTTGGATTCTTTTCTCGTGGTACATGACGAATCACAAACTCATCGAAGCAAGATATAATATCAAAGCATCTATCGAGATATGCATTTAAAAATCCATCTAAGCATTGACATACCTTAGAAATTTGTTGTACCACCAGCAAAGAATCACCATAAGCTTCCACATGCTTTACTCCCATGTCATGCAAAATTCCCAATCCGAATACAAGAGCTTCATACTCGACTTGGTTATTAGTACATTTATGATCTAATCGGTTAAGTGCTTCAAAAACAGCCCCATGTGGAGAAGTAATAACAATTCCAATACCACAACCACTTTTGCAAACCGATCCATCAAAATGTAACTTCCATGGAGTAAAAGTAACATAACCGACATTTAAATCCAGTTGCTTATCCACTCTATGTCCAACAATAAAGTCGGCCACTATTTGACCTTTCATTGAAGTTAACGGTTCACAATGCAAGTCATATTCAACTAAAGCATAAGCCCATTTGCCGACTCTACCACTTAAGATTGGTTTGTACAACATGTATTTAATTATGTCGGTTTGACATGCTACTATGCAAGTACTAGGTAAAAGATAATGCCTCAACTTGGTACAAGTATGATATAATGATAAACATAACTTTTCAATAAAAGTGTACCTTGTTTCGGCATCCAACAATCTTCTACTCTCATATGCAACCACATGTTCCTTTCCTTCGGTTTCTTGAGTCAAAACACCTCCAATGACATTTTCTTCCGCCGCCACATATAACTTGAATGGAACTCCACTCCTAGGCGCTTGAAGGACGGGTGGCGAAGATAAATATTGCTTAATCTCATCAAATGCTTCTTGTTGTTTTGCCCCCCAAGTGAAATCAATGTCATTTTTCAACCGAAGTAAAGGAGTAAAAGCATTCACCTTCCCGGACAAATTACAAATAAATCTCCTCAAGTAATTTACTTTGCCCAAGAACCTTTGCAAATCTTTCTTGCAAGTAGGAGCCTTTACATTGTTAATAGCTTCAATTTTCTTAGGATCTATCTCTATGCCTTTTTCATGTACAACAAATCCCAAGAACTTTCCAGCCGATACACCAAAAGCACATTTGAGTGGATTCATTTTCAATTTATATCGACGCATTCTTTCAAATGCAAGTCTTAAATCAGCCAAATGAGAATCTACTCCAGCCGATTTGACAACAATATCATCGATATAAACTTCTACTATAATGCCAAGCAAGTCATGAAAAATCAAATTCATAGCCCTTTGATATGTAGCACCGGCATTCTTTAAACCAAA
Organism: Echinochloa phyllopogon; assembly: GCA_033239725.1. NCBI lineage: Eukaryota > Viridiplantae > Streptophyta > Magnoliopsida > Poales > Poaceae > Echinochloa > Echinochloa phyllopogon. The sequence continues at coordinate 2,589,413 of BTCW01000018.1, forward strand.
AGTCATTACTACCCACTCAAATAGACCAACGAAACCCGGACATAGAAAGGCCGTTTTGGCTATATCCTCTTCGGCCATAAATATTTGATTATAACCAGCATTACCATCAAGAAAACTAAGAATTCTATGTCCAGATGCAGCATTAACAAGAAAATCAGCTATAGGCATAGGATATTCATCTTTAGGAGTAGCTCTATTAAGATCTCTAAAATCAATGCAAACACGAAGCTTTTTTGTTCCTTTCTTTTCAACAGGCACAATATTAGAGATCCAATTAGCATATCGACAAGGCCTAATAAATTTAGCATCTAGCAACCGATTGATTTCTTCTTTCACTCGGTCATAAATATCAGGATTAAAGTTTCTACGAGATTGTTTAAAAGGCCTAAAACCAGGTTTAATGGGTAAACGATGTTCAACTAGATCACGACTTAAACCAGGCATTTCATTGTAACTCCATGCAAAACAATCAACATACTCCTTTAATAACTTTATTAACTCAGATTTAAACAAAGGATCAAGATTCTTGTTTACAAATGTCGGCCTAGGCACAGTACCATCACCAATATCTACCTCCTCTAGAGGATCAGCCGACGTAAACCCTTGTCCCAATTTGCTTAAATCATCAAAATCTTCAATGGCTTCACACATATCGTTCTTATGCGCCCGATAGTGCTCACGCCTCTGCTGCAACCACTCTAGATTTGGATCCATCAAATCATAAGAGATGGTATGGCCAGATCTCCAATCGGCCTCATAACAGCAGTAGCAAAGCCATCGTTAGTGCATCCAATGATCTCGCAATCAGATAAATCTAAACCAGATAAACACTTAAGATTCTCATGATCATCTATGGTAGAACTATTGGCCACTGCAACACAAGCCGATGCATCTCCATGAACAACCTCTACTTCATCATCTATCCATTGAATTAAAAATTGATGCAAAGTAGAAGGCACACATTGGTTTGCATGAATCCAATCACGACCAAGGATTAAACTGTAGTTACCTTGTGTCTCAGCGACGAAGAACGCAGTGGCCAAAGTCTTGCTCCCAATAGTAAGCTCCATAGAAGCAACTCCCTTGGCGCCCATAGGTTCACCTCCTCCAACGCCGCTGATGGTCATATTGGTCTTGATCAAATCCTCATCTGAACCTCCCAGCTTCTTGAACAGAGAATACGGCATCAAGTTAACTATCGCCCCTCCATCCACTAGCATGCGAGAGATAGGCTTCCCATTGATATGACCCTTCATGTATAAAGCCTTCAGATGACTCTCATCAGCTTTGGGCTTCTGGAAAATAGCCTCCTTTGGACCAAAATCAAGTCGAGCAACGCTTTCTTCTGACAATACATAACCATCCATAGACATATGAATTACGTTAAGCTCAAAATTTGTATGTTCAGGAGAAAAACCATAATCAACAAGCTCTTCATCGTCCTCTGAAGTAGATACCGATGATAGCTTGCCATCACAAATCATAGGAGAAGGAGAAGAAAAACCGGGTGGCGCGTCGGGCAAAGCGGTCTGACCGCTTTCGTCAACCGGTCTGACCGGTTCAACCGGTCTAACCGACTTCTGAACCGGTCTGACCGGTTCTGTCTGAGAGCTGGTCTTAGCTTTCCATTCTTTTCCTTGTGGAATCATGGGCCTGTACTTGTTGAAAGCTTCGTCCCTCTGCTTCTCTAGCTCTTTCTCCTTCATCTCCTGAAATCTCAATCGCTGAAGCTTCCTCCTTTGAGTACGAGATAAACCAGGAGGACACCATCTTGGCAAAAAGTACTTGGAGTTGGAATCACTCCCACTAGCTTCACCATCAGCAACAGAATCCTTCTGAATTGGTGTCTTAACCTGATTGTCCGTGACAATCGGTCCTTTGCCACCATTTCCAAGAGGAATTTTTATCAACCCAATCTGAATAACATCTTGATTTGTGGTCCTCTCTAGGTCAATATCCATCCTATGCACCTCCTCACGCTGTTTTGGCTTGTAAACTTGCTTCATAGGAGGTTTTGCCGATTTCCTAGGGAAACCGGTCTGACCGGTTTGTGAAACCGGTCTGACCGGTTGGGTCTGGTGACCCTGACCGGATTGGCAAGGTGCCAAACGGTCCTGTACAGGTCTTGAGATCCTGTCTAATGCTGGCCTTCGCGGTCCTCCCCACAAGCTGTTCGTGTTCGGCGACGACTTCGCCGACAACGGCAACAGCGCCTCGGATGAGGCCCTGGGCTCCAGCTCTCGGTCGTGGCGCTACCCCTTCGGCATGTCGGACACGGCCCACGGCAGGAAGCCCACCGGCCGCTACTCCGACGGCCTGGTGCAGTCCGACTTCCTCGCCAAGATCATGGGCCACAGCGAGTCCCCTCCGGCCTACATGAGCCGCGACAACTGGGACGACGACGGCGGCGGCGGCGGCATCGACGCCTCCGGCATGAACTTCGCCGTCGCCGACGCACGCGCGCTGGAGGTGACGGCTGGAAACAACATCAGTGCGCAGGTCCAGCAGCTCAGGAATCTAGTCACGGACGGCCTCATCGACGGCCGGGACCTGGAGGAGTCGGTGGCGCTCATCGGCTACTCCGGCAATGACTATGCAAGCGCCAACAGCGACGTACGTGATCGACACCCACAATCGAATCCATCTCATCTATATATACTATATATATTATATATAGATATAGATATAATATATATATATATATGTTAAACTCTACAGTACAATACACACGTCTCGATCATGTTATATATATGCAGAACATGGACGATCTGGTGGCGAAGGTGGTGGAGGAGCTGGCGAGCGTGGTGTCGCAGCTGCAGGACCTGGGGGTGGCCAAGGTGGTGGTGAACACGGTGCCCCCGTTCGGCTGCTCGCCATGGCTGGCCGTTGCATCCAACTACAGCTCGTGCGACGACAACGGCAACGTGTGCTCCGACAAGCACAACACGGCGCTCCGGGGCCGGCTGGGCGGCAAGGACGACGACGGCGTGATGCTGCTGGACGTAAACAGCATCATCACGAACCTGGTGGCCCCCAAGGAAGGCTCGGCGCTGTACGCCGGCCAGTTCACGGCGGAGCGCCGCCTCCGCCCCTGCTGCGAGGGCACCGGCGACGACGGGTTCTGCGGCAAGGACGGCGGCGGCTACACGCTCTGCGACAACCCTGACAAGTACTTCTTCTGGGACGACGTGCACCCCACGCACGCCGGATGGAGGGCCATCATGCAGCTGCTCCAGGGGCCAATCATGGCGTTCCTCGGCATCTCGAACCTCCAGCACTTTTGATGGGTTCGGTCGATCAGATGATTCGTTTCCTCCGATCCATGGAATAACAGTGATACACTGGACGAAGACTAGCATCAACTAGCTAGTTAGGATTGGGAAGTGAGTTAGTTTGGAATAATTCTTCGTCCATGATTTGCTGCATTGGGTTAGTGATGATCTAGCTAGGGATAGATCTTAGTGCACGGTTGCTGCTGCTGCTGCTAGATTACTGGCTTGTTAATCGAGCACGTATGCAGCAGCCTTTTGTACGTGAGAATTGAGATGAGATCTATGAACTGCACTTCATCATATGAACGAAACTTCTATATACATTTCGTTGAAACCTGAACATCCTGCTTAATTAATTTACCTCCACATGCTAAACTATTTGTTGTTGTCTTAGAGAGAGGAATCGTGACACTTTTCAAACGAAAGGAAACGTGACTTAGTGCAGTTTGAGAGAGAGGAATCTAAGCTAGTATTAACAGTATAACAAGATCGGTGTAGATCCTGGAGCTCGTTCAGTTGCATGCAAAGGATCATTCTGTTAAGTGTTAACGAGTTCCAGATCCCATCCTAGCTGGTGGCTGTAGCATTTCTGTTCCTCGTTCTCATCTTTGTGACTAACCCAAAAAAACTTAGACGATCCATTTCCTGGGCTGGGCGTACTCATGTCTCTTCTTGGGCTGCAAGATAAAAATGGATGGGCCATCCGTCGGCGACCCCACAGCGGAGGAGCCGAGAAATTTCTCAGTTTTCAGGCAAGCGAGTCAGAATTTCTTGGAATATGAGGCTTTGTTGTTTGTTTAGCTCCCAACTTTAAGCATGTCAAAGTTAAAAATTTGTCATTAATACACATTTTAGCATTTCGTTTGTATTCATAAATAATTGTCCAAACATTGATTAATTACGCTCAAAATATTCGTCTTATAAAGTACAACAAAACTATGCAATTAGTTAGTTTTTGATTTTATCTACATTTAGTATTATATGCATGTGCCGGTATTTTGATGTGACGGGATATTTTCATAGTGGAATTGTCACACCCGGATTTTCACAAAAACTCGAATGCGGCCATATGTGTGCCCAGTAAGTCATAGTGCACATGTAGCGAACAAATATGATAAAGAGAGAACATATGCTGGAATAAATTCTTCATTAAATAAAGTGTTTACATCAGAGTGCTTCATAAATGAACTAAGCAATAACAACGGAAGACTAATAAACTCTCAACTAATGGAGCTGCAATCCACAGGGACTCTAACTGGGAGACCACACCTCAATAGTACGGTAAATCTTCGGGAAACTCAGCAGCAGACTCATGCCCAGCCCAATCTGTTTACCCATCCAGGATTTTGTTGAATAAAAAGACAAGTGTAAGTAAACAATTACTTAGCAAGTATAGCACGGGTATGAAGGCTTAAAACAGGCTAGACACGGCTTAACTGCATTAGCATTTTTGTTGGTTCATTTTAACATTAACCAAATTACTACAAGTGAATGAAAACCCAGTTGCAACCCAATTAATAAAGTATAAGTGACATTAAACATAAATAAACATCATCTTCTAATCAAAAAGGATTCAGGCCGCTCGTGACCCTGAGCAAGGCTATCATAATAGATTTTACACTCTGCAGAGGTTTCGCCCTTTACCCACCAGTCGCGTAAAAGCTCAAACGAACTTTAAACCCAACCACGCGGAGGTGGATCAGACCTCACAAATCACACTACCGAGGTGTGACCGCATAGGGACGCTACGAGGTTTTTCGCAAGACACCCTAACAAGACAGTAGCCGCAGGGGTACTACAGGGTGGTGAGACCATAGGCACCGAGATCGACGTACGCCTACGGAGTCACACCATAGGGGGGTCGATGGCGTCCAGAGCGCAGGCATCACACCCATCCATGCGCAACGTGTGGAGTTCCCCATCGCAGGGACTCCCAGCACGGGCTGGGTCTAACGTGACCTAGCCGACGGATCACCCGTCCTTAATGGAATCCGGAAACACCCCGCACCTTACCTCCCACAACGCCCTCGGCCCGTCGGTAACCACTGGCAAGCTAGAGACATACAAGTTACTTGACCAAGACCAGAGCCATAATAGTTCTAGCGGTAGCGACAGGTTCCTGGGTTGCCGCTTTAAGAACCGGACCTTAGGGAGAGACACTAGAGCAAAGCACACAGCACATGCTCTAGTTCCCTAAATCATGTTGCTAAAAAGCAAGTTTTATCATTAATGTTGAAGTGAACCATTACGTCAAAATTAACAATTAAATAGTAGTGACAGTAGCTGCGCATAGCAAAGATTCTACCCATATGCAATAATCCCAATGTAACAAGGACAGGAGTAAACAAAGTAGGTACAACCTTAATAGGACATCAATTTAGACACATGCATATGAAAGTAAATGTATGTAAAAAGTGTGTTTATGTAGCAAAGATTATCCGTGCTATAACTTACTTACTTACCTTCCTCGAAGGACGGCTGCTGCTGCTGCTGTTGTGAGTCCTGCTCCGGAAAGTCCTCCACGTACTCAAAGTCCAATGCGAACGGCTCACCGACTGGACACGAATCACCATACAAGCGAGCACGCAAACCAATACATGCAGACAAATAATAATGTCACACTCGGATTTCCAAAAAAAACCCGAATGCGGCCATATGTGTGCCCAGGAAGTCATAGTACACATATAGCGAACAAGTATGATAAATAGAGAACATATGCTGGAATAAATTCTTCATTAAATAAAGCGTTTACATCAGAGTGCTTCATAAATGATCTAAACAATAACAGCGGAAGACTAATAAACTCTCAACTAATGGAGCCGCAATCCACAGGGACTCTGACTTGGAGACCACAACTCAGTAGTACGGTAAATCTTTTGGGAACTCAGCAGCAGACTCATGCCCAGCCCAATCTGTTTACTCATTCGAGATTTTGTTGAATAAAATGAAAAGTGTAAGTAAACAATTACTTAGCAAGTATAACACGGGTATGAAGGCTCAAAATAGGCTAGACACGGCTTAACTAAATTAGCATTTTTAGTTGGTTCATTTTAACATTAACCAAATTACTACAAGTGAATGAAACCCGGTTGTAACCCAATTAATAAAGTTAAGTGACATTAAACATAAATAACATCGTCTTCTAATCAAAAAGGATCCAGGCCGCTCGTGACCCTGAGCAAGGCTATCATGATAGATTTTACACTCTGCAGAGGTTTCGCCCTTTACCCACCAGTCGCGTAAAAGCTCAAACGAACTTTAAACCCAACCACGCGGAGGTGGATCAGACCTCACAAATCACACTACCGAGGTGTGACCGCATAGGGACGCTACGAGGTTTTTCACAAGACACCCTAACAAGACAGTGGTCGATTATGGTACAGCACAGGCAGCATGACCCTGGCACCGAGATTGACGTACGCCTACGGAGTCACACCATAGGGGGTCAATGGAGTCCAGAGCGCGGGCATCTCACCCAACAATGCGCAACGTGTGGAGTTCCCCGTCGCAGGGACTCCCAGCACGGGACTGTGCCTCACGGGGGCATAGCCGAGGGATCACCCGTTCTCGGTGGATCAAGACATACTCTCACCCATGTTTCCCATAACGCCGACGGCCACTCCGGTAACCACTGGCAAGCTAGAGACGTACAAGTTACTTGACCAAGACCAGAGCCATAATAGTTCTAGCGGTGGCGACAGGCTCCTGGGTTGCCGCTTTAAGAACCGGACCTTACGGAGAGACACTAGAACAAAGCACGAAGCACATGCTCTAGCTCCCTAAACCAAGTTGCTAAAAAGCATGTTTTATCATAAATGTTAGAGTGAACCATTAAGTCAAGATTAATAATTAAATAATAATGACAGTGGCTGCGCGTAGCAAAGGTTCTACACATATGCAATAACCCAAGGTAATCAAAGGATAGGAGTAAACAAACTAGGTAGAACCTTAATAGGACAACAATTTAGACACATGCATATGAAAGTAAATGTATATAAAGAGTGTGTTTAGGTAGCAAGGATTGTTCGTGCTATAACTTGCCTTCCTCAAAGGGCGGCTGCCGCTGCTGCCGTGGGTCCTGCTCCGGAAAGTCCTCCACGTACTCGAACTCCAAAGCGTACGGCTCACTGACTGGACACGAATCACCATACAAGCGAGCACGCAAACCAATACATGCAAACAAATAATAATCTATTAGAACAGTACACCAAATAATAGAAACAGTACAAAAAAGGTTCTAAAAATATTCTACGCTTCACTACGAACACATGAGCGTGAAAATCACACTAATCGGAGCTAAAACGAAGAAGATATGGCTTTTCTAAGTTCTAGGGACCTGCTGGTAATTTTTAAAAGATTCCAGGGGCTTATTTGAAGAAAACCGAGGACCTATACGTAATTATGCGTTAAAACAGGAGGGCCTACGCGCAAATAAACCTAAAAAGGACGGCGGGTTCTATATTTATAAAGGGTATGGGGTTTTCTGTTAAATTCAGGACCTAAATGCAAATACTTTTAAACTACAATGGACTGCGGGTTCTATATTTAAAAAGTGGAGGGGCTTTTCTGCAATTTGACCAGGGCTGACCGGTACGCCCCGGTTTGACCGAGGGCTCGGGCGCACGGGAGCCGTGGGATTTAGATCGCACGGTACGGGGATGGCTTCGGCCAGCGGGGAAGGAACGACGGCGGGGCCGCCGGCTCCCGCGGCGGGGGATCGCCGGATTTGGGGCCAAATCGAGCTACATGGCTCCATTTGCGACGTGGATTGGACTGGGAGGGAGCTGAGATCATGGCGAGTGCGGCCAGGGGGTCCAAATCGAGGCTAGCGCGGCGGAGGGGGGGGATGATGGTGAGCAGAGGCGGCGGAGCTCCGGCGAGCTCGAGCGCGCGCTAGGGGGAGGAACGGGGACGGGAGATGGTCGGGGGAGCTTCCTTACCCTTGATCAAGGCTCTGGTGGGGCGGATTTGACCGGGGCGGCGTTGAGGGAGGAGCTCGACGACGGCCGACGGATCTCGGGGAAGATGGCGGTGGCGCGAAGGTGGGGAGGGCACTGGCGAGGCTTGGAAGCTCGGCTGGAGGTTTGGTGGTGGCCTAGGGGCTCGGAGGTGGCTTAAATAGCCCGGGGAGGGTGCTACTACGGCAAGCAAGCCGAAGATCGGGCGGCGGCGGGATCGGCGGCGAGCTTCCTTTCGGGGAGCAAGCTTCCTTGCGTGGGGGCGCACCAAAATGGAAGGAGATGGCGGGGTAGGTGCGGGGGAGCTTCGCGAAGCTTCGACCGGGCCATAGGACGCGGAGATGTCGGGACTGTCGGGAATCGCGCGCCGGACTTGGCGCCGGGGAAGGAGGGGGCGCGGGCGAGAGGAGGGAGAGGGACCTGACGGGCGGGTCCTGCTGTCTGTGGGAGAAAAGAGAAGAGAAGGGGGAAGCGGGGCTGGGCCGGCGCGGGGAGGTGCTGGGCCGAGCTGGGCCGAGGGAGAAAAAGGAGGAGGTTGGTTGGGCTGGCTCGGGCAGGGAGCAGGAGCGGGCTGAGGGCAAAGATCAGGAGCTAAAGTGAACCAAGGAGAAAGTCTAGGGGGCAAAAGCGAACTATGGGCCTAACAACTATTCTAGAGCTCCAAACAAGGTGATTCGAATTTGAATTTAAATAAATTTAAATTCTCGTTTTAATCACAGGCATTACAAAAATTAAATGCAGTGGCATGAATGCAACAAAAATATTTCTACAACTTATATTTGATTTTAATATTCATAAATAATTCATTTAAACTATATTAAATATGAGGTCGTCGGCGAGGGAGGCTCTCGCGGCGGCACCGCTCGACTGAGGGTAGGGGGCTCGCCGGAGCTGGGTGCTTCTCGGGCTAGGGACCCCCTTTGGCCATGGGGTTTGGCTCTACGGCCTCGGGAGAGGATGGCGAATCCGCCAAGGTATCTCAAGTCGAGAGGGGAGGCAGGGTAGGTGGCGGTTGACGGTGGCCGGCGGCCGTGATGCTCCGGCGAGGCGGAGCGTGCTCGCCAGGGCCCGAATTGGGACGTGACTTGGCGCTATGGGTGCGGGGGAGTACGACAAGAGCACTAGGGAGGTCCTGGGGGGTCGGGGAGGCCGCGCGGGCAGTGCTTGACGGCGACCGGCGAGCGTGGGCAGCGGGCTATAGAGCCTAGAGGGGAGCAGGACGGGGCTCGGAAGGTGGCGTACCTCGATGCGAAGCTCGCCCACGGTCCAATTTGGCCGGAGCTTGCCCACATTGGCCGATAGACGGCGAAGGGCGGGCTTTGGGGAGTGGCGGCGTAGGGAGCTCAGTCGAGGAGTTGGTGGGAGCTGGAGGCTCTGGTGGGCAGCTTATATAGGCCGGAGGCGGTCGCGTTTGGCAGGTGAGCCGGAGAATCGGGCGGCGGCAGCCGATGATTGGGAGTTTCCATCGAGGAGCACTTTGCCTTGTGGGGGAGCTCCGGAGATGGAAGGGGAGCGCGGGAGGTGGGCAGGGGATCCCCAGGGGGTGGCCCACAGTCGCGGAGCGAGACGGGGATGGCCGGCGAGAGCGGCGTTGATCGCGTCGGGGAAGGGGGAAGGCGCTGGCGGGAGGTAGGGGGAAAGTCTGACGTGCGGGCCCCGTCGGTCGGTGAGAGGAGAGGGAGGGAAGGGCGCCGCGGGCGCGAGCTGGGCCGGGGCGGAGCAGTGGGCCGGCTCGGGGGGAATGGCCCAGGCGGGGTTGGGTATGTGGCTGGGCCGAGGGGGAAGTTGTGGGGTTGGGCCGAGCGAGTGGAGAAGGGGGAGGGGGCTGGGCCGGACCGGGGGGGAAAGTGGAGGGGGAGAAAGTGAACCAGAGCGAGAGCTTGAGGAGCAAAAGTGGACTCGGGCTGAAATAACTCTTTTAGGACTTCAAACAAGGTGATTCAAATTTGAATTTAAATAAATTTAAATTCTCGTTTGAATCACAAGCAACACAAAAATTAAATGCAGCAGAATGAATGCAACAAAAATATTTCTACAACTTATATTTGATTTTTAATATTCATAAATAATGTATTTAGCCTATATTAATTATGAACAAATTAAATAAAAGCCAATTAATTACTAAAAATTTTAAATAGGCTATTTTTTGGGTGTTACAGGAATTTAGGGATAAATTTGCGGAACTAAACGAGGCCTCAATCATAAAGGGTTGGGCCCTGTTTAGTTCCTCAAAATTCTCTCTCCAAACTTCATTATTCACCTATCACATCAAATCATATCAAATCTCTCTCCTCGTGCATGGATCACTAAATCTAGGTAAATAAAAAAACTAATTACATAGTTTTGATGTACACGACAAGACGAATCTTTTGAGCCTAGTTAAGTCATGATAAGACAATGTTTACCACAAACAAACAAAAAGTGTTACGGTGCGCTACAGTGTCTGATGTGACTTTTCTACCGACTTTTCACCCCCTCTTTTCATCAACTAAACATAGCCTTCAATCCTCTAGGGTGTGTTTAGTTCTCCCGAATTTCAAACATTAAATATAGCAAATAACGCATGGATGGAACACTAAACGTGGGTAAATAAAAAACTAATTGCATAGTTTTGATGTAAGAGACGGATCTTTTGAGTCATGGTAGGACGATGTTTACCACAAATAAACGAAAAGTGCTATAGTGTGCTATAATGTTCGATGTGACAGACATTTCTACGAACTTTTCACAGGAACTAAACGCACTAGGTGGGTGGCAGCTGGTAGTGTGGACACTGAGTCAAATTTGGGTCTTTTGGAGTACGTGCGCTACTGTAGCATTTTATTTGTATGGGTGAAAAATTGTCCAAAAATTGATTAATTAGGTTCAAAATGTTCATCTCGTAGAGTACAACAAAACCGTGCAATTAGTTTTTGATTTTATCTACATTTAGTACTCCATACATGCTATGACATTTTGATGTGATGAGAATCTTTTTTTGCATAGTGAACTTTGGGGTGAGAATTTGGGATCTCGACGAGGGCAAAGCTTCTCGGTCAGAAAGGCAATCGATGACGCCATACAAACAAAACAAAATAGGCAACCAAATCTCACAAGATTACATTACATTCCACGCCAGGCATGCACAAGTTCTGCAGAACGCGCGATTGGAGATGTACAGTAGTTCCAACATGCCAAATTTACCAACACAGAGAAACACGACGGAGCAGATCGCCGGAGCTCACACGGTTCATCCTAAACTACTACGCCTTGACGAGCAGGGCCACGACCTTGACCTCATCCAGCACTGGGCCGCACAGCGAGACGCCGTCGGTGACCTTGGTGTGGTAGTAGGAGCTGTAGAAGGTGAGCCGGGTCCTGACGCCGCTCGCCACGAACCTGAAGCTCGCCGCCCTGAACGCGCCCTTCCCGGCGGACTCGAACGGCACCTTCTGCGTCACGTTCCCGGCGAACGCCTCCACCAGCATGGACCCGTGGCATCCGTTCTCGGCGTCGCCGACGGCGAAGGAGAGGTTGTAGGCGCGGCTGGGCACGGTGCGGATCACCTGCGCGATGGCGCTCTCCCGCCCCGCCACCAGCTCCACCGCGTACTGCCCCGCCGGCACCGAGAAGTGCGCCGCGTCGATGAACCGCACCGCCTTGAGCGACTCGATGATCCACCCCGGCAGCGGCGACGTCGTGTCCTTCTGCTTCGGCGGCAGCAGCACCCCCACCGACGAGTTCTTCAGCACCTGCGGCCCGATCTCGAACCCGGGGTTCTTGATCAGGTTGTCTGCACAGATCGCCATTGCCAAAAGCACCGCATTGGATTCGTATTTCAGATTTATCTGCAGAGGCATTTCATTTCATCCCTGAAAGAGAAGGTGATCTATTCTTGTTACCTTTGGTCGGGTAAGGGGTGGGGAGCTCCTTGATGGCGACGGCGTCGAGCAGCGGGCCGCAGGCGGGGTCCTCCTGGACGCCGGGGTTGGAGAAGGTGACCTGGGCGACGGGGGAGGAGGCGCGGAAGCCCCAGGCCCAGGTGTCGGCGGTGGCGCCGCTGTAGAGCGTGCGGACGGCGACGTCGGCGGGGGCCGAGAGCGACGGCGCCACCGCGATCCGGAGGCTCTCGTCCTGCGCGCACGTGCGCGTCGCGGCGAACGTGAGCGCGTAGAGCGCGCCGGGCCGCACCGTCACGTTCTGCGACGCGGAGGCGCGGCTGCCCAGGCGGAGCGCGTGCACGCCGTGCGGCACCGCGAAGAACATGCCGCCGGGCTGGGGCCCGCCGGAGACGTACTCGACGTGGCCGCGCAGCGTCCAGCCCGGCAGCGAGTGGCGCCCCACGATGAGGGTCTTGTTCAGCTTCCTCGGCGCCGTCTCGAAGTTGCCATTGATGAGCAGGCCTGTGCCAGCACGCCAACGTGAACAAAAAAAACAGATCTTTCGCAAACGAAGACATTTTTTCGGAGTTTTTCGACGAAAGCTAAAACAAATATGGCCAGCTAATCGTTCTTAATGCTTCCAAATAATTGCAACATTTTGGGGACAATGCAAGAACAGGCAACTGATGGATGGATCGAGAAAGTTAACAGAGTGATGAATGAAATACAGTACTAAAACAGTTTGCTGTCCCGCACAAACATCAGTAAACGTAAAGCTGGAGGTTTTATGCTCAGCTTGCTAGTGTTAAATCCTGCTTTGCAATAATAGAACAGTGAAAGACCTAGAAACAGAAATGGAGCAACAAACTTTTAGCCCATTCTCTGTTCCCTCTTCAGAGATCAACAAACCTACACAGTCCTAAACGCACTGCATTTTCCAGCAGAGCACGTAGATCTAAAAAATAATCCAGCAATGGCGGCGACAGGCGAGAACAGACACGAGATTGGGGAAGATAAGGATGCTCAGTGAGATGAGACGGCAGGCGGTGTTCTTACCTTCAGCGTCTTGAGCGTGACGAGGAGCGGGGGCTGGCGGCGGAGCACTGACGGCGAGAGTGGCAGCAGCGGAGGAGGAGGAGGAGACGGAGAGGACCATCAGCAGCAGCATTCCCCATGGGAGCTCCATTGCCAAGCTCTGCCCACTTCTGCCTGCTCTCTTTCGCTTTCCCTTGGCTTCTTCCCCGAGAGCTGGCCCTTCCTTTTAAACAAAAAAGAACGGACAACTTCGGTAAAAACCTCCTTTGTTTGGATATTTGCAACAGCACCCGCGTTTGCTGCATGGTGCAAGCAACGAGCCAAGTGGGTACTAACGCCCTCTTGGAATCAATTCCGTCAGTTATCCAGCTAATGCTACATTTGACTGATTCAAAAATGCTACTACCCCGTTCCAAATTATTATTCGTTGTTGACTTTTTTCATGATTTTTTATCATTTGTCTTATTCAAAAATTTTGTTCAAATATATAAATCAATAAGTTATACTTGAAGTATATACGATGGTAAAACAAGTCACGTATAAAATAAATGATACTTGCGAAAATTTTTGAATAAGACGAATGGTCAGACGTTAAACGAAAAAATCAACGACGAATAGTAATTTGAAACGGAGGTAGTAGCTTTGACTGGCTAACAAAAATTCAAGCGTTGGAAATCTTTTAAAACGCTCGGGTTTTGCCCTAAAACCTGGCGTGAAAACCTGAAACCAAGGGCTGCTTTTCTAAAACACAATAAGCTAAAAAAACAAAGTTAAAAAGGCCCTCTTTTCGCAAATTTCCATCGTCCTCGCGGATAGAGGACACATTTACCGCCACCCTACTCCGTTCGGACCTGTCGTCCCTCAATAAAGAGGAGTAATTTCACCGGCCCGTGCAGCTACCACCACATTTACATTGGTCATATGCATGAGTGGGGAAAAAAAGGGTGAAAGACTTGAAAGCAACAACAAGCGAACACAAGGCCATGCAAACTTAACGCCGGAAACTTGGTTGTATCTATTTTCAAAAAGAAACTTGGTTGTATGCAGTAGCTTTGCCCAAACATGTAGGGGTAGCAATAGCAATGCAGCTGACGGCGAGACGTGTAGTCAGCATTTGATCTGCGAGAGGTTACTCGTGTTTGTCCTATTGTTGCCAAAGAACGGTGCACGCCGCAAAATCGCCACCATCATATCTGTCTCGTGTTTGTCCTATTCTTGCCACGAATGGAGCACTCCAAATTTGCCATCACAAGAAGGAGAAGAAAAAGAAGAAAGGTTGGTATTTGTTGCACGGCCAGACGGCCGGGATACTGTCCCACGGGTGCACGGGCTGTACGTGGATTCGGGATCGCCTCCTGTCCGTCCGGGAACCAGAAGCAAATGAAGGAGAGGATAGCGCCGCCTAGCAGCTGGTAACTCCAACCGTGTCGACGAGTACACGGATACAGTACGCCGTGCAGACTATACTGTAGGGGGTATAAACCACCTGCTTTCCCGCCATTTTTCCGACGATGGCTTTTGCCTCGGATACTCCTCCTCGGCTCGAGGCGGCGGCGCTGTGCCTGTGCGGTGCAGGAAAGGCGCGGCAGGCTGCGTCCTCATTGGCCAGCAGCGATACTGATGAGCGGCCAGAGGTGGCGGTGCGAGTGGGCCACCACGGAGTCATGGACACAGCAGCAGCACGCGCATCGGGAACAGGGGTCCTCGTCGGGCACGTTCCCCGCGGCAGGGCGGTGTCGGACCCGTGTCCCAGCTGCCCCGGGCGCGGGCGCGCGCGCGCATCCCTGCCGATTCGATTCGCCCGCACGTAGTCATGGGCAGATGGGCATGGGCCTTTCCCCGTGCCCGTGCCCGTCGCTCCCTCCACACCACCCAACGCACGACAAACCCCAACTCTGCGGCGGCATTGTCAAACAGCTTTGACCCAGCTTCGAGTCACTCCAGCCGGGCTTTTCTTTCGGGCAGATCCCAAATTTACAGGCCGAAATTTACTATACAAAAAGAAGATTTCCATTATATTAAAATGTCGGTAAATGCAGGGAGTACTAAATGTAGATGAAATCAAAAACTAATTAGACAGTTTTGTTGTACTCTGCGAGACGAACATTTTAAGTTTAATTAATTTTTGAATAATTTTTCACACATACAAACGAAATGCTACAGTTCTTTCATGATTGAAAACTTCCAAATTAGGAGCTCCCAAATTGGATCTAAACAAGGCCTCAACGGGCTTTGCCAGGCTTTCGTTGTCCACCACTTTAATTACGGGCCACGAGGTCTCGCCTCAAAGCCCGACGAAATCCTGGGCCGAATGAATACCCAGTAGCACTAGCACGCACAGCATGCACGCCGACGAAGGAACGGCCCATCCGCGCTCGGCACTTCGGCGGCTAGCGCAGGCGGCAGGCGTGGTCTGGTCACGCTCGGCCTCAGCGGTAGGCACCGCCCCTCCTCGTCGGCGACTCACCACAATATCTCGCCGCCGTCGCTATCGATCCTAACGTCACCCCGTCCGCATCACCTCACCGCCGGAGTCCCGCCGCCTATATTCCTCCACCCCGCCGCATGCCATAGCCTGTCGCCTCGCCTTCCCGCGCGCCGTGCCGGCTTGCTCCGCAGGTTAGAGTTATTACGGCCGCTACCCTAACCCTAGCATCCTCAGCGCAGCTGTAGAAGATCACTGGGGCGTGAGAGAGGGAGTCACCAGCCCTCGTGACCTCCCGCTTCTACCTCCACGCTTGCACAACGAGGATCTAGAGAAACCCCCCACCGCACTTCCTTCGTAAGCACCCCCATCCTAATCCGTCATCCATTCCCAGTCCTCCCGTGCGATATCTGAAATCCATCTATGAATTCCTGGCAAAATGTAAGTTTCTGAATTCTTGTCTATTGGGGTCACTAGATTGGGTTGTCGAAGATGGGTGTGTGTATATATTCACCTAAACATGCTGTCAATACAAAATAGAAACCCCTCCCTATGTTTTTAGGCCCTGGGAGAAGAAGAACATCTGAAATGCAAATGCTCTATTCTCCAATGCACACCCAATCTGGTATCGCCTAATGTCTTTACTGTGTTATTTATGTATGCTGCAATTTGTGTTGTGTGCTCCACTCGCTGAGTGGATTGCACGCGTTCTAGTTTCATCATTGCGTACCGAATTCAGTTACCTGGATGTTTGTTGTTGTGGATCTGTTGAAAATGATGTCTTGAGCTGCAAGTAGTTGCATGAGGTATTATTTCGCATGGTATTGTCAAACTGAAAATGGTATGTAGTTTGTTCAAAACTTTATTTTCTATAGCTGGGTTAACTCAGGAAGCCCTACCCTCTTGTCGCAAGCAGCAACATCAGTTATCAGTAGTATTAAAATGCATCGATATTTTGCTACTTTGGAGAGGTGGTATTTCATTCTGAATTTTGTGTGATTTATTCGTGCAGAGATGAATATTATAACATATTCATCATATCAAGGAATGAATGCTGCAGAAAATAACCAGATTTGTTTCTTTTAGTGCTGAGCGTCTTGTACTTTATCGTTTCTGCACGTTACTTCTATCTATTCCGTTTTCATGCACGTGTTCCAATTAGTGAGTGGACAATAGTTACTGTATTATCATTAGTGCAGATGGTCTGGCTGGCGTTGAACCGCTTGTCGTCTTATGTTGAACACCTGGAGAATGAATTATTTCTCACGTAGTAGTTATTGGTATGTGCAGCGTACAATTAAAATCTTCTATGTTGTTTTCTTAAATATGGCAGAAGAATGTATGGGTTAAAATATTTGGTATTGATACTTGTAGAAACAATTTATTGGTTTTGCAAGTAATCTTAATGTGATTTTTATATGAAAGAAATTACTAAAATCTAATTTTCATCTGTCATCTCGACTTTTAATTGGCATGGCTTAATATGGTACACAGATGAATCAAGTTTTTCTATATTGGGTAAAAGCTATTTACGCTAGCATGTAGGGCACTCAACAACTTTGCTGAATGTTTGTACTTCTGAAAACAGAAAAAAGGGGGTCAAATATCAAATATCGCACCGATTGCTGAATACTTGGTACTGAGAAACAAATCCTATGGGACCTCCTAACCTTTTGGGCGCTTTATTAGACCTCCTTTAAATCTTAAATCATGAAACATGGAAAATAGATGAAATGATTGATTTATTCTACCACATGTCGTTAGATTGAAAGAGCCCCCCATAGAATTCCCCCTGTTGGTTTTAGTCCCTGGCATGTCCAATTCTTTATCCTCTACTCCTGTAAATTCAGGTCTATGCTATAAAATAAGTTTTATACCGATTTTCTCAGGGGCGGAGGCAGTGCTGGGGCCTCTTTGGAAACTGCCCCACCTCACTATAGCCATGTTAGCTACTATGAGTTCCTTTTTTTTTGCCAAGCCGTATTTATTTGCAGACTGCAAGCAGTGCCTAGACACCATAGGCAGCCTTGCAGTTTTGTTTGCGGTTGCAGGACGTAATATGCAAGCATCAAATGAGAGGCAGGTTAGACTGGTATGCTGTGTGGGCAGCAGCGTAAGTAAAAAGCACCAAAGTTTAAATTACCCTTCTTCGATTTAACTACAGATGATGCTTTCTTGTCAATAAGAATTGGAATTTGACATCTTTAATACTTCATTTGATTGTCATGTTGATTTTAAATTCTAGAGATTAGCAAATTGTGGAGCTGTATGTCTTCTACATATCTTTTCTTAGGAGAAAAGAATCATAGACACACTATGGATCTTCATTATTTAAGAACCAACTTAACTAGACTCTTTATTTGCATATTTTATGCAATTTATGCTCATTGGCAGTTAATTGTTTTTGGCGTTATGAGTGTAGTGATACTGTTCTACTAATGTTCCCTTATTATTTCACCAACTTGTAATTCTTGAACTGTGTTTTCTATTGAGAGACATTTCATCCATTATATTATACAGGGCCATTTTCTACGACTGAGATATCAATGTGAAGGGGCGCCTGTGATTGTATAAATATTAGAGTTAGTTTTCTTTTCTATATTTGTTCGGAGTTAGAAGCAAGGCTTGTCATGGCATCACCACAAGAATCCAATTCTGTGTGCTTGAAGCGAAAGCTTGTTGATGACTGCCTATCAAAAGACTGCAAATCTCGTCGTGTCAAATCTGAGAATGGGCCCGCATTTTATCCATCTGCTAAACGCTGCAACTGTTGTTGCACGCGACCAAACCTTGCCAATGATTGTGTCAATTTCCTGAAGAGTGGAGTGCCTAGCTATGTCATGTATTACAAACAAGGTTTGTGGCACAAATTTCCTGAACAAATAATGAAGTCTCTTATTGAAGAATTCAGAGGCAATAAATCAAGTGTTGTGTCTGTGATGGACGATGAGCCCATTCTTGTTGATTTCCTGTCAATGACCCTCGTCAACCTTAAAACCAGAAAGCAGAGGTCAGTTGCATGGTTTGATGACACTGGCAAGCGTTTCTTTCCTTCTCTGTTCTTTGATGAGGAAAGTGACGAAATGGCCAAAGGGGATTCTGGTAATGTTGACAGCACTACACAGGGAATAATGTTAGACAAGGTTGCGAATTCTCCACCTGAAGTGGTCAAGCAAGTTGTTCTTGAATCTAGCCCACCAGTTCCTGAAACTCCTTCAACTGTAGATGTATTACGCAAGAAGATAACATCTGTGGAAAAAGGCAGTGAAAGCTTTCTATTTGTCCAGGACCTTTTCCTCTCTGGTATGGGTCCATTTGCAACACCAAGTAACATTCTTCATATCCACCGCTACTCTCCGAATGATATCACGGCACAGTGTAGATTTGAAGCTTTTGAAAGACAGATGAAGTCAACTAAAGAAGCACGTGGCGATGCAAATGTAAGGTATGGATGGCTGGGATCTAGGAAGAATGACATAATTAGGATTCTTATTAATGGTTTGGGTACCACTGCAAATCCTGTTGAGAAAGCAGGTTTGAGTGCTGGTGTATATCTTTCACCAGAAAACCGAGCCTTTACCAGGTGTGTTTTCTTAAATCTGTTTATGTGGTTACCATTTTGTAATGTATTATTGTATTTACACCATGTTTTGATGTGTTTCAGTGTCGGTCTTTGTGATGTTGACGAAAAAGGAGTGCAGTATATGTTGCTGTGCCGTTTGATATTGGGCAACATGGAAACTGTTGAACCTGGATCACAAGAGTCTTTTCCAAGCAGTGAGATATATGATTCTGGTGTTGATGATTGTTCAAGCCCAAAGTGTTATGTGATGTGGCCATCACATCTTAGCACTCACATCCGTTTAGAATATCTTGTTAGTTTCAAGCTTGTCCCAAAAGTTCGACGTAAGACGATTACTAAGGGTTAACACCTTTATTGCCTCAAGTTGAGAAAGGTGGAGTGAATATTATTTTTTGGTGCATTTATTTTCAGATTATTTGCTTGACTTGAAGGGTTTATGGTTTCACCCATCACCGAAGGAAGTTGCAATGGATATTTCTCCCCTTCAACCTGTGAGGCAACCTGAATCTTGTTACTTGGTTCACCATTGGCACACTGGTTTTCCTGTTAAATGCATGTTTGCTGATCACTGTGGGGCAACAGAAGCTTGCTCTTTTAGATGTCAAGCTCTGCTGTCCACTGATTCCCCTCCCTGCATCTTGCACTGGCGAATAATTGTAGCTCTGATATACAGTAGTCTTCCACTTATGGAACCAAACAATCTGTCTGCAGGTACCATGTGAACCAGGTGAAGGACCAAATTCCCCATGGATATCATTCCAAGTTTTGTTCGGAGTGATTCAGGACAATATATCATCTGTAGCAAGGGAGCTGCTTTTCCATCATTATGAAGAGCTGAAGGTACTATCTGAAGTTATGTCATCTGTAGCCTGAGCTGCTTTTACAAGTTTTGTTTGGCATTGATTGTGGTTTGTATATTGGGCCCTGAACCATTTCAACTTTTCTACTTGACAGGAAAGCATAATTTCTCGCGAAGAAATGGTGAAGAAAATGATAATAATAGTTGGAGAAAAAATACTTTTGGAGGCTTTGAAGAAACTTCACTACTGTGTAAGTTCCTAGCTGTCTGCATTTTCTTGTTTCATGTCAAAACTGACTAATTTTTCAAGGGTAGTGCTGGTCTTTCCCTTTTTATTTCAAGCTTGTATAGGAAGGAGTTAGCGACGTGTTATGCTTGCAAATTCACCTCAAGTAACCTTTTTGAGGTTGTTTTACTTAATGTGCATTGCACATATAAGATAATATCCACTGTGTGATGATAAGACATGCGAGGGCGTGAATCTGGTTGCATAACAGAAGTTTTCTTTTCAATTTTCAAACACAAACACCTGCCATCTTTTCTGACGCAAAAGCAAATCATTTGTGCTTCATGAATAATATGGATATGCGACTGTTACTTGACAAATTAGGCATGATAACTTGAGAAGGCTATTATGTGCTTAATATCTACTTTCAACATTTCTGATAGTTGTATTGTTTGATGGTGCATGGTAAGGAAATTTGATAGTATATGTTATGCAGTTTGATGCCTCTTGTGCACAAGTGTCTACTGGTAATGTGCACATGGGAATCATTGTGATATTTTTCTTTGCTCCTCGGTCACGTGACTAAGCTTTCTAAATAAGTACTGTGTCATACCTTTTTTGTTGTGCATGTTTTAGCATCACCTTGTTATTGGGTTCTATTGCAGCCATCATTATGGTACAAGCCTTCTGTTGAAGCGGTGTCTACTGATCCTGTAATAGCAGCACCAGAACAACTATCCTTGGACAAGGCAGGTGGGGATTGTTCACTAACTCTTAGTGTTAACCATGGTGATTCACATTCACCAAATGCTGTGGCTGAACATGCCACAGTTCTTAGTACCAAAGGATGTGCTGCCCTTGCAACAGGTATGGTGCCCAAAGGCCATGATTGTCTGGCAACAAGTGGTGTGCCAGAAGCATCTAGTTCTGCCAGTGCCATATGCGGGGGTTCTACAAGTGTGGAGCCCAAAGGCAGAGATTCTCCTATGCCAATTATGTCACCTGGACACACAACCCTATGTGCCAAAAACCAAGATTCTTTTGTGGGAAGAGTGGCACCTATAGTTCCTGATGGCCTTTTGAGGACAATTTCCGGAAGCTTCGCATCTCCTGGTCGGGAAGCTTGCAAATCTGCTACACCAACCACAGGGCTTCCTGGTTGTGCTTCTCTAGTACAAACTAATGCCTCCACAACCGATGGAGTTTCTGTTCCAGGTCTCACTTCTAAGGGCCATGAATCTGTTGCACCAAGTTTGGCACTTGGAAATTCTAAAAGTACAGCCGTGAAACGTCTGAATTCTGCACCGAGAATGACACCTGAAGGCCAGGAATTCCTTTCACTGGGTATTGCATCACAAAGCCGAGCACCTCATTTAAGAAAAGGCCAGGCCAGTTCAACATCGGTCGTCATACCTCCAGTTCACGCGCCAGGTAAGCCTCTCTGCAAGATGGATTGGTGCCTACCAAATATAGACCATTAAGGTTGTCATTTCTGTGCAGGCCGTGGAAAATCACCATCAATAAGCACCGAGAGCCGTGATTCTCTGGCAATGAGTATCACGCCAAAAGGCAATGGTGGCTCAGTATTAAGTAAAGTGCCAAAGTGCGATGAGTCTCTGACAGTTGATACTAGCCCCAAGGGTGGTGATTCTCTAGCACTGAGTAGCACGCCAAAAGGCAATGGTGATCCAGCATCAAGTAAAGTGCCAAAGCGCCATGAATCTGCCATAGCTGGTATGAGAACCAAGGACCATGATTCTCTAGCACTGAGTATCACGCCAAAAGGCCATGATGGCCCAGCATCAAGTAAAATGCCAAAGCACCTAGCTAATACATCGCCAGAAATCAATCACTCTCAAGGCCAGGATTTGGTCACTAAGGTCTATAAAGCTCCCAAACCAAGTATGGTGCCTGAAAACTCGCTCTGGAATATAACAATGACTAGCATTTAGTATTTCATTTTGTTTCTTTCACTAACGCTAATGCTTGGGTGGTGTTGGCAGTAACAGGGGAGCCAAAAAAAGACCACGCTGCAGTACCCGCCATGCCGAAGAAATCATCTGGGCCAGGCCTCGATGCTAGCAGCCATGTTACTGGGGCAGCCAATGCCCTGGTCGCCCTATCAACTCTGCGAGAGAAGGGTGGACATTAAGAGAGCATATATGTGACTTTTTCAATAATATTTATTGTAGCTCAACTCTGATAACTGGACTGAACATCAACGATTACTATATATCAAGGGTCCATGTTTTATATTTGATCATTTTCTGCTTGGAATATGAAATGAAAAAAATGTCGTAATTGCATATCGGAACTTTTTTTTACATGGCAGAGCGTCATTTTTTAAGCTGGTTTGATCGAGCAATGCAACTTGGTGAAGGCACCTTGGTGTTCCTAGCTCTGTTACGGTTTTGTTTGGCTCGTTATCTTTGCCAGTTAGAGATAGGAAAAAAACATGTCTGTCTTATTTTCTATTGGTACTTGTAGTTGCAGGAGAGACTTCATGAATATGTTATTCATCTGATGCGGTATGACGTGTGAAACACACAGCCAAACCATGACTAAGTTTGCACCGAAAGTACACTTGCAGTGTTATATATGCCTTTTCTTCTTCCTCCCTGGTTATTAAAGTGTGGTGTCTATACATTGAGGTATACCGAGATCTCTAAAACCTGGGCAGCATTTCGCAGTAATTGAATGTAGCATGACCGATCGATTAGATCCAAACAATACTAAACATTTGGCCATCAAGGCTGAAATTGAGCTCGGCAAAGCCTGCCTGACATCCGTTCCACGCTCCAGTGTGTTCAAACTATGAAAGATGTGTGAGAGCACTTCCAGATCTGAGAGTGATTTGGTTCTTCTTTGTTGTTATTGAAGGTTATCTTCGTGAGGAATATTGCTAAAAAAATCCTCGTCCATGCATGGTACAGCCGATGGATCCTAGGCATTTCTCATGATCTGTCATCAAGCGACGTGTAATCGGCCGTGCAGTCGTAATAGTAGCAAAATTTTAGATGATATTATAGTTGATCACTATATTTGTTACCATGGCGCAGAGATGTTTACTATATAATCTTGTGGCTGTAGATTAATACACTGGAGTTCCTTCATATTATCCCTGCAGGCAGCTGAGTTGATCTGCCTTCACCAGTTTATGTATTGCCTAAGCCAATTTGCTTAGATAAAAAGCCTTTGTTGTTGCTGTTGTTCACCTGTTTTTGTATCACAATCACCACCCTAAACCCTACCACCATAATGCCTGGACAAATTGAAGATCGTTTTTTTTGGCACGATGTTATCTTGACTTACAAAGTGGGTCATAAACACTTAAAATAAAAGCACTTCGCTAGTACAAAATGTCCATGCATGGATCATAAACAGAGAACGAAGAATAGACAAATTAACATCGCCCAGAGAAAAGAGAAGGTACAAGACCTGAATAATCACATCTGCAGGTGAACAAGAACCAAAAAAAGCTTCACAATCAAGAACACATCGTGGCGAAAGAATCACAGGTAGCACACGGCCGCTAGGGAGAGGTCATCTACTGTAGCATTGCCATGGAGGCGACCGCCGCCAGCGCCATGGCCACGACAGCCCGGTAACATGCAGCGTCCCCGGCGCCGTTGGGGCTGGGCGCCGGCTCGTCGATGGTGCTGCCCGTCGACGACGGCGTGTCCGGCGGCGATGCGGCGGCGCTCGGCTCGCCGCCGCCGCCGCTGGGGGACGCCGCCGCCGCGGGCGCGGGGGACTTGGAAGGGGCGTCAGAGGACCGCGGCTTGAGGACGCGGATGCTGAGCTTCTGGCCGGCGGCGCAGTGGCCGGGCACGCCGCAGATGAAGAAGCGGTGGCCGGCGCGCTTGATGACGATCTTGTCGTCGCCAGAGGTGTGCGTGGCGATGGGCGTGGAGTTGGTGCAGCTGTCGTAGTCGGACTTGTTCACCTCCAGCACGTTGTGGATGCCCGGAGGGTACGTGAACTCTGCACGCCATGGCCATCAGCTCATCATCATCATCAGAATTCAGAATGAAAGCAGGGCGGAAAAAACGTGCTCTTTTTGGCAGGCAGTATGATCTTTCGATGCCATAACGGTCACGGCAAGAACAAATAGAAGAAGTGGATCGAATGAAGGAAAAAGTGCAGCCTAAGGTACATTTAAAAAAAAAACTCAAAGAACCTAAGATACATCTACCTGTAAAGGCAGACGAACACTCCGTTTGACACCGACGCAAAAGACATGCTTATACGCTACTCATGACTGAAAAATGTCAAAGCTCTTCACTTTACAGCTACTGGATTGACAGTAGTATACTGATAGATGCATGGTGGTTGCTGGTTGCATTGCAGAGAAGATGTTAGTCTGGCAATGATATGACGCTTTTACGATTCTAGCATCTCTAGATTGCCATACTACTTAAAAACCACCCTCAAATTAAGGATTGCAATGCTGCTAGATCTTGCACAGGACAGCAGGCTGTCAGAAACCATGTCTCACTCCATGCTAAAAGTTCAGGTAATGCACCGACAGATCCAGCAGCCAATGACAGGTTGCAGTATTATCGACATCAGTCATGCCATGTATCCATTTCTTCGATTCAGATGTCAGATCTCTGATCCATCCGGCCAGTAAATTTATGTGCCATATAATTACTGTGCACAGCAAAGGCACGAAGCCTCCGTGAAAGCCCTTTACGACAAGCTTGCATGTTTGTATTGTGCAGGCGTGCAGCAAGGTACATAAAAGCAGAGACACTTCATCTAAACGCAACGAGAAAAGAGAAGAAGGATGCGTTGTAAAAGTACTGACGGCGACAAGTGATTGGCGTTCGTCTTTGCACCAGTGAGCAAATTGTATCGACAGATGCATGGTGCTTGCTCAACATATTACTGAACCTTGACCAATGGTACTACATCAGCTGCACATTTCGGTAGACATGAAGCACATAGTATTTGCAGATTATGTGGTTGTTGTGCAGATCACATGCATGCTCCTAAATGGAGTACCAACTGCAGTACCAGCAAGCTAAACTGCTGTAGCAAAACTGACACTCAGGACTCAGCTAGGAAATGTTTGAAGCAGCGACGAGCAATGGACGTACAAGTCACTGAATCTACACATTGGCAAGAATTAACTAGCCATGGTACTCAACGAAAATTCTGCATAGCAAATGGCAGTAGGATTGATCTTGAGAGAGAGAAGACAACTTG
This sequence comes from Echinochloa phyllopogon, assembly GCA_033239725.1. Lineage (NCBI taxonomy): Eukaryota > Viridiplantae > Streptophyta > Magnoliopsida > Poales > Poaceae > Echinochloa > Echinochloa phyllopogon. The sequence goes on from BTCW01000018.1 coordinate 2,614,782, forward strand.
CCTATGGTATCTCCAACTTTGAAGTTCTTCTTCGAAGTCCAGTCGTTGTAGTTGATGTTGCCGAGGATTGTCCAGCCGGAGGTGTCGCCAACCTTGTAGATCGCCGCCGACGAGGTCGCCGCCATCGCCAGCCCAAGCGTCAGCACCAGCAAACCCTTCATGCCCATGGCCATTGCTGCTGCACCTGCGGCTCTCCTCTTGTGCACCCTCTGATCTTGCCAAGCTATATATAGCAAGAAGAGAAGAGATGCCAAGAGCAGAGGAGACGCAAGGAATTCAGTTCCACACGCTTTGCTTGCTCCAATGCTGCGACGAGGAGCACGATTTATAAAGCCCTGCTCGCTCGTTTCCTGTGTTGACCATTTTGCCCCTGTGTTTCATCACACAATATATAAGCTGTGCTTCAGTTTTCCAAAAAAAAAAGAAAAAGAAAGAAATGATCTGCTTTGTTGTCTCTGTTCACTTGGTGCTGGCAGGTTGCTCTTGTGCTGCGTTTTGCTCATGTTCCTTGAGTAAAGCAAACTCAAAAGCTGGCCGTGAATCCAAGTCTTGATCATGAGCCTGCTTGTGTTGTTGGGTGAGGTCTCTGGTGCCATGAGTGAGTGGGCTCTGCTGGTGAGTTGGAGTTGCATTGGGAGATCTTTTTCGTTTCATGGAAGCAACAACGGCAGCCATGCATGCAAGAATTTGTTTTCTTGTTGATCTGTTTGGTGGATATATGCTAGCTTGTAGTGAGCTTGGGAGCTTGCTTTATCGTTCTCTTTTCACATGTGCCGTATAGGGTGACCGTGAAATATTTAATTCAGACTTGCTGTATTTTGTTGACTGAGGAAGTGATGATAAACAAAGAACCTTTACGTGATGTTAGCCCATGATCGAACTACTATAATCAGTTAGTACCTTTTGAGAGTCAGAAGCAATAATCAAGCAACGCCGTGGCGTACTTTTGTCGAAGTAATACAGAAAAAAATTAAATATTTGTTGCGAGCTCCCTTCTTTGATGCTACCAGATATGCATGCATACATGTAGCACCAAAATACTCTCTGAGGAGTAGAAATAGGCCTATTTTTTCTGAATTTTTTTAGATTTAAAATTCTTATATTTTGTGGCCAGATGTAGCGTGCATGACTATTATTGTTCCATGTTAATTATTTCTCCCGCAATGGATAGCGATTTTATGTACTTAAAAATATTGTCGCCCAAAAATTAAATCTACAACAACATACCGCACTAAAGAAGTGTGAGGAACAAGTTACGAGCACCATCATTTGTGTGTGCTGCATGCAGGAATTTTAAAGGTAACGTACGTGCAATGCGTTCGAGGAAATGAAGTGCTCTCGATCCGTTCTCAGGATTATCCAGATTTGTACACGCTTCATATATAGCGTATGCAGGAATGGGTGATTGTGTGCTGTCATCCAGAGACTGAGGACCGTGTTTAGTGTTTGTGGCTTTGTGCAAGCACCAGTTCCATATATCCAGGGTTGGTCTGAAACTCTGAATAATTGAGAGTAACTAACAGTGTATTAATGTTCTAAGCAGCAGAACAGGGTGTCCACATATATGCTGTGCCCCTGCCAACGTAATACTCAATTCTTCAAGTTCATATATAATCGCTAGCTAGCTAGTTAACTCTCCTGTGATTTTTTAGCAAGAAGGGTCGTAACAACGTTCGTCAGCGTGGGCATCGAACGATATATCAGTCACCAAAATTAAATCAACATGTACATATAATTCCATGATGCAGCTCCAGAATCACCAAGAAAGCTTGATAGTAAAATTACATATCGACCCTCCATCCATCAAACCACCCAACCAACACCATGCATCATCATCAGCTAATTAATTAACGATCGGATTGCGCGGGACGAACGATCGACGAGATGAAGACTAAGATTCTTAGATGTCGAAGGTGTTCTTGCCGGTGAACTTGACCTCGATGGGGCTGACGTTCTTGCCGATGCTGCGGAAGTTCTGCCCCACTCCCTGCCTGCCGGCGTTCACCTTCTCCGGGTAGACGCCGTCCTTGGGGTGGAGGTACTGCACCTCGCCGTTGGGGAAGACGCGGTAGAACTGGTAGTTGATCTTGTACTTGGAGCGCAGCCTGGTGCCCAGCGCCAGGCACTGCTCCTTGCGCGCCAGCTTCAGGAGGTTTGGCCCCTCCCGCATGATGGCGGCGCCGCCCGTCGGCATCTCGAACACCTGCTCCTTGGGGGAGCTCCACGTGATCACGTAGAACTCCTCCACCTGCGCCTTGCGGAGGAGCCCGCCGGTGCTGCCGCCGAAGATGGGGGACGGGGTGTTGGGGTCCAGCTGCGGGGGCACGAAGCCCTTGGGAGCCTCCTCCGTGGCCGCCGCCGCGGCCTCCTCCGCCGCCGCCCGGAGAGGGGCCAGCCCGCGGTGCGACGACGACGACGACGGGAACGCCAGCTGCGAGCTGGGCCGCGGCGCCTTGGCCGGCGACCAGGCGGCCGCCAGAAGGTGGCGCGTGGCGGCGGAGGCTTGCGTTGCCATGGCCATGGCGGATGGGGATCGGCGGAGCTGGAGAGAGCGGCAAGATGAGATGAGAGAACAATGAGTAGCTAGTGGAGGGCGCGGCGGTGGCGGCTCGGAGCTAAGAGGTGGAGCTCTGGTTTGGGTGGCGGCCGCGGGTGGATAAGGGGATATGAGCCCGGCCAATGGGGAGCACGGATTTTGATACGTCCTGGAACCGGACATCCACACATGTCACGTCGCCTGCCACACGGCGAAGAAAGTTGCATATCACAATCTGATCAGGGTCACCGCATACAGCATCAGAAAAGAAAGCTCGCCTAGCTGAGCACAAACTTTTTCTTTTCTTTTGTTTTGTTTTGAGATTATCATCATCATTTTGAGCTGCCTGCTACAACTTACAATGAAGAAATGGTAAAGCAGTAGGTTTTTCATTTTCAAAACCACTTTTAATGTCCCTTCACAAATCAAATTCATTCCACATTTCTATTTCATACAACTTGGTGCTGTTCTTTTAAGAATAGATAACATGTTCACCCACTTCAAGAATTATCAATGTTATTCGTTCAGTAGTAGACGTTTATGGTGAGTTTGTACATATCGAGTTCTTTGTCTACATGGCTTAGAGGTGTTCCTGTGGATATAGAGTGCGTGCATAGATTCATATGAGTGAGTGTTTATTTTTTATTATGGTATTATTAAGAAAAAAGATACACCGTGCACTCACTATCAAAGTAATTTGATGCAAAATAGCTAAATAGCCTTTCATCTGTGTTATATGTTTATTAGTGATTATACATAGCAGGGCACAATATTTTTTACAAGAATAAACGTTGAACGAGTATATATTACTAAAAAGTACAAAAACCAGGAGCAAATATATAAAAAGACGCTACTTTCTGACCCCTTTCATGCTGCATAATTATGTATGGTAAAGCTTATTATCGATATGAGCCGGGCTCGAGTGATCCGCGTGGCATGGCTGCTAATGGGCTGGGAATAATGAAGGCGGGGGGAAGGGCCCTGCCATGTTGTGGCCCGTGAGATGCCTACTGGGCTGTCGGCCAGCTCTCAAGGGCTGAGGCCCAAACGGTGAAGTTTCTACTGGTATATTATTATTATTTTTATTATTCTCGATAGGAAGAGAGGATGAAAAGACTCGGCAACAATTTCACTGTATAAACGTATTAATCAGTCTGCACGGCATCAGATACACAAATTTACCGTCTTAACGACTGTGTACTGTATCTGCACGGGAACTACGATTACGTTTTGTACACGATAATACGTAAAGGTAAATGCCCCCTACTCCCCCAACGCCCCAACTCAGCTAGGGCGCCGAACAGGAGAGGAAAAAACTCTCCTCATTTGCAGCCGTCCATGTCCGATCCTACGGCCGATGACCTTCGCAGGGTAGAGAGGAACCATCCATATACAGGAGGAGAGGGCATAGCTGCTTTGTCTGCCCCGCCCCCGCGCCTCGTTCTTCTCCCAAGAACGCGCAGGCGCAGCAGCCCAAGAAGCAACAGCTAGCCTAATCTCCCCCAACTACTCTTCCACTACTCCAAACCTCCGCTGGTTTTGATTACCAGTTTCCAAGAGGTTTCTTGGAGTGAATCGGCGGTGGAGCGGCGAATCTGTAAGCAACACTTCTGTCTCCTCTCCATTCTTCTGGGATTTGGGAGTTTTTTATTCTTGTTTTTGTTTTTTGGAGGCCTCCGGAGTTGGATGAATCGTGTTTTACGCCTCTGAATCTGGATCCCGGTGACTAATCGCGTAGGTGTAGGTGGAAGGTGTGGCCTGATTTCTCGCCAGTGGAAACTGTGTCTCGATCTGGTTTTGGCGGCTGGGTTCTGTTTGGAGTTGAGCGTTAGATTTCCCCTCTACTCCCTTTTCGATTCACTCTTTGGTTACTAAGCGCGTTTCCGACCAGATGTTCAGATGGATGGACTCAAGAGCAACATTTCGCCTAGTTCTTTACAATCTTGGTGCGTCTTATCAGTTTTGGGGACTTGGGGGCGTCTGATTTGCTTGTAGCAGGTAGCAGGCCACTTTTTGAAGAGAAAGATTAGATCTTTGGGCTAAAACAAGTAGTTGTCCGTTTGCTTGGTACTACTGCATGCTCCTTCCCCCCTGGATCGTCAGAAGAATAGTGTTTGAGCCTATCTAAGAGCCCTTGTGCAAAGTGGATGCGCTCAGTTAAGATTAAGTTAGATTTTTTCCCCTTCTCATTCTAGCTGGGATAAGGGCACAAGGTATTTGGATGGAGAGGGAGAGTCCCTTGCTTTGTGTGCTGGGCAAGAAGAATTCTGTTTATGGATTTTGGGACAAGATTTTGCTCTGATTTCAGTTTTCGTCCTCCTCTATTCCCAAAATCCACTTGAACCTTGATCCAAAGATGCTCCTTTGACTTTAGTTTCTACTTGGTACCTGACTATCTGTGTTCACTTTCAGGATACGGATGGATCAGGAGGCGAAGGACTTACGACCCTCAAGGTCTCCCAGCGAGCCAAACCTCTTCCTGCAATGGGGCAGCCGGAAGCGGCTGCGCTGCGTCAAGATGCGGGATGACGGCTCACCATCACCCTCGCCATCTGAAGGTCTTAGACGTGCTGTACCCCGTGCAACTCGGCCCCTTCTTGGAGCTGATATTGCACCATTTCGTTCGCCACGCCGCCCTAGCACCCTTCAACGCAGGTAAATTCAGTATATTCAGGCTTTATTTGAATTGCGCACTGCAATATCAGCAAGTACCCTAATAAAATGCTCAAAATGTCTTCTGTGAGCAGGAAATCGGATTCAGTAGCGAACGAGTACAAGCAGTCGATGGCGCTCTCTCCAGAGAAGGACCGGTATTACTCCACTAGGGGTTCACCATTTCCTTTCGAAGGGAATGGGTTCGATTTCACTGGTGTAACAGAGGAGAAGGGAACGACTGCATTGCCAAGATTCTTCATTGCGCTGTCTAACAAGGAGAAGGAAGAGGATTTCATGTTAATGAAGGGCTGCAAGCTCCCACAGAGGCCAAAGAAAAGACCTAAGCTGATGCAGAAGTGCTTGCTTGTAATGCTCAAGCTCAGAAACTTGATTACAACTTCTTGTTCTCTTGTTGATATGATCATGCTCATTTTCCTTGACGTTGTTCTCTGTTTTGTGGTAAATCACAGATGGTGAGCCCAGGAGCTTGGTTGTCAGATCTGTCACATGAGAGATATGAAGTCCGAGAGAAGAAGAGTTCAAGAAAGGTAATCTGGATATAACTAATTTTGTTTTTCTTTAGGGAAGCAGATATTGTACCTCTCTGTTTCAGATTTAAATAGTTCGTAAGCTTGTTACTTACATGAGCGAATCATCCTGCAGAGGGCTAGAGGCTTGAAGGCTCTGAGCATGGAGAGCGATTCAGAATAGAGATGGTGGCGGGGCATGAATTTTTGGACATAACTTTAGCTGGAGGAAGAAACCTCTTGTTAGGTGACAATGCTGGTTCTTCAGTTAGAAGACCTCAGCATCTAATTCAGCAGGGGTTATCAATGGCTGTTCTACTCTACCTGACTACCCATTCTCCTGTCACCCCTGTTGTGCTTCCATCCTTGTTTTGTTGAAGAAATTATCGAAAACTATGCATGTTGAAGGTAAAGAGTATATTAGTCCAGCTTCTGATAACGAGATGCAACTTGAGAATGGGCGTTCTCTGGGAACCCAGGATGTTCGTTTGTTGTAAACATCTTGTGATACAGTAATAGTAAGACCTGCTTCCATCCTTGTTTTGTTGAAGAAATTATCGAAAACTATGCATGTTGAAGGTAAAGAGTATATTAGTCCAGCTTCTGATAACGAGATGCAACTTGAGAATGGGCGTTCTCTGGGAACCCAGGATGTTCGTTTGTTGTAAACATCTTGTGATACAGTAATAGTAAGACCTGTTTCCTGGGGGTTCTATGGTGGATGGTGGTCATTGGATCAATTTGATTTGTTGAATTTGCAATGTGGACAGTGTATAATTCGTTGAATTTGCCATCAGGTTGCAGCAGTGTTCAGTGGCCTGTTTGCTGGGGATCCATGGTGGATGGTGGTCATTCAATCAGTTTGATTTTTTGAATCTGCAATGTGGAGAATGTATAATTTGTTGAAATTGCAATCAGGTTGCAGCAGTGGTCAGCGATTGACTGATCCTGAGTTCCTGAGGATGGCAAAGGTTCCTTCTTGTTCTCATCCACGCGAGGTCCTTGTCATCGTCATATTCGTAGTATGAGAATGAGGCTTTGTTTAGTTCTCAAATTCAAATTCTACTATGTAAAAAGAAGATTTCTATCACATTAAAATATCGGCACATGTATGAAGTACTAAAATTTAAAATTAATTGTACAGTTTTGTTGTACTTTACGAGACGAACATTTTGAGTCTAATTAATTAATGTTTGAACAATTATTCATCAATATAAACGAAATGCTGCAGTGTCGTATTTATAACGTTTTTTTAAAGTTTGATTGTCCAAACTTTGAAACTTAAACAACGGCTGAGTCGTTTCGTCGACGTGCTATTTGTTTAGCTCCGTTGTGTGGTTCTTTGAAGGTTCTGGACGTGATCTTACCTGAAAATGCTGCCTGCAAGCACTAATTCGATAACCAGTGTAAATTAAAATCTGTCGAGATAAACCTTGAGCCCAGTCTAATCTAATTGGTAGGGCTGGCGCCAACCATCTAAGGCCTCGTTTAGTTTCCGAACCGGGAGCCCCCGATTCGGCGTAGTAAGCTACTGCGCGCAATAAATACTGTAGCATTTCGTTTGTACTACGTGGAAAAAATTGTTCAAAAATTAATTAATTAGACTTAAAATATTTGTCTCGCAGAGTACAACAAAATTGTGAAATTAGTTTTTAATTTTATCTATATTTAGTACTCCATACATGCTATGACATTTTAATGTAACGAAAATTTTTTTTTACACAGTAAACTTTGGGGGTAGAATTTGGGATCTAAACACGGCCCAAGTAATTGGTACTGGGCCTCCTCTGGGTTGCCATTTGCCAATCTTTCATTTCTGCAGGCCGTGGCCCTCTCTTGCCACCGCCGTGCCCCTATCCCTGCCACCCAGTCGCGGCCGCCCCGCGTGCACCTGCCGCCGTCAGCGCGGCCGGCGGCGGCTTTCCCTCCTCGTCCCGCCGCCGCTGCATCAGCCGGAGCACGGCTCTCCACCGGCGGCGCGCAACAACCGAATCCAAAGTGGGTCCGGCCTTCACACGTCATCACATGTTTTCCGCCGTTTGATCGAGATTAGAAAGGGAAACCCGAGGTTCCCAAATTCCACTACGAAAAAAATTTACGTGACGTTAAAATGTCTATGAAGTAGTAAATATATATAAAATTAAAAACTAATTATACAGTTTTATTATACTTTATGAAACGTATATTTTAAACCTAATTAATTAATGTTTGGATAATTATTTACAAATATAAATAAAATGTTACATTACCGTATTTATGACAAAATTTTAACTTATACCGTAGTAACTAAACCAGGCGTCGCAGAAATAGCAATATAGCAACAGGTAACCAAGTTGTACTCTCTGCCTGTTCCGTCGGTCGGTCCCTCACCGAGCCTCCCTTGCCGATGGAGGAAACCCTAGCCGCCGAATCCACCGCCGGTGAGGCACCCGCCGCGGTGGCGCCGGAGAGGAAGGAAGAGACGCTCGAGGAGGTGCTCTCCAGGCACAGGTTAGTAGCCATATTCCTTCCCCATGCCTGCCTGCTCTTCTAGATTTCCGTTCGCTTATGCCGGATTGTGCGTCTCGCGAGAAAAGACTTGGTCTGTATGGGGTTAATAGGCAACGCACGAGGAAAAGATTGATTTTTTACCCTTATGTAGATACTTGGGTTTCTGTATTGCTGGCTGGGTCGTTTTGCTAGATTTGGCACTCGTGCGGTTGTGGATTTCCAGCAATCCAAATAGTCCCAAATTGATTTGTCTAGGAAGGTGGACATGTTTCTTCTCAACCTAAGATGACTAGAATTTCTCGTAGAAGAGGATGTTTCATGCCCGCAATTAAATTTCCTTGCTATTAAAGCTGTGTATATAGTTGTATATGGATGCAAGTAGATGCTATTTTTGCATGCTTTTGTCCAAATGATTACAGACACACACATGACCCACGTTGCTAAGCTGAGCGAATTTTGCTGAATAGCGGTATAGCATGTGCGAGTTTCAAGCATTAGAAGATATCGCAGTGGTGGGAACCAGCCGATAGTTCAGTGGTTGGGCACCCAGTTATGGTGCTAGCCAACCAGGGTTCCAAACCTGGGTCTGGCAACAAAAAAATCCTCTCATCGTGCGCCTTAGTTGTTTGTCTAGGGAGTCTGCGCTTGGCTAATCCCTGCTTTCTGTACCTTTTCTCAACCATTGAAGGCTCCTTCTTGAAGCAAAACGTCAGGGATGGTCTATCCCCTGGGGTCGAGTCTGTTTAATATCACAATGTTATAATTGTCGGTGATGCTTAATGCCCACTGTTTGTCTCCTGGTTTCATATAGACAAGGTTCTGTTAGATTAGATATATCACATGCTATTCTTTCGCTAGACTCTAGGTTCATATGCTACATGTCAATAACCAACTGCATTGCCGGTACATGACCTGCAATTTGGAGTATACAAATTCATGTGTTCGCTCCACGTTGCTTGCATAATGGGAAAGAAGATTGATGGTGTGAACACTCCACCTATGAGTCAATCTGCCTGAAGGAAAAGGTGTTACGATAGCAAAGCACTTTGATTATTCATGTTCTATTGAATTAAATCTATGAACATCACATCAATTTGATCAGGAAAATAGAAGATGCTGCATGAGTCGCTTTAGGTTTGGGTGCTTCAGATTGTCTGATGATCTGATGGACCTTTGGCTAATAATTGGGATATTCCATTATATTTTATATATAAAAAAGATTGGTTTCATAAGGAAGCTTTAGAGGAGACTATTTAAGATAAGTGGCATGAGATGTATGCTTGTCCACTTGTCAGTATGACATAGAAACGTTTATGTTTGTTCGTCAGATGATTAAAGGTTACACAAATATAGTTGGGTCATTGTGTGGAACCAAGTTTGCACAGCTGCAAACCTCAAGGTTCTGTTCAGTTTCTAGAGAAGCACTTTTCTGCCAATCGTCACTGTAAATAAGAACCAATATTTCTACAGTAGTAATTAGTATTATTAACATAATAGATGTAAGGGGGGCGATCAAGTATCCAAATTCTAGGGAAAGCATTGTGCATCATATGTATGTTCACATCAAACCAAATGAGACTGTGACCTGCAAAACTGTGGCTGTTTCATATTTCTCCATTGTTTTATAGTGCAAATCAACTGAATAGCTGAATTTGTTGATGTTAGAACTTGCTGTTTTTTTATTGCCTATTTATCATTCTTGGATGTTCCTTACCTGTTTATTTGATCATTTCTCAAATTTCTTGGCGATGATTTTGTGTATGAATCAGGAAAGAGAAGTCCAAACTGCAGGATAAGGAGACAAGCCTGAAGAAAGCTGCTGCCAAAGGAAGCAAAGCTGAGCAGAAGGCAAAGAAAAAGCAGGTAGAAGAAGAGATTACACGCCTGTCAGCTGAGTTAGAGGCAAAACATGCTGCAGAGCTTGCTTCTTTTGGGTACAAACCCTCAGGCAGTAGTTCAGAAAAGGGTAACCTTGACAACTTAGTAAAGGCCATAGCTGGTGTTTCCATGTCCAGCAATTCGGAGTCTGCAAAACCCAGCAAGGGTGCACGGAGGCGAGAGAAGAAGGCAAAGGAGGAAGCTGCTCGAGAGCAGCGGATCCAAGAAGAACAGAGCAATCTTGTCAGCGACCGCATGGTAGAAAATGAGAAGCTTGAAAGGAAGCTCGAGCCCCTGGGGCTGACCATTCAAGAAATAAAGCCAGATGGCCACTGCCTGTACCGTGCTGTCGAAAATCAGCTGCTGCTTCATTCCAATGGTACTGCACAGTACAGTTACCAGGACCTACGGCAAATGACAGCCAAGTACATGAGGGAGCACGCAGCCGATTTCCTCCCGTTTTTCTTAGCAGAAGGCAAGGTCGAGATCGGACCAGACCCCTCGGAGAGCTTTGAGAGGTACTGCCAGGAGATTGAGTCCACTGCTGCCTGGGGCGGGCAACTCGAGCTCGGTGCACTGACCCACTGCCTCAAGAAGCATATCGTGGTCTACTCAGGCTCCTTCCCTGATGTTGAAATGGGCAAAGAATACAAATCTGGATCTGTTGGAGGTAGTAGCTCGGGTGACGCTAGCATCAGGCTGTCCTTTCACAGGCATGCCTATGGTCTCGGTGAGCACTACAACTCGGTGATTCCAGTTGAGTCATCATAACAAAAAGAAATTCGACTCTAATATGTTTGATTGTTTACTGGTGTTGCCTGTCAGAGTTTAAACACAATAGATGACTTGTTTTGGTTGCTGTTACGTTTTTCCATCTTCTCATCGGTCCATGATGGTTGAGTGCACCAATCAAACCTGTACTCGGGAGGTTGTTTCCCAAACAATTTTGCTCTCACCAGTAATATGTTTCATCAGTGACATGTTTTCCATTCGCTGTAGCTTTATGCTGCTTTTGAGTGGAAACCCAAAATTAGTACGTTTCTTTGCCCCCGTATGCATTCCTAAGAGATGCTGCTGTTGTTGGAATTGGTTGTATCGCTGTCATGGCGATATCCTGCTGTAGGCTGGCGTCAAAGTGGCTTAGTGGAGTGATCGAGACATAATTTTGGAATCAAATTGTGCTACGGTGCTTGAGAAGTTCTGGAAGGGTGGCATGGATAGGCCCCTGGTGGCGCCTCTTGTAACGGATGCCTCGCATGACAGTAGACATCTAAAAAGAGTTTTGAGTTTCGCCAACGTTGGGAGAGAGAAGAACAAGGTAGCTCATGAGTTAGCACACCTCGCTATCACATCGGAACAGTGTTGTGTGTCGTTTGCTCAACACCCGGAGTGCATCATGCTGCTCGTTTGTAATGAGAAGACTCCTTAAGGAATAAAGCTCTCTTTCGAAAAAAAAAAGTTCACGATCTGCAAAGAAGAGCGTTTGGAGCTGCTAGCTGCAATCAGAAAAGTCATTCGGGGTCCCATCCCAACGGATTCTCGCATCTGTCCAATTTGAAACATCGACAAGAGGGCGTGTGTGGATTCATGCTCCTCAATCTAAAATAGTAAGATGTTTAACAAGGAGTAAATCTGTATATAATAATATTGTAAAGACACAATACCAACTTGACTTTGAATACACCACACCCCTTGGATTGTTGACCCCTTGTTAACATGTCCTCAATTGCAGTACCCAAAGGCCACGCAGCCTTAATGTAGTACTCTCCATGCTTCACCTTGGATACCAATGTGATCTTCTTTATTGACTTCAGGCCTGCAGGCACAAAACCACATGTTGTGTTACATTCGAATTGGTAAGAACACTATATTGACCACAACAAAGTTTTTTGCATTGCGTAGAGTAAATACGATTCAGAATGAATGATACTAACCAAAACCGTCCACGAGCAACGTGTACTGGTAGGTAAGATCCATGCACAAGTATGGTACATGGATGTCGTCAACGTTGGGGTATGCAGTTTTTGCTTCTTTGACACTCATTTGGCAAACCTTCTTTGCAACAATCCTGAACGCTGAAGGTGTGGACTTTGCACTAGTGAATTTTTCGTCTATAATCCCAACCTTTCATAGAAAGAAAATTAAGACACTGTGACTTGCACGCATGTATTATTCCAATATAGATCATAGATAGGTTGAGGAATTACTTGTTATTGTTACCTTTGCGGCCAAATAGTGGAAACTAGATGCAAGGTAGAGGTTGTCCTGCCCAGCTCCACCTCCCCCGTTCCAAACACCATTGAAGGTGCAACTCTTTGTGTTACATGGGGCATTCAGGTTCAATGCCTTAATTATCTCTTCCCTGCAATTTTCATACACTGCTCCTTCTGGTCTGGCAGTTGCTTCGTATTGCTTCCCATGGTACGTATAGTTACCTTAAAAGGAGAAGAAACATTACATTTAAAAACTGCAAATTCTTGAAAAAGATAAAAGGAAATGTGAGCTTGTATGCGCATGCTCAACAGACACATACCTCTAAATCCACACAGCATGCAGGAACTGAACTGACTGTTCTTTGCATTTAAAATTTCTACTCGAGCTGCAAAGGCGCCATAGTGCAAGTAGCTGCAAGGAAAATAAGGTTCTTGCCGATCATTCCTAGCCAATACCGCCTGATAAATTCGGACACGCTTTTTATTTAAGTTAATGCAATAAACAAATCCAAACCTGTGAGCATAAATGTTATAATCTTTTCCTTTGAGAAACTCTTTTGTAACATATTGATCCTTTCCGTCAGGTACTTTGGGAGCTTTTGAGGCATCGTTTGCAGAGATGGCATAGGCCATTTGCACCGACCCACCACCCATGTCAACTACACCTACCGTCTGTGAGTAATCCCCTCCCAGTTTATCCAACAGATAATTTAGAGCAACCTGCACATCACATGTCATGCGGCCTAAGATTGTAACAATAATGGGCATTTTTGTGTGTATGGTTCAATATGTGGCTGCTAAGGCCTAAATCAATAGTTATACCCATAGATAAGATCCTTCTTGATATCCTTCGATAACATTGATCCAGTTGGGGTTGTACTGGAATTGGCTCTTACTGTGGACAAGATCCCTAACCTGTATGTGTTAATAAGAAGAATATTTTTAGTCCTTCCATTAGGATTGCCATGTGTGTGCCAAGTGCCGACGCAAAACTGATAGGTAATTAATATGAAACTACCGCTTCAAGAATCTTGTCAGCTTGTTCATCTCCAATAAGTCTCAACCCAGCAGTTGCCTGAAGATTTGATAATCAGTACAATATAAGAAAAACACTGAAATGTATATACAGATAAGAAAAAAATATGCATTTCCATGCAAACTCTAGTGCACAAAAAAAAGGTGTGATCCATTTGTTTGTAATAAGTTGACCATCAGTCATCACCTAATCTTATTAATGTACACCTCGTCACTGGTAACTAAACGAGAGGAGGGTATGGATTTCATGAATTAGCTGCAGTTATATACGGAGCATTCACATTGCTACACTTCTGAAACTAAAAATGACAAATCTGTTCACGTACTCCTAGCTTTAGTGGGGTTCTTTCCATTTGCTGTGAAGGGACAATGGTCTTGGCCTTCTTAAGGAGAGGAAGTATGGAGTTTGCGGCCTCCTGAGGTCGCCCACCATATGAGCTTAGCCCAGGCTTCACCTGCACCAACAACACACTCCTGTTAATTAGTAGTGTCGTATATATACATAAAAGGAAGAAAGAGAAAAATCGTAATAAGTAGTACCTTGGCGAAGAACTCGATGCCATGGCCGATCTCTATGAGGTCCATCTTTTTGTCGAACCTGAAGACATGCATCCGGCTCTCTGTGCTGCCGGCGTCGAAGATCACGGCGTACCTGCCCCGCCCAGCCGGCGCATTCTCCGCCGCCGGCTCGTCGCTGATGATCCCGGCCTTCCGACCAAGCACCGCATCAGCAAGGATCACGCCGGAGGCCAGCTGCAGGAGGAGCACTGCCATGCCGACGATGATAGCTGCCATTGCTAGGCTGCTAGCTAAGCTAGCGAGTGTGCTGCGTGCTCAAGTCGACGTGTGAGGGTGGCCCTTTAAAGAGTCGCGCAGGGGGTTGCCAGTCTCAGTGGGAGTTTCATAAACAACAAATTAACTGTCATGTCAGTATTTTTGATGATGATGTGTCACTGTATTAATTAAGAGAGAGGTGAAATAAATTTCATGGTGATGAAACTCTATATACACAGTTACCTAGACAGGTTGTGTCTTGTATGTGACCTAGGAAATAACAATTGATGAAACTATACATTGAGAGGGAGGTGTTTCATCCTAATTTCAAACAATTCTAGATGATGTGTCACTCTAGGTAATTGTGTCCACGAAACTTCCATTGAGACTGGCCTTAGAAAGGAAAGCTCGGATATATTATATTTTTTTTTTCACAATTCAAGCGGCACTCCAGCTCAATTAATAAGCATATGTTGTCTCCGGAGTTCAGATAGATGTTGCATTCCATCAAGATAAATAAATGGATCTAAATGCATATATGTGTGTTTCTCTTATACCCACTCTGTTCCAAAAATGATAGGTCACACACATTAGCTTTGTTTGAAGTAAAAAAAAAGCCAACTTTGACAGTTTATGCAAAAATATATAAATATCTACAACATCAAATTAATTTCTCATAAATATAATTCTCCATAAATTATGTCTGTTGATACTTGATAATAGTGTATTTATTTGGTCAAAATTAGAGAAATTTGAATGTTTATATCTTAGAACAAAGCTAAAGTGATTTATAATTTTGAATAGAAATATATAGTATGTTATACGAGTACACGGTGGAGTTTACAGGTTCATGCTAGTCACACAACTTGCTCAGTATTTCTTTAATCTCCATGCATACCACGTCCATGTTTCATTAGTATTTTCCCTAAATGGTTTAGCTTTAAGGGAAAAAATCCATGTCTTTGTAGCCGTCTTTATTTTTGTTATCAAAAGGATCTTGTGCCAGAATATAGTGGATATATCGTGACCTTTCATGATATTACTACCTGCTATTAATTTTACTTATCTAGTCTTAAGCTTTACTGGACTATCAAAACTTGAACTCTCTGAATTTTATTGAGAAACAGAAAGCTTGAAAAAAAAAGAACTTCTGAAATCTGAAACTAAGAGATCTAATTTTGAGACTGAATCCCTTAATAGATGAGATGGTACTTGCATACTCCAGTACATGTTACATGTATATGCTTATGATAGTATGACTGTATGTATGAGGAAACAGTAGAAGATCGTGTCGGTGGTTCAGTATTTGGCTGAGAGGAAATTCTGTTGTTCCAGTAGGCAATGACAACGTACTCCTCGCGCATGCTTCTTTTGTGTTTCCCTTAGCTTTCCGCTCAAAGGAAAGGGATCAAGAAAGACAGTAGTGCTTTGTGGAAAGGAAGAAGCAAAGAAACGATATGAAATCCGAATGGTATCTCCAGCTTATGTCGTTATTCTTTGGTTACATGCATGCTTAGCTTACAGCAAGCGAGAGAGATGGGGCGTTCTTCTTCTTTGGGAAAAATATGAAATTAATCAGTGGACGATGGATATGAACGAACCTGAAAGCTGAAAGCAGGGACCGGTGGTGGAGAACACGAGGGTTGGCAAAGCAAGGTCCGTTGGTGCCTGTGCACATGTGCCCAAGAACGTCCAAGCACTCTTCTATACTCTTCTCATGATCCGGCGCCGGTCGTGGTCAGGTGGACAGCCCGTCGATCCATGGCCTTCGTTTCCTAGTTCCCCCTCTGCTGCTGCGCCTCACTAAGCTCCATGTTGCTCCCATGGGCGGCGGCGGGCTCACCACCGGCACGGCGCCGCCGCGCGGCGTCATCGCCTGCGCGTCCAGCTCACGGCGCCATGACGGGACGACGGACCTGCCTACGAGAGAAAAGACAGGCTTCATTTTTCTGGGCCTCAGCACTAATCCGGCGGCTACCTCTCGCCTCCGCCGGCACGTTCCCGATCCGACGGTCCACATCACCCCAGGGCTGGGCGGTAAATCCCAGTCCCCCGTCGCCGCGGCGTCGCTTCTCCTTCCCGCCGCCGGCAGCTGCGCGGCGAAAGGAGTGACAGATCACGGTCGTCCTGCCGCGCGAAACGCAGGCGCCTCCGGCTGATGCAGCTCGATCGGCCGTCTCCGGCTGAGACTTTCCACCCCAGATGCCGACGCGCAGCGCACGGATTGTAAAAGCCGATGGCCTCGCCGCGCCGGCGCGTTCTCGCCCACCGCAGTACCGCTAACACCTGCCACCGCTGCCTTTGCTGCCGCCGTAGGGAAGAAGATGTCTGGCGTATCCGAACGCCGCCTTTTTACTATATCAACCCTACAGGTTTAGCTCGCTCGTTGCAGATCGAGTCACCGCCTCCATTGGCGAGCCTGCGTGCACGGCGCGGTGCGCGGAGCGGCAACGTACGGCGGCACAAGATGGGCGTGGAAACGAAGGCCTGGGAAAACTGGCATCCGCCGGCGACGAATTGAAACTCCCAGGTTAAGGCTGAGTGTACCAATCAAAGCTGTAACCACTTCCCGTTTAAGTTGCAGAGAGCTTCGCCATTGCGGCGTTCTATCTGATCATTGTTATCCTGTTATGGCTTGGTCGCTTGAACCTGGTCAAGTTCAGTTGATGATCTGCAAATAAGCGTGTTTCCTATGGTCGTTTGGTAATCAGAGCCCGTCCATGAACGCAACCAGAAATCTGAACTCGGAGAACTGAACTTTGTGATTTTTATCGAACTGGCCGCGAACCCGCGACGCCGGCCGGGAGCTGATGCGACGGCGGAGAAATGGCAGCCCTCATTTCTGGGCCTCGTCACTAAACTGGGCCGAGCTGATTTAACCGCAACCCGGCCCACACAACGCTCCCTGTCGCCTCCGCCCGGCTCGGATCTCGCCGCACGTTCCTGATCTGACGATCCACATGACTCCAGGGGTGGACGGTAAATGAAATACCGACCACCCCCGGTCGGGAAACAGCCACCGCCAATCCGCTGGCTGGTGATCGGAGCTGGGGGTGAGACGTAGTCCAGCCGCTGCACGGACAGTGCGTTCCTCTAATCAGTGCGCGGGCGTTGCCGTGACTGAGACTCCCAGCAGCCAGAACGCCGGCGGGGCGACGGTGGCGTGCCAGCATTTGTAATTAAATGCCGAGAGCGTCGCCTCGCCGCGCCGGCGCTTCTCGCCCGCCGCTAACACTGCTGACACCACCGTTGCTGCCGTGAGGGAAAGATTCGAGCGGTGCCTGCCATTGCCGCTCTGCGAATATCACGGGTTCGTTTCGTCTCGGACTTGCAGCCTGAATCGCCGTCCAAGTCTGCACGCGCCCTGGAGAATCTGTGTGTCCGGTGGTGAACAAAACAAGCGTCGGATCTCGCTTTTTGTCAGCTGTTCCCTCGATTCAATTCCGTCATTATAGACACGGTTGCTAGAAATTCGGGCATTCCTTGCTTCAATTATGTTCTCCTATTTTTTCTGACAAATAAATAATGCTCTTGTTCTTTCCACAAAACACACTTACAAATCTTTCTCCACACTGCACCGTCTGATCGTTTCAACACAAACGGGGGCACGTAAAACACACACGTTACGGCTGCCATTCTTTGGTTACATACTTACAGCAAGTAATAGAGACGATGAGGGTGTTCTTCTTTGGGAAAAAAGACAAGAAATTAATCCGTGGGCGGTGGATCTGAAAGCTGGAAGCAGCGATGGTGGTTGGCAAAGTAAGGTCCATTTACAGTGTGTGCTCACCTCTGTCCACATGTGCCCAAGAACGTCCAAGCACTCTTCTTAAGAACGGCTCAGCTCGGCTCGGCTCACCACTCACCACCGGCGCAGCGCGTGTGATGCTGGCCGCGAGCTCTCGCTGCCATGACGACGCGTCGGCGCGCAATGTTGGTTTTGAGGTCGACCGCACGGGAGCCTCCCGTGCGGTCGACGGGAGGAGGAAGAAGGGGAGATGGAAGGAGGAAGAAGAGGAGAGGAAGAAGAGGTTAGTGTTCGGGGTTGGGGGAGGAGCTCTGGCTGTAGAAGAAGGAGGGTCGAGGGTGGCAGAGGCCCGGCGGCGGTTGCGGGCGGCGGGCGGAGGAGAGGCGGCGGGGACGCCGCCGACCGGGCGGCGGAAGACAGCCGGTGGGGAGGGCCGGCGGTGGGGGCGATGGCCGGCACGGAGGGAGATGGCCGGAGTGGTTAGGAAGGGCGGGGCCACGGGCGGTGGGCGGGAGGAGGGCGGCCGGCGCGGCGGCAAGGTCGCCGCCGGAAGCGGGCGGTGGGGGAGGAGGCGGGGGAGGAAGAGGCGGGGCGCGGACGAGGAGAGACGGGCGGGCGGGGGCGGAGGACGACCGGCGGCAGGAGCCGCGGGCCGTGGGCGGCGCGGGAGGCGGGGGCGAGAGCGGGAGGAGGTGAGCGGCTGGAGGTAGGCGTCGACCGCACGGGAGGCTCCGTGCGGTCGACCGCAAACTAAAGCGCCCCGCGTCGGCGTCACGGCTGTGAGAATGAGTGAATGACTGCCCAATGAATTTCCAGAATGGCTCAGCATCGAACTGGACCGGGCCGGGTCGGCCAAACCCCCGGTCGGTGAACACGCTGATGTGCCCCCGTCGCCAAGGCCATCGCCGTTCCCGTCGCCGTCCGCCGGCTTCTGATCAGAGCTGGGGAAGAGAACGCCGTCGTGCCGCCGCGCTGACGTTGCGTTCCTCCGGCTGGACGTTGCCGTAGGCAGCAGCCAGCAGATCGAACCCTGATGGTGGCGAGCCAGCATATGTAGATGCCGAGGTCCTCGCCGCGCCGGCGCGTTCTCACGAACCACAGCACCGTGAACACCCGCCACCGCTGCCTTTACTCTCGATCCGAACTCCGGCCGCCCATACCAAGCCTATAGGTTTAGCTCACTCGTTGCAGACTCTTCGCCTCCATTGGCGAGCCATCATGCACAGCGCGGTGCGGCACGACACGTACGGCGGCTCAAGATGAGCATGGGAAACGACGGCCAGGGAATTTCTGACACCGCCCGCTGCTAACACCTCACCCACCTCTATGTTGCTGACTTGGACGACGGTGGTGGTGGGCTCACCGGCGGCGGCCGTCGCGGGCGCGCTGATCACGAACCCGCCACGCCGGACGGAGCTGCTTGGTGCTGCTGCGACTGAGGAGAGATGGCAGCCCTCATTTCTGGGCCTCGGGACCCAACTGGGCCGTGCTGATTTAACCGCAATCCTGCCCACGCAACACTGCGTCTCGCCTCCGCCGGCTCGGATCCCGCCGCATGTTCCCGATCTGAGGTGCCGCATGTTCCCGCCTGCTGAGTGGGCCCCGGGAGTGTCGGATCACCGTCGTCATGCCGCCCGGAACGCAGACGCCTCCAGCTGATGCAGCTCGACCATCCCCGGCTGAACATTTTCAGCCTCCGACACGCAGCACACGGATCGTGAAAGCTGAGTGCCTCGTCGCGCCGTCGCGTTCTCGCCCGCCGCAGCACTGCTAACACCCGCCATGCTGCCTTTGCCGCCGGCGCAGGGAAGAAGATGCATGCCTGGAATATTGTCAGCACGGCTGACTCTGCTATGTCTGCACCTGCTGAAGAGGAGGACGAGCATCAAGTTATCAGGGCACCAGTAGCTGGGCCGAGAAGGGGAACCAGGCTTCGTCGGCCCAACTCCAGGACCATAGGGAGCGAATGGGCCTAATCGTATGGGCTAATGTGTTGCGTGAGTTACTGTAATACTGAAACCTGATACAAGTAGGGGAGAGGAAGGGGTCATCGGCATGTAACAGAACATTCAGAATCTCTTGGCATGGAAGTTGCCGGCGTTCTTCCTTCCCCATCCAGTTCTTCCCCCTTCCTTCCCTTCTTCTTATCTGCTTCGATCCGATCTGGTATGCTAACACCTGGTATCAGAGACACTAATCCTGGATCGACCACCTATTTCTCAGTTCTACACTCGCCGCAATCGTCCTCACGACACCATGAACCCTGAGACCAAACTTATCCTCGAGGAGATGCAGAAGCAGTTCGCGGATCAGAGAGTCGAGATGAACAAGCGCTTTACTGAGCACGATCTCAAGTGGGAGCAACGGCTCTCGGATTTGGAGGCGCGCAAGGACCTGCGCGTTGATGCCTTGGAGGCAGCGGCAACCGCGTTGGAGACCTGGAAGTCGTCGATCGACTCCACCATCGACACCATGAAGCTGGAGGTCGGCAAACTTACCAAGCATTGGGAGCGCTCCGTCAAGGAGAACACCACCATGGATCCGGGCATCCTACGCCCCGATCCCTTGTCGGCGTCTGCACGCCCACCTGCTGCGGACAGAGCCGACGGCCCTGATAGGCACCGCGTTGCATCGAGTAGCCGGGATGATGGGTTCGGGTCTGTGATGACCTTTACCCATGTCCCGGTCAAGGGTACGCATGAACTTTCTTCTCCTCCTCTACAATTTGCTCGTTCTTTTGAGGCTTCAGGGTGGCAGAGGGGAAATCATGCTTCTCACAATTCTTCTGATGAGAAGTTGCCTAGACTTAATTTTCCGTTCTTTGATGGGGAGAATCCAAAGTTGTGGCTATCCAGATGTGAAACCTTCTTTGATATGTGCCGTGTGGAGGTGTTTCGATGGATTCCTATCGCATCGATGCATCTCGCTGGTGCAGCGGGTCGCTGGTTCCAATCCGTTCAGCACAAAATGAAGGATGCTAGTTGGAGTGTTTTTTCTCAGGCTTTGTTAGATCGTTTTGGGCGTGATCATAAGGAGTTGTTGATTCGTCAACTATTCCACATGTCCCAAACCGATTCAGTAGTTGAGTATGTTAATAAGTTTGCTGAGCTAGTTGATCAATTGACAGCTTATGGGCATGTCACCGACCCCATCTATTATGCTATGCGATTTGTTGATGGCTTAAAATGTGATATACGAGTAGCGGTAGCGTTACATCGACCTGTTGATTTGGATACTGCCGCCTCTCTTGCATTGTTGCAGGAAGAAGTCTCGGAGAAGCAATTGGTTCACAAAAGACTGGATACTCCTTATTTTTCCAAGCAAGTTCCAAAGGGACCTCATCCCCTACCGTCTCCTCCAGTGATTGATAAAGCATCTGCAGCTATTCTTCCAGAGGAGAAGAAATTGTGTGAAGGCAAAAGCCCTACTGATCGTCTCGCTGCTCTAAGAGCCTACCGAAGAGCCAAGGGGCTTTGTGTGCGCTGTGCGGAGAAATGGAGCCGTGGCCACACTTGTTCAGCAACAGTTCAGTTACATGTTGTGCAAGAATTACTGGAATTGTTCAACCTAGAAGACATTGATGAATTGTCCATCCATTCTGGACAACAAGAGCAGTTATTCTTGGCCCTATCATCTCATGCTGTATCAGGCAAGGAAGGTCCTCGGACTATGAGGGTGAAAGGTTCCATTCAAGGGCAGGAACTCCTGAACTTAGTGATTCTGGTAGTTCTCATACTCTTGTGAGTCATAAAGTTGCTCAACAGTTAAATTGAGGGAGGGGTGTCAGCACGGTTGACTCTGCTATGTCCGCACCTGCTAAAGAGGAGGACGAGCATCAAGTTATCAGGGCACCAGTAGCTGGGCCGAGAAGGGGAACCAGGCTTCGTCGGCCCAACTCCAGGACCACAGGGAGCGAATGGGCCTAATCGTATGGGCTAATGTGTTGAGTTACTGTAATAGTGAAACCTGATACAAATAGGGGAGAGGAAGAGGTCATCGGCGTGTAACAGAACATTCAGAATCTCTTGGCACGGAAGCTGCCGGCGTTCTTCCTTCCCCATCCAGTTCTTCCCCTTCCTTCCCTCCTTATCTGCTTCGATCCGATCCGGTATGCTAACAAATATCTAAGCTCAGCGCCCAATTTTACGATTCAGAGTCGCCGCCTCCATTAGCGAGCGCGAGCCTGCCTGCTCGGTCGGTGCGGACTGCGGAGCGGCAATATACGGCGGTCGGTCCATGCATATGCTGTTCCTCGATTCCACATGGTCGCTAGAATTTACCAACACAGTGCTTTGTGGTTAGATTGAAGCAAAGAAACGATATGAAATCTGGTATCCCAGTTCAGGCATACTGCAGTTCAGTTGACGATCTGCGAAGGACAGCGTTTCCAGCTAACTCAGCTGTTGGGGGTCACAGCAGTCGGCAGTCAGTCGGCTTGGGGTAGGTGCCTGCCGGTGGCGTCCACGGCAGTTGGCAGCAATCGTTGCTTCAGTGTCTACAGGTGAAGACAGGTAAAGACGGCTGAAAATGGCGTCCACGGCAGTTGGCTCACCACCGGCACCGCGCCGCCGCGCTCGCGCTGCTGGGACGACGACCGAACTGCCTGCCGCGACCGCGAGAAATGATTGTCTTCGTTTTCTGGGCCGAGTCGATTTAGCCGCAAACCGGCCCACGCAGCGCTCCCTCAATCCTGCGCCTGCTCGAATCCCGCCGCTAGTTCCCGATCGGACGGTTCGTGTGCCCCCATGGGTGGACGGTAAATGAAATACCGACCACCCCACCGCCCTTCTCGCCGCCGTCCGCCAGCTTCCGATCAGACCCACCCTGCATTCCTCCGGCTGGGCCTTGCCGCAGGCAGAAGTGCAGAACACCGATGGTGGCGAGCCTGCATATGTAGATGCGCCGAGGGCCTCGCCGCGCCGGCGCGTTCATGCCATCCGCTAACACTGCTATGGTTGCTGCCACCGTTCCTACCGAGCGTAAAGATTCGAGGCGGCGTCTTTCGCATGCCATTTCCGACTGCGCTAGCTGTGAATAGAACATGTTCATTCGAGTCATTTCATCGCAGGCTTACCAACTGAATCGGCGTCAAAGTCTGCCCGCGCAGTGTAGAAGCATGGTCGTTCGGGGTGCTGATAGAGAGCTTCGGTTCTCGCTTTTCGTCAGGCATCGATTCATGCTCTTCCTGGATGGCTGGGTTCCGTTATTACAGACATGGTTCCTAACTACTTGCTAGAATATCGGGCACTCCTTGCTCTAATGTCTGTTCTCCTCTTTTTCTGAGGCGAAATTGCTCTTTTATGTTCCACATGCACACTTCATACCCTGCCACACACACTACAGCACAGTAATGTAAACACACAACAGAGACGACACAAATGCACGAGCACGCCAATGTACTCGTACCACTTAGCATCGATTTGCCTCGACGTCCATGTCCAGCGAGAGCTCAGAAGGACTCCTCCTCCCTGCCCGCCATCTATCTCCTCCATCTTGTGCAGCGGGGCGGCGGCGACGCTCGCGGCGGCCGGCCGGCTCACCGCCTGCTTGCCGCGTCCACCTTTTTGCCCCCGCGATGACGATGGCGTCGCGTCGCGTCGCTAGTTGTCCGGGCTTATCAACAACCGACCGACCGCATGGCGTTTGGGCAGAAGGACACCTCCTCCCTGGCCTTGGGCACGCACGAGCACGACCGGGCGTTTGCATGCATGTGGCCGGAATGGGCGGCGGCAGGTGGCTGCGAAGACGAGCATGCTGCATGGCGTCCACGGCCAGTGGCCGGCCTGTTTCATGCTTCTATTTTGTAATGGTACTACTACCTCTTTCGTTCCTTTTCTGGAAAGGTATAGCCGCACTAGTTGTACGGGCATGTTTAGATCCATTATTAAATGACAAATGACATCTATTTTGTATTTTTTAACCATTTGTCTTCAAACACCTCATGACAAAAAGGCAAATCAAAAATAAGATGTTAAAATTTTTTTGGCTCAACATTATGGTAAAATTGGACAAAAAAGATAAAACTTTTACCATTTGCCTCCAAACACCCATGACAAAAGGAGAGAGAATGAGGTTTAAATGGATTCTTGCCAAAAGTTTTGTCATTGGATCCAACCACCTCTAAAAGTTTCACGATATAAAGCCGGCGCTATCATATTCATCATGTGAACTATTTTCCAAGTATTTGTATGGATAGTGACCCCCAAAGTTTTACCTTAAGACCATGTTGATATATCCTTTCCGATGAAACGGAGTGATAATTTTGAACCAAAATTTCCATCCACCAAGGAATAATTAACTCTCGTCGATTTGAGGCACTGCGGTTGCGGCCGTGATTTCAGCGGGGGGCGGTGGTAGCGCTGGCACATCGCGGCAGGGACCTTGGTCCGCCGCCGGATGGCGCGCCTGGTGCGGCTGTGCTGTGCTGTGCCCCGGTAGGTCACTGGTCGCGACGCGGCCTCGTTTACATGTCAACTTTGACATAACAAAGTTTAGATTTTGTCACTGTAACGGTAACGTTACTGTAGCATTTCGTTTATATTTATGAATAATTATTCAAACCTGATTAATTAGGCTCAAAATATTCGTCTCGTAAAGTATAACAAAACTGTATAATTAATTTTTGATTTCATCTATATTTAGTACGTCGATATTTTAATGTGATGAAAATATTCTTTTTTGCACGGTGGAATTTGGGAAACAAGGGCCGCGTCTCTTGTCTCTGTTCACTTGTCCACTGGAATGGAAGGCCTTGTTCGTCTGCACATGCGCTATCCAACCATCTCTGCTTGTCCGTCTTGGATCCTCTGGGTCTCGGGGGTAACGGCAATGGCATTGGCATTGGCATGGCGGCCACCCATCCCAGCAGCATTATTAGCTCGAGGCCAAACGAAACCATGGGGGCACTGTTACCTGCCGGGCATGTGCTCCCCCGCCGGCCTCCTCTCTGCGTCTGCTTCCGCGACCGCGACGACTGCGCCAACTCCGAAAGATATCTGACAAGCGCTGCGGCCAGCCCCTACGTACTGCATACAGATACAGACCGTCGACACAAATACGCGACAACACACTCGAGATCGCAGCACGACCGTCACCACGGCCAACACCCGGCCTCCCTTGGGCAAACCGGTCAAACCGGTTCCTAGAACCGGTCAGACCGTTTTCTGGCAGGAGGTCGTGAAGACCTAGAAACTCGAGCTCGGGAAGGACCCGTCGGAGCTCAAGCAATCTAGGGTTGCTCTAAGATCGGCAGGCCACCTAGAACGCCTTAGTACGTCGCGGAGACGAGCAAAGGACATCAATTAGGGTTTGGAAGAGATTAGGGTTTGAGAGATAAAAAGTAAAGGACAAATATGTTGATTCGATTGAAATAACTCTTAATCGGCCTTAGCCTTCATATATATAGGCCGGGGAAGTCTTACCCCTCATGAGTCGGTTACAATATGGGATCAAACTCGTAATCCTAAACCTGCCAATTTTACCTGTCAACACAGACATAGTACACGAGCGCCGCGTCGGTACTGCAGCCCGGCTGAAAATACATAGTACGAGCCTGCCAAGCCCTGGATCAAAATGCGCAGCTGATGACAGATTCACACAAATATTTCAAAAAATGACAGATTCACAGGTCATCCACGCTGCTGCCCGGCTCAGGAACAGGATGAACTACTAGTACTCTGTAACAACAAACCTAGGCCTTGTTTAGTTTTCCAATTTCACCCTCAAATTCAACCATGTAAAAAGAAGATTTTTATCACATCAAAATATCGGTACATGCATGAAGTACTAAATGTAGATGAAATTAAAAACTAATTGTATGGTTTTGTTGTACTTTGCGAGACGAACATTTTGAGCCTACTTAATCAATGTTTAGGCACTTATTCATAAATACAAACGAAATGTTACATTATCGCATTTATTACCAAACTCCAAAGTTTGGGTATCCCAAATTGGGATGTAAACAAGGCCTTGGGCGTGTTTCTTTCCCCTTTGAAAATATATTTTCAAAGGGAATCTTATATGTATGGAGTATTAAATGAAGTGCGTGATGAATCTAATGAGCTTAATTAGTCCATGATTTACTACAGTAATGCTACAATACCCATCACTACCAGAGATCTTCACATCCACCCCTCTCATATGCCTCGGTGCACTCAAGATCCGGTGCTAGTGCAATATTAGCGCCGGATGTAAAATTGGGGTGCCCCGAGGACCCTTTAGCACCGGTTGGTAACACGGTGCTAAAAGTCACCTTTAGCACCGGAAGGTTAGCACCGGTTAGGAATCCGGTGCTAAAGCCCGTTCCCAACCGGTGCGGATGTGGCTTTCTCTGGTAGTGCATCCTCTAATCATACGGTTAGAGGTATTATTAGATTTGTCTCGTGAATTAATCCGGTGTTGTGAGGGTAGTTTTGTAAACTGATTTTATTTAATACCATTGTTGATCAAATGGGTGTGCCGGAGAGGTGCGGCGCAGATTTGCCTGGCCTGGTGAGCTGTGGTGTGGCACATGGACCCTGTCGCGTTACCGCAACGGCACAAAAACTTCCCAGCAATCTCCACATTTTTTTTGACAAACAAAACACGCACGGATTTGAGGGAGCTGCTGTCGTTCTGCCCCCAAGCAAACTGTCTCTGAACTTGACCGTCCCTGGCCTGTCAACCCCACCAAACCATGCACCAGACTATTGGACTAGTACTCCCTCTGTTCTTTTTTAAACGGACATATTTTTTCCTATCTCCAATACAACATTCCTGTCCAGAACGACAACCGTTCACGAGTAGTATTTTGTTAGACAAATCGGGCATCTAATTGCTGTGGTAACTACAAATCGCAGAACAGCACCCGCTTTTCCTGTACCATCATCGGTTTCCCATCCGTCAATGGCGCACAAAGCTGCTGACCTAAACCTGAATTCTGCCCATTCCACCTTTCGGTGCGCCACACTGACATTCATCAAAGGTGAAAAAAAGGCGACAAGAAAAAAAAAGAGAGAGGCACATCCCATAACCATAACCCCACAAGGACAAGTGAATCTACCATATAGGAAAAGGAGGTAGGCCACCACCACATGCCATGCTTCTCTTCAGAAGCCATCCTGGCACACTAACAAGAACAAAAGAGAGGAGAGGGATGGAGGGAGAGGGAGAGAAGAAACTAAACAGAGAGAGAAACTACTACAAACCAGCACCACAAAACAACCCCATTCACATGACACGCTATTGATCTAGGGCTCCAATGGCTGTTAGGCTCTCAGAGTTGCTACTGGCAGCTGGAGCTCCTCCCGGGGCCGCCGTAGTAGAAGTAGGTGCCCCAGTCGCCATTGTTGCCGTTCTGCACGTCGTAGCAGTTGGACTGCTCCGTGAAGGTGCCCAGCCCCTTGGGGGCCTTGAGGTTGTTGGTGCTGTCCACCACCTGGATGTTCTTGAAGTAGCTCGCCTTGCTGAAACCTTCCTCCGGGAAGTGCCCGCTGCCCATCTGTGTCGACGTGTGCACGCCTTCCGGTTGCGAGTTCACCACCTCACCGCCCCACTCGATCATAGACGCGCTGTCCGCCAGGTAAGAGAAGAGGAACGATGGCCAGTAGCCCAGCACATAGTCCTTACCGAATTGCATCCACCAGTTGCCCTCCTTTGGATCCTGCACAGATATAATATGCAAATATATGCCAGAGATTAATATTCAGACACATTTGACAAGTAAATTATCAATGTTTGTCATCGTTCACATTGACATAAACTAGATTACAGTATCAGGGAATAGTAGCCGTTGGGCATACACTAGGTGGTGACATTCATGTTCTTCTAGCATGGAAATCGTGCACTCATTACCCATGCTCAATGGAAATGAACATAAGCTCCGCTTTCTATCCCGCACTCAGAATACCACTAGCTTATTGAGGTAAAAAGTAGCAATGGTTGTTTCTTTTGAAAAATCAAAAGTTGAGTAATCATTAGAGATAAGAAAGAAAGGTTTGTCGAGGAAAGGAGCATGATAACCACAGGGTAAGGAGGAAACCAATTTTCAAAGCCCCAGGTACGGGTTCACCAGTCAAGGAGCAGCACGAGTAAGAGCATAACAGCAAGTGGGCTAAAGATTCTCTGCATGTCTCTGATAATTCTCAGCTTACTAGGCATGGCATGTGGTGAGTTACTAGTTTAATTACTTGCTCACCTTCCAGATCAGTATGCTGATATCATATTGGGAGCCAGAGTAGCTTGAGGTTGGGAAGATGCTGGCGCCCATGGCAATCTCGCTGTTAATCTGAACAAATCCTGAGCACAATATGTTGTAGCACCCTGTTGCTTGGTATGCATCACTCTGCAGAACATCAGATAGCAAAACAATCAGGTTTCTCAAACAAATAAGGAAACAAAATGGCTAGCACCGTGCATATATTCTCAGGAATGTTCAGAACTTACGGTCCAGTAGGTGAACAGCCTTGTGTTGTTGTCCCCATAGAGGTCCGGACTAACCTGATGCAACAAAGGGATACTCAAGCGCTTCAGAGCTTATGATAAAACACAGTGCACTGCGGCAGGGCTCCCAACCGCGAAAACGGTGCTGCATTTACTCTACACTGATTATGAATGTGAAGCTCATGGGCTGTGGGTCTTTCTTTCTCTACCTGCCATCCGGCCTCAATGCTGTTAAGATCCTCGCCAAATGATCCCCCCAAGATCCAGAGCTGGGACAAGCTGAACTCATTAGGCTGCTCAATCTTAGGCTCCCACACATTGATGGTCGCCTTGGCGCCGTAGTACTTGTCACCTTGAACGTACGCTATGGCATGCTGCAAATGTCAACAAGAGTTATGAGCATCACGGTACATCAGCGCGCTTATAAGTTATATACCTCCTTCTACCCAAGTCCTCGACAGCATGGGTGACACTAGCAGGTACCTGATGGCCACCCTCGTTGAGCATGGTGGGATTGACGGACATTGGGTTAGCGGTGGTGTGGCGCTTCCTGCCATACCGCCGCATTGAGCTTGCCCTGAGCAGGTCGTCCTTCTTCGTTCTCCTGATGGGGACAGTGCCTTCTAGACACCTCCCATTCTGATGCCAGAGCTGTACCCTAGGCCTCTCGCCATTGCTGGTGGACGCCACATTGGTCTTAGATTCATCGTACAGGCCTTCGGGGTGATAGTTCGGCCTCATCTGCAAGGCATAAAATGCCTTAACTGCAACGAACCAACAGGACAATGGTTTCGGTTACTGCAAGGGAAGCAGAGGAATTTACCTGGATAGTGTGGTTCTTGAGGTAAGGGTGATCAAACGCTGGCTGGTGTGAGATGTGCACGCAGTCTATGATGTCCCCATCTGGGCTCTGCTCGATTGGCAATTACAAACAGCTGAATTAGATGTGAGTGGATAGAAACATGAACAGGGCACTATAGCAAAAGGGCTAATTGGACAACCTCTGAGGACAAAAAATTTGCCAATAGCAAGAAGTAACTCCATATAGGAACAGGAACAAGCACAAAGCGTGCACAAAAGGGAAAGATTAGCCACAAAGCAAATTCCCCAAAGAACAAGCAGAAAAGAAATGCCAAAAGTCATCTTTTATTGAATCAGAGGACAACCTCAAGCACTAGCTGAGAAATGCCCAAATGCAGCTGAAAAGCGCTAATCTATCTACGCCCTCAAAAAAAAGGCCTACTCATAATAATCTATCAACGGGAAATCTGCTGAAGAAAAAAACATTTTTTACCAAGCAAATGAATTCAAATCTACCGAGAGCAACAGCAAAACAACCGGTTTGACACACCTCCGCGGAAGGAAAAACCAATGGAAAACAGCAGCTTGACGCACCTCGATGCTCTTCACGGCCGGCTTGTTGAACCGCTTGAGGTGGCGGTGCAACCTCGCCGACGGCGACCTCGCGGCGGCGGCGGCGGCGGCGCACGACAAACAGATCACCGCCACGAGAAGGCACGCGACCCCCCGCGCGGTGTCCATGGGCGGCGGCGCCTCTTCAGCCTTCGCACCTCCACCGCTGCTCCGCCTCCCTTCCTCTCCCCCTCCTGCTCCGCCCCCTCCTCCGGCGAACTTGCAGCGGAGCAAGCCGCCCCTTCACCGAAAGAGGTCCTCGCCGGCGGCGAGGGGCCTGCCACAGAGGACCGAATCGATAATTTTGAAACAATGCGGGTTCGGGGTGGGATTCGGATTGGGAGTGGGAGTAATGGCTCGTCGTCTTGGGCCGCTCGTCGTCTCGGTTGGGAGCGGAGCGTCCACTGCCGCATGCACAGTGAAGAGCACTCGCGCTGCTACTTTTGCCGTTCCCGAGTCCGTGCTTCTGGACCAAAATGCCCCTCTATGATTCTGAAATTATTTAGGGACACCCGGCGTGCCACACCAAACCGGGGACCGTACCCACTGATTTGCGGGCCCAACGATCGCATCAGAGGTTTTTTTTGGGTCCATTGATGCTGGAATCTGATCCATGCTGGCATGCTGCTCGTAATAAAAGTTTCTAATCGCCAACAATAACATTAAGGGAGAACAGCCCAACACAGAATATTTTAGTTGTAAGTGTCTCAAAACTTTCAATTGCAAGGATAATCTTTTTCAAACAGAGTATGATAAATATGTGATCTAAGTGATGTTGTGTAAGTTAGCATGATAATACTTTGAAAATTGTTCCTTTGAATTGCCACCATATTCTAATTTTTATAACTTTTTTTTGCGAAGAGATTTTTATAGCGTTTTGGTTTGTTATGAGATGGTTGGAACTCTAAAAGAAACATTTATGTTATGAAATTATTATAGATATTACGTTTATTTACTAACAATATTATGTTTTAATTTAGTCATGGACCAATTTATTGGGCGCTAAAAAGTCAACTCATATGCTTTGCTCATCACTTTATTAAGCATGATCATTCAATGGCCGCTCCAACCATGAACCTTTTATTTCGGGATCCCTATATTCCACCACTATCAATTCAGAATTTCAAAGGAGATACTGATGCTATTTTTTAAATTGATCCATCCAGGTGATAGCTGTAAGGTTTTAGTTGTTTTCATACGAGGAAAGAGGCATTTAAAAATCGCCGTCTACTGTTTACCGTTTAAGATTGCCGCTGACCGGCGTTCATGTACTCGCCGTGCGCTTGAAACGCCTCCCTCCATTTCCTCTTCTCTCTCGCTAGCTCGGGGACGCGTGGTTGGCTAAGTAGCAATTTCCTTTATCCGGGCTCGTCGTGGGCCCCAATGGGCCCACCCGCCAGCTTTGCCCATGCGGCACCACCTCGGGCCCAGCGGCCGTCGGCTTCCACCTCGACCTCGCTCGCTCGCGCGCCCACCCGGACCCGGCCCGAGTCGACGACCCACCATGCGCGGCACGTGGGCTGGCGCCCTCGCGATCGGCCGCCGCACCCACTCACTGCCCGGCGGGCCCTCACAAGGCGTGGCCCGTGCGCGCCGGCGTGCCCTGGCGCATCGGATCCGGGCGCGACCGGGGCGATCCTTTTCCTGGGCGCACGCATGCAAAGGCCCGGCCTTTTTCTGCTTATTAATATTAACAAACTGATTACCCCGTGCGTGCTTGCTTACGGGCTCGGCGGGTGTTTTTTTTTGCAAGCAAAAAAGCAGCCCGTCACGGGGGTGCTTAATTTACTGGGTTTCCTTTTGACTCGTGATGGTTTTACCGCACACAAAAGGGCACACAAAAAGCCAAAATGGCATTTTTTTTACGAGGAGGTGGCACTGTGGCAACCCGAAATTACTACCCTCTAGATTAGTGGCATTTTTCTTTACGAGCAGGTGGCGCTGTGGCAACCCGAAATTACTACCCTCTAGATTAGTGGCATTTCGTACTGCCAGTACACTGGCTAGCCGGCAAACACCCCCCGTACGAGAGCTCAGGAAAATGTGTCCTTAAGCGCCCCTGTAGGCCTCTATTTAACTGTCCTCGCTCCAGACAATTGTTCGGATGTTTTCGCTTTGGTACGGCAGGCACCGGTACTTAAACCACATAGATTAAGCTTAGAAGCTCAGGTAAAAACCTGGGGGCGGTAATTATACTGCTGGCCTTGCCTGCGTTTGGCCGGCTGGGTCACTGTAGGAGGAGCAGAGGAACACCACATGGTCAATTGCCATGATCTGGTCCGCGTACGGCGGGGATTGACCGGATCTTACAGCCTTGGTAACGGGATAAAAATTATACAGCAGTCTTGGTAACGGGTAAAAATACTACGATCCTGTTGGGCACACAGCTGCACGGGGTGTACGCTTGTACCAGATTTATACGTGCGGTCCTCCTCTGATGTGCCTGCGTTAGGAGGAGCTGTCCGGGACAAACCTGGATGTTTCAGGTCAGCAGAGCCAAGCCCGGAGGGAGCACCACTGGGAGCAGTAAAAAAAAGAGAGAGAGTTTTCACTAGGATAAAAACCGGCAGTGACTTTTTGTTGTTGTTATGCATTCCAGTTTACACTAACACTAATGACTAGTTGCCACTTGGCTATGATATTAGCACTTGTCATGCTATATATTTGCTTCACACACAAGCTGGAGTGCACGACCACCGCAGCAAACAGAGGGAATCCATCCTGACGAGAAAGCCGTCGCCTTTTTGCTCATGCGCAAACACTTGAAAGACACCTTTCTCTTCTTTCCTTTGGTGCTTCTGTTGGTACTCCCTCCGTCCCATAATATAGGGTCCTGGAGGTCCTAGAGGAATAAGACAAAACTAAATGAGGTTGGTGGATGGGTGGAGAGTTGATGGGTAGTGTAAAATAAAGGGTATAGATGTCATTTTCTATCACTGTTGTTTCTTGAGTTTGAATGCTTCAGGACCTTATATTTTGGAACGGATGGAGTATTTCTGAACAAGAAAGAAAAAGGCAGTTGGTAAAGGTCGGTGAGATATGGAGATGCCATATATACAAATATGGTCACTTCCTAACGGAATCATGCCTTGTCCTATCTCACTCACTAGTCACTACTCCGCACTAGTAGAGGTGCAGCTTATGTGGCACAAAAATGGAGCTCACTTCCACTGAGCGTACACGCACAAGGCACATGTATGTCCATGCATGGACGAGACATGTATGTGTGGCTTTGAAAGTTTGGAACTCTGGGAGTGTTTAGTTTCCGAAAAGAGATGTGAAAAGTTGGTAGAAAAGTCACATCAGACGTTGTAGCGCACTCGCATGAAAAGAAATCAATTTGGAGAAACGAGTCAGAGTTTTGAAACATGACGTTGGGAACGCCAGGGCACGGACAAGACACCGTACACAGATGATGCAGGTAATAAGAAACTCGCACCACGTCAGCTAATGGCGCGAACAGGAGACGACGAGTCATGGGCACAATTCAAAGCCGTTACCACATACTCTGCTGTCAGTGGTAGAGGAGCAAAGCTGGCAGGTTTGTCCACTAATGCTAGGTAGGTAAACACTGCGCACAGACTGGCTAACCATTTTCAAGTTTTCCCACCATGACTGACTATCAATTCTTCATTCTTCATTTGAAAATCCCGGCAACACCATAATTGAGGCAGCATGCTCTTACTCTATTGGATGTTTTTTTGGTTGGAAAATCCCTATTGGATTTGATGTATGACTCGGACAGTAGTCAGCCGTGCTTCCAGTGTTGATAGTTGCTCACAGCTGCTGCCTGTCTGCACTACAATATGCACGTCCTGACAGAGATGTGCATGGCACACAAATCACTCTCACGTTCAATTTACACGATCCTTCATTGGTAGTACTCCGTATTTATTACGACCTTATCACGCCTAATGGCTGCTCTACGCAAACATTCATGAAAGAAACAAATCACCTACTACCCAACATAACCATGATTAGGGTCATCTGGTCTACTGCCTGGTCATGCACGACGGTGGTCTAGGCTCTGCATATTTCAGAGCTTTCCTGTGTGTGCGTGTCTCTGCACTACAGAACAGAATGATGGGGGCACCGGCAGCATAAGCGTGATTGGCGGTGCGTGTTGGTGAACATTGGGGTCAGTCAGTCCTAGCAAAGTATATGCTTCCTGCATGTACTAGAATCTCGATGTATCTAACTAAAAAATTAATAAAGCATCTATTTTTCAAAAAAAATGTACTAGAACCTCCAGAAAATTTAACCAGGTAGAGTGAGGAAGCAATATTCCCGTACTTCAGCAGGGCCTCAACTCCACACACACTGATGAACGATCCACCTATACGGCTATACCTGGGACCGTATATATAGTTGCTACCACCTGAGAACTTGAAAGCTCTGAATCTGATACTACAATAATGCTGCTAGCTAGGCCCCGTTTGGAAATTCTTGCGTTCTAGAACGGCGGCTTCAAAGGTTTTACTACTCATCTTATCAATTGGAGAATAAAATGCCACAGCAAAAGAAGAAGGGAGATTAATTAGAGAACTCAATGATGTACGTACAATACTATATTATTAGCCTACGAGGTAGTAGTTCTCCACTGTAAAAAAAGATGCAAAGGAAACGAGGCAGACACGGAACGGCAGGACGTACGTGCAACTATTATCTCGCTTGCCCGTGAAGCAAGAAGTTGCCGAAGCTAGGAGGCTAGCATGCATCCAAGCTACATCATCAGTGTGACAGTGTTCTTCTCTAGGTTCCAAGCAGAGAGATTAATGGTGCCCTAGTACATGTGTGCTAGTCCTCCATCCATGCCCTTTTTTCCATGGTGAACAGAGCATGGGTCCATGTGGCCCCACGTGTTCACGGTTTGTGAGGCCATTCATGTGCCGAGGTTGTGTGCCCACCACAGGCCACAGAGCCACACACTACTCACCCACATCACAATTTTGGCCTAATCCATTGGAGCAGCTAGTGAGGAATGTGAGAGCTACGTTTAAGCTGTAGCAAATGATGGGTTCGTTTGTGACAAAATAGATGAAGATATAGATTGTGGAAACGGACAGGAGGAAAGGCTCTTTGAACAGACTCTGATTTTTTTTGTGTTTGTCTGAACATTTAGGCACAAATATACTGTACGGACACGCATAGGGGCAGTAAGGTGGAAGGGATCAATTAGAAAGGTTTCTAGAGTCTGGAGTATATTCATCAACCTGCTGTATCTTTGGGGTGCGACCAAGAGGAAAATAACTCCGGTGGGACAAATTAAGCTGGCAAGGGAAATAAGTTAAAAGTCATTGACCATGGTAGTATATAATTTACCGGAACAGAAGCTCAGAAAGCACATGCGATGGCATAGCATAGGATAAGCGGTCCCCCATCTGTCTCTGTATTTCTCCAGCCCGGCTGGCGGCTGCACCACCTTGGTGGACCTTGCGACCTTGCCCATACAACAAATTCCTGACAAGGGGAGACAGAATTTTCATAGCAACAACAACCAAGCAGGACACTAAACATCAGAAAAATTAAGCAATGTACTAGATGATGACAAACCAAACCTGTAAGAGATTCGATCTCCTTGTCACTCCAAAACATACAATTACTGCTCCGCAAAAAAAACAATTACTGAGGAAAAGACTTCGAATTCTACAGCCATATCATCCATTTTCTTACCAGCATTGATGGTGACAGCATAAGGAGTAACATATCGTAGTTGAGCAAGCCGGCCTTTACTCAGAAATAGACATGGCAGCGAGTACAGCTGTAATCTATGGCACACGAGAGGCCTCTAGCATAACTGAAAATGACAAGACGAGATATCTATTTCCTTGTACTCTCGTGTGTGAGGGTGGGGGTGTCCTAACCGATTCCTAAATACTAGTGTACTTGCGAAGAACAAACTGTTCTTCATACTTGAGGTGTTGTTTACTCATCCGGTAGCAGTAGTGAGAATGTGGTATCTAATCATTTCAAGACGACAACATCTTCAAGTCAAACATGGAACAGTATTCAACTTTCGTGTACATGTGGTATTTATGACAACCACCTTGGTGATGATCCATTGAAAATGAGCAATATTCAGTAATGCCAATTTAAGCAGTCTCATCTCAGTTATTTTCCCTGTAGTGTGTAGTCTCCGACCTATATGAACAAGATCAAACTGACAGTTTCACTTTAGGACAAAACTAAAAGTGCATTCCTTTTTAGATGGAGAGTTTAACTATATTAGCACCCTCAGAATGCGAGGTTCCAGACAAATAGGAGATAAATTAAAGGGCTGACAGATTTAGCACGTAGTTACTGCATGTTCATGTTCAATCTTTGTATCTGAAGCCCCAATTTTTCTCTACTTCAGATCCTTATTCCTGTACAACCCGAGACAAAAGAAGTTTAGATATGGATGGAGAACCTATAATCTTAAAAATTCAAATCCCAAAGTTCTTGTGCACTATGGAAGGGCCCTGTTGGCCTAGGAAAGTAAAATAAAAAGTTCAGCTGAAAGGATTGCTGCTATTCGAATCATCACTTCTTTTGAAGAAATACTGTAACTTCTCACGTAAATACGATCCTAACAGATCATAGATGTGCTATTAAGATACTCTGTTATTGAGAATACAGATTAACTGAAAAAAAATACTCCGAAAAATATCTTTCTGACTGAGCCCAAGTGATTTGATTGCTCTGATAAAAAAAGAAACCATGATCATTTGGTCAAATGTCACTCCACATACTTGCTTCCTGACTATGCAGCCAAGCGCACAAGACATCATATAGGGAAGTCAAGCATTAGGACTCAGAGGACATTACGCCCATAAGATCAAGCAGGTCGACAAAGCAAGACACCACTAAACTTAAGCATCTTATGGCTAACGAAGAATGATTAACTTTGATTTTCAGTTGTAGGTATAGGACCATAAGTCTAAACTGACACCTCCTAGAAAATCTACCCTTTTTTCTACTATGTTGAACAAGATCAAACTGACAGTTTCACTTTAGGACAAAACTAACCCAAGAGAGTTCATAAATAACTTAGAAAAAAACTAATGCGGACGATAAAGATACCAAGTGCTCAAGCGGAGGGCCATAAAGCGAAAACTCTGAATCCAAAATGGGGATCAAAATTGCTCAAGCAAGACAAGGACATAACTGTAAAACCAATCCCAAATTCCACTTGGGAGCTACGGGTTACAACACAGAGAGGGCTGCAGGGACCAAAATTTAATTTATAGATTTGGCGGGGGCCGCGCGAACGCGTACCCCCTCTACCACAAATTATGACGTCCACTCTCCCACTTGGGGAGATGGTAAGCCAGCGCACCAGCCAAGTGCAATGCGGGCCATTGACCTAGGCCACGGGCCTTCTTGACCGCCCGTCGACCCCGTCCAGGTAAGTATGGAGCAACGGTGCACGGGGCGCTACCTTTATAGCGGGAGCTCGCGACGCAAATCTCTTGGCAAGCGAGGTGGTACTAACCTCCCAGACCGAACCGAACGGACGCACACGCACGTCCCTCCGCCCCGCGCCTCTGCCTAAGTGCAGGTGCAGCCTAGTCCTCGTGGGCTTGGGCTAGGGAGACATAAATGGGCCTTCTAAGTTTGGGCCGATAGGAAGAGCAGGACAGACCGCGCTGAGGCCGCAAGCCTGCAGCTTCTGCTTCCTTAAACATCATCATCTGCTTCTCGAGGAAGAGAAAAATCCCTGCGTTAAGATTTGTGTTTGTGTTTCTTCTATGTAATCCTGCGCGGGCTCGAGAAAGAGAAAAGCATGGATGACTCAGGTGGTGCCAACTTCTGTCAAGAAAGAGAAAAGCATGGATGACTCAAGTGGTGCCAACTTCGCAAAATGATGCCGTGAAGAAATACCGACAAGGGACGCGTACGTGGCATGGCAAACGCCAGAGATCGCCCGCCTGCTGCTGTGCCTGTCGCGTCAATGCCAATACAGATAAGAACAGATTATTCTGAAATCGAACGATCTGGAGCAGATCGGTTAGCAAATTATAACAACAGCAGCAAAAGAATTGCCATACAAACCAGATAACACAGATTATTATATCAGTCAGAGAACCATTCTGTTATTATTAACAAAATGAGCGAGTCCATCAGAAATCCTTGAGAACATGAGATCATCTGCCGAACGTCGCTGCAAACCTCATCAAGGGTCAATGTTGCAGAACCACCTTAAAAATGAAATGGCACCGTAACTGTAAGTTCTCAGCACATGCCTTGCCTCCTCCCAACTAACGTTAAACGGGAAAGAAAAAATCACCGTGGAGGTGCCAATGCTTTCTTATTAGGATTATTACAAAATTCGGTTACTTTTGTATGGGCTGCCGATCAAGCAACTGAGCCCAAGTTGCATTGCATCAAAATGCTCTCCTTTCTTGAGCAGCATTGCCACAAAGAATTCTTCAAAACACGATAGCCACCGCCTTCCATTTACAACAGCAGTCTCCTAATGTCACTGAAATTTGACGCCAGCTCCGAGAAAAACTTCCCTGCTCCCCCGTACAACCCAAAGAATAGGTAAATAAGACAAGGGAATAATAGGGAAACCAAATACAAAGTAAAACGAAATAATAGTGGAAACAAATACAAACCAAAAGAAAAAGAAAGAAAATCAGTACCTCCTACTTGCCCATCAAACACACGATGGTCAGCAGACAGCGTCAAGCTCATTTTTGTAACTGCAGCAGCCTTCTCATTTCCTGGACAAAAGTCACATGGATTAGTATTATGTCCGCAATTGCTCTGAGCAGGAAAACGCAAATGTCAAGGAAACATACCATCATTGTCCACAACAGGCTCAACAACCTTGTTTCCTCTACCAACAGCTAAGATGCCAGACTGACAGAAGACACGAATAGGAAATCATCAGTACAAATCCAAAGGATCCCATTACCAGGGAAAGACAAGGGGTATGAAGGTGGGAGCGACCTGTGGAGGATTAATGATCGCACAGAAATGGTCCACCGGGTACATCCCAAGATTTGAGATACTGCATAAGAATGAGTCCTTCAGATGTCAAAATCTGGAATTTCACGATGCGCAGGATTCCCTGAAGAACAATTACAAACAGGCAGGCATCACTTACCTGAAACTCCCTCCTTGAAATTCATTAGGAGCAAGTTTCCCAGCTCTTGCCTTCTCAGCCAGCTGCTTAACCTGAGTGATTAGAACAGGAGAAAATCATGACTTGCAACAATTGTAAATTGAAATCCTCCGAAGCACAGAAATAAGATTTCTTAGAAAAGCACTGAATTTTGACAATTTAGTGCTTCCTTATACAAGCTAGATGGTTGCTGATGGCAATAGCTACATTTACATAACTATGATCGATGGATAGTATCAAAAACTGCCAGAGCATTCGGTACTGCTGAAGAAGTTTGGCTTGAACCTTGCAAACATTCTTATACCTCAGAGGATATTGCTGATATAGTCTTTTGATCTGCATTTCTTATAATTGGAGTCATCAGGCCCTATAATAGCAAAGGCAATCATTAGAGGCGCCAAAGATAAAATAACTATAACTTCTGTGCACTCTCATTGTCATACCTTCTCTGTGGCAACAGCAATAGATATATCAACCGAATCACACTTTTGGGCTTCTTCCTTCTCACTGTTCCAGTACGCTGAAAATTGATGAAAAATCATTAAACTTTCAAAAGTGAACTAAAGAGATCCTATACTGGAGCAGTTTTCTAGTTGGAATCTGCCAAAGTGAGCACCACCACCAGTCAAACACCTAACATGTGCATGGTTGCTTGCCATTTGCACTATGATTGCCAAGTAATAAATCAATATACATTTGAAATTATGACTCCAACAAGAGTTAAAGATTTAAAGGAACACAGTAGCCAGGACTCAGACACTGAATTTGGGTTTCGATGGTTGGATGGGATGATCAAATCAGTCCAGTACTTGTACTATTGTAAAAGGAAACACAGCAATGTATAAGCTTACAACTCAGCTATTATCTAATCACCCGAACTGCCTGTCCGATTACTATCTTATGTTTAATACCATGGCACATACTCTAGCTCCATGGGAAGACAAACTCTAACAAAGTATCATTGTGAATCTGACCAATTCAGGTTAAGGAATTCTATACTATGTTAATCTAATTTAAAACTAGATCAGATTCATACTATGCCAACTGTGATGTGCAAAGTACTAACTCCATTTGTGGTGTGCGAACTCCACAATCCACATGGACCGTTCAAGCACAATGAGGATGAATCAGTGAATCATATTTGTGCAGATTGGTGGGGTGCTATTGCTGCTAGCTTCCCTAAGAGGACACTGCCCTGTAATTAGGGTCACCATCATTATGCGTTAAGCTTCCCAAGAACGGGCAAGTCACTGTGGAGTTCATAAGTTTAGGCAAAACAAGATTGGGCACGATACATCCGACATAATAAAAATAAAACAGAGCACTAATTTGATATTTAATTAATTCTTTAGGAATTACCATTTGCTTCAGGAACGTTCCGCAAGGCAATTGCCACAGCTTTTATGATGATGTCATTTACTGAAACTTTAATGCCATGTTGCTCTGCAATAAAAAAAATCAGGAGCAAAGAAGGCCTTTATCTTATCTGATCACTGTAAACACCGAACAAAAGGAGATAAATAACACACCTTTCAGTTCATTCCTGAAAGCGAGCAAGGGATCAAGTAGAACATCTGAGCACAATGCAACACATATCATCATGTCAACAACATCATGAAAATAGCACGTGCAGGGAATGAATACAAACCTTTGGATAGATATAGATGAGGAGTCGTCTGTTTTGATTCAAGCAGCCTCTTTGCAATAACCTTCATGATACCACAAAAAAAGGGTTGACACTTCTGAAACAAGAGAGATCTCATAGATGATACATTCTAAGTAATGCACAGACCTAACCAAATTAATTTTCATTAAAGACATCATTTTGGACTAGTAGCAAGAATATCCAGCAGAAAAATAAATGAGCGAAATAGGCCATAAAATGGAATGGCAAATTTCAAAAACCCATCACCAGCCGCAAATATTTAAAGTACTTATATCACAAGTTCTAAGGTTGAAGTTCTTGGTTTTAGTCTAAAAAATACCATATAAACAGCACATGTAGTTTACTAATAATTTGATTCGTGTGCGGAACTCTGGGCCATCCTACAATCCTTGTAGCTAGATAAAAGGTAGGATGAGTTCAGTGTGGTGTGAAAGCGTAGGTATTAGCACTTGGCTTGATCTTCAACGAGAGTTCTTGAGTTTATCATATGCACAAGGTAACAAAAACAAAAAAAATATATCATATATATACAAAGGTCGATAGAGTTAAACATAGTACCTTGCGTATCTGACTATTCGGAATATCTTCATATGTATCGGTCTTTTGTGAAGTAGTGGCTGGTTGAGCCTGGGAATCACGAGTTGGCTGAGACAAAGGTGCCGTTGGAGCCTTCTTTTCTTTGGTTGAGCTTGAAATAGCACCTGACTTCAGTGCAGCAAGAACATCCCCTTTCAGAAGGGTGCCACGGGGGCCTGATGCTCTCAGTGATGACATATCCAGTCCATGTTCCTTGATAAGTAACTTTGCTGCCGGGCTGATTCGCCTCACTACTGAGCTTTGTTCAGGCACATTATCTACATCAGTTTTTGGTGCACTTTCTGTTGACTGTTCTTCCTTTTGTTCACCTCCGAAGGATGTATCAGCGGGTATACTTTTAATATCATCAAGCTCTTCGACCTTAAATGGACAACCAGAAATAAATCAGTAGACGTTTAAAATGGATGTTGAAAGGAAATAAAAGCCACCAGTCATGAAGCTATACCGTGACAGCAATGGGTTGTCCAACCTGAACATCAGTTGCACCTTCAGGTGCTAAAATTTTGGCCAGATACCTAAGATATTAAAGTGGTTACATTAAATGAAAAGGCTACATGCAGAATAAACAAGCATTCATGACAAGGAAAGATAAAGTGGAGCAAAAGAATGAAATATACTGTTAGAATAAAAGCATGAATAAACAAGCATTCATGACACAAATTAGATAAAAACAAGAAAATGAAACTGTAACTATGTGTTCTAGCAGTGCAGGTTATTTAAAAACTCACACATTCCATGTAAATTTTTTTCATACAGATAGAATGAAATAGACTTCAAGTTGCACATGAATTACTTTTTTTTTCTTGAACTATGCAGGAGAGCTTCGTGTCATTTCATTAACAAGAGAGAGTACAAAAGAAAAGGGACTATACATCCTTGCTTACTGGAACTTTCTGTGCAATTTCTTAAGAGTTTTGGTAAATCTATGTAATTGATGCATAATGACAAAGTATGGCAGTTTCTTAGGTTAATGAAAGAAGTATGGCACATTACACTGATTTGACTTGGAGAACTACATTGACAAAAAAAATATATCTTAAATGAACAGTGAACGAAAGGTTTGGGGGCACTATATTAACCAAAATTGTCTAAATGAACTACGGACAAGGTTTGGATTTTGCTAATGACTTTTCCAGTACAGGGAGGTTAATGTAATGCAAAACATCGTGAGCTAGAAATATTGAATAAATTTGTTCAGATGGCAACTTAAACATAAAGCATTCTAGCATGTTCTACCAATTTACGGATATTCTAATGAAAAGTGCTTTTTTGATAGCGACAGTTCATGACTACAGCATACTTTGCAGCAACTGTAAACTTGAGAATGCAATACCATAATTACATAGCAATGAAACTGAAACATAAGTGTCAGAAAATGACATGATTAGAGTCCACAGTATTAATTTAAAGTTTTAAACACAATGGCAATCACGTTGTTGAGGACAT
Organism: Echinochloa phyllopogon; assembly: GCA_033239725.1. Taxonomy (NCBI): domain Eukaryota; kingdom Viridiplantae; phylum Streptophyta; class Magnoliopsida; order Poales; family Poaceae; genus Echinochloa; species Echinochloa phyllopogon. Next base: position 2,657,291 of record BTCW01000018.1, read on the forward strand.
TACCCCTCTTCAAGGCTTTCAAATTCAAGAGTGGCTTTATCGGTTTCTATCTCGCATATCACATCACCAACCTCTATCTGCAAACAGCATGTAATGCTTAATGATACTGACATACTACTAATAGTGATAGCAAGAAAGAAGAAATTCTAATTTGGGAATAGGATATTTGTATCGTGACATATCAGATAGCAGAAGCCTAACCTTGTCACCTTCCTGTTTTCTCCATTTGGCAATATTACCTTGGTTCTAATGAAATCCAAGTCAGTATGGAATATCCAGAAAGGAAAAAGAAACAAAGCTGGCAATATGCATTACTAAGATCAGTGTTTAAAGTTTTCACCATAGTAGGGGACAGTGCTGGCATCCCAACCACCAGATGTGGAGGAAGCCCTGCAAAAAGATAAGAACATAATAACGGTAATGCTGCAAATTGCTACATGCTACCAAAATATTGTGGTACATGTTCTCAGTGACAATTTAGTTTCAAATATAAAAAGTAATAAACAAAGAATTGGTGGTTTACAAGTAGTTAGTCAACAAATGGATGTGCTTCATCAGTACAATATGCTGACAATAATATAATCTTGCCTAGAAAACTTCTCTTGACTGGGACATGTTTGTAGAAATAAATAGTCACCATAGAAAATCCAATACTGCATACTAATTTACATAGGAACTTTACTTCAAAAAATTGAATCGCAGGATAACCAAGACACACATAAGAGTTAAATAAACCATATAAAACTTGGTAATTTCACAAGTTTTAAGTTAGCAATTTAAATAATTCAGACTTTCCGTTTATGCAAATCCATGGATAGATGAATTAAAAGATTTACATGATAACAGCGCTACAGAGTAAAACTCAAAACTATGGAAATGATTTTTTTTCTCTGTTCATCTATAACGTAACAGATTAACAATGTGAGCCTTGTGGTTATACCTGTTGAGAACCAACGGGCTGGCACAGGAACCTGCAATAAGAATGCTACATAAGTAGCAAGTTGGCAAACGTGAAGGATTGACATTTGAACTCACCTTGTAATGTCCACCCAGTGACGCTAGGAATGATGGCCTGGAACGAGATCATACTTCAGAAAAAGAAATGTACAAAAGAAACATATCGGTGACCACAGACCAAAACACTTGCAGGTTGCAACCTTTGGGTACACTTTCTGAATAGGAATTCAACGCCTTATTCCAACAATCTTCTATTGCAAACAACCAAAGCATGAAATCTACACATGCGCTAATCCACATTTCACAGCTAACTAGTTGGATTGGTGCCATCACTAAGTTTCATGGACAGACAAACAACTTCACAACAGCATAAAACTGAACGATCCAAGTGACAAAAATATGCAATGATATACCTCACGGAAGCACATCGGCCAGCCTCGGCTAAGGAACCCCTTGCGCGCGCCAAGCTGCGAGAAATCAACATTGGAAAAAATTAGCTGGAGGGGACACACACCACAATCTGTACGAATTCATCGGTAGCATCTAACATCTCACCCGACCAGAAGCGCACGGATGTTTGCCATCTTTTCCCAGGCAAAAAAACTACACACCAAACAGGGGCGGACCCAGCATAGGACATGTTGCAAACAAAATCGAAGTTAGTAGATCCGAAACGAACACGCCGCACGGAAGGGTTTGGCGTGCTCCGTTTTGCACAGCAGGAAGGGAAGAGAAGGGGCGGCATACCTCGTCGCCGGCAAAGGGCCGGGCGAAGAAGGCCGCCGCCGGCAAAGGGCTGGGCGAAGAAGGCCGCCGGCGCTCTCCCGATCGTCGCCGCCAGGAAAGGAAGGAGAGAACTTTAGGCCGAATGGGGCGCAGATTCAGAGAGGCAAGTCACAGCGTAACTTTCCCATCGATATCTGCCGTCGAAATCCAATCCAAAGGCTGTCCTCCATCTTTGACCAAAAGAAGGCAAAACCAAATTGTTGAGCCCACCTGGCAGCCACGGTGTTTTCTTCTTTCTCGGCAGTCATCGGCCTCCACACCGTGTTGTTCTTCCCTCTCCACTCTCCAGCCTCCATGTTGTTCTTCTTCTTCACGACCGGCGAGTGTGACAAGAACTTGCAAAAAGAGGGCGAAATCGAATGGGGAAAAATCACGAGTTGCAGATCAGAAACGAGAACAAGAGATGAGCCAGCAGGGTAGTAACTGAATTACTCTGAATCTGGTGTCCCCGAGGTACAGAATCAGAGCAACGCCACCAGAGAGATGGCAATCTACAGCTATCTACCACTACCAGCTACTAGGGTTCATGTTCACGATCTGAATGATTATTACAGTCCCGAAGCCATGGCCTAAATAGCAGCGGCCAGATCAGAATAAAACAGTGCACAATAATTAAAGTAAGGCTTAATGATGTCTGTCGGATGGTGAATGAACGGTATCTGCGAAGTCGTCGAATCTTTACCCTTCTGAAAGCTTATGTTACTGACGAAACTGAAGATGGAGACACCTGCTACGTTGCCAATCCTGACAATGCCCCTCCCTTAAGATCCTTGTCCTCAAGGATGGAAGGAAGGAAAGACTTTACGTATGAACGCAGCATCTTCCCATGTAGCCTGTGACTCTGGTAGATTAACCCAATGGATGAGCCACTGAACGATAGGCTCATTATTCCTTGGAATCATACGCCTCTGAAGAATTACTGTTGGTGCTACTTTGATTGTTCCAGTAGCAGTAATAAGATGAAGTTCTGTGCTTGAAATAACATGAGGACCAATATGCTGTTTCAATTGGCTTACATGGAAAACATCATGAAGTTGGCAGCCTTCTGGTAGAAGTAGTTTGTATGCAGCTTTGCCAATTCTTTCAAGGACTCTGAAGGGTCCATAGAACTTGGAATGTAATTTGAGGCATCGATGAGTACTAAGAGAAGTGTGTCTGTATGGCTGCAGTTTCAAGTAGACCATGTCGCCAACAGCAAATTCCCTATCCATCCTATGTTTATCAGCCTGGTGTTTAATTCGAGACTGTGCCTTCTGCAGGTTGTCTTTAATCACTTGGGCAGCTACCTGTCTGTTTCTCCATTGTTCTTGGGTAGTGAGATCAGGACAATCAGGCATCACATCTTCTGCCACTTGTGGAGGGGAAAACCCATACAGAGCTTGAAATGGTGTCATCTTGAGGGAAGTGTGGAAAGAAGTATTGTACCACCACTCAGCCAATGATAACCAATGGAACCACCTCTTGGGGCTATTGAAACACATGCACCTGAGATAATTCTCCAAACACTGGTTGACTCGTTCTGTCTAACCATCTGTTTGTGGATGGTATGCTGATGACAGATGCAATTCCACCGCTAGACTCTTGAAGAGAGCTTGCCATACAGAACTGGTAAAAATTGGGTCTCTATCTGTCACAATGACTTTCGGCATGCCATGTAATTTAAACACATTATCCAGATACACACTAACCACATCATGAGCTGTGTATGGGTGACTGAGAGCAATAAAGTGAGAGTATTTGGTAAGTCTATCCACCACAACTAAAATAACATCTTTAGCGTTGGATTTTGGAAGTCCTTCAATGAAATCCATTGAAATATGTGTCCAAGCCATATCTGGAACTGGAAGAGGCTGTAAAAGGCCAGGGTAAGGAGTATGTTCAGATTTGTTCTTTTGACAAACAGGACAGTGCTTAACCAGGAGCTTAACTTGTTGTTGCATATTTGGCCAATAGAAAATTAACTGTAATCTCTTGTAAGTGGCTCTTTCACCAGAATGGCCTCCTAGCGCTGACTTATGAAAGCTGTTAAATAATTGTTCTCTCAACTGGCCAGTTGTGCCAATTACTAGTTTCTCTTTGTGCCTGAGAATTCCATTTTTAAGAGTGTAATGGGGAACTGCAGCTTGGTCAATACTCAATTTTTCCATTAGCTGTTTGCAGACTGGATCATCTTCATAGCTGGAAGACACTTGCTCCATCCAAGCTGGGATAGCACAAGAAATGGCCATTACTTCAGTAGAATGTGTAGCTCTCGACAAAGCATCAGCAACCTTATTCTCTCGGCCTTTCTTGTATTCAACTTTGTAATTGAATCCCAGTGATTTAACCAAAAGCTTATGTTGTACTCCTTCAACTAGTCTTTGATCCTATATATATTTTAGACTCTGCTGGTCTGTTCTTATGATTATTGAAGTGCTTGCAAAATAATGTTTCCACTTTTTTAAGGCCTTTAAAATGGCAAGGGCCTCTTTTCCATATGTAGAAGCGGCTGAAGCCTTGGGACCCAATGTTCTGTTGAGGAATGACAAAGGTCTGCCATTTTGCATTAATACTGCTCCTATACCAGTGCCACTGGCATCAGCTTCAAGGACAAATGGTTGGATGAAATCTGGTAAAGCTAGAACAGGTGGAGTTGACATGATCCGTTTAATCTTCACAAAAGCTTGATGTTGCTTATCGGACGACTGGAATGCATCCTTTTTCAAAGCATCAAATAGTGGTCTACAGACAATGCCATATCCCTTGATAAACCTTCTATAGTAACCAGCCAAACCTAAAAATGCTCTCAACTGAGTGATTGAGGTAGGTGGTGGCCAATTCTGAATTATTTCAATTTTAGAAGGATCTGTAGCAACGCCCTGCTCACTGATGATATGGCCTAGATATTCAACTTCCCGTTGGCCAAATGTGCACTTACTGAGTTTGGCATGCAGCTTGTTTAGTCTCAAAACTTCAAGATGGTCTTGAGGTGTTGAACATGATCATTGAGATCCTTGCTATAAATCAGTATGTAATCAAAGAAAACCAAAGCAAACTTTCTTAAGAAATCTGCTAATATTGAATTCATAAGGGTTTGGAAGGTTGCAGGTGCATTTGTGAGACCAAATGGCATGACAATATATTCAAAGTGACCCATGTGAGTTGTGAATGTTGTCTTCTGAATATCTTCCTCTTTCATCCTAATTTGATGATAGCCAGACCTCAGATCAATCTTGGAAAAAAATTTGGCACCAAATAATTCATCCAATAGATCCTCAATTATAGGAATTGGATATTTATTTTTGACCCTATTAGAATTAAGTTGTCGATAATCAACACAAAGACGCCATGTACCATCTTTCTTTCTGACCAGAATAACCGACGAAGAATAAGGGCTCACACTAGGTCGTATCATATTTGCCTGTAATAATTGCTTGATTAATTCCTCCATTGCATTCTTTTGATAGTGTGGTAACCTATAAGGTCTTTGGTTGATTTGCTTCTGATCATCCACTAAAGGTATTGAATGATCGATTGCTCTTTTAGGAGGAAGATTATCTGGTTCTTCAAAGATATCAGAGTAATCAGAAAGAAGAGCTTGTATTTCTGGAGGTGCTGCACTGAGGTGTGTCACATTAGAAGATCCTGAATTATTGAGTACCACCACTGCTCCTATAGCTTTCTTCTTCAGCAATTGACATAACTTTTTTGTGCCAATCACTTGGTTACTATGTTGAAATGTTTCATCAGAGAATGTGATGATGCCCTCTCCATTGTTGGTAATCGAAAATTCCCTCCTTCTAAGGTCTAGGGCCACTGGACTATGTGTGTATATCCAATCAGCACCAAGAATAACATCGTACCCTTGCACCTCTAATAATCTGAAATCGGAGACAAATGCATGTCCTTGAATAGTGTATGGACATTGTAAACAGGCAGTCTCACTGAACATTTCAGTTCCATTAGCGGCTGCAATTCTCACTTTTTCAACAGAAGAGATTGTGCACTGTGCTTTCATTGCTATTTTAGGGTGAATAAATGAAGCATCACTGCCACTATCCACTAGAGCCATGGCGAAATTTGTACCAATTTTCAACATGAGTGTAAAAGTGCTTGCTTTAGATGGAATTCCCGTAATAGCATGTATGGACACCTGCAGGGTATGAACAGCCTGAGTATCATGGAATTCAGCATCTTTAGATTCAGAGGTATCTTCTACCACAGCTACTTCTTCTTTCCCTTCTTCATTTTCCACTACTATTACAGAATATATTTGCTTGCCCTTACAAACTTTAGCATGTCCTGGAACCCATGGTTCTCGGCACCTGAAGCATTTACCAGCAGCCTTTAGTTCAGCTATAGTGGAATTTGTTGCCTTGACATCAGTTTGACCTTCTCTATCCTTTTTCCATGGTTGTTGAATTTTTGGATTTGCAGTGATTGCAGTGAATTTTCTGAAGTTGGGGTTTGCTTGTTCCAATCTCTTAGCATACCAGTAAGCTTGAGAAAGTACAGTGGGTCTATGACACTGGAGGTGGTACTGGATATTATCTTTGAGACCAGAAATGAAACTGGAAATGTAATAAGAGTAAGGTAATGAAGGATTGTTCCTCCTGATCCTACTGAGAAGTTCTTCAAATCTGTCCACATACTCCATCACTGAACCTGTTTGCTTGAGATTGTGGAATTGGCCAACTATCTCATACTCGGAAATCAGGTTGAATCTGTCTTCCACAAATCTGCAGAAGTGGTGCCAAGGTAATGTGTTGGGATTAATTCCAGTTCCCCTCCACCAATACTCAGCTTTGCCAACAAGATATAAAACCGCAATTTTCACTCTTTCTTCATTTGGGACGCCTACCAACTCAAAGTATTTTTCAGCCTTCCTTATCCAACCATCTGAATCATCACCATTAAATTCAGGAAATGATAGTTTAGGGCCTTTAGCCACGTGTTTGTGCTGCTGTTGCAGATGGAAGTTATAATTTGGATGTGTGTGGGTTGTAGGCACCTTGAACTGTCTAGTGGAATCAAATTTGGTGAAATGCCTCTGGGTTCCTGTATCCGCTGAGAATTGATTGTGCTGTGGCATGGGAATTCCATTTGTTGGGCCAGCTGCAAGTTTCCCTTCATCAAATGTGTGGTCAATTACTTGCTGGTGCGGATCAATCTCATTATCATTAATATCCCAAGGATGGTCCTGCCAGTCTTGTTCAACATCATAATGTTCATGTTCCCACCCTTCTAGCTCTGCATCTTGTGGCTGAGTTGACCATTGCTGATTGTAATTTATATTGTCCCTAGCCATTCTACTATTGGTGGACATCTGTTGTTGGAGCAACCTAGCTCTAGCAACTGGTGGAGGCATGTAAAACTGCCTAGTTGCTACATTAACATCAGGTCGAAAGGTTTGAGATTTCATCACCTTGCTGGTGTGAGGATGCTGTTGTTGATCCTTGTCTGCCATTGCATTCACAGAAGTGTTTTTGCCTTTGAAGCATGAGCCTTTGTCTTCTGGTTGTGGAGTCCCACCCATTAACTCAAGTTTGGCCATAATTTTCTCCAAGCTCTTCTCCAAGGTACCATTATACTCTTCTTGCTTCTTCATAAAATTGTCCAATGTCCTTCTAATGCCATCCACTTCAGATGCAGTTGCATAAGCAATCTGCCCAGATGCATCGTCAATGTTCACCATCTTTTCTCCCACTTATAGATTCGGTTTAGGCAGTGCCCTCCCCAGTAGATCCACAAGGAATTTCTACCACCAACTGGATTGCGGATTTGGCTGCGGAATTTTACACCAGAACTCGTCTGGAAACCCTGACCAAAGAGCAATCCTCACCGTCGCCACCACGGATCTGAATCAAAGGAAGGCACTCGGAATTTTACACAGAAACAAGTGTTCTGCAACCCTAGCCACTCTGATTCTACCGCTAGTTTGAGGGATTGGGGGGATGTGTTCCTCGAATCGGGGGGGAGGGTGGGATTTTAGGCGGGTGTGCCGCAACCACCGAACCACGCGCCAATAGGACTCGAATCAAGGAACCGGGCTCTGGAATTTGGGGACAAATCCACCCGAGGATGGATGGCTCTGATACCCTTGACAAGAACTTGCAAAAGAGGGCAAAATCGAATGGGGAAAAATCACGAGTTGCAGATCAGAAACGAGAACAAGAGATGAGCCAGCAGGGTAGTAACTGAATTACTCTGAATCTGGTGTCCCCGAGATACAGAATCAGAGCAACGCCACCAGAGAGATGGCAATCTACAGCTATCTACCACTACCAGCTACTAGGGTTCATGTTCACGATCTGAATGATTATTACAGTCCCGAAGCCATGGCCTAAATAGCAGCGGCCAGATCAGAATAAAACAGTGCACAATAATTAAAGTAAGGCTTAATGATGTCTGTCGGATGGTGAATGAACGGTATCTGCGAAGTCGTCGAATCTTTACCCTTCTCGCCGACTTCCTTTGAAAGCTTATGTTACTGACGAAACTGAAGATGGATACACCTGCTACGTTGCCAATCGTGACAGAGTGGCGTGTCAAGGAGCTGCCCAGCGTGTAGCCGTGGCCCGTGGAGGCGAGGCCCTGCTGCCGGCGTCGGATCCCGTGCGCGCATGGCTGCAGAACATGAGGGAGCGAACGATGTGCGCGCATGGCTGCGCCGCCCTATGCTGCTGCTGCACATTGTTCGTCACACTTATGACTCGTCCTCATCGCTTGGGAATTGCAAGTTCGTTATAGTGATGTGGTTCCAGCGGGCGGCCACCGCCGCCTGCTACGTCCGTGGCTGTCTGCTCGAGTGCATCGTTTCAAATTACTATTTGTTGTTAACCGTAACGTTTGAACCTTTGGGTTATTTAAAATTTTATTTAAATACGTGAAAAAATAAGTCATATCTAAAGCATATGTGATGATTAAGTAAGTCATAAATAAAAAAAATAACACTTACAAATTTTTTTAAACTAGCAAGGTGTCCCGCGTAAATTTAAGCGGGTAGCTAGTTTTTTACTAATATTTAGATTTTTTCACTTAAATATAATTTTATTTAAATATCTGTTGTTCTATTATCAATACTGTTTGTCCAAGTGTGCCCAAACTAATGTATTATTTTTTATCATCATGCATGTGGCACGTGGTATGAATTAATGATGGAAGCTTATATTTACTAATTGTATTTGATATTGATTATTTGATCAACTTATATTTTCCTTATTTATTCAATTTAGAATTTAACTATTTATTTACTCTAATCAATGTACTTTAAGGGTTAATATAAATCGTTAGATCTTATAAAAAACAAACCGTGTGTATTATTTTTATTTCGTTTAATATGGTAATAACATTATGTTATTAACATTAACTCTATCAATACCTCTCAGACTCTCCAAATACTAAATGGAGTTTACCTCTATTTTTAAGGGCCACAGAAATGCTACAACTCCAGCAATAACCCTCATAAATATAGGGCTTTCTATAGACCCCCGAGAATGGAGGCCTACTGGAGTGCAATTTTTTTCTGGACCCTCTAAACTTGCGACAGAGGCTTGTTGGGTTTGCTGGAGTGCAACTTTTTTCTGGATCCTCTAAACTTGAGATAGGGGTTTGTTGGGTCTGCTGGAGCTGCTGTAAATTATATATTGTGTGACCTAATATTGAGGTAGTGATCATGGGTAAGTAAATAAGGTAATTCATATAACTTTACATATATAAAATGCAACTTACTGACATGATATGAGATACTCTCTTCCTCACGGACATGAGAACTCCCTCTACGAACTTGCAATAGCATAACACATGACGATTGGATTAAAATAGAAATCTTCTACAAAACATAATGGTGTTTGTGTCGTCTCACTTTACAAATTAGCGGTATGATCGGTAGCCTAGCTTGCTACAGAAATCAATGATCAGAATGACATACCATGAAGGAAAGCTTAAGGAGGGAGGAAATCAAATATAGAGGGTAATCAATCACACCAGGAAAATGCTATCCAAAAAAAATTTATGATAAAAATACTACTATTTTGCTAGTTATGCAATGAGAACTTAGGCTGCAGCAACCAATGGGTACCTATCACGGTTATGGATCAATCTTTTGTCTTTTTCCTCATCCGATAAAAGATGGAGTAATATATAGACATGGTTGATGCCTGATCTAGTGAATGATCGACAATAGTTTGCAATTGCATGATTATATCGGGCATTAAGAGAAGCATTACTTTGCCCAGCCTGTTGTCACTCAACTTCCATGTCAACACATGTGCACATCAAGCACGCCTATATCAAAGTTGTACGACACTTGAGTTTTTTGCTTTGTTTTTCCTAAATCTGCTCCTGCTTGTCAACCATTTGATGATCTTCCATGAGTGCTGAGCATGACCATGGTGATGATCAATTCCAGCAGCGATTCACTTCCTTCGGATATAGAAAATTTTTCTCTCACGTTGTTCTCACAACCTTGGTAAACTTCCTAAATCTAAGCAACTTTCATCAGTTACATGTGCAAATCAACATGGTGTCATTCGCTCATGTTGAATGCTGCACCACCTTAGTTTCTCCGTTTTGTTTTTCCTCTCTCTGCTCCTTCTTGCACTAAGTCATTAACAAAGACCATCAAAAGGGTTTGAGCGCAGATGAACCATTTGATGATCTTCCATGAGTGCTGAGTGCGGCCATGGTGCTCAATCCCGGCAGTGATTCGCTCCCTTCAGACAGGGAGAATCGTTATATCCTGCTGTGCTCACAACCTTTTTGAACACCCTAAATCCGAACACCTCTCATTAGGTACACGTGCAAGATCGACATGCTGTCCTCCATTCATTGTTGAACGTTGCCTCTTATATAGAGAAACCTGAAAGGGCACATGGGGCTTCAGGCTATCCACACTCGTCGTACTCTGTTCTTATCCTCCAAAAGGAATATTTGTGCCTAGTCACTTAGATTCTCTTCTCTATATTAATTTCTTCTGCATCTGTTATCTTCTATATCTCATAATATATACCAACTACTAACACGTGAGCCCACCCATCTCTTTTTTCTCCTTTTCTTTCACCGACGTCCCCACTCCCCCACTCTATCTCTCTCCCTCTGTCTCCCCACCTCTCTCTAGTGGCGGCGGCGGCGGCGGCGAGGGGTGTCGGTCTCCCTGACCGGCAGCCTTCAGTCCCGCTGTCCTCCGGCGGCGCGCGGAGCGGCTGGACCCCAAACTCCGAAGGCACGCGGGCGGCTCCCACGGCGGCGACGACGGTGGATGGCCTCCTGGCGGCGGACGGTCGCGCGACAATGACGAAGGATTTCCGCGGCGGCCACAGATAGCCGCGCAGCCGCGGTGGAGGGCTCCCGCGGTTGCCGGGGATGGCCTTGCGGCGACGGCGGTGGACGGCCTCCCAGCGGCGGACGGTCGCGTGGCGACGACGACGAAGGACTCTCGCAGCGGCCACGAACAGTCGTGTGGCGGCGGTGGAGGGCTCACGCGGTGGCCGAGGACGGCCTTGCGTCAATGGTGGAGGCCTCCTACGACGACCAGGGACGGCTACGCGGCTGCGGCGGCGGAGGGGCTCCCGCGGCGACCACAGAGGGTGGTGGCGGACGGAATAATATAGACCGTTAGATCTTCATAAAATCTAACGACATATATTTTTCTCTTTTTTAGATTAACGGAATAATATAGACCGTTAGATATTCATAAAATCTGACGGCATATACTTTTCTCTTTAAACCGTTAGATCTTCATAAAATCCGACGACATATATTTTTCTCTTTTTTAGAGTAACGGAATAATATAGACCGTTAGATCTTCATAAAATCTAACGGTCCATATCCTTCTCTTTTTTAGATTAACGTGAGAATTTCTTGGCCCTCTCGGCGAACGTGATGGCTCCTTTTAACACTATTGTATTAATATATAATAGATAAGATAAATAATCTGACGTTACGAGAAAAAGTCAACAACGAATAGTAATTTAAAACGTATGGTGTACATGTTTATCGAATCGGGAGGATCTCCTACTTCTGGGTTAAGGTCAACAAGAGCAAACAAGGATCGGAGGGAGGCATTCGTAATAAGATATCCTGGATGTCTGCACCCGAGTGTTGCTTGACTTGACTGCATGTTCACGATACACTTTACTGGATGTTCAATTGAGATTGTAAATTCAGATTGTAAAGTGGGAGTATGACTAAATATTGAAAATGATGTTGAAATATTTTTGCCATTTTGCCGGTGATGAGAGCTTGCCAGCATTGGCCTCCCTCACTCCCATGGCTCGACGAACCTGCAGCTGCGGATGCCGTCGTCACGAGGGCGACGGCCGACCGGCGAGGCGGCGACAGAACCAAGTGTGAACTCCACCCGTTACGCTCGCGTTGGACTGGGCCATATTGGTCTTTTTTGGGCCGAAGGATAGCAGCCGAGCTTGATGTCAGAGGATCTCGTTCCAGGAAACCCTATAGACCCCCTTCTTCCGAATCGCGCCCGTCAGCTCCGATCCGCGGGTCTCCTGTCCGCCCTCCTCTCCTCCGCCGCGATGAGGCGCTTCGTCGCCCACCTCCAGCGCCATTCCCACATCGTCCTCCCTCCCCGGCCTCGTAAACCCTCCCCAACCACCACCATCCTCCCATTCCTCCTCCACCGTCGCCTCCTCTCGGACGACGCCTCTCCCCCCGCCCCAGCGCCGCCCCCGCCCCCGCCTCCTCCGCCCCACGCCGACGTCCCGAACGCAGGTACTCTCTTCTTCACATCCCGGCCTTCTCCATCCAATTGAAGAAGGAAAACACGAACTTCAACTTCTAAGGGCTGCAATTGCAATGTTTTCCGAACTCGGACACGGCCTTTGTGCTATAGAGCTCGGAATGTGCACGCCGGCCACTTGCACGCCACCTGTTCACCGAATGAGCCACCAGGAGGAATGCTCTTGCCACCAGGAGGAATGCTCTTGCCACCCGGAGGAATGCTCTTGCAGCAAGCATTTCCTACTTTCTGCAGTAAATGCAACTTTTGGAAGGGCGCTGCCATGCACACGGCACCTGTTCGATGAAATGGTGCAGCCAGAAAATGTTATGATGATTCGTGCACAATACCTTCCCTTGCAATGCTATAGCCTACAAACCAACAATTATCATGAATAAATGTTCCTGTTGACCTGATCTTACGTTGCCTCTGATTGCAGAGTTGAAGAAGAGATTGGAGGCCTACTATGAGGTGGACGAAGAGGCGGTGTTGCCATCTGTCGCCGAGGCAGTTCTTGAGCGGAAGCTCGCTGATGTCCACAGCGAGACTGATGATGACCTTGTTGAGGAGCTGCGCAGTAAGCCACTCCCGGAGGTCCATGACCAGGATTTTGAGTCTGACTTTGAGGAGATGCATGATACCGATGAGGAGCTGAATGATCTCTACAATGCGAGTGAGTATGTTGAGAAGAAGATCAAGAGTGATGAGTTCTTTAATATGGATGACACCAAGTGGGATGCTATGATCAAGGAGGCCACAGATAAGGGGCACCTCACTAACATGAAGGAGTGCGAGGATATCCTTGAGGACATGCTCCACTGGGACAAGCTACTGCCTGGTAAGTTGGGCGGAACGTTCTTTCTCTCACTGATAGGAATATTATAAACCTTTAGCAAATGCAACCGCTGATTATATTGAACAGAACTTAGGGGCTACTACATTGGAAATAAAGGATGAATCATGGTTATTTTCTACAAAGCATTGCAACAGCATAGGATTGATTTCACCAAATGGTTCTGTGATTGTTATATTCTGAAGAATACCTTTCATTTATATAAATTAGATTTTGTTGGTTAAAATTGTAAATTTGTACTACATAATTGATTGGATATTATTTTTATGAGATGAGATCCATATGTTATCTTGTTATTTAGTTGGGATTTTAATTTATTCTTAGACTGCTGGATGTATAGTATATAATATAGATGGGCTTGGCCATCTGAAGTTCTTTGTAACATGAACTGATTTGCGGTGAAAGTATTCAATAAATAAAAATTCCCGATGGCTGCTTCTTTTGCTAGTAGATACAGCACTGTTTCAAAAGGCAGTTCCTAGGTGCTAGGCACAGCAACAACACCTCTTCCACCTAGATGTTTTTTTTTCACCTAAAGAAGTTTTGGACTTGATTTACATGTGATACTGAGATCGATTGGTGCATGATAATGTCAAGTATCATTTCCTCTGTTTAACATGACAGTACTCTAGCCACCTGCAAAAAGTCCAAACATCCAGTCACACCTGGGTGCTAGGTGGAGCTGCACCGCCTGCCTAGTGCCTAGCGCCTTTTTGGAAATATTGGGATGTAGCTGTAGCCAGGTTTGAGAAATGTTACCCTAGGAGAGTAAAGCCAACCGATATTGGAAGTGATGCTTCCTTTTGTTTCTTCTGACCTATTGAGTGTTTTTATTATTATTGTCTTGCAAGTTGCAAGGAAAAAAGAGAATGGTTTGATGGTCTGGTAGAGAGATTTGTGTCTGTTTCGATTTAAAGGGAAAAAGTCAGGATGTTGTTTTCTGCTGTCCTGGCCTCTCTCAGGATATGTTGGTACTCCCTCCATATCGGTATTAGATGATGTTTTGGACAAGATTTTAGTCAAACATTGGGAATATAAATCATGAATAACTTTTAAGTCGTTGAGTTTGAAAATGTGAAAACCATATGAATAGATTTGTCTTAAAAAATATTTTTATAAAAGTATACATATATTATTTTTTAATAAATATTTTTGTAAAAATAAGAAGTCAAAGTTACGTTTTGGAGACCGTGTCGTTGTCCTAAACGTCATCTAATACCAATATGGAGGGAGTACATCTATGAACTATGTTCACACCTGTCATATCTGAACCAAATTGTAGCATAGAACGTGGCAATTTGTTTATTAGTAGCTTTCTTCGTTTAATTTCTTTTGCATTAGGAATGGGGTCAACTATCTGCAGAAACCTGTTGTGCATTGTGGCATAGAACGTGGTGATTTTTTTATTTAGTAGCTTTCTTCATTTGTTTAATTTTGCATCAGGAATGAGGTCAACTATCTTGGTATGGCACGGTGCTGGGGGCCTCAGCCCACAACACAAGAAGAAGACCTAGCCTTCTTTCTTGCCTGCCCTTCCTAGGGCTCACGACTGCCTTTTATATCAAAGCACCTATCAAATCAAAGCAACAGTCTCACTAACACGTCTTATCTGCTAACAACCTTAAACAAGATTAAAAAACTAAAGGATAGGCCGCTGCCGCTGCCGCTGCCGCTGCCGCTGCCGCTTGACTACGTCCTGTGGCCTTCATGCTGCAACATATCTGCAGAAACCTGCCTTGTTAAATGATATTAAACCTATCCACAGGGTTCTGTTTATCTGCTCATTTTGGTTGCTGAACTTGATAAGTTGAACTTAGCATATAATGAACATTATATATTGAATTTTGCAGTAATTTAGTAGCTAGTACTTAACCCAAATATGACTCTATGAACCTGTTAGCAAACAAATGAATGCCAAAAGGTAATTGCGGTGTTGTCGTGGCCAGTTGGGATACAAATAATTTAGTTTGGCATCTCATTATGTCCGTCAAATTTCAGCTAGACTAGTATGGAAGCTCCTCCTTTGAGGTGTTGTATGGGTTCATGGTGTTCAAGTAGTAGGTCGGTGCATTGCTAGACAACCAAGCAAGCCAGCGTCTGCAGTAGTGCCATGGCCATGCCATCCTGCTCTTCATTGTGCTCAGATGGTACAATGTGGCACCCTCTGCAAATGGATCACATGCCTCTTCCTCTTATGTATGGTAGATCCAACAATTTTTTGAGGGTAATCACGCCAATCAACAATGTATATGCAGGAGACAGTAAGTATAGTTGCAAACAGCTTGAAGTTCATACGGATCTTGAAAAAATTGCTAGAAACAAATTGAGAGTTTGAACTTTTAGGTAGATGTGGACCAAACCAAATAATCGATTCTATCACCATGAGATAATACGTTGGACTTGCTATTATAGAATATGCCATCTGTCTAGGTTGTACTTTGTAGCAAGAAGCATATGTTGTCAATACAAAATGCATCTTGACTGAAAGGCGCCCTTTCTTTTTGGTTAACATGCTATCTGATTTCTTTCTCATAGGGATGGTATGATACCATACAAACAGCCTGATGGTCTTTCTGTGCATGTGGAGCATCTCGGTGTGAAATACTTTGTTTTCTCATACACGTAATACAGCTGTGTACTTGTAATTATTTGCGGAGAATAACTAATGCTGTGTTTTTCTCATTTTCCTTTACTGTAGTTGTTATATTACTTATATTGTGTGTTTTTTTCCAAACTTTACATGTTTCTTCCAGATGAGATTAAGCAAAAGGTGGAGGCCAAATTTAATGAGTTGGGAGACATGTGCGAGAGGGGAGAGATGGAACCTGAGCAGGCATATGAATTATTCAAAGAATTTGAGGATAAGATGGTTGCTGAGTGCACAAAACTCATGGAAGAGGAGATGCCAACTGACGCTGATGAACTTACTGAAACAGGAAGTAGGAAAGTTGACTTAGATGATCCACCCGGTGAGGGACCTGTTCTAAGGTGGGAATCAAGGATTGTGTTTGCTCCTAGTGGTGATGCATATCATCCCAAAAACAGAAAGGTCAAACTCAGTGTAACTGTGAAGGAATTGGGACTTTCACGACATGCTTTCCGTAGGTTGCGTGAGGTTGTTGGAAAGAGATATAATTCTGGGAAAGATGAACTCACAATAACCAGTGAAAGGTATGGTGGATTCCCTCTGCACATTCTAATTAATATTATGAAGATGCATGGCATCCATCACTAAAATTACCAATGAAATGTTGCTCCTCTTATCTGTATTGGGCCTTTTTCATAGGATTAATACTACTGTGTGTTCATTGAATGGTGCGGTTATAGGACATCCAAGATATGTGGAATGGGTCCTATCCAGGTTGCAAGTAAAACATTTGTCTAGAATCTAGGTGTGGATGACTGCACTTTCATTATCAAATCAAATGTGAAATATTAGATAAACATATATTCTAAAAGCATCATATTTCCTTTGGTAGGTGAAATATTTATATTCTGAAACTCTTTTTGTTTCTGGTTGTCATTTCCAACACTTGTGTTTGTCTTGATACAATTAGAACGAATGAGATTAGCATATATAACTTAGTACTACTTTCTTATTTTACATGGTACACTGGCCCAAAGTTGCGAACAACCAACAAAATTATTCGGAATAAGTCTTACTCCCTGAACTATCAAGGTTCATCTACTCAATAGTGTTTAAATCACCCCCTGGTACGGCAGCATTCAGCCCAATGGAAAAGATGAGCCATGTTCGACGGTGCCATGGAGCCCACAACCAATCCTTGTTGAGACAACCACAGACCCAATGTCAACCTTGGTGGGGAGGTCAGAGCATGACCATGCGATTGCTGGACATCAACAGTGAGGTAGCTATGGCCGCTGCTGCCGTGTGTGTTGGTGCTGTATGCTGGTGGTTGCTGGCGAAGTTGGGGAGGTCCTGCCCTGGTCTGCCAGACTCATGGGTCTGTCTGACAACAATTGTGAGGCCAGCTCAGAGCAGCGATGTGACTCTCGGTTGTTCAAGCTGGAGATCCTTGAGACCATTGGGAGGAAACTGAGCCAGCGTGAGCTCATGTGCTCCAGTCCTGGTTCTGGTATTGCTCGTGTTTTCAGGTAGAGGGCTACGACACCTGTGGGCCATCCAGATAGAACAAGGGAGAAGCCCAACATTTGTATATGAGAGAAAAGAAAAGAGAACTGCACCATGCTGTCAACGCCACTTTACTGTCCATGTCAGCAAAACTGCTTTCAAAACCAGGCTAGGATGTGATTTAGATGGTATTGTATATACTTCAAGGGGTTAAATACCTGGTTTTGGAGTTAAGGGGTTAAGTACACAAAGATTGATAGTTCGGGGGATTAAATAGACTTATTCCAAACTATTTAAGCTGCTTGTTTACTTTATTTAGGCTTGCATTTGTCTTTTTGATGTATATCTGATGAATTTTGGCAAGATATAAGCATTTCAGTGGCTTTCATGCTATGTCATCTTGTATTGCAGCATTAATTTTTACCATATATTTTAGTACAAATAGTAAAATATGGTGTTGTTATGCTTGCTGGGCCACGATGAGGCTTAGAAAGGCTTCAACTTCCATTCGTCCACCCACTTCAACTTCCATTCTTCAATCTCATTCTTTGTTTGAATGCCTAATGAGCTCCAACTAGTGATAAGATGTGTGCATTTTTAAAACTGCACTATATTATTTGTGGCTCTGCTTCATACTCATAGAACTATCTTGTTCTCCAGGATGATAGCCTTATCACTGCACTTTAATTACTTTGGCAGGTTTGAACATCGGGAGGAAAACAGAAAAGATTGCTTAAGGACACTATATACTCTAATAGAAGATGCAATGAAAGCCGACAAATATGTTGAGGATGCCAGGAATGCTTATGTTAAAGGAAGACTCAAGGCTAATCCTCAGTTCATGGAACGTTTGAAGAGGAAGACAGAGAAATTGAGGGCAGCTGCATAAGGCATATTATGGAGCTCCTCGTCGGAACAGTTCCCCACTTTCCTTTATCAATATGATGACTGTTCTACTTTCTCATTTTGCTATAACACAGAGGGAAAAGAATATTATGCTTACATTTAGCTTTGCTGTCTTTAATTGCTTGAATTGTTCTGTAGGGATATTCTTAGTCTAAACTACATTTGTGAACTGACCATGCCCAAGCGGATCAGTTTGCACGAGAGCTTTTAGAGCAGACCATATCTTGATCATCTCGAATAACAAACTCAACAAACATCTCCAGTCTAGCTCTTTTGCTAAACTTTTGCTGCTCCCAAAATTTGAGGGGCTTAATTTCTTTAGTTTCCAGATTATAGTAACTACCAAGTAAAAAATTTGGTAGTAAGATGTCTGTGTAGTCAACTTCTTTGATGTTACAGATTCGAGGCAGGGTGGAATCAGATCGTAACCTTCTGATCCGTACAATGGATCATTTAAACGATAATTGGCTAAAGATCACTTCAGTTATATTAGCTTTCATGAACTATAAAGAGAAAAGAAGGAAGTTTTTTTTCACTTTTGCACCGTGGTTAGAGAATAATCAAGCGGCAGAAAAAAAAGAGAGAACACAGTTAATCGAGGTTTAGCAGCTTTGATTTCCACGGCTCACCCTAACTGCTGGCTCTTCCGTCTGTACTCGTTAACTGGCCTTGGCGATGCCCCGAAGCTGCATTCTTGCCGCCGTAAGCTTGTTAGAAAAGATCCTCCCCCGCCCCTGCGTCGCCCCTCTCCTTGGACGACTCGGGCGGCCTCCCCGACTCCTCCCCCCCCCACCCCCGCTCCCCCACCTCGCCGTCTGGCGACGGCTTCGCCGGAAGCCCGGCGGACCCGGGGATGGCGGCGGCGGGGCGGCTCGCCGGCGACCGCACCCGCGGGGCGCGTGCTGCTGACGGCATGGCGTGGCCGGCTCGCGCGGTCGCCGCTCGGCCGGTGGCGCAGCTGTTGCGGCCGCCCAACTCGGGGCGCGGACGACCGGGTGCGGCCGGCGGCTGCCGGGGCTGGAGCGCGGCCCCCCGCACGTCGGGACGTGCGACGACGCCGACGAGGCCGCCCTGCTTGCGGTCACGTCCTGCCCCTGGTGCGGCTTCTCCGGGGCGGCCGGATCTGGGGGTTCGAGCCCTAGATTGGTGCCCTGGACTCCGCTGGTGCTGATCGGAGTGGCGTGCTTCAGCGAGGTGGCGGCAGCGGATACCGCCTTGGCTTCGTGGTCCGCGACTCTGGTCGGGGTTAGGGCGGGCACTGGCGTTCCCCTTCGGTGGCGGCGTCTGGGGTGGCTCCGACCCTCGTCCTGGCTCCATCCTGCAGCTTCATCTTGGCCGGTGGTGCCGCCTCTGCTCTCGGATCGCCGACAAAGCCGTTTTCGTAGCGCCGTCAAGTCCCTTCCATTGGGTTCATGGTCTCGATCTCACTTTGTGAAGCACGATGTCGTCTCATTGAGGGGACGACAGGAGATTTGGGGCCAATAGAGGGCCTTAAACCTTTCCGATGTGTCGGGTGTTGCCGGCGGGTGCATATGGAGCCAGTGGCGAGCTTCGGTGGTGGCGATGGTGGCCGGTGGATGGAAGCGAGTGGGATCGGTTTAGGCCCTCTCGTCTCGTCGGGCGGAGGCTCTCAAGAGTAAGCTTTGATTCGATGTCGGGTCACGCAACGGCGTTAGCTCTTCCCTCTTGAGGGCGTTGTCTGCAGGGTCACGTTCGACGGCGGTTCGTGAAAGCTCTCCGGGGTGAAAACCAAACGTTGGCGACGTTGCGCCTTTGCCTTCCTGAAGGCGTTGTTTGGAGTCTTCCTGTAGCCATTGACGGTGGAGTCGTAGGCACCGCAGAAGGTCGGGTCCAGTTGATTTGTAATGGTCTCATGGCGCTTTAGTTTGTTCGTTGCGAGTAGTGCCTTGCTATCTCTTGCGCGCGGTCTAGAGAGTCCCGTTACGGGTTTGTTGGAACGGCTCTTCGAGCGGTATGTGCTATATTGTAAACTGGTAATCCCAGTATCCTTTGGAGGATGCTTTATATATCAAGCTGGCTACAGCCTTTCCAACCATCTGCGGTGAAGAAAGTGAGAGCCAGGTCCGGTGAACGCCATGGCCAGTCATGCCCCGTTCGGCTGGTGCTGGTTTGTGCCGAGAGAAAAATACCGCTAACTGGTCCGCGGTGAAGGTGAGAGCCAGGTCCGGTGAACGCCATGGCCAGTCATACCCTTTCGGCTGGTGCTGGTTTGTGCCGAGAGAAAAATACCGCTAACTGGCCGGTGGCTAGTTTGTGCAGAGAGAAAAATGGCCGCTGAAAAGCCAAGGGAACAGGGCGGAGGCATCCACGGAACCAGATGAACAATAAAGGAAGTGAAGGAAGGAAGAAAACGCCGTGGAAGGACCAGATACCCAGAGGCAGTGAACCAGCTGCAATCTATAGCACATGAGAATGTCTTGAAGAAAGAAACACTGAAAATGACAAGGTGAAAGATGCATCCAAAGGAACATTTGTGCTTCTGGTGTGTACTGCCACCCATCTCGATATCAACAGGGAAACGACCTTATGGATTCAAAAAAGAGAACATCATAGAGTTGCATTTCAACTTTTACGCACATCGACACATGTAAGCTACACTACGCCACTATTTCGTGGTGGGTTCACTTAATACAGCACAATGCAACAATCAATAATCACAGCTTAAACCTTTTTCATCTGTTGGTATATACTTTTTGCAGAGCCTCTGAACTATGAACTAATTAACAATGATGAAAAACCTCAGAATACTGTCTTGAAAACGATGAGAAAGAAGAGCGAGTGGTTCTGCATCCAGCACCACATGTGAGTGTTCATTCTTCGCTCGTGAATCCCCCAATTCCCTCTTTCCAAGCCTTAACCTCAAGCAACCTGAAACAGATGAGAATTTGAGATGGAGTTACGGAAGAACCTAAAAGTTTAAGGTTTTAAATCCTAACAAAAGAGTATGTTGTTATTTAGAATTACAACTCTTCCTTTTTAGTATATCTTATGCATTAAGAAGACTTGGTATAGTATTTTAGTTTCAGCAATGAGTAGCTTATTGAGGTAACAGGTTAATTTTAAGGATGAATTATATACAGACACAAATAGATGCAGTTCAAGCTCAAGTGCACAGTAATTTGGCCAAATAGTACTTCACAGAGTCATAAACATGCTTCCTGTCTCAGAGACACATCATATTGGAAAGTGAAGCTGCAAAACTCAGTGAAGATATTACGCCCAAAAGTTCCAGCTGGTCAAACCAACAAACGAACTCTAACCACAGGCAGGTGGAACAGCAACATTCGATTATGTAGATCTGTGTAGAGCTACTGTTCTTAAATTCTTATTGTCATCTTCCACATTGCGGTTTCAGATGATTCATCACTATAGGACTACAATTTCAAGAATAATGCACAATTCTCCCAGAAACTTCACCCCACCTCACACTGAGAAAATTGTTGCTAGATGTCAAAACCTTGAACTTACAAGAAGAACTATTACCTAATCAATAAATCAACTCCACGTGTGTTGTTATTTTCCCCTATTTGCATCAGTACAGACAACAAGGGGTCAATCGTGGGTGCCCACAATTACAACCTGTACAACTATCCACAGCACAATGCAAAACTAGCTCTAATAACAGTAAAGCAAGATACTGTAGCAAAGAGAACCATAAGAGTGATACATAGTATGCACTCACATGCATTAGTATGCTGTATGCACAAGATAGATAATTCCATGGTATTAATTCTAAGACATCTCCAAGAAGCCATCATGCTACGGTCAACTGAGTATGTATAGGAGGATATCAGGATCACCGTGTGCTCCCACAAAGGTTTGGCAGGAAACCTACAAGGAAAAACGCATATATAGATATTATCTGTGAAAGGCATCTCTCTGTTTTTCCTTTGACCTACAAACGACTGTAACAAGTGTGGTACTGAGTTACACCCATTTGCATCTCTCAAAAATGATCTATGAAGATAGACATTCAAAATAGGTATAAAGTCAAAATTCATTTGAATGGGCAACTAAAATTTAGCTTCACATTAAAAAGAACTGCACGTCATGTTAATATTTAAAGCCTTTCATTTTGGCCTATGACCAAACAGAGCAAGTGTTGAGTTAGCAAAGCATGTGCAGATCTGAAAAATGATTAATGAACATTGAACAATCAAAAGGACAACCGAATCAGTATCACACATTTCCTAACTCAATATATTGTTATGCCCTTAACTTAATGCCAATGTCACCTAAATCTCACCAGGATACAATACAAGTACATACCGCTAACTCATAGCAGTTTGATTATAATAAATTTCACAAGAGTACAATTCATTTTGTTAAATTGTGGTGACCCCACTGCGAACATACCCTTAACAGTGATGCCAACATATGAAATTAGAAAAGATTGCTTTGATGCTGTTCAATTCAAGCTGACGACCCAATGGAAAGTCCATTACTCCATTTGGATTAAGTAGTCAGACAGATGATACTGAATTTGCGCCCATTTGGACGAGCATCCAGACTCCAGCCACAACCAGGACGACAAAGCATCGGATACGCAACCGCATACCTCAATCGACGTGTTCGTGGATGTCGTCATCGTCATCCTCGTCATCCGAAGACGAGGACGAGGAGGAAATGGAGGAGTAAGCCAAGGGGCGCGGCACCAGCTCCGGAGGCCGGAGGACGAGGAAGGCGCGGCTGCGGCGGACGCGGAGGAGCGGTGCGCGGGTGGGCCCGGGGAGGAAGGGGATGCAGAGGAAGGCGGCGAGGCGCGCGAGGAGGTGGAGCGGCGCGCAGCAGATGAGCGCGAGGACGCGGTCGGGCGGGAGCGCCTCCGGGTTGCACGCCACCCGCTGCCACGCCGCCGCCGACCCCCGCGCCACCCACACCACCCACCCCGGCCGCACCGTCATCAATCCAAACTGACCCCTCTAATGATTCCGAAACGAGCCCAACCGCAGACCCAGATTCTTTGGCCTTGGTGTGCGCGGGGAGCGGAGGGGGGAAGGGGAGGCGCGCACGGCACCAACGCGGGCGCCTCCGTCTCGTCTGCCTGCCGCTGCCCCGCCGCCGCGTGGATCTCGCCGCCGGGTAAATTTTTGTTTGCAGCTTGCCGCGACCGCGGTTCGGAGTTTTTCATAGCTTTATCACTCGGGCTGCGTACGTGGATGGGGCAGTAGACTCGGCCATGTGGAGCCCGCTTGTCAGACGGACGTTTGCTGCTGCAAGTGCGAGCGAACTACTCGCATCTCCGCAATGGTTCCGCGTAGAGAAGATTCGCATAAAAATTGTCCAATGGCATATATAGTGAGTACAGTCCAAGTTAATCCAAACTTCAATTAAATCATATACATTTCCTGTATGATCCTACCGCTTCAAACGGAAGGTGGAATTTCCTACCGACGAAGCTCCAGAAGAAGAAATACATCATGTGTAGTTTTTTTTATACATGAACGCAATTCGGTTGAAAAAATCATGTGCAAAATGATGAGTATGCTCACTGAAATGCAAGCACAACTGAGAAATGGAGAAACGATAAGCGAATAACCAACACAATCATCTCAGCTGGCAACAGCGCAG
Organism: Echinochloa phyllopogon; assembly: GCA_033239725.1. Taxonomy (NCBI): domain Eukaryota; kingdom Viridiplantae; phylum Streptophyta; class Magnoliopsida; order Poales; family Poaceae; genus Echinochloa; species Echinochloa phyllopogon. The sequence goes on from BTCW01000018.1 coordinate 2,681,195, forward strand.
CAAGTTGAAACTGCACACAGCAGTTTGCATAAATGCATGATACAAACAGGCAAAAATGAAATAGAAAAGGCAAGATCAATCAATATGACTCTATAACAGTTGCCCGGCAGCTGAAGACTTCATATGAAGTTAGCTGAAAACTTCATATGAAGTTAACAAGGGTTGATCACATAATTTGCTCCCATTAATTAGAGGGTGGAAAAGAACAACTACAGGCGATGGTCAATGCAGAATTGCATCAACAAGTAAAATGGAACTTGATAGGAAAATAGTTTTCATCCACTGCATTTATTTCATGCATTTTGGTGTCATAAAGACAAAACTCGTCTAGGCAGCACTTTACGGAATGGTTCTCTGGTAAAGCGGAAGGGCTCCCAGTGCTTCACGCTCAGCGCTCTCCTTTTTCACCTGCAAGAAATGTGGATATCAAACAAAGGCTACTGAATGCATGGAATCAAACAAAATTAAAATGGGAAAGAACTTCGCAGCACAAGGCTAAATCAAGAACTTTGAAGCATAAAGGCAAATCAAGAACTTTGAAGCATAAGGCTGAATCATCAGCTTGAGCCAAGGAATTTCTTAAGCAGTGTAATCAGCACAGCAATTCTGCAGTTAACATTATACACCTTGAGTTGCAACAAACATCATGATAAAGTCGTCTACAAAGTGTTTGATGCTGAAAATATTAGTTGCAAATCACGCATATGTTGTCCATGGATTTGTAAAAGCTGTGATTTCCAGCTTGCACCGAGTATTGGCTTGCAAAAGTAAAAAAGTAATAATGGAAAATAAAATGCTCAGCATGATAATGATCAAGCAAATGAGTGAGGCTGATATCCATGCTGTCACGCTCACACACCCTATGTGAATAAACAGTACCAGAAGTAAAGGATATACACCCAGTCCCACAGAAAAGAAAAGGTCAGGATATCCTAGCACAGAACATGATAATGCATAACCTATAGTAGCTTCATTTCATTCTTAATATATGATAATTGTTAAGTATAAAGAAAAGGCCATCGTGTAGGCTCCCTTATGCAAGAAAAAGGAGAGTGCCTTACTGGCTTTTATGCAAAGGGCAGGAGAAATAACAAAGGTATGCAGCAGAAAATATCCTTACCAGAGCCAACATGTCACTCAAATAGCCTCTGAATGGAGTCTGTGCAGCCTGTGCAAATGAAAGCAAATATTTCAGAATAAACAAAAGCTTGTGTGATTGTTGCATTGCATGTAACGATGAGAAGAAAATTTCAACATTGAGCTGATAACAATATGACTTCACACAATGGAAATCCACACTTTAAATGAATTAACAGCTTTTGATACATTACTCTACAATATCTGCAAGGCTGAAGAGAAGAAAGCAAAATTTAGATTTTGCATTCATCTAAACAACAACTAAGTGGAACATCTTCAGGGGAAAATACAGGACAATCATTAATATTAAGCAAGGCCAACAAATTTGCAAACTAAAATTGTAAATTGAATAAAAAAGCATATGAACATAAATCGATCTAACAGACTTTCTCCTAGCTGATGCAAAACTACACTTGAGATGGCATAGACAAAGACTGATACTTTCATAAGAATCCTGGGATCAATCTGCATTACCAGGGTGAAGGCATACATATGCTATCCTAAACTCCAGCATTCTCATCCTAATGCTCACTGTAGTTTCATTCTCATCGAAACTTAATGCCCACCCTATTCAGAATCATTCTCTCCTAATTTAATTGGTTTTGTGAACAACTATAACATGAAACTGCAACATAGAGTTGTAGATTAGCCTGATGGACCAACCAAACCATCAGGCAAGTAGAATAATCTGCATCACACGTACCACCAAAACACATCACCCTACACATTTCACTTAACATGTAATAACCAGCCACATAACACAACAGTCAGACAATATGAGTCACCGCAGAAGCTTTCGGTAAAGCAACCTAGAACCTATCTCGTGCAATCTCGCACGCCACCGTAGGAATAACCACGAGACACATACGAATCTAGGGATCCAGATCAGGGTATGGGCGAAATGAACGTGCACGAACCTGGAGGTCCTCGGGGAGGTACTGGTGCTTCATGGAGAGGTCCATGGCGCGCTTGAGGCGCTGGATGCGGGCGTCGACGACCTCCCTAGGCAGCCTCCCGAGCGCCTCCTTGATGTCCAGGTCGAAGTAGGGGTCGTACAGGTCGTCGTACCTCAGCCCTTTTGGATCGGATCACCGGATCACACGCACGCAGCAGAACCAAAACGCACCGCCATTCAGATAAGGAGAACCGCAAGAAAAAAAGGACGAAATCTCGAAGGGAGCCCCGGCGGGATCGGATCCGGGATTACCGTATTTCCTGAGGCGCGAGGAGACGGCGTGCATGTGGAGGCGCGCGAGCGGGTTGCGGCGCGGGTTCACCAGCCAGTTCGACAGCGCCGACATCATCGACGACATGGTGGCGGCTCCGGGGTCTTCTTCTTCCTTTTTTTTTGAGAGGAACCGGGATTTTCATTCAAAGCAAAACTGATAGTTTACATCCAAAATTACAAGGACAACCCTCAAAGAAAAAGGAAATTACATCCAGACCCTTGCAAGCATCCCCGGTCTTCCTCATCGCCGACGATCGGAATCCATGAAGCCGACCACCCCATCGACGAGGAGAATGAGTTGGAAACGGCACCTTGAGCAGCACGTCGGAGAACCATCGCGCCTTGAAGACGATGAACGCACAGGCCAGGAAAGATGGCGGAACGCCATCCCATCGCCGGAACCAGAGGGTCTGACGCCTCAGACGACCCCAGCTCGTCGGAGAAGAAGAACCCCGAAGGGGAAGTAAACCACCAGAGACGGTGGGACAAATAACCAACCCGATTCCACAGATTGGTAAGATAACGTACCCTATCTTGGCCGCAGGAAACGGGTTCTCGCCAGATGTCCCCGTCGCCCGGAGACGAAACTGAAGCCGACGCCGTCACCGTGGAAGAAGGGCACGGACAAAAGAACTCACCAAGACCTAGCAACCTAGATCCGGCGAGGAAGGAACTCACCAGCCTGTCGCCGCTACGCACACCGGCGAAGTGGAGGAAGAGCTGGAGAAGCTTATTCCCAAACCCTAAACTAAGAACTAAGGCTAGGGATATGTACACCGGCCGTCGATCCTGCAGCTCCTCTCCACCTCCGGCACCGGAACGGCCGCCGGACGCGAGGAGGAGCCGACGAGATCGACGCCGGAACCGAAATCGCCTCGCCGCCGCCCTTCTGAACTGTAGCAGGGGAACGAGATCGAAAGATCGAGAGACTACTCGGGTCTTCTTCTTCCTGCGCGGCGGCGGGATGCGCCTCCTCCTCGCGGTCTCGTGCCGCGGCGTTGGGAACAATGAGAAAATGGGCTCCAGGAATTCCGATCCAGTATAACTGCATGAAGCGACCTCCTACTTTTGATGGACAGCCCAGTTTTCTCTAGCTGCTCGTGAATTACGCTTCATGGGCCGGGGCTGGCCCACTAGGTGTCCAGGTAGAACTAGCGACGGAATCAAGCGAGTGAGCGAAGCAGCGGGGAACGAGGAGGGGAGGAACATTCTTTCTCTCACTGATAGGAATATTATAAACCTTTAGCAAATGCAACCGCTGAATATATTGAACAGAACTTAGCGGCTACTACATTGGTTCTATATAGGATTGATTTCACCAAATGGTTCTGTGATTGTTATATTCTGAAGAATACCTTTCATTTATATAAATTAGATTTTGTTGGTTAAAATTGGGAAATGTGTACGACATAATTGATTGGATATTATTTTTATGAGATGGGATCCATATGTTATCTTGTTATTTAGTTGGGATTTTGATTTATTCTTAGACTGCTGGATGTATAGTATATAATATAGATGGGCTTGGCCATCTGAAGTTCTTTGTAACATGAACTGATTTGCAGTGAAAGAATTCAATAAATAAAAATTTCCGATTGCTGTTTCTTTTGCAAGTGGATACAGCATTGTTTCAAAAGGCAATTCCTAGGTGCTAGGCACAGCAACAACACCTCGTCCACCAAGCACCTCAGTGTTGATCTACAAATCTGATTGGAACAGATGGAGCATCAGAAAGACACAGCATCCATAACATGTGTGTTCATTCATCAATTAGCACATCAACTCAAAAAACTTGTGGCGCTCCACTTGCCTGAAGCTCTTGAACACCTCGGCGTCATGTTAGTGTGTTGCCATGGTCAGATCCGGAGCGCAGCAAAATTGATGGTTGACTGATGATGAGCATTTAATCAAACATCTTGTAAGCAGCTATTTTTAGCCAGAGCATATTCTAAGAGGCGGCAATTGGGTAAACGAATATTGGGGAGGCAACATTATACATGATTTATCAGGATACCTCATCATCATGTCAATGCATTGGCACCTGGTGACATTGCTAGTGATGACTGATGACGCCAATGCTGTCCTTGCCTTCACGGTCGCGTTCACCTCGCCTCCGCCAGCCACAAGGAAGAATGCACAGCAAGCTAGACAACACCCAATAAGGTCATCGCTTGAGAAATTTAATCTGTGGAAAAGAAGTGGAAGGAAAAGTGCGGGGCATGCATTCATTGATCTAGGAAGCCGACAGTCAATGTCAAATATGATGACGTGCCTCATCAAAAGGCAAGCCCAAGAACATTACCAATCGATAGCATCCTCAACTTCCTGGATAGCATTGCCAATTTCCTGGCTAGTGAGGGTTCAAAGGAAAATGCCTACGTCGATGACGATGACAAATCATGTGAGGCTCTGCTTCATCTTGTGCTGCTGCAGATGCACACCTGAAATAAACAGGCTGACAATACTACCAAAATGAACATATAGCAATGATAATGTACTTAAGAGACTATCACCGGTTGCAGATCATGTACTTATTTTATTTCAAATGGCAATGATAGTGTACTTAAGGGAATAAACAATTACAACACTATTCATGCTTACGACTAACAAGCTAACAGCCACAAAAGAGAACAATGATAATGTACTGAAGATGTGTTGCAAAGTGCCATCCCGCATCATGTCTTAGATGATAATCAGCATATATGAATTGTATTATGACTACTTCAATTTTCAGGCAGTGCATAGTTACGCAACCAATCAGCAAATAGCCACGAAAAATAAATAGATATCAGACTAATTTATAAGGTATTGTTTTAGGCCTGAATCAATTATGACCATGATTGTTGCCTTTAGTCTGAATATTGTTTATGTCTGATAATACAAAATGCAGTGTTTGTAGTGTAAACCACTAACTTCAAGTGGTCATAAAAAAATAGATTGCCTAAAATTACATAGATATGAAACCAATATTAATTGGAAAATGCTGAATGGAAATTTGACTCACCTATTGAGATCAGTGGTTGCAGCCAAGAAAAAGAAACAGAATTACATGGCTCATCTCAAGTCTCATGATCTCAGCAAGCTAGTTAGTCTCCAACTTCAACAAGCAAGGTAGTCTCCAACTTCTGCAAGCTGATTCAGTATCCGGACATTCTTTATTTTGTAACCTAGCAACATATTAAAAGTATCATAAGAATTAGCATAATAAAGAAGTAAACGTACCGTCACTGCCCAGAATCACACGGCAAGATATTAGGACCATGACCTCATGATGGATGCTTGCTGGTCCTTCCACAGTCCTGTCCATGGACACTGGTGACAGAGAATGCCACATTGTCAACTTAAAGCAGTACAGAAAACATAGCTGGATGGCTCAACACTATGCCACCATAAGAGAACAAAACCATCAAGGCCAATGCATTGTACATTATTTCTATAAACATGGGTAACCACTTCCCCAGGTGTGCCTTAACTGGGATATCCAAAGCACAAACACCCTTAGCACTAATAGCCAGTATTGATTCCAGGTGGGCAGGTGGCTATATTGGGAACAAAATAACATAAACAGTGCTCCCATGAATATAAAAAATTTCAAAATAAAGAGCTATATTGATTTGACCATGTGAAACAAAATGGATGTGGTATTACTTGTATCAACTATATTAAAAAGATCCCACAAGACTACCAATATGCCATGCTTACAGCCACAAAACAGTAGTGACACAACCAAAGTATCTCTTGGCCTAATGAGACACCCAAAACTTTTTGTATGGAAAGGTACCAGTGACGCTTACATTAATTTGTGCATGAAGGTTCTGCTTGAATTTTAAAGAGTAAAGTTATGAAACCTCCCTCCCCCTGGGCCAAGACCAAACCCTCACCTGGCCAACATTATGAAAAGAGGAAATTTTGAATTTGCTCTTGTGGTACCAACGATGAAAGAGAGCAACAAAGAAAGGAAAAGAAATCACCCAAGGGTCAGGACTCAGGACACTGACTTAATGATGAATTTAACTTTGATTCAGATAATACAACTCTAAAGAAGATTTGCAACCAAAATTCATGACAAGAAGCTTCATAAGTTGCAATTCGAGTGCTTTTTTATGCTGACAACATATGAGGGTTTTTCTCTATGATATCCAGATAAAACAATTCAATGGACATCACTGCCCACCTAGAAGACTGTTAACCCATGGCTTTCTTAGTTTAATATTGCCACTCATTTTCAGAAGCCCATGACTTGCTCAATCTTATGCTGAAAGGGAAATGCTAACTGAATTGGAAAAAATAGGAAATAATGAACATCATAGATGATGACATATAAAGCAGTGTTCCTATCACTATCAGTGAAGAAAAAAATTATGGCTAGGAGAGGTTCAATTTATTGTTGCCGACTCAAGATATATAATGCCTCATTTATTTTCTTTATTTTTCAACATCAGAGCTCAAGTGGTCCATCAGTTGGAAAAGCTGTTAAGTTTCCTTGTCCATTCCCAGTGTCATTACGGTCTCATATAAAAAGCAGTAGTCTACACCCAACTTATTGGGTTGGCAAATACAAGATATGCTTAGAACCAGAGGAAAGTGCGGAATTTATCCAAAACTGCAAAAAAGACGTCCAAACAAGTTTTGGAAGATGTATGAACTTCGGGAACTCATCACAATGATCAGAGTCCTACAAAAGATAAGCACACTCTGGTGCCTACACAAAAGAGGAGTTACCAGCGTGACAAACCTTGATGCTCACGCATGCACGTGTTTTGATTCCTTAAAACTCCAATTCAAACTTTTCCACAGGTTCAAGGTTATATCTAGGTGTAATTTACAATTTTATTATTCAATAACAATAAACACAGATGACAACACAGTACACATGAGAACAAGAAGCAACCCAGCATTTCATTGGACACTATTATCACAACAAATAAATTGTATAGGAGCTGACAAAATAGATCCAAGTAACACAAAAGGAAGTCACATAAGAATCTCTTTGACTAACTCTGTCTCAACTTTAGGATAGTCATCAGGATGATCAAAGTCCTACGGAAGATAGGCACATTCAGGTGCTCAAAGATAAGCACAAAAAGGCACCTATCAGTGTTACAAACCTTGATGCCCACGTATTCACGTGTCTTGATTCCTTAAAACTCCTAAAGTTCCCACAGGTTCAAAGTTATATTGAGATGTACTCTACAGTTTTGTTATTCTGTAAGAATTGTGAGTGATCACAAGAGAATACAAAAGGAGAACAACAGATGCAAATCAAAAATTTGTTGAACATTACTATCATCGACAAATAAACTGTGTCGGAGCTTTGATATATCTTACATCATGAAAACATTCTCTTTTTTGAGCATTGCCACCATCGAACTATTTAATCATCAGAATTATCCTCAGTTAAGGCACAAGAAGGGAGAGAACAAACATAGTGCCAAAATCACAGGGATATCACATAATCTTGCCAACTATTCAAACAAAGTGTTTATAAAAGATGGCAAAACAAAAACAAAATCAAATGAAAGAACATATATTGGAGAGCCTCCATAGCATTCTGATGAACAGACATTTAACAAAACATCTTTTTTTGAAAAGGAGGCAGGTGCAGAAGCAAATTGTGACCCTGCAAAAAACCTATTCAACCTTCCATGCATGCAGGATCAGTGAAAAACCAAGACCTTGCAACTGGGACTCCCTAAAAATCTGTGAGTACGACCATGGCAATGATTTCTCAGGTGCCTGGCATGTCTGAAACATGAACACCGCATTGCTCGTGGTTGATCCAAACAGCCAACTATGCACATCCCAGAACACCTCCACAGGCAAGCCATCAACGAGAATTGTCTGATTTCCCCTAAACTTCCACGCCAGGCGCTTCACCTGCATCACGGGCTTCTTATCAACCCTTATTTCAAGGCATGGATCCTTTAGGCCGACGGTATCGCACTCGATGACAATGTCATGGAACTGGCCATTGTCACAGAATTGAACCTTAGCAGAGTAGATCTTCTTGCCATATATGTGCTCCCTCCTCGCCACAAAGGCAGCATTCAGCATCGATTGGTTGGCTCCAGTCTTCCTGTAAGCATCTTTCTTCATGTCACCGAGCAGGAGCACGAGCTCAAGGTCGAACACCACTGCAACATAGAACCCCTCCACAGGTTCTGGCCCAGCACCGAACTTGGCGCCCGAAAGGTCCCAGAAGATCTCGATCTTGCCGTCCTCGACGTCGAGGCTCTTGGACCCCTTCTTCTTGGAGAAGAGCCACGGCTTGATGTCCGCCTTGCACAGGCACTGGCCGGACAGGTCGTCCACGCCGATGCTGAGGCCCTGCCCCATGAGGTTCTTGCTCCACGTGATCGAGATCACGCAGGGCCGGCCCGAGAACTGCGTCTGGTAGAGGCAGGTCACCAGGTTCTGCGCCGCGCCCTTGCCGGCGCTGGACGACGACGACGACGCGTCCGCGATCTGGACGCCGCTCTCGCCGAAGCAGGACGGGAAGTCCCTCATGGCTCACTGGCTCGGGCCTTTCGGCGAACACCTGGAGTGCAGCGGCCCGCCTGGATCACAGAGCAGAGCTCCGCTCCTCTACTCTTCTCACCGCAGCAATCTGCACCACCCGGCGAGTCCGCCTCGCAATGCTGGCGAAGTGATGGTCCACCGCGCCCAGATCGGCCTCGCAGATATGGAGGTCGCCGTCGAAGATTGCTCGATCCGGCAATGCCGCCGCCACCAGCCGCGAGATCCCACCTTTACTGCAAAAAGGCAGCACCGACAACCGCCCGAAAAGCAAGCGGCAGCAGAGGGATCGATCGCAGAGCAAGATTTCCTCACGACGCCGCTCCCTTCAACCGCAATCCAGCGCCGCGAATGCAACCTTCCGCCTGGATTTCTTAAGAAGAAGGCTCGAGCTTACGCCCTTATACCGCAGCAGCAGCAGCAGCAGCAGCAGGAACGGAACGCTAATGGAAGCTTTCCCCCAGGCGGCGAACGCTTCAGCTTCAGGCCAGAAGAACCAGGCAACCACCAGAAGACGAAGAGGAGGATGTGTGCGCATCCATGGGAGAGGGGATTGAGAGGAGCAAGTGGGGAGAACACTAGCAACCACTCCAACCAGTGTATACAGACTACAGATGAGGGAAGCAAGCAGCCGCAGCAGCAAGGAACTCACAAGTAGTAGTGGGAGGGGAGGGTGGAGGAGGTGGTTTGGGGAGGAAGGAGACAAAAGGTTAGTGAGAGGAGGGATACAGTACAGCCATAAATTACAGCACACACTGGCAGCCAACTCACTCCATGGAGGGCAGAGGAGGAGGGCACCAGCCGCCGCCACCACCACCACCACCATCAGGGCAGGAAGAGTTGCAGCCGCTGGCTGCTCCTCTCTTTCTGTGACCGCTGACATTGCCCAGTGCCACTGTTACTGTTACCCACTAGCTACCAGTAAATTTTGATGCTAGGAGAGGGATTGGCTTGAGTGATCTTGTACTGCAGATCATATCCAGCAAAAGATCTTGAAAATTGAGACCATGGATGGTCAAACAATGAGGAAAATACATTCGAAAAAAAACAATGAGGAAAAGAAATCAGTCAAAACACTTGAACACTCCATAGTCATTTAGATTGCTACTGTCCCATGCTCAAGATAACTCAGAGAGAAGTGAACTGATGACAAGTTGCTCAAAAAGACAGGAGTGTTTTCTCTCATAAACAAAATCAAATTTCTTTTTCCCAGTTGCTATGCTGCCCTTGCAGATTGCACATGGTGTCGCTTTCTCTCTCTTGTGAGTCTACTGCTTGCCTGCCATGAGAATACCAGCTCTCTTTTTTTTTAATTTTATTTTCTGGGGAGAACCGGTTCACATGCATTACAGTGGAAAATGACTGGAGTATGTGTGACCTGCTTCAGCCTACAGGAGTACAGGTACGTAAACCGGTGAGACCATCTCTGGCTGTTGTCTGTATGGAGCCATATCCCGTGAAAATAAAAGTTGGAAACTTGAAAAAATCCATTCAAAACACACATGTTGGAGTCTTGAAAATATTTAAAATTTGGCATCCATAATTCATGTTATGATGATGTACTGCATCACAAAAGTTGAGATTCAAAATCATTTTCCAAAAATTCATACACAAATGACAAATTTCAGGTATATGTGTACTAGATGACAAGATAAAGAGCAATTACATGTATTCTCCTTTATTATTTTTGTTAGAAAGAAGAAAAGAAAACGCAACCCAAGCATCACTACCCCACTAGCTCACGGTTTATATATACCTCCCCCATGCTTGGCTTTGTTATGAATTTTCATATGGAAATGGATTTTCCAAACAAAAAAAAGGGTGACGCGTGCGTCCTCAATCATTGCTTCTACATACCAAATTCTTTACACAACACTCAATAGTTTTGTTGCATGATTGAGAATATAAACTATACAACATGTCCATTTCAAAATATTCCACCGTAGCTATCTTGACAATAGTAGGAGAAAAGGCATATTTTTTAGGTGCAATTTAGCAAGTTGTACTGCTCTAGGACCTTCGAATTTTATGATGTACTTGGTCCTCCATGTTCATGACAAAGGCTATGTTTAGTTGATGAAAAGAGGGGTGAAAAGTTGGTAGAAAAGTCACATCGGACACTGTAGCGCACTGTAACACTTTTCGTTTGTTTGTGGTAAACATTGTCCTATCATGACCTAACTAGGCTCAAAAGATTCGTCTCGTCGTGTACATGAAAACTATGTAATTAGTTTTTTTATTTACCTACATTTAGTGCTCCATGCACGAGGAGAGAGATTTGATATGATTTGATGTGACAGGTGAACAGTGAAGTTTGGAGAGAGAATTTTGAGGAACTAAACAGGGCCAAAGGATGCTTAGATCAGAAGAAAGGGACCAGCGAGAGTGAAAATGCAGGTACACCGTGGTACCGTGCAGTGAGGTAACAGGAATCAATGTGAAGGACAAAGGTTTTCTTGGGCCTTGTTTATATGTCGGGAGTTTGATGTCACTTCGTAATCATTGCGTCACTGTAGTATTTGGTTTGTATTTGTGAAAAATTGTCCAAAAATTAATTAATTAGGCTCAAAATGTTCGTCTCACAGAGCCCAACAAAACTGTGTAATTAGTTTTTGATTTCATCTACATTTAGTACTCCATACATGTTATGACATTTTGATGTGACGGAGAATCTTCTTTTTGCATAGTAAATTTGGGAGTTACTTTTGGGATCTAAAGATCTGGGCCCATTTCATCCCATCTGTTAACTGCACGCCCACGAGGCCGCATTTATTCACCTCCTGGAGATCATAATCACCCCCTCCTCACTCTGCTTCGTCTCCAAGCAAAGGTACCCAAGAACAGAGTTCCCTCGCCACATTTTTCTAAAGATGGATTCACTTCAGCACAGTTTTCGCTCATTGGGAGGTGATTTTCAAAGTTAGCTGATAAAATTCTCCTCTGCTATCTCTTACTTCTGTTGGCACAAGTTACGGCCAACAAACGGTGCGTAGAGGGGCTCGCTGCAGCACCTCAACACAAAGCGGTCAGACCGCCTATGCAGGGCGGTTAGACCGGTTTGCCGGAGAGAACCGGCAGTGGACCTTCGAACGTCGCCCGGGCAGGATCCCGTCGGGGCAGGCGCACGCAAGGTTGTCCTAGAGTCGGCAGGCCACCTAGGACGCCCTCAATCGACGTAGAGACGAAGGAGGAACAGCAAATAGTAGATTGGAAAAGTAGGGCAAAGAGGAAAAGTAAAGGGATAAACGAAAGTGTTTTTGATCGATTGGATGACACTCAATCGGCCTTTGGCCCTTTATATTTATAGGGTGGGATGGTCTTACCCCGTTGAGTCGATTACAATATGGTATAAAACTCAGAGTCTTAAACCTACTCAAATTCAGACCCAAACCGGTCTGACCGGATTGGGAAACCGGTCAGACCGGTGTTCCCGGGTGCAGATCTTCCCAAAGTCGCAACTCTCTCATCCGGAGTCCAAATTAGGCGTTCCACATATGCATCTTGATCTTCTCGACGAGAGCTTCGCAATGGTGAAGTCAAATTTACATTTTGATGAAGTTTCCTAAACCGGTCTGACCGGTTTGTGCATACCGGTCAGACCGGTTTGCACAGCCGTGCCAATTTTGATTGTCAACAACTTCAGTTCTATTTATTTCGTAAGTTTCAGCCAAAGTGCTGGATGGAGCCCGGCTGAACTTTAACCATGCATAGAAATTTAAACGTTCTACTTCTTTTCATTACTGGCCAATCTTCAGAATGTTTTTTTTTCCGATGGCATGCCGGAAAGAAATATCAGTAGTACATCCTTAGAATTTTAACTTCTAAGTTCCATTCAAGCTACTTTTTTTATATATGCAAGCATATATGCATATTTATGTGAAAAGTGTGAGCCATATCCACAAACCCTTATCTTGCACCTACTTCACTCACTAGAACTAAAGCAATAAGAAAGAAAGGCAACACCAACAAATTCCAATGTGGAACAGCACACTAACACCATAGGGTACAACTTGTTTGTTCGTGAGAAAAAGAGTTGTTTAAGGTCACATCTCAAGTTCTCAATTAATACTCGCCTAGCTAGAGCCAACTACCATCATGGTAGGTGTTGGTGTTGAGTTGCCACTTTGCCAATTCATTTCTTCTCTCTATCTGACAGAGTTTTAATATGATTCTACAGACTCAAATTTGAAAGTACTCCTCTCTTAGAATCAAAGGTGAATGTACTTGGAGTTTACTTTGTAAGTTGGAGTAACCAATAGGGTAAGTTTGACATAACCTTTTATTCTCTGAACCTTTTTTTGCTGACATGATATCAATTGGGAAAATGGTCGGTATAATTCATAAGTTAGTTCGAAAAACGAAGAAGCGAAATTTTCTCTAAGACTCATAATATTCCTCTTTTATATATGCTCCTACATGAACACTTAGCTAGTGTACCCTAGATCTCTTCCTATTGGACCAATTAAGTTCCTCTAGCTAGGCTGATCTTCGCACAAGACATGCAACAGTATCTGCTTTAATTTGCTGGAGGAGCTACGAGGTTGTTACCTTACCTATTGACTAAGCTTCGAATTGCACTCCAATCCTCGGATGATGACTTGGTGACACACCACGTTAGTCTAGGACTGTGGTGTTCCAAGTAGAATCATCATGATGTCCATGCATTCTGGTTGTCACTTTGCTTTCTGACCCTGCTGGCAGTTTTGGCGTGACCACGCAGACGCAGGGCTTTGCCAGGAAGTCTGTGCGTGGCTGGGGATCCCAGATAATGGTATCCAGAAAAGGTTAAGGGCAGGAGAATAATACTCTTTGGCGTGCTGATGATGGCAAAAAGATTGTGTGCTGATATACATGGCTGCCTTTATTTCTGGAATGAATGAAATACTTCAGCTAATCAGCTAGAGAAATGATTGGCTCCGGCAATATGGGCATTTCATAAATTCATGTATAACATATTATTTGTCCAAAAAATGGAGGATCCAAAATCACTGGAAATTTTACTAATATACCTACTACCTTCATTTAAAAAAATATTTTACACCTATTTGTTAAGGCTAAAGGAAAAATAGAAGAATTATTCTGCGTGTGCACTTTTAGTTTACCTGCGTATTTTTTTATTGTGGTTTGGTGGGCATTCTGTTTCAAGTAAAATAAGGTTTGCTTGCTCCCGGTTTGGTGGCAATGATCGCAGGAAAAAGGATAAAGCGAATGGCTTTACAGGGTAAAGCCTATCTATCAGTCCGGGATAAAAAGTGCCAGGTGCGCTAATGATGACTTTGTTATGATAAGTGACGGTGCACTTTCAGAAGTAGCTGTAAGAAGCGCCAGATGTTGCAAATCAATAATGCGTTTTTTAATCTTCTTTTTCTTTTTCGAGACGACAACTCATCTAGCTGTTTGGTGTTAAGGAAACTAGAAGAGAAATCATCTCAGCTAGTTACGACAGCTCATCTAGCTGTTTGCTGTTAAGGAAACTAGAAGAGAAATCATCTCAGCTAGTTCCACGGAAACATCTTCATCAAGGATCTATCATATAATTACGAGCATCGTATTGGTATAAGAGCATATATGTCTGAAGAAATTCAAGAACATCACTGAAACCTGAGAAACTTATCAGGCACGTACAGGAGCTTCACAGATAATTTATCCAGAGTAATTAGGGCAAGTTCGTTTGAGTTCGTGTACTTCGTAGATTGTAAAATCCGGCCAGCTTGCAAAATATACGACCTGAAGTCCTGAAGGGTGGTGGTAGAGCCAGGCTGAGTTCGTGTACGCAGTAGCAGTCTAGCGTACGAGAAGCTGCTTGTTTGTGTTCCTCTGAATTCCATCATCCCAATTGGAACTTGGAAGGCGGATTCTTTTATAATCCCGGCGGCCCGTAAAGTGAGAGCCTCCACACATATCTGCAGTCACTAGCCAGCAGGCATCAGTCATCGGCAGCATGAGTAGGACCAGCAGTGACAACACTGGAGACCGAGAGAGACGGCAGTTCGTGTGGTAGCAGGCAGGCAGTGCAACGCTAGCTAGCTATCTGTCCCTACGCGCGCGGCCAAGCAACCCAGCACACATGCAGCTAGCCATGCGCTAACACACGCCACCCCACACGCGCACGGCGTGAACGAAAAAGCTTCAACTCATTCTGCTAGCTGGGCGTGCATGCAGATGCAGCCGCGGAGCCTCTAGCTGGCTGCAGCCCTGGACTGAAGCTTTGCTTTGCTTGAGCTGCACACTTATCTACACTATGGGTGCGCTTGGTTACATCACTAAGTCTAGCATGGCTAGAATTTTTAAGCCTGGCCAGCCCAAGCTAGGCTCCAACAATACATTGGTTCATGTTTGGTTGGTTGACTTGAGATAGCCTGTTTTATCTATGCTTATGTTTGGTTGGTTGTATAACACGATACGATGACCCTGTACTTGTTGAAGGTGAAGTTACCCCCATTAATTTGCTTCCTCTCTGCGCCATCCCGCCACCGCCGCCCGCGGTCACCACGCACTGCACGGTGGCCGACCCCTGCCGCAGCACCAGAAACGCCACGCACCGGCTGGGCCGCGCCGCGCACGCGCACCCGACACGCCGCTGCAGACGCCGGCTCGAGCTCCGCGACGTCCGCCCAGGCGTACCCCTCGTACAGTCGCAGCAACCGCCCCCCCCCCCCCCCCGGTTGCCGCGTCGCCGTAGTACTCCTCCCCCTCGTCGTCGCCGGAAACCATGGGTCGTCGTCGTACCCCATGGCTGGAGGCTTCTTCTTCCAGAAGCTTGGCGGAAGCTTCGCCTACACCATTTGATGCGCGTCGTTCTCCTGCATCTGCATCTGGAATTGGCAGTTGGCGCAAAGGAGCCCGCTGCTGCTGCTAGGCTGTCGCTCGAGGAGTCTTGTGCTCGGTGTTGCCGTGAGACGCCACAGTCACAAAGGAGTAGATGGGCTCGGCACTAGCAGCTTGAAGCTTTCAAGCAAGGACTCGATGTAAGCATAGTCCATCACCTACTCCCAATCCTCTTGATTTGCGGTGGATTCTTGGCCTCAAATCAGTTTATGTGTTCTTGCCGTTTGTCTTCAATCGAATCTTATTCTCCTTATTGTTATCAGCATCCCACACCATGGACCTGCATCAAGATGCGGCATGCCTGAATCGAGGTCTAGCTCATCTAAATTGAGGCGTTGCTGAATTGAGGTCACGCGAGCCTGAATCGAGGTCCAGCTCATCTGAATTGAGATCTTGTGTTGCTGAATCGAGGTCCTGCGCCGCTGAACCAAGGTGGACCGCAGCTAAATCGATTTTCCTCGAAGCCGAATCGAGCTCCGCAGCGGCGAGTTGAGCTCTACGGCGACCGGAGTAGCGGCGCAACCATGCTGATGTTGCGTTGTTATGGTCTAGGGCACGGGGATGAGCTTGCTCGTGGGATGGTGAATCTCAGGACGAAGGTGACAAAGACGAGGCAAGGGCAGAGTAGAAACCGGAAGGTGAGCGAACCTGGCAGGGTGCGTGACCGGAGCTTGGCTCCGTGGAAACGCTCGAGCTGGGCGTTCCCAGCAAGCCTGGCTAAGCCCCCTGCCTTCACTAGTGTAGCCTGGCTATGTTGCTTAAACAGGCAACCAAACATTCACAGGGTGGCTCGGAGGAGCCTGGCTAGGAGTTAGCCAGGCAACCAAACACACCCTATATACATAGCTAGTGCCTTTTGCTTTGAACAACGCCGGCAGGCTGTGTGCCTCTTTTTGTTAGGCTAGCCTGCAGGCCGGGCAGGAGCATAGATGGCCAACGGGCCGGCCCGGCCCGGCTCGGCATGGGCACGGCTCGGCCCGCCACCCTGCCTTGCCATGCCGGCCCGGCCCACGGGCCGATGCTTCGGCCCAAGCCCGGCCCACACGCTGTTTAGCCGTGCCGGGCCGGGCCGTTGGCCCGTCGTGCCTATGAAGGCCCATCGTGCCCATTCTAGCCCGGTTCAACTAAAAAAAATCTTCATCAAATTAAATTTTTGAAGACAAAAAATTATCGGTATTGCACAAACAAACATATAAACATATACATCAAAAGATATTGGACATATAAACATACATATTAAGCTATATTTTAACATACAAATACATATACAAAATGCAATTAAACGACGTGCTTAAGCGTGTCTAAACGTGCTTTCCATCATGCCTCATCGGGCCAACCCTTAATCGTGTCGTGCCCGTGCCGGCCCATGGGCTGGCGCAGCGGCCCAGGCCTGGCCCGAAGGACGTGCCGGGCCGGCCCGGGCCCGTCTAACATTGTGCCGGGCCGGGCCGGGACCGGGCCCAAATTCCGTGCCATGGGCCGGCCCATGGGCCGCGGGCCAGACGGCCATCTATAGGCAGGAGATCGATCTCGATTGCAGCCAGCTACGACCTACACACAGGCAGTGTAAACATACGAGACAGCCTTGTTTAGTTTTCAAATTTTATCCTCAAATTCTACTATACAAAAAGAAGATTTTCATTACATTAAAATATCGGTACATGCACGGAGTACTAAATGTAGATGAAATCAAAAACTAATTGTATAGTTTTGTTGTACTTTACGAGACGAACATTTTAAACCTAATTAATCAATATTTGAATAATTATTTATAAATATAAACGAAATGTCACAATGTCGTATTTACGACGTGTTCTAAAGTGGAACCAAACAAGGGCGAAGCTAGAACGTATACATAGGGCATGTTTGATAGAGCTTCATCTGATTCTGATTCTCTGTGTGAGCTGATTCTTTGATAGAAGTGATTCTGTGGCTGAAAGTGATTCTCTTTAATTCCCTAGCATAAACTATCAAAATTAGGATGGAGAATCACTCCACAGAATCAGGAGAAGCTACTTTTTTCCAGCTCCCAGCCCCTTAGTTCATTTTAGAGAATCACTTCTCAGAATCAGCAGAGAATCACTTCTCGCTGAAAAACTGTTTGGTAAAGCTCCTCCTGGATTCACCAGAGAATCAGCTCTGTGAGCTCTAACAAACAGGCCCTTACAGTGCTCGATCGATCGAGCTAGCTATAGGTAGAAGCAGGGGACAGAAAACGCTTTGATTCATGTCATCATCTCCTGCAGCATGCCTTGCCAGGATCGGAGTCGGAGGCATGCGTTTGCTTGCGCTAGACTTCACGTCGGTCTTCGCCCCTGCACATGCAGCTAGCTAGCTCGATCGTGCTGGGATTGACGCGATCTGATTTGCAGCTAGCTATGTTCAGATCCGTGAAAATTGGATTAAAATGATCACATCGGACACTGTAGCGTATTGTAGCATTTTTCATTTGTTTGTGATAATTGTTGTCCTACCCTGACCTAACTAGGCTTAAAAGATTCATATCGTCGTGTACGTCAAAACTATGCAATTAGTTTTTTTATTTACCTATGTTTAATGTTTTATGCATGCGTTATTTGCTATATTTAATGTTTCGATGCGTTTGAAAAATTGGAAGGAACTGAACACAGCCCTGGTAGCTACATGCTACATGCGTGGAAACAAATACAACAACGGCATGATGGGGCACGGGGAAAATCTGCATGCACTTTTCAGGTTGTCTTTTTTTTTCTTTTGAGACGAGGAGTGAGGACAGGAGCGAGGAGCCTTTTATTCCTGCTGCACGCGCGCTCGTTGTTGCTTGCTTGGTCATCGCCTCATCTGTTAGCTAGCCGGCCGGGTCTCCCCTTTCCCCGGCCGGCGGCGGGCAGCGGCACGCCGGCCTCGTCACCCGGCCCCTAATCTAGCTAAGTACTAGCTACTACCACGTCAACTCCGCCTGCGCGCGTGCACGCATGCATGCTCTTTCATTCGTCAATCGCCATGGATGAGCATGAGGGTGCGGATTCGTCGTGTCGTGTCGCGTCGCGTCGCGTCCAATAGCAAGGAAATCTGCTGGCGAAATCTTGGGCGGCAGGCATGAACGCCGGCCTGTACATGTAACCGAGATCGCAAAATCGATCTCCATGGGCCATGGCGAGGTACGTTGCGACCGCGACCAATTCAACGGCTCAACACGCGCACGAATGCATGAACGAACGCCGAGAGCTAGGGTTCTGATCATGCACTGCCACCGATCGAGGCACTGACTGTGTGACTGAAGCAACAGCAAGCAGCACGTACAGCACAGGTGACCTCATGCATGCGATGGATGCAATGCAAACGGATCGACTGAACCCAATCATATCCATTGATAAGGGCCCCGAAAGAAAAAAAACAACCCATTGATTTATCTATTTGTCGTCGTTAGACGGAGCTTTCCCGGCCGGCCCGCTGATCGATCGATCACCGTACCGATCGGGACACACGGCCAGAATCTCGATCAGCTGGCACGTGGTGGTTTAAGTAAGGTTAGCATCGATCAATAATCACTCAATCATCAGTCAGTGTCAGTCGATCAGTGGAATGAACGAGCGACTGCAAATATGCATGCGATCGATATATGGACGACGAGACGAACAGGCACACGTGGAGTGCGCCATGGCTGCGCTCTCGACCAACGGACCGGGCACCCATGCATCCTTTTGTGCTTGCAGCAGGCAGGTGCACGCCTCGCGCCTGGTTCCATTCATTTGTCCTTCTTCCCCCCGGACTCGAGCGCCGCCCGGAGGATTCTCCCTTTACTTTTCCGCCGCCGACGGTGCTTGCCTGGCCGCACGGGGCGGCGGGGATATATGTGAGTGCCTGAGGTGGAGCCGGCCCGTCCGGCGGCCGCAGCGCCGGAGATCGAACAGTAGCCCGTCGGCTTTCGCGCCAGGAAATCTCCTGTGCCCGAACAGGGTCATACGGGGATTCGTTCCCCGCGGCGCGGCCGGAGATACGAATGCATGCATCTCGGTTGTTTCCTGGTGATCTTTCTACCACTGCACCTACCGTGGCGCGGAGACATGAAATAATTACTCTGAATAATGCATCTCTCTCTCGATCGGCTGTTTAATTTCCTGGTGATCTTTCTCCATGCGAGCGAATTAAAACCCTAGCTGGTTCAGTTCGGGTCCGGTACGGTACAGCAGCACGTACATTCATTGCTCGAGCCAACGATGGCAGTAAAACTAACCACAACAGCCGCTCTCTCGGCTTTGATCCTGCGATCCGTTGCATTCAAGGAGCAGCGCTGTCAGTTCGTTGAGCCGCCCGCCGCCAGGGCCAGGGCACTGCCTCACTGATCAGCTAGCTGCTCAACAGAGCTGAGCGCGTACGTACTGGCATTGATCGCCAGCCGGATGCCCTACTATACGCCATTACCAGTCTGTCTTTCACCCCATCATCACTGCACTTGCGGATTTGGATTTGGCCTCTGTGGCCTCACTCTTGGCCCTTCCTAAATTCTACCCCCAAAATTAACTATATAAAAAGAAGATTCCCATCACATCAAAATGCCATAGTATGCATAAAGTATTAAATGTAGATAAAATCAAAAACTAATTGCACAGTTTTGTTGTACTCCACGAGATGAACATTTTGAGCCTAATTAATCAATTTTTGAATAATTTTTTACACATACAAACGAAATGCTATAATGATGCAATGATTACGAAGTGACACCTGCTATTGGTCCGGAACAACATCGATCGGAGATTCAGAAGTCAGAACAAGTCAGAAGTCCGTGTTTTTCGACAAAAAGATTACAAATGGGCTTTGGATGGGACGACGTGGCAGATGATGGGCCTTGAATAGTTCAAATGGAGTTCATGGGCTTGAAATGGACGCGCTCAGCAATTTGGCTCATTGCATGCATTGTGTTGTGGATACCACAAGGCACCACCAACCAAGTCAACAGAGACATGGCCAGTCAAAATTATTTATTTATCCCCGCGGGGCGATTCAATTATTGTTTTTCGCTTCAAATTTGTTGGCTCCAAACGAATTAATCCACTGAATTTTTCAAGGAGCACGGCGCCTTCCAGCGTCAGCGTCACGAACAACGGTGTCAGGCTCATCTCCCTGGACCAGTCCCAGCCATTGCTGTCAGCCTCACAGAGCATTGTTCAGAGATGATGGCTCCTCCTTATCGACTGGCACATCATGGATGCCAGATTTTTTGACGCGTTGTTGCCTTTCAGATCCCTTGGATGATCAACTTGACATTTTCCTAGATTTTTCTCGACGGGGTTTCTTGGAACGTGGATGAAGGGAAGGGGAGGAGATCACTGTCGGTGGTGCTATGCGGTGGACTAATCGACAAACCAGCAGTCTCTCTTGGCGTAATGGCGAGCAGATTCAGTGAACGGTCATGCATATCCAAGAACCATGAAGCCCTCGAACAAATTTTTGCATCTGATATCTATTCATTTCTGCATACTGATGTTTTTGCAATTTGATCTACACAATGTTACGAATAATATTCACAGCTAGTAGCAGGACATGTACATGATGCGAGGAAATGGTAATATACACATTGGAGGTCGCTGGCAGCTGGTCCCTGGCCAATACAAAGAATAATGTACAGACCGAGTAATAATACTGGGGATCTAGTACTAATCATCCATAAAATTCCAAGTTCTGACGCATCAAAAACCCTGGTAGTACCCGCCAAATGAGATGCTTGCCCGTGCCGACGACGCGCCTCCCATGACCGACGACATGGTCTGGTTCAGTCTGGATGCCTGCTCCACAACCCGCTGAATCCTCTGCAGATCAAACAAGCAAAATTCTGTCAGAGATCAGAATACCCCCATTTCTGTAGCAGTGCTTTAGCAACCATAACCTATTCCAAGATTCCATTCTGCAACAATCCGGTCTAAATCGAAAGATTCTTTTCAATGCTTTTGCACCAACGTATACGTGAGGTTTAAGCATACTTTTTTTTAAAAAAAGAGTAAAGTTTAAGCAAGCAATATCTTAATCCTAGAACATGCCGTTAGGAATGTCGCATATATATATAAAAAACAGAGCTGAATTGCTAGAAGAGAAGGCATCAGGGAAGAGCCACGAACCTCGTCGCCGGCATACATCTGGAGCTGCATCTTGTGATCCTGCCGCTTCTGCTGGTGCTGCTGCTTGCCGCCAAGCAGGAAGATGAAGAACGTGGCAGCTGCAACCCCAAACGAGCAGAGCGCCCCGACACCGTTAACCTTCAGGTTCCCCATGGTGAAGCCATGTCTGATGACGCCTTCTTCCTCCCGACCACACTGACCATCAGCAGTTGCAGCGGCCGCAACCATCACCTCGTCCTCATCAGCCTCCCTGACAGCAGCAGCAGCAGCAGCAGCAGCAGCAAGGGACTCGATCGTGTCCTCCTCTTGTGCAGCATCATAGATCAGTATCTCGGTCACCTTGCTCACGAGCTCCTCTCGCCTCGGCTCGACGACGATGCCCTTGAATTCCATGGCCGGATCATGTACAGAGGAGGCATCTTGTTGTGACGGTAGCTGGAGGAGTGGTTTCTTGGCCTCTTCCTCGCCTAGGATGCAATCATGGGGAGGAGGGTGAGATGCAGGGGCGAAGTGGTCCATGTCGATCACGACCAGCTCGGCGCCGAGCAAGAGCTGGTCCTTACCGCCGGCAGCGCCATGGCCGCACTGCTCTTCCAAGAAGAAGGAGCTATTGTGGTCGGGCAGGAGCTCCCATTCGTCAAGGCTGATCGCATCCATGGAAGCTCTCACTCTGTTCACGGGCAAGTTTGGATCAGGGTCAGGGATCTATATAGTTGGACGCTTGCAGCGATGATACCTAGAGTGGTCAAGAATGGATGCTTCTTCCCAGGAATCAACACAAGTGGTGTCCGTCATGGAAGGATACTTGTGTTTTTCTGGAGGGGAATGACTGGAGAAGAACCACCAGGCAGTGGGAACAGGACACCTGTTGCGTGGCGCACTAAGCCCAAGTAGTGTCACCCATTTCGGCCCATCCCAACAATCGCTGCCTCGGACTCTTGGCCCTCAGCCCCTGATCCACACCGCACGGGCGGCGCCTCTCGTCGTCGGCTGCTCCGCTCCATCCATCGATTCCATCCAACCATCTCCGCCACGGCCGCCCCGCCAACCGCCGGCTCCACTCCGGTGGTGATTGGCCCACTGACCCCATCCGCCGACTGACGAGGAGCATCTGTGCAGGTCAGCACCCTGCAGCCCCCTTTCCTTCTCACGCTGCGTGGATCGAAATGGCGAGATCAGCACTCTACGTTTTTTTAGCTTTAAATCTATACTTTTCTTCGTAGCTGTAAAAAAATATACTGAAGCATATCATATTATATATTCACTGTGTAGATATCCTCATTTGGAGTCCAACACAGTTGAATTTTCTATTTTATGATTTTTCTGTGATTTACTATGATTTTTCAAAATTGTTTTAGGGGTAATTTGACCGGTTTGAAAAGTTGACATAGACCGTTTCATAGGTTGGAGGGTTATGTAGTCCAATTCTCATAGGTGAAGGGGTGATATATACTTTTTCCTTTGGAAACAGCGTATGGGTAATGCACTAGGCGGTATCTTTCTTTTGCGTGCACTTTTTATCATGCAAAGTCTGAAACTTAGGATGCTCTTATACTACTGCACTAGCTAGAACATGTGGTAATACCATACTGAAAACGGTCTCAGGATGCAGTTGTTTCTATGTCTGCAGCTGCAATGGCTTTGCCTCCACTTTCAGTTGGAGGTGATTTGGGTATTCTATCAACAGCTGCTGGTCACTGTTGAAATCATTCATACAAACGGGACCCCAAGGAGCTCTGCGCGCAAGGGCAAGGCCATTCCAAGAGATTGTTGATTCGCTAGGGTGATCGATCTCCTGTGCTTTCTACTTGATGGAGTCAAATCTGATGGTTCTCTTTCTGCAGAAATGGTAATGTAAGTTCTGACAAACTGTTGCATTATCAAAAACGTTTACACATAATGTGCAAAATATGATAATATCGTAAAATGCTGAACCACTTGATTAATTTAATTATCTTATACCTCATAAATCCAGATCTATCCATATGGATGAACACGAACATATATTAAAAGTAGTTTGTATTTAGAGTTGGGTAGATGTACTGGATGTAGCCATTGTATCAAATCTGTGTTGATACTTTTGTTGGTGCATCAGTGCATGGTAAGTTTAGTTATGAAAATGGATGGCAGTAGTATTCGGACACGTCAGCAGTTCCAGTTACGCGTTAGGTACGTGCCTTGTTTGTTGTTGGTTTGTAGCATAGTCCTGTAGAAATAGTAGCAGAGCCATGTTCTACAACCTATATCTAACCTTCGGTTACGCGTAACTATCACTGAAAATGAAAATGGATGGGAGACGCGTGAGCTCCTTTCCTATTTGGGCTGGCCGGCGGGTATAACAGAGAGCCCCGGCGGCCTGGCAGGCACATCCCCTCCCCATCCGCGCCCAGCCCAGCCCAGCCCACACGCCACACTCTAGTAGCAGTCTCCAAGACTGTTAGGTTTAATCTTGTTTTAATTTTGGTGCAGCATGAAAGGAGCTCGTGTTGCTAAATTCAGACATCTTGGATCGGATGAGCGAAGATAACAAGATTTAGGAGGTGAATGTTAGGTTTAATCTTGTTGGAGGCAAGTATTATTCAAAGGTAGGATTAGTATACCTGCAATGCTTGTTTGCATGTGCGTGTCAAAGTAGAAGTGCATGTCCTAAGTTTGTACGATAAGAGTATATATATGCTGCTACAAGAGCTTGGAGTCCAGATCCCATACAAAAAGAGCTTGTATATAACCGGTTAGGTACTCTTAGTACTATATATATATATAAATATAAACGAGTGCGTGTAATAAGATTTTTGTAACAAAGACGACGTCGTCCAAGATGATGAAAAGCAGCAGGAGGCTCGCCACCATCGCTCTCGGCCTCGTGGCCCTGGTGGCCACGGCGGTGCCGGCGCAGTGCCGCTTCTATTTCACCGCGGGGGATCTCGAGTCCGACGCCGCCCTCAGGGATCTGTACGGCCGGTGGGCTGCGCACCACCAGGGGGTGCGCGACCCCGCCCGCTTCGCCATCTTCAAGGCGAACGCCCGCAAGCAGCGACACGCCGGCGAGCTGATGGCGCTCAACGTCTTCGGCGACCAGTCGTATGACGAGCTGGCGGCCAAGAGCTGCTAGAGGTCTTACCCCGACGGTACGAATGAGGGGGAGGAGCTGCCCGTCGTCGACCTGGAAGCCCTCATCGCCGGCGACGCCACCGCTCGATCTCCCCAGCAGAGTGGACTGGCGGGACGCCTCATCGCCAGCGACGCCACCGCTCGATCTCCCCCAGCAGAGTGGACTGGCGGGACGCCAACGCTGCTGGGGAGATCCCAAGCAAAAGAGCAGAGGGTAAAACTGTTCCTTAGGTAGTAAATTCATGTATTTTGATTAGAAAAGAGGAGAAATATATCTAATGACATGGAAAACAAGAGGACAACATTTCAAGATCTCTTTTTACAAAGACGATGTTAGGAATGACAAAACTGCGAAGAACGTTTTGAGTATCAAAATTACAATTTTCTCTCGGCGCCTAAGGATAGAAGATTTAAGTGTTCTTCACCTCTGTCACGGACCTGCACTCCGGAGTCCGGAGGACCAGGCGGCAAGGGCGAAGCTGAACCTGAAGGAGGCGTCGATGGTGCTGAACCTGACGGAGAGTCGGAGACGAATTTTCTTTTTTTAGGACACGGAGACGATGTTGATGGCGCCAAGGGCAAGAACAAACGGGTTAGCAGGCCCAACCCACGCTACTACGGCCCATAATGGCAACCCAAGTGACGCTGGCCCAAGACGGAGTTCGGCGGCCGTTCTACTTGAGGAAGGAAGAACTGACTGGTTGTCCGGTGGCGGCGATCTTCGGATCCCGTGTGTATTCCTTTTCCCCCCTCTTCTGCTACAGTAGTTGTTAGCACTCGAACCCTTGACAGATCCATGAGAAACCTGAGCATCTACTGCCATACATTGAGAGATCGCCGCCACACATACGTTGAGAGATTGACAGTTGGTAATCAGAGCTGGGAGTTCGCTTCCATCGATCCTTTAGGCTTAGCTAGCATTGCTGCTAGCCTGCTAGGTGACAAGGGTGAAAGTGTTCTTTGGGGCCTACCACTGGGGACTTCTACCTTCATTTCTACTCAATTTTTTTCTGTCATTCTGTCTGATCCAGTTCACGCAGAAATTGCGAAAGGTTTGGAGTTTGGACCCATCCATTAGGAGAACGCCATTATATTAGGAAAATAATAGACTTAATGTTATTGATTTGATTAAGACGTCTTGTGAAATCTAGCTAGCTATTTTAGATTTCAGTTTGCTGCAATGCCAATTACTCCTAATTTAAATACCACATTCAAAAGTCTAGAAAAAGACGTTCCAGCGCCAAGCAAAACATTTGGTAGTCTTGTTTAGACCACCCATATCATAGTTCCCAAAATTTTATTTTGCAAAGGCATACGTATACATGTACTACGCTACTTGGTAGATTAACGGCATAACAAACTCATTAAATTTGTCCCCCTCAGCAGCTTTCAGAATTAGATGCCACTGCTACCTAATCCGCACCCACATCGATCCTTTTCCATCAAATTATGAGGGGCGTTTCCAGAATGTTTTATGCAAGTCAAATCAAATTCACAGAAAACTGCATAACATAATACAACATGGTCCATTCGCGAAAAATATAATAGAACATGGTCAATCAAAGGAGAAAATAAACAAAATGCACATGAACCGGTCTTTCAAAAAATACATGAGTCAACAAAGGAAGATATACACACCAGTTGGTAACAGCAGATACAGGCGACATCTGTTCTGAAGCTTCTGCACAAATCCAAGATAAGATAGCGACCAGAAACGGCAATGAATAATCAGACGGAGCAGTAAAACTTAAGAAACCTTAAAAGACAAATCGTCGGAGGAGGTAACAAAGTTCACTGAAAAAGATAGCGATTCAGATTTCACGTGATCTGGTTTCTTCCAAACATTATAGTAACCATTACAACTCGATAGCAACTGAGTTCCAAAGATCAATGGCCCAGGCTTCAAGCTCTTCATGCTGGATTAAAACAGAATAGCAAAGTGAAGCCCAGTTTTTTGATTGAGAGTACAGTGTAAATTACCAATACAGCACCACACGCAGAAGAAATCCTAAAAAAACTACAAAGATGTTCATGACACACAGCCATTTACTGTAGTTAATGGACAGAAAGATTAGGCATTGCATCAGCAAATGCAAAGATATTCCTAATATACAACAGCACATGATGTCCTCAAAATTTACATGCCTGTAAGGTATCCCCATTTCCTGACTGCACAGAACAGAGAACATGGTACATAGCAGGATGGGAAACAAAGATTAAATATGGTTTCAGACCATGTGAGAAGCTACCCTAACAAACAGCACCTCCAAAAGGCCTAAGCTTGCCTTGAAGATGATGGTTCACCCAGTGAAACAGAGGCAAACGAGGAAGCCCAAGCCCGAGCGTTACTTGCTCCTTTCCTTAGGTCCGTTGCCTTATTGCTCAGTCTAAGCTTGCTCCAAAGCCTCCTCACATCAAGTACATTCAATGCTCGATCCAAGAGCTGGTTTGATCCCCTACGGATCCCCAAGTTCAAGTTTCGGACGCGCACAACTAAGAAGGCTCTCAGATGAGACAGGACAACAGGTATGAAGCATGCCACAATCTTCAGGATGACAAAAAGAACAGCAAGCAACAAATAGGGCTCATCTTTTGCCATTTCACGAAGAGATTGATCCCATGGCAAGATGGATCTCAAGCTTCCTGTACTCTCTTGCTGAACAACATCAAGATGTGCAATTGGATCAAGACCTGCAGCAGGAAAACATCTTTCAGAAAAAAAGGCTTTGAAGTACTAGAAGGGACCTAATGGTATAACTACCCACAAGACCACAAATGTAGCAAGTTCTCCCTGTTTAGTTGTTCGGATAATGGAGTCAAATCCATATTATAATGGCATGTTGCTATGAGCAATTGAGCATGCCCAATTGCCGCAGAACTATTACACCATGCTTCTTGTGTACATTCACAAGCATCAATCATGCAAAAACTTCAAAGAGTAAAAGGTCATAATAAGATTGCAATCTTGGTGCATGGTTCAATGGGGGTCATGGGTTAAGAGCTTCTGAGTCTTTTCCCCCCCATTAATGGGTGCAACAGCTGATTCACCATCAGGCGCCAGCAATAATTTCAAGGATAAAACAAAAAAGCACACAGCCAAGTAAAAAATTAAAGAAAAAATACACAGCAAAGTAAAAAATTATTAAAAAAATTAATCCAACGAATTTCCAATAAAGGAAACCCAATGACTATATTCTCAAACATTAGATTTGCTCAAGTCCCAAGTAAAACATATTTGAAAGAATCTGTGATCATTCAATCGCTATGTATGCATGGATGAGTAATGATGGTACCTGTAGTTTCTTTATAGAAATCTACCAGAGAGCTGAGATCTTTTGAACCCCGATATCGAACCATAGTAGTTTCATTTACAAGAAGAATGGCTGGGAAGCCGCGAACACCATATCTTGAAAACAAACTACAGTAAGCAGATGCAGTACAATGAGCAGCAATCCACTGAACAAACAATATTTGTTCAAAAATGGACAAATTGCCTCAATTCAGTAAACTAAAACTAAAAGTTCAAAATTCACATACCTAGGTGTAGCAGAAGATTCTTCAACAGCAAAGTGATGTATCTGAGGGTACATTGTGCTGAGAGCTTCAAATATCGGTCGGAATTTGCTCGAAAATGGACACCATGCAGCGAAAAAGAGAATGGAGTATGAAGCGCCCCTACGCCGAAGGTTCAACTCTGTATCAACGGCCTCTCCACTCACCTTCAGTAAAAGACAAGGTATATTAAGTACTACTGACCATACCACAACTTTCCAAAATTGTATTATGAACTATACACATTCGTTACACTGCCAGGGTTTTCAATTAATCAAGTAAAAAAGTGTCATTAGTGGATAAAATTATAGCTAGTTAATGGATCTGCAGAAAATTACGAAGATAGTTTTAGGTGGATACTATTTCCCATTCCAGTGACCATTAACCAAAAGATAAGTAAACACAGTGTACTAATTCTTCTTACAAATCATGTTACAATGAAAATATGTGTTTTCCGCTCTGTACATGGATGCACATGTAACTATAACCACCTCTCAAAATCCAAACCACCATCTCAGATTATAAGCATTGCGACATCCTTGCAGAACTCTTGTGGCAGTACATGCATGATGCATGTTAAAGTAGTTTTACATTTCCTATTATTTTTAAATATCTGGCTAATAACCTGAAGTTCAAATTTTAGATATGATTTACAGAACAAACGACTTATCACAGAAAATAAAAGTAGTGTTGCTCAGGGATTGGTTGCATAAAAATTACTACCAAAATAACCTCTCTAGTGTCAAATTGCTTGATTAAATATGAACGCCATGGATGTGGTATTGTCACCACGTGTCTTTCTTTGCCGAAATTCAGACACGCATAATCATGCCTTCCTTTGAATCATAACCCCGATTCCCAAACTCCTTCAACCTCAAAATGCATCCTACATCTTGTTAAATACCCCTCAGAACCAATCCTACCTGGCCGCCCCCCTTTTTAAGTCCACTAACCTTCTTTTGTCTATCATCAGCCAATTGCATTCATCAACACATTTTCTGCACAACAAAGGTTTATCGGGTGTCTGGATTCCTCAATTGCTCTGGTTTATTGCGAAACTGCATCTCAGAAGGTTCCCATGTTGCTATTTTTGTCACTTAAAGTTTTAAAAATCGGATTAATTATTTTTTGAAACTAGATAGGATTAATTAGCAAGGAACAAGATTCGCACCAATCATCCTGCGAATATTTCTGGCAGAAAAAAAAATCACGGCATCTTTCTCTGCTTCCCTCCTCTAATATCTCCCGGTTTTGCAAGCAAATCCTATCCCGGAGGCGAATTGAAAATAAAAACAGCACGCCGCTACTAATTCCCGCGTTGGCATGTAGAGATTTTGACATGAACGACGCGGCTGGTGGCGGGCGGCGTAGATTGGCCGATTAGGCGGTGGACGAGGAGAATAGAAGATGGTGCCTACCTCGACAGGCGGGGACGGCTCGATCCGGACGAAGGGGCAGCGCGATCCAACGGCGTCGAGGAACGGCGGCACGTCCCTCCGCGCGCATGTGCCCTCGCCCGGTGCCCCCGCGTCGGCGGCGGCGGCTGTGGCGCCGCCAGCAACGGCAGCGACGAGGGCCACGGCCACGGCGGCGGCGGCGGCGCGGCGCATCATATCTTCTCCGGTTCTCCCTCTCTCCCCTCTCTCTTCCCTCTCGATTCTTCCGCTTCGGAAATTTCTCCGCGTGTGGAGGCTAGATTTGGCAAAAGGGAAAAATCCGCGAGCTTATTTTGGGACGGGGGCGGGTGGTGGTGGCCGGTGGGGACGCCGCGGGTACGCGTGCGTGCTGCCGCCTGGTTGGTTGGGCCGCTGCTGCCGACGGCTGACCTCGGGTAGGGGACACGTGGGTCCCGCCACCCCATCATCGTTTTGGATTTCAGGGGCCACCCAATCAGTGAAACAAGAGGCCCAAAAATGGCAAAAGAACCCAGATTTCCGTGGGCCTGCTGAATCCACCCCAAATGTTGGGCTCGGCCCATATCCCTGCGCTGCGATCCGGTTCTCTTCTCTCGCCGCTAAGAAGGCGCCCGCAAGGGGAGGAGCATCAGCAACGCCGAGTTCGCGATGCAGATCCTCCTCCGGAAGGTTTTGGAAGCTTCCCGCCGCCTCCCTCTTTTCTCCGCCGCGCCCCGCGGCCGCGCCCATGGGGTCGCCACGCTCTCCGCCGCCGCGCGGTGGGCCCCGCCCGCCGCCTCTGGCTCGCTTGCCGCCGCTCCGTGGGCCGCCATCCAGCGCCGCGGCGCGAAGATGCTCGGCTCCGACGTATGGATTCCGACTCTTCTTCATCTCCTTTACGTGATTCTGCTCACTCGATCCGTGCCCAGGGTTTAGGTTGGGTTTTAATGGCTTGGCGCCGTTAACTGTTTTAGTGACAGTTGTTCTGTTTAATACGATGCGAAAATGGTTAAGATGATTTGTTCATTTGTGATTTGTCAGCGGCAGGATTAGATAGCCGTTCGTATGTTTCTGGGAGAATTTATTCAATTCAGGATGCAGAGGCATGTTATATGGAATGACTGCAGGGTATAGCTGAGAGTTTATTACAGTAGTTATGATGATTTTTCTCAGGGATCGAAAACGTGTCATGGATTAAAATGTGCAAACTGTGTAATACGCTCTATTCTTCTAAAGTAAACTCACTACAGCCAGCGATCAGTAGGAAGGCTTAGCCATGGTCTAAAAATGCCTGTGCAAAAACACATTTGATATTTTGATGTCATGTTAATATCCTTGTCCTGGTCCTCCAAATGCTTTTTTCATTTCTGTACTCTTCTGTCTTTTCTGAAGCACTGTGCGCTGATTAACTTTGTGACTATGCTCATATATTGTAGGTGAAACTTGGAAATGTAATACAAAGAAGAGGTGTGTGCTTACAACATCTCTTGTGTTTTACTTTTTCCTTCAAGTATCCCTGACTGTTACTTACTCATCCCTTTGGCCAACATTGAATTCAAGGTCGCATTTATCAGGTACAGAAGTTCGTTCTGTATTCTGCATCCATTGGTAGTTGCTGTTCTGATGAAGTTTCTACTAGTTTATACCTGTTTTCATTACAAGAACAAGCATTCTTTCGTTTCCTGACTTGGTTATGTTTTGTCCAGGTAATAAAAGCACAACATTCGCATCAAGGAAGAGGAGGGGCCACAATTCAGGTCATTTATTTTGTTTCATCATTTATTTACCGCAGCAATTGGTGTCTCATACTTCTCAACCACAATCACAAGTGCCCTGCATTTACATTGTTTTATTTTTTAACACTTAGAGTGTTGCAGGTTGAACTGAGGGATGTTGACACTGGAAACAAAATAACAGAAAGATTCCGTACTGATGAGGCCCTTGAGAGTATGTTGTTTTTTCTTTTCTTACTGAAAAAGCAACTTTAATAGCTAAGATATAGCCATACAAGCCTTTATGCCGTAGCCAAAGTGCCCCCATGCATGTAACCATCCCCCTGAAACCTTCTCACATGTGTTTTATGTGGGCACTTCTTTCTCCTGTTTACATTATATTCTTTTAGGGTGTCACATAGCATTTATGTGCAAAGCTGATTTTAGACAGTCTCAGAACCTATGGTACATGATGAACAAACTAAATTGAATTCTTGACCATATCGAATCTATGAAATCATGATGTAGAAACTGGTATATGTCAACCAGCCAGTTGGTTGTCTTAGGACAAGACCTCATGTGTCAGCCATGACCAAGAGCCTCTCCAAAATTACGTATTGAATTAAGGCTGCAATTAATTTGATCGACACGATCGTTTTTTTGTTGCACATACACACATTATTTTAATAGCATTGAATAAAATATAAATGATTACAGTACCATATCTGTGTTTTTTGAGAAGACGTCCAAAATTATCTCGTTCCAGCTGGATCCTGGCTAAGTTTCAGCCTTCCTGTCTAGCCAACTTCTCCTAAACGAGCCTGAACTAATTGCCTTGTATTGGCCTGACCACCATTTGCATTGGGAAAGGGGACAACGAGATCCAGTTTGGTGTCAGTTGGAATCTATAAGAAAACGTTTGTTTCAGTTTTTCATGTTTTGAACATACAGTGCTCATGATGCTAGTCTAATTATTAAATGCTCTATGTGAACACACTCAGGAGTTTTTGTTGAGGAGAAGTCATTCACGTATCTGTATCAGGAAGGAGACACTGTGATGCTTATGGAGTAGGTTTCATTTCCCACATTTCTTGTCATTTAACTATTCATATGCTAAGCTGTGACACTGTCCATATTTACTTTTAATCGTGAACTAATCTGGTATCTTTTTTACCAGGCCTGAAACGTTTGAGCAAATTGAAGTTTCAAAGGATCTGTTTGGCAAAGCTGCTGCATACCTGAAAGGTTCAACTGAGTAGTAATTGACAACAAGATGGAATTATGGTGGTTTTCAAAAATAAAAATGTGCTTATATTTAGAAGATTCAGATTATAATACCATAAGTGGAAGACTTGAGTTTTGCGATAAAACTGATATTTACTAATCTAGTAATGTTTACCATTTTTACAGTTGTCTTATATTATTGGGCTTAAATTTTCTTAGTTTCCAACGATAGCAGCTGCCCAACTTTTGAATTTGCAGTGTCCATG
Source organism: Echinochloa phyllopogon (assembly GCA_033239725.1). Taxonomy (NCBI): domain Eukaryota; kingdom Viridiplantae; phylum Streptophyta; class Magnoliopsida; order Poales; family Poaceae; genus Echinochloa; species Echinochloa phyllopogon. The sequence continues at coordinate 2,714,258 of BTCW01000018.1, forward strand.
TGAATTTCGTGTGCCCAGTTTGGAATTTAATATAATGTGTTTGTTAAAATCCTTACACCCTACTTATTTCTCACTTATAAACAGATGAAATGAAGGTGAATCTACAATACTTTGATGGCCGGCCAATGTCTGCTACGGTTCCTCCACGAGTGACTTGCACTGTTGTTGAAGCACAACCAAATACAAAAGGGCTAACTGCTCAACCTCAGTAAGTTTTTATATCATTTCATCATCCACTTATTCTTATTCCATGTAATATTTTTACAAATAACAACATCCTTTTTGTTGATTTTACCACTTTTAATGGTTAGTTGGTAGAGTGGATATGCTGGGTGTCTATTCATATTCTGGAAGAAAATAGACTTTTAAAACGTTCGGCAATAAGATTATGACTACATAGTAATATGATTTAATGCTTTCTAATGGGTAGGGATTAATTGTTTAATTTGAGCTTTCTAGATGGCAGTGCACGAACAAGATTAATAGCAATTTCTTTGACATTATAAGAAAGTTACCAGCCCTTTTGCACATATCAAGTAGCCACAGGCAGTGGAATGCTGGATTAGGTTAGTTTTCATAATTCAGAACTTGTGAAAGCAAGAAGCCATAGTCACTTGTTCAGAGTTGTCCAAACTAGCTCCTTGGTCCTTTACCTGTGCCGAATTCTAATGTCACATCTTCCAATGACCCTCACATATAAGAGATATTTTTGGTCCCAGACCTCTGTTAGACGGTAATTATTATGATACATGGTTTGTGACTGCCGAAATCATACTGCAGTAGTTTTTGGCTTCCTAATCATTCTGTATATTGACATCATACCTGTAACCTTGAGATTTGACTCCAAGACTTATATAGTACAATTGTAGTACAATTGATTGTTTGATGGTGCAGAGGACTTTGGAGATCTAAGATCGATGAGCACTCTGTCATTAAGTTTTTATTATATAGCACTTAGAGCATATGTTTTCATGACACTGTTAACCTGTGATGCTGCTGAATTTATCTATGCACTTTGCACAAGCACAGTGCATATTTTACTAATACCAGCTTCATAATTTTTCAGTCAGATGTTGAAGCCTATTATACAGTTAACTGAGCATACCCTTATTATAAATGCAGGTATAAAAGGGTTGTGCTGGATAATGGCCTTACAGTGCTTGTAAGTTCCTGGGCACCATTTTGTAGTGTCTGCTTACCTAGAACTATTGTTATTAAATGTAAAATCTAGTGTTATTTCTTTGTTGACTTGTGTATGAGGTGCAGTAGGCATGCTTTTCGTTTGCAAATTCTTTTTTAGACGATTTATGTACAGAGCTGATCTGTAGTTGCTGAGCTGCCACTACTTTGTACTTTTCTATATTTTGTTTAAAGTTTAGGTAGATAACCCTGATACTGATGCTTGACCCTCTTTATTTTCTAACTTTTTGTCAACTAAATTATGTTGCCAACATAAACTTGATTGGTTCACTTGTTTTCACTTATTGTGCATAGCTTATTGTAAGTGATTGAAAATTTATAAACCATGAACTTTTATGGACCTCGTGCCCTGTTTCTTACTAACATTACCCTTTTGCCGTTATCTTAGGCACCACCTTTTATTGAAGCGGGTGAGAAGATTGTAATCAGTACAGCAGACGATTCATATATGACGAGGTATGCCATGGAAAGTCTGATCATTTATTTATTATACCATAAAGAACAATTCAAGGGGTACAGAATCTGCACTAACTGACGTATGCCTTCTTTTGATATTTAAATTCCTGATAAATCATTTAAGCGACTTTGCATTTCAGGGCCTAAGGGATATCTTGGATAGCATTTTGTTCTTTCAAATGGGAATTGAATGCTATTGGCTTACTAGGATAAGTAAACTCGTGCCACCAGCGACCAAGAACTTAGTTCTTAGCCACACATTTTGTATTCACAGGTGTGCTTATTTTGTTTTTCGTTTCACCTATTTATGCAACAGATTCCTTTCATGGAAAACCATGGAAATTTTTGCGGGAACACAGAGAAGCTATTGGTAGATACGCTGAAACAATGGGGTTTGATTGTTTGGAAATCATGCAAATAAATGCGAAGTTTGGCTATTGTTTCATATCTCACATATGATTTATGTATTTTATAGCAGAATGCCAGATCCTTCGCCAGCAACTCCGCAAGAGCATACTTAGTCTATGATTTATATAATCAAACCAACACAGAAGATAACTTGTTAATTATATACAGTTGCTATCATGCTGTGCTTCATACACATTTGTAATGTCTATTATATTAATACAGTAATGTTAAAAAAAGTCACCAGGTTTGCCGAGAGGAGATTGAAGAACAAACAAAAGAAAGAAGATTATTATTTACTTTTGTTAGTATATGTTGAACCATCATGTAGATTTTCTTCTATATTGATAATTTTTTGTGCACGATAACTATAACCCTAAACCAAGAATGTACATTGCCACTAAAAACTTAAAAATTTATATTCATATAAAAGTGTACATATTGATATTACATTAGAAAAATATATTCATATAAAATATATGTCCCTTACCCGCAAAAGAAATAAAATAAAATATATGTCCCTATATAGGATATTCTCTTTTCTTCTCGATTCACGTGAAAGAAAATAGTCCACAAAATATGATTGATGACAAAATATAGATGATACCTTGATTTCAGTCATACAGAAAAACAATTACAACGATCATTAGAAAACAAATATTGTGCATCTATTTTTAAAATATAAAGATTTGTAAAATAATGCTAGCCACCCATGCAATTTGACGGACCACTTGCTAGTTCGCAAAAAAAAAAACTGCAGGTTTTTCTGAACATATATCACTTGTAAGCGTGGATGTAATCTTGGAAGTAGAAGTTCTTCTCGATGAAGTTCGCTAGCCAGCGGGACGCGGCGAAGCACAACACGGCGGCGGACACGACCGCCGCCCTCTGAACAGTCGATGTGACCAGCGTTCCCTTGGCGACGGCGAGGAATCCAACGACGGCGATCGACGCCATCTGCAGGGCAACCTCGAGCGCCTTCATGGACTTGAGCGCCGCGCTGCAGCCCGTACACTGCGCCACGTGTGACCAGTATCTGGTGATGGTCATCAGGAGATCAGCATCACAGTTCAGAACTTCAGATTGCAATTGCAATTGCAATTGCATTGCAGAATTCTCTGGCATGTGATGTTTCATTCCTGGGTTATTTACCTCTCCATGACCTGATCCCTGGTAGGGGTTGGCGGCAGCTGATCGAGTTGGGGGGTTGCCCACCCAACCTGGTTGTTGCAGAATTTCCTGAACCAGTTCCTGAAGGCGATCACCATGTTGTCTGACGTTGTGGGCACATAACAAGCTTCCTGCCAGTTATCAAGGCCTACCTGGGCAAATTTGCGCTCCTGCAAAAGGAATTCAACACATGGGAGTTACAAGCCTGAATCATTAAGCTATGAGATCGATGGTGCAGAATTAGGTTGTCGGTTTGTGTGTGGCTGAATGACAGAACTTGATCGAGTTACCTCAACGTGGAGGAGGAACAAGTCTGAATCCAATACAAGATTCTGGCTGACGTGGTACAGCCACCGCGGTGTGATATAGTGGAGCCAGACCATAAAGTTCCTTGGGTATGCCCAGATCACCCTGCTCCTCCCAGGAGCAACGGGAACGCAGAAGAAGAGCAACAGGATCCCAGGCACCTTCTTGCCCTTGACCTGATCGATCACCAAGAACAGAAACACAGTGCTGACGTGTTAACATGGCTCTATGAATTCCTTCCACAGCTTGGCTTGCATTGACAATGGGGGGAGGGGGATTTAATTTACACCTCTTGGGGAAACAGTGAAGCCACGAGCGTGCTTGGCGCGATGAACTGGGAGTAGCCACGCTCCTGCAGTGACACAAACCCTTTTATGTTTGCTTCCTCGATCTTCATCTTGAGCGGAGCGCCGCCCTCTCTATCGTAGTCAACTGTGAAGAAAACAAACACTGCCAATCAGCATCAGCTAGCTATGGAGAATGACAAGCATCTTCTTTTTCACTCCTTCCAGCATGAGCCCGGCCCAGTGTAAGCTCAACAAAAATTAGGCTGAAGAACTAGTGTGTTTCGATCATTTGCAATGACAAAGATAAATGGTGATATCCATGTGAGATCAAGGGCATATCTTCCGGGATCTTCCTTCTTGCGGACTCCGGGCATGATCCCCTTGTGCGCATATGGTATATGAGCTGGGTCGAAGAGATTCTCTACCAAAACATCATACCTGCATTGCAATTTGCATCAGTGCTACACGCTAAGACTGAACCATGAATATCCAAACGTACAATGCAGCTGGATCAATCAGTGGAAAGCAGCAATGCAAGAGTCAGAAAAATGTCCAAGCCTCTACCCGTAGGGCACATCCCTGATGCCGTAGACTGTGACGAACTCCGGGTCGTCAATCTCGGGAATCAATGGCGGCCGCTTCCTCTGCAGCACGTCCTTGTACTCGGGCTCGGCCCTCGGGTAGAACCACAGGATGTTGTTCTGCACCACGCATGGGTACGACGCCACGCAGGCCTTGCTGTTCTTGTGCACCGGCGGGCCGAGCGCCGGCGCCTGGGGGATGAACTTGCAGGCGCCGGCGCCGTCGAAGCACCAGCCGTGGTAGACGCACTGGAGCCGGCCCTTGTCGTCGATGCGGCCCTCGGAGAGCGGCGCGAGGCGGTGCGGGCAGGCGTCGTCGAACACGCGCCACTCGCCGGCGCCGCGGTCGTACCAGGCGACGACGTCGAGGCCGAGCACCGTCTTGCCGTGCGGCCTGCCGGCGTCGAGGTCGCACACGGGGGCGAAAGGGTACCACTGGTCCAGCCAGTCGAACGCGTCGTCCCCGGGCGGCGACGGCGCGTCCTCGGTGAGCACGGCGGACGCCGACAACGACAGCCGGGCAGCGACGCGACGCCGGCGACCTGGCGCCATTCCGGTGGCGCTGATCGGCCTCGTCATGGAGCTTAATGGCGCGGCGGTGGCGGCGAAGGGAAGCGAATGGCTCCCGGCGCGCGGGAGCAGGAGGTTTAGGGAGAGGGCATCCATGGCGTGGTTGTGGCCGGCCAAACGGCTAGCGCGGAGGAACTCGTCGTGGAGTATAAAATCGCAGCAAAGCATGTGTGGCCGGCCAAACGGAAGCTATCGTGGGTTCGCGGTCGCCGTCGGTCAACAGGGGCTGGATGAGCAGCTACGGCGGCCTGTGCCTGTCAGGCGCTGGACAGCGGCGAACGTGGTGTAGGGATCACCATCCGATTATTGCTCGGACGTGGATCTTCACGTGTGCATTTAGCTCTGGCCGTGTCGCCGTCGTCGCTTCTCACCAGTTTGACAGGATCATCGGCGAAAGGGCAACCTTGTGTTCGGATCCATGTCCAAATGCCGTAGCTCGCCTGCGTCCAGAACCTCCAGCTATGGAACGGGTAGAGACCATAGGAGAGTGTTTGTGGCCGGACAGGCCTAGTACAAAAAACCGGACCGGTTCACCGGTTGGACCGGAAAAACCGTGAACCGGTGGCCGGACCGGTCCGGTTCAATTAAAAGATCGGCCATGCAATTGGACACCGTGTGAACCGGTGCGAACCAGCCGGTTTTTGTGTCGAACCAGTGAACCAGTGAACCGTTTTTTCGTGAAACATTAATCAGTTTGATGTTTGGATATTGGTTTCTAATTTAAAACAATAGATTATTATGATATAATTATGTTATACCATCTATTATGTTATATGTGATATCTTTTGGTAATAAAACTTGCATATTGTTCAAACAAATCATGTGAAATAAATATTATATTAATAAATAGTGAACCACTGGTTCGACCAGTGAACCACTGGTTGGACCGATGAACCAGTGAACCAGTAGCCTGACCGGTTCGATCTCCGGTCCGGCTTTTCGCACTTGGCGGACAGGATAAGGGGACTCATGAGGGACGTTGAATCGTGATCCGGCGGCGTTTTGTCATTCCGATTTTCTTTCAAGAGACGAGTCCTACCATGAGATAAGTCGAGAGATGAAATCCACCGTGTACAAGGAGAAGCAAAGTGTCGATATCCCGTCAACTCCAACGATAGATCTCAAATCAGGCTCTCTAAATATTAAAAATTAACCCTCGTGACTTGTTTCAACTATAGTAATATCATAGGAATGGAGGGATTCTAGAGACCCTAGAAATGGAGAGTGGGGGATAAATTTGGAGGCTCCCCGAAACAAGGGACCAAATAGAGAGCCTAGTACAAAAAACGGACCGGTTCACCGGTTGAACCGGAAAAACCGTGAACCAGTGGCTGGACCGGTCCGGTTCAATTAAAAGATCGGTCCTGCAATTGGACCGGTGTGAACCGGTGCAAACCGGTCAAACCAGCCGGTTTTGTATCGAACCGGTGAACCACTGAACCGGATTTTTCATGAACCATTGATCAATTTGATGTTTGGATATTGGTTTCTAATTTTAAACAATAGACTATTATGATATAATTATATTATACCATCTATTATGTTATATGTGATATCTTTTGGTAATAAAACATACATATTATTTATATAAATCATGTGAAATAAATATTATATTAATAAATAATGAACCACTGGTTCGACCAGTGAACCACTGGTTCGACCAATGAACCATTGAACCAGTAGTCTGACCGGTTCGATCTCCGGTCCGGCTTTTCGTACTTGGATAGAGTCTAGGAGTGCAACTTTTTTGTTTGTTTAGGGGAGGTACATTGCTATATGTAAGCGGTCTTAGGGTACTATGTGTCAGCGGTCTCATAGGTCGTCTCATGCAGTGCCACATAGGATTTTTGCTGACGTGGAGGAGAGAGAGAGAGCGAGGTGAGAGAAATAGGTCGTTGCTTCGTGAAACAACCACCTCGTGAGCTAAATTTTAGGACTATGAGACCACTCCTCTACCATTGTATGAGTTTTATTGTCATGCAACCAATAGTATTTATTTTATTTTTTCCATAAATTAAGGGATGGTGTATTACTATGAGACAGCCAAAACAACAACTCATTGGATACGTTGTCTCATAAGTTGTCTCAAGATTACGTGTCACTGCATGAAATCGTGTATGAGACGGCATCGATGTACTGGCGATCCGTTGAAATTACTCTGTGGTAAATCTCACGGACGCTTTGGCTTGGATGTTCTGACTATCCATCACCACCCGTGCGGCCGTGCTGGTTCGTCGATCTCTTTCCATTTCTGCGCGTCACTCTTTGCCATGCTGCCATCGGGCACTCGAGTTGCTGCCATTCTCCGGCCAGAAGCCGCGATAGAGGAAGCTAGGCCCGGCGGTGGCGGCAGGCTGTGAGTGGAGGGATAAGACGGGTAGGAGCATCTTTAAAAGATTAGCTGAATTATTTTTTAAAATTAAATCTAATTATTGTTAGAGAAAAAATGTTTTCAAGTAAACTACTCTCCAAATGTAATGGTTCTCCATCTCACCTCATTCGCTATCTATTTTTAGCTAGCCTACCTCACTAGTCATCTTTACAGAATATGTTGAATTAGCATCTCCAAGAGACTAGGCAAATCGTTTTCTAAAGTTAAATTTTGTTATTGTTAGAGAAAAAATGTTTCCAACAGACCCCGTAAATGATCCTCTAAATTTAGTGGCTCTCCATCCCACCTCATTCGCTAGCTATTTTTAGCTAGCCTACCTCACTAGTCATCTTTACAGAACCTGTTGGATTACTCTATTATTTGTCAGTCATATCTATTTTTGAGAGTAGCTAAATCAGTAAATTTGACTAGTCTTTTTAGCTAATTTTTTGAAGATGCTCAGTCTGTTATTTGTTAGTCAAATCTATCTTAAGAGTAGCTAAATCAGTAAATTTAACTAGTCTTTTTAGCTAATCTCTTAGAGATGCTCTAAGACACGATGGCTATAAGCAACGTTCTTAGCAGAGTTTGGATGGTGATGGCAAGGTGTCATAAAAACGATGGCGAAGGATGGCACGGGGACAAAGAGTACGGAGCCAACGATTTGGGCACATCATAGCGGTGATAGAATGAGATGGCCACGCGTGACGAGAAAGAGACACGCAAGATTGTGGAGCAAATTAAACAAGGAAGAAGAGTCAGCAAAAAAGAGGCACGTAATATCCAATGTCAGAATTGACTCAAATTTAAGTACAGCTTGGCTTATGCAACTTGTATCAAAAACTGTAACATCCTATCAACAAACAAGAAATATCTCCTGGACAATTACTTGTTAGCATAGACGTAATTCTAAAATTAAAAGGTCTTCTCTATGTCATTGGCAAGCCAACGGGATTTTGATTTTGTACTCCGCCTCCGCCCTTGGGAAGAACCACAGGATTTTGTTCTGCACCACGCAGGGATACGACGCCACGCACTCGATCGTAGTCGGCGACAGGCAGCTGGATGAGCAGGCGAGCAGCTACGGCCTCCTTCCTGTACCTGTCAGGCGCTGGACCGCACGCAGATGTAGCGCCGGTCACTGATTCTGTGATTGGAATGGGCAGCGATTCTTTCAGCTGGTTATTTGTTGCACGCGGATCTTGTTGCGATTCATGCTCTGGCCGTGACATCGTCGTCGTGTCCGGTGCTGGCGGTGTCATCGGTGAAAAGGGCAACCGAGCACGTCCATTTCAAGCAACGGGGTCAGAAGAGGCCGCGGTAGAAGAATGGAGTACGGGTAGAGGAGTCATGAGACTGCTCAAATTCATTTTTCAGTCTGCACTGATTGCCGCGTGCCTTTATATATTTCGATATATAAAAAAACAATTCAAGGAGTACAGTTCAACTTATAGAACCTGCACTGATTGCCGTGTGCCTTTTATATTTTCTTATATTTAAATTCCTGATGATTCATTAAAGCGATTTTGCATTTCAGGGCCTGAGGGATGTCTGGGATTGCATTTTGGTCTTTCAAATGGGAATTGAATGCAATTTGCCACCCACTAGGATAACTCATGTCACCAGGGACCATGAAATTAGTTCTTAGCCACACATTTTGCACTCACATATGTTTTTGTTTTGTTCTCTTTTTTTTAAACGTAACCCGACAAAGGTTGCCGAATTATATTATTAATAGAGGAGAGTTTAACAAGGACTAAGCCGAAAAACAGAAGAAAAAACTATACAATATATAAAAAATCACTCCTCAATTGAAGCGAGTGCACCTAAGTGTTTGGCTCCTGCCATTTTGATTTGTTCTTCATTTCGAAAATTTATGCAACAGATTCCTTTCATGGAAAACCATGGAAATTTTTGTGGGAACACTGATAGAGAAGCTATTTCGGTATATACGTTGAAATGAACAATAAGATTGATTGTATGGCTCTCATGCAAATAAATACGAAGATTGAATATTGTTTCACATATAGCATATTTTTTACATATTTTGCAGCAGAATGCCATATCCTATCGCCAGTGGCCACTGCAAGAACATACTTTATCTGTTTTTTTGCGAGGATCTGGTATTTTATATCATTGAACCAACATGGAGGATAACTTGTTAATTATATACAGTTGCTACCGTACCAAATAATCTGCTGTGCTTCCTACACATTTCTAGTTCGCATTTACTATCATATCAATACAAAAAAAAACTCCTAGTAGCAAAAACAGCAGGTTTCCCTGAACGTATCACTTGTAGGCGTGGATGTAATCTTGGAAGTAGAAGTTCTTCTGGATGAAGTTCGCTAGCCAACGTGACGCAGCGAAGCACAGCACGGCCATGGACACAACCGCCGCCCTCTGAACAGTCGATGTGACCAGTGTTCCCTTGGCGATGGCGAGGAATCCAACGACGGCGACCGACGCGATCTGCAGAGCAACCTCGAGCGCCTTCATGGCCTTGAGCGCGGCGCTGCAGCTCGTACACTGCGCCACGTGTGACCAGTACCTGGTGATGGCATCAGGAGATTAGCATCGCAGTTCAGATTGCATTGCGGTCGCAGAATTCTCTGATATGTGATGTTTTCTCTGGCCTGTTTACCTCTCCATGAGCTGGTCCTTGGTAGGGGTTGGTGGCAGCTGATCGACTTGTGGGGTTGCCCAGCCAACCTGGTTCTTGCAGAATTTTCTGAACCAGTTCCTGAAGGCTATCACCATGTTGTCCGACGTTGTGGGCACATAGCAAGCTTTTTGCCAGTTATCAAGGCCTACCTGGGCAAATTTGCGCTCCTGCAAAAGGAATTCAACACACAAGATTTATACAAGCCTGAATCACTAAGCTTTGAGATAGAGCAGAATTTGTACGTTGGTTCTGCTGTGCCTGACAGAACTTGAGTTACCTCAACGTGGAGTAGGAAAATGTCTGAATCCAGTATAAGATTCTGGCCTACATGGTACAGCCACCGCGGTGTGATATGATGGAGCCATACCCCAACGTTCCTTGGGAATGCCCAGATCACCCTGCTCCTCCCCGGAGCAACGGGAATGCAGAAGAACAGCAGCAGGATCCGAGGTGCCTTCTTCTTGCCCTTGACCTGACCGGCCACCAAGAACATAAACACAGTGCTGGCGTGTTAAGTGGCTCTATGAATTCCTTCCAGCATGGCTTGCATTGATAAAGAAAGAGGGGGATTTACACCTCTTGGAAAAATGGCGAGCCCACGAGCGTGCTTGGCGCAATGAACCGGAAGTAGCCACTCTCCTGCGGTGACACAAACCCTTCTATGTTTGCCTCCTCGATCTTCATCATGATCGGACCGCCGCCCTCTCTATCATAGTCAACTGTGAATAACATAAACACTCGCAATCAGCTATGCAGAATGCCAGGCATCTTCTTTTTAACTCCTTCCAGCATGAGCCCCAGCGCAAAGATCAACAAAGGCTGGGCTACTTCACTTGCAATGCCAAAGATGAATCATGAATGGTAATATTCATATGTAAGATCAGGGACATATCTTCCGGGATCTTCCTTCTTGCGTATTCCACGCATTATCCCCTTGTGTGCATATGGTACATGAGCTGGGTCGAAGAGGTTCTCTACCAAAACATCATACCTGCATTGCAATTTGCAACAGTGCGACAGGCTATCACTGACCAAGTGACCATGAATATACAATAATACAAACGTGCAATGCAGCTGGATCAATAAATGGAAGAAGAATAGCAAGTCTCACAAAAATGTTGGAGCCTTTACCCGTAGGGAAGATCCCTGATGCCATAGACGGTGACGAACTCCGGGTCATCAATCTCAGGAATCAATGGCGGCCGCTTCCTCTGCAGCACGTCCTTGTACTCGGGCTCGGCCCTCGGGTAGAACCACAAGATGTTGTTCTGAACCACGCAGGGGTACGACGCCACACAGGCCTTGCTGTTCGTGTGCACCGGGGCCCCGAGCGCCGGCGCCTGGGGGATGAATTTGCAGGCGCCGGCGCCGTCGAAGCACCAGCCGTGGTAGACGCACTGGAGCCGGCCCTTGTCGTCGATGCGGCCCTCGGAGAGAGGCGCGAGGCGGTGCGGGCAGGCGTCGTCGAAGACGCGCCACTCGCCGGCGCCGCGGTCGTACCAGGCGACGACGCTGAGCCCGAGCACCGTCTTGCCGTGCGGCGCGCGCGGGTCGAGGTCGCACACGGGGGCGAAAGGGTACCACTGGTCCAGCCAGTCGAACCGCTCCTGCCCCGACGGCGACGGGGACGGCGCGTCCTCGGTCCGCGGCGTATCGGCCGCCACGGCGGACACCGACAGCCGGGCGGCGCGGTGCCACCGCGGCGGCGCGATGCGGGCGCCGCCGCCGCAGCCGCTTAGCCTCCTGGATCTCAGTGGCGCGGCTGCCGCGGCGAGGGGCAGCGACGGGCGCGAGGCGCGCGCGAGCGGGGGGAGGGAGAGCGGGTCCATGGCGCGGCGGCGGCGGCCGGCGGCGAGCGCGGCCGAAACCGGGGCAGGCTTCGCGGCGTCGCGAGAAGCGGGGAACTCGTGGCTGTGGTGTGGCGGGAGTCGTGGCCTTGTGGGCGCACGGATCCTGTGGGCCGGTAGTGGCAGTTGGACCAGGCGATCCGCAGCCGCGTCACCCCCATTTCTTTCCTTCACCTGTTGATCGGTGGACAAAAGGCTAGTGAAAAAAGCTGCATGCTTGCAAATATAGTTGGCCAAATGTGGGCCAACTATATGTGAATATACTATCTAATTGCAGCCCAATGTTAGAAAATATATTACATATGTCACTTTTGGACTATAGATGTAACAATTTACCAAATTATTACACTAAAATGAGTATTTTACAAGTTGTTAGACCAATTTGCTCCCACCTATCAAGTTATTGCACTAAATTAAGCATTTTATAAGTTGTTGGGCCAATTTGCACCCACCCACCAAGTTGTTGTATGTTGAGTTCTAAAATGACACGGTAATTGCAAATTTGTTGTGAAATTTGTTAGTGTTTCTGATGGAGCATATATTATTCCATGAAATGAGTTCTTTCACTGGATATTTATTTAATACCATGTGTGATATTGCGACTTTATGTCGTTTGATGATTGAGGGTTATTGCCATTTGCTTTTGAGGTCAGTTGCATAGACTCAGACTTTTGTTGGGATTATGAATTTGATGAAGACCCAGATTGTTCGTCTGCTTTGTTGATAGCCGCGTGTGTTTAGACCTATTGGCTATTTGCTCAATTTTTACTTCCTGTGAAGTGTTGGGAGAATACTCGAGTGATCTTACTCATTGATTAGTCTGGTGGATATTGGCATTCAAGATTTGAATATGGATGCTTATTATTCGTCTACAGGAGGGAATTTGTTTTAATGTGGAGTTGGTTGGATACGTTCCAAATTCACATCCACGATAAAGGCCGGGCTTCTGCCGGAGCTCAGAGAAGGCCCGTCGCCGGAGGTTTGGGCCGGAGCGAAGTGGTGCTGTGTTTTCTCTCAGAAACGCACGGTTTAGTCCCACCTCAGAAACGCAACCAAGCATGGTAAAAATTAGCACCAGGAAGAGGCTGACATGTGAGCCGGATTTGGTGGAAGGATGCCATTCGGCTAAAGGGCTTTCTCTGAAGCATTCGGCAAAGATGCTCTGCGGTCGGGAACGCGTCGCCATTCGGTTAAGGGGTTTTCTCTGAAGCGTTCGGCAGAGATACTCTGCGGTCGGGAATGCGTCATCATTCGGCAGAGGCATTGTTCCGCAGGCGAAGAGTGGTAGCGTTCGGGAAGACATGATGACGTGGATCAATATAAGGAAAAAGGCCGGTTCGAACAAGGAACGCAATATGGGCACGAAGATTCGTCATTTATTTTTAGAAACAAGTATTATAGTCGTGTCCGACTAGGAGTTATATCAAAACCTGGGTATAAATATAAACCCATGGCAATTGTAAAAGATCCCAATCGAATCAATCATACAACAAACCGGCCCCGTGCCAACATCGAGTCCTTTAGTCGAGTCGTCGAGTTCTTCGAGAGGAGTCATCGATCCGTCGACCTCCGTAAGTACCGGCAACCTTGTATCATGCTTAGTATCATGCGGTGGATTTAAGCCTTGATGCAAGTAGTCTTGTTACCATGCTTAGTATCATCCGGTGGATTTAAGTTGTGGTCTCAAGAAGGTTCCTCTGTTAGGTCATGAGCCATGCGGTGGGCTAAGATCTAGTATGGACCAAGTTATCGGCTCTGTTAGATTTCGGCAAGATCTAACAGATTCATTAAGTTACCCCGTGTTGCTTCGTTTTTACTCTGTGCTTAATTCATGCAACACTCCTTTGCCCAATCTAGGTCGGTTAGAATCGGCTCTGCTTCACGATGCGATGACTCATCCCCTCATAGCCGAATCCGAAACTGACCTAGGTTGCCACGCGTCGCGGGTTCGAACTTGTTGGTATCGTGTAGATCTTGACAGAACCGGGTATCATGCGGTAGATGCAGGTTTTTGGGTCGTCTTAGAGCTAATCATCCGGTGGATTAGAATTCGATTCGATCTGATAGATTTATCTTTATCGATTAAGTTTGTTCCTTCGCCGCGGACCCCGATTCGGCTAAGCAGCCGCATTCGGCAGTGCTCTCACGAGTGAACGTGTTCGTGGGTTTGCAAGTGGACAATGAATGCTTTTAGCCTTTCACGATTAGATTGTATCATGCGGTGGATTGATTTAATCTGATTGGTGGTGTGGCCTCAAACGAGTTGTATCATGCGGTGGATTAACTTGTTTGTTGCCATGCTTGACGGGTGCTGCTTTCGGCCTATGCATTCTTGTTTACTGCGGATTTATGGTCATGCTTTCGCCCTTTTATTTATCAATTATGCTTTGTTTCTCGTTAATCGGCTATGAGTATGCGTTACAATGTTCATTTGGTTGAAAGCCGATTTTTCGTCATGCTTACGTCACGCATTCGGCAGTGCGCTCCCTGCGTGCCTTGCCGATTGCCGAATGAGGCTTTAACTGCCGACAGATAGCTTACATGCTTCTACTGATCTTACGTCATGCTGATGTTGTGCGTTCGGCAGTGTGATTCTTACATGCTTCTACCGACTGCCGAATGATATTCTGAGTAACGACAGATAGCTTGTCCGTAGCTATATGTCCCTCGAGATTGGCTTCAATGCCGTAAATATGGAACTGTCTGGTCTCACCCGGCACGTTCCAGGTTTTTATCTAAACGTTTTTGTCCCTTTGTTAGTTTTCAGGCAAACTGACTGGCACGTTTCCGGATTCAAAAGCCCGGGTCACGTGTGAAGCTAGCTAATTCGGCTTGCTGTGTGCTTGGCGTGAGGTGCGGATTTTGCGTCAACACACTTTTTGGCACGCCCGGTGGGACTCTTCAAGTTTACAAGATGCCTGAGTTGAGCGACATCATGGACGTTACTTTGGAAGAATTGTCTGAAGAACATCAACAGATGGTAAAGGCTGCTGCTGACCAATTCATTAACAAATGTTTACTATCTTTCGCCAAGAACAGGAGTGGTGCACCGTTTCTCAAGTCCGATTTGCCAAGAGTTCTCCTTCCTGGGCAGTCTGATTTTACTAAAGAAGAAGAGAGGGAGAGATTCTCGGGCTTGTTATACAAAGCTTTGGGGGAAGCAATGACCAATCACAATGCTGCGTTCTTGAACAGTTTTCGACATATAATGGTAAGCATTTTTGGTCAGCATGTGGATAAACCCTTCGAGCAGATACATGGGCAATTGGGTGGCCCGACATACTTCAATGTTCAAGCACCAGTTCAGAAACCACATGGTAAAGGAAATGCTGATGGAACTGGAGGTTCTGGTACTAAAGATACAAATGGACAACCGATTCGGCAAGATCCTCAGCCTGCACTGCCGAAAACTCGCACATACGGTGATATGGCATTCGGCACCACAGGGAATCCGCCTGCTTCTGCTTACAAGATATCTCCCTTGAACAACAGACTACAGAGGGATTTATATGGAAACGGATATTCAGAGTTTATGGATTACAATGCTATCGACGCTCTCCCGAATCCTGGGTATGTTGGTACTGCAGGCATGCTTGCTGGGAGACCAGGGAATCAAGATACCAGTATTGACCTCATGGTGCAAAAAATGACCGATGTATTGCAAAATCAATTCGGTCTGAAGCCTAAAAATCAGGGGTACATGTACTCGTCTCCTTTCCCGGAATGGTACCAAAGGGTATCATTGCCGAATAGAGTCAAGGTGCCTACAGAGTTTACTAAATTCTCAGGACAAGATGATACTAGCACTATGGAACATATAGCTCGATATCTGATGCAGCTTGGAGAAGCTTCGGCAGATGAGGCTTTCAGAATCAGATACTTTCCTTTGTCACTGACGGGTCCAGCTTTTACATGGTTTGCTTCTTTGCCTGCTCAGTCGATTTGTACTTGGAAAGACCTGGAGCAGAAATTCCATGCTCATTACTACATTGGCAGTACCGAGAAAAAGTTGGTTGATTTGACCAGCTTAAGGCAGAGGAATAATGAAACACCTACGGAGTTCCTCAGGAGATTTAGGGAAACAAAAAGCATGTGCTTTTCTCTGAACATACCTGATGACCAGCTGGCTGGTATGGCTGTAGCTGGCATGCTGCCTGCCATTCGGGAGAAGCTATTCGGGATGGAGTTTGATGATCTGGGCCAGTTGTCGCACAGATTGGCCTTGATGAGTAACCAGGCATATGGTTTCAAGAAAGATGCCAGATTTGCTAAAAATAATGATGTAGCTGACATCTATAACCAATTCCTTGAAAGAGCAGATCAAGAAGATGAGTATGAAGATAGCGAGGAGATAGCCGCAGCAGAGATAGTGTGGAGCAAAGAACCAGTTACAATGGCTCAAAGATGGATCAAACAGATGAAGGGAACATATGATTTTGATGTGACTAAGGCGGACAAATTGTTTGAGTTCCTGGTGAAAGAAGGCCGAATCAAATTGCCAGAGGGGCATTCTATGCTTCGGCCCGATGGAGTGAAAGATAAGAGGTACTGTGGGTTTCATGATAGAAATTCTCATTCCATTAATGAATGCAGAGTCTTTAGGATGAGGATTCAGAAAGCTATCCAGGAAGGACATCTGAAATTCGACAACAAGATGAAACTGGACAGTAACCCTTTCCCTCAGAATATGATCGGGTTCTCGGTTAATATGGTGAATGCTGTTCCATCTGGAGAAAAGGGAAGATTGAAAGTTTTAACCTCAAACAGGGCAAGACAGGATGGTTCAGTTGATCCCACTCGGCAGATCACAATTGAACAGATTCGCCAGAAAGATCTTCGGTTCCCGAATAGCCGATTTGAAGTGGGAGAATCCTTTAAACCTAGAGTTACTACACGTATTCTCCTCAACAAATGGCAGCGTCAGCAAGAAAAGGAGCGTTTTCAAAGGCGTGAATACGAGGAGGAGAAAAGAAGGCGCGAAGAAGAAAGGTTTGAGGAAGAACAAGAAGAGTATGCTCGAGAGCAGGAACGTGCGCATTGGGGGTGTGCATTCTTCAGACACTGTTGGAACGAAGGTTTGAAGCTTCCCACACGGAATAGTTGTCCTGAATGCAATAATAGGTATGATGAATATAGGCAGGGAACTGTCAATCGCCGATCTGTCCATGAAAGAATTGGCAGAGTGCATCCTAGTGATGATCGGCGTTTTAATGATCAACCAAGAAAGAGACACGCTGATTACAAGTGGTTTGATCGTGAAGAAGAAGAAGATCATGCTTATGTTTGGCAAGAAGGACAATGGTGCCCACCTGGTTTGAAGAAGAGCCAGAAGAGAAGAGTACAGCGCCTGAGGAATCGGGAATTGAAGCAAGCAAAGGTCAAGGTGAAATCAATATGGCTCCCAAAAGACAGGCCTGACGAACATGGTCATTCGGCTCCTACATGCATGGTATGTTTTTTGCCGAATGAATTCATGGCTCCAGCTAATCAAATTGTACAGGAAGAGATATTGCCCGATATAGATGATGCCGAACGATTTGGGTTAATGACACAATTGATGTTGAACAAACAAGCTGTTTTTGAGAAGCCAGCCCAGAATCGGCACATGAAGCCACTGTACTTGAAGGGATATGTTAATGGCAAACCGTTGACCAAGATGTTTGTCGATGGAGGAGCTGCTGTCAATGTAATGCCATATACCACATTCAGGAAGCTTGGTATGGGCCCTAGAGATTTGACACCAACGAGCATAATTCTAAATGATTTTGCTGGAAATCCTTCGGACACCAAGGGATGCGTGCACGTTGATCTGATGATTGGGTCCAAGACTCTGCTTACGACTTTCTTTGTCATTGAGGGCAAAGGGGCATATAGCTTGCTGCTTGGAAGAGATTGGATTCATGCAAATTGTTGTATTCCATCTACTATGCATCAACAGCTTATTCAGTGGATAGATGATGAGGTGGAGATTGTCCAAGCAGATGATTCAATAAGCGTGGCAAATATGGAACCAGCTTTCTGGGAATATCAAGGCATAGATTGTTTCTCAGGCAAAGACTGGGGAGAAGGTCCTGTGGCACCAGCCAGCGGTGATCAGCAGCCGATCGAAGCAGTCGGCTCTCATAGTAATTTTTGATGGAAAATCCAATTGATGGAACTGATGGAAAATTAGGACGTGGATTTGTGTCGGCCGATAAATTGGAAGAAGTGGACATTGGAGATGGTGACAAGCCAAGGCCGACATTTATCAGTGCTAACTTGGATTCGGTTTTCAAAGAAAAGTTGGTGACATTGTTAAAAGAATACAAGGACTGCTTTGCTTGGGATTATTCGGAGATGCCCGGTCTAAACCGTTCTATTGTTGAGCATCGGTTGCCAATCAAACCTGGTTACAGGCCTTACAAGCAACCACCCCGGAAAATCTACAAGGAAGAAGTGTTGGCCGATGTGAAAAAGGAGATTGAAAGATTACTAGATGCAAATTTCATTCGGCCATGTAAATACGCGGATTGGATCTCTAATATCGTTCCTGTCTATAAGAAAAATGGAAAAATGAGGGTTTGCATAGATTTTAGAGATCTAAACAAGGCTACACCCATGGATGGATATCCAATGCCTATTGCCGATTCGTTGGTTGATGCTGCTGCTGGATACAAAGTGCTCAGTTTCATGGATGGTAATGCAGGATACAATCAGATTTTTATGGCATTGGAAGATATAGTAAAGACAGCTTTCAGGTGTCCTGGACACATAGGGTTGTTTGAGTGGGTTGTCATGACCTTTGGATTGAAAAATGCTGGTGCAACTTATCAAAGGGCTATGAATTATATTTTTCATGAGTTGATCGGCAAGATTGTGGAAATATATATTGATGATGTGGTGATCAAGTCATTGGATCATGAGTCCCATTTGGCCGACATAAGGAAAACTCTAGAATGCACCAGGAAACATGGGCTTAAGATGAACCCGAACAAGTGTGCTTTTGGAGTTTCGGCTGGAGAGTTTCTGGGATTTTTGATACATGAAGGAGGAATAGGAGTTGGTAAGAAAAGCATGAAGGCAATTGATGAAATTGTTCCTCCAACTAATCTTAAAGAGTTACAATCGCTGCTTGGCAAGATAAATTTTGTGAGAAGATTCATATCAAACTTGTCGCAAAAGGTGTTGCCCTTTTCCTCACTGTTGAAAATAAAAAAGGATCAAAAGTTTGTATGGGGTGACGAACAACAGAAGGCTTTTGATGAAATAAAGGAGTACATGAAGAAGCCACCAGTATTGGTGCCTCCACAATTGAACAAGCCTTTCAAGTTGTACGTGGCGGCCGATGCCCAAACTATTGGATCGGCCCTCATTCAAGAATTTGAAGGGAACGAAAGAGTAGTTGCATACCTTAGCCGAAAGTTACTAGATCCAGAGACAAGGTATTCGGCTATAGAGAAGCTTTGCTTATGTGTTTATTACTCATGTACAAAATTTCGGCACTATTTGCTGAATGCCGAATGCGTTGTACATTCAAAATTTGATGTGATTAAGCACATGTTGTCAATACCAATTTTGAATGGAAGGATTGGCAAATGGATTTTGGCCTTATCTGAATTCGAATTAAGGTTTGAGTCAGCAAAGGCTGTCAAGGGGCAGATTATTGCTGACTTCATTACTGAACATCATGATACATCGATAAATTTGCTTAACATTGTTCCTTGGGTATTATTCTTCGATGGATCTTCATGCAACAAAGGTGGTGGAGCAGGTATCTTGTTAATTTCACCCAAAGGAGAAACATTTGAGTTTGCTGTTCCCATTCAATCTGCTGTTACTAACAATCAGGCTGAGTATGAGGCATTGCTCAAAGGGCTCCAATATTTGAAAGAAGCAAAGGCCATTGCAGTTGAAATTTTTGGAGATTCAGAATTGGTCATAAAACAATTGAATGGTGAATATGAGTGCAAAAGTGATACCTTGAGGAATTACTATGAAGAATGCAAAGAAATATTGAAGAGCTTTCGGTCAGTAATTCTACAACACATTCCTAGAGGGGATAATGGAGAGGCGAATAGATTGGCCCAAAGTGCATCAGGTTATAGAGAGCTTCAAGAAGTGTTTGCTAATGATGTATATGCTTTCGGGAGTAATCTGGCAGAAGATGATTGGAGGAAAGAAATTGCCGATTATTTGGAGAATCCATCCCAGAAAGTTTCGAGAAGACTCAGGTATAAAGCTTTAAAGTTTGTTCTTCTTGATAAAGATTTATATTATAAATCCTTGGACGGGATATTATTACGTTGCTTAAATCAAGAAGAAGCAAAGAGGTTGATGAGTGAGGTGCATGACGGATTATGTGGAGCACATCAGTCAGCTTACCGAATGAAGTGGGTTATTAGAAGAACTGGGTATTATTGGCCCACAATGCTAGAAGACTGCTTTGAATATTGCAAGGGATGCCAAGATTGCCAGAGATTTGGAAACATTCAGAGAGTTCCAGCATCGGCTTTGAATCCCATTATCAAGCCATGGCCATTCAGAGGATGGGGAATAGATTTGATTGGCCAAATAAATCCTCCATCGAGCAAGGGGCATAAGTTTGTACTTTTAGCAACGGATTATTTTACCAAGTGGGTTGAGGCAATTCCATTGAGAAAGGTGGCATCAGAAGATATGATTAAATTTGTCAAAGAGCACATCATTTACAGATTTGGAATTCCTCAGACAATTACTACAGATCAAGGGACTCAATTTACATCTTCAGAGTTCAGAGATTTTGCTGAAAGTATGGGCATCAAATTGTTGAATTCTTCTCCTTATTATGCCCAAGCTAATGGTCAGGCAGAGGCTTCTAACAAGATTATGATTAAAATTATACAGAAGAAGATTGATCAGAAGCCGAAAAAGTGGCATTCGGTACTCAATGAGGTTTTATGGGCTTACCGAATGGCTCCACATGGGGCTACGCAGACGTCTCCTTATGAGTTGGTGTATGGGCATCATGCTATCTTGCCATGGGAAATACAATTAGACTCAAGGAGAATAAAGTTGCAAAAGGATTTGCGTTCTAAAGATTACAATGATCTGATGATGGATGAATTAGAAGATTTACATATGATTCGTCTCAGGGCCTTGGAGAATATTGAGAAGAACAAAATGCGAGTTGCTAAGTATTACAACAAGAAGGTGAAGGTTAAGCAATTTACAGAAGGTGATCTAGTTTGGAAAGCGATATTGCCGATTGGAACCAAATATGCAGCATTCGGCAAATGGTCTCCAAATTGGGAAGGTCCTTTCAGAGTAGTTAGATGCGTGCCTGGAAATGCATATATTTTGAAGACATTATTGGGAGAAGAATTTGCTTCTGCTATAAATGGAAGATATTTGAAGAGGTATTATCCCAGTATTGAAATCGATCGGTGATTGATATATTAAATTGCCGAACAGCCGATATTTGGGAAGAAATCGTCTTTAGAAGGAAATTGACAGAGACATTGGAGAAAAAGAAAAATGGCCAGTACTGAATGTATTGCCCTTAGCACAAAATATGTTACATCAAGAGTTCATGCAAAAGATAAGTTTTATTGCCGAAATTCCATAAATCCCTAGTACAAACTACTGAAAGAGCCTGTTCAAAACAGACTGGGGATGAATGGAATCGGCAATGGCAGCACCATGGCCATCAAGACGATCAATGGAGGCGTCAATATCATCGATGTCTTCTGGGTTGCTGTTGGCAAAACCAACCGGCATCCTGGAGTAGTCAGTGCCGGTGTGCGTCGACATAGCGACGAGACCCGTAGCGACGCCCAGGCGAACGCCATGGGAAGCCACTTCGTCGACACGACCTGCCACCGCACCAAGGCGTGCCTCGGGTGTGTCCCCTTGGGCGTTCACCTTGTCCGCCAGCTCCTCCACCAGCGCCTTCAGTCGATCAAGTTCAGCATCACGCACTGCAAAGTTACAAGGGGATAACAGATTAATATCATTTGGAGGACGAGAATTGAGATTGAGCAGATTGCAGGACTCACCATCAATGACTTCAAGCAACTGCTTGCGCTCGTGCTGCCATTCAAGGTCAGCAATCCCGGCTTGCTTGGAGATAACCTCCAACTCGCGGCGAGTATCGTCACGCTCCGCTTTGAATCGGCGGGCGTCGCCGTCCGTGTAGCGGGAGTCATCCGATTCGAGAGATCGATTGGACGAACTCGAAGAGCTGGACGCCGCAGGAGCAGCGGCTGGAGTCGCAACTGGCGCACCAGCGGCGACGATCCATTGGATTACCCTAAGAAAACAAAGAGATTCGTCAAGGAGAGGGCAAATCTCGAGAAGAACAGAGAGAAGCAAGCAGACAATCTTTACCTCCGGCGAGCACCACCGCGACTCCCTTCGGCCTCATCGGCGGCCGGGCGCCTCCTGTTGTTGTCGGCCATTGGAAGTTTCTCGGAGTTACTGTGGATGGGGGAAAGAATGGCTTGGGCCGGCAAAAACTTGGAAGACGAAGAACTTGGTGAAAACTGTGGGCTGCCTGGGTGTTTATTTATAAAACCCGCAGAGGAGATCGTGGTCAGAGATCGTGGCGCGCTTCCCAAAATTTCGGAAGGTGGAAAGCCCCACGAACCGAGCAGTTTCGGTGTTGTTTGGGATTCATGCCGAATCAAGTTCGGTTCTACTGAATTGGATTCGGCTGTGTTGTGTTAGGTCGTTTTTCGGGTCTAACGCTGTTACGATTAAGCTTTGCCGAATGAGTTATCCACAATGGAGAAAAAGCAAAAGATTGGGGAGACTACAAAGTTGGTAAGACATTCGGCTAATTAAATGTTCGATACAACTACACACCCAAGTACTTGGAGATTACATCTTTAGCATCAGATATCATTCTATTAATGGTCTCCAAAAGATTTTTGCCTGCTTCTTGGGATTTTGTCAGAGCGGAGAGCTTCGTTTTGAGCTGTTTATCTTCAGTTAAAATTGCCGATGCTTCCTTTCGTATCCTCTCTGTCAGATCAGGGAGTTCGGCTAACTTCTTCTCGTCGGCTTCGATTTCGGCTGACAGGACCCTCAATTCGGCTTCTAGCTCAGCTTTTCTGGTCTTCTTCAGATCAAGTGTTGACTGCAGTCTAGCTGACAATTCTTTGTTACTCTGAGCTTGAGTATACAGATCTTTCAAGGATTGCTTAGCTATGGCTCTTCTTTGTTCTAAAGCTGGTTGTAAAGATTGACTTTTCAGAATCTGTCTGACTGCAGCAAAATGCTGATCCAATTGAGAGATTGGTTCCAAAGAAGCTTGAATGTCAATAGGAAGGCTGTGTTCAATGGGCTCGAGCATGTCTCTCAGAAGATCGGCATCCTTGACTTGATCCTGGATGTCTTTGTTCAGGAAGGAGAAGATCTCCTTTAGTTTTGCCTGGATTTCTTCTGATAAAGCCTGATTAGAAGAAATCTCCTCTACTTGTTCGGCAACAAGATCATCCAAAGGAAATGAGTAGCTGGGTGATGAAGTTGTTTTCTCCTGGAAAAAGATATTGCTGAATTAATAATTATCCATTGAATAAAGAACTGGGGAGACTGGGTAATTATCTCTACCTCATTCCTGATCTCTTGGATGGAGAGAGAGGGCGGCTCAAGCTCAGGCAAAGATTCTTGTGTGTCATGCTGAAGAGAGCTTGGAAGGTTCTTTGGTGGGGATGAGGCTTCTGGCTGAGGTACATCAGGTAGAGCTGAAGCTGGTTCTTGATGAAAAGGGGAGCTCTCCGAAATTGGATCCATTGAAGCTTGCTCTGTGACTGAAAGAAAGTTAGTGCCGATGAAAAGAGTTTTAAAGGACAAGACGGTGAGAAATTTTACTAATCACTGAAGCGTCGGCAGGTCCTGTGCTAATGGCCAATTGCTGTGATTTGGCCTGAAATCATAAAGGAACAGAAATGAGCAGAATGAAATTAGCATTTTTACTCGAGGAGGGAGAAATTTGACCTGTGCAATTATTTTGCTGCTTGTTCTTTTCTTCTTTATAGATGAAGGGGCAGTTAGAGAAGAAATTTTTCTCTTGGCAGCAGGTGGTGCAGCAAGAGTTGGATCCAGATTGGCAGGCCTAGACATTATTTGAGCCAAAGAAGGAGAGTGATGCCCCAGAATAGATATCGGGCCTGCAGTGTTATATGCGATTGCTCTGGCCAGAGGGGCAGGGACTATGTCCTGCAGGATAACAAAGTTAAAAGTCGATGAAAAAGGATGTTATTGGAAAAACAGATGGATTATAAGCATATTTACCTCTGAATTCGGCTGATAGTCAGGCATCAAATCAAGGCAGAGAGGGTGAACTGGCACATTGAAGATATGATCATGGACTTCTTGCCACCAAAGAATAAAAGAAGGATGAGCAAGTGCTGTTGGCACAAAAGGTTCGATCTGGTAGATGGCTGCACAACACTTGTAATCAAAAATTCTTCTTGTTTCTGTGGAGTCTTTGATGATCTGCCTAGGCTTGAGGAATTCATGGAAGAATAATCTTGGGGGCACTTGGCCACATCCTAATTGCCTGGCTACTGTATTCGGCTGGTAATATTCATATGAACTTTGAACCAGCCATCCTCCACAAAATTCGGCTGGTAAGATGCAAGGCCGAATAAAAGTGTTAAAAATTGCTGTGGACTCTGCATCTATACATCCAGTCTCGAAGCTGAATTCACAAGGAAAAGTGAGACTGTCATTGTCCATGTATAGGAACCAGAGGGGATTGGCAAAGCCTTTGAAGAAAAGTTCAAACAGTTCTCCAATGCTCTTGTTGATAGCAATAGTGGAGGCTGCTTCCCCATAGGTTTGACAGCCTTTGGTGCTCTGGGCTTCTGCTTCCTGGTAATTGACCGAGGGGAAGTGTCGGCTGTTGAGGTCAATGGAGACAATTTGGTGCATATACAGTTGCAGCCACATTTGGACGAACCACCAGGGACCATTGACGCAGGAAATTTTCTTGTTGGTGTGCATCTGATAAATGGTTTGATGGAGCATGTGATAGACACTTCCCAAGAGATATTTCCCGAGAGGGATAAGTGTGCCTGCAGCCAAGTCTTCGGCCATTACTATGTGATTCAGAGTTGGCTCATTGGCTTTACCACAGAAAACAAATCTGCACAACCACATATTCAGAAAGGCCCTGTATTCAACGTCAGTCAGAGGACCATCATGCATGTAAGTCTGGATGTATTTCTTATAGCCGACTCCAGTCTTCACCCCTGTCTGTTTGGAAGAACCTTTGTACCTGTATGGGTGTGTTATCCCTGTAATGTTCAGGCCGGTTATCATGTAGACATCGGCCAGGGTTGGAGTCATTGGTCCGTGACCAAAGAGAAAGGCATTCATGCCATTGGACCAGAAGTGACAAGCTGCAATCAGGAGATTTTCATTCTTGGGTGTTTCGGCTAGAGATAGCTCCAAGCAATGAGAAATACGAAGACTGTCCCAATTCTGCGTCTGGGGGCTTTTATCTTCAAGAATCCTTTTGTACCAGTTTCTCCAGCCAGCGATTGGGGGCAGAGGCCAGTTCTTGAATGAATCTTGCCATTCGTGAGGTCTCGACAGTGAAGTTTTGAAAGGGATCCTCTGGGACTCGGCCGCAATAATTTCGGAGGGATCTGGATTCCCTGAGGGGCCGAGGAAGAAAGATGCGGATTGCTCCTCCGTAGGGGTCAAGATTTCAGTGGTCAGAGCCTATTGAGAACGGAAGAAGAGCGATTCGGGAATTCAAAATGCAGCTTGAAAAGAGTAATGCCGAATGTGATTGAAGAAAACGGAACTTACTTGAAGAATTTGATCCTGGTTCGCCATTTGAAGGTCGGAGCTTGAAAGATTCGACGAACTAGGGTTTGAGTTTGAGAACGCACTCTGAGGATTTGGGAGCGGAAGACGGATGTCGAGCGGGCTCAGCCTGGAAATGTTGGGGATTCCTGGTCAATTCCGAGATAAAAGTATCCTTTATCCCGAAATTGAAGGGGCATGTGTTGACACCAAAAATTAGCACCAGGAAGAGGCTGACATGTGAGCCGGATTTGGTGGAAGGATGCCATTCGGCTAAAGGGCTTTCTCTGAAGCATTCGGCAAAGATGCTCTGCGGTCGGGAACGCGTCGCCATTCGGTTAAGGGGTTTTCTCTGAAGCGTTCGGCAGAGATACTCTGCGGTCGGGAATGCGTCATCATTCGGCAGAGGCATTGTTCCGCAGGCGAAGAGTGGTAGCGTTCGGGAAGACATGATGACGTGGATCAATATAAGGAAAAAGGCCGGTTCGAACAAGGAACGCAATATGGGCACGAAGATTCGTCATTTATTTTTAGAAACAAGTATTATAGTCGTGTCCGACTAGGAGTTATATCAAAACCTGGGTATAAATATAAACCCATGGCAATTGTAAAAGATCCCAATCGAATCAATCATACAACAAACCGGCCCCGTGCCAACATCGAGTCCTTTAGTCGAGTCGTCGAGTTCTTCGAGAGGAGTCATCGATCCGTCGACCTCCGTAAGTACCGGCAACCTTGTATCATGCTTAGTATCATGCGGTGGATTTAAGCCTTGATGCAAGTAGTCTTGTTACCATGCTTAGTATCATCCGGTGGATTTAAGTTGTGGTCTCAAGAAGGTTCCTCTGTTAGGTCATGAGCCATGCGGTGGGCTAAGATCTAGTATGGACCAAGTTATCGGCTCTGTTAGATTTCGGCAAGATCTAACAGATTCATTAAGTTACCCCGTGTTGCTTCGTTTTTACTCTGTGCTTAATTCATGCAACACTCCTTTGCCCAATCTAGGTCGGTTAGAATCGGCTCTGCTTCACGATGCGATGACTCATCCCCTCATAGCCGAATCCGAAACTGACCTAGGTTGCCACGCGTCGCGGGTTCGAACTTGTTGGTATCGTGTAGATCTTGACAGAACCGGGTATCATGCGGTAGATGCAGGTTTTTGGGTCGTCTTAGAGCTAATCATCCGGTGGATTAGAATTCGATTCGATCTGATAGATTTATCTTTATCGATTAAGTTTGTTCCTTCGCCGCGGACCCCGATTCGGCTAAGCAGCCGCATTCGGCAGTGCTCTCACGAGTGAACGTGTTCGTGGGTTTGCAAGTGGACAATGAATGCTTTTAGCCTTTCACGATTAGATTGTATCATGCGGTGGATTGATTTAATCTGATTGGTGGTGTGGCCTCAAACGAGTTGTATCATGCGGTGGATTAACTTGTTTGTTGCCATGCTTGACGGGTGCTGCTTTCGGCCTATGCATTCTTGTTTACTGCGGATTTATGGTCATGCTTTCGCCCTTTTATTTATCAATTATGCTTTGTTTCTCGTTAATCGGCTATGAGTATGCGTTACAATGTTCATTTGGTTGAAAGCCGATTTTTCGTCATGCTTACGTCACGCATTCGGCAGTGCGCTCCCTGCGTGCCTTGCCGATTGCCGAATGAGGCTTTAACTGCCGACAGATAGCTTACATGCTTCTACTGATCTTACGTCATGCTGATGTTGTGCGTTCGGCAGTGTGATTCTTACATGCTTCTACCGACTGCCGAATGATATTCTGAGTAACGACAGATAGCTTGTCCGTAGCTATATGTCCCTCGAGATTGGCTTCAATGCCGTAAATATGGAACTGTCTGGTCTCACCCGGCACGTTCCAGGTTTTTATCTAAACGTTTTTGTCCCTTTGTTAGTTTTCAGGCAAACTGACTGGCACGTTTCCGGATTCAAAAGCCCGGGTCACGTGTGAAGCTAGCTAATTCGGCTTGCTGTGTGCTTGGCGTGAGGTGCGGATTTTGCGTCAACACATACGTAGACGGTAGGGTAAGATAGATAAGATATCTTAGATGAGTCGTGTATCATCCCTACTTATAAACTCTCCTCAATAGTGATTGTCTTTCATGTTTTTTTCGTAAGGTTTTTTTCACGTTAAATCATGCCTCGCGTTCAATATCGGGAAGAACAGTCATTTACCCATAAAAGAGATCTCTGATGCCGTACGCGGTGACGAAGGACGGGTCGTCGATCTCCTTGATGTACGGCGGTCGCTTCCTCTGCAGCACGTCCTTGTGCTCGGAATCCGTCCTCGGGTAGAACCACAGGATCTTGTTCTGCACGACGCAGGGTTACGACGCCACGCACGCCTTGCTGTTCTTTTGCACCGGCGCCTGGGGGATGAACTTGCAGGCGCCGGCGCCGTCCAAGCACCAGCCGTGGTACACGCACTGGAGCCGGCCCTTGCCGTCGATGCGTCCCTCGGAGAGCGCCACTCGCCGGCGGCGTGGTCGTACCAGGCCACGACGCGGAGCCCGAGCACCGTCTTGCCGTGCGGCGCGCCGGCGTCGAGGTCGCACACGGGGGCGAAAGGGTACCAATGGTCCAGCCAGTCGAACGCGCCCTCCCCGGTCGGCGACGGGGACGGCGCGTCCTCGGTCCGCGGCGTCTCGGCCGCCACGGCGGAGACAGTGACCATGCCGGACTACTTCCTCGGCAACAACCTGATCACCTGGCAAAGTCAAAAGCAGAAGGTAGTGGCCCTCTCTTCATGTGAAGCTGAATACATGGCCGGTACTACTGCTGCTTGCCAGGGAATTTGGTTGGCGCGGCTGATTGCAGAGCTCAGGGGCAAGACAACCAACGCCGCCAACCTGAAGATTGACAACCAATCCGCCATAGCCCTCAGTCACAACCAGTGGCGAATACAGGATTCAAGGTATGGGGGGGCTGAAATCCCCTTCTTCTTCCTCCTTCTCCTCTTTTTCTTCTTCCTCCTCCTTCCTTCTTCCTTCTTCCTCTTCACCCATGATTGAAAATTGTAGGGGGGGCTTAGGGGGGCTCCATGGGTTGCAAGAGGGTAGGGGGGCTCGAGCCCCGCCCGCCCCACCGCTAGATTCGCCCCTGGTCACAACCCTGTCTTCCACGATCGCAGTAAACATATTGATGTCAGGTATCACTTCATTCGGGAGTGCGTCGAGGATGGCAGGGTGAAGATCGACTCCATCGGGACAGAGGAGCAGCTGGCGGACATCGCAACCAAGGCTCTGGCGCGGGAGCGGTTCTGTGAATTACGTTCTCGCATTGGAGTCCGAAGTGTGCAGCGTCAACACAAGGCTTAGGAGGAGATTTGTTAGATAAGCCTAGTGTCTTTATCGTTTTAGCATGTTTGTTTCAGCATGCACGAGCGCCAACCTGTGGTGGCCGTGCAAGTAGGAGTCATGGCCGAGAATAGCTCCCATGAACTCGAGCATGCAAGCCATGGCCGGCTGTTGCGGCGCATGGGGATGGACGTGCGCACTCCACGCAATCGTGGGCGCTGTGGCTGCATCTCACCTGCACTTGTATTCCAATAAATAGCAAACCAATCAACAGAAAACGCTGCGCTTTTCAGGCAGCACAAAATCCTTTGTGTTCAAGTGTTCTTGCGTTCCAGTTCGCAATCACCACCGGCCGCCGGCGTACATCGCCGTTCGGTTTCTGACACCGACAACGACAGCCGGGCGGCGACGCGACGCTGGCGTCGTGGCCTATCAGCCGCCTCCTCCTGGAGCTCGATGGAGCCTTGCCGCTGCAAGGTAGATCTTGGCGGCACGATGCTGATCAAACGACCAGGAGAAGCCAGGGGTGGTCGGTATCTCATTTACCGTCCACCCCGGACGGTAACTGGAATACCGACCACCCCGTCGGCGTCGCGCGGTGCCCGCTCTGCGTACCCGGCGACCAGGTTTCCCGGAACCGCTCATGTGCGGGGTTCCCTTGACGTCGCTGATGGGATGGGAGCCCCGGCGCCCTGCCTGATGAACGGGTCCATATATGCCGCCTGGCGTGGGAGGCTCTCGAGCTCTGCAACGACGGCAACGAGCTCTTCGTCTTCGACGAGGCCGCCGGAGTGACGGCCGCGTCCATCCGGTGCGCGGGCGGGTGGGTGTCCCGAGGAGCACTGGCTGGTGGTGCGCGCGCGGCGGGCGTCTCGACTCTCGACGCCGTCCCGCGCGGACGGCCGCGTGGTTCGGCGGCGTCAGCTCCGGCGCCGGCGTGCCCTGCCCCTGTGGCAATGTGCACGTGCTCATGGCGACTAACTGCTTATGAAGAGCAAAGCTCATTGGATGAAGCTCCGAGCAGGGCAGCAGGCGATCGACGGCGGTGCGATCTGCCGGCCGGCCGGACGGCGGCAGTAACTGCTGAAGATGGATAGGAAGGGAACGGGCAAGACCAAGGCCAAAACGACTAGTAGTAAGTACGTATTGCAACTTCTGCACGACGCATTGTGGCGAGAATATAATCCCTGTTCGGCTGATCTAGACTTAGCTTATTTCGACATGTTTCGACTTATTTTCTCTCACACAATATTATTTATTCTACCAGCCGAACACTATTCATTCTATCAGCCGAACAGACTCGATACAAAGTGACTCATAAACATGTCACTTGTAAGCATGGACGTAGTCTTGAAAATAAAAGCTCTTTTCAATAAAATCAGCTAGCCAACGAGATGCCACGAAGCAGAACAGAGCCGCGGACACGGCCATGGCTCTCTGAACACCCGACGTGAGCAAGGTCTCCTTGGCGACGGCGAGGAAGCCGACCACGGCGACTGACATGACCTGCAGGAAAACCTCGAGCGCCTTCATGGCCTTCAGAGCGGCACTGCAGCTCGTGCACTGCACGACATGCGACCAGTACCTGGTGATGACATCAGGAATGAATTTGGCATCATAATAATCTTGATGTTTTAGCCTTTTTTGTCAGTGTGGAGATTGGTGACATGTATTTACCTCTCCAGCATTTCATCTTTTGTAGGTGTTGGTGGCAGGTGACTGACTTGTGGGGTTGCCCAGCCAACCTGATTATTGCAGTACTTTTTATACCAACTTCTGAAGGTGACGATCATACTGTCTGATGATGTGGGCACATATGCAGCCTTATGCCAGTTTTGAAGGCCTGCCGCGGCATACTTGCGCTCCTGCAGAAGGATTCAACAGGAAATTAGTAAGCTTTTGAGCCAAGCAGAACATGAACATGGATGTTGGAAGTTCTTCAAAAGTATAGCTTTCAACACACTGATGAATGTTCGCACAGTTCCCTTTTGGTTAATTACCTGAAAATGGAGGAGGTAAGCTTCTGAATCCAGTATAGTGCAGTTGCCAGTGATATGGATAAACCACCGTGGTATGATTTTGCTGAGCCAAACCCCGTCGTTAGATGGGAAGGCCCATATGAACCTGCTCCTCCCGGGACCAACCGGGATGCATAAGGCCACGGCCAAGAAATAAGGGGGCGTCTTGCCAATAGAAGTCTGCAGGAACAAGGAACACAGTGTCAATATGTTTCCATACATCTAGATTAATTCCTTGCAACTTATTGCGCAAAACATAAATCCTTGCAGCTTCACTTTGTCAGTCGATATGCCAAAAGAAATGCTGCGGCCGTGACGCATACCTTTCTGTCATTCGATGTGCCGTGCACCGTGCATGGCGCAAGGAACCTCATGTTTCCTCTTTCCATTGTCGACAAGAACCCTTCTATGCCCGCCTGCTCCATCTTCATCGGCAATGGATCGCCGCCTTCTTGATCTTTCTCAACTGTGCGGGAACGAGGACTTTCTCAAAATTTAGTGTTTTAACTGTTTACGCTCGATGATGAATTCAGTTCTAGACATATCCTGCCAAAATATATAAGTGATGCTAGTCATGAAAGATCAGGGACATATCTTCCAGGGTCTCCCTTGCTGCGGAATCGTACCACTAACCCTTTGTGCGCATACGGGAGATGACAAGGGTCCATGATGTTCTCTATCAAAACATCGTAGCTGCGAAGAAACGGGTATTGCAGGAATGCATCGATCAGGATTCCAAAAGAAGAAACATATACAAGAGAGAAGGATGGATGAACCCTTCCTTACCCGTAAGGGAGATCCCTCATTCCGAACAAGGTGTAGGACGACGGGTCGTCGATCTCGGCGAAGTACGGCGGCCGCTTCCTCTGCAGCACGTCCTTGTACTCGGCCTCCGTCCTCGGGTAGAACCAGAGCAGTTTGTTCTGCACCACGCAGGGGTACGACGCCACGCACGCCCTGCTGCTCTGGTTCACCGGCGGGCCGAGCGCCGGCGCCTGCGGGATGAACTTGCAGGCGCCGTCGCCGTCGAAGCACCAGCCGTGGTACACGCACTGGAGCCGGCCCTTGCCGTCGATGCGTCCCTCGGAGAGCGGCGCGAGGCGGTGCGGGCAGGCGTCGTCGAACACGCGCCACTCGCCGGCGGCGCGGTCGTACCAGGCGACGACGCGGAGCCCGAGCACCGTCTTGCCGTGCGGCCTGCCGGGGTCGAGGTCGCACACGGGGGCGAAAGGGTACCACTGGTCCAGCCAGTCGAACGCGCCCTCCCCGGGCGGCGCGTCACGGCCGGTCCGCGGCATCTCGGTGGGCACGGCGTTGGCGGACGCCGACGACGACAGCGGGGCGGTGACGAGGCGCCGCCGTCGTGGGACGAGAAAGGCCCGGCCTAGCTGCCTCCTGGACGCGGCGGTGGTGACGGGAAGCGAGACGCGCGGGAGCTGGAGGAGGGAGAGGAGTCCCATGGCGCGGCGCCGAGCAGCAAGAAGTGAGAGCCCGCGGCAACTCTTTCACCTCTGACTTGAGCAACAGCCCGCGTTATAGGCGGGGAGCTCTTCTCGCTTCGCTTCTGTCAGTCTGTCACCCACCATCGTTTTTTTTTTTGAATAATTATGTTCCCCACCATCTTTTTTTTAATTTTTTTAATATTATCCCCCCACCATGAGGGATCATTATGTTCGGTTGGTCGGATCTTTTTGGTTTTTTTTACGAAAGTTTGGTTGATTTGGATCTAATCAGTGATGGCCTCGTTCATATTCCGTGAATAGTTTTTTCGCGAGGCTGAACCGCTCCGTACGGCAAAAATCATGGAACGACACCAACCCTTTCCATCCTTTCATCTTGGGTACCAACGCCATGACCTAAAGGAAAAGCAAAAGCTTATGGTTTAGCTTATGGTTTTCTTGTCGAGATAGGACAGACGATTTCTGTTGATTGGATACATTCCCTCCCTCAAGCAAGTTACAGAACCGAGTAATATTTATGGGCGTGGACTGATGTTAATAATCTGTATGCCTAGGACTAGCATTCGTATGGGTTAATTTGTTGTTAAAAAAATAGTAGCTTTGACATTGTATATGTCCTTAAAAGGAGACGATCATTGATACTATTATTAAGTGCTGCAGCAACATACGTGTCCCCTTGCTAGAAATTTTTTATGGTCTGTTAGCATGTTCTATGTAGCTCACTGTTGGGCTTATCTATGCTTTGATATATTGTTTGTGGTGATAATTTTAGTTTCTCTATTGATTATTTTTACTCAATAGTTTATTTGTTTTTCTCATGAGGGCCCGCCTATTATGAAGAGGTGGCCATACCAATTCATTCATCCAACCAAACATGATCTTGAATCATCACGTACCGTTTTATACTAGTACCCAAATAACTATGCAGAGAAGATCTATGCATGACGTACTCATGCACACAAGTTGGCACAACTAGGCAGCCTTGTTCGTTTGACTTATCAGCCACCAGCCAGCAGTACTTTTCTCTCAGAACAAATCAGCCATCAGCCAGCGGTACTTTTCTATCAGAACAAATCAGCACCAGCCACCAGCCCGAACAGGGCTGCAAAAAAAATTAGTTAGGCTCACGCCTTTGATCAAATACCACAAAAGCATCTTTATTTTAAGAGATAGCTTAAGTTTTCAAATAACATGTGTTTTAGATGAAACGTTAGTAGCGGCCAAGGCTCTATAAAGTGTACTGTATAACGCCCCACGATTTGGTTTAACGACCCCCCTAAACACATCACTTGAATTAAAAATCTCCATGTTGGCCACTCTAGCAGCCAAGTGATGCCAGGCTGTTAGGTTTTCACCAAAAATGAGTTACCATAGCTCTTGCTTTATTATTTAAAAAAAAGTAGTTGCATGGAAAATGGTGGTATCACGACGTTGTTTTCCTTAAGGATGTCGGATCACTATCCCACGGTTCAAAAGAAGACGACTTAAAATTGCGCATAGTTACACATAGATCATAGATGAAACATTTTCATTCCGAGCTTCAATCTCCTATAGTCGACCTAGTAATTAACTGGCAGGATCTTCTGAGACCTATCATTTGTAAGAATGGATGTAATCTTGAAAATAGAAGTTCTTTTTTGTTCCAAATTCCTATTCGTTGTTGAGTTTTTTCATGATCTTTGACCATTTGTCTTATTCAAAAATTTTGTCCAAACATATAAACCAATAAGTTATACTTGAAGTATATACGACGATAAAGTAAATCAAATATAAAATAAATGATACTTGTGAAATTTTTTGAATAAGAAAAATGGTCAAACTTTGAAAAAAAAAATCACCCACAAATAGTAATTTGGAACGGAGGTAGCTCATTATCAAGCCAACGGGACGCTGCGAAGCACAGCACGGCTGCCGACATTACCGCAGTTCTTTGAACAGTCGATCTGAGCACCGTTCCCCTGACAATGGTGAGGAACCCGACGATGGCGACTGACATGACCTGCAGGGCGACCTCGAGCGCCTTCATGGCCTTCAGCGCCGCACTACAGCTGGTGCACTGCACGACGTGTGACCAATGCCTGTTGACGCCAAAAAAGAAAAACGATGAGAATCACTACTTCACGGGGCATATATCGTCGTATTATCAAGTCTATGGTGTTTCAGGTATTTGCCTCTCCAAGAGCTTATCCCTGGTAGGTGTTGGTGGCAGCTGATCAACTTGTGGGGTTCCCCAGCCAACCTGATGCTTGCAGTACTTCCTGAACCAATTCCTGAACGCGACGACCATGGCATCTGAAGATGCGGGCACATAGCAAGCTTTGTGCCAACTGTCAAGTCTGACGGCAGCACAATTGCGCTCCTGCAAAAGGATTCAGCAGGGATTATCAGGAAAACATAAGGGCTCATTCGGTTGCTCGTTGGAATTGTTCGCTAATTTGTATAGTGTTGATAAGGTGAAACGGTTCTAGCTAGGTCCAATCCTAACTAACCGAACGGACCCTAAAAGGTCGATAGCTCAATTCATCCATTTGTATATGTCTCCAGAGGTATATATATACTCTCCAGTTTTTCATCACAACACATTGGGTGTCACGTTCAGTGCCGTACAGTATTTGTGTATTTTGCTTCCGCCTACCTCAAAATGGATGAGGCTAATGTCTGAATCCAATACACGATTTGTGATGCTGTGGGAGAACCACCGTGGCATGATCTTGAGGAGCCAAACCCCGGCGTTCCTGGGGAACGCCCAGATTAACCTGCTCCTCCCAGGAGCAACAGGAATGCAGAAGGCCACGAGCATGAACCAAGCCGCCGCCTTGCCATCAGCGTACTGCAGGAATAAGCAAACATCGCCGGTATATGTAAAAAGATTTCTATTGAAACAAGAAAGATCAAATACGAAACAGCTTTACTTTCATTATTGAGCAACGAGATTGTTGTGAGATTAGAGACGTATCTTCCAGGATCTTCCTCGTCACGGAAGAGGGGCAGAAGCCCCTTGTGCGCATATGGGACATGAGCAGGATCGAAGAGGTTCTCTACCAAAACATCATACCTGCACAGGTGATCTGTGAACATGTACGGTACTGCAAGCATCAGTGTTGAAATTAAACAGAAAGAGTGAGCTTTATTTTACCCCAAGAAGAGATCTCTCATGCCGAACACGGTGAAGTAGGACGGGTCGTCAATCTCCGGCATGTACGGCGGCCGCTTCCTCTGCAGCACGTCCCTGTACTCGGCCTCCGTCCTGGGGAAAAACCACAGGATTTGGTTCTGCACCACGCTCGGGTACGACGCCACGCACGCCCTGCTGTTCTTGTGCACCGGCGGGCCGAGCGCCGGCGCCTGCGGGATGAACGCGCAGGCGCCGGCGCCGTCGAAGCACCAGCCGTGGTACACGCACTGGAGCCGGCCCTTGCCGTCGATGCGTCCCTCGGAGAGCGGCGCGAGGCGGTGCGGGCAGGCGTCGTCGAACACGCGCCACTCGCCGGCGGCGCGGTCGTACCAGGCCACGACGCGGAGCCCGAGCACCGTCTTGCCGTGCGGCGCGCCGGCGTCGAGGTCGCACACGGGGGCGAAGGGGTACCACTGGTCCAGCCAGTCGAACGAGCCGTCCCCGGGCACCGACGACGGGGCCGGCGCTGCTTCACCGGCCCGTGGCGCCTCGCGCGCCGATACGGCGGACGCCGCCAGCCGAGGACGCTGCCTTCGTGGGGAGACGACGCGGGTGCCGCAAGGCCGTGAAGACTTCAATGGCGCGGACGCGGCGGTGGCGGCGAAGGGACGTGTGGCGCGTCATGCACGTTCGTTTGGCTTCTTAGCCACGAGTACTTTTGTCTAGAACAAATGAGCACTGACCATTAAAGCCACGAGTATTTTTGTCTTAAAACAAATCAGCACTGGCCATCAGCCACCAACCAGCAGTATTTTTCTCCAGTACGAATCAGCAGCATCAGCCACGTGCGACCGGTCAGCCGAAGGCCTTCACGGCAAGTAAGGTCAGGGGTCCGATCGAGTTCATTGTGTCGTCTTGCTGTGATCACGGAGCCGCCACGCCAGTGCTCCAAAGCGTCCGATCTCAGTCGCGTGGGAGCGAGGCTGCCTGCCGGGGCTCAATCCAAACATATCTCCGAGCATCTCCAAAGACTAGCTAAATTATTTTTTAAAGTTAAATTTAGCTATTGTTAGAGAAAAATCGTTTCCAACAGACTCTGTAAATGACTCTCCAAATTTAGTGGCTCTTCATCCCACTTTATTCGCTAGCTATTTTTAGCTAGCCTACCTCACTAGTCATCTTTACAGAATCTATTGGATTACTCTGTTATTTGTTAGTCAAATCTATTTTTAAGAGAAGCTAAATTAGTAGATTTGACTAGTCTTTTTAACTAATCTCTTGGAGATGCTCTCGGCTGGGAACTCAAAATATAGGAGGTAAACATCTGAATCCAACACATGATTCGTGACCATGTGAGATAACCACCGCGGTATCATCATGTACAAATTCCTCGGATTTCCTTGATCAACATGCTACTCCCCGGAGGAACCTGAACAAATTCCTCGGAGTACGAAGAAGACAGGATATTCAGGTTGGCAGGGCAGCAATGTAGCCATGGGATGATGAGTATACGAAGCCCATCGGGCTTGTGCATGCGTTGGCCCATGAGTCCATTGTAACAGAACCTTCTATTTTCCCCTTGCGTTCTTGCTCCTCCTTCCTGAATCTCTGAGTTTACGTCTTCGTCGTCCTTGATCGGTGGCCCAGACTCAAAAAAAAATGACAGATGGCCATGTTCGTCTGACTGGTGGCAGGTGGCTGGTGCTGGTTTATACTGAGAAAAAATACTGCTGGTTTATACTGAGAAAAAAATACTACTGGTTGACTGGTGATTGGTGACTGGTGGTCGGTGCTGATTCGTTCTGAGAGAAAAGTACCGCTGGCCGGTGGCTGATAAACCAAACGATCGGAAAGGATAATTACAATTTTCTACGGTACTGTGGAAGGAAATTCGTGAACGCCTACCAAATCATGCAGCCATAGTTGTTGACTCGGGACTCCACTTGGCAGCGCCGGCCGCTAGGCGCTATCTCGCCAGCCACCGATCGCAGCCGCCGTACGGGCACGCACATCGCACGCCGCGCGCCACACCTCCCACCTAACCGATCGAAAGAAACCCACCCGCTGCCGCCTACTACTACTCACCGGGTTTAGCTTTCCGCGGATCGCGCGCAGGCAGAAAAAAGCCAGAAACGCTAGCCCAACCGCCTGCCTACACATACACCGGAGGCGAAGGCGAGCAGGCCGGGGCGGCGAAGGGAGGCCGACCGGAAGAGGCGAGCGGCGCGGCCATCATGGCGGCGAGCGCGAGGAGGGGGAGCGTGTGGGAGATCCAGGCGGCCGACGTGGGGGCGGCGGGGCTCGCGGCCGCCGAGGCGGGAGCGTTCCTCGCCGCGCTGCGCTCCGCCGCGGCCGCGGCCGGCTCGGGGGCGGCCGGGGACGCCGTGTGGGCGGCGGTGGCGGCCGCGGGGGTGCTGCGGCCGGAGCACCCGCACGCGCTGCACCAGCTCGTCTACTACTCCGTCTACGCCGGGTGGGACCGCGCCGCACGCGGGCCGCCGCCGTACTGGTTCCCGTCACCGTAAGTCGATCGCCGCCGGTTAATGCTTTCGGGATGGAAACAGGGCACCTTCATTCGATCATTTCTAGCAGTAGCTTAGCAGCTTCCACCCACGTGCTCGCCAAGTTTGGGTCGACACGAACGAGCATCATTTCTAGCACCCTGTCTGACGTGCGATACTGTGATGTGCCTGTAAACACCCATTGCAAATTCCAAGCGACTATCAGGGAGCTGACCGCATCATTTATTAGTTAGGCTCTAGATGCTCTTGCTGCAGTATCGACTATCGAGTATGCTGCTCTGCACGTTGTTGGCGGCATAAGAGGTTCGATTGTTGCAGGATTGACTGTAAGCAAACAAACCTGGGGAGATTGATGGAAGCAAACGGACCAAAGCTGTTAGGATCGTCGTACAAGGACCCTATATCCAGTCTTAGCCACTTCCACAGGTTTTCGGTAGAGAACCAAGAGGTCAGTTGCTCTAATTTAGTCAAATATAATCCATGTATGAGTAAACAGAAAAAAAAAACACTTCAGAAGTTCTCTTCTTCTTTTTTTCAGAATTTTTCGGCACAAAAGTGCTTATCTGAATTCTGAACTTAGTTGTTGGATGGATATTTCATTTTGCCTTCAACAGTGTGTGATCCTAGCCTCCTTGGTGGTTCCCGTTTCAGGTCTACTGGTCAATGGTGCTAAAGCAGCTCGCAGTCAAGTTTCAACAAGAACCAAAGGCAATTCTAAGTACATCAGATAGGACAAAGAAAGGAGGAACATGGCTTCAAGGTGCGGTGCTCAACATTGCTGAATGTTGTCTGCTACCTTGCCCTTCCCTGAAGAGGACAGATGACAGTACTGCTAT
This sequence comes from Echinochloa phyllopogon, assembly GCA_033239725.1. Taxonomy (NCBI): domain Eukaryota; kingdom Viridiplantae; phylum Streptophyta; class Magnoliopsida; order Poales; family Poaceae; genus Echinochloa; species Echinochloa phyllopogon. The sequence goes on from BTCW01000018.1 coordinate 2,753,152, forward strand.
TATTTGGAGGGATGAAGGCCTTGATGATCATCCAGTGAACCGTATGTCGCTGAAGGAGCTTCGTAGCCAAGTGATGTATGTTTCCTACTCCTGAACTAAGAGTTGAAATCATACTATATTTTCTTTGAGCTTTTCTGCGAATTATTCTTCATCATGGCTTTGTTGCAATGCCATTTTTCAGAACCGTTGCAAATGCATTAGATACCATGTTCCAGAAAGGGGATCGGATTGCAATAGACATGCCTATGACATGCGATGCAGTCATCATATATTTGGCAATCATCCTTGGTGGCTTTGTTGTTGTGTCAATAGCAGATAGTTTTGCACCTCAGGAGATTGGTATTCGCATGGGTGTCTCAAAAGCTAAGGCAATTTTTACTCAGGTGAGACGTCAAGAAAGCCTATCATGGTATATCCATTTAGCACTATATGCGCGTTCATTCTAAATTACACAAATTTCAGGATTTCATTATTAGAGGAGGAAAGAAAGTCCCACTTTACAGGTACGACTAAGCAGTGCATTTTAGTTTGAATTTATGTTTTGGGAAATAAATCTGCTCATTTTTGTACCTGATGTGTAAACTTGTAGTTTGCAATTATATACAACCTCCATCCTATGGAACCATCCGCTTGTATTATTTGGACAACTTATTTTTTTACCTTATACTTAACTGAACTGAATACTAAAAGTACATACTAATCACCAGCACACATCTTAGTGGCTCATAACAACTACATTCTTTTAGCCGTGTCGTGCAAGGGACTTCATCTAAAGCTGTTGTGATTCCTGCAACTGGAGGTCATCTTGGAGTTACACTGAGGAGTGTTGATATGTCCTGGAAAGATTTTCTTTCTCGTGCTGCTGGAAGGTAGGTACTACATTTTCTCTCTCCCTTGTCACACACAAATAAAGGGAAATTTAAACTTTAGATGATTCTGAATTTCTTCTCTTATGAAGATTGAGCATGCCTTCATTGCAAAGTAACATTATCTCTTGGATTTGCAGGTCATCTACTTATTCTCCAGTTTATCAACCTGTGGATGCGCTAACTAACATACTATTTTCTTCAGGAACAACTGGTATCCTAGAACTACCTTCCTTTTATCTTTTTCTGCTTGCACTATATTTCAGGTTCACATTAATATTGGCTGTTTCATTTACTTCTTGTCAGGCGAGCCAAAAGCTATACCATGGGCACAACTTTCCCCCATAAGATGTTCAGCTGATACCTGGGCCCATTTGGATGTTCGTCCACAGGACATAGGCTGCTGGCCTACCAACCTCGGCTGGGTTATGGGACCTATAATCCTGTACTCATGCTTTCTAGCTGGTGCTACTTTGGCTTTATATCATGGATCTCCACTTGGACGTGACTTCTGCAAATTTGTACAGGTGTGTTTAGCATGACGTGCGCCTTACTTGCTTTCAGCTGCTAAAAGGATCTATCCTTTTTACTTGCATATACCGTAGTTCTGTTAGTTTTGAGCTTCATTATGTTATGTTCCATTAGCTCCCGTTCAAGTAGCATAGGCATAGCTTAGTTCACACACGTTTGTTGATAGCTCTAGCATACCTCTACTGAGTAACCGCCCAATCTCAAATCTGCTTGTGGCTCTGTGCTTCTGAATTCTTTTTTCTTTAATTTCGTATTCTAAAGTCCTTTTTTACAGGTAGTTTTTTTTTATCAAATGATGGGCAATGCATATCATAGTAGAACAAAAATACAAAGAAAATCAGGCTGTCCTTATGTACCCCAAGACTATTCCTCCAAAATGTTTTGCAGGATGCTGGTGTGACAGTATTAGGAACTGTGCCTAGCCTGGTGAAGTCATGGAAAGCTAGGAACTGTGCTAAAGGGCTTGACTGGACCAAAATCAGGTGAGTAGAAGGCATTCATCTTCCTCACAAACTCACATTCTGGTAGAAGGATTGTTACAGTATTATACATGCAGGGTACTAGGCACAACAGGGGAGGCTTCTGATATTGATGATAATCTGTGGCTTACTTCACGAACCTCATACAAGCCCATCATTGAATGTTGTGGGGGCACAGAGCTGGCATCTTCATACATTCAAGGGAGTCTTTGGCGACCACAGGTCTTTGGCGCTTTTAGTGGCGCGTCAATGTCCACTGGGTTTGTCATACTTGATGATCAGGGAACCCCATATGTAAGTATCCCTTCAAATTTGTTTAATATGTTGAGGCATAACCAGTTGAGTTGGCTATGATAGCCTGATGATGTACCTTGCGCTGGAGAAGTGGGTCTCTTCCCTTTGTATTTTGGCGCTACTGATCAGCTTCTCAATGCTGACCACGACAAGGTTTACTTTGCTGGAATGCCCATCTACAAAGGAAGGGTACGGACTTGCATATCTCAGATATCCATTTAGATTTATAAATAATCAGTTCCTATTTGATTTTTTTACACAAGCTAGATCGCATGGTTGCTGTCTACCAAAACTGTCATGAAATTTGAGCTGCTTGGCTGTCTACTGAAGTCTGATGAATTTACACTAAACATATACAAAATCGTCATTCTTCGCTTGTAAAATTATTTGCTGACCAAACTAAAGTACTGAGCCCAGTAACATGCTATTATAAGGTATAACCGTATAAGTTATAAACAAGCTGGTGAGTAATCCTATTTTGTAATGGTGCGGCAGCAACTCAGACGACATGGCGATATAATCCAGAGGACAGTCGGTGGGTACTATATTGTTCAGGGAAGGGCAGATGACACCATGAACCTTGGAGGAATTAAGGTTGAACCTTCTCTTTTTCAATATTTTTTGTCCCTTTTACCATATCTGGATTTGATGAAATTAAATAAACATTGTTAACATCTGGATATGCAGACAAGTTCAGTGGAGATAGAACGGGTATGCAATAGAGCTGATGAAGGTCTGCTAGAAACAGCTGCAGTTAGCATCAAGCCCGCTGGTGGGGGACCAGAACATCTGGCTATCTTAGCAGTGCTGAAAGATAGATCAGCCCAATACGATGTGAATCTCCTCAAAAGCAAATTTCAGAGGGCCATTCAGAAGAATCTCAATCCTCTTTTCAGGGTAAGTCCTTCCCGCTTCTGCTTTCAATATCAAACGATCAGCATACACTGAGATCATTGGAATCATATGTTAATCTTGACAGGTGAGCTATGTCAAAATTGTTCCTGAGTTCCCAAGAACTGCTTCAAACAAGCTTCTGAGAAGGGTCCTGCGGGATCAACTGAAGCAGGAACTCTCAAATCACAGCAAACTCTGACCTGAGTCACTGAGTGGTGTGACTGTTCCGCCTACCTTCGATGCAGAATGCCTTTCACGTGTCACAATATTAATATTGAATTCACCCATTCCATTTCAACAAAGCGGTTTAATAAAGATGCATCGATCACTGGGTTGCGCGGAGGGCTCCAGGATGCTTTGTTTGGTACTTTGATATTATGCTCAGAAAATGTCAAGGTGATAGTATAGTAGTGTTGTTTCCCTTTTTTGGCACAATTTCAGCCCTTATACGGTCGCTGCTCCTTTTTAAAAAAGGAATCATGAAAGGACAACTAGTCCAAAGAACATTTGCAAAGAACAATGTATTTGATAAGATCATCCCAAAGAATCCAAATGTTGCACCTTTGCTCGCTATCATTGTCCCAAAGAATCCATCCAGTTGACCTTGGGATCGGTCGGCGGAGCAGATGCTGCCTGCAGGCGAAGTAGCAGCCGTGGTGAAAGTGCAGTGCTCAATGTTGCTGAATGTTTTCTGCTACTTCTCTTTTGAAGGTCAACGGAAAGGGAGAGAATCCCCCACCTGATTTTCATTTCAAAATGGCGCCTGACCAGCCCGCAACATAGCATAAAAAGTTTACAACAGGATTTTTTTTTTTGGGTTTACATTGGCGCAGTAAAAACTTGTGCTACTTTGTCCTTCCCTGAAGGTGATTGATGGCAGCACAGCTATATATATTGTCTGGAGGTATTTAGGCTCTGATGATTATACAGCTATGTCTCATTGAAGGAGCTTCGCAGTGAAGGATGTGTGCTTCATTATGAAGACTAGAGAAAGAAGCTTACCCACAAAAATGTTACCAATTTTACTGTGATATTGCTGCATGAACGTCTATTCCTTAAATCAATAATAGACGTTCAGACCTAAAATCAATCCTAAATGTTATCATTTTTAATAAAACTGGAGGGGTTCTGTAAATGTTGCGATTTTAAGATTGTTGCTGCAAATTTCCTTTGTACATGTTTCGACTCGACACGGGTGCTCCCATTTTTTTAGATTTATTTAAGAATTTTTTGACGTTATTCTTTCAATGGTAGGCAACATGCCCGCCGCATCGATGTGCTTGTGGTGACTTTGTTAATCTCGAGACCAACCGGCATAATCTCTCGGTGGTGCTCGTAGGGTAGGGTTGCATGCATGTATTCAAGAGGTGAGTATGCGTGCCTATTTGTGATGTCTTTATTTGTGCTGTGTAATTCGCAAAAAAAAAAGCCTACAGTATGCATTGCAGTCATCTTATATTTGGTTACCATCATTGGTGCCTTTCTTGTGCCTATAGCAATCAGTTTTGCATATCAGGAAATAGGCTCACACGAGTGTTTCAAAAGCAAAGGCAACCTTTACTCAGGTGATACATTAACAAGGCTTGCGTAATTCAACCACTAATAGAAAAAGCAGGAGAGGGGTTCTAAATTTCACAAGATTTCAGGACTTACTTTGTTTGCTTGTTAAGATATTTTTCTTATAACTTAATTTACTCATTTTAAAGGAAAAAATAGAAGTACATGTCCTCGTGAACTTAATGATTAACTGGTAAATTTTGTAGCTTCCAATTATTTAGAATCCATCCGGTGAAAAATATTTTTTGCGTTGATTTTAGAACTTAGCTCTTAACATAATAATTCTCAGTAATACAATAAAATAGCTGATATTTCTTGTCTATGGACACAACTTCCTGGCTTCCTGCTATTAGATGTTCAGCTGATATGTGAGCAAATTTGGGTATTCGTTTGCAGGACATATTTTGCTGGCCTACAAATCTGGGCTGGGTTATAGGACCTGCAGCTGCAGCCGTGTACTCGTGTTTCAGAAACGGCAGTAGTTATCATCAAACCCATTGAGACGGAGCTATACGCTTCCCATTCGAATTATAGAGAACTGGTTAGGATACATAACAGCTCCTTCCTATAATCAGTTGAGTTAAACTCACTTCCTCACATCCACTTGATACTGGACCTGAAACTTCTTGTGTTGCAAGGTACATACAAAGAGATGTTGCATTAGCAGCCACACACGTATAATCTTAGCATCCATTCCTACTTACATAAAATTTCCTACCAGATTTTCTTGTGTTTTTCTATGAGATCACGAAGTGAAAGTCTGTGTCATTACAATTTATAAGCCTCTGCATGCCCAATTATTATAGCACGCAAGAGTGACCTAGAAAGTCACGCGCGCCCGAAACAAGGCCGTGCTCATATATATTTCGTTGGAACAAGCCGTGCTTGTACAGCAGAACAGCATCCGTATCCTGACTTTACGCACGCCAGGCACGGAATAATGTCTACTGCAAGACGGCTTAAATTGACTAGCGCGAAGCTCAGTTGACAGAAGAGGATAACGAGACAAAAAAAAAATTCTTGTGCACGTCAAAGTTGAAGGAGTCAAGATTCAAGACGCACATTGTTCTCCCCCCTTGTCCTTGCTGCCGTGCACCGGCACATGTCATGTTTTCTATGTGTAGGAATTCTTTCTTTTTTTAATGCAACGGCATATGTGATGTAGCGACTGAATTTGTTATCTTTTCCGAACCACAGCCGCTGAAATACGGTCTAATTGACGCTTTCAAATTTGGATTGTCTTGTTGTGTTGTGCAAATACAGAATTGAGTTCGGTGCACGGGGAATCCGGTTACCTGAAAACAGAGGGGCCTGTCCAACTTACAGAATCCAAACCTGTTACGTTCCAACTGCCAGCTAATATAGCTGTTATCATATCGCATCATGCATCCACGCTGCAAGTGACGTGGTGATTACTAAACAACGAGTAGAAAATGTAGAATGTTCCAAGTCATACGCAGGTTTCGTGTCATCCCTGCACCCGTCTTCTTTTTCCAGTACTAGCAGCTAACTGCCAGTCAGCGTGTCCTGGGAAGTTTCTTGGTTGGAACTTGGCATTTTGGCAGTGCTATATATGACCGTTTAATTCCCATTTTGAAGCAAAGACACATCTGCCTTGTTTAAAGTCTGTTTGAGCCTTTTAGGGAATATGTCAGTACAAACTTCACTAAACTTGCGCACTTCATTAAAAAAAACAAGGAGTTGGCTCAGCATGCCATCTCTCTTGCAGAGACTGTACAGGTACACTACTGGAGTCACAAGGTCTTCTACAATTCCATGGTATCACGAGGTGGATTTCAAAGGTCTATGGGTGAATCCAGTAAAAAAAAGGTCACTAGTACACTTCTTTTCTATGAACAATATGGAGTCATGGCATTATCTTATTCAATCCAACAGGTGGGCTAGATGGAATTGGGTCACTTAACCCGTATCAAGTTTTAAAACGCAACAATTTCCCTATAAACAATTCAATTCTTGCAAATTTCCCTATAAAAATAAAAAAATCCCACAACTCCACTGCTGAATGAAACAAAAATCGGACGCATGGAACACCAATTGGATGGAAGAATTATTAGAACCTTCCGAAGTCAACCTCAAACCGCATGACGCCTGACAACGAACCAAACCGAAACTACTCCTACCTCAGAGAGAAAAAAAAAAGAAAAAAGAAAAAAAAGAAAGAAAAGAAGAGACAAGAAGGAGACGAGGAAATCTCCCGAGACCCGCGTGGTCGTCCGGTCCAGAGCGGGGGGCGGCCGGCAACGACGAAACCCGCGCAGCCAACGCCGCCGCCACCACCTCCTCCTCCTCCTTCCCCCCGTCGCCGTCCCGTCCAGTTCCCGCGATCCAGACGACCCCGTCCGCCTCGGCCTGCGCGCACCTTTCCCGCCCGCCTCCACCGCTTCAAGAGTCCGCCCACGGGCTTTCGTCGCGGAGATCCTGTGGCCGAGAGCGAGTCCATCCGAGAACCAGGCGGTGGCGTTTGCGGGGAGATCGATTGGACATGGAGGCGGCGGCGGCCGTGGCTGCGGGTGGCGCGGGCCTGACCAGGTGGCAGGCGGCGGCGCTGGCCGCGGTGGCCGGATGGGTCTGGGCGGCCTCGTTCTACAATCTCACCCGCCGGGCTCGCGCGCTGGTCCAGCCGTGGGTCACGCGCCGGGTGCATGCCGAGACGCCGGCCATCCTCAGGTTCCAGGTCCGTCCGCGCGCGCGCCATCTCTGTCCTCCCCTCTCCGCCACCGGCAAATTTCACGAATGAATTTAGTGCATTTATCTTTAAAAAAATAGTGCATTTGCAGCGAGGTTTTTTTTAGGAATTGTAGCGCGCGATTTGATGCTTTAGCTTGGGCTTCCTGTTCCTGGCGTTTTCAGGATTAATTACTTCGTAGGAATAATAAGGCCTGGTAGAGGGATGGATGTGATTGGATTAACTCGACAAGTTTTAGATGAAATTGGCTTGAACTTGATCTCCTAAACGTAACTAGTATGGATGGGCAATCAACAGAGATAAATGTGCCTTACAAAATCGTTTGTATCCTAGTCTTGTGCATTTGCTTATCTTCGATGTTTCACCCCTTCATTTGTAAGGTTCTGAAGTTAAATCCTGTTGACTATTGGATTGTTGCAGAGGTTGCAACACAAGCTGCTGGACAATTTCTTCTCTGTGCTGTCATGCGTTGTCTCTGTTCCCTTCTACACGGGATTCCTCCCGCTCCTCTTCTGGGTATGTCTTGTGGCACACTGATCGCCTCTCTTTCTCCATTTCCTGCAGCAACTCCCTATAATTCTGAATTGTTTCTGTTTTTATACATGCTGTAGAGTGGACACGGCAAGCTGGCTAGGCAGATGACCCTCCTCATGGCTTTCTGTGATTACCTCGGCAACTCTGTCAAGGTTTGTCATATGTTCCTCATATGATAGAAGGGATAAGCATGGGGTTTAGCTGTTGACCCTCTTGATGTTTCTCTATGCAGGACATGGTATCTGCTCCTCGGCCATGCTCTCCTCCTGTAAGAAGGGTGACAGCTACAGAAGATGAGAAAGAAAATGCCATGGAATATGGGCTTCCATCATCGCATGCCCTAAATACTGTTTGTTTGATGGGGTATACTCCTGCTCTTATTTATATAGGGGAAGCTTGAAAAGAATCATCAACTGATGCTGCTTTTGATCAATGCAGATATCTATTACATTATGTCCTCACGTATGGAGAACATGGCGGTGTTATGATTGCTGCAGGCTTATCTCTAGCTTTCTTGCTTGTTATGCTAGTTGGCATTGGTGAGTTGCAGTTCTTAAGGCAACTATTTTTCTCGACTTTATCAAAAGATTCTGACGATTTGGTTTACCTGAAATTGGCAGCAAGGATATATTTGGGTATGCACAGTTTGACCGATGTTATTGCTGGAATCAGTTTTGGCATTGTCATCCTTGCATTCTGGTTGGTTGTCCACGACCATGTCGATGCCTTTGTTGTGTCTGGACAAAATGGTACGTCCATATACCTCAGTACTTGTGTGCTGCTTTTTTTGGAGGCATATTAGGTGTAGTAGTATTCAAAGTTGAAAAGTATCCTGATGATTTTTCCCCCTTCGCAGTTGCATTCTTCTGGGCAGGCCTTTCTCTATTGATGTGCTTTGCATACCCGAAGCCAGAATTCCCTACTCCTAGCTTTGAATACCACACAGCATTCAACGGAGTTGCTTTTGGAATTGTAAGAACTCTGTTTCTGACTAACCATTGCTTAATCTCAAATTGCTCACGTCACAGTTGATTCTGGTCAAACTGAAGATATGATGCACACGTTCTCCTGTACTAGCCTTAAGACTAGAAAATCAAGGTACTTTAAGTTAAAATAGCATGGAATGGTTTCTGGTTAGTTCTCGCCTTGCTCTACCATCTTTGGTTATAATATCTCTAGTTTCTAATCCATTTCATTGATGGAATGCATAAAGTTTGTCATTGACTAAATATCTGTACCATCCCAAATAAATTATGTGGTACAGAATTAGTTATCTAATGATGATTTAGGCCAATCACTCTCTTGTATCATGTTCACAATTCAAAACAGAAAACTTTAGCCTTTCAGCCATGTCTTCTTTCTTATTGTTTCAGTACAACCTTTCACCATTCTGAATTATACTGTCTACATGAAGCATCTCTGACATTTTCTTTTGAAAACCATTCAGGTCTTCGGCATCCAGCAAACCTACTTTCATTTCCACACACCTGATGCCCCCCTCATCTTCAGCCCACAACTGCCCCTGCTCACATTCGCCGGGCGTGTCCTCGTTGGGATCCCAACCATCCTGGTCGTGAAGTTCTGCAGCAAGGCGCTGTCCAAGTGGCTGCTGCCTGTCATGTGCAGCACCCTGGGCATCCCCATTGTATCGTCTTGCTATGTTCCTACCCTGAAAGTTGACAACAGCAAGAGCAAGCCCGATGCGAAGCATGGTGCTGGGTACCTCCAGAGGGTGTTCTCCCTCTTTCCCCAGAAGGCGTACGATGTGGACACAGGCATCAGGTTCGTCCAGTACGCCAGCCTCTCGTGGTCCGTGGTCGACCTGGTGCCAGCTATATTCACTCATTTAAATTTGTAGCCAGCTACTCAATAATTCAGGGTGCAGTTTCATTTTTACTAATTCTGTTGCTCCTAAGGGGGGTGTTCCTACTCGTAAGACATGGATCATCTTATGAGGCTGTAAATCCAACGATCTGTCCCTTGTTTTTTTTGTATTGTATTGTATGTTTGCCTAGGTGCTTTCACCACGGGTGATGCTTCTGTAGAGATGTTGTGTAAGTAAGTAAGCAGGAAGTATTAATGTTGTTACTATCACTATTGTTCCATGACACAAGTGCCCACTGTAGGGCCACGTCTAACCTGCATCGAATTCAGATTCTTAACTGCAAAGAAATGTCTTTCCTTGCTTGCCTTGCATGTCTTTTGTGGACCATATGTGCACAAGTACACTCATATAATCTCTGCGTGTGTTCAGATTTTTGCCTTACTTTTTTATTTTGCATAAATGTATAGGTTACATGTCATAATGGTATTGGACATGAAAAATTATGGCAAAGGCGTTTTTAAACTTTACAAGGCTTGTTAAACGATGATGCCTGCATGACCATCACGTTTGAGATTGAAGCCTATAAATTACATGTCACTTTGAACTCGGCAATCCTGAGGCCGGTTCATGCGAGGCGGCGCTCCGCTGGTGGCGAAAGCGACTGGGGAGAATGGATGGGCAACCAATCGCCGTTAGCCAGTGGGTTTCCGACGAATCCAGGTCAGGACACCTCCCTGTCACTTGTCATGTGCAGGTGCTATACCCCAGACGACATGGCACGTTCTGTGGGCAGGGAGGCACTTCCAGAAGCTCGATGTTGCCTTTTCAATTCAACAAAGAAAAATGAATCATCGAAACCACAGGTTGTATCGAATCCAGCCGCGGATCGTCAGGTAAATAACGCTTGCAGCGGAACATAATAATAAACAACGAAAAGCCCACAACTTACGCAGATGATGCTGTCATAGTACTCCAGGGGTAACGGAACTTCCTAGCACATTAACACCACACACAAAAAAAAGGACAGCAGGCCCAGTAATGTTACCATCAACCAATCAAAATACCCTGTTGCATGCTTGGCTGGCATCTAACAAGGGAGATCAACCGCCCTTCAAGTGAGACTAGCTCAGGGCTCGTATACATGACAGAATTTCAAAAAAATATGGAAATTGCAATGTTACAGATCGCACACGCACGGATCATTCGTTCCACTGGTGTTCCTGTGCTGTGCTTCACCCCATCTTTATCCAAAGCAAAATCACAGGCAAAACCAGGACTCATTCAAATGCTGGTTGCAAAGAATGCTACAACTTGACTACTTGTGCTTAAAATGTAAATTCTATACGGCAAATCGAGGTAGTCAGAAAAAAAACTAATGGCTCAACATAGAACCATACAATTGTTCACCTCTACAAGAATCACAAAAAAAAAAGAAAATGAAAAAAAAGTGAGGAAGAAAGGGGAACAAAATGAATACAACGGGAACAGTTTCCTCTCATAATACAGATTGCTGCTTGATGCTTGAACCCACCACTGCAGCACCCCCAAGCCAAAAGCATCAACCAGTTAGAGATAAGTGAGAACACAATCAGGTCCTTCCAGCTGTTGTAGGTATACACTTGAATCATGATGTGGCAGAGCAGCCCACGACAGCCAAAGAGCCATGGGCAAAAATAATAAGAATAGCACACGGGGGGATTCGAGCAAAAAAATATCTGCAACCAGGAAACTTCACCTATCTATCAAACCTTTGCTGCAGATCCACATCATTTTGAATCACAGGAAATAGTCAGGTGTCCTACGAGTTACATCTGGCTCTCCCCTTCTTGGGGCTGGCTCAAACTGCAGAATCACAGATCAGAACTCATAAGACACCACAAAGTACACATGAAGCCAGATATAAGAGTTAGAAATCAACAACATGAAAATATATCAATTTTACGGAGTGAAAAACAATCAGTCCAGCACTTCAATAGGGTTCATATTCAATAGATATCCTCTGAGCTATCTTCTCGATGTCAATCAATCTAATCAATTCGATTGTTTTGTCTCATTTGAGGTGCAAGAGCAACATTATTGTTTCTTTTAGACAATTGCTGAATTGCACATTATTCTCCATGTCATAAATTATCACAAGGCCTGTTCAGAAAAGCAAGCATCTGTTGCAAAGAAAATGTACCTGAATGAAAGTATGCTCCCTGCAATCATCCACTTCCAAGATTGATGCCATGTTCCCACAGCGATAGCAATAATTAGGTGCGCTAAATATGGTCACAACTTTTTGCTCCTGTTCAATATGATTAGTATTGATCAGAAATATGAATGGGACCACAAGAAGAGTGTATGCTTCAGAAACAGACACTTACATGAGCCCAATTGAATCCCTCCATGACCAATTGGTGAGCTCTAGCAATAAGCCTTAAGTTATTGGTATGGTTGAACTGCTCTGATATATCCTGGAATAACAGAATTTGGCAGTGTCAATACATATATAAGATGATATGTACTATGTGCCACCATAATTTGTGATTGATCAGATAATTTATGTACCTGTCCGAAGGTATATCCAGCACCACGTGGAGAAATACCCCAACCACATCGATCGTCTGGATCAGACCACAAAAGATCACACATTGGACCTTCATGAGGAACTTCTTGAACGCGATCGAAGTTGCGGATATTGTCAAGGGTCTCGATTGATGGTGATAATCCACCATGCAAGCAAAATATTTCTGACTCAACCTATGAAAAGGGCAAACAACTTGAATGTCAAATTCACTAGATACACATGTAAAGCATCCTAAATAAGAAAACACTGCCATACACACCAATGCCGTCAAGGGGAAGTAATCAAATAGGTCCGTGAAGGTTTTCCAGACGTTTGCATTTCCATACCTGCAATGAGCACAGAATGTATATGTTATAATCTTATCTTGCTGAAAAGGGGGTTGTATTGTCAATTTTATTTGGACATAGGCCAAGTAGAGCAATAGGTCAATTCTATTTGTACATGGTCAATTCTAAAAAAAAAGGATGCAATGCAAGATTTGGATGTCCTTTTATACTATCTGGGCCCAGCAGAGAAATAAGCCTTAGGCATGTTGTACTAAATTTAGTTTTCAAGGACAAGGCGATGCCACTAGTGCCTTTTTTCTTTTACTTCCAAAATCCTGCTTAGTGATATCAAGATAATATTTTGCAGAGAACAATAGCCAAAATACAGATACTCACTTCCTTAAGCACTCATCATAGAATCCATAAACTTGAGTGATCTGCATGTGATCAGCAAATAATTTAACTAAAAGCTTGAGTTTGTAGAAGCTGATAACAGCAAATGAAAGATGCAGCAAGAAAAACTCAACAGTAACAATCTGTGCACCAACAAAGGTATACCTGTCGGCTTTCATGGTTTCCCCTGAGAATGGTGATCCTCTGAGGATAGCGAACTTTTAAAGCCACCAAAAGCTGCTTGTTACATGGGATAAAATTAATACCAAGGGATAGCAAAGTTGCAGAATTTAGGGAATTAAGCGTGTACACCAAAAGGCAAATATGATCAGAGTGCACACTACACACTTATACTGGTGCATAAAGCCATTAATGTTTACAGACTAATATTACTCTTACCGTGACAGTTTCAACAGAATAGTAGCCACGGTCAACATAATCTCCCATAAACAAGTAGTTTGTATCTGGACACTGGTAAACAAAAGCAGGTGTCAAAATATTAAAATTTGGACCTGTTTCTTTACAGATCAAGAGGTGACAAGAATATGAAAAAAAAAAGAATCAAAAAGATAGATACCTTTCCACCAATTCGGAAGAGTTCGGCAAGATCATGAAACTGTCCATGAATATCACCACAAATTGTAACAGGACTCTTTACAGGCTGCAAGCATGATGACAAAACCAAACACCAAAAGTCAAATACCATGAGCAAATAAGAACTATATCTCTGAATTTGGTGTCTAAAAGGCATAGATCATCTGAATGCACCTTTTGGTATTTAAATGTTGGTGAAGGCTCCAAAATCTTTAAGGTGTATATCCATCAGGATGCCAATTAAATAAATTATAAACCCATACAGTTGACAGACTTGATACATTTACAATGAAAGATGAGTATGGTCTGCCATGAACTAAAATGGTACAGGTTACAATTCAAAGTCTATACTCTCTAGTTCAGGAATCTTTTATTGAACTCTACTGGAATGTCCAACATTTTTTATCGTTCCAAACTGAGCTGTCTTCACTGCCATACTACAAACTATTAAGAACCAGTTTTCATTGCTGATTGGGTCAAACATTATACTAGCTATTAAGAAAACTGAAGATATCCCAAACATGATGCCTCAATTGATCTTAAAAAGGAACTCATGATCTCTACAACAACACAATCGATCATCTTAGCACATCAAGATGTAAAACAGCGTACCTGAACATTGCTCTCCTCCATCAGAATCTCCTTTGCCTTCTCACACAGAGCTCTGACCTGTATGGTAAATTGCACTGGATCAGAACCTCCCCCTTCCCAGCAGAGCAAACCTATGATGACTACTAATTTTACACATGGCTTTGCAAATGTATCAGACAATCACAAGGTGAGGGGATGTTTACATCTTGGAGCAATTTTACGCCCCCTAACATTCTCCGTGTAGCATAAATCGAGGTAGCAAAGTTACTTTGTTACCAGAAATCTTAGGAAAATGAGCAGCCGTAATCGTTTCAGATAAAGCAGACAAATTAATGCAGAGTTGGAAAGACCGGAAGGGGGGCCAAAAAAAACATTCTTTTTTGCGTTCACCAGCCTCAAAAAGTGGCGCCCTGCTCAAGCAGACAGTATAACCACATCCCCAGCTCGTAACCGCCCAGCACCCGCCCGAGCAAATCAAACGCCCCCGGCATCGGAACGCGCCCCGCGCCCCGATCTCCCCCGGGGGAAGCCTCCCCGCCCCGCAATTCCGGCAGATCTGGTGAGACCCCGCCTCGAACCGAGAAGAGAGAAGGCGCGTTACCTCGGGCTCGGGGAGCGGCTTGCACTGCATGAGCCGCTCGATCTGGTCGTCGAGGCCGCCATGGGGGCTGCTCATCTTGGCCGCGGGAGGAACCCTAGATCTGGGCGGGGGCGCGCGCGCGCGTGAGAATGGAGGAGGGCGGGGGGAAGGCGGGGGAGGGAGGAGAGAACGAGAGAGGTGGGGAGGAGGGAGGGGGGCAAAATGTCGGGAAAGTTGCAAGGGACGGTGGTTATATAATTGCGAGTTTGGAGGCTACCTCTCGGGAGGGAGCGCACGGACGGCCAGGTGGAGCGCTCGCCGTGCTGCTGAACTGGTCGTCGTCTACTCGTGAAGGAACCGGTCGGCATAGGCTGTGGTTAGGGCAGGTGTAGCCCATATTTAGGGACGCTTCCTCCAGCCACGATGGATTATCAGGGCAGGTAAATTGCGTCAGTAGTATCATGCAGTGTCACGTAGGATTTTTCTGATGTAAAGAAGAGAGAGCGGGGTGAGAGAAAGTGGTCGTTGCTTCGTGAAACAACCGCCTCGTGAACTAAATTTTAGGACTATGAGACAATTTCTCAATCGTTGTATGAGTTTTATTGACATGCAATCGTATTTCTTTATTTTTCCATAAATTAAGGGATATTGTATTACTACGAGACAGCTAAAACAACAACCTATCGTATAGGTTATATGATAAGTCATCTTAAGATTAGGGTCACTGTATGAGACCGTCTATTAGACGACACCAATGTATCTGCCCTTAGTTATGTAAGCTAAGATTTTCTTGTTTATTGCTTTTTGTTTTTATAATACAAATTTCTGAAGCGGTTTGGATTGACTGGTACTAGGAGCTACGCTACTGCTCCCTTCAATACCAATTTTCCGTAAAAAATGACACACTAGAGGCCTTTATAGCTTACAGTAAACAAGCACACCGCCTCCCATCCTCTGTTTCCACAGTAACGCTATATCCCCTGCCTCACACTCGCGCCGCCGTGGATGTTACCTCGCCTCGCGCCGCCGGTAATTTTAGTGCACCATCAGAAAAGCAATTTCTCCAAAACTGTGTTCGTTGCGATTACTAATATTTTCTGAAGTGTCAATCCTATGCTTATATGGGTTTAGATTTAAGTAGTTCATTCTGATATTTGATTAAGTACTCAAGTTCATTCTTTGTTTTTCCGTAGATTAAAAATGGAAAACAGTATGATACCTTAGGTCTTGCATCCTTGTTTAGATTTGGAAAGGAGACCCTGTTACTCTCTCGCAGATACTTAGTTTAAATACATGCATATGTTTTTCTAGAATCATTATCTGTTACAGTTTGGAATTGCAAATTCTATGAGATGGGATTGAGTGGTGGGATTTTCTTGCATAGAACAGTAAGACCATTTTTAATTTTCAACTATAGGGTCTTGATTTTTTTGGTTGAATGAAACAAGTTATGCACATTTCTATCTGAATTTAACTGCAACTTTTTGTTTATATATCTGAAGCTCCATTCTCTATACTTTTGAATTTGCATATTATGGATGTTACAACATGCTACATCCAGAGTTTTGGTATGCTTTCCTACTATATATCCAATGAGAATTACTGTCTATAGTTTGTTCAGTGGAAGCTTCAAGCTTTGATAGTAGAAAAATCATGAACCGGAAAGAACTTTCAGATTATGACTTGTTTCATGTTAACAGAACCAGTTTGGATTAGGTGGGACAAGCTGTTTCAGAACCATCCTTCGTAATCATGGTGATTGCAGACTCACATCACATGCCATCGTCAATCCAGAACATTGACAATTAGCAAATTTGGGGAATAAGCTGAGTATTTTTTATTTTCAGTACTAGGTCGGCTAGATGCTAGAAGGAAAATAGTGTGAAGGTTTAAGATAATCATCGTTACTAGGTCAATTGTATTTTTCTTCTTGTAAATCAAGATACGTTTTTATTATGAATTGTATAGATATTGAAGAATCGGTTATATATATACTCTTCTGTCACATTTGGATTTGTTTGAGTGCGGTGCCATTGCATGT
The DNA here is from genome assembly GCA_033239725.1 of Echinochloa phyllopogon. Classification (NCBI taxonomy): domain Eukaryota; kingdom Viridiplantae; phylum Streptophyta; class Magnoliopsida; order Poales; family Poaceae; genus Echinochloa; species Echinochloa phyllopogon. Next base: position 2,769,873 of record BTCW01000018.1, read on the forward strand.
ACTTTACCGATTATACCTATATCATCTCATTCTACCTTTCAGATCCTGTTGCAAGAGCATGTTTTCTAGTAGAACTAAACATGTCATTATGAACATATATGCAATGATCCTACATTGTTACCCTTCAACTTCAAAAGAAAAAACTTACTTGAGATTATTTAGACCCAGTGTACCGATCCACAACTTAGATTTTTCATATTATGTTCGTCTGGTTTTTAACAATTGGATGCTGGCTTATAAATGGCTATTACAATTTCCAAGTACTATAGAATTTCTTATTTTGAAAATATGATCTCGCTGCATGACTTTTACTTATTATGTTTTTTAAACACGTGCATAAATATCCATTCGAGTTCTTTTACGATAGCTTATACTACTGATTTAAAAGATCAGTATATAAACATCCGACGATTGAGAATAATTGTATACTAGTGTAACATTGACCAGTGATATAGATAGTATACGATGGGTAGTATAGTGGTATAAGGGTATTATTGGAAAAAAAAATTAAATGACATCACTGTAATTACTATAACGAGAACGATGACGATGCGCGCCGCGGCCAAGAACGAGAAAAATGATGCTTAGTTAATATATTTAGATATAAATTACTATATTACTCATTCTTTATACTATATATCATCGATACGTGGTATAAGGTATCGTAAAAGAGCTTCATTTTAGAATGTAATTTAAACTTATTTTTTTGCACTATCTTCCTTGAGTCGAATTCCTGATTCCCTTTATCTCGGTCTACGAGGTTCTACCAGACCCGACTCAAACAAAATTATAACCTGCACCCATCTGTTCCCAGCATGAGGCGGCGTTAATCATATGCGGGGCATATGGTCTTTATGGACTGGTCGGAACTCCCGAAGAAATGGGCGCAAAAGCTGGGAGCCAGGAGCAGCAGTTCGCTACGGTACTCTTTGATAGACCTATTGATAGCTGATTCTCCAGTGAATAGAAGTTCTGGCAAACAGTTTTTCAGCGGTGATTCTCTGCTGATTCTGAAAAATAATTCTATGAAATAAACTAATGCACTGGGAGGTGAAAAAAATAGCTTCTTCAAGTGATTTTCTATCCTGATTTTGTCAAAGAGAATCGCTTTCAGCCACGTAATCACTTCTCTCCAAGAATCAGCTCCCACAGAGAATCAGAATCAGATGGAGCTCTACCAAACAGACCCTACATCTCCAAATCGCTAGAGGACCCTACCTCGCAGTGGCGGACCACAGTTGGGGCCAAACTGGGCACCGGCCCCCCCTCCTTCATGCATTTTTCCACTAAATGAATAGCGTTTTTGCTACTGTACACTTCTATACAACACTCAGCTACATAGATTAGCCCCCCCTGATTTCATGGTCAAGGTCCGCCACTGCTACCTCGGCCTTGTTTAATTCTCAACTTTGAGGGACAAAGTTGGGACTTTGTCATAAATGCGGCTATGTAGTATTTCGTTGGATTTGTGTATTATTATCCGATCATTGATTAATTAGGCTCAAAATGTTTATCTCGCAAAGCACTTCATCTATATTTAATACTTCATGCATGTGCCGATATTTTAATGTGATAGAAACTTTTTTTTTACATAGTGAAATTTAGAGTGGAATCTGGGAACTAAATCCCCTATGTGAAGATGCAGGTGAAAACACCGGGGGCCAGAATCAGGGCCAGGTGGTGTCCGCCAGAAGAGGGCTGCTGCGTTCGATGCAAGTTCATGCACAGGTAGTGGTGGAGTTGTGATCCGAGACCACCATGGTGAGGTGATGGCAGCGGCGGCAAGATGGTTCGACAACGTCCCTGATGTTCTGATGGCGGAGGCGTTGGCAGTTAAAGAAGGACGTACTGGAGCTCGCGGTTGAAGAATGGGCTAGCAGGGTCGCGGATGAGGTGGACAACATAACTCTTCGAAATTTGTTGGAGTCACCGAACCAGATGCGATGCTCAATAGGAGGTCTCTGGCAGGAGATTAGCAGGAATTTCTCTTGTTTTAAGGTCTTGTTCGTCCAATGAGAGGCTAACTCGGCAGCACATAGCTGTGGGAGAACGCTCCCGTTTCTGGCTGGACACGCTGTGCCGAACTGGCTGGAGGCGATTGCAACTCGTGATTGTATTTAGCTGATAATTAATGGAAGCTCATGTTCTGCCCAAAAAAAAAAAACAAAAAAAAATTATATTTTTTTTGGAAAGGTGACTTATCGATGCACATTGCTTTATTGGAAATGGAAAACGGAGTTCCAGGCATATGCCTCCGCACGCGCACCACCTCCTCTACCTGGCTCCTCTCCGCCTCTCTCCGCAGCCACAGCCGCGCCTTCTTCTCCGTCCGAGCTCAGCCGCCCAGCCGCTCTCTCTTCCCCTCCTTCGATTCGTGCTCCTCCAGCTCTGGTGGGTAGTGGTATACGACCGCCGACGAGGTGGGTCCTCCTCCTCTTCATCCTCTTTCGGATTGAGGCATGGTGATGGCCTGGGTTAGGGTTACGGTTTCGGGGTTGTTGGGGGAGGGCTCTATGGCCGAGCGTCTGATGGCGGCGGATCGAGGGTGGCGACACGGGCCGCTGGCCGGGCGGCAGGCGACAACCGGCGGGGGCGAGCGGCTTTTTCAGTTAGCGTATGGTGGGTGGAGGGCGGCTTGTGGGTGGCGCGGCCGGCGACCGGGGGCGGTGGTGGAGCCTGGCAGTGGCAGGGGTCGTCCGGGTTCATTGAACCGGACTGCATGCCGTCGCCGGAAATCATGTGCAGCGGTATTTAAGTCCATTGGAAATATGTGTATACTGAAATGAGTAACGGTTATCTATCGGAACATTTGTTTATATTATGGGTTTCTGTTGTGCTCAGAGAAAAGAATTAAGCTAGTCTCAACTCTTTCCTTTTTCTGCTATGCTCTACATTACCTTTTTTACTAACAATTTTCTGTAATCCTGATATTTCTAGGTCTTAGTGACCACTGGTGGCGTCTTCACCAAACGCCTTTTGCAAAATTATGCGATCTTCGTGGGCTGATTCAGTTGCGAACGCCGAGGAATCGGCGCCCGCGACTGTTACTGCTGCTCCTGCTCCTGCTGCTAATCATCAGAGCGGGCGCCCCACCCTCAGTTCATACGTCCCTCCCCATCTCCGTGGTCACTCAGGTGGTCCTCCCTCTGAGAACCAGGCAGTGCCTGCTGCAGCTCCAGCACCAGCTGCTGTGCAGTCTTCAGGCTACGCAGCTGTTGTTGGTGGTGGCTCTCGTTGGTCTGGCCCTACTGGTGGCAGTGGTAGCAGTGCCATTGTTGGTCCTCGGCAGGGTGGTGGTGGTGGTCGAGGTGCTGGCGGCGGTTGGAACTCTCGCCCTGGGTGGGACCGTAGAGACCGCGAACCAAACCCTTTTGCCAATACTGAGGCTGCAGATGTCGATTTTGAGACTCAAGAGAACACAGGCATCAACTTTGACGCCTATGAGGATATTCCTGTGGAGACAAGTGGCCATGACGTCCCTCCACCAGTCAACACCTTTGCAGAGATTGATTTGGGTGACGCACTGAATGAGAACATACGCAGGTGCAAGTATGTGAAGCCAACACCAGTGCAGCGACATGCCATTCCTATCGCCATTGCAGGTAGAGACCTCATGGCTTGTGCACAGACAGGTTCTGGAAAGACTGCAGCATTCTGTTTCCCTATCATCAGTGGCATCTTGAAGTCAAGGCCACCCCAGAGGCAAAGAGGTTCCAGGACAGCTTGTCCACTGGCGCTGATATTGTCCCCAACTCGTGAGCTATCTATGCAAGTATGTAATCATTAAGGTTTTTATTTTATTGCTTCTATTGTTGCTCATTATGATATGGTTTGTGATAAATTTTTTTGATGCCTTAGATTCATGAAGAAGCGAAGAAGTTTTCATACCAAACTGGTGTTAGGGTGGTTGTTGCATACGGTGGAGCACCAATACATCAGCAGGTTTGTGCTTTTCTTCGCATTATGATTTTATCTTTATTACAGGATGGGGCTTTTAGTTTTTTTGAATGACTCGTGACTTCGTTGGTTTTGTTTGCATATTGAGCTCCTTTGCACATCTTAATATCTTGTCTGATATGGCAGAAATCTTGGTGATAATTATACTGATTAGTTTATGATGATGCATCCATTGGTTTTTAGTAGTTATAATTCTTCGGGAGTTAGCTGAATAGCAATATGCACTGTTCTGGACACTGCTTTGATTTGTTACTCTTAAATGAGAAATTAATAACGATCCCTGTTGGTGCTTTATGTGTTCCTTTTTTCATTTCCTCCTTTATTCTACTTAAACTTGTGATGGAGATTTTCTGTAGTTAAGTTAATGGTTATGAATCCATCTATACTCCTAAATTTGGACCAGCGAGGGCATCTGATATTCTGATAGAATTTTTTTTCCATGTTTTTACTTTCATTTTTTGTATGTAGTATAGGAGTAGGAAGCTTGGGGTAGCTACTAGCCTGGGCAGAAGTTGTACCGGCTGTAAATAACAGCTCATTTTAGAAGTGTTGCCTTATAAATTTTCAGGAATATAAATGAATGGTGCTGGCCATAGTGTACTATTTCTGCATGATAATTTTCCCATATAGATATTAAACATGGACTTGCCTGTTAATGTAGCTGAGGGAACTGGAAAGAGGTGTTGAAATCCTTGTGGCAACTCCTGGTCGTTTGATGGATCTGCTGGAGAGGGCTAGAGTATCACTGCAAATGATAAAGTACTTAGCTCTTGATGAAGCTGATCGAATGCTCGATATGGGATTTGAGCCACAGATTCGCAAGATTGTTGAGCAGATGGATATGCCCCCTCGTGGTGTGAGGCAGACTATGCTGTTTAGTGCCACCTTTCCAAAAGAAATCCAGGTATTTATATCCTGTCTCACTTCTAGCTTCAATCATATATGTAAAATTTCTTAGTATCTGCACTGTTACTATTTATTGGCTATCAAGCAGTTTAGATGCGTTGATGAGGTAGCCGGAACTTGGAAGTTTGCACATTTGTTCCCTATTAAAATTACCGTGTTATGTTTAGCTGTTGCAAAGTAGATTGTTTAGCTGGTGTAGTGAATCAAAATCTTTTTTTACATATTGTACTCTTAGCAACTGTAGTGATGCTTATTTCCATTTTACAGAACCGTGTATGCTAAAAATGTGTCCATGTCAGCATGTCTTTGTTATGTTGTATGGTCAGAAATATTTTTGCTAAGATATTTAATATTGCACCTGCAAGTAGAAATATACGATTTGTCCGCTGTGTTATCCTTATATCAACTATCGTTTGGTTTTCAATAATTTGTTAGCTTTCTTGCATGATGTAGAAAAAATCATTCTCAAGCCTGAGTGCTTGCTGTGCATGAGCTAATGACAATCTCACAAATCTGTTCTGGCAGCGTCTGGCTTCGGATTTCCTTGCTGACTACATCTTCCTTGCTGTTGGAAGAGTTGGTTCTAGTACTGATTTGATTGCTCAGAGGGTCGAGTTTGTACTTGAGGCGGACAAAAGAAGTTACCTGATGGACCTTCTTCATGCACAAAAAGCTAATGGTGCCCATGGAAAGGTACTATTTGTCTATTTACCACTTTTCTATCTACCTATGATTTAATCTTTAGTGTCATCTTATGGAGTCTCTTTCACTACAGTAGACTACCGTGATTATTCGATTTTATGTCACTACTTTTAGAAATGTTACTTTGATCTCAGTGTCAATATTTTATAAATGTTACAGCAACTTTTGCTCATGTTTCCAGCAATCTCTTACTTTGGTCTTCGTGGAGACAAAGAGGGGAGCTGATGCTCTTGAGGACTGGCTATATAAAAACGGGTTCCCTGCAACAAGTATTCATGGCGACAGGACACAACAGGTACAGCAGAGCTATGACTACCTGTCCATTGTAGTTACTGTTATAATCCTTGATAACGAATTAGCAAGCCACCATGTATGCATTTTATGTGCTGCTGAACTATTGATCCGTATCCAAGCTGGTTTGAGAACATTAAGATGCTATAAAAATGGATCTGTTGTATTGCTATTTGAGAATTGGACACATAATTCATAAAAGAGAGGATATTTTCAATCATTTGTCTTGCATCATCCAGCTGCCTATATTGATCATAACATCATTTTACTTCGACTGTCTTCAGGAAAGAGAGTATGCATTGAGATCCTTCAAGAGTGGAGCAACTCCCATACTGGTTGCAACTGATGTGGCTGCTCGTGGACTTGACATACCACATGTTGCTCATGTCATCAATTTTGACCTCCCAAATGATATAGACGACTATGTTCATCGTATTGGGAGGACAGGGCGAGCTGGGAAATCTGGTCTGGCAACCGCCTTTTTCAACGAGGGCAACTTATCACTGGCAAGGCCGCTATGTGAACTGATGCAGGAAGCTAACCAGGAGGTTCCTCAGTGGCTTGAGCGTTATGCAGCCCGTTCTTCCTATGGAGGCGGTGGGGGCAGAAACCGCCGATCAGGTGGTGCTCGATTTGGTGGACGTGACTTCCGCCGTGACCGGGACTTCAGGGGAGGAGGTGGTGGTGGTGGAGGATATGGTGGCGGCAGTGGGTACGGCGGTGGCGGATATGGTGGCGGTGGTGGCGGATATGGTGGCGGCTATGGTGGAGGTGCAACTAGTTCCTGGGACTGAATACTGTTTCCCAGTCAGCAGCAAAAATTGAACCGAAATGATCGTATTCTATTGACGTTAACTGAAAACAGAGTTTGTAGTCAACTCTAGCCCGTAGGGTGGTTGGTATGGTTCTCTGGAGAAAGGCCCCTGTTTACCTTATTAATGGTTGGTTATTGGCTTATTGTTGTCTTTGTTTGCCTGTCCTGGGCGTTTTATTATCGAGTGTTATGCCCTTGGGATAATGCGGCCGTTCTTAACTGCTCACGATCCTCGCTGTAGTTTTGTATATGCTGCGTATTATTGGGTTGGAGGTCATTATTTTCTAGTTCGTCTCATTGTTATTTGTTTACCGCTGATAATTGGATTATTATACCGTGCGCCTCCTCTCAGCGGAAGTTGTTATTCAGCTACGGTGCTGCTTTTGGTAAGGCTGCTATTCGAGCATTAAGTAATGATAACAGATATCTGGTATGAAATCAATGTCATAGACTCATGGTTGAGTTAGCAGAACTTTTTGCTCTGGAAAGTAAATCCTGGTCAGAAGCAAGGATCGATGTCAGGCTGTTTTTTCTTTTTCTTTTTTGCTGTACAGCCTACCTGGATAATGACGGGGTTTGATTACATGGTACTCCTTCCGGAACCAGTTCCTCTGCAGTTGAGTGAGTCGACTCAACTGCGGAGAGACTCATCCACTCCTTCCATCTACCTTAGGACGTGATTTGATTTACCATTATTTTCTAATTTATATTTTAACAATTTATATTATATTATATTATATTATATTATTCGTGGTTATAAATTTAGAATCATTGAAAAATATATTGATTACAAATCAAACCTACAAAAGTTCAAAATTATTAATCAAAGATTATAAAATTTAAATCTTAATATTCACGTGTGCCTTGAAATTCGTGATAGATGAAGCGAGTACTTTCTTCGTCGTTTTAGCCTTTCTAGTTAATATTTCTTTCTAGTTAATAGTTTTTGCTATGTATTTAGACATGACATATATCTAATGCATGACACCACAGAACCTAATCAGGTCCTGCAGCAAATTAGGCAAACCAAACACTATCTAGATGGAATCTCATTACACGGTATCTCTTTACGGAGCACTCAAACCAAACAGAGAATAAAGCTCTGTAATCAATACCGTTACATTTGAGAGACCAAACAATGAGTGTAATCGCTGATCCGTATCTGATTCCACTGTTAACTGATTTCATTATCGTTTGCGTTACCATTTATTGAACCAAACACTACCTGTATCTCTTTACGGAGCACTTATTGTGCAGACAAGTACATCTAAATCTCCCTGGTATTGCCGGTACATAGTTGAGACTGCTCAGCATGGCTAATGTTCTTTCCGCTCCACAATTCTAGAAAACAAATGCACTCAAGTTTTTTAAAAGCAAAAAGGACCATGCCAAAGCATAATTACAGTGCCCACTGCTAACTAAATAAAAACACAAGTACACAGAATACATGTCACAAGTATCTTTTTCCCTTGAAACAGCTTCAAACGATACACAACGCGAGAAAACAAAAAGGAACAAAAGAATTGAGATTAGCACAGCATCATGGAAGCAGTAGTGTGCCGCCATATCCATCATCCCATCTACAGTCAGTTCTTCCAAATTTCCGCAGCCTATGGAGACCACAGAGTACACATAAAATCTATACAACCAAGGAATGCAACATAAAGTCAGCCCTAGGAAGTAGGGAAAATGTTCAAACCAATAGGGTAAAATTGTTGAACAGTACCGGATTGGCATAGTTCCTCTCGAGTCTCCATAAAAAAGGAGAGGGCCTTTTACTTGGCATACAGTACCCCAAATATAATTGCCACCAGGATAAGGATAATCATGATCTGAGGAAATCACACACGCAACATGAGAGAATTATACAGCAGAATACTAGCATGATTTTGCTGATTACAGGTTACTCACCAACATTGGCTTGTAAGGTGACTTGTCCAAATGGTACCCCCTGCAAAATCGACAGCCAGGGTGAAGATACCAGGATACCAACAAAGAGGAGCAACTCTTGAATCATTCAGCATACCTTCTCTTTAGCAAACCGGATGACCTACAAGTTTGCTTTATTGAACCCACACGTTTCCGTGTTAGCGCAGCATTTGGATCATTGTCGTCAATCTGGAATGTAGATCAAACATTCACACATCAATTCCCAATGACAAACAGTAACAACCATAGTAACAGGACGGTACTAAGGTGGCTTGATCAAACATCCACACCAGCGCTGCCAATGCTAGTTGTTTTCTTTGCCAACGACGTGCGAAACAGCTGGCAGCAAAACCTCTGCCAAATATTTGGTGTGCCCAGGTTTGGCAGGGCTCAAGCAGGCTAAACTAAATGACCAAACGTGCCCATAAACACTCCCCACCAGTCAGGATTTTGACGTTTCCGACAGCAAGATATAGCTAATTGCCTGTCCAAAACATCAACTAATTCCAAGCAGAGGTAGGGTAATAAAAGGCACCTCACAGGATTACGATGAACAAGTTTTAAAGTAATGTTTATCTAGCTATTGTAGTGATCCAATAGGACAGTGACTATTTAGAATGGTTATGCAATAACATTAACAACAACAACAAAGCCTTTTTAGTCCCAAGCAAGCTGGGGTATAAACTAGGGTTGAAAACCAACACGAGCCACCAACGAAAAGGGAAAAGAAAGAAAAAAAAGGCATCAATATTTGCAATACATGGTTCAGGCATGCATCCAAGGACAATTCTGTAGGTATATTCCACCCTTTCAAGTTTGGACAACCCCTACATCTCATAAGTCTCCTTATATTATTGTCGTGCCCTAGGATTTCGCTATGCATTGGTGCCTCTGGAGGTGTCCAAAGGACCCATCCAAACCATTTAGTTATGCAATAACATTGATGGCTATAATTGTTTTAGCGGTGCAAGTAGCTCAGGCTGGATTAAACAATTAATTAACCTCGTTCCTATGATTTACAAAGCACAAACAAAAAGAGTGGTAAGTGACGACCAATTTGGTGGAGTAGGTTTTGGGTTGACCCACACCCTACCAAATTTCATTATGTTACAGAGGAACACTATTAATATTATGATGTTAGTTATATAAGAAACAATTAGACTCCATATTGACTGTACCAAAGATCAGTGCTTCATAGTGTACCTTTGACTCTAGCAAGGAAGAAAACTCATAGAAAGCCGTATAGACGTCTGACATTGAGTTTGTCTCATCAATTACTCGTGCCGTGAGCCCTAAGAGGGGAAATGTGTTAGGTAATTATATAGACAAAACATATGTAATGGAATAAATCAAATGATATTAAGAAAAAGGAGTGATTAGATAAATAAATTAAAGCTTGCATTCTATATTAGTTGGATTAGTGATCACAGATCAGAAGCAATTGTAGTAAAATGAAGATACACTTGCCAAAAAAAAGTAAGGGAAGCACAAAACAGACCCATTTAGGCGCACATTTTTCTAAATGAATCCAGAAAAGATGCATAAATAATATTAAGTGCCATGCATGTTGCAAAGTGCACTGTTTTGCCTCCTGTAAATGAAGGCTGTGAGGTTGTGATGGACACACATTTCTCGCAAGACCATAACATGCATCGCATCATTGATCAAACACCAATGAGAAACAGTAATCACAAGAAATAAAAGAAAAATAAATCAAGAAACACGTATATTCTTCTCTTGAATGTAGAACTCCAAAATAAATTTCATTAAACGTAATGACACGGTGATATATTGCAGAACAAACAAGCATTTTATTTGAGGTAATGACAGGTAAGTCTTGCAGAAGTTTAGTACGTCTTGCAAAAGTAGCTTACCACGTCTCATCTTTACAACTCCTCTAAAGACATTCACGTTATTGTAGCAAAGGGCACATGTTCCTATTGCCATTATCTGAAAAGAGGAAATAGCAACTTAATACTAACCTTTAGAGGAAGTTGTTTCGAGAATATATTGATGTACTCAGCATATAACATGAAAACGTAAGAAAATACTTGACCAAAGCAGGTGGAGAATCAGTCTTTGACCAGTTAAGAAACCAGGAATGCTATCTACATTTCCCCACATATGGAATCTTTTTAGAATGAATCGATAGAACAACTAAGCAAAATATCATATTTCAACTATATTTAAACTAAAGGTTAACAGTTTCCTCAAGCATGAAACATGAACACGATCAAAGAAGCTTTATTTTACTGATAAACAATTATTTGGATCATCAACTACTTTTAATAACAGGTCTGGACTCTGGAGAACAAGCATGTACAACTGTGTACTAAGAATAGTTCAATCCTAGGATTGTGACCACACCACCTAGGCAGTATTGATGACTGGTCATTATAATACTGCAACGGAAGTGCAAGGAAATGCTAGGAAACATTGGTTCTAAATAGAAAGTGCACCGTAATACAAATGTCAATTCACTAAAATGGACCAGTATGCCCTGTGCCTACGTTGAAACAATCCAGCTCCTATTTCATCTAAGAATCAATGATGGAATATTAATTTGTCACAAATACATGCTCGAACGAGAAGACCAATCTTGGTATATTTTCTGGTAGCTTAACATGTCTAGCTACAAGGTAGTTCCACTGATACTAGCAGAGTTTAACATTTTATCCAGGACTACAACCGCATCTCATTATACTGTTTAGAAAGAGAGATATGTGCAAACTGAATTAAAATGCTAAATGACAGTGTTCAATCCAGAATTCGATTTATGAATGCAGCAACATATAGAATTGAAAACTTGATCCTCAATAGACAAGCCTAACCAGTTATGTACCTGAGGTATTGCACAAAAACGGAAAATCGCATTGTCCTTCAAAGCTGACATGTAATGCAGGCAGTCTTCAGCATGAATCAATGCATTAGTCACCAAATCATTCAAGCACTGTACTGCCTTTTCTGAATTTTCCTCGTATTTGAAATCCTTGTTTCACAGAAACACATATATTAGTATAGACGGAAAAAGTCCAGGCTGCATAATAAGCTTGATTGAGGTAGTTTACATCTGATTATAGTTACTATTAAATTTCAGTTACTATCTATAACTAACAGTTATGAACATATAACACATCATGGCAAATCCCTGGATGTGTGATGATTCAGTAATTTTGAACATGTAATGTGTGAAGCTACTCAATAGCAATAAATATTTGGAACATGTAATGTTTGAAGCTACTCAATAGCAATAAAAAGGTGAATGTGTTGTACACCTCAAGTTTATCCGCATATTTACTCCATATCTCCCGAGGCCAGAACATGCGGGACTTTGGTATCTCATTTATGTCCTCCAGGTAGTCCCTAATTATATTAGTTTTCTGCAAGTTGATTTCAAATACTTGTTAGCGAGGTAAAAATAATTAAAACAGATCCATTTCGCAGAGAGGGAAAAATGCCGAGTCCATTCACTAAAACCAAGTAACTACCTGCAAAAATAAACCCATTGAATTTGACAGTGAATCTGGAGCTAAATCTTCAGTCCCTGCTGCATGAAAGAGTCTGGAAAGTCCATACCCAACTAGCCCAGCTACATAGTGACAATATTCGTCATAGTCATCAACAGTTTCAACCTAAATAAAAAAGGATATTTCACATCAGTTCAGAACAATGGTTCATATACAGAAATTCTATGTGTATCCACTAGCAAGCACATTGATTCTCCTTGCTTTTCCACTGCTACTAATTCTTGGTTCTTACCAGAAAAAAACATATCAGTTTCTTCTCAGTTTTTTTTTCAATGCAGGCAAAACATGTTTTTGGTTCTTACCACTCTACCGTCGACTCACTAAACATGTGGCACACTTCCATTTTTTTGATCCTGATATTCGCACTATCGACAAGCATTGGATCCTATAAAATGCTACAATGATGCAGCCTAGACAGTAATAAATGCCATATCAACATTGCATTAGTATACATAATGATATATCATATATAGTTATTTTATTCATACACTGTAACTAGGCTTGGATATTCTGATGGATATATGTTAACAGACCTCCTTGCATATAAATTTTGCCATTCCTGCTCCCATTCTCCTAGTAATTTCTTCAATTGCCTTTTGATAACTGAAAACAAAAGATATTTATTTATCACAAGGCTAGTTACTGAAGTAATATCTAAGAGAAAGAGTCCAAAGGTGGAGAGAGAACTTCAACTGCATATTAATGCATTAGTATTACTATGACGACATTAAAAAAAACTAGTTCTGAAATGGTAAATTTAGATCTAGAATCAATATTAGTGTTGCGGTGTTGCACAACACATCACTGTGCAATGGATTTAATTCGGGAAACTGCACACTTACTTGTTAAAGGACAAAGCCAAACATTATCCTCGTACAAATTGTCTACCTGTTATCAGTATACTTGCTTCACCCTTACATCCTGATACTGAGATAATGATTTCAAAGCTAAGCACTATTACGGTACTACCCCATATTTAGAGAAGTCAAATCTCTCTTGTAAAAGTGTTTACATTCACGTGTATCTAAGACTAATGAAAATCTATACTAAGCCTCAATTTATCAAATTATCAAAGTAAGAAGTAGCAAAAGTCTGAAGAAGGCAACTAGTCACGGAAGTAATTAAGTTACCCTTGACCAAGCTCCAGGAACGCGGTGGAAACGTAGTGAAACTTATCCATCAGCACTTTGTAGTTATTTGTTCCACCTGCAAGGCCAGCCACACCATACCAATCAGCATCACTTTCAGAAGGGAAATGAAACAGCATAGCCCATTTTCAGTGCATGAGAGCCGCATATCCAAAGGAGAGATCTCGTACACGAATAGTGCCAGTCTCGGTTGTAGATGTGCTTGTAGAATTCCTGGAGGATGGGCACCTTCACCTCGGTTGGAATGCTAGTGTCATCCTCTACAGTTCCATAAAACGCAGTCTATTACTATTAGAACGGAAAGCACTAAAATCGTCAAACAATACTCCAACTCCAAATATTCCAAAATCATCATAACTTGAAATAAATTCAAATACCAGTAGAGTAATGGGTATGAGAGTACTAACCAACGGTGTCGAGCGCACGGAGCACAAGGTAGAAGATGCACACCTGCGCGATCGCAACAACGGCCATTAGTAACGCCTCCCCAAGACCCACACGGCACGCACGCTCGCACCAAAAGCATTGGGACGAAAGGGAACAAGGCCGCGCGTCGTGCTCGAACTATCTATCCTATTGGAGCGGCGCGAGCGGACTCGTGGGGAGAACGAGGAGGAAGCGAGTGGGTACTGACGGCATTGCGGAGGTCGGGACCGAGCTGCTGGATGACGAGCGCGAAGCTGCGGGAGACCTTCTGGAGCATGGAGTAGGCGAAGGCCCAGTGCTCCTCGGGCGGGATCTGGCGCTTGATCTGCCCCGCCGCCACCCGCAGCTTCACCAGCGCCACCACCTCCTCCGGCCGCGACAGCGCCCCCATCGCCGCCTCCGATCCAACCGACCGAGCGAGCAGCCTCCTCGCAAACCCCGATCGGACAACTTAGTCAACCGGATCCCGGAGAGATGCCGACGCCGATGCGATGCGATGCGGCTCGTGCGGCGCGTGGGAGTATTTGTAGCGGCCTCCCCTGAGAAGCCTCGAGGCGAGTTGAGAATTTGAGAGATAAGAAGGGTGTCGCCGTCCGCCGCGCTGTCCGTTTGTGTTGGCGAGCGTTTGGGTCCCTCTCGTAATTAATCCGGTCATCCAGGTTGGGTTGGTAGTAGTAGTAGTAGGCTAGTAGCGGGCGAAACGATCTGCCCCCCTCGTTCTCTCCGCTTGTCGCCGGGGAGCGCAGCCACACGGTCCTCCGGTATGACGAGTGGGCCCTAAAGCGCGGTGCGCGCGTGTTGGCCGGGGCGTCAGTGGGTAAGGCTGGATTGGATGTGCGTGAGTTGTGTGGGGCCGTGGGCGTGGTGGGGGTTTAGGGAGGAGGAAAAGGACTTGAGGAGCGCGTGACCGCGTGAGGCCCTCGTGGCGCGAGGTCCCGCCAGCGCTCAGGGGTAGGGGGGTGTGACCGTGTGAATGCGACGCGCGGATGCTTGGGAGGGGATCCAGTTGGAGCAGACGTCCAGGTGCGTGTGGATGGGCAGGGGGGCAAGGCAACGCATCCATTTGGTCACGTCTCTCACTGCAAGGTGGACCGTGTCACCGTAGACCATGTACTGTGATACGCTAAAAATACTCCCTCCGTATCGATAAAAACGATGTTTTGGATAAGATTTTAGTCAAACATTGGGAATATAAATCACGAATAACTTTTAAACCATTGAGTTTGAAAATGTGAAAATCATACGAATAGATTTGTCTTAAAAAATACTTTTATAAAAGCATACATATATTATTTTTTAATAAATATTTTTGTAAGAATAAGAAGTCAAAGTTACGTTTTGGAGACCGTGTCGTTGTCCTAAACATCATTCTTTACCAGTATGGAGGGAGTACTCCCTCTAATATCATATTACAAATCGTTCAGGACAACGACACGGTCATCAAAGCACAACTTTAACTTCAATTTTTATAAAAATATTTCTTAAAAATTATACATGTATATTTTTATAACAATATTTTTTTAAAATCAATCTATTTACATGATTTTTACATTTTTAAACTCAACGACTAAAATGTTATTCATGATTTATATTCTTAATATTTGACTTAAACCTTATTTAAAACGACTTCTAATATGATATCGGGAGTACTACTGTGTGCCTACCACTTGTTCACTGATCTCTTTCAAGAGAACACGTATAGGTCTCTCTCGTTGTCTTGCCGGGAGGGCTCGTGTGATGTGTACACTGAAGAAGCTTAAACTTCCCCTCCCCCTTTTAAGACGAAACTGAATGTTGAGAGTGAACCGGACGGAGACCATTCATTTCGCAAACGACTATCGGAGTCGGTTGTACTCGTACAGTGAGACTTGAATGATGTTGCCATACCGCCGTGCCGCCCATCCTTGCATTACGTGGCACCAGGGCGCGAAATGGACTTACGGACAGCCCCGCGTGCAAGCCGTCATGGCCTCCGGGAACCAGCAGCGGGCGGCACACGAGAAACGGCGGGACATGAACGGCCTCTGCTTGGCAGCTCCACTCTATCAGTATTCAACTCTATCTTCTTGATTCTCCGATAGAGTGGTATGAAAAACATCCAAAAAAAAATTATGATAGATATTGAATAGGGAGCAGTTAAGAGCAAATTTTCCTGATTATTCAAGTATATCTTCTTGATTATCTGATAGAGTGATTCTTATGGGAATCGGGGGAAAATGATTCTGGTAGGATAGGATCGAATAGGGAGAGTAGTTGAGAGCGGGCAGGATAGTCTTATCAGCTCCTCACCAGAAACGGCTGGACATGCGGATCTGTTCGGTTGAGCTCCACTTCCTGCTTATTCAACTCTGCTTCTTGATTCTCTGATATAGCGATCAGTGGTTGTGTTTTAATGGTCTGGTATGACTATACAAAATCAGCGTCTTGAACCGTGTTTGGAACATGTTGCAAATCTGCATCTATTTGTGTTTCATTTCCGATCCGGGACAAAAAAAAAGTCACCAGTATGCTGCTCAACCGTTTTCCAGCAGACATGTGAGAATAACAGCTAGACTTTGCGAGCAACAAACTGCGTTAGATGCATCAGCAAAAGAATAGGAAAAAACTGCTACCGTCAGGACACATCAAAAGAAACAATCTGTGGAAAATTGCTTTGCGCCGAGGGGGCAATGTTCTCGCACGATGCTCGTTGAGCAGCAGTGAAAGTAGGGCGATAGCTGATCAAATAAAGAACAAAAAAGAAGGCCATCTGCTCTATATGAGGGCTTTGATGCCAGCTTGTTGCATCTCTCGCAGCCTCCATACCGGGTAATATGATTCTTCTTCTGGCACCTCGTCACTGTCCATAAGTTGCATAGCCCATGAATAGAAGACGGTTTGAATGGTATCCTGGAACATTTACACCATAAAATAGAATTAGTACTTACTAAAAGTACCGACTACAATGTCACCTGTTGACTAGGAGAAGCCAATACACCTGGACACTCAGACTAAAGTATTTATGAGGTGCCATACAATCAATTAAATATATAGTGGAACAAACTTGAGCTATTAATATAAAGCAATATGAACGTCTAACCACCTGCTATGTGTGAGTCCCACCATGCTGTCCACTAAGGTTCAAGTGAAGCTGCCTTTATAAAGCATTAACTAATTATCCAAACTCAGTAGAGTGTTTGTGATATTGCTTTGGTTTTATACCTAATTTGCAATAATGTTCGTAAATGGGCATATCATTCACCAGGTTCTATCAAGCATCAATTCAGTCACCCAGATAACATTGGGGTTACCTTATAATACCAACAGATAAACATATCAAAAAGATGTATATATCCCATACAAATAGCCTACCTGTCCTCCTTCTGTGACTTGTCCTTCTCTATCACGGACACAGTATATCTGCTGCGTTTGGAACTGAAATATATATTGAAAACAAGCATACAGTGTAAGTAGGATAAACTCACAAAGATTTTTTTTTAAATCAACATAAAACTAATGTACTTACACGCAAGATGATCATGGGTGAAGATCCAAACATTTTTGTTTCCGATACATCAGCTTCTGAAATGTGCAGGATCTGGAAAGGCAATGAAATATAAGATTTATTTTCCCAGCTTAAGAGCAACAAGTTAGAGGCAATGCCAAATAAAATCTACAGGACATAAGTGTGATTGATTGAATTTAAAAAGAGGAAAATATTTCAATATTTTATTCAATACAACTTTTTGGAAGGGGAATGTTCAAGGCTCAGTCAACAATGGCCTACCTTGTGATCGAAAAATATGCCTTGTGATGCATACGCTTGTCTCTCTCCTTTGCAGCGCTCAATCACTTCCTTGGTACAATATTTTTTTAAAGCCTCCGCGTCACCCTGAAAGCAGCATATGTAATTGTGAAGAAATGAAAGATTCTTAAAATGTCTGTATGGGATCCTATGTTTCATGTAAATTAGACCGAATCTCAATTGATCCCTTTGAACTTATCAAACATGTCACTTTCAACTTCACATTATAAACTTATCTGACTGGTTTCATAATAAGTTAATAACCGCATTTTTTTTAATCTTTCACCAAATATATTTAAAAGAAATACTCCCATCCTCTTCAGAATGTAAGGCCAGGTTTTCACCAGGTGCTGTCTCCAACGGCATTTTGACAGTCAATATCTCACACATTATAATGTTCATGACCATAACAGACATCATATGAAGTGCTTTCAAATACGAATCCAGTGGCACCAAATTTTCATGGTGCAATCCACAAATCTTTGGTCAAAGGTTAAAAAGTTTGAATCTTGGTTGCATGTGCCGATTTGCACCTCACAAAAGGAAAAGGTGGGAGTAATACACAGCAAGCCTATCTCACTAGGACAATCAGCAATAATGCTAGTTCAACAAATGAGAGAATTTATCCTTGGTAAAATATGGGTTACCTTTGAATATGCAGTGAGAACAGGCGTGATCATTTCTTGAACATCAGCAACAAAATCAGACAGAGAAAAGGATCTGTGCACAAAATGGTGAAACATAATTCAGCTACCTCCTGATTTTCTCAAAGTTAAGTTACAAACGCCTTACGGGTCTCGTTGCCGAATTTCCCTAAATGTCACCGCAGATGATGTTTCTTCAAGCAAAGATTCATTCAAACTACAACACAAGAACAAAGGAAAATCAACAGCATGTCGGACGCAAAAATTTAATCGACTTTAACATGAAAGAAAAATATTTGCATTTATGTTTTATTCCCATTTGTGTTACTAACAACACCAATGGATTGGCAGCATTAATGCACCACACAGTTGCCATTTGCCATTCTTTGTGCTTTCAAGACACAACAATGCTAAGAGAAACAAATAGAAGAGCATAGTTCAGGTTGAATCCATCTAATTTTGTAACCAGATAGAACATAGAAATGATGGAGAACATCATACTCTTGAATTTTCTGAACTACTGGATTGTCACTTGTCTCCCATCTTTCTCGGACATCCTCAGCTACCTGCATTTGCATATGCAAAACATGTATATCGGTATATATATCACTGCAAGACAAAACTATGCTTGACCAAATACATCAAAAAAAATTGTACAGCATTACGATGTACCTCTTGTCCCTTGGTTACAACAGGCTTGGCGTATTCATCCACTCTCTTATACACTGGGTGGCCTCGGATCTTATAGAGAGAAGAAAGGATTTCAGATAGGGGATTTATATGAACAAAATAGGAACAAAGTTGAACAATCTCTTCCAAAGATACCTTATTCTTAAATGATTCCCATTTTTCACCCAGTACCGACTTCTTTGTTGGCATAATAACTAAGTCAGTTCTTGTACTCTTTTCTACTTTAGCAGAAGCATGTCTAGCTTGATGTTTCTTCTTTCTGCTAGAGGTAGAGCTTAATTCATCCTTGACGATTTCATATCCCTGCTTGGCTAAAGTTGAGACTCTTGTGTCCTTCAACTTTGCAAATGCACCAGATACAACTGGTGAAGCAGAAGAGATTGTTGACTTCAATTTAGTAAACAATGTATGGCTGCTTGTGGCATCTTCAGTCGTGCCATCTGAATGCGAGGATGCCTCAGTTTTCTCATGTTTTGAAGCTCCAGGTGAACCATCCTTGCAAGTTGTACTCTCTTCTTTTCCAAGTCCAAAACTTTCCTTTACCTGTTGACAATTCAACCAAGGTAAAGAATACATGTTCAAAAAAAAATCATGATCCATAATGTATCAAGTGATACTAATTATCAGTTACCTCTTCTTTCGCAGCAAACACTTTTTCTTTGATATTTGCAGTAACCTACAAGTGAAAAAAGAATGCCCAATAAATTTATGAGCATCAACAAACAAAGAAATGAATAGGACGCATTTGTCAATATTAAAAAATCATCCTTGATGAACACTGTGGCTGACTTACCTTTTTAGATGTCTCCTCGGCTTCACTCCAAACACCATCAACACTTTTGTATATTGTCTCGGTCGTTTTCTTAGTTCTGCATAAATTATATTGTGAGATGCCTCCAAGTAAGACACTCAAAAGTACAGAGCTTCATTCATTCAAAAGTATATCCTAATTTTAACCACTATATGCATGCAGAAGATCCAAAACCAAATAATGCAATACTTTTTGCCATCCCATACCTTACTTTGAGGTCTTCCTTTACCACACCAAGTTTCTCGCCGAATTCCTTCATGGATTTCTGGAATTCAGGATTACTGCAACAAAAATAATAATAAATAAAGCAAAAGGGTCCTGACAGGCATAATTTTCAATAGAAGGTCAAGTAGTACATAATCAAAAGAGAAACACGTAAAGAAATTGAACTATTATATGTCTGCTATATTGATCTTTTGTTCTTTTTTTTGGGGGGGGGGGGGGGGGGGGTGTTGTTTCCATAGTGGTGGAAGACCTTAGTAAGTAACACACACCTCTTGGCCTCCCCCTTTAGCTGCTTTGAGAACTCGTTGAAAACACTTAGATTCCTGTTATTCAAATGTCTATATCCAGTAATTGCTTGCGCATTTGCGCTTGTTGCCTGCACACCATGTAACAGCAATGTCATGGTGATTAGTAAAATGCAGAATAAAGTGTCAAAATAGGATTCACCAATCAAACTCCATAGGCATCTCACATTGGTTAGATCACATATGGACAGAGGAAAAGGCCTGGTTGCCTAGATAATTTCGTTTTGTGAATAGATCAAATCAAGAAACAATGTCTACCTAAACCTATGAAATCGTACTGTTTGTGCCATTGTAAGTAAGCAGGCCATAATGAAATGAAGACGCAAACAAGCTTAGATTGTCATTTGTCCCTTGTTCGTGCAACCATAAAAACAATCCATGGAATCAATTAATTTCACATAAAGTCTTCAAATCCAATTAAAAACAAAGCACACATATCACAAACGTAGCAAATGAACAGCTCCTCTTTTATTGATGAAACTGCATGAGTGAACAAATTTTCCCAATGAAAGTTATGCTTATCTTTTTCCTCTCTAACAACTTTAATCCACACTAGTGGCTACTCCTCAACAACAGAGCACATGATAATCAGCTATTTCAGATGAGAGACTTTTTCTCGACGGAAAAGAGCAAATGCCCATCTGCTATTTCAGAAAAAAAAAGCATGGCCTTCACTCATCGGTGTCCCGCTGTCCCCTCCGTCCCTCCGTACCAACAAGACCTCTTCTAGACACCAACGCCCACATAGAGCTTTCTATTCGAAACCTCAGTAGTATGATTACCAAAGAGAGAAAAGGGACCGAACTCCACTCACCAATCGCAGCGCCGCTTCGGACGAGGGCCGCCGGAGAGCCCGGAGCAGCGCGGAAGTCGCCATCCTTAGAGCAAGTAAAGGGAGCGCGGCGCGGAAGGAAGCCACGGGGTTCCGGCGACCCTAAGGGCGGCGGCGGCGGCTCGCCGGAGCTAGAACGTTTTGTTTTGTGTTTTTTTTTTTGCGCTTAGGGTTACTTTGGCAGCACAGAGGGTATTAGCCCCGGGCTGATCACCCCGCACGGGGAATTTTTTGGATTTTTGATTTCCCCTCTCGCGCAGGGCAGTCCCCCCCCCCCCCCCCCCCCCCCCCCGGTCTGCTGTCTGGAACAGCTGCTGATGGGGTTCTCCTCCCTCGTTGGGGGACGAGGCAAGCAGCGGCGGCGCTGTCTCCCTCGTGACGGGAGCGACGAGTCGCGAGACGAGCGAGACGGGGAGGCAGCGCCTGCAGCCCTGGACCCTCGAGGTCGCGAGGGCCTGCCCCGGGGAAATTAGGGGACACGGGGTGTCTGGCACCGCGGCTTGGGCTCCCAGATGCCTGCAAAATTTGGCCCGTGGCCGAATCGCCCCGCGGGAAGTCTGCCCAGGGAAAAGACCGGGATCTCGGCGGGGTCGTGGGCTTCCAAAGGAGGCCTTACTGTGTTGGCATATGTCTGTGTGTCTTCGTTGTGTCAAAAAGAATCAGATGGCTACTGCTCCGAATCTCACCGTCTCCACTAAGAGCGTATCCAAGAGATTAGCTAAAAATACTAGTCAAATTTACTGATTTAGCTACTCTCAAAAATAGATTTGACTAATAAATAACAGGGTAATCTAACAGATTCTGTAAAGATGGCTAGTGAGGTAGGCTAGCTAAAAATGGCTAGCGAATAAGGTGGGATAGAGAGCCACTAAATTTGGAGAGTCATTTACAGAGTCTGTTAGAAACGTTTTTTCTCTAACAATAACTAAATTCAACTATAGAAAACAATTTGGCTAGTCTCTCGGAGATGCTCTAATATCTCTACCAACAAAGCTTTGCCAATCTTTTTAAGATAGGGTAAAAGTCCCAATCACGTAGATGAGATGATGGCGACAACGTTTATATGCTCTCAAGTTAAAATACTCGGCCACGCGAGAAGCGAGATGGCACACAACCAATGTTTTAAATCTCTTTTTGAAACAAAGGTTAAATCTCTATGTGGCATTGAAAACTACCAACACCCTGACCTGGACACCTGACCCTATACAAGGTATATACACTCAATTGGAGTCCAGTACCCAGAGCTCTTCTTCCAACATTGCTGGTGGATAGCTAGGATCATGACAATGGACGAAGCAGCCGCCGGTAATGGGCTCGACGTGGTGCTGTTCCCATGGCTGGCGTTCGGGCACATGATCCCGTACCTGGAGCTCGGCAAGCGCCTGGCGTCGCGGGGCCACGCCGTCACTTTCCTCTCCACGCCGAGGAACATCGCCAGGCTCCCGCCCGTGCCGGCGCACCTGTCTCCCCGCATGCGCCTTGTGGCGCTGCCGCCGCCGGCCGTGGAGGGCCTGCCCGAGGGCGCCGAGTCCACGGCCGACGTCCCGCCGGAGAAGAACGAGCTCATCAAGAAGGCGGTCGACGGCCTCGCCGCCCCGTTCGTGGCGTTCCTCGCGGCCGCCGCCGGCGGCGGGAGGAGGCCGGACTGGATCGTCATCGACTTCTGCCACAACAGGATCCCCGCGATCGCCGGCGAGCACGGGGTGCCATGCGCTGAGTTCGAGATCGTGCCGGCCGCCTTGATGGCGTTTCTCGGCCCGCGGTCGGCGAACGACGCGCACCCGCGCACGGCGCTGGAGGACTTCACCGTGCCGCTGACGTGGTGCGCGTCATTCCCTCCCACCACCGCCTACCGCCGCCACGAGGCCGAATGGGCCCTCGCCACGTTCAAGCTCAACGCGTCCGGGATGTCCGACATGGACCGCCTGTGGGAGATGACGGAGCGCACCCGCTTCACCATCTACCGCAGCGGCGACGAGGTCGAGCCCGCCGGCGCCAGCGTGTTCGCCCTCCTCACCGACCTCTTCCAAAAGCCGGCCATCCCCGCCGGCGTATTGTTTCACCCCGAATTCAATGACCCCGACGACGATGACTCCAGATCAGGAGCACGTCCCGAGGTCCTTCAATGGCTGGACAAGCAGCCATCAAAGTCTGTCATCTACGTCGCACTGGGAAGCGAGACGCCGCTGACCGCCAAGAACCTGCACGAGCTCGCGCTGGGGCTTGAACTCGTCGGCGTCCGCTTCCTGTGGGCTTTCCGTACGCCGGCCGGAATGTCCGCACCCGGCACGGACGCCGGCGAGCTGCTGCCTGCCGGGTTCGAGGACCGGGCACGGGGGCACGGCCTGGTGTGGACGGGGTGGGTGCCACAGGCGCGGGTGCTCGCGCACGCCGCGGTGGGCGCGTTCCTGACGCACTGCGGGTGGGGCTCCACCATCGAGAGCCTCGTGTTCGGGCACACGCTGGTGATGCTGCCGTTCGTCGTGGACCAGGGCCTCATCGTCCGGACGATGGCGGCGCGGGGCGTCGGCGTGGAGGTGGCGAGGGACGACGGCGACGGCTCGTTCGGCAGGGACGACGTCGCGGCGGTGGTGCGGCGCGTCATGATAGAAGAGGAAGGTAAGGTGTTCGCAGACAATGCGGAGAAGATGAAGCAAGTTCTTGGCGATAAGCGACGGCAGGATCAGTACATGGACGAGCTTGTAGTGTACCTTACACGCTACAAGGACAATAGGAGTTTCTAATGTCAGTCGCCTTGTTTTAGAACAATTAGGAAGAGACCCCAAACTCCCAAATTCGATACACCAAATTTGGAAACTAAACAAGGCCTAATTGAGCGAGAACATATTGCCCTCCTCTGCGCATACCCTACGTTACGGCATATAGTATCTGCTACTGTTAACGCTGACCAGCTAAAAACACACGTGTTGGTCCTTTTTTGTTGATATCTATTATATTAATATAATAGTGTTAAAATGAGTCATCACGTTCGTCGAGAGAGTCAAGAAATTCCCACGTTAATTTAAAAAAGAGAAGGATATGGACCGTCGGATTTTATGAAGATCTAACGGTCTATATTATTCCGTTAATCTAAAAAAGAGAAAAATATATGTCGTCAGATCTGATGAAGATCTAACGGTTTAAAGAGAAGAGTATATGCCGTCGGATTTTATAAAGATCGAACGGTCTATATTATTCCGTTAATCTAAAAAAGAGAAAAATATATGTCGTCTCATTTGACGAAGATCTAACGGTCTATATTATTCCGTCCGCTGCCATCCCTCTGCGGTCGCCGCGGGAGCCCCTCCGCCGCCGCAGCCGCGTAGCCGTCCATGGTCGTCGTAGGAGGCCTCCGCCGTCGCCGCAAGGCCGTCCCGGCCACCGCGGGAGCCCTCCACCGCCGCCACACGACTGTCCGTGGCCGCCGCGGGAGTGCTTCGTCGTCGCCGCGCGACCGTATGCCGCCGGGAGGCCGTCTACCGCCGTCGCCGCAAGGGCATCCCCAACCACTGCGGGAGCCCTCCATCACGGCTGCGCGACTGTCTGTGGCCGCCGCGGGAGTCCTTTGTGATCACCGCGCGACCGTCCACCGTCAGGAGGCCGTGCACCGTCGTCGCCGCCGTGGGAGCCGCCTGCGTGCCTTCGGAGTTTGGGGTCCGGCCGCTCCGCGCGCCGCCGGAGGACAGCGGGGCTGAAGGCTGCCGGTCAGGGAGACCGACACCCCATCGCTGTCGTCGCCACTAGAGAGAGGTGGGGAGATAGAGGGAACGAGACATAGTGGGGGGTGGGGGCGTCGGTGAAAGAAAATGAGAAAAAAAGATGGATGGGCTCACGTGTTAGTAGTTGGTATATAATATGAGATATTTAAGATAACGAATGCAGAAGAAATTAATATAGAGGAGAGAATCTTAGTTACTAGGCACCTCTCACGTTGTTCTCACAACCATGGTGCACGCCCTAAATCTAAGCAACTTTCATCAGTTACATGTGCAAATCAACATGGTGTCCTTCGCTCATGTTGAACGCTGCACCACCTTAGTTTCTCCGCTTTGTTTTTCCTCTCTGCTCCTTCTTGCACTAAGTCATTAACAAAGACCATCAAAAGGGTTTGAGCGCGAATAAATCATTTGATGATCTTCCATGAGTGCTGAGTGCGGCCATGGTGCTTAATCCCGACAGTGATTCGCTCCCTTCGAACAGGGAGAATCGTTATATCGTGTTGTGCTCACAACCTTTTTGAACGCCCTAAATCCGAACACCTCTCATTAGGTACACGTGCAAGATCTACATGGTGTCCTCCGCTCATTGTTGAACGTTGCCTCTTATATAGAGAAACGTGGAAGGGCACATGGGGCTTCAGGCTATCCGCACTCGTCGTACTCTGTTCTTATGCTCTAAAAGGAATATCTGTGCCTAGTAACTAAGATTCTCTCCTCTATATTAATTTCTTCTGCATTCGTTATCTTAAATATCTCATATTATATACCAACTACTAACACGTGAGCCCATCCATCTTTTTTTTTCATTATATACCAACTACTAACATGGGCTCACGTGTTAGTAGTTGGTATATAATATGAGATATTTAAGATAACGAATGCAGAAGAAATTAATATAGAGGAGAGAATCTTAGTTACTAGGCACAGATATTCCTTTTAGAGCATAAGAACAGAGTACGACGAGTGCGGATAGCCTGAAGCCCCATGTGCCCTTCCACGTTTCTCTATATAAGAGGCAACGTTCAACAATGAGCGGAGGACACCATGTAGATCTTGCACGTGTACCTAATGAGAGGTGTTCGGATTTAGGGCGTTCAAAAAGGTTGTGAGCACAACAAGATATAACGATTCTCCCTGTTCGAAGGGAGCGAATCACTGTCGGGATTAAGCACCATGGCCGCACTCAGCACTCATGGAAGATCATCAAATGATTTATTCGCGCTCAAACCCTTTTGATGGTCTTTGTTAATGACTTAGTGCAAGAAGGAGCAGAGAGAGGAAAAACAAAGCGGAGAAACTAAGGTGGTGCAACGTTCAACATGAGCGAAGGACACCATGTTGATTTGCACATGTAACTGATGAAAGTTGCTTAGATTTAGGGCGTTCACCAAGGTTGTGAGAACAACGTGAGGGAAAAATTCTCCATATCCGAAGAAAGTGAATCGCTGCCTGGAATTGATCATCACCATGGTCATGCTCAGCACTCATGGAAGATCATCAAATGGTTTGCCCACACTCAATCCCGTTTGATGGTCTTCGTAAACGAGTCAGTGCAAGAAGCAGGAGTAGATTTAGGAAAAACAAAGCAAAGAAACTCAAGTGTCGTACAACTTTGATGATAGGCCAGCTTGACGTGCACATGTGTTGATATGGAAGTTGAGTGACAACAGGCTGGGCAAAGAAATGCTTCTCTTAATGCCCGATATAATCATGCAACTGTAAAATACTGTCGATCATTCACTAGATCGGGCATCAACCATGTCTATATATTACTCCATCTTTTACCATAGGAGGAAAAAGGCAAAAGATTGATCCATAACCGTGATAGGCACCCAT
Source organism: Echinochloa phyllopogon (assembly GCA_033239725.1). Classification (NCBI taxonomy): domain Eukaryota; kingdom Viridiplantae; phylum Streptophyta; class Magnoliopsida; order Poales; family Poaceae; genus Echinochloa; species Echinochloa phyllopogon. The sequence goes on from BTCW01000018.1 coordinate 2,796,419, forward strand.
TGGTTCCTGCAACCTATGTTCTCATTGCATAACTAGCAAAATAGTAGTATTTTTCTCATAAATTTTTTTGGATAGCATTTTCCTGGTGTGATTGATTACCCTCTATATTTGATTTCCTCCCTCCTTAAGCTTTCCTTCATGGTATGTCATTCTGATCATTGATTTCTGTAGCAAGCTAGGCTACCGATCATACCACTAATTTGTAAAGTGAGACGACCCAAACACCATTATGTTTTGTAGAAGATTTCTACTTTAATCCAATCGTCATGTGTTACGCTATTGCAAGTTCGTAGAGGTAGTTTTCATGTCCGTGAGGAAGTGAGTATCTCATGTCATATCAGTAAGTTGGATTTTATATATGTAAAGTTATAATGAATTACTTTATTCACTTACCCATGATCACTACCTCAATATTAGGCCACACAATATATTATCTTAGAGCAACTCCAGCAGACCCAACAAACCCCTATCTCAAGTTTAGAAGGTCCAGACAAAAGTTGCACTCCAGCAAACCCAACAAGCCCCTGTCGCAAGTTTAGAGGGTCCAGAAAAAAATTGCACTCCAGTAGGCCTCCATTCTCGGGGGTCTATAGAAAGCCCTATATTTATGAGGGTTATTGCTGGAGTTGTAGCATTTCTGTGGCCCTTAAAAATAGAGGTAGACTCATTTTAGTATTTGGAGAGTCTGAAAGGTATTTATAGAGTTAATCTTAATAACATAATGTTATTACCATATTAAACGAAATAAAAATAATACACTTCCGATGGTTTTTGATAAGATTTAACAATCTATATTAACCCTTAAAGTACATTGATTAGAGTAAATAAATAGTTAAATTTTAAATTGAATAAATAAGGAAAATATAAATTGACCAAAGAATCAATATCAAATAGAATTAGTAAATATAAGCTTGCATCATTAATTCATACCATGTGCCACATGTATGATGATACAAAATAATACATTAGTTTGGGTACACTTGGACAAACAGTATTGATAATAGAACAACGAATATTTAAATAAAATTATATTTAAGTTTAAAAATCTAAATATTAGTAAAAAAACTAGCTACCTGCGTAAATTTGCGCGGGCCACCATGCTAGATATTATATACTCCCTCCATACTGGTAAAGAATGATGTTTAGGACAACGACACGGTCTCCAAAATGTAACTTTGACTTCTTATTCTTACAAAAATATTTATTAAAAAATAATATATGCATGTTTTTATAAAAGTATTTTTTAAGACAAATCTATTCATATAGTTTTCACATTTTCAAACTCAATGGCTTAAAAGTTATTTATGATTTATATTTCCAATGTTTGACTAAAATCTTGTCCAAAACATCATTTTTTACCAATACCGAGGGAGTAGTTTTGGCTTGTCGGTAAGAGGTCAAGAGTAGGCTTGAACCATGGCAGGGCCACAGGGAAAATCTGACTTTGGTCAGTAGTTACCAAATTTGGGAGCCAAACTTTGGTTTTTTTAAGTGTGTGCGCTACTGTAACATTTCGTTTGTATGTGTAAAAAATTGTCCAAAAATTGATTAATTAGGCTCAAAATGTTCGTCTCGCAGAGTATAATAAAACTGTGTAATTAGTTTTTGATTCCATCTACATTAAGTACTCCATGTATGCTATGACATTTTGATGTGATGGGAATCTTTTTTTTGCATAGTGAACTTTGGGGTAGAATTTAGTATCTAAAGCCGGTGAACTGCGGTAAAGCTGCATTGTTCAGGCATGTATGGTAGGTAATAGTAACATGGAAATCAAACAAAAATGAGCTGCAGTTGTGTTGTTGGATTGCTAATGAAATCAAAAACTAATTACAAAGTTTCGTTGTATTCTACGAGACGAATATTTTGAGCCTAATTAATTAATTTTTAGATAATTTTTCACACATACAAACGAATTGCTATAGTAGCGTACGTACCCAAAAAGCCAAAGTTTGCTTGCAAATTTGGGAACAAGGTCTAAGACCGGTGGTGTGCGTGTGTGTTGGGTCTATCTGCAAATTCTGTACAGGGACATGGCATGTACTCTGCTCTTGTAAGAATTTACTACTGTAGCACCCCTGCTTGAGTTTTTGTGTTCTTGCTACGGCAAGCCTTGCAGTGTTCATTTCCAACAATATCAACAACGGAATCTGAGAGGCGTTCAACCACACCGTGTGCTTTGCCAAACTCTCGTACCTGTTTGCGGCAGCGGTGGCGGCTTGGAACGGTGCGGTGGCTGTGGAGACGGGGAGCGCAGCACCGATCCCCGGTCAAGAAAGACCGGAAGTTCAGCAGGTCAAGGTTCGTCTCGGAGTGCCGGAAGACAAAGAAGTAAGAGTGATTTGAGATACATTTTCTTTCTGTTCCACAACGTGTTCTATGTTTATCTTGGTGAGTAAAATAAATCGTGTGTGTATACTTTATTGATCATATTATCATCCAAAAATATCAAACCAGAGTATGTATCAAATGCGAAACAACGCTATGCAAAAATATCAAACCAGAGTATGTATCAAATGCGAAACAACGTTATGTACGTATACTCAAACAAGTATGCTACTTCCAAATGAGCAGCCATGTAAACTGACCACACCACACCACGGCCACTATCCTTTCCTGAACTTGGACTTGAGGAGCTTGATGATCTCGGCGTCCACCTGGAAGCTCTTGGCGAGGACGGCGTCGGGTATCTCCGGCTCGGCCCCGAACAACGACTGCGCCGCGAGCACGACGCCGGGCAGCTGGCTGTTGAACACCGTCATGGCCCTCGCCGCGCCGGCGCCGACGTTGTACTGGAAGTGCATCATCCCGCGCGGGATCACGAAGCTCCCCCCCTCCCCGACCACCTTGGAGTAGAACTTCCCCTCCGTGCTGACGAACCCGACCAGCATCTCGCCGGCCTCGACGTGCACGAGCTCGGCGGAGCGCGGGTGGCTGTGCAGCGGGTTCACGCCGCCAGGGGCGAGGTCCACGCGGTTCAGGGACAGGCCCAGCGTGTTCAAGCCCGGGAAGGCCTCCACGTTGCCCGGCGTCACGCCGGACCCCGCCGGGTTGTCCGTGCTCGCGCCGCGCGCGTGCGCGGCGAAGAAGAAGTCGTCGGAGACCACCGCCGACGCCGGCTTGCACGGGAGGCCCGGGAACGCCAACGACGCCTCGCCGTCGCCATGCGGCGCGGCCACGCAGAAGTCTTGCACCGGGTCGGGGTCGCCGCGGCAGGTGGCGGCGAGGGTTGCCGCCGATAGGAGGAGGAGGAGCAACGATGGAGACGGCCTCGACATGGCTCTGATGAACTCTGAAGCACTCTGTTCGTGCTTGGTGGTGATGATGATATGGCGTGTGAACCGTACTGAGATTGGCATTTTGGAGCTATATAACAGAGGAAGTGTGGTGCGCGGATGGGACAAATGTCAAAGGAGTTGAAGGGTTCAAAGGTTGAGTAAAGTTCTTCTTGACTTGAGAGGGTGAAAGCCACAGGTCGTGTGCGATGTTTACATTCACTGTCATGGTCTCTATTCTCAAGTTGCGGTTGGTGCGTTGGTGATTGTCAAGATAGAAATAGCCCTTTTGTGGGAAGAGCTTTCAGATTCTGTTAGTGTCCTGTTAAATGGCAATGAGTCAGTTGATCATAGCCGTCAGATCGCGACCCCAAGTGCTACACGATGGCTGGGGATTGGTAATCATCGGCAGCGATGACGGACGGACGAGACCCGGTCAGTCACGAGAGGTTTCTCCAACCCAATGAATGGCAAGAGAGGTATGACGCTTGACGCGCATGAGAGGTTTTCTTCTCAAGTGGCAGGTGAACCGAACCCAAGGCGCGTGGTAACTGATAACTACCCAAGTTAATGACCAGTACAAGTCGGCACCCCCGCAGCAGCTTTGAAACAATCGGCCCGTTCGTTTGGCGGGTGCTAATTTATTCTGAGAGAAAAAAATACGGCTGACTGGTGGTTGATTTCTCTGAGAGAAAAGTACCGTTGATGGGTGGCTGATAAGCCAAACAAACAGGACAAATGGCTCAAGGATTTTCTTCTATTCCTAGGTAGGCAATCAATTACCCACTCACATATATACCATCACAAACATATCCAAGCAAAGCTAGGGAGTATACACAGGAGGAAATACAGATTTTTGGAACAAATACACTACGGTATATGTACACGGACCTGCATGTCTAACCTGCACTGCCACACTAGGAGCTGCCGTGAGATTTAACCGACGACACGGATTGAGCAGACACGGAGGCCGTCGGGCTGTTCACCTCCCTCTCCCCATTGGCAACTCGTGGCTTCCCGCTGATCCTAGTGATAGTCTCATGGGCAACGTCGATGAACCAGTCATCGCTTGGAAGGACCCTGCAGATAGTAAGTGAGCACGTTAGAGTCGGTTTGAGGGGTACCGTGCCCTAGCAAGCAGGTATGCGCCTTTAGCAATGCAAAGCAGCAATTTCTCAAGGATTTACTGAGAATGAGAAGGATGAATTGATACAATATAAATGGTAAAGGATACCTATCAGGATCCATCCCAGTAGCAGAAAATGCTGCCATCGCCCTATCAATGATGTTCAATATGACTTGATGCACATGTCGAGACAAGAAACGCCCTTGACCAAAAAGGATGACAAATTGCATATCCAGGTAGAACTGAAAAGAGAGGTAACAATATGAATTACCATTGGTGATATATAATAAGATGTAAAAGGGGACGTCTACCATCACGCAAAGGCATGCGAGGCTTTGCAACCTCTTTAAACTGGAAGGGAAAAAAAAGGCTAATGGAGCTAACCTGCTGGAGTCCAAGTGGACCCAGAGCCCTTGGTCCCTCTTCGATCTCTTCCCAAAAGCTCTGGTCTTCTGAGAGCCAAAGCATGACTGTCTCTGTAAGTCGCATCATAAGCAATGTAGAAAACCTTTCCCTACCAACAAACATGTCTGCTGCAATGCTTGCCATCTTATTTAATTTTTCATATAATTCCTGCAATGAACTGTGGATGAGATGATGCAAAAGAAGAGAGCTTCTTGGGAAATTTTGCAAGGTGCAACATGTGACAAATCAATTACCAAGACCTGACATCACATGCCAAAAAACATGGAAATACCTGGAAAATTGGAGATGGAACCCATTCTGGATCTTCAACGGTATTATCCATATTTATGTACATTTCTGCACTCAGATGGGTGTCACCATCGTCTGTGAATATAAGATCTAGAGCATGCTGTCTGCAGAAACTATCTCTAAGTTTGTCCACCATGCGGTGCAGCTTCCTTTTCCATTCTCGTTGCTCTGCCGCACGATTTTGTCTGTCAGGACCTCTGACTGGGTTCATAGAGTACAGCTTCATGGCTGCTCTGGGTAGCAACTCTTCAGCTAGTAAAGATGCATTAGCTAATAATGCTAACTGCTCCTCCTCCATCTCTGCCATTCTAACAATCTTATTCCCTAAACCTTCCAAGTTAACCTCATCATCCACTGACCCTGGTAGAGCACTTATGAGCAAGTTTAAATACGAGTCGAATATTTTCAGAAGCCCATTCATTGCGGAACTGCCTAGCTGTAAGCTAACCAGTGGTCCAACATCCTCAAAGAATTCCTGCATGTCAAAGTTGCATTAAAATACAATTAGCGAATACATGTATTAATTCTCAAAGTAAAATGAAAATAAACTATACATGATTACATGTTGCTTATAGAAATGTAGAAAGAGACTAATCAATATTATATCTCATAATAAACAAAGAAGATGGAACTATAATTGCTGGAAACATTTATTTTCATCTGCTTAAGGAATGAACATTACCTGAACCATTGAGTTGAAACGGTGAGCACTGCTTGAGAGCTTCGGCTGGAGTGCCAGATTACCAGCAGATGATCTAGCTAATGGACGTATACCAGTTGGAGGATAGGTGAGCACCCAGTCATCAGCTGCAGCTAAAGCAGCAGTACTCTCTTCAATTCTCCTCAAATTGGAATCCAATGCCTGCTCAACAGAGGGTCTGAATTGCTTCATCAGAACTGCTGAAAGTGATAGGCCACGAGCTTCCAGCAAGTCCGAATAACCAATTGCTATCTTAACACATTCGGCAGCAGCTCTTAGGCCCCCACCAGCTGCACAAGAGGCTAAAGCATGCCTCTTTACGAGCAGTGAAAATGACATTGCCTGCTGAGTAGCCCAAGTAACCAGTTCAGACATGTATGCTGGTTCGTCACCAAAGACCTCCATAGAGTCGCTGAGAGCCTGAGCTATAACACGAAAAACTTGCTGGGCAAGAGAAGCAGTGTATGCCCCACTATATGACGTGCTAGATGGTTGTATTGTTTGCATGTTTAATTGAAGCCTTTGGTTGTGTGCACTGAGCAACAAACTATGAGCACGAGGTCCATCTCCAAGTCTCTTGAGGGCAGAAGCTGCAGCGCGAAGTTCAACACCACAAGTAGAAGACTGGCAAGCAGCTTCAGCTAGCTGATCAGCCAATTTCTGACGATTTTCAGATATAGCCCTCTTTAAAGCCAGAATGTCAGCCGTGGCTAGAGTTCCCTTCTGTTTTGCATCAGCAGCAATTTGTTCTGCTTCATCCAGGGCATCCAGCGCTTCATCCACTCTTCTCTCGGCTAGCAAAACATCAAGCATGTCAGGGAAATCTGTAGACCATTTCCATATTTCTGATGGCTCCTGATCTTCGACAGTGGATATGTCTTGCTCAGCTGAACCCTCAGGCCCTGTACTCAACAAATCTATCTGAACTCCTTCGGATAGACCATGAATTAAAGCTGATTGTGTACTCAGCAAATTTCTAACAGATAACAGCTCCCCTTCAAGGTCTGATATCTCCTTTGATGTTCTGTACCAGAAGAGTAGTTTCAGAAATACATTCCAAATTCATGAATCAGACAGGAGAAAATAGCGATTAGTGAAAAACATGGTAGCTTATGTAGATATATAACTATAAATTTTCATGCCCCATTTCATGATTCCTACAGAAAACAAATTTCTGGTTGCGAAGACAAAAGTAAAAATAGTTGATGGCCTTTTGTTATCAATTATTTGCTGGCGCGTGGTACTTCACAAATACTAACGCAAATCACCGAGAAACATTATCAATGGAAAAGTTGGAGCATCCATGTTCGGAAGGTGGTAAATCAATAAACAGGCTGCAGAGAGCTTGCAGTATCATATATAAAAGTGTCGTTCAGAATAATTCTTAGCAATTTATTGTAAACTCCCACCAATGTGAATTTCATTTAAGTAATTAAGTTAAAATTAAGCATTCATTTCCACACCTGATGAAAGCAGCATAATTTGCATAAACACTTCTGCGCATCTCTTCAGCAGAAGCCTTCTTTAGATCTTGCAAATAAGAACACAGGTGTCTTATTTCCTGTCATAAATTTAGAATGTCAGCCCTGTTTCACTTCTCCAAGAATGTTGAGGGTTTTTATATCAATGATACTCCAAGCAAAAAAACTTCGATATATAGCTGAGAAAAAACACCAGCATTCAAACAAATGAGGTTGCTGGCTGTGTATATCCATATGTGGATAGGTCGGCACACTATCCATTATTAAAAAAAACGAGTGAGGTTGCATAAAAAAGCCATGTGGACTGTACAATCACAAGCGTAAGGAGATCCAAAGCTCAGATACATTGCCAGCTTAACCTAGTGTAGTATAACTCAGCCTGTGTAGGGAACCATGTGTACATTACTCTTACACCAAAGTAAGCTCTTGTCCCTGCATGCTATGTGTGTAAAGCCCCAACAAGAACATGTAGGATAGCAGTTGAATTCCTAATGTGGGATATGAACCGGTATGAACTACAGATGGTTGTGTTTATGTTTTGAGGAAATGTTGAAACCTTGCCCAGAAAACGGAATGCTACAGCAGCGTGTTCAATTAAAAGCATGATGTTTCCAATTCAGGATTGTTCATTGAACTAGTGATAGTTGATCATGCTCATTGCTAAAATTCAATTTAGCCATCCTTACAGACGAATCAGAGTTTTTTTTTGAAACAAAATGACTCTTGTTTCCATGGCTAGTCGTAAATTGGCGTAGATCCCTTACTTCCAAATGAGTCAGTTGAACTTAGCATGCAAATATCTAGCTATTCGAAGTTCATAACAAAAGGAAACTTCTTTTTTCAGTAACCTTCACACACAGTCACAGTAACCTTTTAATACCAAGGGCAACAACACCCCCAACTACCAGTGATCAACTTCTCTTCCTGTTGCCAGAGTTTTGAGAGTCAAGTCCAGTTCTGTAACTTCAGTTTGAGCGGGTGATCTGGTTCGTGTTGTAAAACTATAACTCTTCTTAATACAAAGATATGCAGCTCTTCTAGGTATTCTTGAGAGAGAAAATAGCCAAGGGCAACAGCAGTGTACAGACTAGGACTATGTGCCTCTCAGGATGCACTATCTAGGATTTTAGCGTTTTCTTTCTGCAGCAAGATAAATCTACACTTAACAATGCTGCAGGGTTCGAAGTTTTGTTTGTTTTTTAAACAAAAAGGTTTGCTTGAACATGTATATGATCAATTTCATTGACAGGGCCACCACAATTCCACTCAAGTTTTCATATGAGATTAACAGAGATAGGACTAGAAACACTTTCGAAACTGCCAAGATATAACACAAAAGGTAGCATCTCTAGGCACTCTGTCAGAGTGCTCTGCTTCCTCCATGCTCCAGCAAAAGGTGCCCATACCAAGATTCTATATGTCATCCAAACTTGTTCTTACCCATTTAGTCTCCCTTGGGCAATAGTAATTTCGCTAGAAATGTGTATATTTGACCTAAACCCAGAACGAGTTATCCTGAGTCCCTCACACTAGCAAAGGATATTAAAATTCAATCTCAATGACTCAATCACGCCCAATTCTCACTTCTCTCCAAAACACGTAGAGAACCAGAGAACCCCGTTTCCCCCGTGCTTGCGAGCGATCAAAAAAGAAGACGCGAACCCTTCGACCACCACTCGAGGCCAATTTCGGGCAGGACGAAGTTTCCTCACCTTCTCATCCATGGTGCGGCACTTGGACTGCACGTAGGAATCGGGGTCGAAGTTGTCGGTCTTGAATATCTTGAGCTTGTCCGCGAGCTGCACCCCGCCGTCTCCTCCCCCGGCGCCGGCCGCCGCGTTCACCGGGAACACGCCGGAGTGGCCGGAGGGCCGCGACCTCGACGACTTGGCGCTGGTGGACGCCATCGGCCGAGAGAAACCCTACTCCCAGCCTCCCAGGGCCCACGGCTTGCTCCCCTCCCCGCCTCCCTCCGGGAGATCCAGAAGCTTCTAGAAGGGGATTTCTCGCTCCGCTTGGTGGGGTTCAGCTCGGGCTCTCGGCCATTTCCGTGTCTCGATTGGCGTGTGCTGAGAATTTCGGGAGGGAAGGAACAAGGAATGGAGACTCGTGTTGGACGGTTGCCAACGGTGGAAAGGTAACCTCGGACAGTTTGCAGTTAGCTGTTCCTCAAATGATTTTTTTTTGTGATCTTTTATTTCTTCCAGGTAGAAAGGGATAAAAAAGAGGAACCGAATTTGGAGCTATACAAGGTTCCTTCGCAAGTAAGTATACATGAATTTTGCTGAAATTCACACTTGACGATTGATATATTGTAGGGATTCGAGGAAATGGTAGCACTCGGCTCGTGGACCTAACGTTGACGCATGCTTGGTTGAGTCAATGTAGTCATGTAGCTACAAAAATATGTTGAAGACATTTTTTTTCTACCTTCATGTGGTGGCCACTCGTGCTACTCTTTTTTCTTGAGTTTTTTTTTTGCTTAGAACGTTGTATACTCCTTCATATTGCACTAAATTGTAAGAATAAGATCCTCGCAAAAAAAAGTAAGAATAAGATGATCACTTGTGATTATGTCTTTTTTGACATGTGTATCATTACTTGGTGTTGAATTGGATAAAATGTTACATAGATTATTTGATGCTTCTAGTAATAATTGGTTGTAATTTCTCGATGTGGAACTTAGTTAATCCATTGCACAACTTGTGCAAGTGATGTGATGGAGAACGGAGTGGTGTACGTGGTTTATATGTCGAGCCACCTCATGCGAATTAATTACCTGGACCAGATCATAATAATTTTCCACAAATATCATGTGCCATCCCATCCCTAAACCATCTGGCAAAGGCTTTCCCTAAGCAACAAAACCCATGGTCCTGTGAAGTATGGAGCACCGAATGACAAAGACAGAGTTTCTTCAGCATAAACAATCCAGGTATACTTTCTATTACATACCCTAAATGTTGCTTACACAAGATGACTTGAAATCTTGAAACAAGAAACTAAAAGTCGAAACCAAACTCGCAACATGCCAGTGGATCAGGTTCAGACAGGCAAGCTCGACAGTCTCCGACCATCACATTTAAATCCCAGCCTGCAACGCAGCAAACTCAACAGCCGGGTGTACAAGCTAGCTGTGTTTGCTGGTGCACAGTCAGCACAACCCGACATCTCACAAACTCACAAAAAGCTAGAACAAAAAAAGAGTACGCGTGTCCTGTGTTCATCGATCTCTTTGTCTCTCTGGCCCTCTTCTGCTCCGACCCGTATGTCTCGCTACCTGGCGGTTATGAATGCGCCGGCGTCCATTACGCGAGGACAGAGACGAAGGCGAGCAGCGCCGACGCGAGGTAGACGAAGACCGCGCAGGGCTGGCTCCCGGCGCCGGCACCGCCCGTCGGCGACGAGCTCGTGCTCTTCCCGCCGGTGGCACCTGCAACACGTACAAACAAGCCATATATACGTGAGCACTGTAAACATCATTTGTCAATTTTTGGTAGCACACCATGCATGAATTTCACAGAAAACGGCCAGTAATTCCTACGGAGATTTAAAACAATGCATGATTTGCGAACGAGGCGACTGCGGTCCGTTCGTCTGGCTTATCAGCACCGGTCAGTAGTATTTTTCTCTCACAACAAATCAGTACTAGCCACTCGTTAACAACCAGACAGCAGTATTTTTTTCTCAACATAAATCCGCACCACCAGACTGCACAGTCGTGTCTTCTGGACATGACTTTCAGTACACACACCCTTGCAGCAGTCTTGTTTCCTGTACGTGAACCTGTCTTGGTAGCTTCTTTCATCGATCTGCACTTCGTTTAATTTCCTTCCTAAAGGGCAAACAACAAATTAACATGTGGCATCTGTACGTACGTACGACCGTTGGTTGCTCCCGTACGTACGTACGCCTGTTCCCAGCCGTGTGTACGTACACGCGTACGGTACGGTTGGGCGGACCACGGGTGGGCATGCATTGAACACGCTCGCTCGTGTCGCCTCAGCCTCGAGTGCACGCGATTATATTGGTTGGTGTTGTTGCGGCGTTTTCTGTAGCTTTCTCGGCGTAATGCCACGGCATGGGCACGTCGTCACGTCCCCGTCGTAGTACCCCGCTACGGATACGGGATACGTACACGGGAACAGGAAGGTGAGGAAGTTTTGGGGTCAGGGCCACGCACGGGTCAAGGCCGGCAGCGGCAAGGCCCCAGGACAAAGGCCATGTCATGATGCCCGCTAGGGATGCAATGCAAGTGGACGGTCCAGATGCTCTTAACTAACTAGCTCTCATGTGATTTTTGTAATAGCAACACAGTTCAGAAGGATCTTTTTTCTTTTCGAAAGAATAGTATACGTAAGGCGCGCAGGTGTGTATTTCGTATTAAGAAAAAAAAAGATGGATAGAGATCGACTTGTTAATAAGTTGCTGTTACAAAGGAATTAAGGAATGCATATATTGGCCAGCAGGCGTAGTTTTCACGTACCGGTGGCAGCGGCAGGCATGGTGGTGCCGTTCTGGGACTCGTGCTTCTTCGCGTACTCCTTGAAGATCTCCGCCTCGGGGGCGTCAGGCGACATCCCCAGGATCTCTGCATCAAAACAAGGACATGAAGTTAGTTTTCAGGTTAAACCAAAGCTAGCCGGAAAAGGTAGTGCTAGGTAGGATTTCAGAAGTTTCTCTCTGAACTTTCCAACACTCAAACAGATAGTTCTGATCTGATATGCAAGTCGACCATCAAAGCGGCCTAGGACTTTAGGAGAAGGCGAGCAATGAGCAGACCAAATAAACCCACCGTCAGTACGAGTACTCGATCCGTACTGTACGCCGGTTGTTCAGTCGTACTGCTTCTGCTGTGGTACCATGCGGCTGTTCTAATAACTTGTAAAAGTTCTGAGTTCTATGTTGCAACTACTGGAGCAAGACCAACTGTGCCGTGCACAAGGACAACCTACTTTGGTGACCGGCCGGCGCGCATGCATGTAACTGGTTCAGACAATCAGACCACCGATGCCCTGCCTGCAGCTGCGGGTGGATCGTCACTAATGTTGTGTTGGCCCCTAGCTGGTACGTAGCTTAATTATATATAGTACGTGTAAGTCGTGCACGACCACCTGGCCAAGTACGCAGGGTGTCCTGCATGCACCTGCACGGTTAGTTTAATTTTGGACGCTTGCACCGCCGGTGCTATAATCCATCAGTAGCTACCGGTGGATCGAGAAGACAGAGAGAGAGATGCATACTCCTATGTTATATGCACAGTACTGCTATAGCAATATATATATATATATAAACACGGGCACGTACTGGGGCAGTCGGAGAAGGTGGCGGGGTTGTTGCAGAGGGAGGGCAGGTCCATGGCGCGTGTGACGTTGATCTTGAACCCCAGCGCCGGCTCGTCGCGGTCCTTGACGAGCACGCACATGCACTTCTTGCTGGCCGCCACCACCTGCTTCAGCCCCGCGCAGCAGTCGGGCGTGGGCGCCCGCGCCGTCGCCTTCTCCTGCACGAACGTCAGGCACGTCGCCAGGCCCATCAGCTGGTCCGCGCACTCCGCCCGGTCCTTGGCGAAGTCCCCGCTCGCCACGCCCGCCAGCGCCGCCACCATCACCGCCGCCACCACCATCGCCGCCGTCCTCCGGGACGGCGACGACGAAGAAGACCCCCTCCTACTACCGCCGTGCGCAATAAAGGCCATGATTAATTATATATGCCGGCCTGATGCTGACGGACACGATCGGTCGACGGACCGAACAGGCGGTGTCGTCGCGGCGCACGTGTGCCGGCCTGTGTGAGAGCTAGAGGAGGAGCCGAGACTAGAGGAATTGAATTGAAGGAAGGAAGTGAGTGAGTGATGCGGCATGGGTGTGTGCTTGGGGCAGGGTTATATAGGCATCGCGGCCGCGAGGTCGATCAGCAAGGGGATCGAGATCGATCGGTTGCTGCGGTTGGTTTTCATCGGCGGCTGTTGAGAGCCGTGTATAGCTAGCCAGTGGCGTACGTGTCGTCGGAGCGAGACCGGCGACGACTACGACTGTTACCGAGTGATCGATGTGTGGCCCGTATGCTCGCACGATTTATGACGGTTGGTTGGGGACATCGCGCGCGCTGCGTTCGTGCGTGCGTGGTCGAGCCGGAACGTGGCACGTGAACGGGGATGGCCGGCCCGCGGGTCGGTCGGTACGTACTCGATCGATCGGCACACGTTACAACTTACAGTATGATATGCCATCAGCTATTCAGCTGGCTGGCTTTCATAAACATTACAGCGTACGTGTTGTGTATTAGGGGTGGTAACGACACATACATATCATTAAAGAGCCGGTCGTGGTCGTACGCGCGCCGAGTCAGGAGGAGCATCGAAGAATCATGCACACGGTACGGATGTAAAGACAAGGCGGCGCTCCTTGTAGCTTGGTTCGAGCTCACAGTGGAGCTTTGCTGGAAGGGAAGCACGGCGATGATTGGAGTTGGAGAACACGGAACAGATGCTTTCCAAAAGGAAGGACGACCTTAGCTTTTACTTCATTTGGAGGTCGATCTATATATCACGCATGGAACCTGGACAGCTCATCGATCATACTATACATATGTAGTAGTATACCGTGGCCAGGCCATATGCATCCTGTTGACACGAAAGCGCGCCAACAAACTCGAAGCCGATCGAACGCGCAGCACGGCCGTCACAACGGCCAACTCCTGAGCTCCTCGGGCAAACCGGTCAGACCGGTTCCTGAAACCGGTCAGACCGCTTTCAGGCGGGAGATCGTGAAGGGCGGGAGATCGTGAAGACCTAGAAACTCGAGCTCGGGAGGGACCCCGTCGGAGCTCAAGCAAGCTAGGGTTGCTCTAAGGTCGGCAGGCCACCTAGAACGCCATTGAACGCCGTAGAGACGAGCAAAGAACAGAATATGGGGGTTGGAAAAGATTAGGGTTTGAGAGATAAAAAGTAAAGGATAAATGTGTTTGATTCGATTGGAATACCTCAATCGGCCTTCTAGTCTTTATATTTATAGGCCGGGGAAGTCTTACCCCTTTCGAATAGGTTACAATATGGGATTAAACTCGGAATCCTAATCCTACTCGAATTACAGAACAAAACCGGTCTGACCGGTTTGGCAAACCGGTCAGACCGGTTTGGCCGGGCCAAAGCCAATTTTGACTGTCAACAATATACCGGCCATTGGTCTTCATGCGTCTTGCCAAACACTTGGGTAGAATTTTTTTCAAATATCTTCCGTTGATAGCTTTAGGTAAATGATCTCCCTTCAGCGTCTCTAGCATGTAAGAATTCCCAAAAATAACTTTGACAACTCTATAGGGTCCTTCCCAACTTGGTGACCATTTACCAAACTTGTTGCTTTTCGTCCCAATAGGCAAGATCGTCTTCCAAACAAGCTCACCAATCTGAAAATATTTTCCTCGTACTTTCTTGTTGTAAGCTTTAGCAACCCGAAGCTTATCTTTCTCAATCTCCTTCAAAGCTTTCAATCGTTTGTCGGTTACCTCATCAATATTGTCTAACATCAAATTGTGGTAATCAACAGCATCAAGGTCATTTTGTTTAGCCAATCTATAAGCGTCCAGATTTACCTCAACGGGCAAAACGGCCTCTTGACCATACACAAGCTCAAAAGGAGTAACTTTAGTAGCACCATGTGATGAGCCCATAATGCTTCGGATAAAACTTCATGCCATCTCTTAGGACTTTCTTCTATCTTTTTCTTGATTAATCTGATCAAAGTTTTATTACTTGACTCGGCTTGTCCATTAGCCTGAGCGTAATATGGAGGTGAATTGAGCAACTTAATTCTATAGGATTCGGCGAATTCACGTACCTCTTTAGACATAAATGAAGTACCTTGATCCGTTGTCAAAGTTTGAGGAATACCGAATCTATGAATAATATTTTGCGTAACAAATTCAATTACCTCCCGATGCGCCATATTCTTCAAGAGAATCGCTTCGGCCCACTTAGTGAAATAATCTGTAGCAACTAACACAAAACGATGTCCTTTTGATGATGGAGGGTTAATTTGTCCAATAAAATCCAATCCCCAACCTCGGAACGGCCATGGCTTAATAATAGGATGCATTAATGCAACAGGAACAAGTTGCAAATTTCCAAACTTCTGACATTCCTCACATCCTTTGTAATATTTGAAACAATCTGCCATCATAGTAGGCCAATAGAAACCGGCTCGTCTAAGTAACCACTTTATCTTTGGAGCCGATTGATGTGTACCACAAATACCTTCATGGACCTCACCCATGGCAACTTTGGCCTGATCCGAATTAAGACATTTCAATAGTAAATCTTCGGCGTTTCGACGATAGAGTTCATCGTCAAGCAAAACGTATTTAAACGATATTCGCCGAATATTTCTTTCTGCACCACGACCAGGATCTCTCAAATAAGCAATAATAGGCACCCTCCAATCCTGATTTTCAACTTTGGATTGATTAGTATCATCCAAAGGATTTTTGCTTCTGTCAGGGGACGAAGCGGTCAGACCGGTTTCAGAACCGGTCAGACCAGTTCTGGCAGTCAGACCGGTCTGACCGGTTTCTGAAACCGGTGTGACCGGTTCGTCCAGAACCAGAACCTCGGCTTTCGTTTGCATCGGTTTTTGGAGATAGAAATATTTCTTTGCAACCATATAACCAGATGCTTTCTGAGCCAGAGTATTTGCTTTGTCATTCTTTTCTCTTGGAATATGTTTAATAGTAAATTCATCAAAAGAAGTAATGATATCAAGACATCTATCAAGATATGCATTTAATGAACCATTATAACATTGACATACCTTTGACACTTGTTGTACCACCAGGAGCGAATCACCAAAAGCCTCAACATGCTTTATTCCCGTGTCTTGCAAAAATTCCAAGCCAAATAGAAGAGCTTCATATTCAACTTGATTATTGGTTTGCTTTTCTTCCAATCGGTTTGAAAACTCAAAGACAGCACCACTTGGAGAGATCAAAACAGCACCAATTCCTTGTCCATCATTGCAAACCGATCCATCAAAGTATAACTTCCACGGTGTACAAGCAACATAGCCGGCGTCGAAGTTGTTTGCATCATTTATCCGATGTTCAACAATAAAATCAGCTACAATTTGACCTTTCATTGATTTTAAAGGTTCACAAGCCAAATCATACTAAACTAAAGCATAAGCCCATTTACCGACTCTTCCACTAGAAATCGGTTTTTGCAACATATGTTTAATTACATCGGTTTGACACAACACGATGCAAGTATTAGATAATAAATAATGCCTCAATTGAGTACAAGCATGGTACAAGGATAAACACAACTTCTCAATGAAAGTATACCTTGTTTCTGCATCGATGAGTCGTCGGCTTACATAAGCAATCACATACTCCTTGTCGCCGATTTCTTGAGTCAAAACAGCCCCAATAGTTCTATCTTCAGCCGCCACATAAAGTCTGAATGGAACCCCTCGCTTAGGCGCCCTAAGCACCGGTGGTGAAGACAAGTACTCTTTGATCTTCTCAAAAGCTTCTTGCTGTTTTGCCCCCCAGGTAAAATCGGCTTCATCTTTCAACCGAAGTAAAGGAGTAAAAGCATCAACCTTTCCAGACAAGTTAATTATAAATCTTCTCAAGAAATTTACCTTGCCTAGAAACTTTTGCAAATCTTTCTTGCAAGTAGGAGCTTCGACTTTCTTCATAGCTTCAATTCTCTTGGGATCAACTTCTATGCCGTTCTCATGAATAACAAACCCAAGAAACTTTCCAGCCGAAACACCAAAAGCACATTTGAGTGGATTCATCTTCAAGCCATACCGTCGCATCCTCTCAAGAGCAAGTTTTAAATCGGCTAAATGAGAATCCAAACCATCCGATTTAACTACGATATCATCAATATACACTTCCACAATAACACCAAGTAAATCATGAAAGATTAAATTCATAGCCCTTTGATAAGTTGCACCGGCATTCCTTAATCCAAAAGTCATAACCACCCACTCAAATAAACCAATAAATCCCGGACATTGAAAGGTCGTTTTGTGCATATCCTCTTCGGCCATGAAGATTTGATTATATCCAGCATTACCATCAAGAAAACTAACAACACGATGCCCAGAAGCTTCATTGATTAAGACATCGGCTATAGGCATAGGATATGAATCTTTCGGAGTGGCTTTATTAAGATCCCTAAAATCAATGCAAACTCTAAGCTTTCCCGAATCTTTCTTTTCAACGGGAACAATATTAGAAATCCACTCCGCATAGCGACAAGTCCGAATAAAACCAGCATCTAGCAAACGATTAACTTCTTCTTTTATTCGGTCATAAATAGCGGGATTAAAACGTCTGACCGATTGTTTAAAAGGTCTAAAACCGGCTTTTATCGGTAAACAATGTTCAACTAAATCACGACTCAAACCCGGCATCTCACGGTACTCCCAAGCAAAACAATCGACATACTCTTTCAACAAATTTATTAACTCGGCTTTAAACTCAGCCGATAAATTTTTGTTTACAAAAGTTGGTCTAGGAATAGTACCATCACCAATATCTATTTTTTCTAAAGGGTCGGCTGACGTGAAACCCTGACCCAACTTATCCATATCACCGAGATCTTCAATGGCTTCGAACCTACCGGCCGAATGTGCTCGATGATGATCAATTCGGTCTTGAAGCCACTGTTCAGTCGTAAACCGGTCTGACCGGTTCCTAGAAGCGGTCTGACCGGTTTGGCTTGATCGGCGCTGTTCAGGTCTAAACCGGTCTGACCGGTTTCCAGAAGCGGTCTGACCGGTTTGTCTCTGTTGATTTGTTTGCTCCATTAATCATAGCAAGTAATTCAACCGATTCTTCATCGGCTTTAATGTAGCAGCAACAAAACCATCCTTGGTGCAACTGATCAGCTCATAGTCGGTCAAATCCATGCCCGACAAACATTTGACCTTCTCATTTGCACTAAGAGAATCGGAATCGGCCATTGCAACGAAGGAAGAAGTATCACCATGGACAACTTCAACTTCATCGCCGATCCACTGAATCAGATATTGATGCAAAGTAGATGGAATACATTGATTTGCATGAATCCAATCTCGACCAAGGATTAAACTGAAGTTACCTTGCACCTCGGAGACGAAGAAAGCCGTAGCAATAGTCTTGCTCCTGACGGTCAACTCCATAGAAGCCACCCCCTTAGCACCAATGGGATCACCTCCACCAACTCCACTGACCGTCATGTTTGTCTTGATCAATTCTTCATCTTTTCCGCCAATCTTCTTGTAGAGAGAGTATGGCATAAGATTTACAATAGCTCCACCATCAACCAACATACGAGAAATTGGCTTCCCGTTGATGTGCCCTCTCATATATAAAGCCTTGAGATGATTCTCTGATTCACTAGGCTTCTGAAAAACGGCATCTCGAGGCCCAAGTTGAAAGTGAGAGACCTCCTCCTCCGGTATCACATAATAATCAGAAGACAAATATACAACATTAATTTCCATGTTGCCATGTTCTGGAGAAGGCTCAAAATCAACCAAGTCTTCATCTTCAACCACTGGAGGAATTGGCGGAGTAGTATCGATGGTTGAAGTAATCTCAGTTCCTGCTTCTGTTGTCAAACCGGCCTGACCGGTTCCAGAAACCGGTCTGACCGCTTTTGCAGCGATGGGCTGATCAAAACCGGTCTGACCGGATTCAGAAACCGGTCTGACCGGTTGTGCTGCTGATTGCACAACGGGCTTAGCTTGCCAGATCTTGGTCTGAGGAATCATAGGCCTGTAATTGTTGAAGTATTCATCCCTCAGCTTCTCAGCTTCCTGTTCCCTTTTTTCTTTGTTTCGTAGGCATTGTAACTTCCGCTTCTGTGTATGAGTCAAACCAGAAGGACACCACCTTGGTTGGAAGACCTTCTTTATGCCCTTGCTACTGCTAGCCTCATGATCATTAGCTATGACCGGCTTTTTGACTGGAACAGGAACCGAATTTCCAATGACTATCGGCTTTCTACCCAAATCTTGCATAGCCACTGGAATACTGCCAATTTTTACAAACCCACTGGCTTTGGCTTGCACATCCTCCTTTTTCTCCTTGACACGGTATTCTTGCTTAGGTGGAACTTGGAACCTTTGCTCAGACCGCAACCGGTCTGACCGGTTTACAAAACCGGTCTGACCGCTTTTGGGAGCAGCCGAAGGACCTGATTGGTATGAGCCCAATCGGTCATATACCGAAGTCCCAGTAACATCATCACGGCGCTTATAAGCCGTAGAATTGATCCAACGCTGCGGTGACCTCTGTCTCTTTTTTGTTGGCCGATCAACTTGAACGGCCTTTGTGTACTTGTTCATGAGCTGAGAGAAAGTAGGTCCTTGCTTCAGAACCTTTCCCTGAACCTTTGGCTCATTAAACTTCCAAGTACCCACTTCCGGGCGCTTGGGCTTGAAAGTCCTTGGACGGTCTGGAGACAAACCGGTCTGACCGGTTTGGGAAACCGGTCTGACCAGTTTCGCCTGACTAGCGAACCGATTCTCTTCCAAGGAACTTCCTTGCCCCCCGGGCCTTGATGTGTTAATTGTAATCTTCAGAGACTCTTCACCATTAAGAGTTCTCCCAATCATCACTGTTCTGACCGGAACTTTGTCATTAACTTTTTCCGGCCTTGGGTCTCCAATCACCACGTTCTTTCCCTTAGCTCCATCGGCTTGTTCCGGCCGAATCAACACCTTAGTATTCAAATCCAAGGTATGAACAGGGAAAGGAACCTTATCAACTTGCATTTCAGCTAACACTAATCGACCTTCATTAAGGGCCGATTGTACCTGCCGTCGAAAAACATTGCAATCGTTGGTCGCATGAGAAAAAGAATTATGCCACTTACAATACGCACGATTTTTCAATTGATCGGCTGGTGGAATTGCATGAGAAAGTTTAATAAATCCATTCTTAAGCAACTCATCAAAAACACGATCACATTTAGCTACATCAAAAGTAAACTTAATTTCTTCTTGCCAATTTTTCTGAATCGGCTTCAACGAAGGACAAGAACCAGGTTTACTCTTTGATGACCAAACAAATTCAGCAGCATAAATTTCTTTATCATCGTCCGAACTATCAGAATCATTATCAACAATATGCACATTCGAACAATGAGGTTTAGCAGATTCTTTTGAATTTTTAAACTTAAGCTCTAGACTCATAGCCTTCATTTGCAAGAGATTAATAGTAAGGAAATCAGAACCCTCTAGCTTTTCCTTGAAATGAGACTGTAAGCCCGCAAAAGCTAAATCTGCTAAATCTTTTTCAGAAACAGTTATGTTAAAACATCGGTTCTTAACATCTTTAAATCTTTTGAAGTAATCAAGAACCGATTCTTCTCGGCTTTGCTTAACTGATGTTAAATCAGACAATTTAGCTTCGTTTTCTCCGCTAAAGAAATGATCATGAAATTTACGCTCCAATTGAGTCCAATTTTGAATAGAATTAGGAGCAAGCGAAGAAAACCATGAAAAAGCAGTTCCAGTTAAAGATAATGAGAACAACCGTATACGCAATGGTTCATAAAATGATGCTTCTCCTAATTGCAAGATATATTGACTAATATGTTCCCAAGGAGTTCTATTATCTTCGCCACTGAATTTAATAAAATCAGGAACACGCCAACCATTAGGATAAGCAACTAAATCAAATTCACGCGGATACGGTTTTTGATATAAGCGCGAATTACCCAATTCAAGCCCGAGTCTTGTTCTAAGTGTATTAACTATATCTTCTTTAAACTTAGCTAACTCGGCTTGATAATTCCCATCACCTCTATTTTGTGGAAAACGAGGAACATTATACGTCGCACTTTGAGAAGTATTCGGAATCGGCCCGTGAGATGCGCCAGATCCGTGGGGTATACTTCCCACAACAGTAGTGCGTGGAGTAGTGTAAACAGGACCAGAAGCAACCGTATTAGATAAAACCATCGCACCCGGCGCCCCAGCACCTATGGAACCGGTCTGACCGCCAGAGGAAGCCAAACCGGTCTGACCGGTTGTGAAAACCGATCTGACCGGTTCGTGGACCGAACCAGGGTGAGATGATTGTCCCGCATAGAAATTCACCGGCATGCCTAAATTAGAATCTAAAACATGTCCTGGCACGCCTGATGAGCTAGGAATTGGGTTAGGTAATTCATTAGATTCTACATTATTTTTACCTTTATCAGAATTACCCGACATACTAGCAATCAACTCACTAGTAGCAGTTTGTGCAGCAAGCAATTTATCATCCATCATGCGAGTAATTTGCTGCATCAAATCAGAGGATTCGCCAGTTACCTTTGGAAGTTCTTCAACTTGGTCGTTTGCCAGCTTGAAAGCTGGCATGACGAATTCCTCCACTCTCTTGACAAGACCACCGCGATCTTTTTTGAAGCCCTTCAAGAATTGCGCCCTGAAGTGCTCCTCAGCAATCAGGTACCGCTTCCGCTCCTCGTCCGTGAGCTCTTCCGTCGTCGCGGTGATGATGTTGTCTTTGTCAAGGTCGCACGTTGATCCAGACATTATTGGAGTAGATTGAATCGGTCTTGAAACCAGATTAATCTGTCCCCAGCGGAGTCGCCAAAAAGTATGTTGACACGAAAGTGCGCCAACAAACTCGAAGCCGATCGAACGCGCAGCACGGCCGTCACAACGGCCAACTCCTGAGCTCCTTGGGCAAACCGGTCAGACCGGTTCCTGAAACCGGTCAGACCGCTTTCAGGCGGGAGATCGTGAAGACCTAGAAACTCGAGCTCGGGAGGGACCCCGTCGGAGCTCAAGCAAGCTAGGGTTGCTCTAAGGTCGGCAGGCCACCTAGAACGCCCTTGAACGCCGTAGAGACGAGCAAAGAACAGAATATGGGGGTTGGAAAAGATTAGGGTTTGAGAGATAAAAAGTAAAGGATAAATGTGTTTGATTCGATTGGAATACCTCAATCGGCCTTCTAGCCTTTATATTTATAGGCCGGGGAAGTCTTACCCCTTTCGAATAGGTTACAATATGGGATTAAACTCGGAATCCTAATCCTACTCGAATTACAGAACAAAACCGGTCTGACCGGTTTGCCAAACCGGTCAGACTGGTTTGGCCGGGCCAAAGCCAATTTTAACTGTCAACACATCCCGCCGGTGTCGTTATTAACTGTTTCCATGCATGTCCCATAGTCCACGTTGTACTGCAGCAGTAACGCTAGCTGTATGTGTACTGCTAGCTCACACGGCAGGCCGGCTAGGCAGTAGCCAGTGTAGTACGTAGTGTCATATGCAGGCTCCTCGCCGTCGCCGGGCCGGCCATCAGCAGCTTGTAGCTGTGTGGCTGCTGGTGATCGAGCACGTACATTGTTCGAGTCGTACCGTGTCGGGTTGCCGTCACAGTCTCATGGATGACGACACGGATCATTAATTTTGATCTAGTTTTACGACTTGATTACTGATAACTATACTGCTCTCGCCCATTGATGGCGTCCATCCTCCCATCCGTCCGTCCGGCTAGGATTGATTTCTCAGCTGCTCGGCTGCCGCTGCTCCGAAATTTCCGGACGACTCGCGAGAGCGTCTGATGCGTAGCTAGCTAGCGCGCGTGCAACTCGTGACGGATATATATATGGCCCGAGCACGAGCAGTACAGCCTACAACTCCTGCCTACTGGCCAGTACGTGCTTCCGTGTCTTGCTATGGGCTATAGCTCATTGTCCATCCATATATCATATCCATGGCAGTTGCCTTTCATGGGACTCAATCCCATGACAAAGTCACAAGCTATTGGCTGCACACGGCGTCCCGGTTGAACTTTCGTTGAACGCTGTGCACTCTCTGGTCGATCGAGCACATGTCCATGTCCTGCTGTTGATTTGTTGGACTTGGACGTACACCTTTGGTTGCTTTGAGAATGCACCATTAGACAGGCACAGTGCCGCTCATAAATGACGGTGCAATTGCTGATTTTGACACGTTCTCCATGAGCAGCTAGCCTCAACATCATCCGCACAGACGTGTTATGACGATCGACAGGGGAGAACTTGAATGCGCGCGTTGGAATTGGAAGGTCTCTCAACCACACATATGTACATGTGCTGATGAGGTACGTACGTACGTACACGTCACTAGACAAGTGGCTGCGTGCTGTTTTCAACACACGCAGCTTATCAGCATCCGAATGAGGTCTTCTTGACAGGCGCCCAACGATCGATATTACCAGAGTCGCCATACAGCGACGTGCATCATCGGATCAATTGAAGCATGCGTTGTTCTTTTCTAAAGTAGCCGCGCCACACGCCAGCTAACCGAGCATGTTTAAATATTCGGTTATGCATCTCAATCAATCGAGCATTCCAAAGTCCAGATATCTCTTTCTGAACGATCAGAGAGCTTAACGAGCATTAGTGCTGCTAATAAATAAAGGCAGCAGTCTGTCAGACTCTCTCTTTGGCGTTCATGTGTAAATATCGACCCGTTGGGCTGGCTGATGCTGATTTGTGCTGAGAAAAAAAAATACTGCTAGCTAGGTGGCTGACGCTGATTCGTTGTGAGAGAAAAATACTGCTGACTGATGCTGATAAGCCAAACGTGCATGTCTGGCCCAATCAAACGAGAGGCCCTCGACCTCAAGTCACCAGCCAAAAATGATGGTACAGCTACGGGAGCTGCACTGAATGTGCTCACCTTCTGAACTGTCATGCATGTGTATACAAACTGATATCAAAGTAGTTGCGTGGCCCAATCAAACAAGACGCCCTCGACCTCAAGCCGTTAGCAAAGGAAACAAAAAAAAAGGGCCTATGGGAGCTGCAGTGAATGTTGCAACTGCACTGAAAGCGAGAACGCCAGCATGGGCAGGATCGGAGTAGGACGAGAGGATCAGGAGGAGATCAAGCTAGGCACTAGCCACGGTTTCGTCGTCCCTGCTCGAACGCCGCCCGGCCAGGAGAACGAGGCCGCCGGCAGGTAACGCTAGCTTCACCCAGCCGCGCGCCGCACTTGCAATCTTGCGTTCGCGTGGAGTGGGAAAACCCTCACGTACGTGTGTGTAGCTAACGAATTCTGCTGGCGCCCGGGCAGAGGGGAACAGTGGCCAACCGAGGCACCCGCCGTCGCGACGCGCTTGTGGTTGGAGCCGCCGCTTCCACGCAGCGCCCTGAGCAGGCGGCATGCAGGGGGTCATGGGCGTCGCGCCGTGTCGCTGTAGCGGCGGTTCGCGGTTGGCGCGCGTGCCGCCTCGTGCCGGATTACGGGGCCTGGCGCCGTCCTCGAGATGGCTAGCAGCTAGCTAGTACGGCTTTGTTTAGTTTTCAACTTTACTCTTAAATTTTAGAGCATATTTAATAGGTTAGCTAAAAAGATTATTTAAATTTACTGATTTAGCTACTCTCATTAATAGATTTGACTAACAAATAACAGAGTAATCCAACGGATTATGTAATGATGGCTAGTGAAGTATGCGGACTAAAACTGGCCAGTGAATGAAGTGGGATAGAGAGCCACTAAATTTGGAGAGTCATTTACAGAGTCCGTTGGAAACGTTTTTTCTCTAACAATAGCTAAATTTAACTTTAGAAAACGATTTGACTAGTCTCTTGAAGATGCTCACTATATAAAAAAAATCTCATCACATTAAAATACCGGTATATGTATGGAATACTAAATGTAGATGAAATAAAAACTAATTGTACAATTTTGTTATACTTTGCGAGACGAATATTTTGAGTCTAATTAATCAATATTTTGATAATTATTTACAAATACAAACGAGCATTAATGATAAAATGTCAACTTTGACACGTTGGAAACTAAACCGGGCCTATGTGTTGCGGTGGGGGCGGTGCTGGCCTTCATGCCAGAGAGGAAGCCCGGCGGCGGGTACGACGTGTTGTTTTCTCATTCACAGCCCCGCGCTGCTGCGGCGATCTTGGCAACAGCCCGGCTGTCCCTCTTTTCCTGCTGGAAGACGAAGAGGATCAGGAGGAGGAGGAGGAGGAGGAGTTGCCATCGGCGCATTGAAAAGGGTCATCAAAGCTTGGTCCACCTTATGATATGGGTGATGGCGACTCCATATCTTGTGGATCTTGCGTAACGGCTTTCGGATTCGTTTCTTGATGAGCTCGATCACCTGGAAATCGTCCAGTGGACTGGTGAACATGATCTAGCTGTGTCGTCCGTAACGAGAACAAACTTACTCGAGTCTGGATGCATGTGTCGCTGATAGCACCTTACGGCACCAGAAGAAGCCACCACAAGCTCGTTTTACACATGAGATAGGTGTTTTTTTTTCCGATTGTTAACGAATACAACTTCGACACAAGGTCAAACACCAAGTACTGTCAGCTTTCACCGTGGTGCGGGAGCTGCAACTGCAAGCCAAGGTCTGAAAATTGCCAAGCATCCCGCTTTATCAGAACAACGACATATCATGCAAAAGATATCAACAGAAGCCAGAAACCGAGCTCTAAGGATTGATCTGTCACTACAGGATTGAAGTGGATGTGTACAGAACTATAAACTCCAGGACACATCAATCTTTTCTTTTCAACCTATCAGGGCACAACAATCACAGTCAGATGCTTGAACCATCTGAAAAGGAAAAGACCGTTACAGTTGCCTAACCTGCAAAACTGAGCATTCGTGTCTTGCAAGCCTATTTCGCCCATCATGACATCTTGGCGGCATCAGCTTTGCTCAAATCTGAGCCTTCATAGTTAAGGAGCTTGTGCAGCGGGAGAACAAGTGGTGCCAGCGATGCCAGCACGATGCAGAGTAGTGCTGCGATCCCAACCCACCAGGCAAAAAGTGGGATCCCAAGCATAAGTTCATCGCAAACTGCACAATAAATCAAGTATCCATAATTTCATCGACTGCGTTCTTTAGGCAGTTGCATAATAAAAGCCCATAAAAACAGAAGAAAGAGAAGGATAACAAGACCACCGAATTTTTCATTATCAGAAAGCAAATGTGGTACTTAAAGTTCATTTTCAGAAAGCGGGTATAGTACTTGTTAAATGGAAGCTCTTATAGGAAGATCTAAAGTAAGGCAATTATAAAGAGGACAATAGACAATTTGCCGACATAGGCAACTGAATACGTGCATGAGCAACTCATTAATCCATCACAATCAAGGTTGATTGTAGTCAGAAATTTCACTAGGGAACATCGACAGGATTGAAAGGGTGTGTATCTTACACAGTGCAAGAACTTGTTCTTAGGAATGACCGATAATAATGTGGAACTGAAAACAAGCAGATGCCGGATGCTTTGTCTTTTATTAATGGCAACAGCAGAAATTCATGACAAATCAGTTAGAACACCCAACTACTCAATCATAAAGTATCCACTAGTAAGACCAATGAGATCACACAGAAAAGAAATTCAAACCAATGAATTAGGGAAGTCGAGAAACAAAAATAGAAGCTGTTAGGTAGTACTGTAAGTTAGCGTACTGAGATTTGCCTTTTCTTAGCTAAGTAGAAAAAAGCTTAGCTTTCCAAGTTTAAGGTCATCAAGCATCCAAGCCTATTAAGATTCACAATTCCAAATAATCTTTGCAAAGCTTTCAGCTCCTAGACAAGATAAACAGTGTCATAAAAAGCATTGAGCAGTGATCAACAAAGTTAGGAAATGTGTGATGCTGCTCAATACACTGATTCTTCCTATGGGCTTGCACAGGAACGCCCAAGTTACAGAGCCTGATTCATCCAATACTAACTTCAGGAGTAAACTGTTGTATATTTTTCAGCTCATACATAAACTTGCTAAAGGTTCTAACATGGCTAATCTCATCTTAACATCATAAAATACCTCTGAAATGAATTATAGCAAAACAAGTGGATGCCAAATGCTTAGTATTTTATTAAATGCGAACAGGAGAAATTCATGCCAAATCAATTAGAACACCCAACCACTCAATCATAAAGGTTTTTTTTTTCGAACAAAGACTCAATCATAAAGTATCGGCTAGTAAGACCAATGATATAATACAAAAAGGGAATTCAGATCATTGAATTAGACAAGTCCAAAAACAAAAGTAGAAGCTGTTAGGTAGCTGCAGTATTAAGTTAGAGTACTGAGCTTTGCCTTTTCTTTGCTGAGTAGGAAGAAACTTGTATTGCCAAATTTAAGGTCACACATCAAGCATCCAAGCCTATTAGGATTCCAAATAATCTTTTCAAACCTTCCAGTGATAAACAGTGCAATAACAAGCAATGAACAGTATAGATGGCCAACGGGCCGGCCCGGCCCGCCGAGGCACGGGCACGGCTCGGCCCGCCACCCTGCCGTGCCGTGCCGGCCCGGCCCACGGGCCGATGCTTCGGCCCAAGCCCGGCCCACACGCTGTTTAGCCGTGCCGGCCCGTTGGCCCGTCGTGCCTATGAAGGCCCAAAGTGCCCATTCTAGTGCAGTTCAACTAAAAAAATCTTCATCAAATTAAATTTTTGAAGACAAAAAATTATCGATATTGCACAAACAAACATATAAACATATATATTAAAAGATATTGAACATATAAACATACCTATTAAGCTATATTTTAACATACAAACACATATACAAAATGCAATTAAACGTGCTGAAACGTGCTTAAGCGTGCCTAAACATGCTTTCCATCGTGCCGTGCCCGTGCTGGCCCATGGGCTGGCGCAGCGGCCCAGGCCCGGCCCGAAGGACGTGCCGGGCCGGGCCGGGACCGGGCCCAAATTCCGTGCCATGGGCCGGCCCATGGGCCGCGGGCCATACGGCCATCTATTTGAACAGTGATGAACCAAAAGTTAGGAAATGCATGATGCTGTTTGAACCGCTAAAGGTTTCCGCAGGCAGGAATGCCCAAATTACTGAGCCTGACTCATCAAATACCCATCTTAATCCTAACATAATAAAAGACGTCTGGAAAGAACAATAGTGAAACTCTAATGCCATACCAATGTTAAAAAGTGCAAGTTCTCTCTCTGGAACATTTGGCCTCGCCACCACACCCTCAGGCTCCACAGTGACAAGAACATAAACCTGAAATCGATGACATACATCCGTCAAAAGTCACCTCGTAAAGAATGCCATTGAGATTCTACAGACAAACAATAAATTCAGCTCATTGGTTGATGACTGATCAACACTAACCGGGTTGCTACCCTCAGCCTTGAAAATTATCTTCTCTGTGTTGAGCAGCCTCCTGTTCTTGCTGCTCCAGTCCGCATTGTCAGGATCGTCCACAAGCCGAATCGAAAAGCTGGAAGGTATCTACAGATACAGACACAAACACAGCCGTTTAGAAAACCATGACGCTGCAATTTCATTTTTCTCACGGGAAGGGTACAGATCATACGGAGGCCGGGTAGGAGATCTTGACTTCGTACCACGCGGACGGCCGCAGCCCGTCGATCCTGTAGACCCGCCGGCCGTGGCGCAGCGGCATCGTCTCGGCCACCAGCTCCTTCCCGACGCTAAGCACCCTCGTCGAGCCCTCTGCGCTGCAGGGGAACGCACACGGCGCGGTCAGGAGGGAGTTGAACAGGGAAGCGGAGCGCATCGAGGAAGGGGAGACGAGTGGCAGACCTGTGCGCGGCGGAGGAGAGCAGCAGCATAGCCGATACGAGGAGGAGAACGAGGCCCCCGCGGCATGGCGAGGCGAGCGGCCGCAGCGGAGATGGCATGCCGGTGACTCTCTGCAACGACGGCCGTCGGAGATGAACCCGGACGGAGAGATTGATGGGTCGGGATCGGGACTCGGGGAGACGGCCTTGAGGAGGCTAGATGGGCCTACAAAGTTCAAACAGGCCTTTATTAGGTCCGTGTACTACGAGCAGCAGTGCCAGTTTGTTGAGTTGGACCTCTTCTCTTCCTCTAAAAACTTATTGGGCCGATACTGGCACTGACGTCAGACAAAACAAATTCAGCTGCATTTTTTTTTTGGCTCGCCACAGCTAATGCGGGAGACTAACGGCATGTTTGTCACAGCTCCAACTCCGAACTTTAGACTATATTTGTATTTTCTATACTAAATTATAATATTTTAAATATTAATATTTAATATAAATTATAAACAAAATGATTCATATAAATAGTCTCTATGTGCTCCTAGCTCCAACTCTAGAATTTTTTAGAGTTTTTAATATCCAGATCTAAGAACTTCATAGATTTTCTGGAGTTAGAGCTTAACAATTCAGAAAGAAAACGGTTCACGATCCAATAGAAGAGAAGTTGGACAGAGTCACGTCACGACGCAATCACCGCAAAGGCGCGCGGGAACAGTGCGAGCTGGGGAGCGCAAGTGTGCAAGCGCGTGCGCAGTGCACTAGCGGGAAGCCTGGGGGAGCGGTGAGTCGTCTCGGCCACTGGCCACTGCAGGGCAAGTTGCGCATCTCTTTAGCTGCGAAAAAGAAAAAGGGAGGCGCTTCCTTTCCGGTGGTGCTGCCCCCGTTGGGCGCCAGATACGGAGACGAAGAGAAAAGGTTGCTTTCGGCGTCCGCGTTTGAATCCTTTGCGGCATGGGCCAGCCAAGGGATGCTATAGCACAGCATGTTCCAGAATCACAAGCGAGTCAAGAAATGTTGGCAGCTTCTTCCCAAGTTGCCACTGAAGTCCGTCACGCGTCTCATGCTAGAAGACTGGTCACGACTCACGACTCACGAGATCCAGAAGCGACTCACCCTGTACAAAAATTCAAAGAAAAGGTCACGTTGTAGTGGTGCACATTTTTCTCGTCCCAATACTGTCACGGTTTCAGTTCCTCCACATTTTCTGCGCTTCGCTTGGTGAGAAGAACAACGCTAGGACACAAAAAGAGCCCCAAATTCCACTGTATAGAAGAGAAGATTACCATTCCATTAAAATGCCGTCACATGCGTGGAGTACTAAATATATATGAAATCAAAAACTAATTGTACAGTTTTGTTGTAATTTACGAGACGAACATTTTGAGCCTAATTAATCAATGTTTGGACAATTATTCGCAAATACAAACGAAATACTACGGTGGCACATTTATGACGTTTTGCGAACTTTAACATCCCCAATTCGGAATCTAAATAAGGCCCAGTACATTTGATGCACTAGTACCTCCCGAATCTTTCGCACTTTGCTGCACAGGCCTTGTTTAGTTCCAAAGTTTGGACACCCAAACTTTGAAAGTATCGTAAATGCGTCACGGTAGCATTTTGTTTGTATTTATAAATAATTATTTAAACATTGATTAATTAGGCTCGAAATGTCCGTCTCGTAAAGTACAATAAAACCGTACAATTAGTTTTTAATTTCATCTATATTTTACTTCATATATGTGTCGGTATCTTGATGCGATGATAATCTTCTTTTTGCATAGTGGAATTTGAGAATAAATTTTGAGAACGACACAGTTTACGGGCGTACGAAGTAACACAAAGACGAAATTGGAGACGATTTGATGTGCTGCTGTTTGAAATTCCCCGTTTGATGGAGATTGTTGCATAGTCCGTCTCCGTCCCCGTCCCTTGTGTACTTCGGCATCAACTGGCTTCGTACTGTGACTCTAGTGCAGCAGAGCAGACAATTCTGAACTCGATGAACCAAGTGGTCCGGACAGATCGGCCAATCGCCATCGTTACGAGTCCCTGGACCAATTCAAGCTTGCTCCACGGACTGGGCCACCGGCGCATGGGACGGGACACGACAGCGATCAGTCCTTGACCCAGTTATTCGTTCAGTTATTGATCAGCAGTTGATCACCGCATTTGGGAAAAACAAGAATGTCTTGACTCGTTATAAGGCCAGAACATAAATGTCTCATTTGCAACTGTCTATCGAGTTACTGTATTATCTTATTGCATGCCTTTTCCATCGTCAGAGGGAGATGAGATGTTAGCATAAACAAATACCGTACTGTTTTAAAATACAGACATGCGCACTATGTCAGAGGACCAGCCAAAATACACTTGGATACCACAGAACCAAAAAAAATTATTCTGACCGCTCGACCGGAGTACCAAAACAAAAGACCAAATCAGTGTCAGATAAGCAAACAATGCCAATCCATCAGACCGTGTCAGTCCAAATAGTTTAGCCCAAGCAGCCGGAGCATGTTCCAAGGCAGTTTGCCCATCACATGCGTGCCAGGCTCTGTTTAGATCCCAAATTCTACCTGTAAAGTTCATTATGCAAAAAGAAGATTATCATCACATCAAAATGTCATAAGTATGTATGGAGTATTAAATGTAGATGAAATTAAAAACTAATTGCACATGTTTATTGTATTATACGAGACGAACATTTTGAGCCTAATTAATCAATTTTTGGATAAATTTTTACGCATACAAACGAAATGCTACTGTGACGCGCGTACCCCAAAAGATCAAAGTTCGGATAAATCGTTCGTTTGGCCGATTTCAATTTTTGATTAATCGCAAGCGCACTCGCCTCCGAAATTCCACTGGTCAACACGGTGCCCCACCGCACGGGATCCCTCGCCCGCCCGACGCAGCAGCCACGGCCGGCACGCGCCGCTTTAATCCACGTGGATCCCTCCATCCCCACCTGAAGCTCCAAG
Source organism: Echinochloa phyllopogon (assembly GCA_033239725.1). Classification (NCBI taxonomy): domain Eukaryota; kingdom Viridiplantae; phylum Streptophyta; class Magnoliopsida; order Poales; family Poaceae; genus Echinochloa; species Echinochloa phyllopogon. The sequence continues at coordinate 2,828,233 of BTCW01000018.1, forward strand.
TACCCGCACCTGCAAGGACCCAGTCCATGGAGCGCCTCCTCTTCCTCACGCATGTCACGCCCGCGGCACGGGTCACGGAGCTCATGCACCGAGCCCACGCGGTCCACCCCCGCCACGATCACGCCGACCCCCTGGTTTTTATTCTCCACGCACGGCTTTTTAAATCGGGAAAGCTCCAAATTACATTCGCCAAGAGGGGGATTAGCGAGTAATAATAAAGTAATAAGCGGGTTTATTGATCGAAACCGTCGAGTGGAATTAAAAAGGGTTATTTGGATCCGTACCATTACAATTCTTGAAAATTGGAGATATAACACTACAATTCAACTATTTGGGAACTTACCATTGCAATTCTTGTATACTTTGAACCATACCATTTTATACGTATGAAGACACCTTGGGCCCAGTTGCAGGCGTATACAAATACACCTCCCCTCTATCTCTCTCACTCTCTCGCGGCGCTCTCTCTGTATCCCTCGCTCGCCCCCCGAACGCCGCCGCTCGCCGTCGATCCACCGCTCCGCCCTGCCGCTCGCCGTTGCGCCCGCCTAAATCGGCTCAGCACCACCGCCGCTACATTCTCCACCTCCTCGCCCTCTCACTCGAGACGTCTTCGCCTCTCCGGCCGTCGCCGCCGTCCGCCATGGCCGGCGCATGACCGGCACAGTCGACCGCCTCGCTCGCACCGCCTTCCCTCAATCCCGCTGCACAGGTAGACTCCCCCCCAAGCCGCGGATGCCTGCGCGCTCGCTTGAAGACCTCCGGCGCAGCTCCATCGCCGGTGCCGCCGCCCACCAGACCGCCGGGCCGCCATTGATGGCGTGGCCGGTGCTCCACCACGCGAGATGGGTCAAGAACCCTTGGGATAGGTGTGGTTAGCGCCGGGGAAGCTCAAGGACATGATGTCGCCGTCGTAGGGTGGCCACGATGGCCAGAACGGTCGAGGAGGGAAGGTGAGGAAGAGGATGACGGGAGGAGGGAGGGAGTGAGGGGAGCAGCAGCGGGGGATGGGATGGCGCGGCGGCCTGGCACGCAGTCGCCGCGGGCGAGCTTCGCTGCACGCGCAGCTGCGGCGGCGAGCTCGGCCTCGCGCGTGCGTGCCACGGCGGCGAGCTCCGCCTCGCGCGTGTGCCGGCGGCGGCGAGCTCCGCCGCACACGCAGCCGCCGCGAGCGAGCTCAGCCTTGCGCGTGCTCATCCTCGCCGGTAGTCACCGCGGCACCGGACTCCACGGCCGGAGGAGGAAGATAACCTGACGTCTGGGTCCCACACGTCAGCGAGTGGGGAGAGGAGAGGTATCAGGGGTATTTTGGGCAATACGAAAATACGGAGATCTCCTGTGGGTCCAAAGGAATCGAAGACGGGTTCAATGGAATCAAAGACGTATATAATGTTACGGTTAAAGGTATGTAAGAATTGTAATGATAAGTTTTCAAATAGGTGAATTGTAGTGTTATATCTCCAACTTTGAAGAATTGTAATGGTACCGATCCAAATAACCCGATTAAAAACCAACACGTCCCCTCCCGGGTTAACCCCGGCGCTTTCCTTCCCCTTCGTTGGCTCGGTTGCCTCCGCCGCTGCCTTCGCGCCCACCAGGCCACCACAGAGCCCGAGCCCCGAGCCGCACGCGCGGGCGCAGCTTCGGGCACCTCGCGCTCTGTGTCCCCTGCGCGCTCCTCCTCCGTCTAGGGTTAGGGTTCGCGCAGCGGGGAGGGGGGCCGCGGGGCGCCCGGCGCAATGCGGAGGCCGCCTGGGGCCGGCGCGCCGTGCCGCCGCCGCGCGATCCAGGGGTTCGTGGCGCTCTTCCTCGCCTACGCGCTGTTCGTGCTGGTCCTCGAGTCGCCGCTCGTGTCCACGTCGCTGCCTGGGGCGGGGGCGTCCGCCGCGGCGTCGCGGAAGCTCCACCTCGACGGCGCGTGGGAGGGCGGGCGCGCCGCGCCGGCGCGGCCCTCGAAACACCCCCACAGGGAGACCCTCTCGGCGGACGGGGGGCTGGAGCGGCCGCGACGGTTGTCGGGGATCGTCTCCGGCCTCGAGCTCCGCCACCTGAACTCCACCCGCTCCGGCTCGCTGCGCAAGGTCGCCGCCGAGGCGGCGGAGTCTGGGGCCCGCGTGTTCTCCGACCTGCGGACTCTCGCGACGACCCTCCCGTCCTCGCAGGACTCGTCAGACGAGGAGGAGAAGAGCAGGTGCCCGCACTCGATCGTACTCAGCGGCGACGAGTTCCGGGAGAGGGGGCGGACGGTGGAGCTGCCGTGCGGGCTGACGCTGGGTTCGCATATTACGGTGGCCGCGACGCCGCACGAGGCTCACGCTGAGCGAGATCCTAAGATCACGCTGCTGAAGGAGGGGGAAGAGCCGATCATGGTGTCGCAGTTCATGATGGAGCTGCAGGGTCTCAAGACGGTGGACGGCGAGGATCCTCCCAGGATCCTCCACTTCAATCCCCGCCTCCGCGGTGACTGGAGCGGCAAGCCGGTGATCGAGCAGAACACCTGCTACCGCATGCAGTGGGGCACTCCCATCCGCTGCGACGGCTGGAGGTCCCGTGCCGACGAGGAAACTGGTCTGCACCCTCTACTATCACTAGATAAAGTATTGTTGAACTATCGATTACATTGGCTCAAGGATTTGGTTTTGATTGAATTGTTCTGCAGTTGATGGGTTGGTGAAGTGTGAGAAGTGGATTCGGGATGACGAAGGACGGTCGGAGGAGTCAAAATCGTCATGGTGGCTGAACCGGCTCATTGGGCGCACAAAGACTGTCTCCATTGATTGGCCATACCCATTCGTGGAGGACCGCTTGTTTGTTCTTACTCTTACTGCTGGATTGGAAGGTTATCATGTGAATGTTGATGGACGGCATGTGACATCATTTCCATACCGCACTGTAGGTGGCTCTCACCTGTCTATGATGCTGGGGAATATAATGGAATATTAATAGTGCACTGTTAACTTTTGTCTATGGTGGTGCTGGCAGGGGTTTGTGCTTGAGGATGCTACTGGCCTATCATTGAATGGGGACCTTGATGTGCAATCAGTGTTTGCGGGGACTTTGCCCACTACACATCCAAGCTTTTCTCCACAGAAACACCTGGAGATGTTACCCAGTTGGCAGGCCCCTCCCCTTCCAGACGAACCAGTTGAGATTTTCATCGGCATCCTGTCAGCAGGCAACCATTTTGCTGAGCGCATGGCTGCAAGAAAGACATGGATGTCTGCAGCCCAGAAGTCATCGAATGTTGTGGCCCGTTTTTTTGTTGCCCTGGTAAATCTTGAAGACCAAACTTGAGTACTTTGTTTGTATGGACTTGAGCTGATCGATTTTCTTTTCTGCAGCACGGGAGAAATGAAGTCAATGTGGAGCTGAAAAAGGAGGCTGAGTTTTTTGGGGACATTGTTATTGTGCCATTCATGGATAGCTACGATCTTGTTGTTTTGAAGACGATTGCCATATGCGAGTATGGGGTATGTCTAAGAGCTTTTTCTTCAAAATTTGCTATTATGGAGTCGCTGTAAGGCACTTTCTGACAATAATGAACTTTTCCTTCAGGTCCGTGTTGTATCTGCTAGATACATAATGAAGTGTGATGATGATACTTTCGTAAGACTTGAATCAGTGATGGCTGAAGTGAAGAAAATTCGAAATGGTGAAAGTCTCTATATAGGAAACATGAATTATCATCACAAGCCATTGCGCGATGGAAAATGGGCCGTTACTTATGAGGTAAGCTTAATATTTGATTCCTCAGTGATCTCATGTGGCCTTTTCCTTTTCATCGATTTAAGATGCTACCTCACTATGTTGCTGTAGATCATACAGGTTATTTGGTCCATCTAGGTATTAAACAAGATTAGCTATCAAAACTTGTTTCCCTGATAGAGATTCTTGAAAGTTGAAACCTTGTAATCAAGATCATTCATGGTACCTGCCTAAAGTTCAATGAGTCTTTCTCCCATTTAAAGAAATCTAATAAGGATTCTCTGAATAATGTCCTGTACTAGTTTAACTGTAAATCATTCTACAGGATTCATTTTCTGTAAAGCATACAGCATAATGATTTGATGTTACACATTACTGCCTGGATTAGCTACTAAATTTGCTCCATAAGTAAACTGCCTAACTAGTTATCGTTCCCCATAGAGCAAAAACACTTCTGCCAACCTGTTTCTTGTAAATGAATCAGTGCCATTGCCTTCTACTTAGTCTGTTTAATGGCCTGAACAACCATGTGTGTTTACTTTTGTCTTACGCACATGAAATTGTAACCTTGAAACTTGTATCAGTGTGCAACTTTTGATCTTTTATCTGTACCTTCATTGTTAAAAACTTAAAATTACAAAGCTATTTGTATTGCAATCACATTGACTTTGTGCTGCTGAGATTGGCCTGCTATATGCATATTTTTCATCAATATAATCACTGAATGGTAGATTTTGTTACTGCCTCTGCTTATATCCACTTCAGTGTTAATATAGTAACCCCATGCTTATTATGTGACAATCATGTGATACTTTCTTAACACGGATCATATTTGCATCCAGTATACCAAAAATGAAACATGAGCGTGTAATACTGCTCATATTGTATACCAAAAATGAAACATCCAGTATACCAAAAATGAAACATAAGGCCAAATGTAAGCAGTATTACAGCAACAAATAACTGTATCTATTATTACATTTAGCCTTCTTAGAATTAAAATTTGAAATAATAGATACAGTTATTTGTTGCTGTAATACTGCTTACATTTGGCCTTATTGCCTTGTTGAATCAGTCTGTAAAAAGATAGTTAATTTACCCTCAAATGTATTGTTATATTGTGCAACCTTTGATCTCGTAGTAAGAGTTTACATTTATACCATACTTCTACCAGTAATACCAACCTTCAGATATGCAATCAGGCTTGAGCTTATTTGACACTTGGCAAAGCGGTATCCTCTATCTCACTTCACTGTGCATGATTCAGCATGTCAGTGGAAAAACCGATGGTCTATGATGCATGTCTTTTTTATTCTTTTCTACTTCATTGTCATACCAGGTTCCCCTTTCATGTTGCCCAGAGACACTGGACTGCCCGTAAGTTTCACATTTAATGGATGTTTCTAACCTGCTTATCTTATTTGCTTTATAGGAATGGCCAGAAGAGGATTATCCAATCTATGCAAATGGTCCTGGATATGTTATATCCTCTGATATTGCAGATTCCATTCTATCAGAATTTGTAAACCATAAATTAAGGGTATGCTCAGTTTATTTCCTATGTTCTGCTACTCTTCATTTCATGATAGTAGAAGGGACCCATATGGTAACTTGTTTTCAATAATTTGAATGCTTGAGGAGAGTTGTGGACCTGTCTAATCATATTTCCTTCCAGAAGTTTGTAAACAATCTACTATAGATTTCCCCACCCACCAGATAGCTTGAATGGGGGTTTGTAAGAAAATACGCAGGATATAATGATGCTGACTGGAGTCTAATTTTCATTTCTTGCTGTGCAGCTTTTCAAAATGGAGGATGTGAGCATGGGCATGTGGGTCGAGCGGTTCAACAGCACCAGACCTGTTAAATATGTCCACAGTGTCAGATTTTGTCAATTTGGATGCATAGATGATTATTACACTGCACACTACCAATCACCGAGGCAGATGCTATGTTTGTGGGACAAGCTGCAGGCTGGAAAAGCACAATGTTGCAATATGAGATAGCAATAATTGAGGCGGTGGTACTTATCATTTACTCCCTCCGTCCACAAAAGAATGCAACTCTCGCGTCCCGAGAAGTCAAACATTTTCAAGTTTGACTAAATTTGTACAAAAAATTACCAACATCTACAATATAAAATAAATATTATTAGATTAATCATGTAATATATTTTCATACTAGATCTATTTTGAGACATAAATGTTAGTATTATTTTCTACAAACTTGGTCAAAGTTGAAACTGTTTGACTCCTCGAGATGCGAGAGTTGCATTCTTTTGTGGACAGAGGTAGTATGTGGTAGTTGTGCCCATCCTTATTGGCAGAGTTTGATGCCCTGGAACCTCTGGAAGCCCCAAGATTCAAGGATGCTGGCTGAAGATAAATTAAGCACTGCTGATAACTAACAAATGGCCATTTAACGGATTTTTGGTTATATATAGCTGACCAGGCTGTGTTTCAGCTCGAGACAAGGCAATGGACACAGCAACCTGTAATGCCTTTGATGACTGAGCCTCTTGTGTTCGTTTTAATCTCAACATATAGACGTAGTTCTGCGGGCAGTATGAGCGCTGCTTTAGGACTTCATTTGTAAATGCGAAGGGCAGAAAGCTTAGTTAAATTACTGCTGCTTTTGGTACGATTGGCTGTGGTTGCAATCATAAACAACCCAGCTGGTACAGATAAGCGATCTTGGTAGTGTACAAGATTTTTGCTGCGCGTTCTCTTAGACATGGTCATAAGTTGTATCTTGATTTTGAGGACTTGTCATTATCTCGCACATTAGTGTAGTTCAGGACTTAGTCTACATAATGTTTTATTAGCATCTATCTATTCTCGTGCGGTTTTATGCTGTCAACATGTATATACCAGTGTATACATAATTTAAAGCAAATCTGGGGAATATAAACGTGTGCGTTATCTTCTATATATTATAATGTACAAGAGTTAAAAACAATCTCTTCGAAAATTTTCTATCCATCCCTCGTTTCGAAGCTATTTCTTTTTCACCCGCCAAAAAACTTCCCGTCTTATTTCTATTGAAGTTCTTACTGGTGTGAAAGAAAATCGAGTTTCCTTTTATGCAACGCAAACAAATTCTAGCAACATACTCCAAGCCTGAAGAAGCGGCCCAACTCTGCAGGCCCAATCCAAACAAGCCCGCAACGTCGAAAATTTGGACTTCAGCCCACGGGTTGGAAACTGACACAGCCACAAAGAGTTTGTAGGTGTAACCGTATAAAACCAGAGACCCAAACCGGCCACGGCAGCCGCCGCGCCGACCCGCCGTCGCGCGCCTGCTTCCTCTTCCTTCGCCTCCCCGTCTCCTCCACCCCAATCCCCACCGGCCACGGCCTGGATGAGCCGCCGCGATCACCCCCAGTGGCCTCGCCCTGGCCACGGCTACAACCCTCGCGCCCCGGCCGCGCAATGGTATGGCGGCGCCTCGACGTCCTTCCCCGACCCAGGCGCGGCGGCGCTGCACGGGATGAACCCCTTCGGCTTCGCCCCTAACCCCCTGTTCGCGCCGAACCCCTTCAACACCTTGGTCAGTGACCTCCTCCTCCAGAACCCCGCTGCCCTAGCTTACCAGCAGCAACTCCAGCAGCAGCTGCAGCAGGCGAATCACTTCCCCTCCCATGCCCACCATCAAACCCCTACCTCTAACATCCAGCACCGCCCGACCAAACCTGCCGCCGCCGCCGCTGCCGCCGCCACATCAACTGCGCCGCCGCCCCCCCAGCCGCAGCAGCAGCAGCAGCAGCCGCGCAACCAGCAGGCCGTGCTCGATCGGGCGCAAGCGGCAGCGAGGAAGGCTCGGGAAGAGCTCGTGAAGAGTGGGGAGGGTGTCACGGGTTGGAAGTTGGCGCAGGCGGTGCTGGTGGCGCTCAAGGTCGACTCGTGGGGCTCCCTTGGCGTCCAGGTCCAGGATGTGCCTCTCCTCCGGGACATTTTCCTCATCGAGGGCAAGGTCAGTACTCAGCACCTCTAGTTTCAATCAGAATATCTTGTGTCAAATTGTAAGTCAATACAACTCTTAGTGCAAAAATTAAGCTGTGGTACTTGTCCAAAAATAGCCTTATCTTGGACAAGAGCTAAAATAGAATATAATATAACTAGAATTATTAAGTGACTTATATTATTATATAAAATGGGCGAGTAGTCAGCTGTTTCATCTTATCAACTATAACGAACAATTTGGACAGAAGTAGTTTGATGTTTTCTCTTTTTCACTGAAAGTGCGAGGGCTCTCTCTCTTTTTTTCTTGCTTGCAATTGCAAAGCTTTCTGAGCTCCTTTTATTAGTCTCAATTCATTACTATTTTGTTGATTTTGGTAATTGAATTTTGATGGGCATTACTGGGTATTTGTCAGGTGAATGCATTCATCCATTGCTATGTTGCTGCAAGAAAAATTGTAACGGTTTATGATCTGGAGGTTGAGATATGCAAGAATGAGGGGGTTGGGCGGTTTGAGGAGCTGGGACTGGGGCCTTTCCTTCAGCACCCACTTGTTGGGCATTATTTTTCGGTGCCAGCTGATTTGTCTATGGTGCCTAAGCTTGGTAGTGAGGAGATTCTCAATGCCCTGCAGAAATTTATGGACAAATCTAAGAAGAAAATTACAGTGGAAGATTTCTTGAATTATCTTTCAGAGCAAAAATCAGTCTCTGGAAAGGAAAAACTTGGTGTGCGGGTACAGAGCTTGGGGTATGTGCTTATTTTGAAAACAGAGTGTTTGATGTGTTATTTTGAAAACAGAGAGTTTGATGTGCTTATTATCTTTCCACATGTGATTCCAATATTAGTTTTGCTGTGTTCTGTGTACTGTGAAATAGAAGTGCCTTCCTCTGTCCTCTTTGCCATTTCATCTTATCACCAGAACATTATACTTTCACTAATTTAGGGAAGTTTTGTAGGTTGCATATTTCTCTACTCCGGCAGGCCAGGCGGACTGAAGTGTCTGCTGTTAAGATTCTAGGAAATACGAGTGGATTTGGCGACAGTAGTCGAGAGAAAGATCCATTGAAAAATACAAACTTCCATACTCACAAGCAGGTGTTGGACAAGAGGTTCCATTCTCTAACTAATCGTATAAAGCGGTTACCAGGCATCAATAAGCATATTCATTTTGATTCAACCGATGATGAAACTGATGGCGATATTAGTTCTGAGGATTGTAGATTTGATGACAATGAGAGTAAGAATGAATGTTCTGTTCTTGATAACAAGGCTGGTGATAAGCGTGTAAATAGCTGCCCATATCCTTCAAAAACCGAAGAAATGGAAAGGCTTGGTTTGAAATCTGAAATTAGTAAAAAGCCAGCTTTAGAGAGTAGCAAGTCAAGAGAGAGGGGAAAAAAGGGGAATCCAAGAGAAAAAAGGAAGTTCGAAGAAAATGGGAGTCCGAGCTCTTCGTGCAAGCAGCCTAAGAAACAGCAAAAGTTGCAAAAGCATGATGCGTCGCCGAATTGTTTCCTAAGTATAGGTAAGCTGGAGAATTTTATAACAACATGGAAGGAAACATGTCGTGAACATCCAGTTCAACAGGTATGTCTAGTACTCATAATAATTAAATCTAGGTTTTCATTAAATAATCGCATAGTTAAGTAATCTTGCATATGTACCTCTACTGAGGAAGCAAGCATACAACCTCTTTTTTCTCAACTTATATGAAACTTCATTGATTATTTAACGGCAGGCTTGCTCAGTCTGGATTTATCCTATTTCTAGAACTAATTTCTTTGTACCCGTCACCGATGCAGGTTTTGGAAATGATAGCAAATTACTATGGAAGAACAACAACGGAGAAGAAGAAAATAATAAATTTCTGCTCACAGTACCCAGGCATTGGTCTTCTCAATGTTGCTGTGAGTTGATTGTCCACCTTTATTCATTTGACTTGAACATTATCATATTCTTAAAATGTCCTTTGCCTGTATTTCCTCCATGATATCTATTAGAGGTGATAATGCACAAATCAAGAGTGGTAGGCTTGATATTGAATTTATCTAGTTAAAGTGTTTCTGTCCTAATTGGTTGAGTCATCTTACATGATTTGAAGGCACATTTTTGTTTGTCCTATTTTTTTCTGTCCCGTGTGCTCCTTGTTGGAGTATAATGGTATATTAGGCCCATCTAGGCCCATGTACTAATAACTATATACCCACCCTTCTAGGGTTGGTGAAGACAAGGAGATTATCCCCAATAGCATGGTATCAGAGCTGGTGCACAGGCCACGAGTGAGAGAGAGCAATCGAGAGGACCGTGCGCACTGTAGCAGGCTTCACCACTGGACTGAAAGTCTCATCATAATCCACTCCAGGCCGCTGAGTGAAACCCCGGAGAACCCAACGAGCCTTGTAGCGCTCGAGAGTACCATCAGCCCGACGCTTGTGCGTCCAAATCCACTTGCCCGTCACCACATTGCAACCAGACGGACGCGGCACGAGGTCCCACGTCTGGTTAGCAAGGAGCGCCTCGTACTCTTCTTCCATCGCGCGACGCCAGTTGGGATCCGCCAGGGCGTCGCGGACAGAGGAGGGTACCGGAGAGAGCCGCGGCTCACTCTCGGTGACGGAGAGAGCCGCGGGTCGAAAAACACCAGCTGCCTGCCGAGTCACCATGGGGTGTACATGGCGAGGGTCTCGATGGAGAATCGGCGGGTGGTACACGGCCGGCTCAACACGGGAGCGGGGCGGCGGCGGTGGCGGTGGTGGAGGTGTTGGTGACGGCCCCGTTGGAGGTGTCGGTGGAGACGGGGCCGTCGGACGACGCTCGAAGACGCGCACAGGGTGCGCGTATTGAGCAGGAGCCTCCGAGCCCGGAGCCGGAGGACCGGGCGCCGGTCCTAGTACCGAGCGACGCTGGTACACTCGGACCGGCTCGGCGAAGCGCGCCGGGGCGCCGGGGCCCGGAGCCGGAGAACCGGGCGCCGGTCCTAGTACCGAACGACGCTGGTACACCTGGAGCGGCTCGGCGAAGCGCGACGGAGAGGTGGGGGGTGCCGAGGCCGCGCACGGCGCGGCGGGAGGCGCCGGGGCCACGCACGGCGGCGCTGCAGGCGGCACCGGGGCCACGCACGGCGGCACCGGGGCCACGCACGGTGGCACGGGAGGAGGTGCCGATGCCGCACCACGAAAACCTGCAGGAGAAGGAAAAGAAGGAAATGGTGGCTGAACCACCGGGTCAGAAAACATGGACTCCAGCTCAGGTTCAGGAGAAGGTGATGAGATTGCTTATCTGCTGCTCTATGTTGATGATATTGTTCTCACTGCCTCCAGTCAGCAGTTGCTTCGGCGCACCATCTCCTCTCTACAGCAGGAGTTTGCTATGAAGGATTTGGGTCAGCTCCACCATTTCTTGGGTGTCACTGTGGAGACTCGGCCTTCTGGCCTCTTCCTTCACCAGCGACAGTACGCTCTCGATATCCTGGAGCGGGCTGGCATGTCAGATTGCAAGCCCTGTTCTACTCCTGTTGACACTCAGTCAAAGCTGTCCGCGGCTTCGGGTGCTCCTGTAGCTGATCCTACTGCCTTCCAGAGTCTTGCCGGAGCCTTGCAGTACCTCACCTTCACCAGGCCGGACCTTGCATATGCTGTTCAGCAGGTTTGCCTCCACATGCATGATCCTCGGGAGTCTCACCTTACTGCCTTGAAGCGCCTTCTTCGGTATGTCCGTGGCACGGTTGACTTCGGGCTGGTCCTCCACCGGTCTCCTCCTGCTGAGCTGGTCGTCTACACCGACGCTGACTGGGCTGGGTGCCTGGACACTCGCCGCTCTACCTCAGGGTATGCCGTCTTCCTAGGCGGCAACCTGGTCTCCTGGTCGTCCAAGCGGCAGCCGGTTGTCTCCCGCTCCAGTGCCGAGGCGGAGTACCGGGCTGTCGCTAACGGCGTGGCTGAGGCGTCCTGGCTTCGACAGCTCTTGGCGGAGCTCCACAGCCCGCTCCCTAAGAGTACGCTCGTCTACTGCGACAACGTCAGCGCCGTGTACCTCTCCACCAACCCGGTTCAGCATCAGCGGACGAAGCATGTCGAGATTGACTTGCACTTCGTTCGCGACCGGGTTGCCATCGGCGATGTTCGGGTCCTCCATGTACCGACCACCTCCCAATTTGCCGACATCTTCACGAAGGGTCTGCCCTCCTCGACATTCTCGGAGTTTCGCTCCAGCCTCAACATAGCGGGTGGCTAGTTGTGGCTGTGGGGGGCATGTTGTGTGATGTTGTGTTTCTTTGTTGTCCAGTCTTGAACACCGCTGCGCCGGTAGTTCAGACTGCGGGGGAGTGTTGGAGTATAATGGTATATTAGGCCCATCTAGGCCCATGTACTAATAACTATATACCCACCCTTCTAGGGTTGGTGAAGACAAGGAGATTATCCCCAATAGCACTCCTCGCCCCCAACATTGAGCTACCTTTAAAATCTATGAAAAAGTCATTTAATCAAGGTTTGGAATAGGGTGTGGTATATGATGATTATTTTTGACTCAGCATTCGAGCGGTTGTTTGATTGGTCTTACAATTCAGGAAAACTTTAAATGTTCATGTGTTTAGGTGTTAACATGTTTTCAAACCTCAGGTAGTAATGCATATTTTGTATAAATAGGCCAGATTATAGTAATTCTGTGTATGGAGAGATTTATTAATTTTTAGGCCAAGCAATATTACCATTTTGAGATCTTAAAACTTTACTGCCACATGGACATGCAGGTCAAATCAATGGGATGTGGTCTGCTGGATAGTATTTATGATGTGATCCAACTTTCTAGTGAGAATAATGCATCTTCAAGCCCTCTCCCTAACACCACCACCGAGGTTATGGAAATAGAGCCTCCGAGTAAAGAAAACACTGGTTGTATTGCTAATGGAGTCAATAATGGGAGTGAAGACGATGGGACTGGACACAGTACTCTCTCTCTCTCTCTCTCTCTCTCTGCAGTTGGCACTCAATCTGCTCAACCACTTGCTACAAACAAATAGCCCCTTTTCATGTTTCCATTTGTTCATGCAGGTGCTGCTATTGATGATGCCATCAGGAGGATTACGGAATATATTGAATCCAACAGTAAAGTCTCTGGTGACGTGGCTTTGCAAGTGAGGGCACTTCATGATTGTGAAACATGGGTAACTAATCAATTTTCAGCGAATCAATTTAGTGCTCTTGGCCATGGGACGTTCCTTGAGTTTTTGGAGAAACATTGCCATCACTTCCCCACTGCTTTGAGTAGTTTCTTGAAGGGGGGTACTTGTAGATCTCTGGAAGTTTCTGTACTACAGCAGCAAGTTGAAGTTTTACTATGTCAAGCTGAGAGTAATTGGTTGAAAGATGATGGCTTTTCAGAGGATAATTTAGTTATGCTTCTTAAAAGGCAATTTCTGACAATTAGCTTTGATGTTGTTCAAGACAAGTCTGAGGAAGGACTTCCTTGCTATATTGAGAGGCAGAGGGAAAACATACAAACAAATAGTTTAAAGTTTTCCATCTCGTTGTTGGAGAAACGTTGGTCTGGAACTTCGCCAGGTAGACATGAAGATGTTGATGAGCTGGGGAACAATGTTGCTGAGCAATATTATTACTGTGGAACAGTTTGCTCACGAGAGGCAATTAATTGTTTGCTGAGGGCTCCTATGTTGTCTGATCTGCATATTTGGTCCCACTGGGATCTGCTATTTGCTCCTACACTGGGCTCCTTTGTACGTTGGTTGCTGAATACTGGGCCAATTCAAGATCTATCATGCATTGTGACCACAGATGGTAGGTTTATTAGAGTAGATCCATCAGCCACAGTTGACCAATTTTTGGGAGCCATTATTCAGTGTTCACCATTTCAAGTGGCAGTGAATCTGCTTTCATTGCTATACATTTATAATGGCTCTGCGAACACCCCAATGTCATTGCTAAAATGTTATGCGCAGCGAGCGATAAAGCTCAGAGTAGACAACAATGATTTGATGAACTCTAATTCTGAAAACTCTCTGGTGTCTTCCGCAAAAAGCATCAGTTCTGATAGTTTGCCTAACTTTGATGATGCTGTTCATTTGGTTGCAAAATTTATAATTGATTGTCTTGGTCATATACCTTCAGAATTCCGTAGTTTTGCAGCAGACATACTATTAGCAGGACTTAGGGTTGTTACCAAGAATTGCTATTCAGTCATGTTGCATGAAGCCACTGAAGATTGGCAGCTTTGCATGCTTCATGATATTGGCTTGTCACTAGGAGTTGCAGAATGGGTCGAAGATTGTCGTAGGTTGTGTTTAACTGAAGAAGTTAATGTGCAGACAGAAATGCATTCTTCTGCCAAGCTTACGTCAGCTGCATCTGAGACAGCTAAATGTGAAAATTCTAACATGCTTATTTCTAGAGACATTGATATGATGGATGAGAGACGGAAATTGTTTCATGGAACAAATGATCAAGTTGGTATAGAGAATAAAGACAATAAGTTGAATCCAGTTGGAACTGAGGCAGATATTGCAGACTTAGATACTAACAAATCTTCCATGATGGGAGAAACAAATCTTGAGGAAGCATTTCTTGTTATTGAGACTATACGCCGTGAAGAGTTTGGTCTTGATCAGGCACTAACTTGCACTGAGAATAGCTTGTTGAAGAAGCAGCATGCTAGACTTGGCAGAGCATTGCATTGCCTTTCGCAAGAACTATATTCCCAGGATTCTCATCTACTTCTTGAGTTGGTAAGCTTGAACTATGCACCTTCCTTTTCACTTGATTTTGTTGTGTGCTTGGAGGGCATTTGCATGGAAGTTGGGAATAATTATTTGCTGACCTTATTCTACTATATACATCAGGTACAGAATGCTGACGACAATACATATCCCGAGGATGTTGAACCAACATTAGCATTCATTCTCCAGGAGAATGGTATTGTTGTTCTGAACAATGAGAGAGGTTTCTCTGCTGATAACATTAGAGCACTTTGTGATATTGGTAACTCGACAAAGAAAGGATCCAATCAGGGTTATATTGGAAATAAAGGCATTGGATTTAAATCAGTTTTCCGGGTAGGTATTAGCAGAATAACCTTTTAATTAAGTTATTATATTGTCCGTAGTTTCATGGATATTGTACTTGTTACTGATCCTTTGTTGGTACTTGTCCTATCACTTGTGTGACTATGACTTATCTGCGGGAATGAATACCTTTTTAATTTTGTCAATATGTTTGTAGGTAACTGATGCTCCGGAGATCCATTCAAATGGTTTCCATGTGAAATTTGATATCACAGATGGCCAGATTGGTTTTGTGTTGCCAACTGCTGTTCCACCTTACAGTACCACTTCTTTTAGTAGAATGCTATCCTCTGATGAAAATGCTACCCATTCCTTGTGGAACACTTGCATTTTACTTCCCTTCAGATCAAAATTTAGGGATGGCACTGGTATGTGCTCCATTGTGTCTATGTTCTCAGATCTCCATCCATCTCTACTGCTGTTCCTTCACCGACTAAAATGTATCAAATTTAAGAATTTGCTTGATGACACACTTCTGATTATGAGAAGGGAGGCTCTTGGTGATGGAATTGTGAGAATCTCACATGGGATTGAGACAATGAGTTGGTTGGTGGTCAGTAAGAGGTTACAAGGTGCCATTTTGCGGCATGATGTGTCCACCACAGAGATTGCTGTGGCATTTACTTTGCAGGAGACTGAGAAAGGAGATTACGAACCTTACTTGAAGCAGCAACCTGTGTTTGCTTTTCTTCCTTTAAGGAATTACGGCCTTAAATTCATTCTTCAAGGAGATTTTGTTTTACCTTCTTCCAGAGAGGAAGTGGATGCAGATAGTCCATGGAATCAGTGGTTGTTGTCTGAATTCCCTTCTTTGTTTGTCAGTGCCCAAGAAACCTTTTGTGCTCTTCCCTGTTTTCAAAGTTGCCCTGGAAAAGCAGTCACAGCCTTCTTGAGTTTTATTCCTCTAGCGGGAGAAGTTCATGGATTCTTCAAGCACCTCCCTCACTTGATCATTTCCAAGTTGCGTCTGACCCGTTGCATGTTTTTGGATGGCTCTACTCAATGGGTCTTTCCTTGCAATACACTCAGGGGCTGGGACGAACAAACTAAAACACTATTTTCTGATGGCTTACTTCATGAACATCTTGGTCTTGGTTACCTCTCAAAAGATATTGTTATATCTGATAATTTATCAAGGGCCCTAGGTATTCATGACTATGGACCAAACATTTTGATAGATACCATCTCATCTATTTGCCGAACTGATGGTCGTATTGAGTCACTGGGCCTGGAGTGGCTATGTGCTTGGTTTGTTACCCTTTATTTGACGTTGATATCTCATTCTTCTCGAAATGTTTCCTTAACGAGAAACCTCGAGGATGATCTTTTGAATACAATTAAGAAAATACCATGCATCCCACTTTCAGACGGTTCGTTTAGCTCTGTTGCAGATAGTCCTATATGGTTGCCATATGATATTGTCAATTCCATTCCTGAATGCAGAAGTAGCATTCAGAATTTTCCAGTTCTGTATAGTAATCTTCGAACTGTAAGTCCACATCTGCTCTCTGCATCCTGCAAAAATAAATACCTCATGGAAGAAGTCAGAATAAATGATCTAGTAGACATTCTGCAAAAGATTGGTGTGCGAAAGTTGTCTGGCCATGACATTATTAAAAATCACATCATGGTTTCCTTGCGTAATGGTTTAGATGCTAATACGGCTGATAAAATGATTAGAGAGTACGTGAGCTTTATTATGGTTCATTTTCAATCTTCTTGCGCCAGCTGTAACTTTGAAAAAGAAGAGATAATGTCAGAACTACGGAAGAGGCCTATCTTCCTTACAAACCATGGATACAAGTGCCTAGCTGACGAACCCATTCACTTCAGTAAAGATTATGGAAATTCTGTGGATGTTGGCAAGCTGCTTCAGAATGTAGAAATTAATTGGATTGAACTTGATAGTTGCTATTTGGTGCATCATGGTTCAAATTCGTCACCATTTGAACTGGAAAAATGGAGGCGATTTTTTGAAGAGATGGGTGTGACTGATTTTGTTCAGGTAGCAAAAATTGAAAAAAAATCATCTCTAGCAGGAGGCCATTCTCATCCTGATGTATCTTCAAAACCCTGTACTGTGTATGACTGGGAGTCACCAGAATTGTCTAGTATTTTATCAATATTTTCCTCAAAAAGATGCCGCGGAAATTGTGTATATCTTCTGGAGGTTCTTGACAAATTCTGGGATGATCATTACAGTGCAAAAGCTATGAGCCTCACAAACGCCACACATTGTGGTGAGAACAGAGCAGTTGAATCGTCATTTTTGAAGTGTATTCGAAGCTTCAAATGGGTAGCATCAAGCATGGATGAGGATCTTCATTATGCAACAGATTTATTCAGTGATTTTGAAAATGTCCGCTCTCTTTTTGGTAGTGTGGCACCATATGCTGTACCACAGGTTGGTAGTTTATCCTTATGAAATTGTTCTGGAATTTACCAGTCACCTCACTTTAATCCTTTGTGAGCAGGTATCTAGCAGTTCACTTAGGAAGTACATTGGATTCAAAACAGAGGTATCCTACTGTGATGCTTTGATTGTCCTGAAGTCTTGGATAACATCACAGGTTCCCTTTAGTGCAAGGTAATAGGTTTCTCCATCTAGAATATTTGAGTCATAACAAATTATGTGATTTGCAGGTTAGAGGCATGACCACTTAGTTGTTCTTTTCTCCTTTTGTTTGTTATAATCTATATACACGATGAGTCATAATAGAAAGATTATGTGATTTGCAAGTTAGAAGCATAGCCACTCAGTTGTCCTTTTCTCTGTTTGTTTGTTAATCTATATATATGGATTAACCTCCTTTTTCTTCAGTATGAGCCAGATGTGCAGATTATATTCCTTCTTGTCAGAAGGTGTGACAGACTCAAAGATTGACATTAAACTGGAGTTCCTGTCATCCCCCTCTATATTTACACCACTACAACGTCCTCGGTCAAATGAGGTTATTACTGGGAAGTTTTTGACACCAAAAGACCTCTATTGGCATGATCCAACAGGGTGTTCTGAAATAACAGAGGAATTTGTTGCGACGAAAAGCACAAGCATGTTCCCAAGAAGAATGCTGTCTGCAGCCTATCCAAGCCTTTGTGAATTCTTCACTGAGGCATGTGGTGTACCAAAGGTTCCAGCAACATTCAATTATGTTGAGATGCTTTTACGTCTGTCAACTGCTGCATTGCCTTCTCAAGCAGCAAACCATGTAAGTTTCTCTAGTGCATGTATATATTTTGCAGCTTAGTGTTAAGTTGATAGTTCCAGCTAATTGTGATTTTAATCATTCTGAACTGGAATTTCTCTCATTTAGTATTGGATTTAACATATTATCTCTTGTTTTCATGTTAGGTCTTCCGCGTATTTGTGAGATGGGCTAATGATCTGCATTCTGAAAGTGACCAGATGAATGATATATTATACTTGAAAGAATCTCTCCAGAAATTAGAAACAACAATATTGCCTACCTCAATTGATAAATGGGTCTCTCTGCATCCTTCTTTTGGCCTTGTTTGCTGGGTCGATGATGATGAGTTAAAGGAACAGTTTAAAAATTCTAGTGGTGTTTACTTCTTACAATTTGGTGACCTTTCCTTTGACGATAAGCAGATGCTGCATGGAAGAGTTGCTGCTTTGATGAAAAGCTTAGGTATCCAAGCACTTTCTAAGGTAATAGGCACCTTTTTTATGGTATTCAAGGTCTTCCATTTTTTAGTCTTCTCATGCACTAGGGGTTATGTTAAAAAGGCAAGTTATGCAAAGTACAATAGAAAAGAAACCCCAACAAAATTTAATTTGTGCTATAACTTTAATGATGGTCATTCTTCAAGCAATCTCTATAAAATAAGTCATTATGTCCTAAGTACCTTCCATGCACTAGCACATGTTTTCTACCTTACAGTTTTCATATATAGGGGGTACACTGATAAGTGATAACGGGTGGGAAATGGAGAATTGTGTAGGATACTTGGCAGTAAAGAAATCTATAGTTAAAGACGTGTTTGTACTCTAGTTATTTCCTTTAACAGGATGCACTACTTTACCAAATTTATCTTGTTTCAGTGGAAACATGGCTGAGTAGCAGGGGTTTAATATGAGTTTATGAATTTGTCAATACCAGTTCATCATACCAGCCCTTGTAGTGCTTTATTTGGATGTAGATAGTTCATTTGTCATTGAAAGTGTCAATTTCTATCTGTGAGGGCACATTTATGAGTTATACTAATCCATTCGCTAGCAGCAGAAAGTTCTAGTTCTGGCACAGTGCAAATAGACCAACACCAAAAAGTTTATAGCAGAATGGTGTAATCACATAACCCAGTAAATTGAGAGAGTGCTTGTTTTACCAGTTATGCAACTGCATGTATTTCTTTTATTTATGTAATTGAACTACAAATATTGAGGCCAAGCAGGAGAAGCAGGAACTTAATATTTGAAATAAATATCTTATAGCTAAATTTTATTTTTCCGTGTGTTTCTTATCACTGTCTACCTTCACATAGGTTGTGTATCGCGAAGCAATATTTTATGGTACAGCAGAAAACAGAGAAAATGTTTCTTTAATTTGTTGGCTTTTGCCATATATGCAACGGTACATCTATAAGATGCATAGAGATACTTATGTCAGCTTCCAGAAGAACGAGGTCATGAAGCTTAGCAATCTTCAAGTGGTTGTTGTTGACAAGTTATTCCACAAGTATGTATTGAGAGGACTTGAGAGTTCTTCTAAGAAAAGATTCAAATGCTATTGTCTTTTGCAGGTACGTATTTATCATTTTATTCTGCCATTATTAGCGAGTAATTACCTACCTGCCAGTAGTCTAATTTTCTAATCTAAGTCTATGGTGTCTTTTTTTAAGACATCCTCTATTCCAAACAGGCCCTTAGATTTAAATCTTTCTAGTGTTATTCATGAACTTGTCTGGCATCGGTACATGAGCTTCATAGCTCTAGGTTGTTAATGCACGATGCTCTTAACATTTGAGGCTCTGCTTATTTCCCCTGCCTTAAATCTTTCTAATGTTATTCATGAACTTGTCTGGCATCGGTACATGAGCTTCATAGCTCTAGGTTGTTAATGCACGATGCTCTTAACATTTGAGGCTCTGCTTATTTCCCCTGCCTTAAATCTTTCTAGTGTTATTCATGAATTTGTCTGGCATCGGTACATGAGCTTCATAGCTCTAGGTTATTAATGCATGATGCACTTAACATTTGGTGAAGCTCTGCTTATTTCCTCTGCCTTCATTTTATTTGACATGTTACTGTTTTGCAGGGGAATACTCTATTCGCTACACAAGATGCTGATTCACACTCAGTGTTTCTGGAAGTTTCTAGGATTTTCTTTGATGGATCCCCTGATCTGCATTTTGCAAATTTTCTACACATGATAAAAACAATGGCAGAATCTGGGACGTCTGCTGAGCAAATAGAATCTTTTATCGTTAATAATCAGAATGTGCCAGAGTTACCTGAGCACGAAGCTGTTTGGTCGTTCTCTTCCTTGTCTGCAGACAACCAAGGGGCGGCCAACCAAACTGTTGACCCCCAGGGGCTTGAATTTCAACCTGCATGTGAATTCAATGCTCCCAGTCATCAGAAGGCACCAGTAATGGTTTCAAGCTGGCCACTTAATCATTGGAGAACAGCACCTGTCTTCAGAACACCTCTCATAAGCCATCATGCATGCACACAAGAGGCAATGGTGAATGATGCTGAACCTTCATCAGACTTAAACATTGCTCTTTGTGGACACACCGAAGATTCTTTGCTTTCTGTTGATCTTGAAGGGGATTGGATTATAGAAGAGAATGCAAGGACCGAACCTACATTACTTGCAGATAGTACAGCCACAATCCTCGATGAGCCTCAGATGGTGATGTCCGCAGACCCTTCCAATGCACCTGCTTATTTGGATGTGGAGGCTGGAAGTTCAAGCCCCACAGTCCGTGTTGAGCTAACAAATTTCAGTGAGAAACTGGCCAATCTTGCTGAAGAGAAGAATAGGCTGACTCCAGATGCAAGCCAGTTAAAAACAGGGAGGCTTGGTGAAGCACTGGTCCACAAACATTTTGCTGAGCAGCTAGGATCCAACAATGTCAAGTGGGTGAATGAAGGGATTGAAACCGGACTGCCTTATGATATTGTTATCACACACCCAGAAGGTTGCACAGAGTATGTGGAGGTTAAGACAACTGTATCTTCAAGAAAAGATTGGTTCGACGTCACACCAAGGGAATGGCAGTTTGCATTGGAGAAAGGGGATTTATTTAGCATTGCTCGTGTTGTTGTGTTAGGTACAAAGAAAGCAAGTATCGAAATGTTAAAAAATCCATACAAGCTGTACAAGCAGAAGGCATTGCGGCTTGGTCTCCTGATATCCAGATAACATACAAGCTTGTCAGGAGCAACCTAGGCTAAAATGCCAGTTTTGTTGAGGCTAGCACTAATGACTTTTCTGCAGATTGAAATGATAGTTCTGACTTTCAGTACAAGAGACTGGACTGTCCACAATAGGCTCTCATATTCTTTGTACTACTAGCCTTTTAGAATCTTCTGTATTGGCCGCTCTTGAGTCTTACCATGTCACTTGCCAAATACTCTTATTCTGCCTTTGTAACTCACTGACATGCATAATGTATCTGATTTTCTTCTTGTTTTTCAACATTCCAAGGGTAGATGTTGTAACCAAACTTGAAATTGTACAAAATTTGATGCAATCTGCTGTTACCATGTTCTATCAACTAAATAGTAATGCTAGAACATGCTCGTCATTGAAACTCCTGGATTCATTCTGACTACCATTCTGTACGAACTACTATGGAGACTCTATAGTGACAACTTGGAGCTATTGTCTCAACTGTGAGCAAAAAGTGGAAACGCCACGCCTCGGCGCCACCTCTTCCACCCCAAATGGGCATGTTTGGATCTTGAAGTGGAGAGGGGCGAAATAGCATATCAATAATTGATTTGGGAGTTTTTCGATGGCTGGAGCTGCTGCAGCACTTGTTGGATCTGTGGTGCGCGCCCGGTCACTTCCACATTCGCAGCAGCCACGGCATCCGGTTGCGGCCACGTGGTTATAAGGACTAAACTGTTCCCGGCACAACGAATGTAAGAACGGTCCTCCTAGCGTCCGAACGTTTGATCAAAAAAATTTTATCGGACAGTCTGTTGCAATATTGAAAATAAAAAGTTGCAACATGAGACTTATATATCGAAAAATAACAGTAGATCGCGATCTCATGGGATTCTCGTAAAAATGAAATCCCTATGGAAACAAATGGTGATGTTTCCTGCAACAAGCGACACGAATCCCATTTTTCTCTAGAAAGAACTAGTACTTTGAAATTCATATATTAAAACATCCGAGAATACCTCACGAAATCACAATTGCAACATCACAAAAATCACAATTACAACATCATAATTTACGAAACATATGCAACATCCGTAATGCAACCATAAGAAAACTGAGTTGCAACATCATAAATCACTTGTTGCAACATTTAAAATTTGTACCTCTCCTACCTTATTAGCAAGCAGCGCAGGGGGGGCGGCGTGCGGAGGAAGGCGACGACGACGCGCGGAGGAGCGAGAAGGGGAAGGCAGCAACAGCGCACTGGAGGAGCGGAAGATGAGAGGCGGCGGCGGCGGTCGGATCGAAGAACCTTGAGGGGGAGGCGACGACGCTCGATTTGAAGGGCGAGGATGGAGAGGCAGCGGCGGATAATGGGGACGGGGAGGCAGCGGCGGCGAGGTGTGGAGGAACACATGCGGCGACGCACGAGCGCAGAGAATCAGGAGACTGCGGCGGCCCGTGAAAAAAAGTAGGAATAGAAGGCGGAAGCGGAATGGTGCGACGGGATATCTGATCTATCAGACGTCCTCATGCCAGTCCCAATGTAAGGTTTTATAGAGTTTCACGCACATTAAATAGAGTGACAAATCATGATTTTAGATGACGTGGCAAAGAGTTAAGGAGGAGAGAGATGAAATGGGTTTCATCTAGATGAAACTCTGTATACACAGTTTCCAATAAGTTTATGTCTTGCATGCATTGTCTATGAAACATCAAAATGAAACAATGCGTTATATGAACCATTTTATCTATAAATTAATTGTCTACTTACTTATATGGTACTCTTGAAAACGCAAAAATGAAATCTCACTGGAACAGTCTCACCGAAGCATTGCCCATGTAAGAAAGCTGGACACGGGAGGGTTCCATTACATTCCATCGCGTTTGTTCAAGCCTAACCAACCAACCCCCGTCGGCCTCGTCCAAACGCGCCGCAGTCCACAACCCCGTTGCCCCGGCCGCGCCGCGTGCTGGCTACTCGCTTGAACGTTGGTGGTGCGCGTGGAAAATGGCGTGTGCGCCGGGCCACGGTCTCCCTCCCTCGCTCGGCTGATTTTGCTTCTCCGCGTCGTCCTAATTCCTTTTTTTTTTACAGGCAAGCACACCACGTAACGCAGCTGAACAGAATACAACGTCGGCTGTTCCCTCGGCAAGTTTCGGCCTCTATGTATGTTCTGCCGGGTTTCGACGAGGGGCGAAACAGACAGAGCCGTTGCCCCCGCTTGCAGTTGCAGCCGTGGGCCGTGGCGTCGGGTCGAGTTCACGACCGCCGCGTGCGCTCCTGCCTGCCCCCACCGCAAACGCAACGGTCCGGTCCGGTCTTTAAACACCCACGCCCATACGCCACGTCAACGCCCAGTCCTCCTCCACCTCCACCTCCACCTCCTCCTCCTCCACGATTAAAGCAGGGGAGGGCAAACCCCCCGCACGCCTCCCTCCCCAAACGGCTACCACCGCCACCGACTCGCTTGCTTCGCTCCCACCGGCCACCGCGCGCCGCGCCATGCCGCCGAAGCGCGCGTGCCGCCTCGCGCTGCTGGCCGCGGCGGCGGCGTACCTGCTCTTCCTCCTCCTCTTCGAGCTCCCCTCCTTCGCCCTCTCCACCGCCTCGCCGTCTCCGCACGCCCGCGCCGCCGCCACGCACCGCGCCCGCCGCCGCGAGCTCGAGGCCGCCTCCGCGCTGCGCTCGTCATCCCCGCTCCGCCCGCGCAAGAGCGCCTTCCCGCGCCGCGCGCCGCTCGCCGTCTCGTCCGTCCGCTTCCACCGCCCCAACGCCTCCTCCATCGACGCCTCCGCCTCCGCCGCCTTCGCCGCCGCGCGGCCCCACCTCGCGCGCCTCCTCTCCCACCCCGCCTCCCCGTCCTCCTCCCCTTCTCCATCCCCGTCCGCCGCCTCGTCCTCCAACTGCCCCGCGACGGTCTCGGTGCTCGGAGACCGGCTCGCGAGCGGCGGCGGGGGAGTGGCGGTGGAGCTGCCGTGCGGGATGGCGGTGGGGTCGCGCATCACGGTGGTGGCGCGCCCGCGGGCGGCGCGGGCCGAGGGGGACCCGAGGATCGCGGAGCGGAGAGAGGGCGGCGCGTCGGTGATGGTGTCGCAGTTCATGGTCGAGCTCCTGGGCACCAAGGCGGTGCAGGGGGAGGAGCCGCCCAGGATACTGCACTTCAACCCCAGGATCCGCGGGGACTTCAGCGGCCGCCCCGTGATCGAGCTCAACACCTGCTACCGGATGCAGTGGGCGCAGCCGCAGCGGTGCGAGGGGCTGGCGTCACGGCCGGACGAGGATACCGGTGAGCTCCATTGCTTTTGCTTTGCTTTGTTCGATTATGCTTCGTTGTGTGCACCACCGCTTCGTTGGGTAGGAAATTAGCTTTCCTTGTCAGAGACCCAAAAAAATGCCTGAATTCGGTAGCTGTTTCCTCAATTCATCGCCCAAAAGATAAGGATTTCTTTATCTGAACGAATGTAGCTCAAAAAGGTTGCCTTTGTAAATTGGCTTGATACTGAAGTTATGGTATTGACCTTTCAGTTGACGGGGAGTTGAAGTGTGAGAAATGGATCCGGGATGATTACAGCAAGTCAGAAGAGCCAGGGATGAAACGGTGGTTGAACCGTTTGATTGGTAGACCGACCATCGATTGGCCATACCCATTTGCAGAGGGCAAGCGATTTGTTTTAACCATAACAGCTGGTTTGGAAGGCTACCATGTCAATGTTGATGGCCGGCATGTTACGTCGTTCCCTTACCGCACTGTGAGTAGCTACGGTACCTTGTACAGGCTGGTAAATTGTTTCAGTGCTGTCTCAAGATTTAATTTTCTAATGGTGGTTGATTTTTTGCTTGACAGGGTTACAATCTGGAGGATGCGACGGAATTGTCTTTGAAAGGAGACCTTGATGTTGAGTCCGTCTTTGCTGGTCATTTGGCCAGTTCACCTCCTAGTTTTGCTCCACAGAGTTATCTCGAGATGTCTGAACAGTGGAAGGCCACACCCTTGCCAACCGAACCTGTAGAGCTTTTTATTGGCATCCTTTCAGCTGCTAATCATTTTGCTGAGCGTATGGCTGTTCGGAAGTCATGGATGATTTCTACCAGGAGATCATCTAATGTTGTTGCTCGCTTCTTTGTGGCTCTGGTAAGGTTTTGACAGCTGAATTGTTAGGGTAATACCTTTCTGTGCAAATTCTAATAAAATAAAAATGCTTCGCAGAATGGAAAAGAGGAGGTCAATGAAGAGCTGAAGAAGGAGGCAGAGTACTTTGGGGACGTTGTTATAGTGCCATTCATGGACAACTATGACCTTGTTGTTCTAAAAACCATTGCCATTGTTGAGTATGGGGTGCGTAATTTGGATTCCTGTGGATGAATTTATTTCAGTTCCTCTATCATGCTTTAATTTGTTTTTATAAATCCTCATGATATTGCAATTATTTTTTCAGGTGAATGTTGTTCCTGCAAAGCACATAATGAAATGTGACGATGATACATTCGTCAGAATTGAATCTGTTTTGTATCAAATTAAGAAGGTCCAAAGCGGGAAGAGCATGTATGTGGGAAATATAAACTACTACCACAGACCCTTACGATCTGGAAAATGGTCTGTCACATATGAGGTAAGACTCCATTTCTTGTGCGGTTAAAGAATTGGCATGCCTGCATCTCCTTAAAACGGCTAAAGGAAATCCTTTCAGATAATCATCCCTTATGCTAGGTTACAGAATTAGCATGAATTCAGTTTGTTAGTTGTTAGATCATCGAGGATGGGCCTTTTTTTAGTCTTGTTAATATGGTTTACCCTATTCAAAAGTTTAAATACATACCCTATTGATATGAGTATTAAGGAATTGAAAGCAGCACCTTTGGCACAATAGCTAACATAGCTGGTACTAATACTGCAAATACCGTTGCTATGTCAAACAGAATTTGTTACGGTCACCCTATGTGTACCATGAAAACGTTAACACCTTTGGCACAGTAGCTAACATAGCTAGTACTAATCTTGCAAACCTTAGTTTCAGTTTAGTGATCTGGATGCTACATAATTTTGATATGGTTTTTCTGCTCCCAACAGGAATGGCCAGAGGAAGTATATCCTCCTTATGCTAACGGACCGGGCTACGTGATTTCATCAGATATCGCTCAATACATTTTATCCGAGTTTGATAAAAAGGCATTGAGAGTAAGTACAGCATTTTTACCCCTTTCTATTTGCAGTGCTTTCTTGTTTTTTGAATAATGCACTCTGCAGTGAAGTGATTTCTAATGGCTACGTTTTTCTTTACACAGCTATTCAAGATGGAAGATGTCAGTATGGGCGTGTGGGTTGAGAAGTTCAACACTACTCGTCGGCCTGTAGAGTACTTGCATGATGTCAGGTTCTACCAGCCTGGTTGCTTTGATGGTTATTTCACCGCACACTACCAATCCCCACAACACATGATTTGTTTGTGGAGAAAGTTGCAAGCTGGAAGCGCTCAATGCTGCAACGTAAGATGACAATGGCTAATGCATCCCTGTTCTTGGGGTGTATGGAGAACAGATTGGTCATTGTGCGCTTCAGTCTTAACAGTTCGTGTCTGGGATAGTGGAGAGACAACACAAGGATGAGTTTGATTCGTTCATTCTTTTTGCCAGCAGTTGATTCAGCTGCTGACGCTAACACAAGAGATCCATCTTCTTAATACTGTACATGTCAAATTTATTTGACCTACTAGATAGGACGTGAGCCTGACAGTTTATGTAATTGTTGTATACCGGCCATCTTGTATACTGGATGACATATTCTGAGCTTTAGTCGCATATACCATCTTGTGTGTCAGGCTATGAGAATTATTAGCTAGCTTTCAACTGATGAAATGTTTTTGGTATATAAACTTATGCTGGCCTCCTTTCCATAATGCATTATCCATTTGTTCGTCCATTTCTCCGACAGCTATCGAGGCGTTTTCCTGGATCCTGAACATAGGATTGAAGTACTCTCTAGCAATGTTGGTCAATGGTCAGCACTTCGAGAAGGTAGATGCACTGTGCTTGTCTTTGACCAGTTAAGAACGTCGCCGTTGAAATCTTGGATGAAGTCATCCAAGAGTGGCGACTGGGTCTGCAGGGCAAAGTCGTCGCAGCTAGTTCACGGCAGGGAAGTCAAGCCAAGACACCGTTTAACCAGTGTTCCATTCCCCACCGAAACGGCGAGTGCGCCGAGCTGTTGTGTTGTGTGTCCAGTATTGGAACTAGGATTTCTGAACTGAGAGATTTCGGTTCCAAAAAAAAGGAAAGAGAGATTTCTTTGGAAATAAATGGAGAATAAGTGTGGGAACTCGGCGAAAAGGAAAGAAGCGTGCTGTGCTGTCCAGCTGGAATACAAAAGATGCATGCTTAAATAAAAGGCCAAAGGGGTTGTTGGCTTGTTGCTCATTCGACATCCTTTCTCCGCAACCTCAATTTTGCGAGCATATATGCTTTTAGAAAGAATTGATCCACCGACCTGCATGTATTTGTGATTCGATTAAACATATGGTCAATTAAAAATATTGTTTTAATGTTTTTTCTTCAAAAAAATGCCTCTGGTCGTTGACCAGCCTACGTTGTTGTTCTGAAAAAAGATCTGCTCATATTCATTGTAAATGACATGAGTATGTGCTCGAGATACTACTTGCATAAATAGAAATCCTAAAATCCACTTAAAATAGTAGAATCATGCCGACCAATAACGACACCCAAACTCGAGAGAAGCTATTAAAATATGGCAAACTCCGAGAAAACATCTTGCCAACGTAACTAGAGAGAAGCCAAAAACACATGTAAAGGTTATGGGAGAATTACGTGGGATGAACAACTTTGCAACTTTGCAACAATTACACGGCTGGCTTATCCCATATATAATATTTTTTTCTGAGAATAAACCAGTCATCAACCAGGCGACATCAATCAGCATCAGCCACATGCCAGACGAACAGATCCCAGACACGATAAGCTTGGCCTTCACGTTGGTGGGATGGAGAACCCGATTCCGCACCCCACCCTGTCGTGTGCCGGTCTCGCGGCTCTGGTTTGTACTAGTAGTACTGCGCAATGTTACAAGTGTTGCCCCGCAGGTGGAATCTGCCATGCCAAAGATGCGCCCGGCACATGCCTCGCGCCTGCACGCCGCCCTCGTGAGTCGTGTGACGCACCGGAGGCAACAGGCCAAGTAGTACAGCGCCCCAGCCGAACGGGACCCGACCGGAACCATCGCCCACCCCGTCCCGTCCCGGCCCGTTCCCGCAGGCCGCAGCACCCGCTCCCCCCCGCGTCACACGGCAGCCAAAGCCCGGGCCGCGCCCACAGAAACCTCCACGGCCGCAGCGGTTGAATTCCACTTGCTCTCCCCGGGCGTTTCCGCTCCCGCGCCTCCACCCCCACCCCCACACGGCTTTCCTTCCTTCCCGTGGGCGCCGCCGAATCCCCCCTTTCCCCCTCCTCTGCTCTCGCCGACGCCGTCTCGTCGCCGGGTTACCGTATATAATAAGCACCCGAGAAACCGGCGACGCGACCGCCTCCGCTCCGCCGTGATCCTCCCGTCCCGTCCCCATGGCGCCGCCGCCCGCGCTTCTCCTCCTCCTCGCGCTCTGCTCGGCCTTCTCCCACGCCCACGGCGGCGGCGGCGGTTTCTACGACCCGGCGCGCGTCACCCAGCTCTCGTGGCGGCCCAGGTACGGCGAAAACGCATTTTCTTTCTCCGCGTTGCTTGGCTGCGGCGGCCAGCGGTTTTTCGATCCGCGCGCGTCTGGCTCACGGGCGGGACTTGTCTTGCCTGCGTGTGCGCTCTCTCTCGCAGGGCGTTCCTGTACAGTGGCTTCCTCTCCGACGCCGAGTGCGACCACATCGTCAAACTGGTGAGTTGCTCATCCGGCCCGCCTCTTCTGGGTAACGCCATCTGTGCGGAGGCGCTCACGGAGTTTTTTTCCCCTTGTCGCTTACCGTTGGGTTGTGGCCGGGTTTTACATTAGGCGAAAGGGAGCATGGAGAAATCGATGGTGGCGGACAACGACTCCGGGAAGAGCGTCATGAGCCAGGTGCGCACCAGCTCCGGCACCTTCCTGGCCAAGAACGAGGTAACGATCTCTTCAACCTGCGCAATGCCACCGGTTGATTCTTCTTCGTCGTGCATTCGACCTTGTGGTAGTGTGTTCGTCCCAACTATCTCTGCTCATCGTCATTGCAATGTGCACCTCTATTGGCGCGGCCGGTGATCATGCACATGCAGGAACAGAGTGAGCGAGGAATATTTGCTTGTGGTAAGCGGCTAATAGTGTCCTATTGTACTGCTGACTTAGCTTGTACTGAATCTGTGTGTGTTTGCTAGATCTGGCTCATAGTCTTGCACAGGACATGAGCTTGCTTATCTGCTGACAGGGGTGTTTCTTGAGATCAAAGCATGTAGCCTGATACCATGATACTACATGCTTGAAAATATAGCCCCTAGTAGTCCGACAGGGAGTAGCAAATAACAAGTGAATTAGTACAGTACCAACAAAATAAAGCCCCTTTCCTTAAAAAAAACAAAGTAGGTATATCTGAATGAAAGGATAAGTCCGAACATTTGTCAAGTAGACTCTATGAAATGACCATTTAGTCAGTGTGCAGCTAGAACTGCATTTGGTTCTATTTTCTTGTCTATTCCTTTGGGTAGGTGATTAAATGCTATTCTGTATACCCTATCAGCCAAACAGCAACTTATTAGAGCATTGATGTACTTCTTTTCTTTGACCCCATTCAAGGATGAAATTGTGTCTGCGATTGAGAAACGTGTGGCTGCTTGGACATTTCTTCCTGAAGGTAATTCGCATTGGCTTCATTTGCCTGTCGGAACTAGATGGACTTTCTCTAACAGCTACTTTGCTTCTGGTTCAGAAAATGCCGAATCGATGCAAGTTCTGCGCTATGAAATTGGTCAAAAGTATGATGCCCACTTTGATTATTTCCATGACAAAAACAACCTAAAGCGTGGTGGTCATCGAATTGCCACTGTTCTCATGTACCTGACAGATGCGAAGAAGGGCGGTGAGACTGTTTTTCCAAATGCTGAGGTATGCAATTAGTTCTGAGATTACTTCAATAGGCTGTTTTTGCAATTAGATCCACTCAAATACTAGTAGATGTTTTTTGCAAATAGATCCACTTACTCGGTCAGGAACTCATAGTCATCTGGCACGTTGCTTTCAGGGAGGCCATTTACAGTACAAGGATGAAACTTGGTCAGATTGTTCAAGATCTGGCCTGGCAGGTATCCTTCAGACTCTTATACGCCAAAAGTAATGTTTTTCCTAGCTGGCCTGCCTTTATTGGCATTGGCAAATCAAGATTTACTTCAGTGGCTGCAAACCAATTTTTGCATCTGCATTGTCCTAAAACAAAGGTGTGGTCTTCTCCTGCAGTGAAACCAAAAAAAGGAGACGCACTACTGTTCTTCAGTCTCCATGTCAATGCAACAACTGATACAAGTAGTCTTCATGGGAGCTGCCCAGTAATTGAGGGTGAAAAATGGTCTGCCACGAAATGGATTCATGTCAGGTCATTCGATAATCCGCCAACTGTAAGGACGGACGCGCCATGTTCTGATGACAACGAGCTCTGCCCTAAATGGGCTGCTATTGGGGAGTGTTACAAGAACCCGACATACATGGTGGGCACCAAGAATACTTTAGGATTTTGCCGCAAAAGCTGCGGGCTTTGTGATGCTTGAACCACCCACCAATCTTAATGTGCTGTGATGTGGGGTGTTTGGCCGCTATTGTTTGCATCCCTATTCGTTTTTCTGTTACTGACTTGTAAATAACAGGTTGAGCAGATCAGTGAGTAGTATCGGACTAATGTTTATATTCCTTTGCATACTACATGCGAATTGACCTTACAAGTTACGACACATAAAAAGTAATGGGATTTCAGATTGGGGCTGCATGGTCTCGTGGTGCTACTGTACAGGCTTTGTTGTGTAGATGATGTGTTACTGTGTTACTGGCCATATAGCCTGATGCCTGGTGGATCCTCTAAGGGCATCCGAAGCGTTCAGAAATACGGAGGTCTTAAGACCGTTAGGATCGACCATACACACAACAGAGGGGGTCTTAGGAAGGGACCTTAGCCCAAAAAGCTCAAGAAATAAAAAAAATCAAGAGGAGAGAGAAAGGGAGGAACAAACGCTCACAGAAGATCGAGGTACAGAGAAAAACGACGGCAGATCGAAGGAGAAATAAAAAATTTTATTTTAAGCGGGGCCCACCTTAAAACCGGCATCGGCCTCATACGTAGCAGCCCCGACCTTATCTTACAGTGGGACCCATACTTAAGACCTATTCATTTTTATACACTCCTGATGCCCTAAAGGCTCTGAATGTGACTTCAGCGGTGTCGTGTATAAGTCGATTCACAATCTAACTCTCAGGTCTCCAAAATTGGAGACGGTCTCATCAGGGTTGTTTGGTAGATAGAGCTCAATTATAATTCTATGTAGAAGCTGATTTTCTGAGAAATGATTCTTTTTTTCTTTATTTGCATAGCAGAGTAACACAGTTTTCAAACCCATAAGTCCAAGGAAGACCAAGTACCTTGCAGACTGCAGCAGGACTCGAACGACTCCAGCTTGCTGGCCACTAAGGTCGAGCCTTGGAAGTTGGAACAAAAATTCTAGCGAAACGCGGATGCCAAGCTGTAGGGATCTACAGGCCCGGGCGACGGGGACTCGTCAATGTTTCGTCGCATTTTGCCGAGCTGCATCCTTGGCCACAGCTACAAGTACAAACATGCTTTGGGCTTCTGGGCCACATCGATCTGGGCCGCCTAATCTGGACCGTATAGCGCTGATGGCCCAAAATTGGATCGCGACTAATACGAATTACGAATGTGGCCCAGATTTGCTCAGGGGACCCGATTGCAGATACTTTTCTTCATGCTCATATATCAGCCCTCAGCCCTCGATACGTGGGGCCCACATGTCGGGCGTGCCAGGCTGCCAGCCAAGTGGCAAGGCCGCAGGAAACGGCTCGTGTGCCCCTCCGCCTCGCCGCCGCCGTCCGCCGGGGCTCCTCTCTCTCGCGACGGCGGCTACGCCATTCCAATCTAGAGGCCACCGGTGTGCGCTCCTCCGGAGACGCCCTGGGCGAGCGAAGGCGAACCCCACTCATCATTTCAACCCTTTTTTTTTGTTGTAATCGTGAATAAACGATGCAGATGGCTGTGGAATCAAGATCAAAAGCATTATCTTGTGGATCCCCTCACGAGTTCGCAGCAATGGAGATGCGTATCCTGCCTTTTCCTATGTCTCCGCCACCACTGCCGTCCCGGGTGTTCTCCTCCGGGGACAAGGATATCGAATTCTCAGACTAACTTGCAATCCGAATTTGATGCTAGACAGAGCGGTGTCTGGACCATTCTTTTTTTCTGAACGTTCAAACGGCGCAGCTGGACTATGGAATCCATGTCGCTTGCTTGCAGTGAAAGCAGTGTAGGGTTGCAGTCTTACAGGGCGTGAAAAAAGGTCTGCACCCAAGTGGATTCATGGTGGCAAACTGGAAATGCATCAAGCAAAAGGATGTTCAGCGAGATTTGCGCGTCATGGGCTGCATCAGGCTTATGCTAGAATAGCGCGGTCTATACGGTTAGCCAATTCGTAGACCATTCCAGTCTGATAGATTTAAAAAAAAAAAGTCTGATAGATGTTAAAAGTGCAATTTCACCTTCTTGGACACTGACACTGACCTTTGTCGGTATATACATATTTGATTAATGTGGGATGGAATTAAGTGATATCCATAATGTTCAGACAGTTTGGACTATCTTCATGTTTTTCTGTGTCTGTGTGGCATCTAGGTGGTTACTGGTTACGACAATTGGGGATGCTGTAATTTGTGATTTACTGCTAGTTCAAGTGACATTGTGGCATGCAACTCTCTGTTCCTGCTTTACTATTTTGCTGTCTAGCTTCACAGTGGATTTAAGGCCAGCAACTGTGTCAGCCTGTCTAAAAAATAACCAACTTCTTTGGCCCTTTCTACAATATAGAAGCTCTGGGCCTTGTTTAGATGTTGAATTTTGGAGGTCGAATTTGAGAGTTCGATGTCACTTCGTAATCATTGCGTCACTGTAGCATTTCGTTTGTATTTGTGAAAAATTGTCCAAAAATTGATTAATTAGCCTCAAAATGTTCGTCTCACCGAGCACAACAAAACTGTGTAATTAGTTTTTGATTTTATCTACATCTAGTACTCTATGCATGTTATGACATTTTAATGTGATGAAGAATCTTCTTTTTACATAGTAAATTTAGGAGTTGCTTTTGGGATCTAAACAAGGCTTGGTCTCAGTCTCCTGCCTCAAGCTTGCTCTGCCAAAGAAACCCTGCCCCCTGCAGAAGAGAAAGTAGAGAGAGAAATAAATATATACATCTATTTGGTCAGTCACTCGATTCCATATGGGAGGGGCGGCGGCATGAAGCAACAATCCAACAAAATCTGGTTACACCGATACAGATAGTTGGCCAGTCACTCTATTCCAAATGAAGGGGCTTCAGTGAGTTTGTGCATAATATGATTTCAAAGGGAATTGAGCAAAGAATCAGAATAATAGTTTTGGTTTAGGAAGGAGCATTTACATTCACATCAACTCACCAAATCAAAAGGACAAACAAAACGATTGTGACAGATCACATGAAAGCCAAGTTTATTTCTTAAGGGTGCTGCTCACTTTGGAGCTGCTGCTTTTGAACCTCACTTTGCCAAGGCAATCTCTCATGTGTCATGTTGTTCTCTCCTAGAATCACTCAAAGATGAATTCTTTCCATTTCTTTTGCACATATGTGAATTATCTTCCAATAGGAATGTACTTGAGGGAGAACAGGGGCAGCCTTAGGGATCAGATAGCAGTGCCTCTCAAAACTTTTCTTTTTTTTCACTGTCTTTTACCCCTGTCTTCACAAGAACAAACAAACAAGGGATTAAAAGGGAAAGGTAGGAAAACAACATAACTCAAAACGCAAAGTGCAAAAGCAAGCATGGCTCAGCTTGCTTTGATTCTACTCTCCCCCCTCCATTAGGTCCTTCAAAAGCACAGCAGAATCAACCAAAGCAAAAGAAGCCCCAGAACAGAACAAGAAGCAAGAATACCGCAACAGCGATTGACACAAATCCTGTTGCTACTCCCCCCACATTATAATATGCAGCCACGTTGCCGCAGCGTTGCATCGCATTTGCGCCACCCCATCCCCATGAGAGGAAGCTCTTAGAAGAGCAGCAGCAGAGGTAGTGTTGTGCATGAGGCGCAAGAGAGTGGAAGGAGGAGGCCACGGAAGAAGACGATGCTGCGCGGCAGCGACCAGCGGTTGCCATGAGAAGGCCGGCAGGGTTCGTGAGGCGGGCTGCGGCATTGGCCATCTTGTTTGGAGTGCTTGTGTTGATGGCGTTGGTCACGGACGACGGCGAGAAAGCGGCACTGCCGGTGATCGGCGGAAGGAGGATGATGTCCGGAGCAGATGGAGAGCAGAGGACTCTGGAGGATTTCAAGTCTGATGATCCCTTCCAGGACTGCAAGAGGAGGGTGCCTAATGGTCCTGATCCTATCCACAACAGGTACTTTGATTTACATATTACTGCACTTTAAGTTTGATTTTGGTGTTTGAGTTGGCATTTTCCCTTGTCTGAGCATTTACCACATCAAAGAAAAGCAGTTGCTATCTTTGTAGCAATGCACGTGTTTTTTGAAACTGGGCATTAGGCTTCAAAATGGCAGTTCCAGGGCTTCTTTAACATATAGAGGAGCAACATATACTGTATCCCTTCATCCAACTTGAAGTAGTAGAAATCCAGCCCTCATGATACTTTATCAGAATTTGTTTCTCTAGGCTACATATTGGGAAGGAGATGTTCTTGTTTGACCAGCTTCTGCTACTTATACTTCAAGGTCCGTTCTGCAGTGTGTTCAATATGTCGTGTGGTAGCCACAAAATGTCATTTTTTGCAGACATGTAGTCCATTTGCCTCGGTGTATGATACCATTTGCCATGTTTTGTTCAAGATTTTTATGCAAAATAGGCCAAGAAAGACAGACAAAGCCACTGCTTCACATAGAAAAAATGCATTAGTCCTACCCTATTGGGAAAACAAAGAGATGCAATTCTGCATATGAGCAAAAGATGCCATGCACTCCTTTTCCTCATCACTCCCACATTCCCCTATGATGATATGCTACTCTTTCAGCAAAAGCAAGAAGATAAGTCCTATTCCCCTAATGAGTAACATAGATGCACATATCATTCCTGAAATGATTACTCTACATGCATGAAAGCAGTCAAACAAAGCGCACCACCACGGTTCATCATGATAAACAACAGAAAGTCTTGACAGTTTGTGTATCTCCTGCTGAACACAAACTTGCAGCACCGTCTCGATTCTTGCTTCAAGCTTCTTCCCCTTCTAGTCTGATTATTTTTTTTCCTTAAGCATGATGAAAACTTTAGCTTTTTGTTGGGGAAACAAAGGCTATTCTATTCTAACGTTCTTTTGTAAAGAGAGTAAGACATTGTTTAGATCCCAAATATGGGAGGCCAAATTTGGGACTATAGTGTCACTTCGTAATCATTGCGTTACTGTAGCATTTCGTCTGTATGTGTGAAAAATTGTCCAAAAATTGATTAATTAGGCTCAAAATGTTCGTCTCGCAGAGTACAACAAAACTGTGTAATTAGTTTTTGATTTCATCTACATTTAGTACTCCATACATGTTATGACATTTTGATGTGATGGAAATCTTCTTTTTGCATAGTGGAATTTAGGGGTTGAATTTGGGATCTAAACAAGGCCTAAGTATCAAAGCTTCCCTCTCACATGGAAACAAGCAAGCGTCAAAGATTCTTGGCAAAGGGATGTGGGCAAGGGCTGCTCCCTCCCCCTCTCTTTTTGGCAGCAGCTGCTTTATGTTAGATTAATTGGGCCTTGGCCCATTTAAGTCTCAATTAATCAAAGAATTAAAGGTCCACTAATACATGCTAGGGAATTAAATCCCGGATGGAGAGTCAACCGGAATACTAACTAACTTAAATAGTGGACCAACTGTGGACCACTTGTGAAGTTGGTAAAAGGAGATGGGAGTGCCACGCGCGCGCTCACCTCGCCGAGCCGTGGCCGAGACGTGACGTGACAAGCACTCTCCCTCTCATAGCAAGAACACACAAGCACTCTCCCTCTCTGGTACTCCTTTCAGGAGACCTCTCTCTTCTCCCTGTTTTCGCTGCTCTCTTGCATTCCCAACGCAAGCCTTGCGCGCACTCTGCTTGCGTGAGCAGTTGTCTCCGAACCTCCCTTTCTAGTGATCCTGCTCGGGATAGGCAGGCGATAAGGTTTTTGGGGAGCGTACGAGTACGCGCGTGCTCGCTGCTGTGAACGACTACTTCCTGGTGGCCAACTTCGTCAACCTGAACGACTACTTTCTGGTGGCCGTCTTCCTCACGTGAACGACTACGTCCCGGTGACCGTTCGAGGGACTCCACTACATCGACTCGCCACTGCACCGAATTAGATCGACTAC
This sequence comes from Echinochloa phyllopogon, assembly GCA_033239725.1. Taxonomy (NCBI): domain Eukaryota; kingdom Viridiplantae; phylum Streptophyta; class Magnoliopsida; order Poales; family Poaceae; genus Echinochloa; species Echinochloa phyllopogon. The sequence continues at coordinate 2,864,891 of BTCW01000018.1, forward strand.
TTCGAGCAAGGCCAGTCGAGGATAGTTAACACTATTCCTCCAGCTGGTAACGGCGCATCCGGTGCCTCCGGTACCGGCCCCGCCTCTGGGTACACCCTGAACATCCTTTTATTCTTGTTTCAGTTTCTCATGTTGTTCATGTTATTTAGGAGAATTAACTTGAACACTGGCACATGCTATGTTACCACTGGATCACTCACTGTTGTCATGAATTTGTTGCTAATTTCTGGAATTAAAATATACCGAATGATGCCTAAATTTCTAACAATCCAAAAACCTTATGTTAATAATAGGCTTTCGGTAGCTGGTTTTGCCGCATCAATCAAACCAAATGTTTTCGATGGGTCTAGTTACAAACATTGGCGCGAGAGGGTCACGCTGTGGTTGACAGCAATGAACATCATGCATGTCATACAGGGGAAGCCCGAACAGTTCACTCCAGAGGAGGAGTGGGCTTTCGTGGCGGCCGATAACCTGTTTAGAGGTGCCATCATGAGTGTTCTCGCTGAAAGCCTTGTGGACACGTACCTCTTGCCGTCGAGTGGCAAAGATGTTCGGGATGCGCTTGAGGCTAAGTTTGGGGTCTCTGATGCTGGTGGCGAGCTTTATGTCATGGAACAGCTCTTTGACTACAAGATGGTTGAAGACCGTCCTGTGGTAGAGCAGGCCCATGAGATCCAGGCGCTAGCTAGAGATCTTTAGAACTATAGCAAGGATGCTCCATGTCGGTTGCCTGACAAGTTTGTGGCTGGAGGTATTATCTCCAAGTTGCCACTTCTTGGAAGGATTTTGCGACCTCTCTGAAACACAAGAGACAAGAGTTTACTATTGTCGATCTCATCGGCACTCTTGATGTGGAAGAGAAGGCGAGGGCAAAAGACCAACGTGGTAAAGGGATTGCTGGATCTTCTAGTGCCAACTTGGTGCAAAAATAAGAACTTCAATGCATCCAACAAAAAGAAGAACAAGCCGCAACAGAACCAGACAAAGACTAATCAGACGGCACAGTTCAAGAAGAAGAAGAAACCGCCGACGGGGCATTGTTATTGTTGTGGTAGCCTGGACCACTTTGCTACAAAGTGCCCGCACCGCAAGGACAAGAACAATGGCGGCAATGGTGGCAGTGCCAACATGGTTGTTAGTGAGACTGGTGGAACGTCGGGGTACGGTAATCTTTTACCTACAGTTCTTTCAGTATGTCATTCACCCGATTGGTGGATTGACACTGGTGCTAATATTCATGTTTGTGCTGACATTTCCCTGTTTGCTTCTTACCAGGCAGGCGGGTCTTCCTCCGTGTTGATGGGGAACGGATCACATGCGCGTGTTCTTGGTGCTGGTTCGGTCGATCTGAAACTTACTTCGGGAAAGACCGTTTGACTGAAGAACGTGCAGCATGTCCCCACCATCAAAAAGAACTTAGTCAGCGGGTCTCTTCTGTGTAGAGACGACTTTAAATTAGTCTTTGAATCCAATAAATGTGTAATCTCTAAATTTGGAAGTTTTATTAGAAAAGGTTATGATAGCGGAGGCTTGTTCCACTTTTCTTTGTCAGACAATTATAATAAAGTTGTGAACCATGCTGCAAACGTAAATACTGAATCTAATGTTTTGCATTCGCGACTCTGTCATGTTAATTTTGGTTGTATGATGCGTCTTGTAAACCTGAGCTTAATTCCGAGTTTCACCTTAGTCAAAAATTCTAAGTGTCATGTGTGTGTTGAATCAAAACAACCTCGCAAGCCTCATTTCGCGGCTGAGGCGAGGAACTTGGCACCTCTAGACTTAATTCATTCCGATCTGTGCGAGATGAATGGTGTGTTGACAAAAGGTGGTAAAAAGCACTTCATGACTTTAATAGATGATTCTACTAGATTTTGCTACATTTATTTGTTGAAGTCTAAAGATGAAGCGTTACAGTATTTTAAAATCTATAAAGTTGAGGTAGAAAATCAACTTGAGATAAAGATCAAAAGAGTTAGGTCTGATCGTGGTGGAGAGTATTTTTCTAATGTATTCGCTGCGTTCTGTGAGGAACATGGAATAATTCATGAGATGACACATCCCTACTCACCTCAGTCAAATGGGGTAGCCGAAAGAAAGAACCGCACTCTGACTGACTTGGTTAATGCCATGTTGGATACAACGGGACTTTCCAAGGAATGGTGGGGTGAGGCTATATTGACTGCATGTCATGTCCTGAATCGTGTTCCTATGAAGAACAAAGAGATAACACCATTCGAGGAATGAGAAAAGAAAAGGCTAACCCTTTCATACTTATAGACTTGGGGATGTTTGGCCAAAGTGAATGTGCCCATAACCAAGAAACGTAAATTGGGACCTAAGACTGTTGATTATGTCTTTCTTGGTTATGCTTTCCACAGTGTAGGTTATAGATTTTTAATAGTAAAATCTGGAGTACCTGAATGCATGTTGGTACAATTATGGAGTCCAGAGACGCTACATTCTTTGAGGACATTTTTCCTATGAAAGAGGAAGCTGGCACGTCTAGTCATGAACTGTCTATTAATAAAGAACCTAGAGAACCTGTTGTTTCGATAGAACACAATGAACACACACATGTGGAAAATCCTGATGAGGATGACAGTGAAGCTCTCAGAAGGAACAAGAGACAGAGGACTGCAAAGTCCTTTGGTGATGATTTCATTGTGTACCTCGTGGATGACACCCCTAGAACCGTTGAAGAGGCATATACATCTCTAGACGCTCACTATTGGAAGGAAGCAGTTCGGAGTGAGATGGACTCTATTATGTCTAATGGTACTTGGGAAGTTGTGGAACGCCCGTATAGGTGCAAACCTATAGGATGCAAGTGGGTGTTCAAGAAAAAGCTTAGGCCTGATGGTACTGTTGAGAAGTACAAGGCAAGTCTAGTGGCTAAGGGATATACTCAAAAAGAAGGAGAGGACTTCTTTGACACTTACTCGCCGGTTGCCCGATTGACCACTATTCAAGTACTGCTCTCTCTGGCAGCTTCTCATGGTCTTCTCGTTCATCAGATGGACGTTAAGACAGCTTTCCTAAATGGATAGTTGGAGGAAGAGATCGACATGGATCAGCCAAAAGGTTTTGTAGTGGAAGGTCAAGAATGAATGGTGTGTAAGTTGATAAAGTCTTTGTATGGCCTTAAGCAAGCTCCTAAGCAGTGGCATGAGAAGTTCGACAGAACTTTAACGTCAGTTGGCTTTGTTGTGAACGAAGCCGACAAGTGTGTGTACTATCGCTATGGTGGGGGCGAAGGAGTGATCTTGTGTCTGTATGTAGATGACATACTGATATTTGGGACAAGCCTTAATGTGATTAAGGAAGTCAAAGAGTTTTTGTCTCAGAGTTTTGAGATGAAAGATTTGGGAGAGGCTGATGTGATCCTAAATATTAAGCTAGTGAGAGAAAGTGATTGTGGGGTTGTTCTCACACAATCCCACTGTGTGGAGAAGGTCTTGAGTCGTTTCGGATATAATGATTGCAAGCCAGCTCCAACACCTTATGATGCTAGTAAAATATTACGGAAGAACAAAAGAATAATGAGAGATCAGCTGAGATACTCCCAGTTCATTGGTTCACTGATATCGATATCGCGTTCATTGGTTCACTGAGATACTCCCAGTTCATTGGTTCACTGAGATATTAGACCCGATATCGCGTTCGCTGTGAGCAAACTGAGCCGGTTTGTGTAAAATCCGGGAGATGCTCATTGGGAAGCTCTTGAACGGGTAATGCGCTTTCTGAAAGGTACTGTGGACTATGAAATTCACTATACCGGGTACCCTAGAGTACTGGAGGGTTACAGTGATTCAAACTGGATATCCGATGCAGATGAGATTAAAGCCACAAGTGGATATGTTTTCACACTTGGAGGTGGCACTGTCTCCTGGAAGTCTTGCAAGTAGACCATCTTAACGAGGTCAACTATGGAGGCAGAACTCACTGCATTGGACACCGCCACTGTTGAGGCCGAATGGCTTCGTGATCTCCTTATGGATTTGCCGGTAGTTGAGAAACCGATACCGGCTATCCTCATGAACTGTGATAATCAAACTGTGATTGTCAAGGTGAACAGTTCAAAGGATAACATGAAGTCCTCTAGGCATGTAAAGAGGCGGCTGAAATCTGTCAGGAAAATGAGAAACTCTGTAGTGATAGCCTTGGACTGCATCCAAACGGCTAAGAACCTGGCAGATCAATTCACAAAGGGTCTTTCACGTAACGTGATAGACAATGCATCCAGGGAATTGGGCTTGAGACCCATGTGTGTTACTCAGTAGTGGTAACCTGTCCTATGTGATCGGAGATCCCGTGAATTAGGATGGTGAAACAAACTACTGTTTAACTGAGAGAAGAGAACCTTTGAAAAGGGCCCATTCCAATGGAGGTGCATTTCTCTTCTAAGTCTGTATGGCAGGTTGGTGAAAACCTTAATGTGATCCGAGTGGCTCAATAAGGGCAAAGATGTTGACCTACAGAACATCTCAAAGGATTGCACCTATACGGGTTCGATTGCTAGTCACAATCTATGAGATAGGGTGATCTCTAGATACCCATGAAAGGCACGGAGTATGACTTATACGCTCTGATGAGGACATGACACCCATACATATGTCCATGAGGGGTGCATGGGGTGGAGAAGAAGGAGACCAACAAGGTTTTCCAAGTCAACAAGAAGGCCCAAGGCTAATCCGATTCGAGTCCCCAAGGTGGAGGCCCAAAGAAACTCAAGTTCGAGTCCGCCTCGGAGTCCAGGAGTAGCTCTCAAAGGAAGTGACACTGCAGATGTATGATTAAGCACGATAGTTGTGGTTCTACAAACCGACGAACGGCGAAACTGTTCTCAACAGATTAATCTAAGTAAAACCCAAACCCAAATGTGGCGGCGGCTACTGAATACATGAGGGTTGGGGCGTGCATAACCCCCTAACCATGTCCATAATGGACCCCAACATGATACACGGGCCAACAGCCCAAAAGATGGCAGCGCAGCACCCTGACAGATTCTGGACGTCGACTTGTTTCGACGATTCCCGATGACTCGGAAGGAATTTTGAGGTGTGACTAGTGCCATTGGAAAGATTATCTCCTTAGCTTTCCAAGCATATGTAGAACATCAAAAACCGAGCTCGTATGCGACCTGAGCGACGAATTTAGTGCGAGCTGCTCATGGACTCCGATGCGTACTCGAACTTGAGTTTCTTTGGGCCTCCACCTTGGGGACTCGAATCGGATTAGCCTTGGGCCTTCTTGTTGACTTGGAAAACCTTGTTGGTCTCCTTCTTCTCCACCCCATGCACCCCTCATGGACATATGTATGGGTGTCATGTCCTCATCACGCTCCAACCCGAGGGGATGCTTATAGCAGCCTAGTACTGGCAAAGGGGCTCTAGTCAAGCTTGTTTGCACAAAACTGTCAATTCAAGGCATAGTCCATTGGTCAGTTGTGAACAAGTGTAGCTCTTGCCCCAGGTGAATGTTCAACTTAACAGTCTCCGCCATGAGGCCAGTATATCAAAACAACAGTTGAGACGAGAGTATTTTCTTGTGTACCTTGAAATTCTTGGTGGGGATTGTTAGATTAATTGGGTCTTGGCCCATTTAAGTCTCAATTAATCAAAGAATTAAAGGTCCACTAATAAATGCTAGGGAATTAAATCCCGGATGGAGAGTCAACGGAAATACTAACCAACTTAAATAGTGGACCAACCGTGGATCACTTGTGAAGTTGGTAAAAGGAGATGGGTGTGCCACGCGCGCGCGCTTGCTCGCCTCGCCGAGCCGTGGCCGTGGTCGTGGCACGAGATGAGACGAGACGAGACGAGACGAGCCGTGCCGAGCCGAGCCGAGCCGAGCCGCTCTGCGTGTGCTGTGTGATGAACCTTTTGCCACAAATGACATTGATTGAGTCTTAAACGTTACCAGTAACTGCCGATTTGATGGCTGAGAGTAACTGATGACGTTTAATGGCATTATTGGGCTGACCAATAACTGCCGTCGTTATGGCCATTGCTGCCTCATGCAGTGTCCAGGTTCATTCCCCTTCCTCCTCTGGTCGCCTATATAAGAGGGGCTCCCTCCCATAGCCAGAACACACAAGCACTCTCCCTCTCTGGTACTCCTTTCAGGAGACCTCTCTCTTCTCCTTGTTTTGTTGCTCTCTTGCATTCCCAACGCAAGGCTTGCGCGCACTTTGCTTGCGTGAGCAGTTGCCTCCGAATCTCCCTGTCTAGTGATCCTGCTCGGGATAGGCAGGCGATAAGGTTTTTGGGGAGCGTACGAGTACGCGCGTGCTCGCTGCTGTGAACAACTACTTCCTGGTGGCCAACTTCGTCAACCCGAACGACTACTTCCTGGTGGCCGTCTTCCTCACGTGAACGACTACGTCCCGGTGACCGTTCGAGGGACTCCACTGCATCGACTCGCCACTGCACCGAATTAGATCGACTACTTCGAGCAAGGCCAGTCGAGGATGGTTAACATTATTCCTCCAGCTGGTGACGGCGCATCCGGTGCCTCCGGTACCGGCCCCGCCTCTGGGTACACCCTGAACATCCTTTTGTTCTTGTTTCGGTTTCTCATGTTGTTCATGTTATTTAGGAGAATTAACTTGAACACTGGCACATGCTATGTTACCACTGGATCACTCGCTGCTGTCATGAATTTGTTGCTAATTTCTGGAATTAAAATATACTGAATGATGCATAAATTTCTAACACTTTATACATCTCCGTAGCAGTACTCTGTTTTCTTTGAGGTGTTCGTTCTTTTGCATGGATACTGTAGCATTGCAGCAGCCCATCACAAGGAATCATGGATCTAGAAAGAAGCACAAGCAAAACCAAATTTTTTTTACTGAACTTCATTTTATTTGAAAAGTTAAAGTCCCTGTTTATTTTGCCGAAAAAATCAAACCTACTGCACTTGTGCCTGACATTAGTTTTGTCCCAAAACAATGAATCTTTTGCATCAAACGTGCCACAAACAAACCAAGGAGCACGAAAAGCAAAGGGAGGGAAGGGGTAAAAAAAGAGAAAGAGGAGAAACACTGCACCGGCAAGCCTGCCCAAGCAGCAAGCACGCTTTTTCTGTTTCTGTTTTCCTATTGGGGATATGCTCGGGAGTCCATCATCACAATACGGTTTAAAGGCCCAAGACGATATTGATCAAAAAGGATTAGGGTTACTAATAGACCTATGAGATAGAAGCTCATTGGTACGCCTTATATATATATATATATATATATATATATATATATATATATATATATATACACGAGGGAGGGGCTAAGGGGAGACAGACAATCTGATAGCCGCGCCACCACACTAGCCGCCGCCTCCTCCTCTCTCTCGGCCGCTTCCCTTGCCGTGCGTGCGGTGCTAGCACACCGACGCCCGACGTTCCATCTCCATACGTGTGGACTCCGTAGAGGCGCTGCTGCGACTGCTGCGCCGATCGTTTGCTGGGATCAAGGACGAGGAGCTCGGTTCGTGGGACGTGATCGACTACTTCCTCTACATCGACGCGTGACTTCTTTCGCTGCGTTGCGCGTCTAGTGGTAACGATCTATGATTTTCTACTCGTAAGTATCTTAGGTGTATATGGTAGTGATGCTAGCGTAGCCTACCTGTATAGTCTACACCTCCTTCACTCCATTGTCCATCATCTTTTAACTTCTTTTCTTGTGAGCTTTGAGCAGCCAAAGTGGCCCCGCTTGAGTTCTAAAGCAGACAAAGATGCTAGAGGGATGGAGGGAGGGAGAGAGAGGCTCTGTGATAAGAGCTACTGTTTCTCTGTCCAAAAGATGAATGCTCCCGGTCCTGGGGGCTAATCTATTGACCAGTCATCTTGTCCTAGAACTGAAGATGCCCAGCTCAAAAACAAATGAAGATGTACTGCATCGAGAGCTATTTTATGGTATCTTATATCACTGATTTAAAAGACTAATATATAAACATCCAATGGTTGAGAATAATTGTATATTAGTGTAACATTCACAGTGGTATAGGTAGTATATGGTAAGTGATATAGCTAGTATAAGGGTATAGTTGAAAAAAAATCTAAATGACATCACTGTAATTTAGACATATTTTAATTTTTTTCATTCGATTATGAGTCTCAGGCGGGCAGTCAAGGCACGTCGGCGGGATGGGTCTCGGCCCGGCGATGCGCGCCGCTGCCAATAGCGAGGAAAATAATGTTTAGTTAATATATTTAGATATAAATTACATATTACCCATTCTTTATACCATATATCACCAATTAGTGGTATAAGGTACCGTAAAAAATCACTGCAACTCTATCAGCCGCATAGCAAAGGAGAGATAGAGATGTATCCTATTCCTCCATTGCATGCATCCCGAGGCCCCTGGGTCGAGCACAGACCCGTTGCTCGTACTCTTTTCTGATCGCAAGAACAGTGCATACATCCCAGCTGCCAATGTACAGTCCACTTGCTTGGAATCAACTGAAAGCTTACTCTCAATGCCAAAACTAAAAGACCCACGACTCTAGATCGGTTGAAACATGAAAGTATGCATCTCTTATGGATCTTTGATTTGGAACAAATCTCTCCTGTAGATGCGATTAGGCGGCATCATTTGAAGCAACACGTTTGAAGGCACTCTGTAGTTGTGTACTGATGTTGGCATATCTCATTCAGTTCCTTTGAACGCATGGAGATGAGATACGGGATGTGCAAGAGCGGAACGTTGAGTAGTGTGCTCGTCTACCTCTGACTGGATGCAACTTTGCCAGGAGCGGCACATGTATCCCCTGATCCCGAATTTGGGAGCCAAATTTTGGTCTTTAGGGGTACGTGCGTTACTGTAGCATTTCGTTTGTATGCATAAAAAATTATCCAAAAATTGATTAATTAAGCTCAAAATGTTCGTCTTGCAGAGTGCAACAAAACTGTATAATTAGTTTTTGATTTCATCTACATTTAGTACTCCATGTATGTGCTGACATTTTATTGTGACGTGAATCTTCTTTTTGTACGGAAAACTTTGGGAGTAGAATTTCATAGATTCTTGCAAGCCTCTGCCATCTATGGCGTCTGCGCCAAAGCTCTGCCGAGCCGTACCTCGTGTTCGAAAGCACGAGCAACGGAATCGCGCAAAGATGGTCATACCGGCAGGGGATCTAGTTGAAAGAAGATGTCACAGTTCTAATTCATGTGGCTTTTTTGATTTAGTAGCTAATTTAGCTTGTTAGCTGTGTCTGCCTTTTTACAACGTATTTCTGAAACTGGAAGTCTTGCAGCCTTGCAGGGCGTCTCTCTCTCTCTCTAAAAAACAAAGAAAGTCTTGCAGGGAGCTGACAGATGAGATGGAAGAAGAGGCCCCCGACAGAGCAGGCCAGAAAACAAACCAACGTGGGCTCCAGCTTCACGGCGAAACAGGCCTAATATAGCCCATACAAATCACTGCATGCAGCCCAGCAGAGGGAAAACCATGGGCTCTACGCCAGGCTGCGGCCTGGTCACGCTCCCGGGTCACGACCTAAAAGTTGGAACAGGTCTCGCACCCTCGGCAGGCCCATCGCCCGAAACCAACCGAGCAAGGACGAAACGATGCGGACCCGTTAGTTTTCTTTTCACTCCACCACGCAGTTACTCTCATTTACCACCCCCACCTGCGACCTGCCCCTTCCGACGTGGTGACCCGGGCTCCGCCTCTATTTAACGCGCACGCCGCCATGATCCCGCTCCACTCCACAGCACCACACACTCCACTCTGTCCCCACAAGAACGCAGCTGAACACGCCCACGGAGATCGATCGGCGAGCCATGGCTACCAAGCGCCGCATCGCCCTCTCGGTGCTCTGCGTCGCTCTGGCGCTGCACGCCGCGGCGGCGGCCAGGACCGTGCCGGCGGGCGGCAGCGCGTCCACCGCCACCGCCTCGCTCCCGGGCGCTGGCGCCAGCGTGGCGGACAAGAAGAACGTGTTCGTGGGCGTGGGCGGCATGGGCGACCTCCCGGGCTTCCCGGCCGTCGGCGCCGGGTACGGCGGCGGCTTCGGCAACAACGGCGGGGGCGTCTTCAGCGGCGTCACGGGCCCGCTCGGCGGCGTCGGGGGCGTCGGCCCGGTCGGCGGGTTCCCGTTCGGCGGCTACGGCCGGGGTGCTGGTGGCGTCACGCCTTGAGAGAGCTGCATGCATGGCCTGTGTAGATGCAACATGCGCTGTGGTTTGGTACGTGACCATGGCATGTAGCGTACGTGTCGAGCCTTTCGTTTCTAGTACGCGTGTGTAGTGTAGCTGCTGTGCGTGCACCGTGCAGCATGTCCGGGCGTGTGTGTGCCCGCAAGGCGTGCAGGGAGGTTGGTTGGAGTCGATCTGTAAAAGGTAGGGCTCGGTGGCTTGTGTTGTTGGCTTGTGTACTATTAGCGGCGTGTGCTTCGTGTGTCGATCCAGCTAGTTGTCATGATGTACGTGTACTCTACTCATGTGACTGCATGCTGGCTAGTTCAATGTTACGCTTACGTGCATTTGTGCAACTGCTGTGCTCGAGGTGGTGTGAAGTGCATTGCTTCGCTAGCGTTCCCGCATGTAGCCTGTCTGCACCAACAGGCCAACAACTCTCTGTGATCCCTAGCGCACTGCTCTCGAACTAATATTTAGCCTTTCTTTTTCATTAAGTTTATCGCGACCCGCGTGCGGTCTTCTTCCCCGGCGCCGCTGGGTTTGGGGTCAGGGGGCCGGGGCTGCTGAGGTCCGGAGTTTACCGGCGGACCTAGAAAGAGAGGTGGGGGAGGGAACGGTGGCGACAGTCGTCAGGCGGCGATGGCGTCGCCGGCCGGGCGATGGAGGAACCCGGTGGGCGATGCCGACGGTGGGGCGGAGCGGCAGCGAACGGGCGATGCCGACGGTGGGGGCGGAGCGGCAGCGAACAAGATACGACGGTGTGAGTTAGCGTGGCGGCGGGGGCGGAAGCGGCGGTGAAGGAGACCGGTGGCCGACAGGTAGCGTCGGTCGCAGTGGTGGGCGGCGGCAGAGGCCGCCGGAGCCAGGCGGCGGGGGTCGCGCACTCCCCTATCGCGCGACGTCGCGCCGCGCGATAACCCCGTCCTTCTTTTTTTTTCCTCGAGAAGCATTCATTTTACGCTGTTTGGTGGTGTTCGGTTCAGGAAGTATACTGAGGAAGCATGGCAGAATTAACTAGTAGTCACACTATCAGCCGGCCCCCATCTCTTTTGTTTTATTCCATAAAAATGGGAGATATTCGACAGTTTGAGCGCCATGTGACGGTTATGGATTTCATGATACGGGCGTGTATGGTTCGTTATCACCAAGAACCCAACATGCAAGGGCTTGATGGCCATGCTCCTATATGGTTTTCTTCGATCGTTTTCTTCTATCTGGAGCTCATGGTCCAATCACGAGACACCACACGTGTACTCCATACATTCTAAATTACTATTTACTGTTGATTGTTTCAACTTTCGACATGTTATGAGAAAAAACAATTATGATACTGATTTAGAATGAGTGCAGTATTATGTACGGAGGTCTCCGAGTCTTGGCCAGCACCATTTATCTTTCGAGCGAGTACATTCTGCTCCGGTGAATTTGATCCAACTCCGACCCAGTCCCATCAGGCCATCACATCGCACCCCTGTGCTCAAAGTGCATACCGAAAGACGCCTTCAATCCAACCCCAAACTATTCCGGGCATCGCATCCAGGGACTTTCAGTCCCGCCGCGAGAGAGAGAGCTGAGAGCCTGCCCATCAATGGACCCAAGGACGAGGAGCTTCCGTGCTCGTTTAGATTCTAAATTCTACCATTAAAGTTTACTATATAATAAGAAAATTTTCATCACATTAAAATGTCATAGCAGGTATGAAGTACTAAATATAGATAAAATTAAAAATTAATTGCACAGTGTTATTATAGACGAACATTTTAAGCCTAATTAATTAATTTTTAGATTATTTTTTACACATATAAACAAAATGCTACAGTGACGCGCACACTTCAAATGACCAAAGTTTGCCTCCAGATTCGGGAAGGCCTGAATTCAACCCGAATTGCATCGCCTGTACGCAGCCAGCAACAGAGCACGCGCGGCGACGCGGCAGTCGCACGAATCGGGGGGCACGGCACCGCCCTGCCGCTCTCGATCGATCAGCGCTCAGGTCGCAGTTACTCCCCTCCTGGCTCCTGCGCTGCGCCCCCGCGCCACGCCACGCCCCTAGACATATCGGTTGGGGAGATCTTTCGCGTCGCGCGCCCACCACGCTACGCTACGCCGCCGGGCAGGGCTCATCAACGCTCGCCGATTCGGCATTGATGGGTGGCCCGGCGGGGGCATCGGCGTCGAGGGCTCACGGCTGGTCACTAGTGGACATGGTCGCTTTGGGGGACGTGCTTCTGGGTGGGACTCCAGCACTCCGCCGCTCCGGCCATGCTCCCGCCCGTGGACAGGGCTCCGCGCCGTCGTGCCCCGGCCGGCCCCGCTCGTCGTGCTCGATGACTCACTGTGGAATGCGCATGGATGGGCATGGGCCATCTGATTCTGGGCCTCGATCACCTCACCAGAGACCAGTACTCCGGCCAATCCGGCGCGTGCACTATGCCCGCACTCACGCACAGGATTACAGTAGGAGTACAAAAAAGCTGTGCCATGGACTTCAACATGGGCCTTCCGGGCGCGTGGAGGCAGAGCAGTGGCTTACCTCTCCGGAGCCTGACACGGCAAGAGGGAGCGAGCGAGGAGGAGCAGCATCACTGCGAGAAGGATGGTAAATGCGGCTGCAAATGCTCATGACGAACCGTCCGGCACCGGCGTCCGCGGTGGCCACTGAACTGTGCGCCACCTGCCGGAGCGCCGCGCAACGCGGCGCGGAACCGGATGCCGTGGCGGCCTAGCGCTGCTGCTGCTGCTCCCGTGCTCCGGCAGCGGGGCCGCACCTAGAATGTCGTAGCGGGTCGCCACGACGGCTGACGAACGCCGCTGGCCGCTGGCAAGGACAGAGCTGCGAATGCGTGACGCTTGCCCACCGCGAGGTCACGCGGTGGCAGCATCGTGCCTGCTGCAGCGGATCGAGCCATCATCAGAGTGCTCCTGTTGTGAGGAATGGTGGGAACGCAGCTCGTTCGCTGGGTACATCGGTCTCAGGAATCAGAGGATGCTGCTGCAACAGCACTCCGCTTGCCAGCATGTGCCGAGGCGCAGCAGGCTGCGTGGCTTGCCCTAGTCTAGTCTCTGAATTTGGGAGCCAAAACTTGCTCTTTTGGGGTGCGTGCGTCACTATAGCATTTCGTTGGTACGTGTGAAAAATTATTCAAAAATTAATTAATTAGGCTCAAAATGTTCGTCTCGTAGAGTACAACAAAACTGTGCAATTAGTTTTTGATTTGATCTACATTTAGTACTCCATATATGTGCCAACATTTTGATGTGATTGAAATCTTCTTTTTGCATAGTGAACTTTAGGGGTGGAATTTGGAATCTAAACAGGGGCTTGGATTGGCCTTTGCTTTAGCCTCTTGCGCGCTGTTCCGCGAAGTCTCAACTTTGACATATCAAAATTAGGACTTTATCGTAATGTAGCATTTTGTTTGTATTTGTGAATAATTGTCCAAATATTGATTAATTAGGCTCAAAATATTCGTCTTGTAAAGTATAATAAAACTGTATAATTAGTTTTTGATTTCATGTACATTTAGTATTTCATACATACGTCGACATTTTGATGTGATAGAAATCTTCTTTTTATATAGTGAAATTTGGAGGTAAAATTTAAAAACTAAGCCCTTGTTTAGATCTCAAATTCTACCTCCAAAGTTCACTATGCAAAAAGAAGATTTCCATCACATCAAAATGTCATAGCATGCATGGAGTACTAAATGTAGATGAAATCAAAAACTAATTGCACAGTTTTGTTGTACTCGGCGAGACGAACATTTTGAGCCTAATTAATTAATTTTTAAATATTTTTTTACGAATACAAACGAAATGCTACAGTGACGCATTTATAACGAAGTGACCCAAACCCCCACCCCAAATACGCATCTAAACAAGGCCTAAACAAGCCCAACTGCGCCAGCGAGTCTGATCGAGTTGTTTCGCCGGGCCTGAAGCCAGCCAGCGACGTGACGTTTACGAGGTCTGAACGTCTGGTGCATCAACAGAGAAGCCAAACAATCAGTTCTTCGTTTTGTTTTGTGAGCAAGTATGTTTTAAGACGAGTTATTCCCAACTTCTGTTCGGTGTCTGCATATGTGGTTGGTGGTAGACCATGATTTGTCGGAGCAGAAGTATGGAATGCCATGTTCGTTTGAAAAACAGAACTCCTACAGTAATGCCAAGACACAGGAAATCGATTCCACGTTCATATTTTCCAAGCTGCATTTTCTTTGCTAAATAAGGTGAGGTTAATGCAATAACACACCCCCAAACGCACACAATATTATCAGAGAAGCAGAAGGCAAAGCACAGCATTGCGGGGCAGTTCAGTAAATCTATTCATATCCAGGCTATACATACATAGCGTCCAAAAATACACGACAGTTTGACACACTTAACCCAGTCACCATCCAACATTTGGCAAATATTGAGACAACGTAAAGGACCTGTGCACAATGACCGGGCCAGAGCACACTACAGAAAGAACAGAAGATCAAAGATCATACGCTTTTTTGCTGGAAGCAGCAGTATAATAGGTGCAGTTGAATGTATCGGTCTCGACTATCTGCTCTGTGCTTAATGGCATTTGAAACCGTGGCAGACAGAGAGGATAATAATCAGAATAAGAGCGATGATGATTCCCAGGACGATGAGCTTGATTTTCATGTTCTGTAACCACATCTTTCTCCTCACGTTTGTTCCTTGCTGCCTGAAATCTTGTGCCTGCATGCACAAACGACTGAAACTATCAGATACCGGCTATTGCTTCTGCTACCACAAAAATTGGTCATGCCAATATCAAAGAATTACCATCGATTTAAAAGCATTCACTGTTCAAAACAAAAGAGTATGGTGGTGTTTGGATCCAGGTGCTAAAGTTTAGAACTTTAAATAAGTGATAATTAGATGTATTAAACATAAACTAATTATAAAACTAATTACATAAGTCATGTCTATTTCGCGAGACGAACCTAACATGCCTAATTTCGCTATAATTAATACATAATTACCATACGTTTACTGTAGCACTACATTGTCAAATTATGATGTAATTAGGCTTAACAGATTCGTCTCGTAAATTACTCCTCGTTTATGTAATGGGTTTTTAAACTAATATATATTTAATACTCCTAATTAACGTATTTATATCCAATGTGACGGCGTTAAAGTTTAACGCGTGGGAATGCATCCTAACCGTTAAGAAAGATTACAGATTCGTTTCAGCACTTTGTATTTACACTTGTGTATCACCTTAAGTAAAAGATGGTGTCCTCGGTGTTTGTCAGTCTTAAAAGTTTCTAGTAATCAACAGTCAGCAGCCTATAATAATTGATAATAGATAACGAACTGATTTAAGCCAACACAGACATTCCTAATACCACAGCTAATGGTTTTGCCGCTTTAATATATTATTAAGAGCACCTATGCTACACTGGTAAACATATTCAGAGAGCTGGCAATAGAGATACAATGGGAAACATAGCATGATATCAATGTAGCATATTTCTGGACCCAGGCTCAATTGCAGCAGCAGTGAGTTATCATCTCACATGCTGTTTAGAGCTATTTTGGCGTCTATCAAAACTATCTGCCCTTCTTACGCTAAAAAAAGAAGAAGACAAAATACAATACCCAGAAGATCAATACAGGACAGGAGAAAGGAATGAATGAAGACCTGTGAGCGCAGATTCTCAGTTTTGTCGACGAGCAGCTCAATCTTCTCTCCACGATCTAGAACCTGCATGGAAGAAGAAGAAGAAAAGCAATGAGAACATTATTAAGGGCCTGTTTGTTTGAGCCGCAGTTTTTGGAGCTTTTCAAAAAAGCTGTTGTAGGCTTTTGGTTTGGAAAGGCCAATACTAGCATTTAGGAGATGTTTTTGCTTTCTGAGCTCAGGGAGCTACGAAAAGCTCAGTTGCAGCTTCCCATATAAACTCAGCTTTTCTGAGCTTTTGGCTTTCCGGAAGTTACGCCAGAAATTCATTGTTTGTTTGAGCTTCTAGCTTTTCATTCTAAGAAACTGCCAGAAGCTCATACAAACAGGCCCCAAGACTTCTATGACGGCCCTCAATATTGGCAGTTCTGATTATAAAGCTAGAGCAATCTTCCCCGAAACAAGAAAGGTGTACCTTTTCAATGTTTTCCATCATAACACCCTTGACTTCTGAAACCTGCGCCTTCACTTTTGCAAGCTTGCTAATCTCTTCAGGGTGGTCCACACAATACTGCATGTGCTCTTTAAGTTTTGATCTACAAAACATTCATATTTTGAAGAAAAACAGTTAGTCCAACGAGGCATTATATCTTCACTGAGTTTTAGAACTTGGTGGTACATACCCGAACTCTCGGTTGAGGCTGTTAGCTGCAGCAGTAGCAGCTTTCCCACCAGCATATCTTTTCGTGAAATCCTCCTTAACCCTATCCAAGAAAGCAATGGGAACTTGTCGCCCCACTGATTCAACAGCAACCACACAATATGCTGCAAAGCAAAGTACGACATTAGACTTATAGCTCCCAAATTTAGAATGAGCACAAATTGCAACACAAAATTTTTTACTGAGGAAGACCATAATTTATGACAGAGCATTAGACAAGCGTGTTCTGAATATTTACAAAAGAAGACAATGATGACACCATGTTTGCAACATGAAACTTTTGGCATCAGCCCTTAATGGATGGTTTTCAAGTCATGAAAACACATATGGAGTACCTTATTAGCATGCGAAGCAACAATGCTCAGGCAACAAATATAAACATTAACATTCAATAGCCCAATACTGTTTCCTCCAAATCACCTTACCATACATTCAGTTATAACAACAGCATATAAGTTGCTACCGAAAATAGCATCACGCAATAGGAAAAAGATGAAGGTGTTACAGATATTATAACTCATAACAACTTCAGTACATGCACTCAACGAGAATCGTCAATCTGATTTGATGTCACATTGAAATTGTAGAGTATGCATGCTGAAGGCTACATGGATAAAATAGGGGTAGTCAGCGTAAAGGCCCAGAGATAGAATGAAACAAGGTAAATGTCAAGAAAACAAAACCCAAGGGTGCCCACACAATGAACACTTACTTTTATTACAATATAAAAATATTCTTAAGAGGAGCTCTTCTAACATGATGAATCAATAGTTAGCATCATAAGGGAATCATTTATAGCATGTTTTTGTTGAGGATTGCTTCAGAAACTTTTAGAACTTATTAGATCAAATTTGAACTGAATCCTAGGGGTTTGGATCCATGTACCCCCTATTCAAACAAATAAATAAAGTATGATTATTATAATGCAAAGACAGATTACCTACCACACCGGTGTCATATCAGTTATTATTGATGAAGTCATCACTGATGACAACATCTCTAAACAACATCAAAATAAAGCTTATGGTCCATGGAAACTTAACATGACATCATATCATGACAAAAAGGTGGCAATCATTTCAAATCATCATTCATTAGGAAATACAGAAGGCAATTATGTTGCTTCTTAATCAAGAGGAATTACTTACACGGAAACTTTCAGACTACATTTCTGAGTCAAAAATGTACACGCAGGGCATGTCCAGCAAGGAGCCAAGCACACAGCAGTAACCGCCAAATACGTCGACTAAAAATAGCACACACATCTATAGGCAGCACTGGTTGACTGTTACTGTTTAATTGCTGCAGCTATTGCGAATGCCCTGACCTTAACTAAGCAGCAAGTATTATTCAGCAAAAATACCACAGTACTCCCACATCTCAAGACGTACTATCAAACTCGAGTCTCAAAGAATGCCTAACAGCTAAGTGCTTAACCATGTAACTAAGTAATAAACAACTGGGAGCATTTTTCTTCTCACACGACACAAACTGCACAATGCATCACGTCACCAACCAAACCGATCACCGACTGCAATCAAAACGACCTAATCACATGTCGAACAAATCCACAAGATCTATTCCCAAGTAGCCCAAATCAGCCTGCACCATCACTGATCCACACAGATCGGATAAAACCCGCAACGAATCGCACCGGGTAAATCAGTCGGGATGTCAGGAGAACTCACTGAATCCGTCTTCCACGAGGTAGTTAAAGGTGTGACCGTCGCAGTTGTAGGTGAACTTGTTGTTGCTCGCCGGAAGCTTCATCAGGCACTGGGAGGCGATGGTGGTGAAGTTGCCGGTGAACTCCGTGTACTCGGCCAGTATGACCGTGCCACGGGCCACGAACGCGTAGATCAGCGACTGCTGCCCCATGGCCTCCCCTTCCTCTGTATTCCCCCTCTTCCCCTGCTCGTGGAGCTTAGCTCGCCTCCGGTGATTTAGGCCTCGCCGCTGGCGAAACCCTAGGGCTAGATCTTGGCGAGGTGGGATGCGGGGGAGGGGGAAAGGTCGGTTTCGCTTCGTGGTGTGGAAGGAGGGGAAATGGTTGGGTCGAAAGGGAAAGGAAATCAAATTCCGTTGATGGAGTTTTGCGTATCAGCCCATACAATAATTTTATTACCAGCGAAGTCGTGTCTTTGCTTGTTGGACTTGAGTCTTTGAGGCTTTCATTCTTTCAAGGGACCGACGAGCTATCGAGCTTTTGGTTTCCTTTTTCTTTTTTAATAAAATTATCCTTAGTTAAAAACAACTCGGTGCCAGTTGTTTTATTTTAAGGGAGGAATCGTACAGAGTCTAGTGAAGTCTGTATCATCTTTATAGTTTAACACATGGTTTCAGGTGAATGCTGAGACAGATAAATGCTTTATTGGACTTCTCGAAAATTGAGATTTGAAGTTATTTTTATTTTATGTGATTGAACTGAGCAAAAATATAGCGCTAATCATATATAAGTTTAACAAATCAATTATTATTTTGGTATCATATATTTAGAAACAAACAGAGTATATTCTAAATAACCCTTATAGTAAATAAAATCAAGGATTAAAGTTCACTACGGAACGTGTATAAAATCTTTAAAAATGTGATTTTTAACTTTTGAATACGTGCATGTCCTTTTATAGTTTGCTTGGAAATATCTTAAGCTCCACGGGCACGAACCTTAAAACTTAAAATTTCTCAAGTGTAAACGGCAAATGATGGATTGTTAATTTGGCATCATATCGGAAGAGCATATATTGGTGTTACCAAGTACCGATTTACCACGAAAAAAGTGTAAAACTTTCATATAATAGTGGGTGGATAGCACATGCTACTCCCTCCTTTTCAATTTACTAATCACTTTAGTTCCGTCATAAATCAAATTTGTTCAATTTTGACCAAGTCGGTAAAAAGACAACATCACCATCTTTAACGTAAAACTAACTTCATTATATCCATAAAATATATATTGACTGTGTACCTACTCGGTACCGTAGAAATTAATATATATTTTTGTTAACACCAAAATTTAGCACCAGGAAGAGGCTGACGTGTGGGCCGGATTTGGTGGAAGGATACCATTCGGCTAAGGGGCTTTCTCTGAAGTATTCGGCAATAACGCTCTGCGGTCGGGAACGCGTCGTCATTCGGCAGAGGCATAGTTCCGCAGGCAAAAGCGGTAGCATTCGGGAAGGCGTGATGATGTGGAAAAACATAAGGAAAAGGCCGGTTCGAACAAGGAATGCAATATGGGCACGAAGATTCGTTATTTATTTTTAGAAACAAGTATTGTAGTCGTGTCCGACTAGGAGTTGTATCAAGACCTGGGTATAAATATAAACCCATGGCATCTGTAGATAACAATCGAATCAATCATACAACAAACCGGCCCCGTGCCAACATCGAGTCCTTTAGTCGAGTCGTCGAGTTCTTCGAGAGGAGTCATCGATCCGTCGACCTCCGTAAGTACCGGCAACCTTGTATCATGCTTAGTATCATGCGGTGGATTTAAGATTTGATGCAAGTAGTCTTGTTACCATGCTTAGTATCATCCGGTGGATTTAAGTTGTGGTCTCAAGAAGGTTCCTCTGTTAGGTCATGAGCCATGCGGTGGGCTAAGATCTAGTATGGACCAAGTTATCGGCTCTGTTAGATTTCGGCAAGATCTAACAGATTCATTAAGTTACCCCGTGTTGCTTAGATTTTACTCTGTGCTTAATTCATGCAACACTCCTTTGCCCAATCTAGATCGGTTAGAATCGGCTCTACTTCACGATGCGATGACTTTTTCCCTCATAGCCGAGTCTGAAACCGATCTAGGTTGCCACGTGTCGCGGGTTCGAACTTGTTGGTATCGTGTAGATCTTGACAGAACCGGGTATCATGCGGTGGATGCAGGTTTTTGGGTCGTCTTAGAGCTAATCATCCGGTGGATTAGAATTCGATTCGATCCGATAGATTTATCTTTATCGATTAAGTTTGTTCCTTCGCCACGGACCCCGATTCGGCTAAGCAGCCGCATTCGGCAGTGCTCTCACGAGTGAACGTGTTCGTGGATTCGCATTGGACAATGAATGCTTTTAGCCTTTCACGATTAGATTGTATCATGCGGTGGATTGATCTAATCTGATTGGTGGTGTGGTCTTGAACAAGTCGTATCATGCGGTGGATTAACTTGTTCGTTATCATGCTTGACGGGTGCTGCTTTCGGCCTATGCATTCTTGTTTACTGCGGATTTATGGTCATGCTTTCGCCCTTTTATTAATCTATCATACTTTGTTTCTCGTTAATCGGCTATGAGTATGCGTTACAATGTTCATTCGGCTGAAAGCCGATCTTTCGTCATGCTTACGTCACGCATTCGGCAGTGCGCTCCCTGCGTGCCTTGCCGATTGCCGAATGAGGTTTTAACTGCCGACAGATAGCTTCTCTGTAGCTATGTGTCTTTCGAAACTGGCTCCGTAGCCGCAAATATGGAACTGACTGGTATTGCCCGGTACGTTCCAGGTGTTATCTAAATATCTTTCATCCCTTTGTCAGTTTCAGGAAAATTGACTGGCACGCTTCCGGATTCGAAAGCCCGGGCCACGTGTGAAGCCAGCTAATTCGGCTTGCTGTGTGCTTGGCGTGAGGTGCAGATTTTACGTCAACACACTTTTTGGCACGCCCGGTGGGACACGCACAAGTTTACAAGATGCCTGAGTTGAGCGACATCATGGACGTTACTTTGGAAGAATTGTCTGAAGAGCATCAACAGATGGTAAAGGCTGCTGCTGACCAATTCATTAACAAATGTTTACTGTCTTTCGCCAAGAACAGGAGTGGTGCACCGTTTCTCAAGTCCGATTTGCCAAGAGTTCTCCTTCCTGGACAGTCTGATTTTACTGAAGAAGAAGAGAGGGAGAGATTCTCGGGCTTGTTATACAAAGCTTTGGGGGAAGCAATGACCAATCACAATGCTGCGTTCTTGAACAGCTTTCGGCATATAATGGTAAGCATTTTTGGTCAGCATGTGGATAAACCCTTCGAGCAGATACATGGGCAATTGGGCGGCCCGACATACTTCAATGTTCAAGCACAAGCTCAGAGGCCACATGGTAAAGGAAATGCTGATGAAGCTGGAGGTTCTAGTACTAAAGATACCAATGGTCAACCGATTCGGCAAGATCCTCAACCTGCACTGCCGAAAACTCGCACATACGGTGATATGGCATTCGGCACCACAGGGAATCCGCCTGCTTCTGCTTATAAGATATCCCCTCTGAACAACAGGCTGCAAAGGGACATGTATGGAAACGGATATTCAGAGTTTATGGATTACAATGCTATCGACGCTCTCCCGAACCCTGGGTATGTTGGTACTGCAGGCATGCTTGCTGGAAGACCAGGGAATCAAGATACCAGTATTGACCTCATGGTGCAAAAAATGACCGATGTATTGCAAAATCAATTCGGTTTGAAGCCTAAAAATCAGGGGTACATGTACTCATCTCCTTTCCCAGAATGGTACCAAAGGGTATCATTGCCGAATAGAGTCAAAGTTCCTACAGAATTCACCAAATTCTCGGGACAAGATGATACAAGTACTGTGGAACATATAGCTCGATATCTGATGCAGCTTGGAGAAGCTTCGGCAGATGAGGCTTTCAGAATTAGATACTTTCCTTTGTCACTGACGGGTCCAGCTTTTACATGGTTTGCCTCTTTGCCTGCTCAGTCGATTTGTACTTGGAAAGACCTGGAGCAGAAATTCCATGCTCATTACTACATTGGCAGTACCGAGAAAAAGTTGGTTGATTTGACCAGCTTAAGGCAGAGGAATAATGAAACACCTACGGAGTTCCTCAGGAGATTTAGGGAAACAAAGAGCATGTGCTTTTCTCTGAACATACCTGATGACCAGCTGGCTGGTATGGCTGTAGCTGGCATGCTGCCTGCCATTCGGGAGAAGCTATTCGGGATGGAATTTGATGATCTGGGCCAGTTGTCACACAGATTGGCCTTAATGAGTAACCAGGCATATGGTTTTAAGAAAGATGCCAGATTTGCTAAAAATAATGATGTAGCTGACATCTATAACCAATTCCTTGAAAGAGCAGATCAAGAAGATGAGTATGAAGATAGCGAGGAGATAGCCGCAGCAGAGATAGTGTGGAGTAAAGAACCAGTCATGGTGAATCAGAGGTGGATTAAACAGAATAAGGGCACCTATGATTTTGATGTAACTAAGGCAGATAAATTATTTGATTATCTTGTAAAGGAAGGCCGAATCAAGCTACCAGAGGGGCATTCTATGCTTCGGCCTGATGGAGTGAAAGATAAGAGGTACTGTGGATTCCATGATAGAAATTCTCATTCCATCAATGAATGCAGGGTTTTTAGAGTGAGGATTCAGAAAGCTATCCAAGAAGGGCATTTGAAATTCGACAATAAGATGAAGTTGGACAGTAACCCGTTTCCTCAGAACATGGTTGGGTTCTCAATCAATATGGTGAGTACTGCCGAATCTGGAGAAAAGGAAAAAATGAGAGTCCTGACGTCAAAGAAAGCGAAGCAGAGTGGCTCGGTAGATCCTAATCGGCAAATCACGATCGAACAGATTCGCGAGGAGAGACCTCGCTTCCCAAATAGCCAATTTGAAATTGGGAATTCTTCTAAACCCAGAGTCACATCGCGTATTCTCCTCAATAAGTGGCAGCGTCAGCAAGAAAAAGAGCACTACCAGAGACGTGAATACGAGGAGGAGAAAAGAAGGCGCGAAGAAGAAAGGTTTGAGGAAGAACAAGAAGAATATGTCCGAGAACAAGAACGTGCACATTGGGATTGTGTTTTCTTCAGACACTGTTGGAACGAGATTTTAAAGCTGCCTACGTGGAATAACTGTCCTGAGTGCAATAATGGGTATGTCGAACATAGGCAAAATGTTGCCATTCGCCGATCCGTCCACGAAAGAATTGGAAGGGTACATCCTAGTGATGATCGGCGTCTAAAAATATATAAGAATGATGATCAACCAATGAAAAGACATGCTGATTATAGATGGGTTGATCATGAGGAAGAAGATCGTGAGTATGTTTGGCAGAAAGGACAGTGGTGTCCACCTGGTTTAAGAAAGAGCCAGAAGAGAAGAGTCCAACGCCTGAGGAATCAAGAATTGAAGCAAGCAGGAACCAGGATGAAATCGATATGGCGTCCAAAAGACAAACCTGACGAATCGGGTCATTCGGCTCCTATGTGCATGGTATGTTTCTTGCCGAATGAATTCATGGCTCCAGCTAATCAAATTGTACAGGAAGAGATATTGTCAGAAGTGGATGAAGCCGAACGATATGGGTTAATGGCACAATTGGTATTGAATAAACAAGCTATTTTCGAGAAGCCAGTCCAGAATCGGCACATGAAGCCACTGTACTTAAGAGGATATGTCAACGGGAAGCCACTAACGAAGATGTTTGTTGATGGTGGAGCTGCTGTTAATGTGATGCCATACAATACATTCAGGAAACTTGGCATGAGCCCTGGAGATTTAACGCCAACAAGCATAGTGTTGAATGATTTTGCTGGAAATCCTTCGGACACCAAAGGATGTGTACATGTAGATCTGATGATTGGGTCCAAGATTCTGCTTACAACCTTCTTTGTTATTGAAGGCAAAGGGGCATACAGCTTGCTACTTGGAAGGGATTGGATTCATGCGAATTGCTGTATTCCATCTACTATGCATCAACAGCTTATTCAGTGGATAGATGATGAAGTGGAAATTGTCCCAGCAGATGATTCAATTAGCGTGGCTAATGTGGAACCGGCCTTCTGGGAATATCAAGGCATAGATTGCTTCTCAGGTAAGGACTGGGGAGAAGGTCCTGTTGAGCCAGTCAGCAGTGATCAACAGCCGATCAAAGCAGTCGGCTCTTTTAGCAATTTTTAATGGATAATCCAATCGATGGAACTGACGGGAAGCTAGGATATGGATTTGTGTCGGCTGATAAATTAGAAGAAGTAGACATTGGAGACGGTGACAGACCAAGGCCGATATTCATCAGTGCTAGCTTGAATTCGGTTTTCAGGGAGAAGTTGATTGAGTTGTTAAAAGAATACAAAGATTGCTTTGCTTGGGATTATTCGGAGATGCCTGGTTTAGATCGTTCCATTGTTGAGCATCGATTGCCGATCAAGCCTGGTTATAAACCTTACAAGCAACCACCCCGGAAAATCTACAAAGATGAAGTGTTGGCCGATGTGAAGAAGGAAGTAGAAAGATTAATAGCAGCAAACTTTATTCGGCCGTGCAGATATGCAGAATGGATCTCTAATATTGTTCCTGTGTATAAGAAGAATGGGAAGATGAGAGTTTGCATAGACTTTAGAGATCTGAACAGAGCTACGCCCATGGATGGATATCCGGTGCCTATTGCTGATTCGTTGGTTGATGCTGCTGCTGGATATAAAGTGATTAGTTTCATGGATGGTAACGCAGGGTACAATCAAATTTTTATGGCATTGGAAGATATAGCGAAAACGGCTTTCAGATGTCCAGGACATATAGGGTTATTTGAATGGGTTGTCATGACGTTTGGTTTGAAGAATGCCGGTGCAACTTATCAGAGAGCTATGAATTATATTTTTCATGAGTTGATCGGCAAGATTGTGGAGATATATATCGATGATATCGTGATTAAGTCATTGGATCATGAAGCACATTTGGCCGACATAAGGAAAACTCTAGAATGCACTAGGAAACATGGGCTCAAAATGAACCCAAATAAATGTGCTTTTGGAGTTTCGGCAGGAGAATTTCTGGGATTTCTGGTGCATGAAGGAGGAATAGGAGTTGGCAAGAAAAGTATGAAAGCCATTGATGAAGTTGTTCCTCCAACTAATCTTAAGGAATTGCAGTCACTGCTTGGTAAGATCAACTTCGTAAGAAGATTCATATCAAACTTATCACAAAAGGTGTTGCCTTTCTCTCCACTGTTAAAGGTCAAGAAGGATCAGAAGTTTGTATGGGGCGACGAACAACAGAAGGCTTTCGATGAGATCAAGGAATACATGAAAGAGCCACCAGTATTGGTACCTCCACAGCTACACAAGCCTTTTAAGTTGTACGTGGCGGCCGATGCCCAAACTATTGGATCGGCCCTCATACAAGAATTCGAGGGAAAGGAAAGGGTAGTTGCATACCTTAGCCGAAAGTTGCTTGATCCCGAAACGAGGTATTCGGCTACTGAGAAGCTTTGTTTATGTGTTTACTACTCATGTACAAAATTTCGGCACTACTTATTACATGCCGAATGCATTGTGTACTCAAAGTTTGATGTGATAAAACACATGTTGTCTATGCCGATTTTGAACGGAAGGATTGGCAAATGGATTTTAGCTCTGTCTGAATTTGAGTTGAAGTTTGAATCGGCAAAAGCTGTTAAAGGACAGATTATTGCTGACTTCATTACTGAACATCGCGATTCATCAACTAATTTGCTTGAAATTACTCCTTGGGTATTATTCTTCGATGGATCTTCATGTGACAAAGGTGGTGGAGTAGGTATTTTATTAATTTCGCCAAGAGGAGAGGTATTTGAATTTGCTATTCCTATTCAACCTACTGTCACTAATAATCAAGCTGAGTATGAAGCGTTGCTCAGAGGACTTCAATACTTGAGAGAAGCAAAGGCCATTGCAGTTGAAATTTTTGGAGATTCAGAATTAGTTATAAGGCAACTAAATGGCGAGTATGAGTGCAGAAATGATGTCTTGAGGAATTACTATGAGGAATGCAAGCAAATCTTAAAGGAATTTCAGTCAGTAATTCTGCAGCATATTCCTAGGAGAGACAATGAAGAGGCAAACAGATTAGCTCAAAGTGCTTCGGGTTATAAAGAGCTTCGAGAAGTTTTTACTAATGATGTACATGCTTTCGGGAGTAATCTGGCAGAAGATGATTGGAGGAAAGAGATTGCCGATTATGTGGAGAATCCATCCCGAAAGGTTTCTAGAAAGCTCAGGTATAAAGCTTTAAAGTTTGTTCTTCTTGATGATAATTTATATTATAAATCCTTGGATGGGGTGCTGTTACATTGTTTAAGTCATGAAGAAGCAAAAAGGCTGATGAGTGAAGTACATGATGGGTTGTGTGGAGCACATCAATCGGCCTACCGAATGAAGTGGGTTATTAGAAGAACTGGATATTACTGGCCAACAATGTTGGAAGATTGCTTTGAATATTATAAGGGATGTCAAGACTGTCAGAGATTTGGAAACATTCAGAGAGTTCCAGCATCGGCTTTGAATCCCATTATCAAGCCATGGCCATTCAGAGGATGGGGAATAGATTTGATTGGCCAAATAAATCCTCCATCGAGCAAGGGGCATAAGTTTGTACTTTTAGCAACAGATTATTTTACCAAGTGGGTTGAGGCGATTCCATTGAAAAAGATGACATCAGAGTATATGGTTGAATTTGTTAAAGAACATATCATTTACAGATTTGGGATTCCTCAAACAATCACCACAGATCAAGGGACTCAATTTACATCTTCAGAGTTCAGAGATTTTGCTGAAAGTATGGGCATCAAATTGTTAAATTCTTCTCCTTATTATGCTCAAGCAAATGGTCAGGCAGAGGCTTCTAACAAGATTATGATTAAAATTATACAGAAGAAGATTGATCAGAAGCCGAGAAAGTGGCATTCGGTACTCAATGAGGCTTTATGGGCTTACCGAATGGCTCCACATGGGGCTACACAGACGTCTCCTTATGAGTTGGTGTATGGGCATCATGCTATCTTGCCATGGGAGATACAATTAGACTCAAGGAGAATAAAGTTGCAAAAGGATTTAAGTTCTAAAGATTATAATGATTTAATGATGGATGAATTAGAAGATTTGCATATGATTCGTCTCAGGGCCTTGGAAAATGTTGAGAAAAATAAAATGTGAGTTGCTAAATATTACAACAAGAAGGTGAAAGTCAGGCAATTTGCAGAAGGAGATTTGGTTTGGAAAGCAATATTGCCGATTGGTACTAAATACAGTACATTCGGTAAGTGGTCACCAAATTGGGAAGGTCCTTTCAGAGTGATTAGATGCGTGCCTGGAAATGCATATATTTTGAAGACATTATTGGGAGAAGAATTTGCTTCTGCTATAAATGGAAGATATTTGAAGAGGTATTATCCCAGTATTGAAATCGATCGGTGATTGATATATTAAATTGCCGAACAGCCGATATTCGGGAAGAAATCGTCTTTAGAAGGAAATTGACGGAGACATTGGAGGAAAAGAAAAATGGCCAGTACTGAATGTATTGCCCTTAGTACAAAATATATTGCATTAGGAGTTCATACAAGATCACAAAAGATAAGTTTTATTGCCGAATCCCTAGTACAAACTACTGGAAGAGCCTGTTCAAAACGGACTGGGGATGAATGGAATCGGCAATGGCAGCACCATGGCCATCAAGACGATCAATGGAGGCGTCAATGTCATCGATGTCTTCTGGGTTGCTATTGGCGAAACCAACCGGCATCCTGGAATAATCAGTGCCGGTGTGCGTCGACATGGCAACGAGACCCGTAGCGACGCCCAGGCGAACGCCATGGGAGGCCACTTCATCGACACGGCCTGCCACCGCACCAAGGCGTGCCTCGGGTGTGTCCCCTTGGGCGTTCACCTTGTCCGCCAGTTCCTCCACCAGCGCCTTCAGTCGATCAAGTTCAGCATCACGCGCTGCAAGGTTACAAGGGGATAACAGATTAATATCATTTGGAGGACGAGATTGAGATTGAGCAGATTGCAGGACTCACCATCAATGACTTCGAGCAGCTGCTTGCGCTCGTGCCGCCATTCAAGGTCAGCAATCCCGTCTTGCTTGGAGATAACCTCCAACTCGCGGCGAGTATCGTCACGCTCCGCTTTGAATCGGCGGGCATCGCCGTCCGTGTAGCGGTAGTCGTCCGATTCGAGAGATCGATTGGACGAACTCGAAGAGCTAGACGCCGCAGGAGCAGCGGCTGGAGCCGCAACTGGCGCACCAGCGCCGGCAATCCATTGGATTACCCTGAAAGAACAAAGAGATTCGTCAAGAAAGAGAAAGGAAATCTCGAGAAGAACGGAGAGAAGTAAGCAGCCAATCACCTGCGGCGAGCGCCGGCGCGGCTTCCTTCGGCCTCATCGGCGGCCGGGCGCCTCCTGTTGTTGTCGGCCATTGGAAGTTCCTCGGAGTTACTGTGGATGGGGAAAAGAATGACTTGGGCCGGTAAGAACTTGGAAGACGAAGAACTTGGTGAAAATTGTGGGCTACCTGGGTGTTTGTTTATAGAACCCGCAGAGGAGATCGTGGTCGGAGATCGTGGCGCGCATCCCAAAATTTCGGAAGGTGGAAAGCCCCACGAACCGAGCAGTTGCCGTGTCGTTTGGGATTCATGCCGAATCGGGTTCGGTTCTACTGAATTGGATTCGGCTGTGTTGTGTTAGGTCGTTTTTCGGGTCTGACGCTGTTACGACTAAGCTTTGCCGAATGTGTTGTTCACCATAAAGCGAGGAAGAAAGCAAAAATTGGTGAGACTACAAAGTTGGTAAGACATTCGGCTAATTAAATATTCGATACGACTACACACCCAAGTACTTGGAGATTACATCTTTAGCATCAGATATCATTCTATTAATGGTCTCCAAAAGATTTTTGCCTGCTTCTTGGGTTTTTATCAGAGCAGAGAGCTTCGTTTTGAGCTGTTTATCTTCAGTTAGAATTGCCGATGCTTCCTTTCGTATCCTCTCTGTCAGATCAGGGAGTTCGGCTAACTTCTTCTCGTCAGCTTCGATTTCGGTTGACAGAGTCCTCAATTCGGCTTCTAGTTCAGCTTTTCTGGTCTTCTTCAGATCAAGTGCTGGCTGCAGTCTAGCTGACAATTCTTTATTACTCTGAGCTTGAGTATACAGATCTTTCAAGGATTGCTTAGCTATGGCTCTTCTTTGTTCTAAAGCTGGTTGTAAAGATTGACTTTTCAGAACCTGTCTGACTGTAGCAAATTGTTGATCCAATTGAGAGATTGGTTCCAAAGAAGCTTGAATGTCAACAGGAAGGTTGTGTTCAATGGGCTCGAGCATATCTCTCAGAAGATCAGCATCCTTGACTTGATCCTGGATGTCTTTGTGCAGAAAGGAGAAGATTTCCTTTAGTTTTGCCCGGGTTTCTTCTGATAAAGTCTGATTAGAAGAAATTTCCTCTACTTGTTCGGCAACAAGATCATCCAAAGGAAATGAGTAGCTGGGTGATGAAGTTATTTTCTCCTGGAAAGAGATATTGCCGAATTAATGATTATCCATTGAATAAAGAACTGGGAAGACTGGGTAATTATCTCTACCTCATTCCCGACCTCTTGGATGGAGAGAGAGGGCAGCTCAAGCTCAGGCAAAGATTCTTGTATGTCATGCTGAGGAGAACTTGGAAGGTTCTTTGGTGGAGATGAGGCTTCTGGCTGAGGTACGTCAGGTAGAGCTGAAGCTGGTTCTTGATGAAAAGAGGAGCTCTCCGAAATTGGGTCCATTGAAGCTTGCTCTGTGACTGAAAGAAAGTTAGTGCCGATGAAAAGAGTTTTAAAGGACAGGATGGTGAGAAATTTTACTAATCACTGAAGCATCGGCAGGTCCTGTGCTAATGGCCAATTGCTGTGATTTGGCCTGAAATCATAAAGGAACAGAAATGAGCAGAATGAAATTAGCATTTTTACTCGAGGAAGGAGAAATTTGACCTGTGCAATTATTTTGCTGCTTGTTCTTTTCTTCTTTATAGCTGAAGGGGCAGTTAGAGAAGAAATCTTTCTCTTGGTAGAAGGTGGTGCAGCAAGAGTTGGATCCAGACTGGCAGGCCTGGACGTTATTTGAGCCAAAGAAGGAGAGAGATGCCCCAGAATAGATATTGGGCCAGCGATGTTATATACAATTACTCTAGCCAGAGGGGCAGGGACTGTGTCCTGCAGGATAACAGAGTTAAAAGTCGATGAAATAGGATGTTATTGGAAAAACAGATGGATTATAAGCATATTTACCTCTGAATTCGGCTGATAGTCAGGCATCAAATCAAGGCAGAGAGGGTGAACTGGCACATTGAAGATATGATCATGGAATTCTTGCCACCAAAGAATAAAAGAAGGATGAGCAAGTGTTGTTGGCACAAAAGGTTCGATCTGGTAGATGGCTGCACAACACTTGTAATCAAAAATTCTTCTTGTTTCTGTGGAGTCTTTGATGATCTGCCTAGGCTTGAGGAATTCATGGAGAAATAATCTTGGGGGCACTTGGCCACATCCTAATTGTCTGGCTACTGTATTCGGCTGGTAATATTCATATGAACTTTGAACCAGCCTTCCTCCACAAAATTCGGCTGGTAAGATGCAAGGCCGAATGAAAGTGTTGAAAATTGCTGTGGACTCTGCATCTATGCATCCAGTCTCGAAGCTGAATTCACAAGGGAAAGTGAGATCGTCATTGTCCATGTATGGGAACCAGAGGGGATTGGCAAAGCCTTTGAAGAAAAGTTCAAACAGTTCTCCAATGCTCTTGTTGATAGCAATGGTGGAGGCTGCTTCCTCATAGGTTTGACAGTCTTTGGTGCTCTGGGTTTCTGCTTCCTGGTAATTGACCGAGGGGAAATGTCGGCTGTTGAGGTCAATGGAGACAATTTGGTGCATGTACAATTGCAGCCACATCTGGACGAACCACCAGGGACCATTGACGCAGGAAATTTTCTTGTTGGTGTGCATCTGATAAATGGTTTGATGGAGCATGTGATAGACACTTCCCAAGAGATATTTCCCGAGAGGGATAAGTGTGCCTGCAGCCAGGTCTTCGGCCATTACTATGTGATTCAGAGTTGGCTCATTGGCTTTACCACAGAAAACAAATCTGCACAGCCACATATTCAGAAAGGCCCTGTATTCAACGTCAGTCAAAGGACCATCATGCATATAAGTCTGGATGTATCTCTTATAGCCGACTCCAGTCTTCACCCCTGTCTGTTTGGAAGAACCTTTGTACCTGTATGGGTGTGTAATCCCTGTGATGTTCAGGCCGGTTATCATGTAGACATCGGCCAGAGTTGGAGTCATTGGTCCGTGTCCAAAGAGAAAAGCATTCATGCCATTGGACCAGAAGTGACAAGCTGCAATCAGGAGATTTTCATTCTTGGGTGTTTCGGCTAGAGATAGCTCCAAGCAGTGAGAAATACGAAGACTGTCCCAATTCTGTGTCTGAGGACTTTTATCTTCAAGAACCCTTTTGTACCAGTTTCTCCAGCCAGCGATTGAGGGCAGAGGCCAGTTCTTGAATGCATCTTGCCATTTGTGAGGTCTCATCAGAGAAGTTTTGAAAGGAATCCTCTGAGACTCGGCCGCAATAATTTCGGAGGGATCTGGATTCCCTGAGGGGCCGAGGAAGAAAGATGCGGATTGTTCTTCAGTGGGAATCAAGATTTCGGTGGCCAGAGCCTATCAAGGGCAGAGGAAGAGCAAATCGGAGATTCAAAATGCAGCTCGAAAGGAGTAATGCCGAATGTGATTGAGGGAAACAAAACTTACTTGAAGAATTTGATCCTGGTTCGCCATTTGAAGATTGGAGCTTGAGAGATTCGACGAACTAGGGTTTTGAGTTTGGAAACGCACTCTGAGGATTTGGAAGCGGAAAACGGATGTCAAAGCGGATTCAGCCTGGAGATGTTGGGGATTCCTGGTCAATTCCGAGATAAAAGCATCTTTTATCCCGAAATTGAAGGGGCATGTGTTAACACCAAAATTTAGCACCAGGAAGAGGCTGACGTGTGGGCCGGATTTGGTGGAAGGATACCATTCGGCTAAGGGGCTTTCTCTGAAGTATTCGGCAATAACGCTCTGCGGTCGGGAACGCGTCGTCATTCGGCAGAGGCATAGTTCCGCAGGCAAAAGCGGTAGCATTCGGGAAGGCGTGATGATGTGGAAAAACATAAGGAAAAGGCCGGTTCGAACAAGGAATGCAATATGGGCACGAAGATTCGTCATTTATTTTTAGAAACAAGTATTGTAGTCGTGTCCGACTAGGAGTTGTATCAAGACCTGGGTATAAATATAAACCCATGGCATCTGTAGATAACAATCGAATCAATCATACAACAAACCGGCCCCGTGCCAACATCGAGTCCTTTAGTCGAGTCGTCGAGTTCTTCGAGAGGAGTCATCGATCCGTCGACCTCCGTAAGTACCGGCAACCTTGTATCATGCTTAGTATCATGCGGTGGATTTAAGCTTTGATGCAAGTAGTCTTGTTACCATGCTTAGTATCATCCGGTGGATTTAAGTTGTGGTCTCAAGAAGGTTCCTCTGTTAGGTCATGAGCCATGCGGTGGGCTAAGATCTAGTATGGACCAAGTTATCGGCTCTGTTAGATTTCGGCAAGATCTAACAGATTCATTAAGTTACCCCGTGTTGCTTAGATTTTACTCTGTGCTTAATTCATGCAACACTCCTTTGCCCAATCTAGATCGGTTAGAATCGGCTCTACTTCACGATGCGATGACTTTTTCCCTCATAGCCGAGTCCGAAACCGATCTAGGTTGCCACGTGTCGCGGGTTCGAACTTGTTGGTATCGTGTAGATCTTGACAGAACCGGGTATCATGCGGTGGATGCAGGTTTTTGGGTCGTCTTAGAGCTAATCATCCGGTGGATTAGAATTCGATTCGATCTGATAGATTTATCTTTATCGATTAAGTTTGTTCCTTCGCCACGGACCCCGATTCGGCTAAGCAGCCGCATTCGGCAGTGCTCTCACGAGTGAACGTGTTCGTGGATTCGCATTGGACAATGAATGCTTTTAGCCTTTCACGATTAGATTGTATCATGCGGTGGATTGATCTAATCTGATTGGTGGTGTGGTCTTGAACAAGTCGTATCATGCGGTGGATTAACTTGTTCGTTATCATGCTTGACGGGTGCTGCTTTCGGCCTATGCATTCTTGTTTACTGCGGATTTATGGTCATGCTTTCGCCCTTTTATTAATCTATCATACTTTGTTTCTCGTTAATCGGCTATGAGTATGCGTTACAATGTTCATTCGGCTGAAAGCCGATCTTTCGTCATGCTTACGTCACGCATTCGGCAGTGCGCTCCCTGCGTGCCTTGCCGATTGCCGAATGAGGTTTTAACTGCCGACAGATAGCTTCTCTGTAGCTATGTGTCTTTCGAAACTGGCTCCGTAGCCGCAAATATGGAACTGACTGGTATTGCCCGGTACGTTCCAGGTGTTATCTAAATATCTTTCATCCCTTTGTCAGTTTCAGGAAAATTGACTGGCACGCTTCCGGATTCGAAAGCCCGGGCCACGTGTGAAGCCAGCTAATTCGGCTTGCTGTGTGCTTGGCGTGAGGTGCAGATTTTACGTCAACAATTTTATAAACTTAATTAGATTCAAAGATGTTTGATTAAGAACAAACATTACTAACAATTTGAAACGATGGTAGTATTATCGACCAACTTCCATCATACGAAAAAAAGTCCGAACATAACCCACGTACAGAGGGATAAAAAAGAAATGAGACTATATAGTAATTGAATAACGACGTACAATGATTGTTGAAAGTGCATCTAGGCTCTCCCTAGTGGGTTTTGGTTGAATGATGACAAATGTAACCAAAGAGCTAATGGTTTAATTAAGTTCATGGACAGGTCGTAAGAAGATAAAATTTCATGTGTGGAACTTGATGATAATGCCCTCAAGAATTCATGGTGGACGGCGAAAAAGATTGAAAGATTTAAATTATTTTCTATTTTGAATTTGAGTTAGGAACGACGTACTATCAAGGGGGATGCGTGTTGATCAAGCCACGGATGTCTAAATGCTCAAATAGATCTAACCAAGTGCACATGAGAGACACAAATGCACTCACGGGCACAAGTGTTTCTGTTGGCAGATGCTCCAGCAAGGGGTCGGAGTATCCTTGTACAGAATCAGGGCACCCTAGAGTTTTCGGGACAGGATCGGAGTGTCCAGGGTCACTGTGTTACGCGTTCTTTTCTGTGGGAGGAGTATCCGGGGTCGACCCGGAGTCTCCGACCCAGATCTCGCAGACAGCACAACGACTAGTTTTAGGGGCACGGGTATAAATACCTTTTCGGCCTCTCCTCTTGTGCCCGCCGACCTCACACGCAAGAAACACATTCCCAAGCTTCCCACTCACTCTCTCAACCCTCTAGAGCTAATCTAAGTGAGATTTGAGAAGGGGTTTGAGAGAGCTCTTGGATTTGGGCGCGTGGAGAGCATCAACTTCATCTCTTGAGCATTTGAAGCATCCTCGGCCATCAACTCGTGTTTGTTACTCTTGGAGCTTTTGCTCCTAGACGGCTAGGCGTCTCCGGCGAGCGCTCAACTCGTGTGAGCTTGCCCCGGAAAGTTTGTAAATCCAATCCTCTCGAGGATATCATAGTAAGTAACCCTAGCTTGGCTTTTGGGCCCTAGGGAGAGGGTAGGGTTGTGGCTCAACCCGGTCTCTTGGAGGCACCTCAACGGAGACGTAACTTCTCTAGGGAAGTGAACTTCGGTAAACAAATCACTTGTCTCTTGTTGTGGTGGTTGTTCTTCGTGGTCATATGTTCTTCGTAGTTCATAGTTGACTTTCACATATTTGGTCCGATCTACTCGTGTGTGAAGTTTGTGGTGCAGCTCTTAGGTGGAAAAGAGTCCCTAGACGATTTCCCACCTTTCTATTCAAAGGAAATTAGCTAAGTGGATTTAAGTCTTTGCATCACGTGCTCACTCTTTTCTGTCGTAGGAAAATCCGGGAACCTACTATATACTCCAGGGGTCGGAGTATCTGATAGGGTGCCGGAAGTTCCGGTTACTAATCCGACTGTGAGATAAATTGTGTGCAGAAATTGAAGAAGATCCTATTCACCCCCCCCTCTAGGCATCTTGTGATACTTTCAATTGGTATCAGAGCTTTGGTCTCCGCATTAAAGCTTAACCGCTTTGATAATCAAGATGTCGGGGGAAGGTGGATCTACCAAACCCGAAGGATCGAAGGGGGAAGAGGAGTCAAAGAACAATGATGATGTTGTGGGTGATCTTCTCTCATCCGAAGATGACTCGGACTATGAAGAAGAAGAGAGAAAGAAGCGTGAGAATAAGTCCAACCCTCAAATTCCTTTTGATTATTCTCGTTTAAGCTATTCGACTCCATACACTTCTATCTCCATGGGCAAACCTCCTCGCTTTAAAGGGACGATGTATGCCTCATGGAGAAATCAAATGATTGCGCATTTGATCGGGGTCCACCCGGCCCTTTGGAAGATTGTGTGTGTAGGTGTCAACTATCCGAAGGATGACGCTCCTCTCTCTCCGGACCAAGAACATGAGATTCATCGCAACATGCAAGCTACCTCCATTCTTCTTAGTGCCTTGGAACCGGAAGAGAAAGAAAATGTGGATGGGATGCATTCCGCCATGAAGATTTGGGATACACTTCAAATCAACCATGAAGGCACAAGAAAGGTTAGAGAGGGAAGAATCCGATGCTTGGAAGGAGAGCTCAATAGGTTTGTCATGCTCCCAAGTGAGTCGCCACAAGAGATATACCATAGGTTGAACAAGATCATTAACAAGATTCGGGCACTTGGAAGCACCAAGTGGGGTGATCAGGAAGTAATAGACAAGATCTTGTGTGCATATATGGCAAGAGATGTGAATCTTCCCACCTTGATTAGAGAGAAGAGAGGGTTCAAGAGATTTACTCCCGCCGATGTCATTGGAAGAATTGAAGAGCATCTCATGACCGTCAAGGAAGCTCGAGTCTCTCAACAAATGTCACAAATATATGAGCAAATTGAGAAGGGAAATGGTGTAGCCCTTCAAGCAAGCACCAAGAGCAAAGGCAAGGAAGTGGTCAAGGTTGAAGAAAAGTCCAAGAAAGAAGAAAATGAAGAAAGTGATAGTGATAGTGATAGTGATGATGAAGAAGAACTAGCTCTTTTCATGAAAAACCTCAAGAAGACTTTCAAGAAGACCGGTTTCTTCAAGAAGGGAAACTTCAAAGGCAAGTCTAGAAGAAGGTCCAACAAGCCATGTTTTGGGTGTGGGAAAGTTGGTCATTTTGTGGCCGATTGTTCAACACCCAACAAAAGAGTTGAGGAAGGCCACAAGAACAAGAAGCACACCGGTGAAGCTCACCTTGGCCAAGAATGGGATTCAACCGAAGAGACCTCCGATGATGATGAGGTTGCAACAATTGCCGTGCAAGCTACTACCACAAGCACATCACTCTTTGGAGAGCTTACCGATGATGAAGATGACACTACTCCCACTTGTCTTATGGCAAAAGGGGTAAAGGTAGCTCCTCAATCCCTCTCTCCTGCACATGATAATGATAATGATGATGATGATAATTATTCCAATGAACTTATGTATGAGACATTAACTAAACAATTTGGTAAAAAGACCACTAATAGAATTAGGAAGCTAGCGGAGGAATTAGAGGTTATGAAAGAGACTCTAGAGGCTCAAGAAGAGTTGATGAGGTGTGAGCAAGAGAAATCCATAGACCTTGAGAAATCCCTCTCCCAAGAAAGAGAGGGTTTCAAGGAACGAGAGGACTTGCTCAATGCCAAAGTTGACAAACTTCTTGAGCTTGAAAAGTCTCTTGCCAAAGAGAAGGAAAATGTTGAGAAGTTGACTAAGGAGCTTTCCTTATCTAATAAGTCAAATGCTAAACTTAAGAGTGAAAAGGAAACACTTCAAGAAAACCTATCATGTTTACAAGCCAATCACATGGCACTTGAAGTACAATTCAACACTCTCTGGGAAAGTACTTCGTCATGCTCTAATGATGCAACAAAATCCTCTAATCCCTCTACTAGCAATGGTTGTGCAAGATGTTATAATGTTGATATAAAATCTTGTGGTACTAACCTTTCCGAAGCACAAGCTATGAAGAAGGAAATAGCAAGGCTCACCGATCTTCTAAAGAAAGAGAAGCCACATCTCAAAATAGGTGAGTTTGAGAAGCATTCCAAGGCCTTTGGTTACAAGGAAAACAAGGGGTTGGGCAAGGATGAGCAAGGTAATAGAAACCTCATCTCAATCATCAAGAACAACAAGACCTCCGGGCTAGGTGTGAAAGGTGGTTTGTTGAAGCACTTTCAACACATTAGCTATCCTTGGAGTAAGGGGGAGGAACACAAAGCCAACTATATGAAGCCCATGAGTTTTAAGTCTTCTCATACCTTGTCATATGAGTATGAGAGACCTCAAACTCAAACTCAACTCAAGAAGGAGAAGCCCACCAAGACCAACTTGAAGGAAGACAAGAAAGTCAAGGCACATGCTCCTCAAAGTACTTTCTATGCCGATTATGTGTTGGCTTGGGATCATCATGGTAGGGTGATCGCCAAATATGTTGGGTACCGCACTAGAGACACATTGATCAAGAGAAGTGTGTGGGTGCCCAAAGTTCTTGTGGCTAACTCTAAAGGACCCAGACCTATTTGGGTACCTAAAACAAAGGCTTGATTTGGTTTTGTAGGCATACTCCTCCGGTGGAACCAAGTGGGTGCTAGATAGTGGATGCACAAACCATATGATCGGAGAGAAGAGTATGTTCACTTCATTTGAGGCAAATGAAAATTCAAGTGACAACATTGTGTTTGCCGATAATAGCCAAGGAAAGGTAGAAGATCTAGGTAAAATTGCTATCTCAACCGATCATTCAATTTGAAATGTTTTCTTGGTGGAATCGTTGGACTACAACTTGTTATCCGTTTCACAACTTTGTGAGATGGGCTACAATTGTTTGTTCACCGATAAGAGTGTATCCGTCTTTAGAAGAAGCGATGACTCCGTTGCCTTCAAGGGTGTGCTCAAGGGAAAGCTTTATCTTGTAGATTTCTCATCGGAGAAAGCTCAACTTGATGCATGCTTGTTGGCAAAGTCTAGCTTGGGTTGGCTTTGGCATCGCCGACTAGCTCATGTTGGGATGAGAAATCTTGACAAGCTTCTAAAGGGCGATCACATTCTTGGACTAACAAATGTTTCCTTTGAGAAAGATCGTCTTTGTAGTGCATGTCAAGCGGGAAAGCAAGTTGGTGTGCCACATCCACCCAAGAGCATTGTCACCACCAAGACACCACTTGAGCTTCTACACATGGATATATTTGGGCTCGTGGCTTACATAAGCATTGGTGGTAACAAATATGACTTTGTCATTGTTGATGATTATTCTCGTTTCACTTGGGTGTTCTTTTTGCATGACAAGAGTGAAGCGCATGAGATATTCAAGAAGTTTGCAAGAAAGGCACAAAACGAGTTCAATTGGAAGATCAAGAAAGTGAGAAGTGACAATGGCACCGAATTCAAGAACACCAACATTGAAGAATTTCTTGGAGATGAGGGAATTGGTCATCAATTCTCCGTGCCATACACTCCTCAACAAAATGACATTGTGGAGAGAAAGAATAGGACACTCATTGAGATGGCAAGGGTAATGCTAGATGAGTACAAAACTTCGGATCAATTTTGGGCCGAAGCCATCAACACCGCATGTCACGCCATCAACCGTCTCTATCTCCACAAGCTCTTGAGAAAAACGGCATATGAGCTTCTCATAGGTAAAAAGCCTAATGTGTCTTACTTTCGAGTTTTTGGAAGTAAGTGCTTCATTCTAAACAAGAAGCCCAAAAGCTCTAAGTTTGCACCTAAATGTGATGAAGGTTTCCTTCTTGGTTATGCATCAAATGCTCATGGTTACCGTGTTTTCAACAAAGCATCCGGTTGTGTTGAAATAGCATGTGACGTGGACTTTGATGAGACTAATGGCTCTCAAGTAGAGCAAGTTGATCCAAATGAAGTAGATGAAGAGCCTCCACAACAAGCAATTGAGAAGCTAGCCATTGGAGAAGTAAGACCTCAAGATCCAAGTGAACAAAACAAGGAAAATGAGGACAAATCATCACCACCACACATTGAACCATCTACTCCAACAAATGATCAAGATCAAGCACAATATGGTGTCAACTCAAGTCAAGATGATGATCAAAATGATGATAGTCCAATCCAAGCTCAATCAAGTGTACCACATCCAAGAGTCCACCACACTATCCAAAGAGATCATCCCGTGGACAACATTCTTGGGAGCATCCAAAGAGGGGTAACTACTCGTTCTAGATTAGCAAGTTTTTGTGAATATTACTCGTTTGTTTCCTCTTTGGAACCTCTTAAGGTAGAAGAAGCACTTGATGATCCGGATTGGGTAATGGCCATGCAAGAGGAGCTCAACAATTTGAAGCGAAATGAAGTTTGGTCATTAGTTGAAAGGCCCAAGCAAAATGTGATCGGAACCAAGTGGGTCTTTCGAAACAAGCAAGATAAACATGATGTAGTGACAAGAAACAAGGCAAGATTGGTTGCTCAAGGTTTCACTCAAATAGAAGGTTTGGATTTTGGTGAGACATATGCTCCCGTAGCTAGGCTTGAATCAATTCGTATTTTACTTGCCTATGCTACTCACCATGATTTCAAGCTAAATCAAATGGATGTGAAGAGCGTATTTCTCAATGGACCAATTTCCGAATTGGTATATGTTGAGCAACCACCGGGCTTTGAAGATCCCAAGTATCCTCACCATGTATACAAGCTCCATAAGGCGCTCTATGGGCTCAAGCAGGCTCCTGGAGCGTGGTATGAACGCCTTAAGGATTTTCTCTTAACGAAAGGTTTTGAGATAGGCAAAGCCGATCCTACTCTCTTTACACGCAAGCAAGATAAAGATATTTTTGTGTACCAAATATATGTCGATGACATTATATTTGGTTCTACTAACAATGTTTGGTGTGAAGAATTTAGTAGGATCATGACAAAGAGATTTTGAGATGTCCGTGATGGGTGAGTTGAAGTTCTTTCTTGGATTTCAAATCAAGCAACTCAAAGATGGCACTTTCATTAGTCAAACCAATTATACCAAAGATATGCTCAAGAAATTTGACATGGAAAATGCCAAACCCATCAAGACTCCCATGCCAACCAATGGACATCTTGATCTAAATGAAGATGGTAATGCCGTGGATCAAAAGGTATATCGCTCCATGATTGGTTCTCTACTCTACCTTTGTGCATCTAGGCCCGATATCATGCTTAGTGTGTGCATGTGTGCAAGGTTTCAAGCTAACCCGAAAGAGTGTCATTTAATGGCCGTTAAAAGAATTCTTAGATATTTAGTGCACACTCCTAATCTTGGCCTGTGGTATCCCAAAGGCTCAACTTTTAGTCTACTTGGTTATTCGGACTCCGATTATGCCGGTTGTAAAGTAGACCGAAATAGTACAACGGGGACTTGCCAATTTCTTGGTCGGTCCTTGGTTTCATGGAGCTCAAAGAAGCAAAATTCGGTCGCTCTATCGACCGCCGAAGCCGAGTATGTGGCGGTCGGCGCTTGTTCTGCCCAACTACTTTGGATGAGGCAAACCTTGAGTGACTTCGGTTGTGAGTTTAGTGATATTCCGCTCTTATGTGACAATGAGAGCGCTATCAAGCTAGCTAACAATCCGGTGCAACACTCCCGAACAAAGCACATAGATATCCGTCACCACTTCTTACGAGATCATGAGGCAAAGGGAGATATTTCTTTACGTCATGTGAGCACCGAACGACAACTTGCCGATATCTTCACTAAGCCACTAGATGAGTCAAGATTTTGTGCTTTGAGGGGTGAACTAAATATCTTGAATTCTCGTAACGTGGCTTGAGCTCTTGCACACAAAATTGGTTGTTGTCTAGATAGGAAAAATGTTTTCTTTGTGTGCGTTCTTGAAAAATATTTGGTTCTTGTGATCGTTGGATCTTGTTTTGGCTATTGTGATCATTGTTATGTATTGTTGATTGTTGGTTGATCACATGTGTCAAAACGGTTCTTAGATGTCCATCTCTCAATCTATCAAAAAAAACCTTGGTCATAACTCAACATCCTTCTCTGCCCCCTGTCTGCTGAAATTTCTGGAGCCAGACACTCCGGCACCACCCTAGAGCAAAAAGCTTCCGAGAAGCCCCTCGGGAAACCTGGTTCTCGGAATATCCGGTGCTGCCCTGGAGTATCCGACTCGCATCTAAAACGAGTGTATAGGTTGACCGTTATCCTCTTTCTAGTTGACCGTTTTCTTGACTCCGCGTCGGTTCGCATTGACCAATTCCAACTTCTATCCCTTGACCCGCGTACTGTTCCGATTGACCCAATCTTATCCTCCACTCGACCTCTCTTTCCCGTGGGCGCGCCGCCGCGGCTCTCTCTCCGGCGTCGCTCCCGTCGCTCCCGTGGTCTTCCTCGCCGGCGAACCTGCGCAAGATCTTCGCGCCAGCCTCCTCCACCGCGTGTGACTCCTCTCCGCTGTGTAGTGATGGAGAGATTGCTTTCATGTACAACAAGAAGTATGGGATAGTGGAATATGGGAAGAATCTTGGGATGAAGCCCTACTACAGGTATCTTCACATGCTGTTTCGCAAGACCATGCTCCCCAAAGTTGGTGATGCATCAGGTGTTCTCAACACAAATAGGAATCTGCTGGTATGGATGGCACCAAAGAAACTTGATGATTTCAGTGTCTTTGATTTTATTTGGAATGAAATTCTTGTCTGTTCCACCCTTCCCAACAAGAGCTGCGTGTATGGACCCTTCATCATGGCTATGATAGAGCATGTGACCGAGAGGGAGTTCCCATGTGACATGAAGCATAAGCCATACCGTCTTCAAGTCATGGATTGGGCAGCTAAGGCAAAGAAGAAAAATTCCAAATCTGGACAGCCACCTGCCTCCTCTGGTCCTAGTCAGCCCTCATCTTCTAGAGCTCCTGTTGCTTCTCCATTCAAGGGCAAGAGGAACACCAGCACCTTCTCCTTTCTCAGCAAGGCCATACAAAGCCTTTTCAAAGTTTGCACATATCAAGCTGTTGAGATTCACCGGCAGGGTGAGAGGCAAGTGTTGATGGAAGCAAGGCAGAAAGAGATCATGCACAGAATGAACCTCCCACACTCACCTCCTCTTGATGCACCTCCTCCTATGCCTCATTTTGATAACCCATGGGCTGAAGATGATGATGATGAGGTAGATGTCGAAGAAGTGGATGAAGATGAAGATGAGCTTGGTGATCCAGACGTTGCAGCCGCTGAAGGCGAATCTGAGGGGACGGCTGGGGACGATGGCGACGGAGACAGCGACACCTTTTAGAGCTTTCAGCTGATGCTACTCTCTTTTTGGTGCTTGATGCCAAAGGGGGAGTAATAATTGTTGTTGCTGCTGCTGCTGTTGCTCTGCTGTCTGACTCTGTCTTTTGGTTCCAGGGCCGGAATGTCTGATCATGTGTTGGATATTCCGGGCCTGATGGTGAACTGATCTATCTTAGGCTTTATTCTTCTCAATGATGGACGTGTAAGACTTTGATGTGTGGTGTTGTGATGTAATGGTGTGCCAGGTGACACATTTGAACTTTTAGGGATTAAATGTTAGTGTGATACTCTGCTTATTCGATGTCATGAGTATGCTAGTCTATGTGATGGTGTACTGATTATTTGCACTTTTGTTGGTTGTATAAGCATGTCATGAGCATCACGATTATTTTGTCTCACACTTTGCACCCCACGAATGCATGGATATTGGGGGAGCCCTTGTAAATATGTGCAATATGTTGAGAATGACACATATGTTGGAGAAGCACATATTTAGGGGGAGCCACCCATATGGATGGATTCAAAATGATTATGATTTTTATTGTGAGCTTTGGTTATGTTGTCATCAATCACCAAAAATAGGGAGATTGAAAGTGCATATAGGCTCTCCCTATTGGGTTTTGGTTGAATGATGACAAATGTAACCAAAGAGCTAATGGTTTAATTAAGTTCATGGACAGGTCGTAAGAAGATAAAATTTCATGTGTGAAACTTGATGATAATGCCCTCAAGAATTCATGGTGGACGGCGAAAAAGATTGAAAGATTTAAATTATTTTCTATTTTGAATTTGAGTTAGGAACGCCGTACTATCAAGGGGGATGCGTGTTGATCAAGCCACGGATGTCTAAATGCTCAAATAGATCTAACCAAGTGCACATGAGAGACACAAATGCACTCACGGGCACAAGTGTTTCTGTTGGCAGATGCTCCAGCAAGGGGTCGGAGTATCCTTGTACAGAATCAGGGCACCCTAGAGTTTTCGGGACAGGACCGGAGTGTCCAGGGTCACTGTGTTGCGCGTTCTTTTCTGTGGGAGGAGTATCCGGGGTCGACCCGGAGTCTCCGACCCAGATCTCGCAGACAGCACAACGACTAGTTTTAGGGGCACGGGTATAAATACCTTTTCGGCCTCTCCTCTTGTGCCCGCCGACCTCACACGCAAGAAACACATTCCCAAGCTTCCCACTCACTCTCTCAACCCTCTAGAGCTAATCTAAGTGAGATTTGAGAAGGGGTTTGAGAGAGCTCTTGGATTTGGGCGCGTGGAGAGCATCAACTTCATCTCTTGAGCATTTGAAGCATCCTCGGCCATCAACTCGTGTTTGTTACTCTTGGAGCTTTTGCTCCTAGACGGCTAGGTGTCTCCGGCGAGCGCTCAACTCGTGTGAGCTTGCCCCGGAAAGTTTGTAAATCCAATCCTCTCGAGGATATCATAGTAAGTAACCCTAGCTTGGCTTTTGGGCCCTAGGGAGAGGGTAGGGTTGTGGCTCAACCCGGTCTCTTGGAGGCACCTCAACGGAGACGTAACTTCTCTAGGGAAGTGAACTTCGGTAAACAAATCACTTGTCTCTTGTTGTGGTGGTTGTTCTTCGTGGTCATATGTTCTTCGTAGTTCATAGTTGACTTTCACATATTTGGTCCGATCTACTCGTGTGTGAAGTTTGTGGTGCAGCTCTTAGGTGGAAAAGAGTCCCTAGACGATTTCCCACCTTTCTATTCAAAGGAAATTAGCTAAGTGGATTTAAGTCTTTGCATCACGTGCTCACTCTTTTCTGTCGTAGGAAAATCCGGGAACCTACTATATACTTCAGGGGTCGGAGTATCTGATAGGGTGCCGGAAGTTCCGGTTACTAATCCGACTGTGAGATAAATTGTGTGCAGAAATTGAAGAAGATCCTATTCACCCCCCTCTAGACATCTTGTGATCCTTTCAATTTTTGTTCGTAAATTGCAAGCGATATCTCTCTATTTTTATAAATTTCGGGAGCTGCTAACGCTCAAACGTCCGATGAGAGATTTCGCATTGCTAATAGAACATTAGATATCAACGTTGCAACACTAAAAAATCATGTATAAAAATGATTATTTCATCCCATTATAGAGTAACATGGCACCATGTTTTGTGCAACATACAGAGACATA
Organism: Echinochloa phyllopogon; assembly: GCA_033239725.1. NCBI lineage: Eukaryota > Viridiplantae > Streptophyta > Magnoliopsida > Poales > Poaceae > Echinochloa > Echinochloa phyllopogon. Next base: position 2,909,759 of record BTCW01000018.1, read on the forward strand.
AGTTTGCAATATTGGTATTTATCTTTTGTAATGTCTAAAAATTATAATTACAACATTTTTAAATTGCAGTAACATTATAAATTCGCATTTAAGATGTAAAAATACCAAAAAACAAACAAATCAGTTAATAAGATATGAAAGCAATTATCGCAACATCACATCACTTATTAAACACCCTGAAAATAATTACGGCAACATCACCTAACAATAATACGTAACATCGTAAAACAACCACCTCAATGTCAATAATCAATCGAAGTTGAGTATGCGACATTACTGTATGTTTATTGTAACAAAAATTATGTACAAATTGCTATGGCAACATCTATAGTTGGGTGACGACATTATTACCACTATAATATTATTGTATCATTATAACACAACAAAAATATGGCCCACAAGATTAAAATATTGTATGTCAGCTCTATAGATTGTATGCTTCGATTTTAGTAGAATTGTTAAGCTCTTTTAAAATGTGCATTTGATCAGCTTTACCGTATAGCAGAGTGTAAATTGTATAAATTAACCGGTACCTAGTAAAGTATTCGTGCTTAGCGGTGAAAGCGCGTTTACTTTATCCCATCGTCTCAGGGTCAGCCCTAGTCCCCCAATCACCGCGTGGCAAAATCCCGAGGCCCCATTTCTTTACTCCCCCACGCTACCCTTTCCAGTCTTCTCTGAGCGCTGCCCCCCTCCCTTCTCACCCGCAAGTGTGCACAGTGCCACTGCGAGCTCTCCCTCCACCTCCCCGATCTGGTCGCATCAGTCTCCGCACCAGCTCGTCCCATAGCACGCGCCTCCGAAACCCTAGACCCACCTCGCGAGTTGCTTCACCACCAGTGGCCATGGACCCGGTCCCGGCGGTCGCTGCGGAGCTCCGGCGCCCACCGCACCTCGCCGCGGGCGGCGGCCGCGCGGTGGAGGCAACCTCAGCCGTCACGGAGAAGAGCAGTGGTGGCCGCGGAGGAGGCAGCGCCGGACGGAGGAAGCAGCGGGAGGCACCGGCGTCCGAGGACGACTCCTCCCGGATCGTCTCCACTTCGGGCGGCGGCGGCGGCCAGGATTTGGTAGGTTCTCTCCCGCATTGGTCGTGATCCGTGTGGCATTGGGGTTTTTGGGGCCAATGAAGCTTCGCGGGTGGGAATTGGGAGGTTTCCAAGGCAAACAGTAGCATCATAATTTAGTGCTTAACTGAGCATGTTGGTGCGATCTGATCATCAGTACTGCCGAGCTCGGTGTTGGTTGTGCTAATCTTGGCAGTATAACTCTGGATTGTTGTTTCGATTAACTTTGTTTAGTTTGATTCAGTAATTTGTGCAGGTGAATGAGCAAATTGCAGCTGCAGCTAGTGGTGTATAACTGTAGACAGTATGCATTTGAACTAATTTTGCACGCATAAGAATAGTTTAGTTTTAGAAGGGCCAAGAAATGCTTAGAATGTCCTGTAAAAGTATGGGAATGTTAACACTATATAAAATAGCTTGGAGGCTATGAACAATACCTTTACACCTGATGTGTTGTGTTATTGTTAAAAACTTTTGTGATAACCAAGAACATGCAGGTACTTAGGGAAATCAACAAAATTATGTAAATTAAAGGTTATTCCATACTTCATACTACTAGCAAAAGTACCTGATGTGTTTGAACTCTGTACATTCATAGTCATACTCTTGTTATATAATTCTGTATTCAGATACTACGGTTCAATAGGAAGGCCAATTACTCTGTAGTCTGTAGTACATATGTTCCATTTTTATTGTCGCCTCACAATGTTTAAGAGTGCCAGTTTTCTCTTGTCAATTTAACATGATGACATGATGCCTTTGGGAGGCAACTACTTAAACTGATCAGAATGGTATACGTGCTTGGTAACTCCACTTTCAATGCCATCATTGTTGGATCTGTGCATTCTGTGATGCTCTAATAAGTTAAAGTTGCTGCTACTTGCTAGACAAACAATTAAACACAATTAACTTCCTCTGGTACTTATCCAACTACTGTTGGTCCACAAGTGTTTTGGTTAGAATTCAGATTCTCAACAATGCTAGGTAACATGGTCCCCACCACAGTCCCATAGAATTTCAGCATCTTGAATCGGTATACCCTAAAATTGTTTGCAATTAGAATGAACACAAACAGACATTCGTATCAGTATTTATGCTTGCATTTAGTAGCGTCCCGCGCTAGCATTGATCAAAGACATATTTAATCATATTGGTGGGTGGATCATTATTGGTCAATATGATCTGTGATTTTATTGGCATGTTGCAATGCCAGTTGCTCCTTATGTTCACAAATCATGTTCCCTCTTGAATGTTTAGATAACTGTTTTTGAGTTTTGATATGATAAGATTTTAGTTACATTCTAAAGGAAAATTATCCAAAATCTATGGCTTTTGCAGAGAGTTGCAGATGTAATTGTTATTGTTCCTTCCCTTGCTTACCCTGATCTTTTTGACGAGCAGACAGATTCAGGAGCAAAACGTTTCAAAACAAATAAATCCAATGATAATAATGGCAACCTAAGAACGGAGGCTGAAACTGACTCAAGAAGTGCTGGCAAGGCTGCTAGTAAAAACCCTCCAGCACCAGAGCCAGCGAAACAAGATTACATCCATGTCAGGGCAAGAAGGGGCCAAGCAACTGACAGTCATAGTCTTGCAGAAAGGGTAAGTTGTTGTAAAGTTGTCTGTTTTGACCTTGATGCCAGCTTGTAAAAATGCATAGTATGAATTCAAACCATGCGCTACAGTATAAGAAATGTGGTTGCAAATTGAAGTGCTTAGAGATATTGCTGCTATAGGTATTTGCATGCATACAACACCAACTTGACCACCACAAGATCATGCCCTTTTTACAGGCACGGCGTGAGAAAATAAGTGAACGGATGAAAGTTCTACAAGATCTTGTCCCTGGATGCAACAAGGTGCACTTTGATCTCAATAGACATTCAGGATTGTTTGTGTTTCCTCATGCGCCATAAATTAATCATACACAGTTCTTTTGTTATATGAATAAGCTACAGTCCTTCCTGAGTTTTCACTTGCAGTAATGTTGTAATGATTTTTTTGCTGCTTGGTCAGGTTATTGGGAAAGCATCAGTACTTGACGAGATAATTAATTATATCCAGTCTTTGCAATGCCAAGTTGAGGTATGCCAGTTTTGCATAGATGTTGCTCCTATGGAATTGCATTACCCTTCATATTCAAGCTAAAGATATAATCTGTGTTTGCAGTTCTTGTCAATGAAGCTCGAGGCGGTTAATGCCCATGCGAACAATGGAGTTGAAGCATTTCCATCCAAAGATGTAAGTCAAAATTTTAAAATTTGTAGCGAAGTACAAAGATCTGCCTATTTGTGTCGATCTTTGTGTGCTTTTCTTTTCTGCTTTCAGACCATATCTGAGCACCGCGAAGATTGCTGAAATTTTGACAAAGCGACACTTCTGAATTGAATAATTATGCACTGTTATAGAGTTTTGGTTCACATTTTCAGAGAATACACCACGGACATATCGAATTTTTATCACTGTCTTCCGAACGGTTCACCCTTCCTTATTTTTCAGTGTTGTGTAAATTTTTGCTATGTTTACTTAAGGCCTTCCTGTTTGCAGTTTGTTGCGCAGACATACAGCACAGCTCCTGGGCTGACATTTGATACCCAAACCCCAGAATACGCCCAGGGCGCATCGGCTTCAGAATGGCTTCACATGCAGATTGGCGGAGCCTATGAAAGGGTGTCATGAACAAGACGAATCCAGAGTAGCATTCTAATAAAGTGAACCATGATCAGTCAGCCCATGGTTCTAGATTCTTTTTTGAAACTGTCATGTTCCGAACGCGTGCTTGGTGCTGCAATGCCAGTAGGAACATGTACTTTGAGGCGAGCACAATTTTCTTCATCCCATCTGAATCCCAAGACTGCGTTTCTCCTATTCATGTGTTCCTTGGAATTTCTATAGATTGCGTTCGTTTGTAAGAATGATGAATAAACCAGTTCTTTCTCTTCTGGTGTGGGACTCTGGGCTGATATTGTGTCTTTGCCCTGTATAAACCTATCTATCTATCTATCCTTCCGGATCCGGACTTCCGGTGCACGGCATCTCAAATTTGCACCCCCAAATTCACTATATAAAAAGAAGATTTTTATCACATTAAAATATCATAATATGCATGAAGTACTAAATATAGATGAAATTAAAAGTTAATTACACAGTTTTGTTGTATTTTGCGAGACGAATATTTTAAGTCTAATTAATCAATGTTTGGCAATTTTTTACAAATACAAATAAAATGCTACAGTGACACAATGATTATGAAGTGACACCAAATTTGGATCTCCTCTAATCACCGTGCCCGAGAAAAAACCTCCCGAAAACCCAGCACAGCTAGCGAAATCTCCTTTTTACCCCTGCCCTACAAACGCGGTAACGGTTCTGTTGATTTGCTCCCCCCAACACCTCTGCTGATCTCGCACACGAAATCCCGCTTTCACCCCCGCCTTCTTCCCCGTTCCTCAGTCCTCACTCCTTTCCCCTCCCTCACTCGATCCTCCCATGGCGTCCCCTGCCATGGCGCCACCTGCCCAGTCTGCCCGCTCTCAGTGAGTCGGAGACCTCTTCCCCCACGAGCCCGAATCCTTCCCTGATCTAGACCCCCGATCCACCCCCGATCCGGCCCTTCCAAACGGGGGTCCGCGGCGATGGCGGCCGCCTCCCCGCCGCAGGATCAGGAGCAGCCGGCGGGTGAGGGGGAGGTCGCGCGGGAGGATCCCGCGGCGCTGACCCCGAGGAGGGCGCGGTTTCCACGCGCGTGCCACCACCGTCCGAACGCGCCGCCGCCCGTGCCCGTGCCCGCGCCCGCGCCTCCGCCTCTGCCGCGGCCGAGACGGAGCGGGAATGGGGGGGACGAGACGCCGGAGTATCGCGTGGTGACGCCGCTCGTGGTGGTGCCGGAGTCGCCCGCCGAGCTTCCGCGGTGGAGGCTGCGCGGCATGTGGGAACTCGCCTCCGTCCTCAACTTCCTCAACGTAAGCGCTCTCGTTCTGCCGTACCCTTAAACCCCCTGCTGCTTCTGACCCCCATCAGGGGCGTGCACAGTGGTTTGCTTTCGAAGTTGATTGTTCGGGTGACATGACTGATCTGCTTCGGAGCTGTAGGTGTTCCGGGCATTGCTGAACATTGCCGTGGAGTTCACTGCAGAGGAGCTGGAGGACGCGATCATAATGCCCAATGGCATACTAGACGACGTGCATATGCCTCTGTTAAAGGTGAGTTGGCGCCTGTTTCGTTTATTTGGCATTCATCATGAACTTTAACTATGCTGCTGCCTTGCTGCTGCTAATTGCTTGCGGAATTGAAAGCTGGGTGGTGTTAGGTGGGGGTCAACTGCTGGTCGCATGCCTCTAGGTGCCATGGGTTATGCATTCTGATTTTTGGCAAATAATGGCCATCACTGTTATAGGAGTGTATACAACTACTAGAAGTCCATCAGGCAATGCTTTGTGAAATCCAATGGTGTTAAATACCAAGTTTGCTTGGTGTACCTTGTTCTGATGCTTAATAAGTTTGGCACGTTTAATTTGCTTAATATGTTGGGGAGTAATTTTCCCAAATATATGAAATAAGGATTATGATTCTACTGCTACAGAATGATCTTCTTCTTTGTAGCATCCTTCCAGTAATTTTGGTTATTCGTGTTGGTATATGTTAGTGTGTTATGAATCATGTGAACCTAGAAATTCTGGCTATTTCAAACGAGAGGTAGCGTCAGTGCGTTACTGTAGCAGTCACATTTCACTACTCCATCGACCCTACCGTGTACTGCTAATGACTGTGCTGTTCAGGTAATTTTTTTCTAAAGGTCTATATATGTGGAATGGAACAGAAGAAGTAACAAGTTCAGTCATGAATGACTATACCATGTTTAACAAGTCTGTCTGGCTTGTCCATTGACCTTAATTAGATTACAAATCATAGTAACCATCTTTCAAGTATCTTACACAATTTTGTATGCATCTTTGCAGTCAATTCCTCCAGTAGCTCGAATGGCCATGGGACGTGGAACATGGGTAACAGTGTTATGTAAAAAATTGAAGCACTGGTGGCACTGGGTATATGATGTTCCTCGCCAAGATCAATTTTACATAACGGATGAAACTGCATTTGGTTGATGAGCTAATAATGGTTAGAACTGCAGGTTGCAGAAGGCGATCTACCAATTATTGCCTCACATGGGTTAGTTCTTATCCTGGTAGTTCCTTAATTGGGTATCTAGCTCTAATAGTATTTTTGATAACTTTAACTTGATTGTTTTGTCTTGTTCAGAGCGGAAATTGAACTGTACAGGGCACTTGATCCAGCGACTCGATTAGTGATCCTGAAAGCTATATGTGATATACGTTGTGAGGTGTGTGCCCTGATTATTCTGCGAAATGTTTAGATAATACAATTGAACCCGTGTCTTCTGCCTTTTTGAATTATACTAACTGTCCTAGATGATCAGAGTTTACTATCCTTAAATCCCTTGTCACATTCAACATCTTTGCGGATTCTGCTAAATACTCTATTGTCCGTTGAGTAATTAGTACAATGTGTATGCTCTGTCTCCAGCAAGCAAGAACATTTCTTTTTCTTTTTGTATAGCATCCTACTATTGGCTAAGTTTATCGAAGATGTTCTTTTACTTATTAGTTAATATCTGAAAACAATCGTGGTGCTAAAACATGTTAGACCTAATAATTGATCCAAGGTTACTTTATATGCTAGACTAGACAGACATTTATAATGGAGTTTTCTTGATACAAATCACGATCGAGAAGGGACAAATCAGCCCTTGAGGTGGAATAATAAAGAAAAAGAAAAAAAGAAAAAGAAAGAAAAATTGAAGGAAAACTTATATCAGAACATATGTTGATGTGGGAGGCTGTAGGGGTTAAGTAGAGCCTGTTTGCAAATCTGAACCTCAGTTTACTTTAAAACTGCCTTCTACATTTTTTGTGAGAGCACATAAGCACCTCTTGTCGTGTATTGCCGTGCGAATGAATTGTGTGGTTGAAGCAAGAGGCTCAAAGAAGTGTTTGTGTGATCTTCCCGACTTTAATTTAAATTCATGTAACACCCCTTGCGAGCTGGTAAATGCTCTTAATATCTCCACATTGTCAACTGTTTATATACGCTTTTCTGCAAACTTAATGATGGAGTCGTCTGGCTGTGAACATGTTTTATATTAGGTGCTTTAATTTGAAAGTTGAAACATGTGCTGAATCTGCTAGCACCTATTTTGCAGCAAGAGGATATTCGGAATTTCATCGATAGTTCTTTGAAGCATGGTTATCATCTTCCCATCTTTCGTAAAGAACGAATTGGCGGAGATTCACATGGAATTTCATACTGGTGGGCAAACAATAACTTTCAACAGAATTATGAGCATACTTTAGAGCATCTCTAGTCATCTGTTGCGCTACAGGTATGAAGATGACCCAATCCTTGGGCATCGGTTGTATCGTGAAATTAGACGAGTGGAGCATATGGAACCAACAAAAAGATCTAAAGGAAAGGGAGTTTCAAGTGCTCCTGTTATAACCTATCAATGGGAGGCTGTGGCATCCAACTTTGATGAGTTCAATACAGCCGCGGTGAGTTTGAAGTTCTTCATATACATTTCTTTAGGCTCTCTATTAATAAACGGAACCATTGATTAGTTCATCTTTTGCCTATACAGGCTATGCCTAAGCACCCATAATTATGATTATGTTATGATAATACAAGTCAATGCCCACTGTTGTTACAAGATATTGAGGCAGGCATGGCCATCTTGTCAAACATGGTGGGCATTGCTTGAACATTATGAATTACTGAACGTCCATGGCTTTGTATCATGACTAATTAGTCATCGAGTATAGCAATTCATGCTTGGATCTCTGTAGAGAATAGAGATTATGTTTTCTGAATTCCTGCTTGATCTTTTTGAATAGGTCTCTACATGCAGTATTGTATTAGCCGATAAGATACCACACTTTGGGTGTAACTTTCAACTAAATTTGTTTTTAGCTTTCCATTTCCAAACAAGGTCCAAGATACTTCCGAGCACCCCTATCACGGTTTACACTGGAAAAGACACCGGTAGAGCTTATGAAAATCAAAATGCAAACGTGTAGTGTCAATGAATCAATTAAGAATTTGACAAAAAATAATGTATATACTTTCTCCTCCTAGTCAAACTTCTAAATTTGAATGACGTAATTTCTTTTATGCTGATCTTATTCAGGAAAAACTCTTTTCAAGTAGGAACAGGACAGAAGTCTCGCTTGGCAAGAAGCTGAAGTTCAATTATCTTCCAGAGATAGAAAAGATTCATAAGGTATTTCACTGCAGCTCTCATAGAGTTAAAATTGTTTGCAAAGGATAAGGTGCCTTGCTATTCTCATTTTAATATAAGTTACCATTGTTTTCTCTTGCAGAAGAAAGAGAAGCTGCTGAAAAAGCAGCAAAGAGAAGCCCTTCTCCTTGACAGCTACTTGACAGTGAATGGATTCACATCTGGCCGCTCTCGTCGTGAAAGGAAGCGTGTCACTTATACTTTTGGTAATTCCAAGGCTGAAGTTAACATTGTTCCTTGTTATTTCATTGGATGTACTTTCATACAATCCATTTGTACTATTCCACTACGACGAGATGCTGATAGCCATTTGGTTCATAACCAAATAACCACTCAAATGATTTGAGCCTCTTGATCTTCTGGTTGTAGAGGAGTCATTCAAATGGCTAAATTGGCGTTTCTCTGTTTTATGTGGATTAGTTGCTACTGCTTTCTGTTCATGTAGTCACTTTCATATTAGATGTTTGACTATCATTTCTGTCATTAATATTGCCATATCATTACGTCTCCTAATCATCCTGTGATTTGAACTCGCCAATCTAAGTGTAGTTGTGCAGCTGTAAATCTGTGGCCTTATTGTCATTGCTGGTTTCACCTGAATATTTGCTAATTCTTGTGTTTGTTATATGTAGTTGGTCTTACTGGTATGTTAATAAAGCTACTTATCTCATCATTTGATAAATGTCAGCAAGCATTTCGCATTTCCAAGTAATCTGTTAAACTTGTACATGAGTCATGAATGTATTGCAGTTACTCATGAAAAGGTCCTTGCTTAAGTCAAATGATACATGTACATGCCATGTTTTTAATGTGCAATACTGCAAAACTTCTAAAGTCATACTACCTCCGTTCCAAATTATTATTCGTTGTTGACTTTTTCGTTTAACGTTTGAACATTCGTCTTATTCAAAAAATTTCTCAAGCATCATTTATTTTGTATGTGACTTTTTATCATCGTATATACTTCAAGTATAACTTATTGGTTTGTAAATTTAGACAAATTTTTTGAATAAGACGAATGGTCAAAGATCATGGAAAAAAGTCAACAACGAATAGTAATTTGGAACGGAGGTAGTAGTATCTATATCTTCATTTGATGTATCACATGGTGTCTATTGAAACAAGAGCAGTGTCTATACTGTTTAATTGTTATCCTGATTTTTTTCTTAATTTATTGTGCAGATGATTATGACCGTTCAATAAATGAAGCCATTAAAAAAATAAAGTAGGTGGATTTTTCTGTTCGTGATATTTTCATCTATTAAGGGATTTACAGCGACAACATAAATCACGAGACAACTTTCTGTGCTATATTATTGTCAGGAAAAGTGAGAATGTTGTTGAGATCGGCCCCTCACCATTATGTGAAGGATTCTACCAAGCAAACAACCGTGAAGGGAAGGTTGCAACCCTTCATCGTAGGTAAGGCCTTTTAACTCTTGGTGCTTATTTGTTTTGCTTATAGAACTTATTAGCCTATTGAAATGTGTTGGTCTGTTGTAGCTACAGGCAGAGAAAAAGATCTCAAAAGTACACAAAAGACTTTGTGGAGGCTGTATCAGACATTGATCCGAACTTTGACAGTGATGATGATATCATTGGTGAAGCAGTGTATGATGAGGAATACCTTAAAAGTAGAAAACGACAAAAGGCAAGTCTTTCTGAAAATGACGAAGAGTTTCGCTTGGAACAAGTTGCCAGTGATGGTGACAATGAAGTGGATCATTCTCTGAGTGCTAGTGAAGACGCAGATGAGCTCCAATGGTACACTAGATTTTCACTTGACAACCCTCAAGGGACCAAGTCGAGATCTGTTGATGAAATCCAAATTGGCATCAGACGCAGTAAGCGTTCCACTCGTCCGCGTATTAACTATCAGCAGTATGATATTTCTGGCAGAGATACAGAATTTGGAAAGCAAGAGAAATGCAATGCATCAGATCCAGATGCTGGCTCTGATGCACAAAATGATATGGAACTCTCAACAACAAGCCAAGACCAAGATGAAGAAGACGATGAAGTAAATAAAGCGCAGAAACGGTGCATAGAGAAGGCACTTGTTCCTGGCAGGGAGAATAGAAGTGTTCGGAGAAAATTCCTTGACCTAAATAACCTGGCGCATGTACGTGGTTTTGATGATGCGCCAGTCTTGGTAAAAGACGAGCACACAAATAATGGTCAAGAAAAATGTTCCGCGGCACATTAGGGGTGCCGGGAGACCCCTTTTTTTTGTCACCTGGGCATGAAATACTTGGTGAAAATGCTTGCTTTTTAGCATGGATCGACAAGAATCCAATGAGATGGTGATACATAATTGGTGTCGTTAGGGCAGATTGCTGCTACTCTTACTACCACCAATGTCTGAGCCAACGAGGAGATGAGATGGTCCATGAGCACAGTGGCTGAATTCACAGCCCATAAGCCAAGCCCTTATCTGCTACTTGGAGGTCATGTTGAGATGAACACTAGGCACACCGCACGCGTCGATTGGCGCTGTACAATTCACATCTGTATGTGTATCTCCATGTATAAACAGTGTTCGGGAGCAATATCGTCTGGTTTCGGGATGCCTACACTGCCTAAGGCCATGAGTTTTGTCTTTTTCTTTCCCCCGTATCTGTGCATTAGACTTAATTCCACTCTAGCATCTGTTTCTGTATGCGGTAATTCATTAGTGCTCGATCTCGTCGGTAGCCATGTGGTTGTTGCCTGGAAGTTGGACATTCATGCCAGGTCTCTCCACTATTACAGCAGTACCATCTGAAATCTTATACGGCTTGTGAATGGCCGAATGGGAAGCCATGAGTAGCGCGACTAGATCAATGGTTTTTATCATCCAAATAATTTGGATAAATTGGTCTTCCTTAATTGCCTGATACCTGAGTGAAACCGCCTGTGCTTGTGCTCTAAAACAAACAGTGCTGTACCATCCTTGAGAAGCATTCTACGGAGTACATGGAAATCAAAATGAAGTCTCCAGAAACTTTCCGGCAGGAAGTGGCCCATATAGACCACACAGACACAGGTCCACAACCATTGTTGGGCGGGCCGCGTTTGGACGGACGGACAGGAGGCGCGGGGAGGCGCTGCAGGTGGGACCACGCCGCGAGCAAAGTGGACCGAAGACCCCTTTCGACTGCCGTTAATACCACCCCGTCGCCGTTACGCACCTAAAACCCTAGCGAAGGCGTGCCGCGTGCCTTCCCTTCTCTCCCCACTTCCCGCCCGCCGCCGCCGCCGCCATGTGCCCCGCAGCGGCGACCATGAGGTCGGCCAAACCGTCGAAGAAGCGAAAGCAGCCCGTCGTTGCTCCGCCGGAGTCGGACTCTGAGGAGGAGGAAACGGTGTCGTACACCGCCTCCGACGGCGACGAGGAGGAAGAGGAGATGCAGCAGGAGTTAGAGAGCGAGGACGAAGACGAGGAGGTGGAGGGGGGGAGTGAGGATGATGAGGAAGAGGATGAGGATGAGATGGAGGAGGATGAAGAAGAAGATGAGGAGGAGGTGAAGGAGGAGAAAAAGGAAAAAAAGAAGGGAAAGAAGGAGGAGAAAAATGAAAAGGAGGAGGAGGAGAAAGAGGAAAAGAAGGCGAAGAAGAAGAACGGGGATGGTAGCGGGATTCTCTCGAACAAGCTCTTCTCGGAGCTCCCCATCTCTGAGCTCACTGCAAAGGCCATCAGCGAGATGAACTACACCCACCTCACCCAGGTACCGCCCACCACTGTTTAAAATTCGCCACTGCATTGGTGCAAAGAGCGCTCTTCTCGCGAATTGCTTGTGTTCTCAGCACAGCTCTGTAATTAAACTGCTCTGTTTGATTTTAGTATTGATATAGTGAAATGGGTTGTGTGGTTGCTTTCATGCTTGCAGATTCAAGCTCGATCAATACCACTTCTGTTAGAAGGAAAGGATGTGATGGGCGCAGCCAAAACTGGATCAGGGAAGACTCTTGCCTTCCTTATTCCAGCGATTGAGCTGCTCTATCACCTGCGCTTCTCACCGAGGAATGGGACTGGAGTTATTGTGGTTTGCCCGACAAGGGAGCTTGCTATCCAGGTATGTGGTTTGTCGTTGTTGATTTCCTCTTCAAATCATGATGCAACAGGATCCCTTTCGATTGAACCCACATGTTTAAAGGCTGTACAAGAGCTTTCTGTGAGAGAAACATTTGAAATCAGATGTTAAGATAATGGCTTGTAAAAATGATGAACAATGTTATTCATGTTATGGTGTTTCTAAGATGAGTTACAGAAAATGGTTATTCACATTGCAATTACCAAAAATTGGCAAATTCTGAAACTTGAAAAAGGTGTAAATGCAGCAGTATCTAAATTTTGTATAGTTGTAGTTCTGATATCCTAAAAACAATCTATTGTTAACAAATTGACCTATGTATTTTGCAATTATTAATCGTCGCTGATTCATTCTCTCTAGACACACAATGTTGCCAAGGAGTTAATGAAGTATCACTCACAAACTCTTGGATATATCATTGGTGGTAATAACCGGAGAAGTGAGGCTGATCAGCTTGCAAAGGGGGTCAATTTATTGGTTGCTACCCCAGGCAGGCTTTTGGACCATCTAACAAATACCAAGAGTTTCATATACAAAAGGCTAAAGGTAACATGACTAAATTCTAGCACTCTCTGTTGGAGTACCATTACATTTTAAGTTGCTGCATTAAGTAACAAACACAAACATGCAGTTGCATATCTCTAGTGTGCTATACACCTACTTTTTGCTTCAGTCCTGCTTATCCACTACATTACGAATGCATTCTTTGGCTTATGCCATCTACTGCAATTTTCCTTGACTGCATGCTTGAATGTGAAAACTAAATGAGAGTATAGATAAAATTATTGCTGGTTGTATGAGGTATATGTAAAATAGTGAAGCATAGTGGTTTCTTCTTTAAATGAATATTTTATCTCTGTTTCATGTTTCTTGACTTTCTTCTTTATTAAGCCATTTTTCATCTCTGTTACATGGTTCTGCTGGGTTTGTTATTAGTTCCACCAAGTTTATAGATTTATGTTGATCTAAAAAATATGGATTTATAGATTTATAGATTTATGGATTTATGTTACATTTTTTATCATATTGGTTTCTATCTTTATTAAGCCATTTTTCATCTCTGTTACATGGTTCTGCTGGGTTTGTTATTAGTTCCACCAAGTTTATAGATTTATGTTGATCTAAAAAAAGATTTACTTTGTCCGAAGTGTGAATAATGTTGGAGGAAGCAGCTGATTAATTGTTTAGGTAGCTAAAACTTGTATGTATTGTATTGCAGTGTAACCACAGCCCCCCAAAATCAATTATTCTATTGTCTAATGGGAAACTGTGTTCTAATCATATTGTTTGGTGGGATGGGCTCAACTTTTTGCCCTTGATCAGCCTTAAGCCTGGTATAGAGCATGGGAGATTAGATGAACTGGGTTGGGCTGGGCTTCCCTCTAGCATTGCTTCCTGGCTTTTCATGCGCCATCTGTTTTTGTTTCATGGAAACTTAATACATTATTCATGCCCTGGAATGCCAATATGCCATTTGATCCCTGTCCCACTTTGCATATCTCTGACACAACCATTTTATTAATTTTGCAGTGCCTTGTAATTGATGAAGCTGATCGCATACTTGAGCAAAACTTTGAGGAAGATATGAAACAAATATTTAAACGCCTACCTCAGGTATATGATCTTATTATGTAATTCTCATTTTATATGCTCAACATAGCCTTTAACTTTGCACTGAACTAATGTTTTATTTCTTCCGTTGCATTATGGATGATATGCAGAATAGGCAGACTGTTCTTTTTTCTGCTACACAGACTCCAGAGGTTGGTAGATCTGTTATCCTGTTTATTCATATTTCCCATTCATTGATTTCTATAGATTGCTCTTCTTATGCTTTGTTGTATCTCACAGGTTGAAAAATTTGCTAAATTGTCATTTGAGAAAAATGAAGAAAGTAAAGAAAAACCCGTTTATGTTGGAGTTGATGATGACAAGGCAAAGGTAAGGAGCTAATTCAGCTGGCTATTCAACTATATGCTTTCATTAGTATTTTGTTGGAAAAATAACCTTGATTCTTTGGCAGGCTACTGTTGAAGGCTTACAGCAGGGATATTGTGTCATTTCTAGTGAGAAGAGGCTCCTGGTTCTGTATGCCTTCCTAAAAAAGAAACAGAATAAGAAGGTCATGGTGTTCTTTTCATCATGTAATTCAGTCAAGTTCCACTCAGAACTTCTGAATTTCATTGGGATAGAGTGTTCTGATATCCATGGGAAACAGAAGCAGCAGAAACGAACTACAACATTCTTTAACTTTTGCAAGGCAGAAAAGGGCATCTTATTGTGCACTAATGTGGCTGCACGTGGACTTGATATCCCTGACGTGGTGAGGTTTTGACCTGTTATTTTTTAACATTAGATCTATTTTGTTCCCTGCTAACAAAGCATCTCATCCCTTCTTTAGGATTATATCGTGCAGTATGATCCTCCAGATGAACCAAAGGTTGGTGATTCTAAAAGATCTATTTAAATTTACTAGTACTCACTACTCACTTCCTCTAACTGCAGTTTGGAATTTTACTTTCAGGATTACATTCACAGAGTTGGTCGTACTGCACGTGGTGACAAAGGAAAAGGAAGTGCATTGCTGTTCTTACTACCAGAAGAACTGAAATTTCTCATTTACCTGAAGGTATGTGTGAACAACATTGTATTTGTGTCTCCAACCCTGAATTAAGAGAAATCACACATTTATTGATTGTCCGCAGGCAGCCAGGGTTAACCTGACAGAATATGAGTTCAATCAAAAGAATGTGCCAAATTTGCAATCGCACCTTGTAAGTATCTCCTTTCAGTATAACCGTATTATTTCAATTACCCTTCTTTTGCCATGTAGTCGTTATAACTTGAATTGTTGAGCAGGAGAATATTGCTAGCGAGAATTACTTTCTGAACCAATCTGCAAAAGAAGCCTACAGATCCTACGTTTTGGCTTACGACTCTCACTCTATGAAAGACATTTTTAATGTCCATCAACTTGATCTGCAGGTAAATATTCTGTAAAGCTGTAAACTATTGCAGAGGATATTTCCTAAAGTTTAATTTATCCCTTGAAACTATCAAGCTGGAGAGAATGTAATGTCACTCTTGTCCTGTTGGTATAAGATAGATGCTGCCATTTCATATACTCTATCTCATCAACGTAATGAGATTGAGCATGAGCTAATTGTATATGCTGGGTTTTGGTACTGTACAGAAAACTAACAAGCTTATGTCGGGTTACTTGCTGTCTTGCAGAAAGTAGCTGCATCGTTCTGCTTCAAAAACCCTCCAAAGGTGAATCTGGGCCTGGAGAGCAGTGCAGCCAAACATAGGAAGAAGATGAGGAGAGTAGATGGTGGGAAGAGGCATGGAATCAGCCCTTCGAATCCTTATGGAAGGAAGGACAAAGGCGGACAGTTGGCGAGGTTTTAGAAAAGGAGAGCCTTTCACGGGGTTGTATCAATACCAGAGCTTCAAAGTTAACCTGGCTTTGGAAAATTTTGACAGATCACTTGATGCTAGAATGGACGAGATATTATGACTCATGTTAATGGATGATCGCTTGTTGTTTCGTGTCTTTAGGGTGTAATGCAATTCCCCCATCCATTGGATTCGTATTTCGTAGTGCTTCGATTACTGCACAAGCGAACGGTTCAGATCGTACATAATCTGTTTCTTTGCCCGTGTATGCTGCGCAGTTCTCATTTTCTATTGGCGCGAGCCGATGGATTTGCCGCACTCCGAGCCGCTGCATCCCACGGGAATGCGCGGCAATCTTTTCTCCCCTACTGACAGGAGCGAAAGCTCGCAAAAGATCACGCCACGTTTTTTTTTCCTTCGAGAAAAAGTTCATGTCGCGTTGACCTTTGAGTTGACAGAATTATTTCTTTCGTAATATCACTTCCTCTGGTCATGAAAGCATAGTATTCCAGACAGTAGTGGTACCAGAGGGATAAAACGGAGATCTCGATCGAGTCTACTACTGTCTTCATGAGTTTCCGTAACTTAACGCTACTAGAGTTCTCTAAAACAAACCACTAATTATTCAATTCTACGGGTATATCAGTAGCTACCGGAACCCCGATGATCGAAGAACCACACGAAAATCAGCAGAGTTACCGACCACAGTTTTGGCCACTCGTCAAACTGAAACTACTGTCCCTCCTCCTCTTCCTCATCCTGCTCGTCCTGATCATCTCTTCCTCCAGCCGTCGCTTTCTTCTCCTTGGCCTCCTCCAACGCCTTCACCAAGGCCGCCAGGAACGTGTCCGGGTTGTCCTCCAGGCTCTTGGGCGTCAGGTTCTCGGCGACGTCGGCCGGCGTCATCTCCACCTCCGGCAGCAGCTCCCCGACGGCGTCGAACAGCTCGTGCGCGTCGACGTCCAGGTACGTCTTGGCCAGGAACTTGAATGCCTCGAAGCCGCAGTAGGACATCTCGATATGCTTGTCCATGCGTCCCCTCCTGATGAGCGCCGGGTCCAGCTCGCCGACGTGGTTGGTGGTGAACACGATGATCCGCTCGCCGCCGCACGCCGACCACAGCCCGTCGATGAAGTTGAGCAGGCCCGACAGCGTCACCTTGCTGCTCGTGTCCTTCCTCTCGTCGCCGCCGCCGCCGGCGGCGTTCTTCTTGTCCTTGTCGTCCTCCGCCGCGGGTTTCTTCTTCTTGCGGGCGCCGGTGAGGTCGAGGGAGCAGTCGATGTCCTCGATGACGATGATGGACTTGCTGGTGGTCTCGATGAAGAGCCTGCGGAGGTCGGTGTTGGAGTGCACGGACGTGAGCTCGATGTCGTAGATGTCGTAGTCGAGGTAGTTGGCCATGGCGGCGATCATGGCCGACTTGCCCGTCCCCGGCGGGCCGTGCAGGAGGTAGCCGCGCTTCCACGCCCTGCCGACGCGCGCGTAGTACTCCTTGCCGTTCCTGAACATGTCGAGGTCGTCCGTGACCTCCTTCTTCGCCGCCGGGTCCATGGCAAGCGTCGCGAACGTCTTGGGGTGCTCGAACACCACGTGGCTCCACGCCGACCTCGTGTACCCGCCGTCGCTCCACTGGTGCGTGGAGATGTTGGTGAAGAGCTTCCGCTGCCGGTTCTTCACGATCACGGCGCGGCCCTGCCGCCGGACGCCGGGGAGGTAGGTGTTGAGGACGAGCTCCCGGTGGCGCTCGAGGAAGAAGAGCCTGTAGAACCGGCGCTCCTCCTGCGCGCCGCCGCCGCCACCCCACCACGCGGCGGCGGCGGCGGCGGAGCGCGCAGGCGGCTTGGAGTAGGCGGACCACCAGACCGTGGCGCCGCCGAACCCGTCAGGCACCTCCTCGCCGTCCACCATGCTGAGCACGAGCTTGTCGGCGTCCTTGGCGCCCTCGGCGCGGAGGTGGCGCACGCCGCGGGAGCAGGCGGCGCTCAGGTACGCCTTGACCTCCTCGAAGGCGTCGCTGCGCTTCATCCGGCCGCCGTCGTACTCGGCGATGGTGACCGACAGGTAGGGGTCCACGATCGCCGCCAGCCGCCGCGCGTAGCGGCTCAGGTGGCGCCCGAAAAGGTTGTGCAGCTGGAGGTGCTGCAGGTTCTGCCACACCACCGTCCACAGCACCGCCATCAGGCTCAGCACCACGCCGGAGTTGAGCCCGCTCAGCACCGACCCCTCCATGCCTAATGCCTTGCAACCTCACAACCACACACACTATGACACGTACTGCTCAGGTAGTAGCACGCAGCTAACTTAGCAGCTCCCAGTGCCTGACACCCTCCGTCCCTCCCGTACTTATAGAATCTTCTCGGGACCATGGGGTGGTGGTGCGCGCTGCGTCACGGCGGCGATCATCACCGACGGCGACACGGCCCGCGGCGCGTCTATTTCGTTGTTGCGTCCTGTACGTGGAGTATTCTCGCCCGTGAAGGACCCGACGGGGAAGAAGACGCAACTGTACTACGATACGCTAGCTTCATTCCGTGTCGTCCTGTTGTTTGTCTTGGGGGAGAGCTGAGTTGGGGTGGCGCTGGAGCTGAGCTGTGACGACCGGACATGTCGGTATCACGCCGCCGTGGGCCACGTACGTTTCCTTGGAGACGAAGCGGTTGGACGGACGAAGACGAAGACGACATCTCGGGTCGGTTTCTTTGGTCGGATATATTGGAGTGTTTTCCTGGACGAGTGGACGTCGTGTTGGCATGGCTTGCAATTGCAATGCAACCGAAGAAAGGCAAGAGACGGTGCCTGTCAGAACTCAAAGGCTGGCTCGATCGGCGGGTCATCGGCCTCCAATAGCATCAGATAATACTTTTCAAATTTATTTACATGTCATACTTTTTTTGCATCAGAAAAAGCTAATCAAAGGTTGCATATGTTTGATAATCCAAATTTTGAGGTTTGGTTCAATGCTATTTTTTCCGTGTGTTGCCATGCTGGTATAAACTGTCTTAATTGCATCTTCAGGGATTTCCAAATGCTGGGAGGTCAACACTTCTATCCGTTCACTACATTAATGCCAAATCTTGGCCGGCTTGGTGGAGATCCTATCCTGCTTTAGGGGCGCTGCAGTTTTTCTCGGAAGCAACATTAGCAGACTTGCCAGGTCTAATTGAGGGTGCTCATCTGGGCTTCTATGTTCTTGTTGGTTCCTACACAAATTTTCTTCAGAAGTTCCATGCTGCTTTCCCTTGCTATTTTTCTTTGTACTCATATGGTTTAATTGAACTTCCAGGGTCTTGGTCGCAATTTCTTGAGACATTTAAGTAGAACTAGAGTAATTGTCCATGTTGTCGATGCTGCTGCATATGACCCTGTGAGCGATTATAAGATTGTCAGAGAAGTAATTTCTAATTTCTTTCATCATAATGTAGTACAAAGAAAAATAGCTGTTATGCTGAAGAATAATTGCTCTACATTATGATTGACAATCTCTTATAAGATTATATAGGAGCAGAAATGCAGAGTCATATTGCTAGTTTGTATACAGAAAGCTTAAGGAAAAGATATATTGGGCTTGCTAGTTTCTCCTGATGTTGGCAATTGGCATATAGAGTTTATATTATATTTTCCTATTAGGGTGGCTGGGGCTGGTGACATGATGAACTTGTTTTCTAGGATATGGTCGGCTTAGTGTACTCTGTACTTCCCTATTCTTTTTTTCTGGGAGACCAAAAAGATCAAGATGGTCCTGACAATTTTCTTGAGAACTAGAGAAAGTGGTACAATTGTGGTGTCGTGGCCAGAGACCTCCTAGTTTCTACAGTGTCTTTTCTATTACAATTGCTGCTACAACTGAGATCTATTTGCACTTCTTTATTATATATTAACAATCCTGATTAGTGCCAGAGCTATCACATTCTCATGCTTTCTTCTGTTTCTTCTGTTTTCAGATGAACCAGTTACTGAAGCCTACAGTGTCTTAGGTTTCCCTCTTTGGTGGTCTACTCGTCGTAGTGGCAAATGTATGACCCTCTCCCTCCCTACATCTCACTCTCTATGCAGCACAGCACGATTGCTCACTTTATCTTTATCTTTTGTGTGGCTTCCTGTGTTTTACAGTGGATTCTATTTGCAAGACATGCTGCCGTCGCTTTGATGTTCCGCATCCTGGCATTTGGAAGATATTTGCATGTGGACATAGCAATGTGGACAAAGTCTGTGAAATGTGCTATCTTGAGTCCGATGTGCTGCATCCATACCCAGGAGAGCTCGCATTTGGCTATCACGAGCCTTACCGCAGCTACTGAGCACTGCTGCTTTCGATCACGGTGGATAAGAATCTGCCTTCTTTGTTTACTGCTACTACTAGTAATATGATGCTTAAGATAGACCTGCCAGTATCGCTATATTGGGCTTGTTTAGTGGTCACTCTGCGTGTACTTGGAACTGAATTGAACGTATAAACGAACATGTTTGAGATTCGGAGAATTGTTGGTATGATTTCGTTGTGGGAAAAATTAGAAACCAGGCCCGCGCCTGGGTTGGATCACGCCAGGTTATGTATCCGCGAGCTTTCCCAAATGGGTTCCCCAATCATTATAGCGCGAACCACTTTTCCTTTTCTTTTCTTTTTAATATGAGTCGAACGACATGGTTGACGGCAGACGAGGCGAACCATCAGCTCAGCTTAATTGTCGTAAGAATGAAATGTTCGGATAAACATAAACCGTAACCGGTTGGTTGAGCTGGACACGTCGCCCCGTTCGGCTGATCGATGGCAGTTGGCTGATACGGATTTATGTTGAGAGAAAAATACTGCTGGCTGACTGGTGACCGATGCTGATTGGTGCAGAGAGTAAAATACTGCTGGCTAACTGCTGATAATCCAAGCGAACAAGTGACGCACCCTGCACGAACGGGCGATGAGCGAGGTTGTCTCGGCGTACCATTTCGAAAAATCGGAACGTTGTTTGTCTGAAGGACACAAGGACACAACGTTGTTCGTCATGGGAGGAGGATTGGTGCAAGTTTGAGACGACGTACGGTGCGGTGGTGCTTTCACGGAAATGCCCGGCCTGCACGCTGTTCCACGCTCTCGGTCGCCGGCAAAAAAATCCTTCCCGGCCGTCCGCGTACCTGCACCGACGCCGCGTCGGCCTCTGCTCGCTTCCTGAAGATCTCGGAGCAGTAGAGCTCCTCCCTTCTCTCGACAGATCTCGTAGGAGTAAAGCTCGTCACTTCTGCGGACAGCTAGGATTCCAGCTCAGATAGCTTCAAGATGGACGATGCTCGACGAAATGCCTCCAAGATAAGCCGCTGGCTGAATAGTTAGTAAAATAATTCTTCTGTCAAATTAGATGGACATGCAGCGCCATTGGATGTTCCGCAACCATGAGCTTTAGTATCTTATCCGGAAAACATAACATTTGTTATAAACTTTATCATTTTGATTCCAATAGAGATTAACTCTTAAACTCTTGACAGCTGCAAGTGTTGATCATTAATGACTGTCCTGAACTGTTGGAGTTACCATTAAGAAACCGGTACTAGACACTACCCTCCCAAAGCGAACATTGATGTTCTATACTCAAATTAGATGTCACTCTCCTTTTATCTTATCTTGGATGTTGTGTAGAAACCATGTCTCGTGCAAGACCTGATTTCCTTCTCTTTCTTCATTAACACACCTGACACCTCATCTTTCATTCTAAGCAGCACATATTTAATGCTATGGACACTATCCTCATCATTAGGTTGGGAATGACCTTATCCACCAACCACCATGGCAAGATCAGGAAGGGAACATACACTGGTTTCCTAACCTAGTAAAGCTTGAAATAACACGTTGTCCCAAATTGAAATAATTGCCGCTATACCTTGGACTCAAACTTTGTGCTCGGTCAAGATAGATGTGGAATCAAGGTTAATACAGTCGTTGGACTACTCAAAATCATCCTCCAAAGCAGAATTGAGAATCATCGTGAAGCATGACCTACATTAGATGGTGTAACAGTTGGACGTCGTGCTGTTGCCTTAGAAGAAGCATCCAATCTTCAATGGTGGTCAGTGTCCAACTTCGCGTAGGACTACTGGAGCCTTTTGACGGGATGTAATTTTCATGTTTGTTTTTTTGCTGTAGCCGTTTTGGTCAAGACCGGATAATATATTTTCCATTATCTAAAAAAACATACCAGTCGAGATTGGAGAAGGTGTTGGTCATCAATAATTTGACAGATTTGAACAAGTTAGAGATGGATAATTTTATAGATTTCAATAGGAGTGCATAGATCCTCTTCCGGAGTTTCTTCAAATGCTTATTACCTCGCCAAACGACATCCATGCGGAAGGAGCAAATCACGTGTTTCAGGATGTGAGGCTGGTCTTAAATGGAAGCTTCCATTTAACTGCATGCACCATAAAATAGTTTTTTTTTGTAGTTTCTTCAAGTCACGTGTCTGGACTTTCGAAAAAAAACTGTTTGTTCATAATTAGTGTACTTTTTTATTGTATAAACTTATCACAAAGTTTATATGATATGTTAATACTTTGAATATATTGGAGGAACTTCATGCTCATATATTATTTTGAGAACGAACGAGTGTCCAGATAAGAACACACAGGTACTAAATACTAATCACTATATATAAGGGGAAGAAAAAGATAAGACCATAGAATGGTTGGGCCTTAGTTAGGCCTGGTGGGCTGAAAATTTCACACGCTAATCCGGTTGGAGAAGGCGACAACGCCCTCGTGCGCTTTCCTTCTCCGGTTGGCCGGCGTCCAGCTCCGAGCACTCGAGTCCGCGGACCCCGAATTCCCACCGCCGACGAGTGAGATCCCAGCGCGAGGACCGGCCCGAGCAGGCGACCCAACCGCCACGCGGATGGCGGCGGCCGCGGCGCAGCTGCTGGGCGAGGACGGGCGCGGCTACGACCTCGCCCGGCGGCTGGAGGCGTGCGGCGCGTGGCGCGCGTGGCTGGGCGACGACGCCGCGCACGCCGCGCTCACGCAGCACCTCACGTCCCCGGCCACCTGGGACGCCTTCCTCTCCCCCGCGTCATCCCCGTCTCCGCCCCAGCGCCCGCTCCTCCTCCTCCAGCTCCGCGTCCGCGCGCTCTTATTCGACAAGGCCTCCGCTGCGCTCCAGCTTGCCCCCCGCGGCGCGGGCCCTGCCGGCCTCCACTCCATCAACGCCAACTGTAAGTGCATTCCACACGCTCTGTGCGCTGCTCGCGCCATTCGGTTGCTGGGATTTAGGGATCTTATGCTCGAATCTCTGGGTCTCCAGGAATTTTGCGCTTGAATATCGTGAAACAGATCGGTGCAGACTGCAGGGGTTAGCTACTTTTGGTTCTAGCTTTCATTGGTGTCATCCGGGGATGGCTGCTTACTTGTTTAGTGGCGTGAAGTAAGCTTCCCCGGTTGGAATCTGTGGGTGAAAATGTTAGTGTTGTGGTCAATGCGGCTTGAAATGGTGTTGTGAATTCTTCGAGAAACTAGAAGACACAGAATTTCGGGATTAGCTTCAAAACTCTCCCTAATTTAGGAAGTACTAGTGGTTGGCAAGACATGGTAACTTCTAGAATTGGAATTTGATAGAGTTGTGGTAATTCATGATTCAAAACCTGATAAGAAACAATTATCTCCATAGTATGTCCTCTTGTTGCCCTCCAAAATGTTCAACTGGCTCTCTTCCTCTCCTCTCCTTCCTTCAACCAAAAGGTTTTGTGACAACTAGTTAGGCTTCAATTTTGTTACCTGGCATAAGCATCTGTAATCGTTTCCACTACTAGGTAGCTTGAACCAAGCAAGGTTTCTGGGATACCTTATTGCCTCTTGGAACAGACTGTTCTCTTCACTTAAGATGGTTATTCCTCCTTCCTGAAATCACACATCATTCTGCTCAGGAGCTGCCGCATTAATTATCTTCCATGTTACTATTCATGCCAACTGTTGTTGGATTAAATACAGTTTGAGTGTGCGAGTTGATTTATGCACACTATGGAACGTTCTACTGGTATATCAAAAATGTCAGCCTGCATAGACTGTAAGGTGTTATGTTTTGTTGTATATTGCAATTATTATTTGTTTATTTATTTGCACCCATTCTAGATAACAGTAATTGGATGTTAGATCCAATCCGGCAGCAAGTGGCAAGTCTTTTAAGAATCCATTCTCATAATTTGAAAGCTGCACCGCATTAATAACTAGTGTGATTTGCATGGTAGTTAGATAATTGATTACTATACATAGCTTCCTGTACAAGGTTCTTTCTGTAAAAAATGATGCATTTATTATTTAAAAATATTATTGAAGAGAATTATTATTTAAAATATAATCTCTATGCAATGCTAAACTTCCCCACTGGGTATTTTAGTTACTTCTGAAACTTCTGTCTGGATTTACATTGTAATATGCAGTCTGTTAATTAGAAATACACAAGTACCAAATATCCATGTACTATTTTTAGGAGTTAAAAAATTGCATGTACAATAATCAATAAACATATCTATGCCTTCTCAGGAAGCTGGATCCTTACTAGTCTGATCATCAATAGACATCTGTACATGAAGTCATTTTGAAAAATAAGTGATTAATTTTAAAGAAGAAAGCAGTAATGGATCGCTTTAAATCCAAAAGGACTGATTGATATTTTGCTGTTTGTTATTTCCAGATCTTCAGCTTCATGGAGATGATATTTATTTCTCTTTGGAAGATGAGCAGGAAGATAGCACTCAACATCAAGTATGTTAGACCTTTCTGCTTCCATGCTTGTTTTTGTTGTTACTGGCTGCTGTATATGAAAGAACTTTCTTTATAACCCATGTTTCCGTCCCTGATTTCTTGAGTAGTGTGCTTCTTCTATGCAACAGTGCAAGCCACGCCCCATATAGCATTCAGTTCATGTTGTACTTTGTAGCCTTATTTGATTCCAGATGTCTTACATTACTGTCGTAGTTAACATCTGTCAAATGTTCATTGTGGTACACTCATTGTTATATGAAGCAGCTTCTCTCCTAGAGATGTTATGGTCATTAATTGCATCTAGATTCTAAATCCAGCCATTAACTGAGAAACTTCTCTGGACATACTGCTGCTGGGCCGTTAATTATTTTTAATGAAAAGGGAAAATTGCAAAAAAAGAAAAAAAATCTGCAAGTTAGGCTCTTTATTGGACAAATGAAATGTTGGCACTTGTCTTGAGCCTGCAGCCTGCTGGGTCGGTCAATGACTGCAGTCACTATGTCAATTATAATTTCATGCTTGCTCCTTAAGTCAAGTGAATCTAATCCTGACTGTCAAGTATTTGAGTGTGGTCCTTTACTGTTTATTATGCATCTTGTAAACTGTTGTATTCATCTGCTATATTCTGATGCTTTAAGACTCCCCATGCTCTGCAGGTGCATTCTAGAACCGCGTTTAGTCCAAGCAGGGACGGTTCAATGTTGTCTCAAAGGCATAATCGATATGATGAATTACCTGACACATGGTACAAACAATATGCTAACAAATTCCGGACATGGCACAGCACGCTTCGCTCAGGTGACAAAGAAATACCAAAGAGAACACCTGAGGGTATGTCTGACTATCTTAAGGTTTGCAGTGTACATAAAAGGAAGAGGGCCGTGTTTATGGATGATCCCAGCGTATCTGCTCCCATGGTGGAAAATGGCCCTTCACTGCACTCAAAGAATGTTGGGGAGCACAGCAATTCAACTGACGAAACTTTAATTCCAGAAATTAGATTTCCATCTGATTGTGTTCCAGAAAGTGCAATTCCTAGAACAAGTGGAATATCTATTCCCAACAAAATAGAGGTTCATGGGGTTCTTGATAATTTACCAGAACCAGTTAGCCGCAACACTGCAATGCTTGAAAGGTTCGGCATGATTCCTGAATATTACAAGACAGGAAACAAATATAGAGGAAAAGATGGATCTAGAGTAGAAGGGAAATCTTTAAGCCAAGAGCAAACATTGCTCATGACAAGGAAGTTGGTTGCTCGCTACCTAGCAAATTCAAACTTTGAGAGTGGAACTGCAGTCTCTATTGATGTTCTTTCAGAAATTATAATTAAGCACATATGTAAACTGGGACGCAACTTGAAGCTTCTAACTGATAGCTACAGGAAGCAATTTTCATCGATTGAACTTCTTAAGATGTTCCTACAGAATGCTGGATACAGGTGTGTCAATCCTTTTATATATAAGTGTGTATCTGTCTATTTTGTCTGAATTCCTTTTGCCCTATTCGATGTTTCTGGTTAGGACTCCGTGTATACTGGCTTGAGAATCCATGTCAGAGACTTTATACCTTGATTCATATGACTGCTATTACAGCCATCTTGGTAGATTTATCAGTTCACTGTAATGCCTGCCAACTTCCACTTATCTGAAGAAAGTCTTTTATTTAATGTAACACATTGTAAGCATGTATTTATAACTAAAAGCTGAAGTTGAATTGGAGAAATCAGATGCACTACTACACCAAAAGTTATCCCTGTAGTCATGAATTTCATCCTTGCATCTGTACTTCTATGTTCTATCCAACAATTCGATTAAGGTTGAACTTGGAGATCAGGAAAGGAAAGGAAAACCAAGAGGGTGAATGGAGGAACATATCACAAGAATGAGCTGTAGTCTTTGTTCATTTCTTTTTGACCAGGTCCAGGTACAAATTGGACACAGGCCTGAACAAACTGACTTTAGGGGTCCACATGACCAAATTTCCATTGTATCTTAACACCTCTTCAGTAAGCTTTCAGAGCAGAGAGCTGAGACTCGTGCGGTCACATTTCAAACAACTGACACTGGTACATGGACCTGTACGGTCAAGTTTGAAATATGTATTTTTGGCTGTGTGCTGTCATTCCTAGCATTACCTTCTTGCTCTTCACTGCCAATCTGCTGGATCATGGTTGGGGCTCCCTAACATGTTACCCTACCCACACGCCTTAATTCCAAATGGCTAAAATAACCAGTCATAACATATCTGGACTTGATGTAGGTTCACTCTATACTTGTCATGATTGCATAGATACACTATTTAGAAAACAGCCGCTGAAGTCTTGATTGAGATTTTTATGTGACATGTAGTAACATTGGACCCTTGATGGACATCACAAAGATGGGAAATAGAGTGGCCAACTACCCCATTCATCAAGACGCACAAGTTCTTCAGTCGCAACATCCAAATTCCCTTCTTCATGCACAGCAGGTTCATAGTTACTGCTAATTTATGTTCATTAAATTTATTTTCTATACTGTTGACTTGATTTATGTATAGAATTTCTTCTTGAGAAAATTCCCTTATATACTGTAACTTGATTCAGTAAATTCCCTTCCATACTGTTGACTTGTTTTATGTTCAGTAAATTTATTTTCTATTGCATATAAATTTCTTCTTGAGAAAAATAGTTTTATTTGATTAGAAAAATTGCCCATCCTGCATCTATTCATAACCATGCTCAGATATCTTCCATATTTTAAGATCCACCCTTCAAAGAATAATCTTGAGTTCTGAGATGGATCCATTTAGGAGGGTGCAAGGACCATATGAAACTTTGCTACAATGGTGCATAACAAAATTGGTAGCTACTAAGAATGATTGCCTTTTGTGGACCCTTTCTTAGTTAATACATATTTTGATATTTTGAATTGAGACAGCAAATGTGATTAGCAGCCCACTGGGAACATTTATGCCCTAGTATTTACCGGCTGAATCAGAGTGTTTATGAAACCAGCCTGGTCTTTGAATATCTAGTTAACAGCAGCAATTGGTAAGTCGGCACCACGATGGGAAACTTTTCTAGAATATTTGTTCTCCCAGCTACTTAGGCTGTTTGAAACAAATAATTCCAGAAATTTCTGTTGTCAGGCATGATAATTATATAACTATTTTCTGCTAATAATATATCTATCTGTGTTTGAGACTAATCAGTTGCCGAAATATCTTTGAGAGCATGATAATGTTGTTTTATGCTTCTCACATTCATTTTAATATTGTATATATCCATAATTGTCAGCTTCCAAGGCAATTTCCTCCGCAACTGCTTCAGAGTTTGACGCCACAACAGCAGCAGCAGTTTCAGAATTTGACACCACAGCAACAGCAGCTTCTGCAGCAGCAGCATTGGCTGAGGCGCAGCGGCCAATTGAACAGCCCCCGCGGTCCTCTTACAATGGCAGACAAGAACCAGCCTATGGTGAATGTAAAGATTGAGAACACTATGGATTCTCAAATCGATGGCCCATATGGATCTCTTAGTAGACAACAGCAATTTAATCTAAGGCAGCAGCAGCAGCAGCAGCTATTGCACCATCATCAGCAGCAGCAACTTCAGCAGCAGCAGCAGCAGCAGCAACAACAACAGCTTAATCAGCAGCAGCAACAGCTTAATCAACAGCAGCAGCAACTGCAACAGCAGCAGCAGCACCTGAACCAGCAGCAGCAGCAGCTTAACCACCAACAGCAACTACAACAGCAGCAGCAGCTCAAGCAGCAGCACCTAAACCAGCAGCAGCACCTGAGCCAGCAGCAGCAGCTTAACCAGCAGCAGCTTAATCAGCAGCAGCAACATCAGCAGATGGCCATGTCAGCAAATCAGAATGCACAACTAGCACAGCAGTTCAAACAAGTCTCATCAATGTAAGCATCAATCTTCAAGCCGTTGGTTTGACTGCTCCTGTATTGCCATTCGATCTAACCCATGATTTTCCTTTTCAGGAGTGCATACGGCATGCGAATGCCACCTGTGAAAGTAGAAGCCTTCCATGAACTGGTGAGTGGAGACTCTTCGCTGAAGCAGGATAACGACACTAACAAACTCACTTCTCCGAAGTAATAGATCTCCCTACATGTGAGGAACCCGTGGCCTGTGTGTAGCTGTGGTGTACAGGGATAGCGTTTGCGATCTGTTATTGCTTTCCAATTTTTCCCCGCACGAACCTCAATCTGTTTAGCCTGCCTGATTTCATACAGTAACAAGACGAGCCGTGTATTGTATATGTAAGGTATTTGTCTAATTTATTGTTCTTATTATACAGCTCAAATCTAGATACAGTGCCAAACTAATACTGGTTTCACATCGTCGTACATGGCTCTCCTACTACGCTAAATGATGATGCATATGATTCGTCTTTCTTTACTCTGAATCTATTTTTATAGACTTGGTAGCTATGCAGAGACCAGAATATATGTAGTCTTAATATGATTGTATCATACTTAAAATAATTATCTGAGATTAGTAAGCTTCCATTATCAAACAAGGCAACCGTAATCCTGGTATTCGGCATTATGAGATTATTAAACACACCTCTCCGATCACGGGGTGCGCCGGTGATTCGGACTCTCTTTCCAGAGGGGTCGGGGACTCCCGTAATCCGCCGGGGCAACCGGTTGTTGCTTGCGACTGAGGTTAAGAGGCATCCGGGGTTTTCTTGCCCGGATCATCTGATTTATCACCTTTGCTTCTTCGGTGCAAGGTTCTCTATCCACCCAGCCGATGTATAACTTTAACTTTCCGGAAGGAATCTCTACCCACCCAAATTACAATGGCGAAGCAAGAATCGATTTGCACTGATGCACTTGATTCGGTAAATTATATATAGGCAAATAAAGCGATCTCATTCGGGAACAAGACAGATCACACACGCAGGCACAGAAGAGAAGAAAAAAATACACACACTTGGTTTCAACTCCATCTCAAGGTGGCACATATATGGGAAACCAGCTGCAGCTGGCACGAATAAAATAAAATTACTACAGGTAACAGGCATATAGCGTGGCAAATTAATTAGTTCTTCCTCGATCCGGAGCTGAAGCCGTTCATGTACAAGCTCTAGGATCCTCCTCTAGGCTCTAGCTGACGAATATGATGGAGGGGTCGCAGCAGCACTCGTCGATCAAGCAGCAGCAGCAAAGCGCGGCCAGGCTGCAGAACAAACACGGACACAGATTAGAAATGAGCTCAACTTGCAAGTTGCAACTCGTGCCTATACCCGCTGAAGGCTAGTACACAGCACAGGAAGAACTAGCTCGAAGAAACAGTTTGGGGGCGTGCATATATACCAGCCTTCAAGGAAGCTCGGCTCCCTCCTCGGCGGCGGCGCGGCGTACTGCGGCGGCGCCATCACCGGCGGGCCCTGGTACGGCCCCTGGTAGTAACCTATTGCAGCCACAAAATTAAACACTCTCTGTCAGCACCACGCCCATAGCTATATTCTCCACACAAACAAACTAGCAAGCCTCGTGCGAATCGACCATGCATGAGATCGATCAGCAGATAACAATACCTTGCGCCGGGTAGGGGTAGGCGTACTTGGGATCGCTCATCTTCTTCTTCCTCTGCTCACGCTCCTCTGTTCCTCTTCCGGGGAGCTAAGGCTTATAGCTCGCTAGCTCTGGAAAGCCAAAAGAAGCCGAGCAGCTAGCTACTGGAAGCAAAAGGTGACAAGAGCCACGGGAGATTAATTAATTAATGGAGCAGGTGGCGCTTACGGCTGGGCATCCCTTTATAGCTATTAGGCGAGGCGAGGGAGCCGACGGCGTGACCGCGTGAGCTGTGTCGCAGCGAGAGACGTGGCGCGAGGGGGTTGGACGGGTGGTGGAAGGATTCGGACGTGTGGGAAAGGAAGGAAGCATCTGGAATGCCCGCGGGCGAGGTCGAGCCGGGCCGGGCAAAACTGCAAAAGCAACGGCGGCTTCCCGTATTTTGTCAACAGAGGAAGGGATCGATGCGAAAGGGCAACCCTCGAACCGAAGCAACGCCACAACCAAACCCAACCGGGCCTTATTTAGTTCTTAAATTTTATCCCAAATTTCACTATGCAACATGAAGATTTCCATGACATCAAAATATCGACACATACATAAAGTACTAAATATAGATAAAATCAAAAATTAATTGTATAATTTTATTATACTTTACGAGACAAATATTTTAAACCTAATTAATCAATGTTTGGACAATTATTTACAAATACAAACGAAATATTACAGTGGCGCTACGGTACCAAAATTGACGTCTAAACCCGGACCGGACTGGCTTTCCGATTCCTTCTCCGTGCTGTCTTTCTTTGGCGGCGCGGGTGGTGCGAAAGCGGAACGGACCGTCCGGATCGTCCAATTCAATGGACGTGCTAGCTCTTGTTGATTCCAATCCATAGCTGGTCAGAGTGGCGGCGTCGTACGATGCGAGTAGGAGTGGAATTCGTGTGCACCAGCTGCTGCTAGTAGGGTATCGACTTTTCTTAGAGATGATGATTGTGTGCGTTCAAATCTTCGTGGCAAGACGGGGCGGAGCCAACTCGCAGAGTCGTTCTCCCCTGAGCTCCGGCTTATACCCCCTTCTCCATTTCCCCTCCAGTCTGCAAGCAACGAAATCAAATTATAAGATATTCTCCTTGCATGCAGTTTAATATATCAATGATACAGCAGCAAATGCGAAAATGATAAGCATGCATTTGCATGATTCTTTGGATATTGCACCAAAATGGAACCCGGATTCACCAATGCAACAATCCTTAGATAATTTCAACCTTGTTATAACAGTAGCTGTGAATATGGATGCCAAATTGCCAACCTAATAGCACATCATAGTCAAGCTTAGTACCTGGTCCACCCAATCAGATCCATGAATTTCTGAGTGAACTCCAGAATTGTCTTTCTAAACAAAACGACTGCACCAATAGGAGAAACAAAGAACTACCATGTCACACGGTTGCCTGACTTTATCAAAATCATTATATCCTCGAATAGAATAATTATGGTTAAGACTATAAATGTAAATTAGAGTTAGCGGCACTGGCACATCACAGTTAGTAAGTGCAATAATCTAACGGCAGAAGGTATAGAAACAGCATCTGCTCTGCAACTGGTTGGACAGAGCCAAAATTTGCCATTGTCAGGGGTTGAGGTAGGCCCCACCTGTTAGTGACGTACCGATGGCAAATTTCACATCGCAAATTTTGAAAAGAGACAGGTCAAACTTGAAAGTTGAAACTTATGCATACACACACAAATCTGAAAAAAAATATAAACTATATTCTAATTTTTTGTAACTTAGAAATCTGGTATATCCATTGTCAAAAAAATAAAACAAGGATAATGAACAATCAATATAGGATACCAGAATAAATTAAAAGGCCTGGTAGCCATCACATGCAAAACAAAATAGTAACATGGTGCGGTTTTTCCTATGTACCTCCTGTCCCCTGGTCGGTGTTATGCCTCCAGCCCTGCACTAGCTTCAATTGCTAGTTCAATTCCCAGCGTGATCAAGCAGAACAGATTTTTGTCTGCACAAAGACATCTACCTGGGCCCTAACAATTAACCTCCTTAGTTCTTTGCAATATGACCATGTTCAAAGATCTTTCCTCAGGACCTTCACATGCTAATGGAAAGCACCCAGGTCAGTGAACCTACTTGTGGTGGCCAAGAAACTTGCAAATGCATACTAGCATCATTGGCAGAACAAATAACCTCAGCAGATGAGGCATCCACGTCTCTTTAGCCTGCATGTGTTTGTGCTTCAATATTCTCCAGTGTGGTGCAAATTTCACCAAGCTGAGGATGCTGAAAACCACCAGCGACAAACTCATGCACCTCCCCATCAAGCTCAATTGAGCTGCACCCTGGTATTTTCTTCATCTGCAGGCTGTTCATCTCCTTCCTCTCCCTGGCTAGACTGCCCCAGTCCTGCGTTTTTGCATACATGCTGGACAGCATCACCCTAGCCCAGGGGTCATCTGGATCCAACCTGCTGACTTCAGCTGCTGCAATCTCGCCAAGTTCCACATTGCTGTGAACTTTGCATGCATTCAAGAATGCACCCCAGATTACCTCATTAGGCTTCATCGGCATGGTCCTGATCATGCTGTAAGCCTCTTGCAATCTCCCGACTCGGCCAAGAAGATCAATGATACACCCATAGTGTTCAATTTTCGGTACAATTGCGTATTTCTCCTCCATGGAGTAGAAGCGGCGAAGGCCTTCATCTACGAGCCCACCATGCGCACAAGCATTTAGGACCCCAACAAGAGTAACATCATCAGGGAGAATACCATTATCTTGCATCATGTCAAACATCTGTAGAGCATCAGCAGCCCTACCGTGCATTGCCAGTCCACAAATCACCATTGTCCACGAGTACAGGTCCCTCTTCTCAAGTGCCTTCTCAAACACCTGAAGGGCCTTTTCAATGCTTCCACATTTGGCGTACATGTCTATCAAGGACCGGTCCAATGAGCGGTCATCATTCATTTGGTTCCTGTCAATGTAGGCATGGACCCAAATCCCAGTCTCCAAACAACCTGCACCTGCACAAGCAGCAAGGACAGTGCTCATTGTAGGTCCATTCGGACGCACTGGACATGAAGATGGCGATACCATCTGCCGAAACAATCCTAGTGCCTCCCTACATCGGCCAACGAGGCAATACCCGGCAATCATTGTGTTCCATGACACCACGTCCCTCCTTGGCATTGCGAGAAACAGCTCATATGCAGCGCCAACATTACTATGCCTGACATACTGATGCACCATGGCGTTCCATGAAACAGTACTCCTCAACGGCATCTCATCGAACACCCTCCGGGAAACGGAGAGCTCACCGCACTCCCCGTAGATCCTGATCAGTTCGGTGGATACGAACACATCCGGCACGATGCCGCTTGTCACTATGAGAGCATGAACCATCTTCCCAGGTTTCCTGGCCGCCGCAGAGGACGAGCCCACCCCGTGGCACGCGGCGAGCGCGACCGCCAGGGCCACGTTGTCCGGGAAGACGCCGTCCGCGAGCATGTCCCCGAACACGGCGAGCGCCTGGGCCGCCTGCCCGGACGCCGCGTGAGCCCGCGCCATGGCGGTGCGAGCGACGAGGCTCGGCCCGGGCATTTCGTCGAACAGGTCCCGCGCGTGCCGCGGCATGCCGAGCGCGGCGTACGCGGAGAGCAGCGCCGTGGGGAGGTGCGCCCCGGCGTGGAGGAGCCCTTCCTTGAAGAGGAGGCAGTGGATCGCCGAGGCCGTGAGGTGTGCCCTCGGCCCCGCCGCCGGCGTGAGAGACTTGATGAGGCGGAGCAGCGCGGCGGAGGAGAGCGCGAGCGGGTGCATGGTCGCTGCTGCCGGCGGCTGCGGGCCTCCCAGAACCACAGGTCCACATACAAACGCTTACAGCTGGCCCACCAATGCTACCGGAAAACCTATATGGGTTCCGGAATTTTTTTTCTAACATGGTTTCCATTGTCTGAGATTCGTGTATAACGAATAGAAGAGGATTGATGTAGAAGGGTCAGCTGACCATGGTCGAGAGATGCACATGGACAACTGTCTCCACGCGGCACATGCATGAATCGGACGGAAGTGGTTCCTTTTGATTTTGATCTTTGGATTCATTTTACTCTCAAACTATAAATCCTTTTTTGAATCCATTTGAATCACGGTCTTAGTTAGAATTTATGCAACAAAATAAGATCCATTTGAATATATTTTTTATTTTTTGTAGCTTTTTTAAAAATCAACATTTGTATTAAATTAGTTCAACATTTTATGAAAGAACTATTGAAATAGCTTTTCGAAATTGTTAATTATTAGGTTTGAATAAATATTGAATCTAGTCAACATTAGGAATGTACTACTTCAACACTTTTTACATGTTGTCTCAACATTTGTAATATATTATTTCAATATTTTTTTAAAAAATGTTGAATTAGTTTTCTAAGTGTTGAATCAATATTTTTGAAATGTTGAATTAGATTCACAAAAGTATTAAATCTGGTATCAAAACAGTTGGTAGCTAGTAAAATTTCGTGCCGGAACAAAACAAAATATTCGAATACAGCTATGTGCGCGACTTCTGTTTCCTACGAAATGGAAGAAGTTGGTACTGCAGAAGATGAGCTTGACTGATTAGTTGGACATTTTCTAGTCTTTGGTGGGCTTTAAAGTCAACATGCTTATATAGGTTCCGTGCGCTGTACAGAAGCCCCAATGCTACTACGATGACATGTCAGGTGGGCCTCTCGGGCTTAACCGTGGTCTCGCAGTCGGGCGGCTCGATGGCCCACTCGTCAGCCACACTTTCTACACCGTCCCGGGTGTCACGACAAGGGCAATGGTTTCTTTGGTTCTCCAACTCTGTATTTGCTCGCCATTGAACAATGGTGATCTGCATTATCTCATATAGGATATACTCATTGATGGAATGTGTTCCGCTCAGGTTCCTCGATGAGGAGAATGTAGGACTGAGCCCGCATCTGCCCAGGCGCATGGTCCTGTCGACACCTCTGGCTCACTGTATGTCTGTATGACCTGCCTTTTCCTATCCCTGATCTAGGATCTGTCAAATTGGTTATCAACGGGGACTTGATGGATTATGGATCGACGGGGAAACAGGCTCGTTATTCCTACAGTTCAGATGGAGAGAAGATCTGACAGGTCGGAACCGGGATTCCTAGTGGCGGAGGTGATGGAGCATATACTCAGCTCCTGGAACAATTGAGAGCTGTTCAGGTAAACAGAGAGTACGTGTAATAGAGTTGCAAATGAATTATAGCACTATAAAGCTAGAGCAGTAGCTAGAAAATGTCTGCAAACACGGCAGTTTGGTACTTTGGTTCGGTCGAGCGCCTGCGATCTGATTCAAGACTATTGTAAATCATGTTCTAGTTAATAGTTAATAAAGCTCTCTGTTTTGCCCCTTTTTCTTGAGTTACACAGTACAACAAGACGCTCACAACACGCACGCACACTCACTCTTACGAATACACGTACGCAAACCATACCCCTATGAGCACCTCCAAACGACTGGGTACCCGACAGATCTGGAGATTTTCGAAGTCACCAATGACGCCTCGTTGTTGACCGCTTACCACTTAACGCATAATGCAGGTAAATTCTGAGAAAATCTCAGAAAAAATGTGAGCACTAGAATATGAACACTGGTGGGTAGCGTCCCATTGGACCGCACTATCGCTGCGGGCCGAATCGCAGCTCTCTGTTTTGCTTTTGCCCGAAAAAAAAAAGCATCTGACAGACGGGCCGCGGGCCGATAGATTGGGCTGATGATAGGTGGGCTCCCTCCCTCATCAGTTGCGCCCAATGCGCACGGCAGGCCTGTCTGACATCGTTTACGGGCACGACAGGGCGTCGTCGGCGTCGACGACCCACGAGTCTGGTGACCGTGACCGCAGCAGCCATCAAATCCTACAGCCTATGGGGACAGGGGTCAGCGGTGGATGCTTCGGTGACGACTCGTTTCGGGACTGTTACATTGCATTGCAGCTGAATGCAAAATTTGCCGAGAAGAAACCGAGGAGATTGGAATATGGAGAAATGCTTTTGGGGCTGTTACTATTTGTAGAAGTTGTACATACCATTATCCCCGACACAACTAGACTACACACAACCTGATGAGTGATGACTTCTAGTACAGCACTGCCACAGCTCATACAAATTCGCAGCGTGTGCTTATACGAATTTAGCTCACAGATCCAGCACGAGCAGATATCCTACTCCAGTAATGGAGCTCAGCACTGATACAAGCATCATGTGATTGCAAGCTCCAACATTCGTCCCGGTTTAATCGACCTACTATGTTCTTGGTGAGTTCTTGTAGTCAACCATGAGGCACTTGTCTTTGACAGATGCCAGTACAAGCAGCAAACATTCAGGATGCGATGCTTCTCAGTCAAGATGTCAGCTCAATTCTGATGCAGGGCCGATTCATGAGACCTTGCGGCCGCCGGGGAGCTCGGAGAGCATCGTTTCGATTCTCCTGAGCTCGACCAGAACCTCCCGGGCATCGGGCCGGTCATCCTTGTCCGGCGCCACGCACCGGAACGCCAGCTCCGCCACGGCCTCGACGCTCGCCATCACGCCGGGGCCCTCCCCGAGCACCGGCGGGTCGACGACCTCCCTTAGCTCGCCGACCTGGATCTTGGCCACCACCCAGTCCGCCAGCGTCACGTCCCGCCGCTCCCTGCCCACGTCCACGGGCCTCAGCCCCGTGACGAGCTCCAGCACCACCACGCCCAAGCTGTACACGTCGCTCTTCTCGGTGAGCTGGAACGAGCGGTGGTAGTCCGGGTCCAGGTACCCCGGCGTGCCCTGCGGCGCGGTGCAGCACACGAGCTCGCGGGCGGCCCCCGTCGAGCACGCGTCCGGCGGCGCGAGGAGCCGGGAGAGGCCGAAGTCGCCGAGGCGGGCGCGCATGTCGGCCTCCACGAAGATGTTGGACGAGGTGACGTCGCGGTGCACGACGGCGGGCTTGACGCCGAAGTGGAGGTACTCGAGCGCCGACGCGATCTGGGCGGCCATGGCGAGGCGGGTCCGCCAGGGGATCGGCGGGGGCGGCGGCGCGCCCGCGGAGGCGCCGCTGCCGGCCCGGCGGTGGAGGTGGTACGAGAGGGTGCCGTTGGGGACGAAGTCGTAGACGAGGAGGAGCGCGCGGGGGTCGGCGCAGAAGCCGTGGAGGCGGACGAGGTGCGGGTGGCGGAGCGCGGAGAGGATGAGCACCTCGTTGCAGAAGGACTTGGTGATGGTGGCGGAGGCGGAGGGGAACGACGGCGACGGGGACGGCGGGACGTGGAGGCGCTTGACGGCGGCGGGGCGGCCGGCGGGCGGGAGGTACCCGAGGTACACGGTCCCGAACCCGCCGTCGCCGAGCTTGCGGCCCGCGTCGAAGCCAGCGGTGGCGGCGCGGAGCTGCTCGTAGGTGAAGGCCGGGCGGTGGTGCTGGAGCCCGTGCCGGCGAAGGAACGCCGCGGCGCGGGACGCCGCCGAGGAGGAGGACCCCGCCGCCGCCGCCGGCTCCCGCCCCACCGCGCCGCGGGAGCGGAATCGGCGGACGGCGATGGCGGCGCAGAGGTAGAGCAGGACCAGCGCGACGAGCGACGCGGCGACGGCGAGCGCGGCGGTGAGCGCGCTGCTGCTGCTGCTGCTCTTCCCGTGGTGCTGCTGCTGCTGCTGCGGCGGCGGCGGCGGCGGAGGGGGCGCGTGGTGGTGGCGGCACGCGGCCGGCGGCAAGAGGCAGGCGGCGGCGAGGAGGAGCAGGAGGCGGAGGAGATGCGGCCGCATTTGGGCGCCGCGAGCGATCCAGGCCCGCACGGGCGAAGCGAGATGCGCGAGGAGCCGAGGAGGAAAGGAGAAAAAAGAGATGCCGAGGTGCGGCCGCGCAAGGCAAGGCTACCACTCCACTGCACAGCGCAGCCGCAGCGTGAGACGCCTCTCGCTTTCACATCACATGGCCGGCGGGCCAGGCCGGCGAGTGCGACCGGGACCCTCTGCGGCTTTCCGTTCAGGGCTTCCGGCTTCAGGCTATCCTTGTTTCGAAATTGGGATGCCTCTCGCCTCGACATAAATCGCTTGAAATCCCATGGGTTTTTTTTTCTTTACAAAACTCTCGGGAAATTTGCTAACACCTTCTCTTTTTATAACTTGCACAGCTGAGATGTGTATCAAATTGGATAATAATTGAAATTGGGTAGTACTTGTCTCACACAGCTGAAATGAATTAAAATTAGATATCTTGATGTGTCTAAAATATCATATAACAATAAACAGAGAAAGTACTACTTTCCAAACAAATTTGTGTATGATGGTCTGAAATCGAAGATTGTAAGTTACGGCGAACGTATTTTGACTTTTGAGACTAGCTAGATTTAAGTTATGGCATCATGAGCTGGTATATTGGGGTTAGAATGATTTCAAATGTACACACATTGGTCAATCTGAAATAAGGAAAGCATGGTTTAACGAAGTAGTGTTTGATTCTACGGTTAAAATAAAGAACTCGTACCAAAATAAGTGTAACTTATATTTCATTGAAACATTTAAGTAAGTGTTTGTTGTGTGCACATCTTTGATCGTTGTTGTTCCTCGTTACCGTGACACCGCTGTCCAATACAAGGCCAAACGATATAAATCAGCACGTCATCGTAGGCAATGCTAACTACCATCCACTGACATTGCGACACTCCAACACCACAACACTCACTGCACAATGGCGAATCGAAAAGTCAACATGTCATCCTATGCTAACCACCATGCGGTTACAAAACCAACCGCATCGATACGTCGTCTGATGCAGCGCTGACCACCTTTCACTGCCGCTACACCGTGCAGGCACAAAACCAACCACTCGACACGCCATTCCATGGAGCGATGACCACCTTCCACCGCCACTCCACTGCACGGGCACAAAACCAACCATCTCGACATGCCATCCCATGCAGCGCTGACCACCCTCCACCGTCACTCCACCGCGCAGGCACAAAACCAACCACCTCGACACATCATCCCATGCAGCGCTGACCACCTTCCACCGTCACTCCACCGCGCAGGCACAAAACCAACCACCTCGACACGCCATCCCCATGCAGCGCTGACCACCTTCCACCGTCACTCCACCGCGCAGGCACAAAACCAACCACCTCGACACGCCATCCCCATGCAGCGCTGACCACCTTCCACCGTCACTCCACCGCGCAGGCAGAAAACCAACCGCCTCGATACGCCATCCCATACAGCGCTGACCACCTGCCACCGCGCAGGCACAAAACCAACCACCTTGACACGCCATCCCCATACAGTGCTGACCACCTTCCACCGTCACTCCACCGCGCAGGCACAAAACCAACCACCTCGACACGCCATCCTCATGCAGCGTTGACCACCTTCCACCGTCACTCCACCGGGCAGGCAGAAAACCAACCGCCTCGATACGCCATCCCATACAGCGCTGACCACCTTCCACCGCCATGTGGAACACAAAACCAAACTATCTTGATTTGACATTATATGCAAGGCTGACCATCTTTCTGCCACCTTGACACGACATAGAACCAAACTATCTCAACATGACATCATATGTAAGGCTTACCATCGTTTAACGCCGTTCCACAGTACAACACAAAATCAAACCACCTAGACATCATCCAATGCAGCATTAGAATATGAAACCGAACCACCCAAACACAACAATCTCCATATCGTCATCAGGTTCACATAAGTACAAACATATTGTTTTGATGTGTAAGTGTTCTTGCACCTTAATACGTGGAGCCACCACAGTTAGTACTCACTACCAGAGAACCTCACATCCGCACCGGTTGGGAACGGGCTTTAGCACCGGATTCCCAACCGGTGCTAAACTTCCGGTGCTAAAGGGTACCCCTTTAGCACCCCTTTAGCACCGGGTAGAATAACCGGTGCTAAAGGGGGCCTTTAGCACCGGTTCTAAACACCAACCGGTGCTAAAGGCCCTCCTACGCAGCGGGGATAGGACGGCCTTTAGCACCGGTTGGTGGTGCCTGGATTTTTTTTTGGTTACTTTCTACAACCGCCATGCATGTACGTTTATATATGTTTATATATGTATTATGATACGTATTCAAACATGTATTCAGCTGCCGTGCATGTAGTACTATATATTCATATTAGCATATATTATAATTTTGAACCGTATATATATTTGAACTGTATATATTTGAATTGTATATTACAAATTAAGAAATCCGACTAGAGGAACGACTTGACGGCACATCCTCCAGGGGGAGATGGAATTCTCCACGGGGATTAACGACATCGTCCCAAATCCATCCAATGAGTTGTTCTGCAATTGCGTCTATTCTCTCTTCATCGAGTCTATCTTCTTGCAGCCTCATCATCTATAATTTGCAAATAATTGGAAGTATTAATTCCATGGAATTGAAGACAACAAATGTGCAATTAATAAACATTTAATATAAAATAAATGCTTTACTTACAAATACAAATGTCCGTCTATATTTAAATAATCATTTATTATAAAACAAAGTGTTTTTCTTATTAATACAAACATAGTAATTATTAAATGAAGCCCTATATTTCTAAATAATCATTTGTTTTAAACCAAAGTGCCTTACTTATTAATTCAAATTTAATAATAATATTATTTATTATAAATGAATCCCATTATCAATAAAAGAACCCGTATATTTCTAAATAATATAATTTATTACAAAATCAATTGCTTTTTCTACAAAAATAGTAAATCTATCAAATTAAAATCTGAAAATGTGTTACATACCATAACATCATGGTGGGTCATCTTTTTCGTCGACCAATTGAGCATGTTATCACAAACATAATATGCACATAGATTATTTCCCGACCCCTGTTGGTGACACTGTCGATCAAAAAATAAAGTTAAGTAAAATTCATATAATAGGTTAGTGGAGACCTACACGTACAAATTACTTGCTTACCGGAAAGTCAGTCTTCCATGTGAGTGTTTCATGGATCATACCAGGGTTATCTTGACGAAATTGAATCCACGCCCTGTGAACCAAAAAGTTGTGTTAAATCATTGTGATTGTAAGGGCAGAATTGAGTTAAATGGGTAAATATATGTCACCTTGTAAACATGTCGATGATGTTCTGGTAAGCATATGTTGGCCTCTTCAACGAATCAAAGACGTGGACGATACCCCGGTCAGGACAAAATATGATTAAGATCCAGTGAAAACTGTATACATGTAGAATTATAATGAGAAATAAAATTGAACGGGAATAGTATGGAGTCCATAAAATTTTGTATAGGCACTATAAGTAGATACATGTATAGGTACTCACCCGAAGTTGTACGACAATAGTATGGAGTCGCAATAATTTTGTTTTTGGAGATACTTGTATAAATTTTGATATGTCTCCTCTGGATTGATCAAAATCATTTTTTCACTTATCCTTGTCAGGTCCATGTAACCAATGTCAAATATTCCTTCCCTCCGACATCTTTGAATCTCCATTCTGCATTGTTAAGCAATAAAGGGCACGTCAGCAAAGATTAAAGTTTTTTTCAAGTGTCAAATGTAAATGAGAACAAAGCACTTACAATACCCAACAGGCGACCAAAGACACGTCGATGGCGTCTTTGTGGTAGACCTCATATATATCCTTAAACTCCAACCAGATGGTTTCCTCGCCATTGAAAAAATCATGGTCCTTTACACGAACTCCAAACATGCACCTTTTGCTTCTTGATTGTTCTAGATACCACTGATGGAAACGACTCATCTTTGTTTGTAGCGTGCTCTCCATTTCTAGACCGACCAAAGCCTGGCCAAGCTTAAATGGCCACTTGATGTCTGTGCTCACAGGGATTTCTTTTTCTCCCGTGATTTCCTCTCTCGAGAGTCCTGTCTCGGCCATTTGTCGTTGCACATTCAGCTCGTACTCAGATGCCAACTGAGGCAACGACTCCTGAGGTTGGTTGCCGAGCTGAGCAACAGGTTTGGACGCCGCCACCTTCCTCTTCCCTTGAGATTTCAGTAATGATCGGTCATAGTCTGATACCTGTGCCCTCTTCTTTTGTCCCCTAGTCAAATTTTGGAGGAAGGATTTTGCCGTGGCGGGGTCAATCTTCGGCTCTGGTTGTTTTCTCGTGAAAAGTTGCCTCTTTACGTCTTCTTTTACAGAGGCATCGAGCTCTTCTTGAGTCAGGTCGTAAGCTTTTTTCGGTGGTGCATGCTTCTCTTTGACCATCCATGGCTTCTTCTGTGGTGGAGGGGCCAAGCTAGCCAGTTTAGAGCGCTTCTTTGGTTCAGGCTTCTGCCGCGGTGGAGACGGAGACTTCCGTCACGGAGGAGATGGAGACGGAGACGGGTTTGCGTCATGAGCTCCCAAAGAATCGTGATCCGGTGGACCTCTTGGAGACGGGGGATCTGAAGGAGACTTGGTGCTACCAGGTATGGCGATGTCTCGCTTGCTCCATAGAATGATCCCGTGAGAACACTCCCCGAGTTTTGTTTCTCCGTCACCTCCGACGATGTCAAGTTCCAAGTCATTCCACTGGTCAACGACTTGCTCCACCTCAACGGGTACGTAACCATGTGGAATCTCCATGCAATGCCATCTTTGACCTGGTTCCACTGGTTTGGTCATACCGTATGCGACCTAATAAAATAAGTAGAAAGGAATTTAGTAAATGAATAATATTTATGATGATATTTACGAAATATACAAACTAATGTCGCAGATGTACCACCACGGATATGTTCTTCTGGCTCACGACAAGCTC
The DNA here is from genome assembly GCA_033239725.1 of Echinochloa phyllopogon. Classification (NCBI taxonomy): domain Eukaryota; kingdom Viridiplantae; phylum Streptophyta; class Magnoliopsida; order Poales; family Poaceae; genus Echinochloa; species Echinochloa phyllopogon. The sequence goes on from BTCW01000018.1 coordinate 2,952,657, forward strand.
ACACGCGGTCCGTTGAGTTATTTCATCCACGGGGTAACGAACCGGTTCAGACTGAGGTGCGGGAATGTCTTCATGACCTTGTACATGCTCTGTGGAAGCGTGGCTGCTTCGATGTTGTGGAGGGCTAAGAAGGGCCGCATTAGGATCTTGGAGAGGTACATGCTCTGTGCTGGCGGTTCCTGTGGCTTGTATCTGCAGCAATGCTAACTTCATTCGCCGCTCCGTCTCTACCTCCATTTCCTGTATCTTTGAGCCCTGGGCGGCTACCGTTTCCTCTAGGTCCCTCACCCTGTGCTCATATTCCGCCTTCTTCCTCGAACGGCTCCTATAGGAGGCGGTGTCCTCTTTGAAACCTTTCTTCCATGGTACTATGCCTACGCCGCGCGTACGTCTAGGATGCTCCTTGTTTCCTAAGGCATAGGTTAGCTCATCTCTGTCTCTATCAGGAACAAATTCTCCCCTCTCAGATGCCTTAAGGATATTGATGAGACGTTGAGCTAGTTCTCGCAAGTCCTCACCAAAAACTAACGAGCCGTCGATCGGACTGAGGGTGCCTCCATGACCATAGTACCAATGCTTGGATCGTGTGGGCCAGTCATGTGTCGTTGGACGAATGCCTCTAGCAAATAGAGATTCTTCCATCTTCTCCCATTTCTCAATGCTCCCTTTATAACCTCCTGAACCCATTCTATGGGTGTACTTCCTATTACCGGCATTGTCAGCATTTCTAGCGGTCATACTTGACCCTTCTTCGGAGTTTTTGTACTCCAAGAATGATTCCCAAGCATCATGAGTGATGGTTGGATGCTTCGCTGGATCCGGTGCTTCTCCGGTAATGAGATAATTCTTGTACAATTTTTTCTTGTAATCCTGGAACAGAATTGCCATCTTTTTCATTGTCCAATCCTTCAGTTGCTCTTCATGACTGCTTGGCCATTCGAAAATTCCTTTTAAGTCCGCCCATAGCATCTCCTTCTCAGTATTGGGCAACACGTGAGGCTCAGTAGGGTCCGTGGATTTCCATTTTCTGATGCTAATGGGCACGCGCTCCCGTAGAACAACCCCGTACTGAGATATACATTTTCTGGCCACTTGTTTGGGCTCAACTGGCTCCCCATCGTCCTCCACTCGAGTGATGTGAAACTTCACATCCTTCACCTTCTTAGTGGCAGATCGTTTAGATTTCCTAGTTCCGGTTGTCGACGCAGAGGCGGGCTACATAAATTACATATTAACGATACAATATTAAATGAGATATATTGAGATACAATACATATTAAGTGAGATATATTGAGATATACAATACATATTAAATGAGATATATTGACACCTGACTAGACGTGGGCTCATTATTACTGCGTTCATCCACATTACGTTGTTCCACATTTTCGCTCCCTTGAGCAATACCCAGCACGTCTTCCATGTTTGGTTGCGGGTTATCTTCTGCATCGATACCAAATATTTGATTCAATAAGAACTGCTCATTATCCTCTAGCAAGGGTTCGCTAGGGTTGTTGTCCGCCATCTATAGGAATAAAAATAATTTGTAAGCAATAAATATAAATAAATATAGATATGAGGTTTAGGGTTAGGGCTAGGAGGTTTAGGGCTTGGGTTTCGGGGTTTAGGGTTTAGGGTTTGGGCTAGGGGGTTTAGGGTTTGGGTTTTGGGGTTTAGGGTTAGGGCTACGAAGGTTTGGGAACGCGATGCGTTTGGGTTCGCGAAGGAGCTCGGGCGACGAGTTTGGTTTCGCGATGGTGTTCGGGTGCACGATAGTTTTGCACATACAAAATATGCACATATACAAAATTATATATACAAAATTACATACAAAATTATATATACAAAATTACATACAAAATTATATATACAAAATTACATACAAATTTATATATACCAAATTACATACAAATTTATATATACCAAATTACATACAAAATTATATATACCAAATTACATACAAAATTATATATACCAAATTACATACAAAATTATATATAAGCATATAAATAATAAAAAATTATATATAACAAATGAAATAACAAATTAATTAACAAATGAAATAACAAATTAAATAACAAATTAAATAACAAAATTAAAAATCGATCGAGGGGCGACGGGTGCGGGCGACAGGCGGCCGTCGGTGGCAGAGGGTGCGGCCTCGGGCGAGGGGCGACGGACGACGGCGCGGCGGCACGGGCGAATGGCGGCGACGGGCCACGGGCGGCGCGGACGAGGGAGCGGGCGAGGGCGCGGACACGGCGGCGACGGGCCACGGGCGGCGCGGGCGAATGGCGGCGACGCGGGCGACGGGCGACGGTGGCGTGGGCGACGGGAAACGGCGGCGAGGGCGACCAGCGACGGGGAGCGGGACCGGCGGCGGAGGCGAGATGCGAGAAGTGAGGAGGGGAGGGGGCGCGGGCGGTTATATGGGGCGTGCTAAAGGCTCATTTGCACCGGGTCTTACTCTCACCCGGTGCTAATGAGTCTTTAGCACCGGGTGGAAACAGCACCCGGTGCTAATGAGTCTTTAGCACCGGATGTATTACACCCGATGCTAATGTGGTGCCCGGGGAGGCCACCACATTAGCACCGGGTGGAAACAACACTCGGTGCTAATGAGACTTTAGCACCGGGTGGAAGCACACCCGGTGCTAAAGAGGTGCCCAGGGCGGGAACTGAAATCCTGGGCACCTTTAGCACCGGGTGTTGGATCTACCCGGTGCTAAAGGGTTAGGATTTCAGTTGCCGCCATTTTTTCATCCAAATCGACAATTAGCACCGGGTCTTTTTTCTATTTCTATTACTTTACTTTATTCGTAAATAAATAAAACAAAGCTCTTTAAAATTGTTAGAAAATTCTTGAAAAACAGTAGGAGTTACTAGAAAATATTAGAAGTTAATATAAAATCCTAGAAAATCATAGGAATTACCATTTGCTTTCATTTTCTAGTAATTATTAAATTAAGCTCTTTATTTCTAAATAATAATTTTGTAGACAACAAAGCCCTTTAAAATTATTAGAAAATTCTAGAAAACAGTGGGAGTTACTAGAAAAAATTATTAGAAAATAATAGAAAATTCCAAAAAATCGTAGGAATTAACATTTCTATAAATTATATATAAATATGAATTTCTGGAACATTGTGCAATTAAATTACACGTCATCATCGTTTACTCGGACACTAATAAACTTCCTCTTTACGAATGTTCCTTGATTGTGATCACGCCGTAGATAGGGTGTCTCCTCCGCCGCTAACAGGATGCTTGGGTCAGCAGCCATCGAGAATGGAGGCAGCCCATCGAGCATATCATAATCTTCATCCGTCTTGTCATCAACTCCTACGATTTTTCTTTTTCCAGGAAGAACAATACGACGCTTTGGCTCGTCTTGTGGTGGGTCCAATTGCTTACCCAACTCTTTCTTATCCGCCCCTTTCTTTGGTCTGCTAGCCATGTCCTTTACATAAAAAACTTATGTCATAATATTGAAGAAGGATGGTGGAAATATCATCTCAAAGCTGACAAGACATTGCACCACGTCGTTCTGTAGCTGAACTAAATGGTCTGGATTGATCACCTTCTGAGAAATTGCATTGAGGAATGCACATAGCTTCACAATGGCTTTCCGCACATTAACGGGTAGCACACCCCTGAGTATGACGGGAAGCAGCTGTGTCATCAACACATGACAGTCGTGAGACTTGAGGTTTGTGAACTTGTTATCTTTCATATTTATTATTCCCTTAATATTGGAGGAGTAGCCCGACGGAACCTTGATACTGTTCAAGCATTCAAACATGCTTGCCTTCTCTTCTTTGCTGAGAGTGAAGCTGGCAGGACGCAAGTACTGGCGTCCGTTGTCTCTCTTTTCTGGATGTAGATCATTCCGTTGTTTCAATCGTTTCAGCTCTTGTCGTGCTTCCAGTGTATCTTTTGGCTTCCCATAAGTACCCAGGAAGCTTATCAAGTTCACGCAAAGATTCTTCGTCAGATGCATCACATCAATCGCGTTACGGACCTCTAAATATTGTCAATAAGGTAGCTCCCAAAAGATAGACTTTTTCTTCCACATCGCGACACGACCATCCTCGACAGTCGGAACAGGCTGGCTTCCGTCTCCCTTTCTAAACACCACTTGTAGGTCCTTTAACATATCAAATACATCTTGTCCACTCCGGTGTCTTGGCTTTGTATGGTGGTCCGCATTCCCGCCAAAATGCGGGCATTTTTTTCGTAGCTCATGCTTCGTAGGAAGAAATCGACGATGATCCATGTAAACAACCTTCATACAATGTTTCAAATACATGCTTTCGGTTTCCTCTAAACAATGAGTGAATGCTTTATATCCTTTGTTTGATTGTCCTGATAGGTTACTTAGTGCAGGACAGTCATTGATGTTTATGAAAAGCAGTGCTCGAATATCAAACTGCTCCTGCTTGTACTCATCCCACATGCTAACACCTTCTTCCTTCCATAGCTGCAAAAGTTCATCAACCAATGGTCTTAGGTAGACATCAATGTCGTTGCCAGGTTGCTTTGGCCCTTGAATAAGCACTGGCATCGTAATGAACTTTCGCTTCATGCAGAGCCAAGGGGGTAGGTTGTAGATACACAAAGTCACAGGCCAAGTGCTATGACTACTGCTCATTTCACCAAAAGGGTTCATGCCATCAGTACTTAAACCAAGCCTCACATTCCTCGCATCAGCATCAAACTCTGGGAATGCTCTGTCGATGTTCCTCCACTGGGATCCATCAGCGGGGTGTCTCAACATACCATCCTGCTTACGTTCTTCTTTGTGCCATCGCATTAGTTTGGCATGCTCTTTGTTCCTGAACAAACGCTTCAGATGGGGTATCAGAGGAAAATACCACGTCACCTTCGCAACAATTTTTTTCTTACAACGCTCCCAACAACCTCACCAGGGTCATCCCGCCTTATCTTGTATCGTGCGCAACTGCAAACTGGACAACAATCCAAGTGTTCGTATTGTCCGCGATAGAGGATACAGTCATTTGGACACGCATGTATCTTCTGCACCTCCAAACCGAGAGGGCAAACAACCCATTTTGATTCATACGTTGCCGATGGCAATTCGTTACCCTTGGGCAGAATCTTCTTTACGAGTTTCAGTAGCACATCGAAACCCTTATCAGTAACGCCATTTGCTGCCTTCCACTGCAGAAATTCAAGTGTACTACCCAACTTCGTAAGCCCCTCTTTGCAATCTGGGTACAAGTCAGTTTTGTGGTCCCGCAACATGGGTTGTATCTTTTTCAGTTCCTTATCATTGCCCAAGTCTTTCTCAACATCACGCAACATTTGCCCAAGTCCATCATTAGGGTCATCTTCCTGAGCAGCATCTTCATGATCGGCATCACCCACTGCAGCATCTGCAAAGGCCCCGTAGTATTCAGCCAATACCGGAATGTCGTTATCCACCTCGTCTTCTTCATCTTCATCCATTAGAATTCCTCTTTCACCATGCTTCGTCCAAACAGAATAACTGCTCATAAAACCGTGCCTCATCAAATGCACCTGAAGAGCTCCTCTTTGTTTGTACAATTGAATATTTCGACAATTAGTGCATGGGCAGAACACGAAACCTGACGGCGTCCTGTTGGCCTCGGCGACATCGAGAAACCCCTTCAGGCCATCACGAAACGCCATATCGTGATTGTCCCCGTACATCCATTGCCTATTCATCTGCATTAGTAACCAATAACAATTATTTGTATAATTTAATATATAATATAATACAAAGGTAATATATAAGACAATACAAATTTAATATATAAATAACTAATAAATACAATACATAAGCTCCATTTCTAAACATATAATAGATTACAAAGTTAATACATAAGACAATACAAACTAAACACATTTCTAAAACTATAATTAATTTATTCATTTTCTAAAATCAAATATACTTCCATTAAAAAATAATTAACTATTCCAACTTTAAATAAATAACTAATAAATACAATACATAAGCTCTCACTTTCCACTATGAACACAAGCTCTCTCTCTCCACCATGAACACAAGCTCTCTCTCCACCATGAACACGAGCTCTCTCTCCATTTTGATTAACAAATTTCTCTATTTCTAAAGCATATAAACAATACAAGCTAATAAAGAACATAAGAGAATGAAAGAATGTACCTTGTAGTGCCCCTTGGATGAGTGAAATCTTCACAAATTTTGAAAAAAAAATTGGCAGCACCTCCCATATCCCGAGCACAACATGAACACAGCTCCAAGTGTTGATGCTGGCTCGGACGAGGTGAGGGAAGGAATTATATACGAGTACATTAGCACCGGGTCTTGCGACGACCCGGTGCTACTGCTCTCGCATTGGCACCGGTTGCAGCCAGCAACCGGTGCTAAAGGGCCTTGGGCACATTAGCACCGGTTGCTGGCTACAACCGGTGCGAATGTGAGCACATTAGCACCGGGTCGTCGGAAGACCCGGTGCTAATGTGCTCACCCTGCCATCCCTGCGCGCCGCCCCCGCTCATAGCCGTTGGACCCGGTGCTGATGCACCCTTAGCACCGAGTCCAAAATGTGCCGCGGCCTATGAGGGGGGCGGATGTGAGGTTCTCTGGTAGTGACTATTACCACTGATACCTACTGCTCTAGAACCACCGATAATACCTACGTATCATGGTTCTTTGACTAAACCATTCTTTCTTGGTTTAACCTTTTTTAAAAATATATTTATATAGAAATTGATATTTCGAGTTACTTTTGTAACTTTTTTGAAAAAAGGCTTGAATTTCTTCTAAAAGGGTTCAAATTCTAGTGTGAAAAGTTGAAATAAGCTCTACATTCTTAAAATGAAATAAGTTCTAGACATCCTTAAAAATGAAAAACCCTTAGTTCTGCCCAATAGTCCGTCCTTTTTTTCACTTCCGGCAAGGAAATTACTCCCCTCTATGCCACTGGTTGGGTGAGAGGGGCCATTGATGTGGACGTTTAACAGAAAAGCGAGATATATAGTAGATTAGTAGATATATAGCGAGTACACTTAGGGTCAACTCTTCAGCTCTAACTCGGCGACGCAGGCGGCACCCGTCGCCGTAGTGGGCAGCGCAATACGGCGTGCAGCACAGCCAAGGGCGGCGAGGCAGGCGGGCGGGCGGGCGTGACGTGACTGGCTTTGCCGCCGCTGCCGCTTTAAGCGCCGCCGCATGTTCGCCGACGGCGACCCGAGAGCCATCATCGATCAACAGCTGACTCTCGACGAGATGCAAAATGCATTGCAAGTTTGCAACGCGAAGGACCTGCTGGATTTTTTTTAATTATTAAATTGTTAGGCGCGGATTAGAGGGGCGATTAGCTGTTTGTGATGGTCAAGTCATCGTAATAATAGTAGTACTAGCGGCACAGGCAGAATAGGAGAGTGCTTGTATAAAAGACTGGATGGAAGACTGAAGAGTAGATGACACGCACCGGACAGGCTGGCCTCCGTGGATGGATAATTTATGGCGTTCCGTGCCAAAGCTTTCTTTGACTGGGACTGGTGCTCGGGTAGTCGGCCGGCATGTTGCGTTGACCGGCTCTAGGTTTCTGGTCCAGGTCCAGCGTAGGCTATAGTTTTTCTCTTTCCTATTTTAATGTCCGTTTGCAATTTGCATCCATTTTATTTCTTTTCTAGCAAGAGAAAATATTTCCATTCCGAATCCAACTACTGGCGATCTGGCAAAGGCGAGAGACCGAGACGCCTGGTCTGGTCTGGTCTGGTCTACCAAAGTTGCAGCAACAGCCGCTGAAAAAACCTCGGCGTGCTTCCAAATCCCAGCTGTTTCTGCAGTTTTGCAAATGCTGCTGATCCAGTCGGGAGTCGGCGTGCTATTCTTTTGGCGCACAGCACAGCGAAAGGGAAAGGGAAAACGAATGGGAAGAGAGGAGAATGGAAGGCAACGGCGGCCAGGGCACACGCTTTGCGACGACGCGGATTCGGATCGTTCCATCTCGGTCGCAAAGCAAAAGAGGCAAAGAGCAAGGACCTGACCAGCACGAGTAGGAACGATGACGATACCTTTTCAAAAAAAAAACAAAAGGAGCGATGGCGATTCCATCTAGAAGTTGGAGCACAGAGATCCCATGCATACGGATCCACGCAAGTTTCGCATTCAGGAGTTCAGTTCAGGACCCATTTGTTGTCAGAAATTAGGTAGGTTCTTGGCCAATGCCTAGAATTGGTGCTGAAGCAGAACCGTCTGCGTATCCGTCTTCAGAAAGCTGATTCATTCCATTCCTCATCAAACGGATGCATGATGCATCCGATCCGATCCGATGACACAGCATGCCAAAAGAATGATCCAAAATACTCGTCCTCCCAGCGCGACGTATTTCATTTTCAGCGGTTCATGGCTGCAGGCTTGCAGCATTCCTTTATGATTGTATCCATATATATCTATCCATGCTATCGACACTGTATGATGATATATAAGTTTTTTTTTTAAAAAAATACACATTCCTCGCTCAAAGGTCAAAGTCAGAAGGTTCAAAATATATTGATTCGAATATATATACTGGCAGAATCCAACTGGTGAAGAAATGAGCCGCATGATGAGTCTGCATAGATTAGATCATCCCTCCAAGAACCAATATAAATACACGAATCAGGGTCAAACTCTCATCTACAAATCAATGAAACATCTCTCCACATTTCACACGATCAATCTCCGCTGGCTTAAGCTACTATAGCGCTTTGTACATGTGCAACAACGAGACCCCTGATGGAGGCACAAGGTTAGCAGTGGTTACCCGTGGTACCCGGTGTAACTGCAGAGCTAGCATGAGTTGATCGTCTGATGTATGGGCGTCGGTATGCACAGCACAATCCATCAAAACTCAAGGCACTTTCTTCACCAGAAGATTATAATCTATGAACCATATGGCCATGGAAATGTTTTCACCACTGAAATTTACAGCAGAAAAGAAGAATGGTCAGTTGGCGAGTTGTAGCAATAACACGTTCAGTAGTAGATCACAATATGGTCGACGATTCTAATTAACAAGCGACTGTACACTAAACCAAAGAGAAACCTGTTAAGAGATGGTTTCTATATAAAGATTTCTTCAGATGGCCAAATCGGATTACAAACAGTTAAAAATCACATCTCTGGACTACAATATTACAACTAGATATCTGTATGAATCAGATTGTTTTGATTGAACGAAGATTCAGCAGATGATCTACCATGCAGGAGTGCAGAACACAGGATAGTTACTACTAACTGATCATTATGCATCACAAACCCAACATGAGCATATATGGAACCAACAATGCATTATCTTAGACACTGTATTCTGTTTCTCACTGACAGAATAATAACACATTATTTAAACGAAAACAAACCATCTTTGCTTCTCCGTACACTAATTGGAGGGAAAATGTCTGCTGCACTCAACACCATTAAACATGAATAGTTTCTGGTCATGCTAAGTCAGGGCATGCAATCCTTGATATGCAAAATCTCAGACATGCACTGGTTTCTTCCTTGCTCTTTCAATTCTCAAGAAATAAGGCTAGCGTCAAGCATACGACCAGATGGATGGAAGGATTCCAGAACAGCTATAGTACAATGTGCTGATAATTAAGTAGGTTGAGCCATAGCGGATGTCCAGGGAAACTAGACCTAAATAATCTCTTTCTTAGCACTTGCTATCTATGCAGGATTGGCTTATGGAAGAAAGAAGCAACGATTTTTGGCACAGGGACCTTTCATACAAGTTCATTAAAGAAGATGCCACACCATTGTAAATTTAGTTGTACGGATATTCACTCTCAGAAAGTCAGAACCAAAGTCTTTAAAGAAGGTGATTGACATCATGAAAGCATAGGCCAACTAAGATAGCACAGATATCATGACCCGGGTGGTTGCTTGCTAAATTTAGTAATTGATTTTAAGGCCTGCACAACTTGAAAATATTCAATTGCTTAATTGCTTAGCAGTTAGGAATGCATTAATAATATGGGAACAGGGGGTGGTTGTTGGTTAAAAGAAACAGAGAGAACGGCTGCAAATTCAAAAATCACAACAGGATGATCGTGCTTCAACAACTAACCAAGTCAGACTCCATAAGACCAAAATGATAGCAACTATCTTTAATTTTCACTACAAAGCAAGCAATCTAGTTGTAAACGAAACAGACGGTTAGAAATGGTGAAAATAAGGAACGGTTAACTCACCTTTTGAGGACTCCTGGACGAGCACAATATGCATAGCTGCATTGTTCGGTGGGAGTTGCAGACGGAGAGGAGTGAGCTTCCCGTTGATAGGGCTGCGTGTGCATATAATGATGTCATCCAGACCCGTCTCCTCCTGCAACTTGTGGGCGAGCTCCTCCAAGTTGCTGCCATTAAATGTAAACGAGTGTCCTTCTGTGCCATCATCCACGTTGCCCAGATCATCTGCAATGTGGTAATGAATGGCACGTCCTTCCACCTTGTGCAAGGGGGCGGAGAAAGAATCCGAGGACTGGAAATATGATAAAAATCAATGTCAACTCTTATTCTGAACAAACTAAAAGCTTAGAAGTAATATGGCATAGAAGAAAGAAATTCTGAAAAATCAAAGATCAATTGTAATGCTACGCAGTTCAAGCCCATTGCACAAGACTATAGGCTAACCAAAGTGAATTTGCATATGATGGTTTGACAACATCAGGAAACTAACCGAACCAATTCAATAAGCAGCTAAGCATCATCATGGAATATATGATGCAGGTATGTTTGCTATTGTGATACACACACACACAAAAAAGAACAGGTCTGATGAAAGATTCAAGATGCGCAAAAAAAATACATAATGCACATTGCTTGTAGTTTTGACAACAGTTTAGAGGAATTTAAGAATCTAGCCTGTGGAAGATATGGATCCTACAAAGTCGAAAGTGAAAAATTCTATCCATGGATCCATAGCTATCGCGGCGGTGTCTTGTGAGAAGCGCATTCCCCCCATCATGATTAGCATTTCAAAATCACCACAATTAAGAAGTTCTCGAAAATCCCAAATGCATTTCAGTCTGCCAAGCAAACCGATAAGCACAGCGGAACGATGCAGAGTCAATTCCTTTGTCGAGACGGCATCACAACCAATGGTAGGTACACGCTGCGACCGCGAGGGACAGCACAGGGCGATTTAATCAACGGAAAAGAGAGCAATCTGGCCACTGACCTCGAGCTTGGCGAGCCTGGGCCCCGGCCGCGGCTCGGCCGCCTCGGGCTCCAGCGGTGGCGGTGGCGCGGCGTACGACTTGGAGGGCCGGTGGTGCCCCTTTTGCGTCGGCGGCGGGTCCCTGAGCTGCGGCGCGGGCGGCGGGTCCGGCATCCTGATGGGCGCGGAGTCCGCGCGCTCGGGCGCCGGCGTGAGCACCTGCACGACCTCGACGTCCCAGAGCACCCAGTCCTGCGTGGCGGTGCGGTGCGGCACGTCGTGCGTGACGGAGTTCCTCCACGGCGGCAGCCCCCCGTTGGCGCGGAGGAAGTGGCCGTACCGGGTCTTGAGGCGCGTCTGGAAGCCGTCCCGCGCGGGCTCCCACTCCACCGACGAGTCCGGGCGCGCGGGCGCCGTCTGCAGCACCTTGCGCCCCGTCATGCCGAGCAGGAACGGCTCGTTGGAGGCGGTGAGGTAGCGGCCGTAGCGGCTGCGCAGGCGGACGACGCCGGGGACCTGCGGGACGGCCTCGACGGTCCAGCGCGCGTTCGGGGACGCGCCGTTGCGGTCCTGCGTGACGTGCACCTCGTCCTCGTCCGCGTACAGGAACTTGTCGTGGTGGCTCTTGAGCCGCACCACCTTGGCCCGCGAGAACAGCTCCATCGAGACACGACGGAGGGGCGGGCGGAGGGTGGAGTCGCGGCGGCCGGCGAGGAGGAGGAAGAGGATGAGGAGGGAGGACGGGTAGGTTGCTTGCTTGCTTGCTTGGTGATTTGGGCCGGCGGCGTGTTAAGAGGATGAAGAGAAGACGCACGCGGGAGAGGAGGTGTCGCTGCGTGTGGGGCCCGGCAGGGGGGCGAGGGGCGGGGGGTTTTGACCTGATGGGTCGGGTGCCGAGCTGGCGGTTCGCGGAAATGGGGGCGCGCGGGATTTCGTTTACCGCGCGGTTGCCCGCTCGCCCGGGGCTCCGACGACCTCTGTGTTTGCTAAGCTCGGAAGTTTTTTTTTCTCTTCTATTTGGGTTTCCTGTTGGTTTCTTCGGCGCGTTTGTTCGGTTCCACGCGGTAGCTGTCGCTGTCGTTTGGGTCGTCGTGCAGGGAGAGGGGAGGCGCGCCGCGCCGGAGGGGATTGGGAACGGGATCGCGGGACGGGGGCACGTGACCCGTGCCGTGACAATCCTTTGATGCGGCGCCTGCCAAAGTTTGGTTTGACCTGGAGCTCAAGATGCCGAGATCCACCCCCGCCCGTGGGCGGTGGGCCTGACGGGAACACGGCCCGCGTTAGGGATGAAAACGATCGTTTCCGATCGGAAGAAGGCTCCACCACTTTCACTTTCACATTTTCTCGTCGAAAACGAAAGCGATGCGATACCGTCGGAAACGAGAACGACAGCGGTATTCCGATACTTTCGAAAACGAAAATATACGGTCGAGAACACATCGATAACGATCGAAATCCATCGAAACGATATTTAAAAACGATAAATACGTCAAACCCTAGAGCATAAGGCTAGCCAAATAGCTTGACAATTGTCATATCTTGTACCAATGTAGCGGCGATTTAAATCCAAATATCCAATCAATCCATAACAATGAAGACATAGTCGTATACTCGCATACATGATAGTCGCATACGGCAGACATGACATAGTATCATAAATGATCTAATAATCATTAACTAAGTTTTAAGTTTGAATTAAACATAGCATAGAATATAAATATAGGAGAAGGTGTTCACTCCTTCAGGCTGCTAGCTGCCTACAGGTGAATGTCAGGCATGTCATCATCATCACCTGCCACATCATCGCCATCTCCCACTTCTGAAAATTCATCCTACAATTTGTTATGGACAAATGTTTTAGTACTTGTACAAAACTAAGCTGTGTTATTTTATGGCAGTAAGTATAGCACATGTTTTGTATCTCTCAGTTGAGAAGCCAATAAGGTAAAAGAAGAAAGTACCTCAAGCATCTGATTATTTTTAATGGCATCAAGAATCTGAAGATCATTGGGCAGCGAAGAAATATTCTTAGAACCTGAAAAATAAAAGACAATAGAGGCTATCAGTATAAACTCTCACCCATTGTACACTTTTAACCAACTATTAGTTTGAACTCTCACCTCGTCTAGTTGCAGTTATCCAATCCTTAGTGCAAACAAGTGCCAGGATCAAGGCGAGTGCGATATGTATCGACGACACGGCCACCAGCACTAAATGCAGATTCACTAGCAACGGTGGACACTTGCATTGCCAACACATCACGAGCAAGTGCATAGAGAATTGGATACTCTTTCTGATGAAGTTTCCACCATGACAAGATATCAAATGTATTCTGATCAGCTTTGGAAGTCTTCGTTGGTGGTTCCGACAAGTATTTATCCAATGCATTCAATTATCCATCACCACCACTATATGTATTGCCATCAAATAGTACCATATCAATCTCAGTTTCTACACTGCTGCTCATAAACTGATCCATGGCTGATGTTGTTGTACTGCTCTTTGAAGAAGAAGAAGAAGAAGAAGAAGAAGAAGAAGGTGCAGCAGATACATAGCATTGATACATCTTCCTTAGGACACCATTAAATTTGTCAAGTTCATCCTGATAGGTATTCCTATAGATCTTTCTCAAGTAAAATTCTACAATTTTTCTCTTGAACCTTGGATCAAGAACATTTGCTACAGCAAGTGCAACATTGGATTTCTTCCAGTACTTATCAAACTTGATACTCATAGCAGTTGCCATTGCACAAATGGACAGATCACTACTAAGGCACCAATCCGATAGCAACATCTTAATCTCACAAAAACCTCTAAAAAATAGATTTGTTGTTGGATATGAAGTACCAGAAAAGATCTCACTAAGCTCATAGAACTTTTTCAAGAAGGGAAGAAGAATGTGAGCCTTGTCCCACTCCTGAGCTAAAGGAGCAATAGCACCATACTTGCTGCGATCAATGGAAGTGAGCCTCTCAAAAGAAGCTTTGTAGTAAAGAGCATCCCTCAACATTAGATAAGTTGAATTCCACCTTGTACTGACATCAAGTGATAGAGAAGGCTTTGTGTCCAATCCACATTCTGCAGCACACTTTAGGAACACCTCCCACTGCAATGGAGACCCCTTAACAGCAAGTACAAATGCTCTAACCTTTTCAGTTGCAGAGGCAATCACACGCATACCATCTTTAACAACCAGATTAAGGATGTGATTGGCACATCGCACATGGAAAAATAGTCCATCGCATACTAACTGACTATGCTTCTTGAGTTCTGCAATTAGATCCTTAACAGCAACTTCATTTGCAGATGCATTATCCAAAGTCAAGGAAAACATCTTTTTCTCCACATACCATTTCAGAAGACAAGAACTAACAGTATAAGATAACCTCTCACCAGTATGTCGCCCTTCAACATGGAAGAAATTGATAATTCTTTTCTGAATTTTCCAGTCATCATCAATCCAATGAAGAGTGACACACATGTAGCCCTTATTCTGGTTGGATGTCCACATGTCCATAGTTGCACTAAAGCGACTTCCAATAGTCTTGAAGTATTCATACAAGTTATCCTTTGCAGCCAAATAATACTCCATTATTTCCTTTCTAACAGTAACACGAGACTTGAGAGGATAGTTTGGACGCATGGATTTGACCCATTCTTGAAACAATTCATGCTCAACCATATTGAAAGGATACTCATGAACAATCATTGCCTCGTGGAACTTCTTCAAGCTGGCTTCCTGATTATACTTGTAAGGATGAACGATAGCAATACCCTTCTCATTATCTTTCTTTGTTGTGAGTTGTGTTTGTCCTTTCTTTATGCTGTGCCAATTTCTAAGATGGGTCCAAAATCCAGTTGTTCCAAATCTGCTCTCGGCTCTATGCTTGCTAGTCTTGGTTTTACACCCTTTAAAATTGCACTTTGCCCAAACCTGCTCTTCCTGCTTGCCATCCACCTCTACCATCACTATATACTTGGTGAAGTATTTCCACACTTCAGATGTGCTCACCTTTGTTCTCTTGGCAGCAGGTCGGTCTTCATCCTCGTCATCGCCATCACTACTGTCCACATGAACAGGGTCGTCATCACCACCATGTCTCGGTGTGCCACCAGCACCATCACCTGCTGTTGCTTCACGTGGCACTAAACTTCTTTCAGATGCAGGTGTTAATGATGCTGAAGCAGGTGCTGCCGATGAAGCAGCAGCCACACTAGTACCTATCCAACAAATGAAATTATCTTATTTCAAATTGTAACCAAGCTCTAGATCAGGTTATCACACAAAGCTAGCGTTGAAATTATCTTCTACTGGTCCATGACCGTGCACCAACAACTACCAGGAAACGAATTAACTTTGCCCTATTGCTCTTACGTCTTACAACTACAAGCTTACCTGATGCTGCTGGCAAGGTCTGAGATCCAGGAAATTCACCAGGCGGAGGTGGTGGTTCCATCAGTCGTCGTCGGGATGACGCATCTCCAACCGGTGCCATCGTTGATGAGTGAATGCACAGAGACAGAGGCAAAGAGCCGCGGAGGCGGAGTGAGGGGAATGGAGACTGGCAGTGGCAGACTGCGCGGAGCCGCGGACTGCCGAAGTGCCGATTTAATGGACCCAGAGTCCCGGACTTGGGAGAGCAAACGACACTCTAGGGTTTGGCCGTTTGGGGGAGTGCATTCGTCGCTCGTCGGTCGTGTACCCGTCGTTACCTCGTCCAGTCGTGAGTCGTCCGGGGGTCTGTGCATGCATTCAAAGTCATAAAGTCACGCGTGCGGCCGTGGGCATCAATGCATGGGCCAACTTGGGCCGATCAGGATTCAGGAAACAGGAACAGCTGAAGAATGAAGAGTCATATACTCATATGGCCCATAATTCGGTATTACCGACGGTATAATATCGGATAAATACGGTATTTCTCGAAAACGATCGGAAGAGCTCTAAATCGTTTTCGTTTTCGTTATCGAATTTTTTTACCACTTTCGTTATCGTTTTTTCGGTTACCGATATCGTTTTCGATTTCCCCTCGAAACCGGTAAAATTTTGAAAACGATTCCCGGTAACCGGGAATTACCGTTTTCGTTTTCATCCCTAGCCCGCGTGCTGCTCGAAGCCTCGGATATTCAGCGGGCGGGGCCGGGGGCGGCAGCCGTGCACTCAACAATTACGCGGTGTGTTAACACCAAAATTTAGCACCAGGAAGAGGCTGACGTGTGGGCCGGATTTGATGGAAGGATACCATTCGGCTAAGGGGCTTTCTCTGAAGTATTCGGCAATAACGCTCTGCGGTCGGGAACGCGTCGTCATTCGGCAGAGGCATAGTTCCGCAGGTAAAAGCGGTAGCATTCGGGAAGGCGTGATGACGTGGAAAAACATAAGGAAAAGGCCGGTTCGAACAAGGAACGCAATATGGGCACGAAGATTCGTCATTTATTTTTAGAAACAAGTATTGTAGTCGTGTCCGACTAGGAGTTGTATCAAGACCTGGGTATAAATATAAACCCATGGCAGCTGTAATAAACAATCGAATCAATCATACAACAAACCGGCCCCGTGCCAACATCGAGTCCTTTAGTCGAGTCGTCGAGTTCTTCGAGAGGAGTCATCGATCCGTCGACCTCCGTAAGTACCGGCAACCCTGCATCATGCCTAGTATCATGCGGTGGATTTAGGCCTTGGTTCAGGAAGGTTCCATTGCTAGATCATGAGCCATGCGGTGGGCTAAGTTTTAGCTTGGAACAAGTTATCGGCTCTATTGGATTTTGGCAAGATCTGATAGATTCATTAAGTTACCATGTGTTGCTCTGGATTTTACCTTCGTGTTCGATTCATTACAACACTCCTTTGCCCAGTCTAGGTTGATTAGAATCGGCTCCAGCTCACGATGCTCTGCTTTTCATAGCCGAATTCGAAGTCAATCTAGATTGCCACGTGTTGCGGGTTCAGGCTCGTTGGTCTTGTGTAGATCTTGACAGAACCGGGTATCATGCGGTAGATGCAGGTTTTTGGGTCGTCTTAGAGCTAATCATCCGGTAGATTAGAATTCGATTCGATCTGATAGATCTATCATCATCGACGAAGCATGTTCCTTCTCCACGGAACCCGATTCGGCTATGTAGCTGAATTCGGCAGTATCGTCACGAGTGAAACACGTCCACGGTTTTGTTTTTAAATAAAGAATGCTTTTAGCCTTCCATGTTTAAGGCGTATCATGCGGTGGATTGCCCTATTCTTGGTTGGTGGTGTGATTTCAAGCAAGTCGTATCATGCGGTGGATTAACTTGTTTGTTTTCATGCCTGACGGGTTGGAAAGTACCTAGACATGCGGTAGACTAGTGCTTTTAATCTATGCATTCTTGTTTATTATGAAATTATGGTCATGCTTTCGCCCTTTTATTCATCTATCATGCTTTGTTTCTCGTTAATCGGCTATGAGTATGCGTTACAATGTTCATTCGGCTGAAAGCCGACCTTTCGTCATGCTTACGTCACGCATTCGGCAGTGCGCTCCCTGCGTGCCTTGCCGATTGCCGAATGAGGCTTTAACTGCCGACAGATAGCTTCTCTGTAGCTATGTGTCGTTCGAAACTGGCTCCGTAGCCGCAAATATGGAACTGACTGGTATTGCCCGGTACGTTCCAGGTGTTATCTAAACATCTTTTCTCCCTTTGTCAGTTTCAGGAAAATTGACTGGCACGCTTTCGGATTCAAACGCTCGTACTGCGTGCGAAGCCAGCTAATTCGGCTTGCTGTGTGCTTGGCGTGGGGTGCGGATTTTACGTCAACACGGTGGTGACGAGAGGGGTCATGTACTCGAGTCAAGCCGACTTGTTTGTGTGTGTGTTTTTGAAAGTCTTGTTTGTGTTCTTGGCTTGTGAATAGGCTCGCGATACGCGAAGGCGGGCGCGTCCGCCGCCGACGACCCAGGAGACTTAGCGAGGAAGCATGGGGTCACTTTTTGGCACGCCCAGTGGGACCCGACAAGTTTCGAAGATGCCTGAACTAAAAGACATTCTGGATGTCACTTTCGAAGAATTATCTGATGAACATCAACAGATGGTGAAGATTGCTGCAGATCAGTTCATCAAGAAGTGCTTGCTGTCTTTTGCTAAGAACAGGAGTGGTGCGCCGTTTCTCAAGTCAGATCTGCCAAGAGTTCTTTTGCCGGGACAATCTGATCTTACCGAAGATGAAGAAAGGGAGAAGCTTTCTAGCTTGTTGTACAAGGCTTTGGGAGAAACAATGACCAATCATAATGCTGCATTCCTGAACAGTTTTCGGCTCATACTGGTCAACATCTTTGGTCAGCACGTGGATAAGCCTTTTGAGCAAGTGCATGGGCAACTTGGTGGACCAACATATTTCAATGTTCAAGCATCGGTTCCGAAACGTCATGGTAAAGGTACTGAAGAAACTGAAGCTTCTGGAACCAAAGACGCGAATGGACAGCCGATTCAGCAAGAGCTTCAGCATGCATTGCCGAAACCTCGTACATATGGTGATATGGCATTCGGCACCACGGGAAATCCACCTGCTTCTGCTTATAAGATATCCCCTCTGAACAACAGGCTGCAAAGGGACATGTATGGAAACGGATATTCAGAGTTTAGGGATTACAATGCTATCGACGCTCTCCCGAATCCTGGGTATGTTGGTACTGCAGGCATGCTTGCTGGAAGACCAGGGAATCAAGATACCAGTATTGACCTCATGGTGCAAAAAATGACCGATGTATTGCAAAATCAATTCGGTCTGAAGCCTAAAAATCAGGGGTACATGTACTCGTCTCCTTTCCCGGAATGGTACCAAAGGGTATCATTGCCGAATAGAGTCAAGGTGCCTACAGAGTTTACTAAATTCTCAGGACAAGATGATACTAGCACTGTGGAGCATATAGCTCGATATCTGATGCAGCTTGGAGAAGCTTCGGCAGATGAGGCTTTCAGAATCAGATACTTTCCTTTGTCACTGACAGGTCCAGCTTTTACATGGTTTGCTTCTTTGCCTGCTCAGTCGATTTGTACTTGGAAAGACCTGGAGCAGAAATTCCATGCTCATTACTACATTGGCAGTACCGAGAAAAAGTTGGTTGATTTGACCAGCTTAAGGCAGAGGAATAATGAAACACCTACGGAGTTCCTCAGGAGATTTAGGGAAACAAAGAGCATGTGCTTTTCTCTGAACATACCTGATGACCAGCTGGCTGGTATGGCTGTAGCTGGCATGCTGCCTGCCATTCGGGAGAAGCTATTCGGGATGGAGTTTGATGATCTGGGCCAGTTGTCACACAGATTGGCCTTAATGAGTAACCAGGCATATGGTTTCAAGAAAGATGCCAGATTTGCTAAAAGTAATGATGTAGCTGACATCTATAACCAATTCCTTGAAAGAGCAGATCAAGAAGATGAGTATGAAGATAGCGAGGAGATAGCCGCAGCAGAGATAGTGTGGAGTAAAGAACCAGTCATGGTGAATCAGAAGTGGATTAAACAGAATAAGGGCACCTATGATTTTGATGTAACTAAGGCGGATAAATTATTTGATTATCTTGTAAAGGAAGGCCGAATCAAGCTACCAGAGGGGCATTCTATGCTTCGGCCTGATGGAGTGAAAGATAAGAGGTACTGTGGATTCCATGATAGAAATTCTCATTCCATCAATGAATGCAGGGTTTTTAGAGTGAGGATTCAGAAAGCTATCCAAGAAGGGCATTTGAAATTCAACAATAAGATGAAGTTGGACAGTAACCCGTTTCCTCAGAACATGGTTGGGTTCTTAATCAATATGGTGAGTGCTGCCGAATCTGGAGAAAAGGAAAAGATGAGAGTCTTGGCGTCGAAGAAAGCGAAGCAGAGTGGCTCAGTAGATCCTAATCGGCAAATCACGATCGAACAGATTCGCGAGGAGAGACCTCGCTTCCCGAATAGCCAATTTGAAATTGGGAATTCTTCTAAACCCAGAGTCACATCGCGTATTCTCCTCAATAAGTGGCAACGTCAGCAAGAAAAAGAGCACTACCAGAGACGTGAATACGAGGAGGAGAAAAGAAGGCGCGAAGAAGAAAGGTTTGAGGAAGAACAAGAGGAATATGTCCGAGAACAAGAACGTGCACATTGGGATTGTGTTTTCTTCAGACACTGTTGGAACAAGGGTTTAAAGCTGCCTACGTGGAATAACTGTCCTGAATGCAATAATGGATATGTCGAACATCGGCAAAATGTTGCCACTCGCCGATCCGTCCACGAAAGAATTGGAAGGGTACATCCTAGTGATGATCGGCGTCTAAAAATATATAAGAATGATGATCAACCAATGAAAAGACGTGCTGATTATAGATGGATTGATCATGAGGAAGAAGATCGTGAGTATGTTTGGCAGAAAGGACAGTGGTGTCCACCTGGTTTAAGAAGGAGCCAGAAGAGAAGAGTCCAACGCCTGAGGAATCAAGAATTGAAGCAAGCAGGAACCAGGATGAAATCGATATGGCGTCCAAAAGACAGGCCTGACGAATCGGGTCATTCGGCTCCTACATGCATGGTATGTTTCTTGCCGAATGAATTCATGGCTCCAGCTAATCAAATTGTACAGGAAGAGATATTGTCAGAAGTGGATGAAGCCGAACAATATGGGTTAATGGCACAATTGGTATTGAATAAACAAGCTATTTTCGAGAAGCCAGTCCAGAATCGGCACATGAAGCCACTGTACTTAAGAGGATATGTCAACGGGAAGTCACTAACGAAGATGTTTGTTGATGGTGGAGCTGCTGTTAATGTGATGCCATACAATACATTCAGGAAACTTGGCATGAGCCCTGGAGATTTAACGCCAACAAGCATAGTGTTGAATGATTTTGCTGGAAATCCTTCGGACACCAAAGGATGTGTACATGTAGATCTGATGATTGGGTCCAAGATTCTGCTTACAACCTTCTTTGTTATTGAAGGCAAAGGGGCATACAGCTTGCTACTTGGAAGGGATTGGATTCATGCGAATTGCTGTATTCCATCTACTATGCATCAACAGCTTATTCAATGGATAGATGATGAAGTGGAAATTGTCCCAGCAGATGATTCAATTAGCGTGGCTAATGTGGAACCGGCCTTCTGGGAATATCAAGGCATAGATTGCTTCTCAGGTAAGGACTGGGGAGAAGGTCCTGTTGAGCCAGTCAGCAGTGATCAACAGCCGATCAAAGCAGTCGGCTCTTTTAGTAATTTTTAATGGATAATCCAATCGATGGGACTGACGGGAAGCTAGGACATGGATTTGTGTCGGCTGATAAATTAGAAGAAGTAGACATTGGAGACGGTGACAAACCAAGGCCGATATTCATCAGTGCTAGCTTAGATTCAGTTTTCAGAGAAAAGTTGATTGAGTTGTTAAAAGAATACAAAGATTGCTTTGCTTGGGGTTATTCGGAGATGCCTGGTTTAGATCGTTCCATTGTTGAGCATCGATTGCCGATTAAGCCTGGTTATAAACCTTACAAGCAACCACCCCGGAAAATCTACAAAGATGAAGTGTTGGCCGATGTGAAGAAGGAAGTGGAAAGATTAATAGCGGCAAATTTTATTCGGCCATGCAGATATGCAGAATGGATCTCTAATATTGTTCCTGTGTACAAGAAAAATGGGAAGATGAGAGTTTGCATAGATTTTAGAGATCTGAACAGAGCTACACCCATGGATGGATATCCAATGCCTGTTGCTGACTCGTTGGTTGATGCTGCTGCTGGATATAAAGTGATTAGTTTCATGGATGGTAATGCAGGGTACAATCAAATTTTTATGGCATTGGAAGATATAGCGAAAACGGCTTTCAGATGTCCAGGACATATAGGGTTGTTTGAATGGGTTGTCATGACGTTTGGTTTGAAGAATGCTGGTGCAACTTATCAGAGAGCTATGAATTATATTTTTCATGAGTTGATCAGCAAGATTGTGGAGATATATATCGATGATATCGTGATTAAGTCATTGGATCATGAAGCACATTTGGCCGACATAAGGAAAACTCTAGAATGCACTAGGAAACATGGGCTCAAAATGAACCCAAATAAATGTGCTTTTGGAGTTTCGGCAGGAGAATTTCTGGGATTTCTGGTGCATGAAGGAGGAATAGGAGTTGGCAGGAAAAGTATGAAAGCCATTGATGAAGTTGTTCCTCCAACTAATCTTAAGGAATTGCAGTCACTGCTTGGTAAGATCAATTTCGTAAGAAGATTCATATCAAACTTATCACAAAAGATGTTGCCTTTCTCTTCACTGTTAAAGGTCAAGAAGGATCAGAAGTTTGTATGGAGCGACGAACAACAGAAGGCTTTCGATGAGATCAAGGAATACATGAAAGAACCACCGGTATTGGTACCTCCACAGCTAAACAAGCCTTTTAAGTTGTACGTGGCGACTGATGCCCAAACTATTGGATCGGCCCTCATACAAGAATTCGAGGGAAAGGAAAGGGTAGTTGCATACCTTAGCCGAAAGTTGCTTGATCCCGAAACGAGGTATTCGGCTACTGAGAAGCTTTGTTTATGTGTTTACTACTCCTGTACAAAATTTCGGCACTACTTACTACATGCCGAATGCATTGTGTATTCAAAGTTTGATGTGATAAAACACATGTTGTCTATGCCGATTTTGAACGGAAGGATTGGCAAATGGATTTTAGCTTTGTCTGAATTTGAGTTAAGGTTTGAATCGGCAAAGGCTGTTAAAGGACAGATTATTGCTGATTTCATTACTGAGCATCGCGATTTATCAGTTAATTCGCTTGAAATTGCTCCTTGGGTATTATTCTTCGATGGCTCTTCATGTGACAAAGGTGGTGGAGTAGGTATTTTGTTAATTTCACCAAGAGGAGAGGTATTTGAATTTGCTATTCCTATTCAACCTATTGTCACTAATAATCAAGCCGAGTATGAAGCGTTGCTCAGAGGACTTCAATACTTGAGAGAAGCAAAGGCCATTGCAGTTGAAATTTTTGGAGATTCAGAATTAGTCATAAGGCAACTGAATGGCGAATATGAGTGCAGAAACGATGTCTTAAGGAATTACTATGAAGAATGCAAGCAAATCTTAAAGGAGTTTCAGTCGGTAATTCTGCGGCATATTCCTAGAAAAGACAATGAAGGGGCAAACAGATTGGCTCAAAGTGCTTCGGGTTATAAAGAGCTTCAAGAAGTTTTTGCTAATAATGTATATGCTTTCGGGAGTGATCTGGCAGAAGATGATTGGAGAAAAGAAATTGTTGATTATCTGGAGAATCCATCCCGAAAGGTTTCTAGAAAGCTCAGGTATAAAGCTTTAAAGTTTGTTCTTCTTGATGATAATTTATATTATAAATCCTTGGATGGGGTGCTGTTACATTGCTTAAATCATGAAGAAGCAAAAAGGCTGATGAGTGAAGTACATGATGGGTTGTGTGGAGCACATCAATCGGCCTACCGAATGAAATGGGTTATTAGGAGATCTGGGTACTATTGGCCTACAATGCTAGAAGACTGCTTTGAATATTATAAGGGATGCCAAGATTGCCAGAGATTTGGAAACATTCAGAGAGTTCCAGCATCAGTTCTGAATCCTATTATCAAGCCATGGCCATTCAGAGGATGGGGAATAGATTTGATTGGCCAAATAAATCCTCCATCTAGCAAGGGGCATAAGTTTGTGCTTTTGGCAACCGATTATTTTACCAAATGGGTTGAGGCAATTCCATTAAAGAAGGTGACATCGGAGAATATGGTTGAATTTGTTAAAGAACATATCATTTACAGATTTGGAATTCCTCAAACAATCATCACAGATCAAGGGACTCAATTTACATCTTCAGAGTTCAGAGATTTTGCTGAAAGTATGGGCATCAAATTGTTGAATTCTTATCCTTATTATGCCCAGGCTAATGGTCAGGCAGAGGCTTCTAACAAGATTATGGTCAAAATCATACAGAAGAAGATTGATCAGAAGCCGAGGAAGTGGCATTCGGTACTCAATGAGGCTTTATGGGCTTACCGAATGGCTCCACATGGGGCTACACAGACATCTCCTTATGAGTTGGTATATGGACATCATGCTATCTTGCCATGGGAGATACAATTAGACTCAAAGAGGATAAAGTTGCAAAAAGATTTAAGTTCCAAAGATTATAGTGATTTGATGATGGACGAATTAGAAGATTTGCATATGATTCGTCTCAGGGCCTTGGAAAATGTTGAAAAAAATAAAATGCGAGTTGCTAAATATTACAACAAGAAGGTGAAAGTCAAGCAATTTGCAGAAGGAGATTTGGTTTGGAAAGCAATATTGCCGATTGGGACTAAATACAGTGCATTCGGTAAGTGGTCTCCAAACTGGGAAGGCCCTTTCAGAGTGATCAGATGCGTGCCTGGAAATGCATATATCCTGAAAACTTTGCTAGGAGAAGAGTTTACTGCTGCCATCAATGGGAGATACTTGAAGAAATATTATCCTAGTGTTGAGATTGATCGTTGATTGAAGTATTCAATGTCAGAACAATCGAGACAACCGGCATTCGGGAAGGAGCCGTCTTCAGGACAAATATTGACAGAAGAAGAAATGGCCAATACCAGAGTGTATTGCCCTTAGCACAAAATATATTGCATCAGGAGTTCATACAAGATCACAAAAGATAAGTTTTATTGCCGAATCCCTAGTACAAACTACTGGAAGAGCCTGTTCAAAACAGACTGGGGATGAATGGAATCGGCAATGGCAGCACCATGGCCGTCGAAACGATCAATGGAGGCGTCAATGTCATCGATGTCTTCTGGGTTGCTGTTGGCGAAACCAACCGGCATCCTGGAATAGTCAGTGCCGGTGTGTGTCGACATGGCAATGAGACCCACAGCGACGCCTAGGCGAACGCCATGGAGAGCCACCTCGTCGACGCGGCCTGCCACCGCGCCAAGGCGAGCCTCGGGTATGTCTCCTTGGGCGTTCACTTTGTTCGCCAGCTCATCCACCAGCGCCTTCAGCCGATTGAGCTCGTTATCGCGTTCTGCAAGATTACAAAATGGAGGTAGATCAATAATGACTAGAGATGGGATTAGGATTGAACAAGTTATGGAAATTACCATCGATGACTTCGAGCAGTTGCTTGCGCTCGGCCTGCCATTCGAGGTCCGCAATCCCGGCTTGCTTGGAAATGACCTCCAGTTCGCGACGAGAGTCGTCGCGCTCCGCCTTGAATCGGCGAGCATCGCCGTCTGAGTAGCGGGAGTCGTCCGATGAGAGAGTCCGATTGGACGAACTCGAAGAGCTGGACGCCGCAGGAGCAGCGGCTGGAGCCGCAACTGGCGCACCAGCGGTGACAATCCATTGGATTACCCTGAAAAAACAAAGAGATTCGTCAAGGAGAGGGCAAATCTCGAGAAGAACAGAGAGAAGCAAGCAGCCAATCACCTGCGGCGAGCGCCGGCGCGACTTCCTTCGGGCTCGTCGGCAGCCGGTCGCCTTCCATTCGTCATTGGGGTTTTCTTGAGTTTACTGTGCTTGGGAAAAAGAAGAGTTCGAGGAAGGCAAAACACTTGGTGAGGAGATAGCGGCACTCGGTATGTTTATTTATAGAACCCGCAGAGGAAATCGTGGCCAAAGATCGTGGTGCGTATCCCGAAAATTCGGAAGGTGGAAAGGATTCTCAAAACCGAACGGTTTCGGTGTCGTTTGGAATTCATGCTGATGTCACATTCGGCTATACTAAGCTTTTCGAGATTGATACTGCAGAAGCCAACGTTGCCGAATAAGTTATGCACCACGAAACAAAGCCGGAATAAAGATGATGGAAAATGTAGAATTGATCAGGCATTCGGCTATCAAACTATTTGACACAATTTACACACCCAAGTACTTTGAAATTACATTTTTGGCATTCAAGATCATGTTGCTGATATTCTCTAATAGCTGCTTGTCAGCTTCTTGAGTTTTGGCCAGGGCAGAAAGTTTGGTTTTGAGTTGCTTCTCTTCATTCAGAGCTGCTGAAGCCTCCTTGCGCAACTTTTCTGTCAGACCAGGAATTTCGGCTATCTTCTTTTTATCAGCTTCAATTTCAGCCGATAAGTTTTTCAATTCAGCCTCTAATTCGGCTTTTCTGGTCTCTTTTGATTTAAGTGCAGCCTGTAGGCCAGCTAACAGTTCCTTATTGCTCTGAGTTCTAGAGTGCAAATCTTTTACAGATTGCTTGGCCAATGTTCTTCTTTGCTCCAAGGCTGGTTGAGCAGATTGATTCTTCAGAGCTTGCTTCACTGCAATAAAATGATCGTCCAATCTAGAAACTGGATCTAAAGAAATCTTGATATCGGCAGGAAGATCTTGATCAAATGATTCAAGCAAGTCTCTTAAGAGATCAGCATTGTTGACTTGATCTCGAGTGTCCTTATGCAGAAAGGAGAGGATTTCCTTCAGTTTTGCTTGGTTCTCCTCTGATAAGGCTTGACCAGCGGAAGTTTCTTCTCCTTGTTCGGCAACAAGATCGTCCAAAGCAAATGAGTAGCTGGGTGACGAAATTGTTTTATCCTGGAAAAGAATTGTTGCCGAATTAATGATGGTCTATTGGATAAAAGCTGGGAGAACTGGGTAATCATCTCTACCTCATTCCTGACCTCTTGGATGGAGAGAGAGGGCAGCTCAAGCTCAGGCAAAGATTCTTGTATGTCATGCTGAGGAGAGCTTGGAAGGTTCTTTGGTGGAAATGAGGCTTCTGGCTGAGGTACATCAGGTAGAGCTGAAGCTGGTTCTTGATAAAAAGAGGAGCTCTCCGAAATTGGATCCATTGAAGCTTGCTCTGTGACTGAAAGAAAGTTAGTGCCGATGAAAAAGAGTTTTAAAGGACAAGATGGTGAGAAATTTTACTAATCACTGAAGCATCGGCAGGTTCTGTGCTAATGGCCAATTGCTGTGATTTGGCCTGAAATCATAAAGGAACAGAAATGAGCAGAATGAAATTAGCATTTTTACTCGAGGAAGGAGAAATTTGACCTGTGCAATTCTTTTGCTGCTTGTTCTTTTCTTCTTTATAGCTGAAGGAGCAGTTAGAAAAGAAATCTTTCTCTTGGTAGAAGGTGGTGCAGCAAGAGTTGGATCCAGACTGGCAGGCCTGGACATTATTTGAGCCAAAGAAGGAGAGAGATGCCCCAGAATAGATATTGGGCCAGCGATGTTATATACAATTGCTCTAGCCAGAGGGGCAGGGACTGTGTCCTGCAGAATAACAGAATCAAAAGTCGATGAAAGAGGGTGTTATTGGAAAAACAGATGGATTATAAGCATGTTTACCTCTGAATTCGGCTGATAACCAGGCATTAACTCAAGGCAAAGAGGGTGAACTGGTGTATTGAAGATATGATCATGGAATTCTTGCCACCAAAGGGTGAAGGAAGGATGAATGAGTGCTGTTGGCACAAAGGGATCGAGTTGATAGATGGCTGCACAGCACTTGTAATCAAAGACCCTTCTTGTTTCTGTGGAGTCTTTGATGATCTGCCTCGGCTTGAGGAATTCATGGAGAAATAATCTTGGGGGCACTTGGCCACACCCTAGTTGCCTGGCAACTATGTTCGGCTGATAATATTCATATGAACTTTGAACCAGCCTTCCTCCGCAAAATTCGGTTGGTAAGATGCAAGGCCGAATGAAAGCGTTAAAAATTGCTGTGGACTCTGCATCTATGCATCCAGTCTCGAAGCTGAATTCACAAGGGAAAGTGAGATTGTCATTGTCCATGTATGGGAACCAGAGGGGATTGGCAAAGCCTTTGAAGAAAAGTTCAAACAGTTCTCCAATGCTCTTGTTGATAGCAATAGTGGAGGCTGCTTCCCCATAGGTTTGACAGCCTTTGGTGCTCTGGGCTTCTGCTTCCTGGTAATTGACCGAGGGGAAATGTCGGCTGTTGAGGTCAATGGAGACAATTTGGTGCATGTACAATTGCAGCCACATCTGGACGAACCACCAGGGACCATTAACGCAGGAAATTTTCTTGTTGGTGTGCATCTGATAAATGGTCTGATGGAGCATGTGATAGACACTTCCCAGGAGATATTTCCCGAGAGGGATAAGTGTGCCTGCAGCCAGGTCTTCGGCCATTACTATGTGATTCAGAGTTGGCTCATTGGCTTTACCACAGAAAGCAAATCTGCACAGCCACATATTCAGAAAGGCCCTGTATTCAACGTCAGTCAGAGGACCATCATGCATGTAAGTCTGGATGTATCTCTTATAGCCGACTCCAGTCTTCACCCCTGTCTGTTTGGAAGAACCTTTGTACCTGTATGGGTGTGTAATCCCTGTGATGTTCAGGCTGGTTATCATGTAGACATCGGCCAGGGTTGGAGTCATTGGTCCGTGACCAAAGAGAAAAGCATTCATGCCATTGGACCAGAAGTGACAAGCTGCAATCAGGAGATTTTCATTCTTGGGTGTTTCGGCTAGAGATAGCTCCAAGCAGTGAGAAATACGAAGACTGTCCCAATTCTGTGTCTGAGGACTTTTATCTTCAAGAATCCTTTTGTACCAGTTTCTCCAGCCAGCGATTGGGGGCAGAGGCCAGTTCTTGAATGCATCTTGCCATTCGTGAGGTCTCATCAGAGAAGTTTTGAAAGGAATCCTCTGAGACTCGGCCGCAATAATTTCGGAGGGATCTGGATTCCCTGAGGGGCCGAGGAAGAAAGATGCGGAATGTTCTTCAGTGGGGGTCAAGATTTCGGTGGCCAGAGCCTATCAAGGGCAGAGGAAGAGCAAATCGGAGATTCAAAATGCAGCTCGAAAAGAGTAATGCCGAATGTGATTGAGGGAAACAAAACTTACTTGAAGAATTTGATCCTGGTTCGCCATTTGAAGATTGAAGCTTGAGAGATTCGACGAACTAGGGTTTTGAGTTTGGAAACGCACTCTGAGAATTTGGAAGCGGAAAACGGATATCAAAGCGGATTCAGCCTGGAGATGTTGGGGATTCCTGGTCAATTCCGAGATAAAAGCATCTTTTATCCCGAAATTGAAGGGGCATGTGTTAACACCAAAATTTAGCACCAGGAAGAGGCTGACGTGTGGGCCGGATTTGATGGAAGGATACCATTCGGCTAAGGGGCTTTCTCTGAAGTATTCGGCAATAACGCTCTGCGGTCGGGAACGCGTCGTCATTCGGCAGAGGCATAGTTCCGCAGGTAAAAGCGGTAGCATTCGGGAAGGCGTGATGACGTGGAAAAACATAAGGAAAAGGCCGGTTCGAACAAGGAACGCAATATGGGCACGAAGATTCGTCATTTATTTTTAGAAACAAGTATTGTAGTCGTGTCCGACTAGGAGTTGTATCAAGACCTGGGTATAAATATAAACCCATGGCAGCTGTAATAAACAATCGAATCAATCATACAACAAACCGGCCCCGTGCCAACATCGAGTCCTTTAGTCGAGTCGTCGAGTTCTTCGAGAGGAGTCATCGATCCGTCGACCTCCGTAAGTACCGGCAACCCTGCATCATGCCTAGTATCATGCGGTGGATTTAGGCCTTGGTTCAGGAAGGTTCCATTGCTAGATCATGAGCCATGCGGTGGGCTAAGTTTTAGCTTGGAACAAGTTATCGGCTCTATTGGATTTTGGCAAGATCTGATAGATTCATTAAGTTACCATGTGTTGCTCTGGATTTTACCTTCGTGTTCGATTCATTACAACACTCCTTTGCCCAGTCTAGGTTGATTAGAATCGGCTCCAGCTCACGATGCTCTGCTTTTCATAGCCGAATTCGAAGTCAATCTAGATTGCCACGTGTTGCGGGTTCAGGCTCGTTGGTCTTGTGTAGATCTTGACAGAACCGGGTATCATGCGGTAGATGCAGGTTTTTGGGTCGTCTTAGAGCTAATCATCCGGTGGATTAGAATTCGATTCGATCTGATAGATCTATCATCATCGACGAAGCATGTTCCTTCTCCACGGAACCCGATTCGGCTATGTAGCTGAATTCGGCAGTATCGTCACGAGTGAAACACGTCCACGGTTTTGTTTTTAAATAAAGAATGCTTTTAGCCTTCCATGTTTAGGGCGTATCATGCGGTGGATTGCCCTATTCTTGGTTGGTGGTGTGATTTCAAGCAAGTCGTATCATGCGGTGGATTAACTTGTTTGTTTTCATGCCTGACGGGTTGGAAAGTACCTAGACATGCGGTAGACTAGTGCTTTTAATCTATGCATTCTTGTTTATTATGAAATTATGGTCATGCTTTCGCCCTTTTATTCATCTATCATGCTTTGTTTCTCGTTAATCGGCTATGAGTATGCGTTACAATGTTCATTCGGCTGAAAGCCGACCTTTCGTCATGCTTACGTCACGCATTCGGCAGTGCGCTCCCTGCGTGTCTTGCCGATTGCCGAATGAGGCTTTAACTGCCGACAGATAGCTTCTCTGTAGCTATGTGTCGTTCGAAACTGGCTCCGTAGCCGCAAATATGGAACTGACTGGTATTGCCCGGTACGTTCCAGGTGTTATCTAAACATCTTTTCTCCCTTTGTCAGTTTCAGGAAAATTGACTGGCACGCTTTCGGATTCAAACGCTCGTACTGCGTGCGAAGCCAGCTAATTCGGCTTGCTGTGTGCTTGGCGTGAGGTGCGGATTTTACGTCAACACGGTGGTGACGAGAGGGGTCATGTACTCGAGTCAAGCCGACTTGTTTGTGTGTGTGTTTTTGAAAGTCTTGTTTGTGTTCTTGGCTTGTGAATAGGCTCGCGATACGCGAAGGCGGGCGCGTCCGCCGCCGACGACCCAGGAGACTTAGCGAGGAAGCATGGGCTTCTTCTCGTGTGTTCGGCGGAGGTGTCGCGTTTGATGTGACCGTGAACTGAGTACCCATACGCCGATGAGTGGTGATTGATCAAATGATCAGTGCTACCTCACGGTCTTTAAGAAAACAAAAGAAGAGGAGAGAACATATTTGGACATCAGGACATGGGCAGCAGTCGCTCCGAGCACGGCAACATACGAGTAGGATATACAGACAGACAGGGCACTGGTGTGCAGTGCAGTTGGGCTCTGATAAATCGCTTTCTTCTAGATTAGATCAGGCAGTTGCGCGCGCGCAAGCGCAATGCTCCATGTGAAGTTTTGAAGATTCTCTCAGCTATCTAGAGGTTACAATTAATGTCGAGTGACTCTAATACCGTCCCTGATAGTCGATGTACCACCAAATGCTTAGCAAAAAAAATTTCTTTCCTAGTGCCCCAACGCATCAAGCAATCTGAGTACACACACCAGCGTGGAAAGCGGTCCACGGCAAAAAAAAAATGGTGCACAAAAAAGAAGGTTTCAGAGACAGAGAGGTTGCAGAAGGCAAACACGGTGTTAGAAAATTGTTGCTATCCAACAGCGACCACAATTATTAGATTTCCCTTTCTGTCCCTATGGATCACCTTTCTCGTAGGTCACGATGAGATAGAGGTTAGGCAAGAGACAAAACAAACCTCCTTTTACAGAGAGATCTGGTGCGGCAAGGACCCTGCCCACAAGGAACACGCAGCCGATGTAGCACAATTAAGCGAGAAAAATGTCCATCAAGAACACCGTCGCCTCTTCCATAACACGCAATCAGTCAGTCACGAAAAGAATTGGTCACATTACAAGCAATCAGAATCAACAACGCAACTATTTCCATCTCAAGTACGTCCACAGCCATTTCAGACGTTGGATCGACCGTACCAGCATGAATGCGCGAAGTAAGCAACGAAAAGATAACTCGTACGGCTGTAAATAGATTCCTCAATGAATAACAGTCACTATCATACTGGGTACAGATCAACGAGACGATCACAACATTACAATCAAAATTTTGGCATATCCCCAAGGGGGCTGAAAAGGTTTGTGGAGACGTGCTGAGAATTACCGCGCTGCTCTCCAACAACAATCCTATCGAACTATCCTTTGGTCTTGCTCACACCCTGTTGCAAGAACTTGGAACGATACTGCTCCACCAGCGACTTATCCACGCCTCCTTCCCCTGTAGGTTCTTTCCTAGTCCTTTTTAAAGCCTTTCCTCTCTTTTGCTCTGTCTGGACATCTTTTCTATTTTTCCTTTTGTTTGGAGCAACTAATTGATCACGCTCACCTGGCACAGCTTGCTGCATCAAATGAAGCAGGTAACGATTTAACACCTCTTCACTGCAGTAAAACTGGAGAACATATTGAGGATTATTTTGCTGGAAAGAATAAAAAAAACTTACACTCCTAGCAGCATTTTGGTTTGCATCTTGTTGATCTCGATCCGGCAAAACGGTCCCCTCATTTGACTTCTTTGCTCTCTTTGCAGGTCTTCCCTTCCTTACAACTTCCACAGCACTTTGATCTCCAGCAACCGAAGGATCCTTGGCAGGCCCCTCACCAGAATCAGATGGTTTTGATGGTCTATCATGTGATTTCCGCTTGTTTCCTTTTCTGAATGGTTTGCTGCTATCTGCATGACTTGCAGGTTGATCTCCCGAAGGACTCTGATGATCAGCTGCTTCTGCTGCTGACTTGTGATAACGTTCCCTCCTAATCTTCTGAAGCCTCACCTTTTCGACATCCTCAAGTGCAAACTCCACAATGGGACGCCGTTCTGCACCAAAAGTTTCTACAAAGAACGAAACAATGACAAATCACAACTGGAACCAAGTAGTTCACTACCATTCCTCCACAATGGCCTCAAGAAATAGTGAACAGCCAATATTTTTGTTCATAGAAAGACCATATGTGGCAACAGTATAATAAGAAAATGCAACATGATGTCATCATAATTCCTCCAGTGTTTGTATTGACAGCAACCCTGGTGTACCCGATACAAAACTTAAGAACCATGGCAATATAAGGATTACTCAATAGGCAAAATCAATTCACCGAGACAATAAATTTGCAGAGACAGAACAATTGACACAGCATGAGTACATGGCTGCAGTGACTAGTCAAGAGAGGATAGTACCCGGGTTGTTGTTTAGAACTCTTAGAGCGACAAGAGCATGCTCATGTTCTTGAAAATCAACAAAGGCTACACCACGGGAATGCTTCTGTATGCCTTTCTTTTCATTCTTCAGGATGTTCACCTGTTCAACAAGTGAATCGGCATATGAATCACAGAACATACATAGCAAAAAGAAGAGTAGAAACTAAACAAAAGGAAGTCCATGAAACCTTCCGGATGACAGGATTTTGTTTGGTAGCACGAGAAATGACTGCTTCTCTGCAAAGCTTCTTTACATCATTAATGGTCATAGTCTTAGGCAAATTGTAGATAATAAGCCTTGTTCTGGACACGTGAAATTTTGGAGACTGAAGCATCTCCGTTTTCCTTCTAGCCAACCTAAAACAGATAAAAATGATACTGTCAGATCATACATGCAGTATATGACCAGATGTTTGCCATGAGCTAGGGTATCAAGTATATCAAGGGCAAAATCTTTTCATGACCATAATATGTAAAACAAATGATGTTGGCAGCTACAGTTCCAATATAACGGTTTTAATGTATGTAACAAATTGAAGTGTGGTTCCTTTCCAAGCATGAATATAGCATCCAAAGATGTGAAAATCATTAGCAAGAAGGGATAAAAGCATATTGGCCGATGGCCTGGTAACCTTATTCTGACAACTTCCACCAAATCACAGATTCTTTTATTCTCAAGGTAAACGGAAACAACAGGTATGAAACACATTATCAACAGAAAAAAAAACACACAATAAAAGTATTGATACAATCTAAATATGAAATGCTGAAGAATAAGGACAAACTCTTACCAATTACGTTTATTCATGTCAGCATCTGACACGCCTTCAGCAGCTGGTGTTCCAGCAAGTATTTCACCCTCCTGCTTGACGACCAAACTTTCAGGAACATAATAATGGAAGAGACTCACTACAGTTCACGTGTGAAATGAAGTGCTGAAGAACTTGCCTTCGCCAAGTATAGATTCCGTCTATCCTCAACCTCAGTCTTTGCCTTCTCAAGTGCCTTTTTGTGAGCCGACTCCTTGTCCATTGCTTTCATGACATTAAGTGCCCTGCTCTTCATAAATATTCCTAAGCCAGGAGCAGCATTAGCAGCCGAAACTGCTGCATCAGCTGCCTCTGCTGTAGAAAACTTCAGGAAACCAGTGCCCCTAGGTCTCCTGCATAGACAGCACTAAACTGTTAGCGTCAACAAGAATGCCAAGTGAATGTTCACTGGTTGATACAGCTTAAGATAAAGATGGATGAAACGAGATGGTCAAACATACTTTGTGAGCTTATGAAGAACCGGGAAGAAAGATTCAACCTTCCCAAAAACTGAGAAGCGCACAGTTACCTCCTCATTACTTATATCAAAAGGAAGATTGCTTATGAATATAGTCCTATCCAGGCCCGTATCTTTTTTCTCAGGCTTGGAAGCAGGATCAGTGATTTTTGCATCTGTTACATGTTTTGACTTAGCCGACTTGCCAGCTACAGGTGAATCAGGTTTCTTCTTTTCTGATGTGTCATTTTCTGTTTCAGTGTCAGTATCAATATCTGAACCGTCAATGCCAGATGGTTCAGACTTGTCTGATGACTTGATCAAATTTTCAAGAACTCTTCTAGAAATATCTACTTCAGTTTTGAAATCATCCTCAGATGGACGATTAGAAATCTCCTGATCAACTTCAGAGCTATCATCTTCTCCAACAAGGTTCTCTTCAGAGGTGTCATCATCACTATCTTTGTCAGGTACATTTGCAGGCTCTGGAAATGCAACACATTCATAAGACGCAGCTGACAAATAGAAAACTAAAAAAAAAAGAGCAAATATAACAACTGAGATGACATAAAGAGTGTTATATTGAATATTGGGTTACAACACAAGGAACCGGCCTAATTTATTTTTAAAGGAATGCCAGAGGAACATGATTAAGGGAAGCCATTTATAATATCACTCAGGTAACATAAATCCTGCATAGCTATGAGAGAACTCTTAATTTTTCTTACTTGATAAACAAAGTCTCAAGGAATGAAAATGTAGGGTGAAAGATAAAGGGAATTTTGTATTTACCAGTATCATTAGCATCGGATTTTGCAGCAACAGTGTATACTTTTTTGGGAACAGCCCAATCAACAGCCACGGGTCTCTTTGCAACAACTTTTCCATTAACATTTTTTATAGCCTGATTCAGAAAAAAAATCATGGCATTAGAAATTTGAATGGATTTTTGTACTCCTACTGAATAGGGCACTGACCATACATTTTCTGCATCCTGCTTCCGTGTGAAAGATACAAAAGCAAAGCCTTTCGATAACCTATAAAAAAGTAGATGTAATCAAGCTGTCATATCATGCAAGTTTTATTAATCCACTTAAGGAACAAAGGATTCAATGGAAAATTAGCATACCCCTCATCGGACTTATGTGGAATAGACACATCCCAAACAAACCCTGCTGAACTAAACATATCCATGATCTCCTTTTCTGTAATCTGCAGCATTGGTATACAGATATTTAGCTTATCTACTCTAGAGAGAGAGAGAGAAAACAGAATGGAAGAGTGACCACTTAATCGAGTACCTTGAATGGCAGGTTCCTGACAATTACTCGCCATTTCCTGATCTTTGAACCCTAAAAAATAGAATAAAAGCAAGTTTCAAGCACTTGTAAGCAAATGATGAAAGGGTAGTGGTGGTTCTACAGATAGCCAACCATGTACACGATTACTGGGAGCATCTTCCTTATTTGAGGGAAGAGAAATAGAAAGCATACTTCTTTTTATCCGTTAACACTTGAAGTTTCGGTATCATCATCGGTTATTCAGGGTCAAGTCCCATTATTGAACCTCCTAAGTTATACTGAGTAAAATAAAACAACAGCTACCTCTTATTTCACTAACCTATCATATTCAACAAAGCAACATAAAGAACTACATAAGTGAATAAGACTTCTGTATAACTGTAGCGGACTAATTTATTTGAAATTTAGATTCTGAGGTGTTGACAAGATTTCTTGAGGAATACACAAAATTTGGTATATACCCATTTCTCATTACAGCACTTAGAAACAGCACTTAGAAAGTTTCTTTAATATGCTGCAATACACATTCTAGTACTAAGGTACTAGTGTATGCATATTTATGGCATTTAAATACAAACAAATGCAGAAATGTGTGCATTTAAATGATTGTAGGAAACAAAACATATTAGTTGCAGAATATGAATGAGTAAATTAGGTAGCAGGAATAAGGTGATAGAATCATCAAATTAGATAAGGAAGACCAGCATATGCAGGCAAACATAATGGAGACAGGTAGCTATTAGGTCACCTCTCCACCAAGTTGACGAGCCCAAACAATTGCTCCCTTGACTTCCTTACGATGCAGGCGGACAACAGAATCCCAAGCTGATTTGACACTTGCAAAGAGCACAGCAGCTGCATCTGATGTGCATCCATCTCGAGCAAGTCCTGTAGGGAATTGCAATCATATTTTATGGTTAGGCATGTTACTAAACATGCTATGTGCAGTAAGCAAGAATAAGTGAATAACAGTACATGCTTGGTCAAGTAGCAAGAAGGAAAGTAGGACTGAAACATGCCATGCATAGTGCAAGAGTTTTTTTCCCTATTGAAACATTAAAGCAACATGCAAAGACAAACTTTGAAACAAGGAAACCCTTAGTATACTTCAAAATATGTCCCCGGCAAATAAATGACTGAATGAGAACTATGGAAAGTGATAAATGAGCAAAGTCATTATACTTTTTATACAGAGACAACCAGTATGAGACCAGTAACTGGAATCTCATGATTTCAAACTGACACCATTGAAGCCAGATGTTTTGCATCCTCCAAAAGCCCTCAAAACTATGTTAGCATGTACGGAGACCAAATATAAACCATAATCACATACATAAAACAATGCATAAAGGTCATGGGTGAAAATAGACATGATAACATGAACATTTTATAACCCTTAGTGGGTCAAAAGAGCATATGGAAAATGGCAAATTTGTACATGCTGAAAACTAACTCAAAAGAAAAACAGTGACATCGCTATTCACATATATGGCTGTAATCAATGTACAAACATAAGAAATGGACCATTTGACGCTGCCAGGTTAGATCAGTATCATCACTCAAGCCAACAAGAAACTAATAATGGTAACTATCACAGCTCTCAATAACAGAATTAACTTAAAGTACTTCTGTAGGAGAATAGAATTGGTTAATGTGGATTGTATTGCATTGAGGCTCTCGGCCGGTATATATAGGGTACAGAGACTTGGGGGGCAAGACATCTCCCGGATACATATGGCAGTCTATGATAGGTATATCTACTCTAACAACTTCTACCAGAAATTACAGCAGGATAAAATGCAATTTACATTATTAAATTATTAAAACTCAGAATGTGAACATGAAAATAGCATACCATGGAGTTCAATTTCCTCTTTGGGAAGTGGATAGTTTACGGATACAACTGGGCCAATCTCTCCAGCTTGACGGAAAACCTCGCTGGCCATGGCAAAGTCTGGCAAGCCACCAAAAATCACCGTTTTTGCAACCCTTCATAACAACAAAGATTTCGCCAGTCAATCCAAGGAAAAGAAAAAAGAAAAACATAACAGAATGTCCTTACAAAATTATAATTATGCCGTTATATACTACGAAATCAACCATCTATAGTCAGAAAAGGTACAGAAAATAAAGTAGTTTGATGGCAACAAAACAAAACTAGTAGTAATGGAGGCAAATTTGACATAAAATGTGATAAATCAGATTTAGGTGATAACTTCTCAAAGTAAAATATCACAAGCACACACCTTTGCTTTTCAGAACTTTTCACTTTATCGGTGTCATTAGTGGAAGTTTTGTTTGATACCATAGCATTCTTTGCCGACAACTGTGGTTTCTCTGGTCCAACACAACATCTTGCATTAGCATTGAGGAATATTGGCAAATGGAATAAATATGAAACAAATAATAATAATTTTCCATTAAAACCTGGATCTGCTTTAATGGAGTTTTCCTTAAGTTTTCCAGCAGTAGAAGTATCATCTGCAGTAGGAGTATCATCTGCTTCATCTTTTGCATCAGAGTCCTTCGCTTGCACTGCTCAGAAGAGAAAAACACAAGAACATCAGATCCACATTCTATTCAACTTCAGCGGCAGCAAATTGTGAGGAATAGGGCGTTACTATTCTTTTTCTGATTGCGTTCCTTCCGTGGGGCACGACTTATTGCTAGCTTAACTCTGATTTTCCTACCGGCAACAGGAAATCCATTCTTTTGTTGGATAGCTCGCTCAGCGTCTTGAACAGTTGCGCTGGTACCAGCAGGAACACATTACATTAACCAAAACAGTGCTTAACAGTGTCAAGAAAAATGTCATTAGCATCCACACAATTAAACGTGAACAATCATTACAGGTAGTCAAGTACTGTGACAGGCATCGAGCTTATCATTTGGTCATTTTGGCCTAGTGAATGTTACATTTTGGCCTAGTGAATGTTAAATTGTGCTTAACCTTCAGCAACTTTGCTAACAATAAAACATTTCTAGATAAAAGTGTTGCAGCACCCAAAGGGATTTGCAGGTGCTTGAAACACGCGAGACTCTGACATAACTTACATTTAACATTCAGAAACAATTGGCCAGTTGAGCATCACATTATTCGCTCAAAACCACACTTGGATAAAAGCAAAAGGTAATAAGAACATAGTCGATATCCTGAATGAACTTACAATTGCACGAACCCAAAGCCTCGACTCGTCTCCGATCCTGCCGTAAAGCAACCAAAATCGATAAGCAAAATCAGCTCATGCCAGTCAGCACGATATCACTCCCGACTAAACAGTAATGAAAGTTCTCCAGCTCACCTTTCTCCGCAACCATGAAACAGCGACGCACCGGACCGACCTCGCCAAATACGGACTCGAGCTGCACAACAGCGAAACACTCAATTCTGAGCTACGACCGTAAATAATAATGGTAGCCGTTGAACACTCGGCAGATTGCGCTTACATCGGAGGACTTGAAGGTGTAGGGCAGGTTGGAGACAAACACGGTGGACGGGCTGTGCCCTCCTCCAGTGCCGCCGGTGGCCGCGTCGCCTTCCGCGGCGGGTTCTCCGCCGCCGCCGCGCTGCTTCCGCTTACCCATCGCCGGCGTCGTGGAGGGGACCGGTGGGTACTGGGGGGGCTTCGCTGTTGCGTGAGACGGGAGGCTCTGTTGGGCTAGGGTTTATGATTGAGAATGGAGGACTGTTATCACGTGGGCTTGTATGGGCTTCACACAGATATTTGGTGAGTGGGTTCGGCCGTTTTGAAAGTTTGGGGGGCTCCAGATGACAAGGCGAAATTACGGCCCGCTGAGTGCATGAGTGTCATCTGGGGAGTGCCCCGTCTCGTGGCCATTTACCAAAAAAAAATGTGAATGTTTTGCAATGACTTTGCTTATGTTAGAACAAATCCCTACAAATTTCAGTGTCATTTTAAGACCAGAGTTTTTACCATATTTCGCACACCCATAGAACAGAAATGCTCAAATAAACGATATAACAAAATAATCAACGGTAAGCCATCAGCATTTGTTGATTTTGTTTGTTGACTATATATGGCCTGTTTGGTAGAGCTCCATCTGATTCTAATTCTCTGTGGGAGCTGATTCTCTGAGAGAAGTGATTCTGTGGCTGAAAGTGATTCTCTTTAATTTCTTAGCATAAACTATCAAAATCAGGATGAAAAATCACTTCACAGAATCAGGAGAAGCTACTTTTTTCAGCTCCCAGCCTCTTAGTTCGTTTCAGATAATCAATTCTCAGAATCAGCGAAGAATCACTTCTCGCTGAAAAACTGTTTGGCAGAGCTCCTTCTGGATTCACCAGAGAATCAACTCTAGGAGCTCTACCAAACAGGGCCATAAAATACCTCCATGTTTTGTTGATGAGGTAGGATTGGTAAAAGGTAACATATTACTTTTGCTTAACTTGGCAAAGATCATGTGACAAGTTAGCTCTACTTTTGCAAGATAAAATACAAAATAAAAGCAACGTATTTTTATACGAAACAGAAGCTTCTGACAACTGCATCCAAGGAAATAAATTAACTTCCTTTTCATACTTAATCAAACTACTATTATTGTAAAGGACATGATATAGTAGACTTGCTTTTTTTTTTCCTTTTCTTTACCATCGAACGTCAAATCATTAATTGACGATATCTCTTTTTTCTTCTACCTTACTACTACTCTTTACTTTTCTTTCTTCTTTGTTGAAGTAGTTTGTTTCGCCTTTTCACCCACCACTGTCCTACTCCAGTAGCGTTTTCATCCTACCACATGTGTCGAACTGGTTTCCTACGAGGAGACCTCCCTCAAATCATTTGCTACTAGTAGAAGCATAAAACCTTCCTAACACTGTCTCTTAACATCCGTTCGCATTGGGCGAATACAATCATTTGCTATTTTCAGCAAACTGGAGGAGTTTAGGACGAGTGTTAGATAATCCAAGTTGTTTTGAAGAAAATTATAAACCAAACATGGCATAGTTTACACGTGAATAACCTACGAACTCGCTTGCCAGGCACGGACGTGGCTGTGGCACGCCCCCGTCCTGACCCGCAGGCTTTGACGGCGACACGGGATGTGCGAATCGCACCTCATCTAACGGGCACCGGCCGGACAGGCTGCCGCGCCACCCGCCCCCCGCCACAGCCAGCAAAGCGGCGAAGAAGGAGACGACGCGGCCGCCAACGCCAAGCTCCCCCCGGCAAAAGGAAGCAGGAGGGCCGCGTCCTCCGCGCGTGGTGGGAGTGGGATGGAGAGGGGCGCCGCCGCGGCGCTCGGCTGCGCCCTCCGCTCCCCTTCTCCCTCCCCGTCCCCGGCGCCCCAGTGGCCGCCGCTCCTCCGCTGCCCCCGCCGCCGCCAGCCCGGGCCTCCCCGCTCCCTCCTGCCGCCTGCGCGCCGCTTCAGGTGATGAGCTGCCTGCCTCCTGTTCTTTTGTCGTTGCTTCCTTTCTGTTGCTGCTAGCGCGAAGCATTGGAATGGTGCCCGCGCTTGCTAGCTGTTCGACGAAACGACTGTTTCATTGAGCGTTGGGGACGGTCGATGGCACCTTCTTATTTGAAATCGTGCTAGAGCATTTCTATATATACTGGCACATTATTGGAGCCTGGGATCAGAATGCCATCGAAATTTGAAAGTTCTATGTGGCTTGTTACTAGGGTTTATGTGCCATAGTAACGTTTTTTAAAGCAAGGAGTTTCTGTTCTTTGACTTTATAGTAGGTGGCAAACTACAAATTTGGATTTAATGTAAGGAGTTGAAGTTAGCTTGTTTCATGTACATGATTCCTTGATGGGAGGTGGGAGTTTAGTGGTGTAGCAGTAATCATTACATTATGGGTGTGCAATTTGGTGAAACCGTGTGTCGTGTTGCTACCGAACCATGCTGGGCTAAGTTCTATCACCTAGGACCTGTCTGCCAAGCTAGGCTGTTTTGCATGTGAGGGTCAACCAAAGGGAGGCAAAGGGGCTTGAAAAAAAAAGGTACATCCGCCATATCTGGTGTGCTCCCGTCCATGGCAAAGGGGTTTTAAAAATGTAGAGCCATCATATCTAGCGTATGCACCATGTAAGGTTTTACTGTTCCCTAATTTGAACTTGGTAGCCCTAAAGGGCAGTTATCATTTAAAATCTACTAATTTGAACTTTATATAAGATCCTTGGTCCAGATTGGAGTATGGGGAGACTAACGCACGTAGCAATTTCTTAAGACCCAAAATCTGTAGGCATGTAAAGATTACACTTATCCAACACTATGATTCCTACTTTCTTATCAAAATGTATGAGAGTAACATTTTGGTATACATCACTACGTAACCTGAATTTGGTTATTAAAACTAACTGTTTTTAGTCTTAAATGTTTATTATAAGATTCTGGTAACATACTTATGATGCTACAGTCGAAACAGGTCTTTAGACATGACGAGGGGGCAGAGTAGGAACTCATTGAAGACCTTCAGCTCATCTAGTCACTCAGGGATCAGACAGAACAATGACGACTTAGTCAATGACAAGCTCCTAATAGATTGTGGAGAAGATCAGGATTGTGTGCTCGGTAAGTTCTATATGGAAAGTTTATTGTAGCATCCAAGTTCCAAATTGCTACTTTGATTTGCAAACAGAATTGAAATCATGCACCTCTAGAAGGTGGGTATTGGCTTATTTCAGGTCGAACTGTTCCAGTAGCTGCACACTGACAATTAAAGATAATAATATACATATGCTTTGCTATAAAAATGCTAAACATACTTGGACTTTGTATGAGGTCAGTATCGAAGTCATAGCCCTCCTACTTTATATAAAGGCCAATTTAGAGTTTTGTATACTTCAGAAAGCTTTCATACCATCCACACAAAACTCATTGCGCAGTTGTCTTCGCGACTATTATATCTCTCTCATTCCCATGCTATATTGATCAATCACCAACATTTCTTTGTCTAATCCTCTCCTTTAAAAGTCCCAGAGTATTGTGTGAAGCGCATTTCATATCACTCAGCCTCTTTTGTGTAGTACATATCCTTAAGTAAACCATTGCTTAGTGCAGCATACTAACCTTCCAATGCTGACTGAAGCACACTTGAGTTTGGAGTTGGGATTTTGGTTTGTGTTGGCTTTTAGGGGTATTTGTTGCTGCATTGGAGACGCCTGGATAAGAAACTTAGAGATGGAAGATGTGTGAAGAAGCATCTCTGCTTCAGCATGCAGAAAAATAAATGAAGCCTTCCAGGTGTTGGTTCCCACTTCCAGTGGCTTGAGTTTGGGCTTGAGCCAGGGTTGAATTTGTGTTATATTGTTCCCAGCCCATAGAACCCACACTTACCTACCCAGTTCTACCATTTCAGCACATCAACGTAGAACAAAATCACAAAATTAGACCTAAAAGTAAGTAAAAACATATTATTTAAACTAAAGGTAGAAAAATTCTCAGTAAAACCCCACTGAAGCACTAGGCAACAATTGAGGAATGTATTCATCAGTCATGGTCTATGGATTAGCATATGCTGTTGACCTTTTACTTGAATGTTTGGAGCCTGCCAGTTTTAGTTTCGAGTACCTGCATGGTGAATTATGCATATTTTATGCCATATGTTGTGCAAAAGTATCAACTTGGCAATTTTACATTCCCTTGATATATATTGGGAATGCAGATATATAAACTATACCGGTATAGTGGAATAGCATATTTATACATTAGAATGGCACATGATACAATCCATATGGAACGAATTAAATATGACAGAAATACTGAAGGAGAAGGCAACCACTTGGTCGAAGTTTCAGATTCTGTAATGAAAGCTGTGATTTTTGTTTACTGCTTTCGATATTACTCTTGTTCCTCCTTGCAGTTGAACTTATGTTGTCTCTA
The DNA here is from genome assembly GCA_033239725.1 of Echinochloa phyllopogon. Lineage (NCBI taxonomy): Eukaryota > Viridiplantae > Streptophyta > Magnoliopsida > Poales > Poaceae > Echinochloa > Echinochloa phyllopogon. The sequence continues at coordinate 2,996,226 of BTCW01000018.1, forward strand.
TGTCCTCTGTTGTTATCTAGCTAGATCACATGTTCTTTTCTTGAGAACTAGTTCACATGTTCTTGTATTTATGAGAATTTGTTACACACTTCTGTTGCTATTGCCTTTCTGCTCTATGGAGTAATGAAGTTTCTCTCATATTCCATACATGTTTTAGGTGGCATAGTTGCCCTGGGAAAGTTTGATGCCCTTCACATTGGTCATCGGGAATTGGCAATGCATGCTTCTAAGGCAGGGACTCCTTTTCTTCTTTCTTTCATGGGAATGGCCGAAGTACTTGGCTGGACGTATAGGTGAGCCTACATGAAAACTTCCATAGCTTCCTTTAAGGACTTCTCTCTGGCAATCAATAACCCCAAATCAGGGAGGGTTTTACATGTCTATTTCCTTTTGTACAGGCCTCCAATAGTTGCTCAGTGTGATCGCAAGCGTGTCCTTTCATCTTGGGCTCCGTATTGTAGGAATGTGGTACCTCTTGAATACCAAGTTGAGTTTTTAAAGGTCAGGTCCCTGTCTCCACGACAATTTGTCGAAAGGTTATCAAAGGATCTTAGAATAAAAGGAGTCGTGGCAGGTACAGACATGTTATTTTTCTCCTGCTGGTTCAGTATTGTGCTTCACCATCATACCCTTTCAATAATATATTTCTTCTTGTACAATGACAGGAGAAAACTACAGATTTGGTTATAAAGCGTCTGGTGATGCAGCTGAGCTAGTGAAACTATGTGAGGAATTTGGTTTAAGTGCATTCATTGTTAGCTCTGTCATGGACACTGCAAAAAGATCTCATAATGGAGTTGCAGCCGCTATAAATTCAAGTGATAAAGGACAGGTTTCTTCCAGCCGTGTCCGCCACGCATTGGCTATGGGTGACATGGAATACGTCTCTGAATTACTAGGGAGGAAACACCGTCTTGTGCTAGTGGTTAACCAAAACTGCCTTCGTGAAAGGAGAAAGATTGTACTCCCTATTTCGTGCATGTTGAACATGCCACCAGCTGAAGGTCTGTATGAAAACTGCGACCTTGTTACTGGTGGGTATCCTGGACCATGTAGAGTGATCATCAACCCTGACAACATTGTCATTGAGATGAAAGATGAGAACAGGTTGTCTCCAAATTCTATTCAAGAAGTTCGGCAATTAGGCATTGAGTTTGGATAAAATTATGTAAAATTGTGCTCTGTTAGTGGGGAGACCGCTTTTATGCATGTGCCATCTTTTGAAGATTATTGCCAAAAGGAGAAGACTGGTGGAAATACTGCAAGGGAAGTCAAAGGACTGTTCAAGTATGCAGTATGCCTCGTCATGATTGAGCTCAGGAGCATCTTATAGTCTCACAAGAATGCTTTCTTACAGAAAAGTAGAGAATAGTCCATGGTTACCATACAAGGAGGAAGATGGAGGCAAGTTGCCATTTTTTTTTAACCAGACAAGCTGCATTTATCGAAACAAACGCAGAGAAGGGGCTTATCTTCCAACTTGACATTCTGCTGCTTATACCTTGTAGTTTTGTAGTTCGTACAATGATAGGGAGCATGGTTGGTGATTTGTTAACATTGTAGTATCTGTTATTACTTGAATGTTTAGCTGTTACAATTAGAACTTGATTCTGATGATACCATTTGAGATCCCTCAAGATTGATTTTATACAAAATTATCAGCTGTCCTGCCTGCTGCCAACATCTGCATGCACTATTTGTTAGACCTGCTTAACGCCTCGAGATTGAAGGGATAGTTTTTTATACCCTTTTTGTGGTGCGCATTTAAAGATACTGCAGCTTCTGCGGCACCAATCGTTTATCCTAACTAGGTTTATCCTAAAACCTTTCCCAATCGTTTTTGCAGCCACAAGCAACCATGGAATCCTGCTTTTTTTATAAAAAAAGTGGGGCAAGTACAGGTTTTCTCTGCATTAGTGTGCTAATCTATATCACTAGTTCAAGCAGGATTCGATGCATTTGTTCTCCAGATGTCCGGCGCACATAGCCGAGTAATGGGTAGCATGCCACGACTCACGAACGAGCATCCAACATGCTAGGTTATTCACCACTGATCACTATGAACCAATCATTAATAACCAGCCTGAAAGAGTCATGTACTCCGAATGTTACAGACACCTAAAATCAATACGCTTTGCATAAGAGGGGAAAATATACAACAATGACACTCAGGTCGAAGTAGATCTGGTCCACGAACACAAGTTATCCTGTACAGACCTATGCTCCCCAAAGCTCGAGCTTATTGCCACCTGACTTGCCAGTGGACGAGCAGACCCGCTCGGACCGTGAGACTTGCAAATAACAGCTCATATAAACATCTTTTGGTCGGAGGCAGCTGAAACTGATGGTTTCTAATTCACTGAACCATGCCCAAAAAAACTCAATTCTTTCAACAAAATCGAAACCTGTCATGGTGCCGTGATTGTTGTGACTCATGAACTTGTCTTTATTTGTTCATATTTTTCGCCTATGCTTCCACCTTTCTGCTTCTGAAATTCAATGTACCGCAAAGTGCTAGAGAAGAAGGCCTCTGTAGATGGATCAGGCACGGTGTTGTCACTTTGCTTCTCAGTCCTAATCAATTCTATCAAATCTTGAATCACAGTATTTGTGATCTGTGGGATTCCTTTCTCAAAGAAGTACAAGTACCTGAAAAGAGTGAAAGTATGAGGTTTGCACCAGCAGAAATACATTCTACAGATGAAAATAAATCATATAGAATTCTCGAGTTTACTTGTTCAAAATTTCGATAAATAGAGTAACAGATCCACTGATTCCCCTTGTCGCATTAGCCATCTGTTGAGCAGCATTTGCGATTCTCAAAGCACGCTTTAAACAAAGGAGAACCCTGGAACGAAGTTTCAATTAGGACGTTAGTAATATCTCTGATCAGATTTAACAGCAGTTCTAATGGCTATATAAAACCTTCAGTTACCATTAGTCTATGGCCATGAGACATGGGACCATGACATCAAGCAATTAGTTTGACTGGTCCCATGTAGGCACTTGTCACAGTACCATTACAATACTGAAGTACTAACGATTTATTTGTAATACTAATCAAAAGATGGGCAATCATAAGAACCAATTAAGCAGTGTGTTTACAGCAAGTAGACCGATCGTCTTACCTTTCACCATCCATTATTCCATCTTGGTCATCAGTCCAGAAAAGATGTGAACACGCATAGACTGCTCGGCATTGATCAGGCTTCTTGAGAAGTTTTGCCGAGTACTGCACAAAACAGTAGCAATGAATTATTCGAGAGGTTTTGCAGTTGGTCCAAAGAAAATTGATTCCATGCTACAGGGTTTGAGAAGGCTACATTAAAGCAAGAATCATACCCCTGTTGTCTTATGAGTGAGGGTGTCCCTGTTTTCCACCCCGAATATATTCATCCGCTGAAGGGTTCCAATTATTAGGTGAATTGCAGTGATTTGAGCCTTTGAATCCTGCTTGTCATAAACATTACAACGGCACATCAAATGGCATTTATGATAGATACCGAGTTGCATCAAACAACTCGGGCAGCAGTCGTACACAGATGGAACAAGGTGAGAAGGGGTCATACCGCGATTTCTTCTTCATATAAGATGAATGCTTGGGTAAAGAACTCATAAGCAACTGGTTCCAAATCACAGTCATTGGCGGCCTAAATTAAGAATCATAATCAGGAAATAGGAAGAACTGACAATAAATTGTAGTTCTCGGAAAAGAATAGATTGTTTTTTTTGGGAACAGAAAAGAATAGATTGTTATAAACATACCTCTGCACATTGCAAATACAGTCTCAGAGCTAACTCTGGAGAAGGAACGCATGAAAGAGCTTCAATAGTCTGGACAAATGAAAACAATGAGTGTGCAGAAGAATATGGAGAGATTGCATGAAATATTTGGCAAATATTCATCTAAGATTGGGGAGTGCCAGGTTACGACTAATTAATAATTTGCCAACTTCCACTTAATTAATTCAGAGAAATATGCGCTGTTCCTTTGCTCCTATTAATTATTAGGAATAAGCACGAAAAACAACTATATATATAATTGAAAAACATACTCCTTCCAGCCCAAAAGGGTGTCATTCTATCTTCATCCTAAGCCAAACTATCTTAAGTCTGACCAAGTTTATAGAGAAGAGTATCAACATTTGTCACACCAAATAGGTATACTATGAAGATATATTTCATGATAAAACTTTTTTTAAGATTTTCATGATGAATATAATGATACTTATTTGGTGTCATAAATATTGGAGGTTTTTTGCACAAAATTGGTCAAACCTAAGATGGTTTGGCTTAGGACAAAGCTAGAATGACAATTTTTTGGGGGATGGAAGAGCCATATTATAGTATTTGCGTCTGTTCTGAGAGCGGAACTAAAAGTTATATGCATGCAAAATAAATCTATGGAGAGACCTGATGCAAGATCTGGAATATTTTTTTTGGAGTTGCAGGAACATCCTCCCCAGTTACATCTCCATCTTGACCTTGTAATCGCCTGACCAACTGCAAATAAGACAAGCCATCTGCATATTAGATGCTTCAAATGATAATAGTTGCATAGATCAATGTACAACAAAGTAATATCTGCTGATGTTTTGCCAGTATCACGAATGTGTTTCTTCAATTTAGGAGCAAACTGTACACGAATGCATCTATTCACTAACATAGCCTTGAAAAAAGGAAATCTAAAGGCAAAAGTGAGCAGGGACCCATGGTCTTATTGAGAGTAAAAAATATGTTGCTTACTAAAGAAACAACAGTCAATCATATACATTTCAGGTTTTGAGGAGCATGAGCACTGACCATGAAAATATTTTGAAATTAAAAATATTCCTTACATCTTAACATTCTCAAAGAGTGGTAGAACAAACCTTAAGAGCGGAGAATACTAATGAAGGCACGGTGAAAGTTAGCCGCTTGGGTCCTCCCAGAAGTATATGCTTCTGAACAGTACATAAGATCTGAAAGATCAAGAAGCATGGTATTTTTAGCCGCTTGAAACCAAGAGTTGAACACATGCATGCTAATACAAATAAGTGCTGCCTAGCAACAGAGAGATTCATGATCAGCAACGAACATTAACTGGTATTATTTTTCCTTACTTTGGGAGAATGAACATGGTCCAGTGATATGACAAAATAAGAGGAAATTTTTAGTTTATGCAAACTGATACAAAAAAAGGTTTATGCAACACCGTAGTAAATGAATGTGACCACAAAGTGGAATCAGTGATGGGGACCAGTGTAATTTTGTATGCTTTCATCAGTAGTAATAACAAATGTACCTTCAGCATCTCCTCATGATCATCATTGTGCAACATGTGAATAAGGCGTGCTACAGAATTCTGTTCCTCCTTAAAGTCCTCTTCATCAAGCTAAAACAATAAAAAGACATGGTTACAGTTAGAGCAAACTTGGTTAGAAAACGAGATTAAAATGATCCATGCTGATGTAGCTGAACAAGATTGGCAGCACTAAGTAGCGGAAAGAAGATAGCAAGTGGAACAAAATGTCAAATGTATGGTCTCACCTCATCATCTTGAGCCCCATCCATATCTTTTATAAGACCCTTGATTAAATCGAATAGTGCCTCAATCTGCAAGACAAAACAACACAGAGCCACAAGATTAGTTGCTTAGTAATATCAAGAGCAATATCATAACATGAGATATTACCTTGTCAGAAGTAGATATGCAAGTTGTGTTCTTCATTATGCTTTGAATTATTACCACAGCCATCACTTTGGTTGTAGCATTATCCAGATAATCCATAACCCGAGGATAGTTCGAAAGTTCTAATGCAGTAACAATATTGCTATATTTTTCCAGGGGAGCACTAAGAAGTGCAACAATTTGCTTTGTTGCACTGCTATCTTCAAGTTTTGCCTTGCCTGAAAGTTTCTTGACACATGCACCCTGTCCAATAACAAATATAATATGAGCTGGAAAGTTCAATTAACATGAGATCACTAATGAATTTGTATCATTGGCATACTATCAATTATAGCACGACGTCTTCACAGAGTTAGCAAACAGATCATGAGAGAAGTGGCATAAATCATATGACTGTCCAAAGAAGACTTACCAGCACTTGGTCAACATAATCAAGCCGATCAGGATGTACGCGGAGAGTAAATGTCAGAAGCGATACATATAGAGTTACTGCCCCAACAACCGGCATGTCAGGTTGGGCTTCTATCACCTGCCAAAAATCATAACTCAGCCATTTAGATTTTCCCATAGCCACAGCCAAAACAGCTATGTAATTTGAACAGTGAATAAATAAATGAGGGTGCAGTTATGTTATTTGTGAAATTTTAACATTAAATCATCATATGACCGATCACTACTAAGCAACAGCTAGAGTTTTACCTTTCCAATAGCATTACTGAACTTCGCAAAAGCTTCAACTTGCAAGAACTCCGGCAATACCTGCATAATTCATTTACGTCAAGAATATACAAAATTTGCCTTGATCAAGTGATCTAGGGATGCTTACTTCAGGACTTGAGGCAGCATAGTTAGACAGTCTGTCCATAAGTTGGGAGAGTACTGTTTTGATATCAACACTTGGCTGCAAGATATATTTAAAAATGAGTTCAGTTATTGGTGAAATAAATAGAAATTGTATGCAAACACCCAAAATAAATCAAACTTCACAGTATTCAGTGTCTGAGCTTGGTTGAATCTATCTATCCTACAAGGTTGCACATTAACAATAAATGCAACTTATAGCCATGTCAGAGGACTGTAAATCATATTTTCATCATCTAAATATGCTAATAGTAACACAGTGCTCTAATATAGTCAAAACTTAGTTTTTGCTCTTACAAGGCGCTGATTTTACACAAATCCCAGAGACTTAATGAATCAGTTAATTTGGACGTGAAATTAGCATCACTACAGGATTCATGTGCATATGTAGGCCTACTGTACATGAGCTCCGGTAGGAATCATATATAATTCCTTGCCAGTCATACAATTTACAAAATCATCATGTTTTTATCATTCCCAAGGATAAAAAAGAAAATCTATCATCCCATTTGATCTATAGATAACAAAAGGCCAGGCAAAGCAAAGCAGTCGAGTCCTTGGTGCATCGAATCAACTAAAGGATGCATGATGCATTACAATGTCGAATTCACATTGGCAAATGCAGCAGGGGGTCAAGCCAAAAAAACAGGTGAAGTTGCCAACCTGTAGCTGGGGAAATGCGCTCAATAATGTTTCCAATGTCTGTAAATGATATTCGTCTGGAAAGACTTGGATTATGCAGTCCATCAGGTAGAACTGTGCAAGATCATCCTTACAATTAACAACCTGCCAATATATTACTACTTTAGTTTCCAATAAAATCAAAGCATCATGATCATTTTACATCAATCTTCTGATTGCAAACCTGTTCTAATATCCTTGGAAGCACAGTTTCCTTGTACATATCAAGGTCAACACCCTCAATCTGGCTTAGAACGTGAATGTTTTTGCCTACCTAGACGAAATTAAAAGATTAATGTAAGTGACATGACTCAGAAAGTATAGTAGGGTAGAATATGTAGAAATGTCACCGAGTTACCAGATCACGCAATTCATTTCTTTCCTTCCCCCGCTTTTCCTTTTCCCGAACAGGCCCCTGCAGACCAGACAAATTATTTTCTGATTTCAGCTATGATGGTCTAAACAAATGAATGGCTTACTTGTGTTATCTGTATGGTATGATAAAAAGTGCATTACAAAAATGTAAGAAGCAAAGGCAGGTTATGCCATAGATTACAAGCCTGTGACATACCTGGTGCTGCATCCGAACCCAGAGTTTGTTCATTTCTATGAAATTCTGAAGAACAAATTCAACTGCGTCATTAATGCTTTCAGCATCCCTGCATAATTAAAATTCCAAAGCATGATGGGACATATAGAGATCATTACATAATAGAAGAACTTCAGATTTGAAGAGGAATTATACTATCAGGACAAATTGTTACATTCGCATAGAAAAAAATGAATAGAACTAACTACAGATTTTCCTCTTTTGTGGTTATCCATATTCAAATAGGGCAACTGCCTGTGCCAGAAGGAGAACATGCAAATGCACTAAACATGGTCGATAAAACTCTCATAGCTGATTGATGATGGAGAACGGTTAATGTGCAGCACCAAAACAAATACAAGACTATGAATGTACAAAAATGATTGCAGGATGATACGGTATAATATTCACATAACCAAATGGTCAAACAGCCTACCGCAACTGCTTCGGACTAAAAGGCTTCATTGACGTGTATAACCAATTAACCAAATGCAACAACACCAGGCTCATCTTTAATATTTAATCTTAAATCTATAGTTGTTACGCTATTTTTGTGTCACTCAACACTATCTAATTATATCTATCAACTACCAGAGCACATTCATTAAGAAATAAAAGAAAAAATAAACCATATTAATATTACAAGCTTGTGTAGTTGTGCATTGCCAGCAGAGTGTCCTAAGATATTACTGAAACTCAAATGAAAATTAACTGGACTAGAAAATAGCATAGCACAAGTTAAAGGTGCCGTACCCTTCGTACTCAGAACCAATATCAGGCAATTTGTCTCTGCTTATCTGAGAAAGGTAGCTTCTCAAGAAAAGGCCACGAAGAGGATGTTGAATACCTCGACACATTTCAACCAGGTCTTTAAGAACATCTTTAGCAGGAGCCTCTTTCGACTTGATGTACACAGATCCCACTGTGCACAGGAGATAGCTGGCATGTAAAAACACCAAATCAGATGTATGTTTTCATGAATTATGGTAAACTCCTAGAAAGAAATATCTTCACAACTTTCACAAATGTTCAAAACCTTAATAGTGGTGTTTAAAAAAAACATAACAAAAGTATATTAGCGAACATGAATAGCAGTTGATTTTATATTCAGATATAATGGTTTTTATAAAGTTGACTATAGTAATAAACAGGTAATGAGGTAAACCCCAATAACGCTTGAAGTCATGATTTATGAAGAATTCTACCATGAATGTAATATCTCTGCAGATTAACTGCAGTACTATCATCTCCAGATAAGGGCTCAGTGAGGCTAAAGAACTAACCTACTCCGTAAGGCTAAAAGTTCCATTGCAGTGGATTTAATTTGATAAGATATACAGGAAAATTGGAAGGTGTTCTCCACCAATCAAGCATTAGTAAAGGCTTGCATGTCAGTGTTAAAGAAATCCCATGTTTTGCTGTCTTGTTTTAACTTAAACATGTAAAAACTCCAGTCAAATAGTATAACTCCAGTCAAATAGTATATTTGTGATTGCAATCACATCATCAATTATGTGGGCCTTAACTAAAAGAGTGAAAGATAACTTAAAAGGTGGCACATCAGCTTGATTCATATGCTCGTGAGTTAATTCCAATACAATCTGAATGAGAGCCCTGTATGACGAAGTTCTTTATACTGCATGATGATATTCTGGAGAAGTAAAGGACATCAACTATGAGCTTTGTGCAATGATGATTTTGTTAACATGCAGTTTTGGGAGCTTTCTTTTTCGCAAGCACGCAGTTATCAGTTATGGGAGCTATCCTAAGACGCTGCAATATTTGCACTCCTTGTGAAAAAAACATTTTTTCGCTTGAGCATGTAACTACAACAGAAAGAGAACCAACTAGTGACAAACTGACATGATGATTTGCTGAGTTCAAGAGTGGATACTGGGAACATGAACATAAACTCTACTTCACACTTGATGCATCAGCATATCAGCATATTCACTTTATTCAGAGTAGTATTTTCAGAACAGCAAAGAGTGACTCATGAGTTGCGCTCTCTAGCAAACTATATCATCATTCTGAAAAGGCACATGTGCTTTAGTTTCCTCATAAGCATTTGCTGCTGGCAATGAGAACTGAGAATATGCGTGCAAAATGGGGGCAGGAGAGGAGCCTCACAGTCTGGGTAAGACGTTGCCAGCATGTTGAACGAGCTCGTACAGATCAACGACGGAGCAGCTGCCCCGCCGGGTCTCCTCCCTGAAGAACATCTCCAGCTTCCGCATCTCATCAAACGCCCTCATGTCTGCAGCCCAAACAAGTGAATCCCATCAAACCCCAACCGATCCCAATCCCAGAATTCGACAAGCCCAGTAGTCCCGAGTCCACAATCACTCACAGAGCTCGTAGTACTTGTGCGGCGAGAGCCGCGAGGTGCGCAGCTCGGAGAGCATCTGCGCTGAGTACTTGAGCGCGTCCTTGAGGTTGTTCGAATCCTGCGCCCAAATTGCAAAATTGGAGCACACACTGAGGAAGGAAGCAGCAGTTGGGAGGTGGAGGTGGGGGGTTAGGGTTCCGCAGGGGGGCTTACGAGGGCGCGGTGCATGTAGAAGGCGTTCTGTTGGACGCCGGCGATGCCCTCGGCGAGCCACCGCTCCTCATCGTCGGCGCCGCCGTCGGGGAGCATCCTCACCGCCGCCGATGCCCCCGCCATCCGCGCCGCCTGATGAGGTGGATCTGGTCGGCCTCGCCCGCGGCGTCGGGACTCGGGTTGGATCTCGCGTGGGCTGTCCCCAAGGGTCTGGCTTGGCTTGGATCGGTGCGGGTGTTTGTGTTCTGCTCTGTTCGTCGCGCGTACTTTTATTTATTTTCTTTTTTTCCAAATTCTTTTTATGGTTCGATCGGGATCAGATGAGTTGACCGCCAGTGTGGCGCGGCTGACTGACAGTCCAGTTTGGTTACATCAAAATTAACCATGTTATTCCGTACTGCTAGGACTTAACTCTTGAAGCGACTTCAAATTCAAAAGGATATCGGAATACCTTATTAAAATTTTATTATTTTGCTTTAAATATACATGACATACAATGTAGGTCCGGTATGTCTCCTTTATTATATATTTGAAAAAAAAACATTCTCTCTTATATAAGACCCTAATTTTTTTATTTTGGTATTTAATACTTTATTGATATATGAGAATAGTATGGACCAACTTGTGAAAGTAAGCTAGAGACAAATGTACATGATAGGAAATTTTTATTTACCGGTCCAAAGGTAAACAGAGGATGAAAATCCAGATTAACAAGCTAGTGGAGAGATAGCTAAATATGGAGAGAGGGTTAATGTTCATTTATTTTATGATTCTATAGTGCTATGTCAAACAATTGCATTGCGTGTATATGGGTGGTATATGTTGAAAACGTGAAAAGAATGGTTCAAAATGAGTTTTGAAAAATGGCTAGCTAGACGTGAACTGTGGACGGTCTTCTTTTGTATGTAGGCCGTTTCTTTGACTTAGCCATATTCATATGCCGGACTTCCGACCATGGAGAAAAGACGGTCCGCTGGCCAATATGTTGCATTTTCTATAGAGACATGTTGTTTTCTAATGATCTATGCAAAGTGAACAGTGAACAGCCCACTAGCTTTTTTGGGCCATGTCGAAAACTCCAAGCATATAATGTGTGATGGTGGGTGTATAGATGATGGTTTGCCTTGGAACGGACATTATGTGGGCTTATTTTAGAGGCTAGACAAAAAATCATCCTCAAATGCCCACCTCGAATAAGCTTATTTTTATTGGCCGTATATAGCAAGAAAATCATTTATTTTTCTCTATGCTAGGTAATCATTTTGTTACAGACCGGTTAGGTTACTCATGTGAAAACTATTTGCTAAAGTTCAAGCCTATGATTTAGTATAGGTAGTGTCATTCATACTTACACCTCTATTATGCGATAACCACGTCGAACTAAAAAAACCTATGGCTCATCCTACCATATGAGTAAAAGATCAGGATGCGCGAGCACCAGTCAGCAGTACTTTTCTCTCAGAACAAATCAGCACTAGCCACCAGCCAACCAGCAGTATTTTCTCTCAACACAAATCAGCACTAGTCACTTGTCACCGGCCAGCCGAACAGGGCGGGAAAAAAACGCTATGCTCAATCGATGACTACGAACCATAGAACGGGCTGGTAGCCGTGCTAGCAATGACATATCATGTCATTAGTTTTCTCCTAAATACATATTATCTCACCATTATAGATTTGAACTTGTATGTAAGGGATTCTCAAAAGAAATAATGGAGCTATCAAAATAGAACTTTATCTGTTAGCCAAATGTAAAACTACAATTAAACTCAGATAATTCATTGTGCTATAAATATGCTTAGAACATATAACAAGTACGATGAATCTATTTCAATATTCTCAATAGTATTAAAATTATTATATGCTTTATATTCCTTCCGTTGCCGATAACTAACAACTATTTCTGTTTATTAATAAATAAAGTATTGTGAATTAAATTACCCGTTTATATACAACCATAGTAAACCGATAGACTAAATATATGGATCATGAATACTTTAACAATTATTCTTCTAGTAGTTCAATCTTAGAAGACATTTTTGTTATCCCCTCGTTTTGGAGAAGACTAAAAAGTCTTTTCGTGTAGGAATTTAAAATCCTCTACTAGTCTGTTAAAAGAAAAACATTTCCCAAATCACACGAAACAAACAAACACTTTTCGTTTAAATCTCCCACTCCCTTGTGAATTTCTCCAACAATCCTACCTCGTCTCGCCTTCTCCCCTTCCCAACCGCAACAAACCAAACCCAACCGCAGCCGCAGCCGCAGAGCCGTCCCCCTCTCTTCTACGCCTCCGCCGCCGCCCCTAACCCTACTCCTCCATCCAATCGCCCCCGCCCCGCCGCGCTCGATTCGCATCGATCCGGCGGGTTCCCGCCTTCCCGGCGGCGCGAGTCTCGCGGCGCGGCCCCCGGCCATGGAGTTGTTGGCGTCTTTGGTCGATGAGGAGCGGTGGCTGTTCCCGGTGTTCTTCGCCATGTACGCCGCCATCTACTGCGTCGGCCAGCTCGTCGTGTTCCGGCGGTGGGCGCCGCGGCAGCGGCTGGACGGCGCCAGCTGCCTCATCTCTCTCTTCCACGGGACCCCCGCCGCGCTCGCCGCTGCGGGTGCCATCTTCGCGCTGCCCGCGGGGACCCGCTCCTTCGCCGCGCCCAACGCGCGCCTCCAGGATCACGTCCTCGACTACAGCGTCGCCTACTTCACCATGGACCTGCTCCACTACCTCGCCTTTCTGCCCGGGGACGTCCTCTTCGTCGCGCACCACCTCGCCACGCTCTTCGTCTTCCTCACCTGCCGCTACCTCGTCCGCCACGGCGCGTACGCGCTCCTCGTCCTCCTCGTCCTTGCGGAGGTCACCAGCCTGATGCAGAACGTCTGGACGCTCGCCGGGATCTGGCGGGACCAGTCCCCCGCCGCCGCGCGCGTCTACGGCTCCCTCTCTCCGCCCTTCTACGTGCTCTACACGCTCGTCAGGGGCGTCGCCGGCCCGCTCTTCCTTCTCAAGATGACCGCCTTCTATCTGTCCGGCCAGGCGGTCGACGTCATCCCGTGGTGGGTGCGGATCTCTTGGATTGTTGTTGTCGGCACCGCCATTGCGGTGAGCAACCTGTGGATTTGGAACCTCTGGAAGGAGCTCTTCAGGGAACGGAAGCAAGCTATGCCAAAATCAAAGAAAGAAACATAGACTATCTCACTCTTAACCTTGTACTGGTGTTATGGTGTATCAACCATGTAGCAGTTGAATCTTTCCAAATTGCCCAGATCAACACGGATTGTGCGGACCATGATTTAAATTTTTGATGTTATGGTAAATGCTGATCTTGGATGACATTGGTGGAGAATGCTTATATGTAAGATACATCTCTTCATTCCTTCATTGAAAAAGTCAGATCAGGAAACTAGTTTAGGGTGCATTGTGTGTGGAAAAAAATATTTGAAATGGTGTGATATCTTTGTGGTGGGCGTGATCCAAATGTTGCTTGATAAATAATGCCAAATGGATACGCTGTTGTCTGTTGCCACTGGCATTGGGTTTGACTGGAACGTTGCTTCAACTTGTATGCAATGGTTTCCTTAGCTGCAACAAACAAGTTGTTTGCTGCCATTGGCATTGGGTCTGACCGGAATGGTGCTTCAAACTTGGGCCTTGTTTAGGCCTTGGTTTAGATGCCAATTTGGCACCTCCCAATTTGGGAGTTCTGAAATCGAGGTGCACTGTAGCATTTCGTTCGTCTCGTAGAGTACAACAAAACTGTACAATTAGTTTTTGATTTTATCTAGATTTAGTACTCCATGCATGTTATGACATTTTGATGTGACGGGAATCTTTTTTTGCATAGTGAACTTTGGGGGTAGAATTTTCCCAAATTCTACCCCCAAAGTTCACTATGCAAAAAAAGATTCCCATCACATCAAAATGTCATAGCATGTATAGAGTACTGAACGTAGATGAAATCAAAAACTAATTGCACAGTCTTGTTGTATTCTACGAGATGAACATTTTGAGTCTAATTAATCAATTTTTGGACAATTTTTCACACATACAAATGAAATGCTACAGTGTCGCACGCATCCCAAAAGACCAAAGTTTGCTCCCAAATTCGGGAACTAAACAAGGGCTTGTATGGTTTCCTTTAGCTGCCTCTGACAATTTAACAGCTTATTGTACTACTCAATGAACATGTAAAAATCACAATGGGTTTAACCATCCAAAATTAAGTTTACTTACGGCAAGGAACTGACACACTAGTTTACCATTATTGAGCTGTAGTTTTCTGGATTTACTCGGGGTGTAGTGATAAGAGGCCACCTACTGTACTGTATTCGGTGAAGAAACATCCTCGCTCTTGCTGATGATAAGAATGTATAGTCAGAAAACAGGACCCTCTCACATTGGAAGCAAATTTAGATGATGGGATTTGCACGTCTGTTTCAGAACACGCGGCAGATCTCATGGACTTTCCACTTTTTCTAGTAACAGTAAAGAATTTGATATCCTGAATGGTGGTTTTTTTTGAATTCTCCAAGCGAGGGAAACCAGGAGGATTTAGATGGTCTTTGCCTTCAAAATTGTTACCGGGGTTAGGTCAACTATTCAAAACCCGGCACATCCCAATGAAGCCAATACTAAACAATGTATGTCCTATGATCAAGTTGATCCTGGCCACGTGAAAAAATGTAGATGTTCCCGGTATAATCTTGATTCCCACTACTTCATTAGAAGTGCATTGTTTTTTTTTGCGACCGTGCCTTGGCATGTTTTGCATTAAGAACATGTTCCAGCACCATGCAGAGGATGGCCTGGTTTAAAAGTTTACAAGATTATACGGGCGAAAGATCAGCGACCCCGCTCATTCTTGCCCACTGTAGCGCGACCGACAACCTGGCCTGAAATCCGAGAACACTATCTATTCAGCCTCCCCTGCAACGAGCCCTGTGTCAAATGCTGAACATTCCAAAGCAAATGACTTGGCCCTGATAAAGGCAGAAGATATGGCAAATGTCCAACCTTCATTGCAAACAATGAAGATTAGGTCATGGCCATCCACTTCAGAACAGCAAGAAGATTCAGAATCACATGATAAAGGTGGTGTCCTAGGGGCTAAGCTGTCCGAAGATCCTTCAACCACTATAGGCCTTTTGACTAGTGACATTGACACAAATGATGCAAATACAAGCATGCTAGCTTTTCCTTCTCTCAGAGCTGCTGGATTTCGTGAAGGTCACCTAGTCCTTTAGGACAGAGGGAGAGTTTTGATAGCTCTCATGGTTTGACTTCACAAAATTCAGTTCAAGGCTTCAAGCTCCTGATCAGATACAACACAGCTCACTTGATGGTCAACGAGAATTAGGTGATGAGGCTGCTCTAAGAACTGTATGCTGCCAAATGCACTGTCAGATATGGGTATTCAAGACATTGTTGCTACTGTGTCAACACCAGCTCATGCAGAAGAATGCCCTTACAATGAGAACAGTGATCCAAACTACTATGATCTAGAGGCTTTGGTAAATATCTTTTAGCTCAGCTACTAGGAGCTCTTTACCATGATGTTTCTGACTAGTCACATACCATGTCCATTGCAGATTCTTGACCAGGATCTCATCCCGTGGGATCAAGACTCTGATTTGATGCATCCAAGAGGTAAATGTAGATGTACTACAAAATTTGCTTGCTGTAAAAGATATGTATGGGAAATTAATCAAAAACCATACAGAAATCCACCATTTACAGGGCATTGGTTGGCTGAGGGTTTAAGAAGTATATATCCATATACTGAATTGTTCCTATATAGTGTAAGAGTGAGTGTAGTTATATGTGGACTCACTATACAGCATAAATGTGACCATTTTCTCTTAATCACAATTTTAATGCAAACAAACATTGATGTGGATGTGGTACATCATAAAAACTATGTACAATAGAACAGAATGTATTCTTATTTCTTTTTAAAAAAAATTCATGTACCAGATTTCATCACCTGGAAAGCAGGAAGGCATTGATAATATTGGAGCAGGATGCTCGGCCTTATGAACATGATTCATGTCACGTGGTGTCTTTGCAGTTATCTATGGATTGCACTTGAAATACTACATAAAGGATCTTAAGATCGGCAGTCTTTTTTAGCTAAATTGCTTCTAGGATGTAAGTGAGAGGGGGGACAACTAGGTGCACAATTTTCACATCAATATCTTGCGGCGGACAGTTGCAGGATATTGCATTAGCACCCAATCACCTAGAGATACATACAAATACAATTTTGTTTTCTAGAACTTGAGATATATCTGTCAATTTATGAATAACAACCAGGTTCACGATTTTATTTCCATCTTTGAATTTTGTGTTCTGATCTGAGAGAGATCCTGATTAGGACCCCGGAGATTCAACCATCTTAGTTTTGTACATGTATGAGTATGGAATGAATATTTGTGTATTTGTTGCTACCATCTTCTGAATTTTTTGTTTGCTCGCGCAGGTTACTCTTGGGAGTGAGACAGAAGATGTTAAAGCTGACACTGATTTGGGAAAGATGGGAGGGCAAATAAACTATCTCGTCGACATTGTGGCTCTCAGTTGGTTTAAATCTACTGGCCACATCATAAAGTGTTCCCGTTTACTATGTACACTACCCTAAAAGATTATAATTCCTTGGTTTGCTATGTCAGTTTGTTTTCTACCGTGGTACATTTTTTGTACCATCGTATTTAATCCGTGCATTATTCTGACTATCAGGCTGTTATCGAGATGGATGAAGCTGGGTCTTTTCATATTAAAGAACATTGGGAAATGTCCAATATAGCAAGGAAATACCAAGCTGCAAATGCATCAACTTCTCTGACTCATTAATTGAGGTAGGGACACTTCCCCTTTCTTTGATTTATTTATAATTGAAACCTTCTTATGCTCCTTTTCCATTCTTCTCTTTGGCTGATCTTTTCAGCCAGTGCTTGTTTCTTCAATGTTCTGGCTGGTTAGCGTCGGTTTGTGCTAAGGTATACTTGCCTCCTACTATAATGAAAGGAAGAACACCTTCCCTGCTCCTAAAGAAAAAAATTGAAGCCTTCACTTTCGAATACAGTTATGATAGTTGATCAATGCACCTTTGTTTTGTAACTATTCCTGTGATCCTGCGATATCCTCTTGTGATACTACTATATAACATCTATATAGTAATTAGTTAAATAGTAATCGATATTTTAAAGCCGTTATCTGTTGATTATACTATATGGTACTACTCGAACTTTACTTCTTGCCATTCTATTATTTTGGACTTTACGTGGCATTTGAAAAATAGTATGAATCAACATGTTGGTGATTTGTAAGCAGATATGTAACAGTTATTTTTCTTTAAGTTGACTGCTGTGCTAGTTTGCCGTCCTTCATTTTGGAAGAAAAATAGAGTCTTTTTCCTTATTTTATTTCACTGAGACAATTACAAATGTATTTCAATAAATATCCCCATGATGTACTTTTTTGTTTGATAAAAGGATAATCTATTTCATTAAGCAAATGGAAGAGGTCCCCATGCTGCATGTACTTATTTAGCATCTGATTTTTCTTGCAGATAAAGGATATGAGGTTTATTTTTCATACAAATCAGGATGCTGTGAGATCGTACATCGACCGTGACCTGCAGCCAGAACGCTTGTTTCGAGTCGTTTGGCACGCTGTGAATGATCGCCGCATCTAATTAACGATGATAGCAGCAGTAAGCACTGTTGATTTAGTATATTCTTCTGATGTGATCATGCAAGTTAGTATGCAGACTGTGTCTATGGTCTGTAAAGTTTGTAATAATGTCAAGTGTTTTCTATCGTTCTGTGCTGTTTGATGATCATAAATCCTTCATGTCCCTCCCGCACCGTTTCTTTCAGTTTGTACTGACACTCCCAGGCATAATTTAACCTGAAAACTGGCACCTTTTTTTTTTGAAGCGCAAAACTGGCACCCTTTGATGTGGTGAGTGCCGAGAGCCAACCACTGCAAGCGTGAAAAAAAAAATAAAAACAGCGGAAGATTCTAGTGTAGAAAAGGATGATGCACTTGTGCGAGAAACCATTGGATTCTGGCAACATTAACACCATACTTTGTTTGCTTATTTATTTACCTGAGGCCTTGTTTAGATCCAAATTTTACCCTCAAAGTTCACTATGCAAAAAGAAGATTCTTATCACATCAAAATGTCATAGCATGCATGGAGTATTAAATATAGATAAAATCAAAAATTAATTACACAGTTTTGTTGTACTCTACGAGGCAAACATTTTGAGCCTAATTAATTAATTTTTGAACAATTTTTCACACATACAAACGAAATGCTACAGTGCGCATTTACGCACGGTACCTTACCGTGCAGAATGGGCACCACCGCCTGAATCAGCTCTTGGCTGCGGTTTTACACATTGGCAGATGCTGGAAAGCAGCGTGCGGTAGTGGCATTTTTTACCTAAAAAGGAACCTGATTTGCATCGTGCTGACAGTTGTGTTTGGGCATATGCGTATATGCACGTTCCTATCTGCGTACACACGCACGCTCGGCGTGACGCAGCCGAAAGAGGCCTTGAGATGCGATCGATGCCCACCACGATGCCCTTCGCGGTCGGTACCTGATGCGAGATACAAATGTCATGAACATATTCGTTTTTTTGCGGGTATGAACAGATTTTTTGCGGGATCTTTGTACTTTGTACTGCTATTCTGAATTATTTTTCTTCTTTTTTTATCGGAAAAAAATCTGTAATTCAACTATTCTGAACTCGTGATGGAGTATATGATGACGTGCCCTTTCGGTGCGAAACGGAGAGAGCATGCTGGTAGGTATAGGTGCCCCCAACCCCAATCCCCGTCTCCCCAAAAGTCAAAAGCCCCGAGACCCGCACGATTCCAGTCATAAACTAGCGCGATTCCCTTGCTCCACCGCCGTGGCCGTCGCTTATTTCTTCCCTTCACGAGCAGCGGTAGCCGCCGCCGGGCAGTTGGAAGAGCAAGCCAACCCCAGCAAGCAAGACAGCTACCCGACAGACAAGCGGAGAGAGCAACCGAGCACCAGCAAGCGAGCGGAGGCCGGGAGATGGGTTCCTTCTTCTCGACCTTGTTCACGCCGCCCCCCATGGCCGACGACCCCAACTCCGCCGTCGTCGCCGCCCACTCCAAGGCCACCTACGACCAGCAGTGGGAGGCCCACAAGAGCGCCGGCAAGCTGGTCAGCTGCCCCGCCCCTTTCCTCTGGTTTTCCTTCTGGTTAGCCCCGTCCCGGGTGTTCTGGATCTGACCAGGTTTGGTTGTCTTGCTTGATTGCTGCGGCTGCAGATGGTGATCGACTTCTCGGCCTCGTGGTGCGGGCCCTGCCGCTTCATCGAGCCGGCCTTCAAGGAGATGGCCTCCCGCTACACCGACGTCATCTTCGTCAAGATCGACGTCGACGAGCTCGCGGTACGCACCCTGATCCGGTTTCCGTTTCTTCTTTCGGCGTGCTTGTTTGCGCCGGCTTCGGAGGCAATTCGGCACCTGGCGATGTGAGAAACCAGCAAGAGCTCGCTAAATTAAATTGGCGCTTGTGTTGTGGTTGCGGGTGGGGAAAAGGTTGTGATTTAGTCTTGGTATGATCCTGTAGTAAGTAGCATTCACAGAGTCTTGCCTAACAGTTTGGGGACTAGGAGAGTGAGCAATTCGTTATAATTTTCCTCAATCATCGAGTTGTTCCAATTTAGCAGTGGAAAAATCGAGCTCAGTTCTGCTAGGCTGCGAATCTAGATGCATCAAGGTAGGTAGCTGAATTAGATGCATCAAGGAAGGTAGCTCAATTATATATTCAAAGTTTACTGTTACTCACCCTATGTGCTAAAA
This sequence comes from Echinochloa phyllopogon, assembly GCA_033239725.1. Taxonomy (NCBI): domain Eukaryota; kingdom Viridiplantae; phylum Streptophyta; class Magnoliopsida; order Poales; family Poaceae; genus Echinochloa; species Echinochloa phyllopogon. Next base: position 3,016,414 of record BTCW01000018.1, read on the forward strand.
CTAGTAGTTCTCATTTTTTAGAGTTCATTCCAATGCAACCTAATCCCTACTACACTGCTGTAAGCTCATCCTTTTAGGAGACAATCTGTATGCCCATCAGTGCAATGAATTAGGTGGGGGTCTTCTCCCCCTCTGTTCCACTATAAAAAAGTAGTCAGGTAGGAAAGAGAGGTATGTGTTCTTTATAGAATCAGAATACACGATGCATATCTTTTATCCTTGTGAGTTTGAAAGTGAAGATATAAGCCATATGAATCTGATGCAATTTTCAGGGGCCTCATTAGCACTGAAACTAGTAATTTGGTCAGGTTCAACCTCAAATAATAACTGTTTCATCATGTTCGTAGCTCAGATAAATTGCATTTGTCACCCGAACGTGACAGGTTATTTTTATGTGAAAATAGTGATGCTAATGGTGCTAAAAGAAGTTATGGGTTGGTAGTTGGAGGTTTCTGTGTCGCTTGCTCGGATGGATCAACTGTATCCATCCAAATTAACAAGTTACAAGGAGATACAAAATTAACAAGTTTATGGCCTTGGAGGCAATTCGGCAGCTGCTATGTGAGAAGCCAGCAAGAGCTCACTAAATTGGTGCTTGTGTTGTGGCTGGGGGAAAGATTGTGATTTAATCTTGGTATGATCCTGTAGTAAGTAGCATTCACAGAGTCTTACCTTAACAGTTTGGGGACTGGAAGAGTGAGGAATTCATTATAGTGTTCCCCAATCATGCAGATTCCAATATAGCTGTGGCCTGTGGGAAAATCGGGCTCAGTTCTGCTGGGCTGGGAATCTGTACACATCCTTGTGTTTAGTTGTACCAAACTTGCTGTTGAGGGTAGAAATCAAGGTAGCTGCTCGTGCAGCAGAACTAAATTCAGAGTTCACTTTGTACTCGCACTATGTACTAAGCTATTATAGTTTTTTTTCCTGGGTTTTTTAGAGCTTACTCCAGTAGGACCACATCGACAAAAGAGGGATCAAGCAGTTCTGTTCTTTATAGAATTATTAGAATACGCTGTGCATATCCTTTTGTCCTTTTGAGTCTGAAACTCTGAAATCAAAGATATAGGCCATCTGAATCTAATGCAATTTTCAGGGGTCTGATTAGCACTATAAACTAGTAATTTGGTCAGATTCAGGCTCACAAATGGTAACCATCTCATCATGTTCACAACTCAGATAAATTGCAGTTGCGCCCACCTGAATTTGACAGGTTATTTTTTATGTCAAAGTGTTGATGCTAAAGGTGCTAAAGAAATATAGAATGGAGGTATCATACCATGTACTTGGATCAATTGTATCCATCCGAATTCACAAGTTGCAAGGATTTGAAAAGTTCAGTTGTAAATAGTATATTCAATGGAAGACAGTATTCCGCGGGGGGTTGTTTTTTGTGTGTTCTGATTAGTGATTAAGCTGCAAGAACATATTTTAAAAGCCGCACACCCAGGAGCAGAGAAATGAAAATCAATTAATGTAGGTGAATGCAACTTTCAAATTTCCTTCACAATTTCGCGATGGCAGTTTACATATTCAGCACTGAACGTTTCTAATTGGTGACATCTTCGAATTTTGCAGGATGTCGCAAGGACATGGAAGGTAGAGGCGATGCCTACATTCGTGCTAGCCAAGGGTGGGAAGGAGGTGAGCCGTGTGGTTGGGGCGAAGAAGGACGAGCTTGAGAGGAAGATCGGCATGTTCAGATCGTCTTCCTCATCCTAACTTAAAATGAAATGCAATCCCATCATAGCCCAGGTTGAAATGAAATGTCGTTCTCTTTTCTGAATGGTGCAAAATCTATGTGTAGTGGTGGTAAACGTGCCTGGGTTAATAAAGTTTCTGAACCTTGGATGTGAATGTGTCAGTCTGCCTGTTCGGTTCACTCGAAATGATCAAATTAACTACAGGAGTTTGCTGCGTGGGTTTAAGAATTGGAACAGAGCTGGAGGTGATGATGTTATGCTTTCTGCTTTCATAATTAGAACAGGACATGATTTGTGCTTTTTGACATGTTTCGGACACGTTAGGTTTCGTTGATCTATTTCTAGCATTTTGGGCGCCCCCACAAAGATACGGCTTCGGTGTCAGTGTCAGGGTCGCACATCACGTGAGTTTAATAACTGTTATTACAAGTGAGCTTCGAATGTTCCATGAGAAGTTTGGCCTCCCCAATTGGCACAGCCCAGAAATCCCTATCCTCACTGACAGATGGGGACCCCACCTTCTAGCGTCACAAGTCAAAGCCCCCGGTTTCCGCTCACGCACGCGGATTGTCAAGAGTGTCCTTCCCATGGCGCGAGCAGCCTCGGTCTCTCCTCCTCCAATGCCTCATTACCTCGTAACCGCCGCCGGAATCATCCGATCCGAAGCTCCGAGCTCTATCCAATCCACGAGGGAATCCCAATCCCAATGGTCATGGCGGCCTCGGTCCTCGCCGCTTCGGCGGCCTCGCCCCCGCTGACATCGTGGAGATGGAAGCATCTCCTCACGGCGAATTCTCCTCCCGCCCTGCGCCTGCGGGCGCGCGCTTTTCCTCTCGGGACCTCCATTCCCCGCAAACCTTGCGCCGGGGCCGCCGTCGCGAGGACGCCGCGTGCGGCGGCGGCATCAGGTGGCGTGGAGGCGGACGTCACGGAGCGGGAGGCGCCCGATTGGGATGCGCTGAAGCGGGTGGCGCTGGTCGCGCTTGGCTGCTGCGCGGCAGCCGCCGTGCTCGGCTGCGGCGCGGCGCGGGCGGCGGCGGAGGACTCGATCAAGGCGTCTGGATTCGGGCTGCGGGTGGCGGAGTCGCTGCGGAGGCTCGGGTGGCCCGACGACGCCGTCGTGTTCGCGCTCGCGACGCTGCCGGTGATCGAGCTGCGGGGGGCGATCCCGGTCGGGTACTGGATGCGGCTCCACCCTGTCCGCCTCACCGTCCTATCCGTTCTTGGGTTTGTAACTTTGTATCCCCTTCATCTCTGGTGTTACTGTCTCTTTTGGCTCTACTGGTACTTTACCACTAGGTGTTCGATAAATTGCCGATGCCAAGTAGTACAGAGGGGCATGGATACCCGTCGATTAGTTCCTAATACCAATCCAAATTGTTGGATACATGCTATTTGTTCTGAAACTAATGTCTAGAATAGAAGTAGTGAACCTTTCATTCAGCAGCTGGCTAAGGCAATGACATTCACATGGTAAATTGGAGTGGTAGCTCAATTTACCTGACTGGACAATTGAACTATGCACAGCCAAACAAGTTCTGGAATATTTGGATTCTGTAGGATATGCTGCCAGATAACTAAGACATGTGAATTAAGTGAAGATATGCTCACCCATTTTATTCAGTGTTTTAACTGAATATTTTAGATAACCAAAGTTCATTCCCAGAACAGCTTACCTATTATCTTCATGTACCCCTAGTATATGCTCTGGACTATAAGTTAACTATCGGTGAATATATCGTTGAAATTAGAAAATGACAACACTTGATTACCTTAAACTTGCACTACCTGAAAGAGGAAACACAGGATGAATAAGTAAGGGACTGAAAACAAGATAGTGACTGGTAGCAAGCTAAAGATAATTACTCTTTAGTTTATTCAGCATTGGACTGACTAGTCCTTCATGCTTGTAAGTGACAACTGCTAATATTGCAGTGATGTTTATGCCCTTTTAGTAACACATCCAAGAGAAAAAAAAAGCCTGTTGTCAACGTTAAAATAAAACATATTGTTGATTCTCTACATAAAAATGTCAGTTGTAATTATAGATACACTGATTGTGATTTCTGTTGTGTCTTTCACCAGGAACATGGTGCCTGTGCCATTGATCATCCTCTACCTGAAAAAACTTGCGACTTTTCTCTCCCAGAGAAGCGCTTCTGCAACCCGACTTATGGACCTCCTCTTTGAGCGGGCTCGACGGAAGGCCGCTCCTGTTGAGGAATTCCAATGGCTTGGATTGATGCTGTTTGTTGCCGTTCCGTTTCCAGGAACAGGGGCATGGACAGGGGCTATCATCGCATCTGTCCTAGGCATGCCTTTCTGGTCGGGTTTCTCCGCCAATCTCGTGGGAGTCATCGTAGCAGGCCTGCTGGTGAACTTGCTCATGAATCTAGGTCTGAAATATGCTATTATTACTGGAGTAGTTTTGTTCGTTGCATCAACTGTCATGTGGAGTGTACTTGGATCCCTCAAGAAGGCAGTCACTGCCAAATGATCTAATTAGTCTCCACGAAGTTGTTTCTGATGCCTTCAGAGTTCAGTTCACCCTTGTGTGGGAACTGCAGTTGTGTAAAATTCTTTCTTTTTTGCCTGTATATGCAGAGCAAACTCGCGAGCTATATGTTCTCATCTCTGCAGCCGCCACCCAGTGATATTAGTACCAAAATAGTAGAGTACTTGTTGGTGTGCTACACAATTTTCAATCAAGCTTACATAATAAGTTCTTATCATCAATTCCTGTTGATGGGGTTTGCAGGCTCCTATCCCTCGTCTGATGGCCAATGGCTCTCGGATTGTTGGCTTGGGCTCGTAATAAGCGTTTAGGCAAAGACTTGCGATAGGGTTTCGATTCCTTGCCATCCTCACCCTGTGGATGATGATTTGGAAAGAGCGGAACGCGCGTGCCATTGATCGGGTCGGGTGTACACGCCCGCGGCCGTTTTTGTCTCTCGTATTGCTTGAGGGCGGAGGGTAATAGGACTTGGTTGCTTGCTTTCGTGGGCCGTCTTGTGCGTGTCTCTCTCTCCGCGGCACGCGCTGTATGCGCCGTCATCTTTCCTTCTCTCCCTCCCGAAATGGACTTCGGGTTCGCTGCTTTTGAGCACGTACCCGCGCGGCGCTTGTTTTGCTCGCCGCAATTGCGTCGCGGCCGCAACCGACGAGCCCCAACCGCAGCCGATCGGATCGGAGCAGCCATGGAGACCACGCATGGGGGGGAGGAGGAGACTACTCCCCTCGTCGGAGTTGGACCAGCGAGGGAGCCAGCTAGCCAACGGTTGACGGCCATCAGCTCAGCTCATGGGCCATGGAAAGGGAGATGGATGAGTAAGTTTACCGGGATGCGTACTCGCATTGGGTCGTAAGAATCGAATATTCCGTAACCAACTAGTTGCTGGAGCTGGACACGCGAGGTGCGCGGAAGAAGGCACCCTGCACGAGCGGGCGTTGGGCGAGGATGCGAGCGCGTGCGGCGCGCAGTGGGGTCCACCCCTTGCTCAAGCGATCCGCTCCCTCGGCTCGACGCAACCCGGGCACAAGATGCCAAGTTTGGAAGGTGAAATTTGGAGTAGAGTGTCACTTCGTAATCATTACGTCACTGTAGCGTTTGTATGTATGAAAAATTGTTCAAAAATTGATTAATTAGGCTCAAAATGTTCGTATCATAGAGTACAATAAAACTATACAATTAGTTTTTTATTTCATCTACATTTAGTACTTTATACATGTTATGACATTTTGATGTGATGAGAATCTTCTTTTTGCATACTAAACTTTGAGGATGGAATTTGGGATCTAAACAAGGCCCCGACCAGCACCACATCCACTGCAGATGCTGATAAGCACGTAATTGCACGGCTTGCATGCGAGTGAACTAGTCGAGTCTCAGCATCAACGAGCGCAATTTCAAATTCGTTCGAAACGTTGTTCGTTTCTAGCTAGCCCTGTTGTTTGTACGGAGTAGTTTTTTACTGTTACCGTACGTTTTTTAAAAAAGTTTTACACTCCAGTTCACTCCCCCTTTCCTCAGGGCGTTCTGGCGGTCAATAATAATGCTGCAGTTTGCATCGGAGCTCGCTAGCCTAGGCTTGTTTAGATCCAAACCCCTCAAAGTTTGAATTTCGCCATAAATTTTAGCATTTCGTTTGTATTTGTGAAAAATTGTTCAAACATTGATTAATTTGATTCAAAATATTCGACTCGTAAAGTACAACAAAACTGTGTAATTAGTTTTTTATTTTATCTATATTTAGTACTCCATACATGTGCCGATATTTTGATGTGATGTGAATCTTCTTTTTACATAGTGAAATTTGGGGTGGAATTTGAGAACTAATGTCTTGTTTAGTTCCTGAATTTGGGAGCCAAACATTGGTTTTTTGGGGTGCGTGCGTCACTGTAGCATTTCATTTGTATGTGTGAAAAATTGTCCAAAAATTAATTAATTAGGCTCAAAATGTTCGTCTCGCAGAGTACAACAAAACTGTGCAATTAGTTTTTGATTTCATCTACATTTAGTACTCCATACATATGCCGATATTTTGATGTGACTGTGCATAGTGAACTTTTGGGTGGAATTTGGGATCTAAACAAGCCCTAGTTCAAAAAGAGCCCCCAAATTCTACTATGCAAAAAGAAGATTCACATAACATCAAAATGTCGGGACATAAATAAAATATTAAATATAGATAAAATCAAAAACTAATTACACGGTTTTGTCGTACTTTACGAGACAATATAAACAAAATGCTGGCATTGACTCCGGAAGCGGCCACCAGTGGCAGTACACCACCGCGTCCGCAGCTTCCGGAAAGAAACCTTGCATCTGGCTGTCCCGTCCGGCTCCGGTTCCGGCGCCTCGATCTCGTACGTGTCGCATCCTCTGTGGCCCTGTACTCACGCGCGAGAGGCGAGGCGAGGGCGAGGCGGTCGTGCCTGCGAGCCAACGAGACGAGCGCTTTGGGTCTGATTGGTTGGCGTATCTCCTCCGGACCAGGCTCCCCGCAAGCATGCTCGCGGTGATTGGATGCGTGGGCAGCAGCCGGGCCTGGTCGGATACATGCAACCGTACACGCTCCGGCCAGGCTCGCTGGAAACGCCGTTTCGCGGGTCTGGCTCGCGTGAGACAGGGATCAATAGATTAATGATGTTATTAGCATATAATTATCATATGCTAAGTAATATTAATATATTTTAAATTGTATTAGAATTTACAAAGGTAAAATAAAGCCATTAAAACGCAACTCAATAAGCTAAATATTATAAAATTATTTATTTTTGTTAATTTTATTTCATGCGATCTGACACATGCAGATAACCAAACATCATCTCTTCTCAACCAGGCTGGATTGCATGCAATCAGCCTGGCTCACGGGAGCCTGGTTTATGGATGCGAGGCAGGCCAGGCAACCAATCGGCCCTCGGCCGCCGGGCTCTGCACGCACGCAGCGACGTGGTGGACTGGTGGTTCGCGTCGTCGCCTCGCCTGCAGGCAGCAGCAGCAGGGCAGGGTGGCAGCGGCAGGCTGGCTCTCCTGCCATCGCCGCCTGCGCGCGGTGCCGTGCCGGTCGGCCCGTCCCGGTGCAGCACGGACGCCCCGGCGCTTTTGGTCACCACCAACCGCGCTCTCACGGGAACGGCAAGCGGGTACACGGTGCGCTGGCCCGCGCGCGACGCCGGCCTAGCTTTTCTCCTCGGTCGCCTCGCCCCCGGCCAAAAAGAGGATTCGCCGCAGCTCGCGCTTGGCGGGACGCGCGGGCCTGCTGCAGCCAGCGAGCGTCACCGGCCAGCCTGATCCCTGTCCCCGGCCTGTGCTTTGCCGCGCCTACCCGGCCTCGCCGCTTACGCCATCTCCCACCTCCCCAACAAGCAGCGTGTACGGAGTAGCTAGCAGCAAGGGCTGATATTTTTGGTGTTGTTCAAACGGCTCGATCGCAGCAGGGCATGGGATGCTGTTCTTCTACGGAGTCCCCATGTTTCAATCAATGGTGTGAGGCCCGGGGTCTCGATGCATCATCTTGCTAGTTCAAAGTAGCAAGATTCATGTGGCACCAATGCAAGGCCAAGAAGATCTGAGAGACAAGACAACTCATCATGGGGAGGATTGGTGCAAGTTTGAAAATGTGAGACGACGGTGCGTGCTAGTAGTGCTTTCACGGGAACTGCCTGCACGCTCTTTCTCGCCCTGCCTCGGTCGCCGGCAAAAAGAGCCTTCCCGGCTGCTCGCTCTTGGCAGGACTCGCACCTGCCTGCAGCCACTGCATGCAGCGCTAGCGTGACCAGCTAGTACGTCCCCTCCCCCGACCAGCTGCTCTCTGCCACCCCCGGCAGCTGCTCCGTGCTTGAAAGAATCTTGCATTAATTGCTCAGGGATTATCTTTTGGGCGTTTCCGACTTTACCCCAAATTCTACTATGTAAAAAAAGATTCTCATCGCATCAAAATATCAGCATATATATGGAGTACTAAATATAGATTAAATCAAAAATTAATTGCACAATTTTGTTATACTTTGCGAGACGAACATTTTAAAATTAATTAATCAATGTTTGGATAATTATTTATAAATACAAACGAAATACTACAATGACACATTAATGATAAAATGCCGACTTTAATATATCAAAGTTGAGAACTACTCAATCGGTCCCATAATATAAGCATCTGAAGCATTCAAATATAAAAAATAGCAGAACTACTAAAAAACCTCTATACTCCTCATTTTACGCTACCCACCGACTCTTCATCCACCCCATCAACCCATTTAGTTTTGTCCTATTCCTAAAAATACTTATATTTGACATAAAATTTGAAACCTACACATGCTTGCTTAGGTATCGGGACGGAGGGAGTAAGAAGCGCATGGAAGTAGATAGAAATGGAGGTCTTCGGACTTGTACAATCGCCCCTGGAAATAGATAGAAACAAGAAGCGACTGGCGGCCTGGGGCTGGGATTGTGGGACATGGGTTGGTAGAGCTGGAGGGGTAACCTCACCGCGGTGCACGCGTTACCCCATGATTTTTTTGTCTCGCCCGCGCCTTCTCTCTCTTTTGGCACGCGGTTCCACCGAAGCGCGCAGCTCTCCATCTCCATCCAACATTGCTATGCAGCGTCTGGCCCATCCCAAGCTAGCCTAGCACAGGGAAGGGATCGATCGTGGCTGTAGAAATATTTTGGTATATATACGACTAGTTCAAACTTTTCTCTCAATTGCCAATTGGTGTTGTAGTAAACTACTAAGACATAACCAATACGTACGGAGTATACGTGTTGTAGCTAGGGTAACTCATTTTGCCACGTCGGCCTCATTATTATATATATATAGGACGAGTTTTATCTACCAGCGCTTGTAGCTACCATCACCATCAATATACCATTGTGTGTATGTTCACATACTCATTTATCAGTTTGAATATGTTCACATACTCATTTATCAGTTTGAATATGTTCGCATACTAATTTTAAGATACTTCAAAGTGAATTACACGAAAAAATTCAGAAACAACGCTATTTTTAAAATTTATTATGATTATATCATTATACTAGTATGTAGAAATTAATATGTCCACATACTTAAAGTAAGCTTATATACTCAACCTACATACCACCCAGATAGTCTATATATATATATATATATATATATATATATATTAATGAACCGAGGAAGGCTTATGAATTGAGGAAGGTTTGTACATAGCGTCATAGCGTGAGAAATCGATCCAATAGTTTGCTTCTCGTCTCATCTCACAGCAAATAACGGATGGGTCAAATAAACCAAAGTGACCTCTTGAGATACAGGTATTAACTTTTAATGTCTTTTTACAATGAGTGCATGTGCACTCTTTTGTTTTTGTTTTTGTTCCTTTTCCTCATCTAGCTAGTGGTTCTTTTTATTCATCATCAATCTTGGTTGGCAGGTAGAATTCCTCGTTATTTTGCAATTTGCTATAGCAATATTCCACATGCATGCATGTATCCGATATATACAGCGATTAACCTCATGAGATATTGACAAAATCTACTACTGCAGATACAAACGTCGTTTAAGGAAGTAATGTGCCTCATAATCTTCTCTATGTAGACATGCTTTCTAGGAATACTAAAACTTCAATTTTAGGCAATATACATTTTGTCTAAAACAAATTTTAGGCGGTATATATATTTTTAAAACGAATTTTAGACCGTACACATTACTAGGTGGTTTATGTTTGATTTGCAGGCGACAACTCCGGAAGATTGTGTTGAAGCTTAGAGGGAAAAAGTCTGGTCTCTATGTTAAAAATATGTATGGCACACGCGAATTAATACCTTCAAGATGAAATAATCAAAAGGTCGCCATTGTCTCGAGAAATAGCGCTGCGAATTGAGGTGAGAATGCTAAAAGACGAAATCGATGAACTCAAATCTATATGGGGTTGCTACGATGGACAGTATATAAGGAGGAAAGGGCCAATATTAATCGTTTGATAAAGTCTGTTAACCGGAACACTGGGTGCTGCGCTGCGAAAGGATTCCAATTCACGTCTCAAATTATTCTCACCAGGTCGTAGTGCATTAAAAAATACACCCCATTCGAAATTATTAAAGCCGTTTTATTTCAAACTAAAAGAACAGGGCAATTATATATGCGAGAGCGAGCCTCTCCAGCCCCTACGGCAGCGAGCGAGGCGGAGATATTTGTTAAGTACAAATACAATTCCAAACAGTGCCTCACCGCGCTGCGAGGCACTTATAGTCGATCACGGCCGATGAGTATCATCAAGTTAACGTTTTGTTCGCTTGGCTTATCAATAGACAGCCAATAATTTTTTCTCTCTGTACGAATCAGCACCAGCCACCGACCACCAGTCAGTCAGCCGTATTTTGCTCTCAACACGAACTAGCACCAGTCATCTGCCACCAGCCAGAACATGGCCTAACATTGTCGCTTGGCCTCGATCCTCACCGACGTCGTCAGCGCGTGCACGTATGTGTGTGTGAGAGAAACTTGCCTTTTTTTTATGTGTTGCGAGAGATTGACGTTGAAATGCATATATCCGACTGGAATGGAAACGAGATAATGCCTAATTAGTAAACTACTAGTGCATTGTGGAGTACTCCGTATTATAAGACTTAGCTGCAAGCATTTGAATCATTTCACCTTTGATTCGGCAATTAACCACCCTATATGGCCGGCTGGATGGTGACCTGCATGGTGACACGTGGCAAGCCAACTCTATCTAGGTGCTTCTTTGACCTAAAAGCTAAAATCCCAAAACTTTGAGGACTGGGTTGGTAACTCGAGAAGGACCAAAGCTAACTTCCAGGAAAAGTTAGGGGCCAAACTGTTATATCCACCCTTGGAAAAGGTACCCACATGCCCACACCGGCTCTTGTGCACCATGTCCATACACCCTCCACATTCACCTGGTCTAATTAACAAAGACCTGGGCCCTAAAGGATTAATTAAGACCTAAGGAATGTATAATAGTTTAGACAGCTGCTGTCTATTTAACACATACATACAGTTAAATAGTCAGCTCTACAAAGATGCTGTCTATTTAGCTGTCTATGTGATAATAAATACACACTCTGGTTTCTGATGTTTTGCATGGGAGCACGAGCCAAAACAGTAGACGAGATAGTAGACAACAACGCTCTCTTTCCTCATTAAATGATAGCCACATCAGCTCATTTGATCTATGTGGGAACAAAAAGACAGTCTGTGGGTTGTACGTTCTCTAAACATCCAAGGGCTCCTCTGTTGCTGATCTTTTCTTGAACATCAAGGCAGCGGCAAAGCATGATTAGGGCCTCGTACGGACACAAACAGACGGCGGTAACCTTACCGTTGCGCGCTGATGGGCAGCAGCCAACCAGGCGGTGTCCTCCACCTCCTCCATTCCCGAGCTCGCCGCCGCCCACCTCTAGGGTCTAGGGTTTCCTCGCTCCCTCCGCCTATATAATGGTAGTCCCCTCCCGCTCCCATCCTCAACCACTCCTCCACTCCCCTCTCCCCTCCTCTCCCCTCCCATTGCTTTCTCTTGTTCCTATCCACTGCTAGTGCTAGGGAAACCACCTCCGGCAGAGCAGCCTAGAGCCTCTCCTTCCATCCCTCGTCCCATGGCCTACCGCGGCGGCGGCCGGGGAGGCCGCGGCGGCGGCGACCGCGGGGACCAGCGCCCGCCCTACGGCGGTGGAGGAGGCGGTGGCCCCCGACCCACTGGCTTCGTGTGGCCTCCTCCGCCGACCACGCCGCGTCAGGTGCCGGCGCAGTTCCAGGTGCCGATGGGCTACCGCGCGCCCATGGTGCTGCCGCATCAGGCCGCGTACGGCCCGCCGGCGGTCGTGTTCCGGGCGTCCGCTCCCGCGCCCGCACCCGCGCCGCCTCAGGTCTCCTTCTCGCCAGCGCCTCCTGCGGTGCCGGTCACCATCCGCGCGCCTCCTTCCTCGGCGACGCCCGCTCCGTCGTCTTCGGCTCCGGCTCCGACTCCGGCTCCGCGACAGCTGGTGCAGGGCGCCCCCACGCGGGCGTCCGCGCCGGCCCCGGCTTCGGCCGCCTCCGCGCCGTCGGCGGCGGCGCTGGCGAAGGAGGTCGAGAAGAAGCTCTTCGTCTCCGAGACCGCGCTGGCGCCGCCGGCCGCGGCTGCGGCGGCGGCCGTGGCGGCCGCACAGGGGGCGGCTGCTTCTGACGTGGAGGACGCGCAGGACGTGGATCTGGCGCCGGTCTCCAAGAAGGGACTCGCGCACCCTGCTCGCCCGGGCGCCGGGACCGTCGGCAAGAAGGTGGTGATCCGCGCGAACCACTTCCTGGTGGACGTCGCCGACAACAACCTCTTCCACTACGATGTGAGCTAGTCCGCCCTCTTTCTCCATCGCATGCATGACTGCTTAGATCTTGTGGCCTTGTGTGAGATATATGGATGTGCTTGTAGTATATGTTGATCATGCCTGCTTGTGTTCATGCTTGACTGCTTAAATCTTGTGGCCTTGTGAGATATTTCTTCTGCTGTTCTCTTGTGCTTTCTTGTTGGTTCTTGGCTATATGGGGAACGTTGCAGCTGTACATGAACACCCTGGGCTTCCGATCCCATCCTGTCGATGGATGTTTGGTTGGAACCCATGTTCATAAGGGGCTTTCTCTTGTGCCACTGTGCAACATAGCTTCCATTGCTGCGTTTCCCCCTTGCCTCGGTCGCTTCTCTTGTGTTCTTGCTTGAGCTGCTGGGGCGGTGATGGGAGTGCTCATGATCTTGCCACCTCTCTGGTCCGTGAGAGTTTGGATACAGCACCCACGCCTTTGAAGTGAAACGATAGGTTTCCTCCAGTAGCATGCAACCGTTTTCCTGTTCCTCATCGTGATGTCTGCTCCGTCCATCTGTCTGTGTTCATGCAGAGGCCACTTCTTTCTATGCAACAATTTTGCTCTTATTTTTGGACGGTTTCTTGAGGAAGTGGTCCAGCAGACCAGTTTCCCGTTTCGTGAAAAAAGCTGTTCTTCTTGTGTGAAAGATGGCAAGCCTGAACATCAAATCGGAAATTAATCGCGGCAGATGCTTTGCAAATCGCATCATGCAGATATTCGACCGGTTTGCATCCATGTGGAGCGTGTTCTTTCCTTGGCTGTCGTTTCAGCACGAGCACTTTCATCCATCCTTCTGCTGCTTATTTTTCTTCTGAATCTTTGGCTTTTCTTTCTTGTGACTCACCTTTTTTCATCTGTTGCGTAGTACTATCTTGTTGAACTTTACCCTTTTTGAACTGTCAAATCAGTTGCTCGGCTTACACGCGGGTGAGGGTTGCCTCACGTCGATTGCGCTGCACATAGTTCCAAAACGATTGATTGCTGCGCAGAGGCCCCAGTCGTGTGCCGTCTTGATCTTTCTTTTTCTAATTTGACAAATGCAGTTTCTGCTGCTTTTTTTTTTGTTCTATACGTTATTTGCTTTGGCGAATTAGAAAGCACTACATGAACTGAGTTTTCCGATCTTATCCTGGTCATGGATATTGATCGGAGCGAGATGTGCGAGTATTCTCAACCTGCTCGTCACCCTCAGCTCTGGTCGGTCGTTTTGGATCACTGCAGTGCTGCTGCTGGATCGGTGATGCGAGAGTGCTGAAAATTGACCGCCTCTCTAGTCTTGTGAGAGGTCGGTCGCGGCACGCACACCTTTGAAGCGAAACGGAAGGTTTCCTCCAGCACGTACAGTATAATGCAGTACGCAATCTTTTGGTGTTTCTCGTGCGCGTCGTGTATATGATTTTGAGGGCGCATTGATTGCAGCGCGCTTAGAACAGTAGTTCATCCGTTCTCGTCCTGCCCATGGACGTTGGTCGGAGTGCATTTTCATCAGGGTCTTTCCCCTTGTGGCTTTCGGGTACCATGGTCCCCTTATTGCTCCGTTTGCCCTTGGTTGCAAATCTCTCTGTGCTGCCGATGAGCGACGACTCGTTTATTTTGGTGCTTCTCTCCTCGTAGTGCGTGAACGGCTTTGTTCAGCAGCGGGTTGGTACTTTTCTCGGAAACTTGTGTGCACGTTTCTTGGACGCTTCTTTGAGATAGTGGGCCAGATGATGTTCCCGTTCATCTGCCTGTTTCAAGGATATGTGTGTCCTTGCTTCATTTTTTTTTCTTTTTTGAGAGGATGCTTCATTTGACTCCAGTTTTTTTTCCCAAAATTATTGATTTGAGAGATTTATACATTGGAATTCGATTTCATGCTTCTTGCTCCATGAACGCGAAACTGGAAAAACAATAATGCAAAAGCATCACCATTCGCATCTTGCCACTTCTTCAGGAGGTTGTATCATGCCTGTGTCCTGTGGGGATGTGTTCTTTAGTCGGATGTTATTGGAGCAAAAGCTTTTGATGCTGTGCTGCTTGGTACATATTTGGCATCTTCGTTTCTTTTTGCTTATCCTTTTGAATCTCTCTCTTCTTTATTTCGATCTCTTTGATTTGTACTGAACTTTTGCTTTTGGTAAGGTGATATACCTTTCTAAGTTTGCGTTCTAGGCATGTTTTGCAATAAATAGTTCCAAAAATCTGATGGTTGCGCAGATACAACCCCACCATGCTTTTGTACGATTGAGATTCGTTGTGCTGTTCCCTTTTGGTACTTTATTTTGGAGTTTTGTTATCTTTTACTTAGTCTTTGATCGACTACATTATTTTACATTGCCAAGTGCAGTAACTTCTGTGGTTGTGTGTTATTTGGCATGCTTCATGATTGGCAAGTAGTAAATTCTCGCTTGGAAGAGGTTTTGTGGTCAACTGTTTCGTCTTGTTGCACCTGTCACTTCGAAGAACCCATCAGATGCTTGATTTAATTTTCAGCTAAACAATGTGGTAGTGTATTAATCTTGTGGTAATGAACCGTTCTGATACTGCACAAAACAGGAATATGCCTTATCTGTTGTTTTGTGGGGCAGAGTAAAAGCAATCCTTAGGATCGCACACCAACGGACAGGATTTTAGGGAATCAATGTCAACCTTTCATCCCCAACCCCATCCCACCCAGCCACCCAAATCCCCATCTCCCAACTCGATCCGCTTGCTTGGGCTGCCGGATTGCGGATCCCTTTGCTCGCCAGCATTCCTAGTTGCTGGGATCTACCATGGTTGCGTCTCCATGCAATCGTGCTTCCCAGTTCCCACGCTCCAGTTTACTAGGCAACCAACAAAATGGTCACCACCCCAAAATGCTTTGCCCTTCAGCCCTGCTGTAGTTTAATTGGCTTTTGTTCCACCCAGAATTGGAGTTTTTTCTTCATACATTTGCTGTAAGTCACTTAAAATTTCTCTACTATTGGTGTCTGTGATTGCACGAATGTGGATATTAGCACCTTGACTTCACTATTGTTGTGTAGCCTCAGGACCAGGATAAGGAACTAGCAATACTGTCTTGTTAACTTTAGTATGAGAATTTTGCTGTGCTTTTGGTGGATCTATGATGCTGAGTTCTAGTTATGCTTTCAATGGAACTAGCTATTCACATTGAGTTGTTATGAATTTACTCCGCCTTGTGTTTAATTGCCTTTAGGTTGCCATTAATCCTGAGTCAAAGTCAAGGCAAACGAATAGGGAAGTGCTTAATGAACTTATCAAGTTGCATGGGAAGGCAGCTCTAGGCGGCAAATTGCCTGCCTATGATGGAAGGAAGAGTCTTTACACTGCTGGTCCACTTCCTTTTGAATCAGAAGAGTTTGCAGTTACACTGGTTGATCCGGAAAAGAAGGAGAAAGAAAGGTCTTCCCAGATCTTATCTTACTCCATTTTTCAGTACTATGAAAACTCTTTATCCTCCGGAGCTATTTAATTCTTTTTCAACTTGTAGGGCGGAGAGAGAATACAAGATCACAATTCGAATTGCTGGGAGAACAGACATGTACCACCTTCATCAGTTTCTGCGCGGAAGACAGAGGGACATGCCTCAGGAGACCATACAAGTACTTGATGTTGTCCTCAGAGAGTCGCCATCTTGGAAGTATATTAGCTATACCCGACTTCCTTCTCTTGAATTTTGCATGAATAAGCTTCTGTCCAGGGAACTGACAAATTCTTTGTAATAATCTTTTCATTGCAGTTATGTCACAGTCTCCAGATCCTTCTTCTCTACTACTTTTGGTCACAGAGGAGACATTGGCGAGGGGCTTGAGTGTTGGAGGGGTTACTACCAAAGCCTGCGCCCAACACAAATGGGGCTTTCACTGAATATAGGTAACACTGCCCCCTTTAAGCTTTTGTTGTGCATCGACCCCATGCCTTCTATTTTATCTGTTTTGATAATTATCATTGTTTTTTATGATGTTTCTTATCCAGATATATCAGCAACATCCTTTTTTAAGCCCGTGACAGTGATCAAATTTGTGGAGGAGTTCCTGAGCATACGTGATACCTCGCGGCCTTTGTCTGACAGAGATCGTGTGAAGGTTAGAAATTTCCACCCTGAGAATCTACAAAACCCCCTCTACATTACATCATGCTACTGGCTTCTGTTTGTTGACTAATTTTGTTTGACTTTAACTGTGTTAAGATAAAGAAAGCTTTACGCGGAGTTCGCATTGAAACAAGTCACCAACCGGACCAGATTAGAAGATACAAGATAACAGGGGTTACTCCCATCCCTATGAGCCAGCTGATGTAAGTATCTATCTGTAAATGCTGCCCTGCTTTTCCCTACAGCATTGGGAAACTTATTTATCAGATATTGTGCATGTCTTAGGAATAAGACAGTTTGAGAGTAGGAAATATTATGTTGAGAAAACATTAGCTAAGATGTACGTTAGCAGGGACAGAGACAGGGGATGGCTTGGTAGGGACCATGGCTCCATTATAGTTCATGAAACTCCATTAGTAACATGCATGCAATAGCCTGGTTAACACATATAAACTAAAGATTATGCTTAAGAGTGTTGCTAATGCCCCCTCCCAATTATTTCATCCTGGTTCCGTCCCTGTACATCAGTTATTAACTCCTAAATATTTGTGCTGTTACATTATTGCAATTCGAGTGTTCTGACTTATGTTAACATTGTGTTATCAACTTACAATATGTTTTTGCCATTTTAGATTTCCTGTTGACGAGAAGGGTACAAGAAAGACGGTTGTGCAGTACTTTTGGGACAAATATAACTACAGATTGAAGTATGGCTCTTGGCCCTGTCTTCAGGCTGGCAGTGATTCGCGACCTGTATATTTGCCTATGGAGGTACTGTATCCAATGCCATTCAGTTGTGCTTGAATTATTGATTATGTATTTAGTGTTTTATGACCTTTTTTTTTCCCAAAAATGGTTGTAGGTTTGCAAGATTGTCGAAGGGCAGAGATACTCTAAGAAGCTTAATGACAAACAAGTGACCAACATACTAAGAGCAACCTGTAAACGTCCACAGGAGAGGGAGCAGAGCATCCGTGATGTATGTCTCATGACCTTTGCTTCTCCTCCGTTTATTAGAATAATTATTTTCTCTATTGGATATCTTTCTGATGGCATATTTTCTAATGTTCTACCTAGATGGTTCTGCATAACCAATATGCAGAGGATAAGTTTGCTCAGGAGTTCGGCATCAAAGTCAGCAGTGACCTAATATCTGTTCCAGCCCGTGTGCTGCCTCCACCCTTGGTAACTTCGCTAAATTCTTTTTTTATCGCTAGAAGTTGTCTCAATGAATCACGTTGTCCTCTTGTTTTTTAGTGGAATAATCAGTTTCTTTGCTGTATTTCAGTTGAAATATCATGACTCTGGTAGGGAGAAAACTTGTGCGCCAAGTATTGGACAGTGGAACATGATTAATAAGGTGATACCATGTTCTTAGCTAGAAATTTCACTCTGAAATTTGCTGAGCAGTGCCTTAGCTGTCAATTAATTTATTATGAACTTGTCTATCATCTTTTCATGTTGGAATTAGGAGTGTTTGTCTTCTTTTCATGTTGAAACTATCAGTACCAATTTTTCTAGCTCAGTTTTATAGATGTAAGAAAGCATTCTTACTACTGTGTATCTTGGTACCCTTTTCCAGAAAATGATAAATGGAGGAACTATTGATAACTGGACTTGTTTGAACTTTTCGCGCATGCGTCCTGAGGAGGTGCAGAGGTTCTGTATGGATCTGACTCATATGTGCAATGCCACTGGAATGGTTAGTTGTTCACTACTTGCATGTGTTATGAACTGTTCTCAATGCATTCCATGCTGTTTGGTATGTATACAGCTGACTTCTTATAAATCCTGCAGAATGTCAATCCACGTCCATTTGTTGAAGTCAAGTCAGCTGCTCCAAACCATATAGAGAATGCTCTGAGAGATGTACAAAGGAGGGCCACACAAATGCTTGCCCAACAGGGCACAGGAAATCAGCTACAGCTTCTAATCGTAATTCTGCCTGAAGTTAGTGGTTCTTATGGTACGCATACTGCTATCTGGATCATACTCACCTTTGCGATTTATTGGGTATTTTGTTATATATATGTCTGTCATACTTTTGCAGGAAAAATCAAAAGGGTCTGTGAGACTGACATCGGAATTGTATCTCAATGTTGCTTGCCAAAGCATGCTAGCAGGCCAAACAAGCAATATCTGGAAAATGTTGCACTCAAAATCAACGTCAAGGTCTCAATATCCATGTTCTTTGCATTAAGTTTTTGTTTTAGTTCTTTTTTTTCAGGAATCTAATTATTCTTTCCTTATGCAGGTTGGAGGGCGCAACACTGTTCTTGAGCGAGCCTTTGTACGCAATGGCATACCCTTTGTGTCAGAAGTCCCAACAATCATCTTTGGTGCTGATGTCACACACCCCCCACCAGGAGAGGACTCTGCATCATCCATTGCTGCTGTTAGTTTCTTCTTATAACTGTCAGATTCTCAATCATTAATCAGTTGTATGATGCGATCTTACAATGTGATATTCATGCTAACAATTTAGTGCAATCTGTGGAGTTATTTTAAAATAAGTTTTCATGGTGAATCCTCATGTGTAGGTGGTGGCATCCATGGACTGGCCTGAAATCACCAAGTACAGAGGTCTGGTTTCTGCTCAACCACACCGACAAGAGATAATAGAAGATCTGTTTACTGTCAGTAAAGATCCACAGAAGGGGCACAATATTAATGGTGGTATGATCAGGTTAGTTTGTGATTGACCTGAGTCGACTTACTGTTAGTTATCACATGGTTTATCTGTGTAGCTGACATGGTCTTGTTTGCAGGGAGCTACTGATTGCTTTCCGCAGGAAGACAAACAGAAGGCCTGAGAGGATAATTTTCTATAGGTATGCTTTTCAGATTTATTGCTTCTGGTTCATCTTTGTATTATGTTGAGTGAATTATATTGACTGATCACACTTATAAAGGGATGGTGTAAGTGAAGGTCAATTCAGCCATGTACTGCTTCATGAAATGGATGCCATCAGAAAGGTAATGGTTTCCTGCATCAAAATGTCTGTCAAATTCAAATATGGTTTGCTGTGCCATATGCCTGTCTCTGTTGATGGTTTTGTGACTTTTGTCCCTCTGTTTCAAGGCCTGTGCTTCTTTGGAGGAAGGATACCTACCTCCAGTCACATTTGTGGTTGTCCAGAAAAGGCATCACACAAGGCTTTTCCCCGAGGTTCATGGAAGGCGTGATATGACTGACAAAAGTGGAAACATTCTTCCAGGTTAGTGTTTTTGGTGTCACTTTTACGAATTATACATATAATGGCTGCTGCTTCTGTAAGCATTTTGCTGATCTGCGATTATTTTGTCCTTTGCTTTTGCTTCAGGAACTGTGGTTGACCAAAAGATTTGCCATCCTACTGAGTTTGATTTCTACTTGTGTAGTCATGCTGGTATTCAGGTAACTATATGCTGGTACTTTGGTGCACATTCTTTTCCAGAACAGGTTGATATTGGGTTTCAAAATATTTTTGGTCAGGGAACAAGTCGCCCTACCCATTACCATGTCCTTTATGATGAGAACCATTTTACTGCTGATGCGCTGCAGTCCCTGACCAACAATCTTTGCTATACGTAAGTTCAGCTCTCTTCCTTCATAAGAATCATTTGACTGCCTCTTTTGTTTACCTAACATCTCTCTTTGTTTGTGGGATGCAGCTATGCTCGTTGCACCCGTGCTGTTTCAGTTGGTAAGTTCTTACTGTATCTCCTTTTCTGCTTACTACTGTAATGTGCTTTGAAGCTTGATTCATATATATAAGCTCTTTCTCTGTGAACATTAAATGTGAGAAAATTTCAAACTTTTTGATATATAATAATCACTTCAAACTGGAGTAGGGTCACACAACCTTTGTGGCAACATGTTTTTAAAATTGCTGGTGTATTGCTATGTAGATTGGGGTTCACCGATTGAACACACATACGTAGTAGTATTCTTAACGTCTCTGCAATGTGTCATCTGTTTTCATTGAAACAAATAGCCCAAGATATTGCTGTCAACCCTAAGCATCATCTTTATCTGCTGGATTCATGTTTATCAATTCTTTGTTATGGTCAATGTTACTGTTACCCTTTAAGGCTGTCATATGAACAACTATTCTCTTGCATCATTTACTCCTACTCTTTTATGTTGTAGTTGGTAAACATCATCTTTATCTGCTGGATTCATGTTTATCATTTCTTTGTTATGGTCAATGTTACTGTTACCCTTTAAGGCTATCATATGAACAACTATTCTGTTGAATCGTGCATCATTTACTCCTACTACTCTTTTATATTGTAGTTGCTAAACAGTTAGTTAACCAGTCATGACTAATGGGGTGCTCATTGTTTTCATTGAAACAAATAATCAAGGATATTGCTGTCATCCCTAAACATCATCTTTATGTGTGGGATTCATGATTATTATTTTTTGTTATAATCAATCTTACTGTTACCCTGTAAGGCTGTCATATGATATGAAAAACTATTCTCTTGAGCCGTGCATCATTTACTCGTACTCTTTTATATTGTACTTGCTTAACAGTTAACGTCATCACTAATGGGGTGCTCATTGTTTCCTAGTCCCGCCTGCCTACTATGCCCACCTGGCCGCATTCCGTGCTCGCTACTATGTTGAAGGAGAAAGCTCAGACGGTGGCTCAACCCCTGGCAGCAGTGGACAGGCAGTAGCTCGTGAGGGGCCTGTGGAAGTGCGTCAACTTCCGAAGATTAAGGACAATGTCAAGGACGTTATGTTCTACTGCTGAGCTGCTCCAAGTTCGGCATACTGTCTTTCTTGTTGCTGGATGATCTCTTTTTTGATCGGGATGCCAAGATGTTGGTGAGAGGTGGTTGATGGTTCTGGTAGTTTTCTTCTTACGGACTTGTCCTGAATTTGGAGCTTGTTGCTCATATTGTCATCTTGGTATTCGAAGTAGCTAGGTTATGACTGAGCTTGCTGGTCTTCAAGGCTTGAAACTCTGTTTGGATGGAACCATTGCAAGTACTTTTTTAAGTCTTATGTTCTGGGTGGCTTGCTGCTTGCTCTTTAGTTATCTTCCTTGCTGCTAAGTCTGTTTGATATATTGTTTTTATGAAGAAAATGCGATGATGTTTTCCAGCATCATTTAAGCTGGTTCTGGACAAACAACTTATTGCATCAGTTTTGTTATCTATTTGGTTCTGGACTTTGGCTGGTCAAGTCCCTTCTAAAAGCTACAAACTTCATCAAGTTAGTGGCTTGGAGCTTGACTTCCATTGTGGTCACAGAACGAAATGGATGTCTCTGCTGATAGCAACTGTGAGCCTTTCAAGTTTGAACTGGTGTTGCCAATTTTTCTTCATTTTTGTTTGTGGTCTGTATATAAAAGATGAAGTGAAGTTTTACCCTTTGATGTTTGGTCATGATTATTTATTTTTTTAAAAAATTGCTGCATGAAAATGTGTTTTCTGGGTGCTTCTGTGTTGCAGCATAAGCTTTCATTGTTGATATAGCCTTTGATGGGTTTTGGTCTGCTTGCCATCGGAACACAGTCGCAAAGGTATGCCTTCACCTTGGCGGGACTTGGAAAGTCCAGCTCCTTGGCGTCTTCAACGGCAGGCGTATCATTGGTTGGGTTGCTCGTGTCGCCCTTTGGCCGCCACTGGGACTATAGTGGGTGGGTAACTGGGGAATGCGTATCATTGGTTGGGTAGGTTGCTCGTATCGCCTGAATGCTTGATTTGAGCCAAGCATTGCCTTTGCATTTGACTAGATGGTCTGCAGTCAATAGCAGGCACTTGCAGCACGACGAGTCGGCAGTGTTCCCGTCAGTGTTTTAAATCTCTGGCTACGAGTTTTAGCGATATATTACTCTAAACATCTAATAGTAGGGCTATTCCATCTACTAGTAGTACTAGATAGGGATATAGTGACTGAATTGTGCATGATTGCATGAACATATAGTGATTACAACGGGCTAGGCTACAGGCTGGTTTGGGTACACAGGAGCAACCGCAGTCATTGCGACTGACTGGAACACCGAGTACAATACACAAAGCAATCAAAACCCCAGATTGCATAATCAGCCTCATTTCTTTCGTTACAAAAGAAAATTCCATAGAATTAGAAGGGCATCCGCTGTATAGCAGTAGCACATGTACAGATCTATTGTTTACACAATCCAGAACAGATCTCCATTCTACTGAAAGTAGTGGCTAGCAAGCATAAAAATTTTGCTACAAAACTAAGCTTGCTATGTTTAATATCGTACAACTTCCCAGAAGGGGGGAAAATCAGCAAAATCTCATTTGGCCCTAGAAGGGGGGGAAATCAGTAGAAGGCGTAGGACCTATATTGAGCAAACATAATTGGCTGGAATCTATAGTAGAAGACAGCAGAACCACCGTGCCTCTGAGGTATTTCAACGTCTGTAGCGGTAACGCTTGAAGTTGAAATAGAGATGGAGAATCCCACGCTCAAATGTACACTTGAACCCCTTCTTGTGTGAGTATTCCC
Source organism: Echinochloa phyllopogon (assembly GCA_033239725.1). Taxonomy (NCBI): domain Eukaryota; kingdom Viridiplantae; phylum Streptophyta; class Magnoliopsida; order Poales; family Poaceae; genus Echinochloa; species Echinochloa phyllopogon. The sequence continues at coordinate 3,039,511 of BTCW01000018.1, forward strand.
ATTCCTTGTTCACAATACGGAAAGCCTGTTGAGGGAAACAAAGTGAATAAGTTGCCCATGGAAAAAACTAAGAAAATATAAACATGAGGCACAATGCTTACAATATCCTCATATGGAGGGCCGGCATGAAATCTTATGAGGCAAGTTTCACCAGTGCTTCCATCTTTCTCTATAGTGTATGTTGGTGCCTTTGATTTATCCACAAGATCAGGGTAAAATATATTGAATTTGTAGCCTTGAACAATTTTAGGTGGTGGGTTGTCATGGTCATAATGAGTTTGGTTGTATTTATTCCATTCATATCCAGTATGCACCCGATTGAAGTACTTGGGCTTTCTTGGTCGATACTTGTCATGCCACCAGTACACCTGCGAGTATAGGAACAAGCATATGCCATCAGCAACCAGCTGAGTAAACGTTCACATGCAGCAGGTCGTTGCACCAAAGTTGCTAAATCACAATTCTAGTATGTAAATCTTGTTACCACCCATGGTATCAAACCCAAATGAAGCACTAGCCCTATATTCAACCGTCAAAATATACCAAACTACAAATTAAATAAATTTGGAGTTCAACAGATAATCATTATGAGATTCTTTGAGAATTTTGATATAGCTTAGTGTGTGTCCTATACGGTTAAGAATATAACAAGATGGCCATAAAAATATGTCAACAGTTATGTTAGATCCCAGATGGATTCTGAGAACTCTCTTGCCAATATAGTACAGAAACAGAATAAGTGGATACATGCTACTGTCGTGTTAGTATGTCACAACGTCAGAAACACAATGGGATCCAAAGTATAGCCAGAAGGCAAATGATGCAAACCTGTGAATCAAGGTTCACTTCAGCACCCGCACCAAATACTGCATCCCCTTCCTCCATAGCTCCCATTGTTTTTATGGCCTTCACCTCCATCTCATCAGGTACTCTTGCCTTTGCTTTGATGGCTTCCTGGACTTTTCTTTGATGCTCCAAAACTACAGCTTCACGTTTTCGGTCCTGGAGATAATGAAAAGCACAAAGCATAAGTCTGAGCTGCCAACCTCATTTGAAATGTCCTATCAACTCATAAAATGAACCCTAGCAACATAATAATGTTATTAAGAACACAATCTTCTCCCATTTTGTTTTGCATAAGAACTCAAAGGGAGTGTGACAATCAAAAGATCTAAATGACCCAATGACAATGACCCTCCCAGGGTAAGACATGCACATGAAGGCCTGCAGAAGCTTGAAAGGTGGTCTTAAGGGGGGAAAGAAAGGCTCAGTAGATCTTTTTGTCCCAAATATCTTTTTTTCGCGGATAATTTTGTTCCAATATTGTTGGTTACCTTTCTGTTACATAATTTGGAGTACAGTTAGTAACAATCCATATATGACAATTAAACTAGGCAGCTAACTGCCCTGCAGCAAATAACTACTACAATTCCGATCACATCTCTATTAATAATATCAATTGATAGAATCATAGAAACAAAGGACTCTACCAGTTCAGCCTTGTCCTCTTCAGGATCAATTGCATCCTCATCTTCATTGCCATGCATTAGCTGTGGAGAAAAGGATCCATCTTCTTCTTCTTCTTCCAAATGATTATCTGTCGGCTGAGGTATAGGTTCAGGCGAATATCGTCTATCATCTACAAATAGAACACACATCAGAAATCACTCAAGTATCTTGAAAACATAGTTGGTTGAGTAATCAGAAATGAAGACATACCTTCATCGTCATGCATCTCATCCTCCACTTTATCATCAACTTCTTTCTCAGATTCCACTTCCTGTTCAACAGTACCAGGATGCTCCAAACGATGTAGATGCTTCCTTAGGATAGAAGCATGGATCTCCCTCAGGCAAGCCTGCAATGCAAACGATCGATTTTTGTGAGTACAAACTACAAAATCAGTATTCAGAAGTTCAATAGTGCAGCTTGAGACTATAAGTCCGTTAAAGAAGTTCAGGTCTACAGGTTACCAACCAGTGGTGGCAAAGTAGCGCCTTGCTTAATAGAAATGAGAGAATGTATAATGTTACGAATGGAATGGCATTTGCAGACCGCCAGACCCACTGGCATACCTTTGCTTTGTAAATATGAAGCCGTTTCAGAATAGCCTCCCAGTATTCAACAACTTTCGCAGTTCCAGAGCGCATTTGGGACTCAATTTGACTTTGCATATCTTCAAGCTCTGTAGAAGTTTTACCATCCAGGAGACTTTTTACATCCCCCTCAATACTTGCATGCAAACCTCTCTCTTCTGCAAGAACCTCAGGCGGTGGTTCCTCACCACGGACCCTAGCCCGATCTAGGGCATCTCTTTTCCGAGCCTCACCTAGTTCCCAGTCACATACCACCATGAGCGCCTGATGAATTCAGATCAACATGTACATTATGTATTAGCACTCTTGCTAATCATATGAACAGAGCAACACAAAATCAAATAACCTGAACGTACAAGGATTTTTACCATCACACATGGACTAAATATCAAACTTGATATAGCTTCTGTAAGGAACTAAATGGAAATCATATAAGGAGATAGAGATTATATCCAGACAGACTAAATCAGTTTTTTCCTAGCCAAATAAAATATATCATAGGAAAATGGAGGCTCCTGTCAGTTTTGTATCCCACCGATTCCCATTTAGGACTGCACTGTTCCATATTAAGCATTTCAACATAAAAAACTAGTCATTTTATACATCTCGCTCACAGTTACTCGGGAAGCATGTTATTAGTGATGCATCTTAATGCCAACAAAGTTATTCAGGACAAGGGTGAAAGAAAAAGTCATGTACCTCCCAGTACTTCACATTTGTTTGGCTTTCCCTGTCCAGATCAAGATGCATCTTAATATCATCACGTAGCTCTTCCATTTCTTTCACTGTTAATCCCTGATATTTTTGCAAAAATACATATATTTCAGGAAGTGCTAGGTTATAAAAAACAACTCTTTTAAACGTATTCTACGATGTGTGGTGACAATATATATTGGATTTCTGGTTTTAAAACCCATATAGAATATTACACAGGGCCTTTCCTCTACCTTAATTGAAGGAGGGGCAGTTAGAAATGATTAAGATAAGGATCAGCAATGTTTTTTTTTCTCAGTTGAAAATTGGAATCAGAAGTGGATGAAGAAAAGATGCTTACCTTGAACACCAGATAAGGCTCATTTAACTCAATATCAAATTCATCTGAGAAATTAAGATTCTTCAGGAGAACATCAATAGGCTTTGTACGCCCCTCCCGCAACCTGATCTCAGACCTGACTTTGCTTTGATCAAAATGAAACTGCATTTCAAAATGAGAAATGTTAGATAAATAACAAGTCCATATTGACTCCAACAAGAATTGTATGGTGTCTGTCAGGTTCTAAATAGTAACCTCTTCCTCTTTCTTCTCCCAGTCTTGGAACTCGGCACGCGCTCTTTCTCTAGCTAGCAGTGACTTCAAAATGGCAAATACATGTATTTAGTTCCAAATGAAAAACTACTTGATCATAAGATATGACAGACTACTATAAAAGAGAGTATCATCAAATACAAACCATTTCCTCTTCATGCTGTGCCTTTTCAATTGCCCTTTCTTCCCTTCTTTTCTTAACCTTTTCTATTTCAGCCTATATATTTGACAAAGTAGATATTAGGATTATGCACTGCAGGAAAAACACAATCTTCACCTTTCTTCTGGAAGAAAAACCGAACAACAAAATTGCTGGCTAGAAAACTGCCAGTGTACAGTACACAACTCCATGACAAAGATTAATTTAAAATAAAATAAACCTGTAAAGAGACCTTTTAATTCAATGAAAGCACATCTCAAGTTAAGGGGGTGCAGAGACTACATTATACTATAAAATTTTAACTAATAAACCATCAGAACAGATGTAAAATTCATGGTTCATAATACCATTCTTTCTTGCTGTCTCTTCTTCTCAGATTTGACAGAAATATCCACCTTTTGTCCCTGAGATACATCACGCTCTATCTTCTTTCGCCAAACAAAGCTGTAAAGAGACAAGATAGAGGGCATCCTTCTTTGAATATTGTTTCGTCACATAAGGAAGCAGCTGTTCAAGGAATCTTGTAGTGGTAATGCAAAAATAGGGTAGCAAATAATCTGGGTCTTCAAGGAAGCCACCAACATTTTATTTTACTAGACAATATCCATAAACATTAGAAAACTTAACCCAAGGTGAACTTCCTATCAGAATGTTATCATAAAGTGTGATAATATGACAAACTATAAGGCAAAATATAGTATCTGAAAAAACATATACATCACATCAGATAGAACAGTAAGATCTTAATATGCTAATGAACCCAAGCAACAATAATTAGGTATATTTGAATGAACAACACCGCTAATCCAAAATATATTTAAATTTAACATAGCTGTCTTAAAACAACCATAAGCCATGAGAACAAACAGAATCCCCATAGTTATGTCAGAAATTCACATGTAAACATAACTTGGTCAAACTAGCCGTTTAAGAGAAAATAGCATGTCAACGATAATAATAATAACAACATACTTACCCAGCCAGTGCATTACTAAGCTCCACTTTCATTTTATGTTCTACTACAGCATAATAAGCTGTTCAACTGATAATGTATTGTAGCCAGTGCATTACCAAGCTCCACTTTCATTTTTATGTTCTACTATAGCATAATAAGCTGTTCAACTGATAATGTATTGTTCCCATAAGAGCCTAATTATTCAGGAAGCCAATTTAATTTCCTTGAGCTATTAGCTGTGTCCAGCAACCTAAATCAGCTTTCTGCTTTGCTGCTGATAATGGCGAGATATTTATCGCCCGCAAACAGTAATGATGCACAAGTAAATCCACTCCAATATCTGGCCAAGTTGATTGCCACAAGATGTTAGTTCTATTGTGACAGTCTTATTATGGGTGCCATTTGGACAGTATTTATTTGGATACAAGATGGGTAAGTAAGAGCAATAAGATGCTTGCTATGTTGGTATAGGTGCTAATTGAACTAGTTTTGTCCCAAATTTCTTCCACGGATAAGAACAATTACTCAAGTGTTGCAAAATTTTGCATAAGAGGATAAAGAATTGACATACTTCTCTGTCAGGTTGGGATCGCCAAAGGGGTTGGAATCATTGGAGTACCCTGAAACAGCATTCGCCTTCAGCTTCTTGGCCACCTTCTCAGCCTGCACAACCACCACCAGCAACAATGAGTCAGCAATTTTAAAGCCCTGACCACAACCCTAATTCCAGCCCAACCAAACGGAACCCCAGCTCCACCGATCAATCTCAATACCTTCTTCTGCGCCTTCTTCGCCATGTACTCCACGATCTGCTCCTCGGTGACGTCCCGTTGCCTCCTGCCACCGCTCCTCCCCCTGCGTCCGCGGCCGCCTCCGGAGTCCGACCCGGAATCCTCGCTCCCGCTGCCGCTCGCGTCGCTGGATGAGGACGGTGTGTCCCTCCGGCGGCGGCTCCTGCGGCGGTGGCTGCTCCGGCTCCGGCGGGGAGAGCCGCTGGAGTCCGATGCGGCGTCCGATTCGGACGGGGACGGGCTGCGCCGCCGCCGCCGCGACGACGACGAGCGCCGCCGGCCCTCGCTGTCGCGGTCCCGCTTCGGCATGTCGGCGATGAGAGGGAAGCGGGGACACAGTCGTGGGCTGGTAAATTGTATAGCGTGTTAACTAATAACTGGGAGAGGTCGGTTATTCTGTTCGTTGGGCTGAGCCGGAAGGAGCCCAGAAGCAGACCCACATTGTGAAAGATACCTCAGGCCCAATATATCTCCATGGAGCCCATGACTCAAAACAAAATAAAATTAAATGGAAAGGAAAAGGAAAAAGTCCACCTGACCTCCCTCGATGTTGTCTGATTTTCATTCTTAAAGCACAAAACCGGATATTTACCCTCTAAACTATCTAATACTATAAATTACACCCCCTAGCTGGATTTGATGGTGGTTTGAGTCTATATGGTGCCACATCATAGTCGAGGGTTGATAGTTTAGGTCAAATAGACTTTACAAAAAGGTTATACAGATAATTCTAAAAAATATTAAAATATTTTTATATCCTAAAATATGATTTTATCCTGAAATATTTATAAAAATTATGTGTTAGACAAAAATATATAAAAACCACTTTTACATTTCCCCCCTAAAATCATAGTTTGATACCTATCTTGGGCGTCCAAAGCCACATTATCTTTATACGTTGGGTGTTTTAATTAATAATAATAGATGAGCAACATCGACTCGCAAATAAACACAAAAAATATAAGATAAATTTGACCTTAAACTATTTAATAAATATAAGCTGTCTACATTTTTTTTCAAGCTAAAACAAAAATTATATTCTCAAATTAAACTAGATTTTTATTTTAGGACTTTTAATTTCATAATTGTTCCAAAAAATATTGGATAATTTTGAAAAAATAGTAAATTCTATTTGACCCCTGAACTATCAATGTAGTCTAATTTATCCTCCACGGGGCTGACTGTTGCTACATGTGACAGACTGATATGGTGACAAGTGGCTAAAACCACCTTTAAAACTAGCTATGGATGTGATTTATCCAGTATTAAATAGTTTATGAGGGAGGTCAAATAGACTTTTTCCAAAGGAAAAATGTGTCCTTGGATGCAAAGGAATGTGACTCGGCAGTGTCATCACCATTAGTGCCCCCCACGGTGGATTAATTTGGACTTAAATACATGTCCGTACTAATCCACACGGAACACACATTCATGCTGATATTGTGAGCCACCGGATCTCAACCAGTAGCCGTCACACGACAGACAGGCGCATTGAAACGTTGGAAACAAACCAAAATCAGTGAGAGCGACGACCCAAAGCTCTTAAGCCTGACTGAAAACTGGTAATGCAGATAATCCCCGTGGCTAACCTAAACCCCCCTCCCCTGACCACAATGATGACTGATGAAGTGATGAGTGATGACCCATGCCGTGCTCCATCCTCCAGACATCATGAATTCAGGTTACGAGGTGGGGCAGCGAAGCGATGGCCAAGCATGGAGCACCCAAGCGAGCTGTCCCATGGTTCAGTGTCGCCATTGCTGCAGGAGGGGAGGGGAGGGGAGCTAGCAGGGGACTGGCGTTCATTTCAGTCTCCGTACGCCTTGGATGGATGGGGTCCGGGCGTGTCCGGCCGTCCACCATATATCGCCGTTCGGCGGCAACCGGCCATTAACTCCGCTGCTTCCAAAGCAGCCGTCTCATCTCTCAACTCTTCTCGTCGAGTCGTCATCGTGATCGCAAGTCTGCTTACTCGTAGTATTGTCGGTGGGATAGAGCATGGAGCCAATCACCTGCAATCATGTAGCAATGTCGTTCGGTGTTCTAATGCAGTTTATCAATATTTTTTTTTCTTCCGGAAAACCTATCAATCAGGAATATTTTAATTTTAATCATGGAACTTGTCCCTTTTCTGTCAATTTAGTGCTTTTAGTAGTAGAGGAAAATTAGATTAAGAGTGGCAGTAACAAGTATACTACGTACATCCATACAACAGCAAAAGTAAAGCACTGGTTCTATACTATCATCACCACTAGTCTTCTGCTAAAAGATTACTCCACGCTAATCGTGCACCTAATCAGTAATCACCTGCAGTATATCCATTGCCTCTCGTCTGAGCTCTCTTTGAGCTTGAGAACAGCATGGTCTGGGAGATGACACGTATACCACCGAGCCTTGCTTATTGTGTGACTCTGTTTTCTTCTTCGACCAAGTCAACGCAAGGATTGCACGCGCCATGGACACTACCCCTTGCTCCCGTTGACCGGCGTTGACTCCGCCTCCTTGGGCCGCTTCAGATCCTCGTCTTCCTCCTCGGCGGCGTCGTCGTCGTTGTCCCTGAACTTGGCGTAGATGTCTCCCTTGTAGAAGTTCCTGGTCCGCCACACGAGCACGAGCGACACGAGCGCGCCGGCGACAGTGGCGGCGGTGATGATGAGGAACGCCTTCCGGAAGCACTGCACGCCGATGCAGGTCTTGTCGCCGGCGGCCAGTGTCCCGCCGTGCTGCCTCGCCGCCTCGGCGTCGTAGAGCGCCCCGGCGACGCGGACGTTGAGCACGTAGGCGCCGATGGGGCTCGCCACGGACCCGAAGTTGTAGAGCGTGGAGTAGTACTTGAGGCCGAACACCTCGGAGATGATGGCGAACAGCAGCGGCCACTGCGCGCCGAAGCAGAAGCCGATCACCACCGACGCCGCGTACAGCGACTGCGGCACGCCGAAGGCGATGAGCAGGTGGCCCACGCAGGAGAGCAGGAGCACCAGCGTGAGCATGAGCGGCCGCGGGAACTTGTAGCGCGCCAGGAAGATCTCCGACGCGAACCCGGAGGTGACGCGCCCGGCGTAGTTCCAGATGCTGATGAGGGAGACGAAGGTGTTGATGCTCTTGGCCGGGTAGCCCAGGGACTGGCCGATCTGCCCCATGTTGTCGATCGCCGTCAGCGTGCCGCCGACGCCGCAGATGGTGGCCAGGAACAGCACCAGCATGTCCACGCTCACCAGCGCCTGCAGGATGGTGTAGTCCTCCCCCTGCGCCGGCGGGTTGAACATGTGGTGCAGCCACGAGCGGCTCTTGGGCGCCGGCGGCGTGGTGGTGCTCTGGCTCATCTTGGGCGGCGGCGGTTCGGTGGTGGCGGCGGCTTGTGGTGGTGGTTTCTCGACGGTCACCGTGGGGGGCTCGCGGAGGGAGTCCTCGAGCTCCTTCTGGGTTTTGTACTCCTCCTTGACGACGACGGCGAGGGGGAGGAAGAGGACGAGGAGCAGCGCGGCGGCGGACACGCCGTAGGCGGCGTGGGAGAAGCTGACCTGCTTCTGCACGACGATCATGACGAGGAGGCAAGGTTTTATTTTCCGGCCGAAAATTTCCGGAAAATCCGGAATTTCGGGCTTACCGGCGGGGACCGAAAAAAAGACATACCGGTCAAATTTTTTCGGGCGAATTTGGAAATCCCGCGCGCGCGGCGGCCGCGCGCCTTTCAGGCCCAAAATGGCCCAAATTGGCGCCCCTCCCGGCCTCATATACCCCCCAAACACCCAGCCAAACCCTAAATCAGCTCAAATTCCCCACCGCATCTCACGCAGCGGCGGCGGCGAGCGGAAATCTCGCCTCTCGCCACCACGGCGGCGGCCACCCTGGCCGCACGCCCTCCAGCAGTCCAGCCTCCAGCAGCTCTTCACCACGCCGACGGAGGCGTGCTCCCGGTGGCTCCTTGTCCGTGCGACCGTGAGGTGCTGCAGCTCGTACGTGCAAGACCACTAGATCCATTTCGAGGCAAGCTTCTTGTATGCCTCTCCCAAGCATTATCATCAGTAGTAGCACTAGCATCTCGTTCGTTTTCGTGGTCTTGGTGAACACTATCTGTAGTGTAATGTTAGTGTCAGGTAGGAGCATGGTGTATTGGAGAATTTATGGCTCATCTCATATCATTTAGATCGATTTATTGTAGCTACTCTGAAGTGTTCACTAGCTTATTCACATGCTCTTGCTTGTACTGTTTGCTAGTTTTTTAGGATGTTAATTTTGCACTTCTTAGAAAGCAGTAACAAGCACTTAACCATAGAATGGAGCTATGACAAATACTTAATTATGTGTGGAATATGCTACTATTTTACTGGCAAGGCTGATCTTATTCTTATATGTGGTCAGCTAAAACATGGTGAATCTGTTGTCCAGCACTGCCATGAGGGGCCACCAAAACAGGGACAAGGAGCAAGTACCTGTCAGTGATGGTGATGGTGGCGGCTCATCTAGTGGACACAACAACATTGTGGTTAGTAAAACAGGTGAGCCTCTGCCCTCTAATTGTCTGGTGAGGCAGCACTACTTGAATTATTATCATTGACATCTATGTGTACTGCTCTAATATGTGAATATTAAATATTCTAAATCACAGGAGCTCGGATAAAGCTGAATGGACATATTGAGGATACATGGAGCCATGGTGAAAGGTATAAATCCAATGGATGGAGCTGTGCCTATTGTCCAGAGAAAAAGTCAAGTGGAGGTAAAACCCGTTTCACTCAACATCTAGCTGGGATTCAAGGTGATGTGGTGCCGTGCCAAAAAGTGCCAAATCATGTGAGACAGATAATGTTGGATGTACATGCAAAAGGGATGAAAGATAGGCTCAGTACTAGAGAACATAAGCTCTATGTGGAAAAGGCAATAATGGAGGAAATATATGAAGGTGCTAGAAGGGCAACAATTCCTCGTGATGAAGCAGGGCAGGTTGATTGGGCAATAAGAGAATCAATGAGGGATTATAGGAAAAGTGGCAGTAGTCCCCCTTTAGGTATGGCAAGTGGCAGTAGCCCCCCTTTAGGTACCAGCACACCACCTTTAGGTAGGGCAAGTTTCTCAGGTACTCAGACTAAAATGAATAGGTTCTACCGCAGTCCAAGTATTTCAGAAGGTCCCTTTGATATAGACTTGGCACGTAGTAGGGCACCCCTACAGCCTAGGGTGGACATTATGCTTCAGGGTGGTGATAACCGAGCGAGACTTGGGAAAGCTTGGGCTAAATGGTTCCATTGCAATGATATTCCAGGGAGGAAGGCCGACAATCCTTATTTTATAGCAGCTGTTAAATTAACTCAACAACTTGGTGAAGTGCCTCTTCCTACAGGTAGACAAATAGATGGCCCCTTGCTAGACATGAACTTTGATGAGCTCAAGGCTGACATGGAAAACTATAAGGAAAATTGGGGTCAATATGGGGTCACTATCATGTGTGATTCATGGACAGGACCTACCAAGATGTGTATTATCAACTTCATGATATTCTGCAATGGCCGCATGTTCTTCCATAAGACTATCAATGCAACCGGTCTTGTTCAGAATGCTGAATTTATCTATGACTGTATTAGAAAGGTTGTCGTTGACGAGGTTGGAAAAGAATTTGTGGTTCAGATAGTAACTGACAATGGTTCCAATTATAAGAAAGCATGCAAGAAACTCACAGATGAGTATAAGCACATCACTTGGCAGCCTTGTGCTGCTCATACTATTAACTTGATGTTGAAGGATATAACACAGTATATTGAGGTTGAACAAGTAGTGGTTAGTGCAAAACGGATTTGTAATTACTTGTACAACCATGGTAGGCTTCATGCTATGATGAGGGAGAAGATAGGTGGAGAGTTGATTCGGTGGAATGCCACTAGGTTTGGCACAGTTTTCTTGTTCCTGCAGAGTTTTATGGATAGACAAGAAAAGTTTCAAGCATGGATGATCTCAAGTGATTGGAAAAATAATGAATTGAAACATGAGGAAGACCATAAATTCACATATGATTGCTTGACAAGCAGGGTCTGGTGGGAGAGTGTGGAGGTGGTCTTAAAAGCTGTCACACCACTTTATTCTGTGCTTCGCTTTGCTGACCAGCAGAAGAATGGAACAATTTCTGGGTTCATACCAAAGATGTTAAAGGCACAAAGTGATATATTTGCTAACTTGAAGCATGATAAACGTGTTTCAAAAATATTTCTGGATGGGGTAATTCAAGTTATCAATAGGAGGACACGGTACCTTCTCAATGCAACTCTTATGCTTGCAGGTAAAATCTGATGTGAAAATTAATGAATGCATTTTTTTTGCAAGCATTTTTGTTGTACACAGATTTTTCTAATCTGCCTTTTCCTTTCTTATTTTGTTCCTAGCTGCTGCACTTGATCCTGAATCACTGTATAAGTCAAATTTGGCAAAGCAACCTAGTGCTCAAATGGCTGTAACATTGGCATTCCAGAGAATAGCAAGGTCTCATATGGAGGCATCAAAGGCAGTTGACCAGTTTGCAGATTACTTTTGTGGAAAGAAATTGTTATTTGGATCACTTGAGGCTCGAAGCTCGGCACTTCGTGGACAAACAAGTCCAGGTATTTACTCTTTGCCAAATCAGTTTGCATATATCAATGCTATTGCTAATATTCGTAATTCATTGCAGGTTTATGGTGGAATCAATATGGAGGACAGTGCAAAGAACTCCAAAGACTTGCAAAACTCATTGTGTCACAATGCACTTCATCCAGTGGGTGTGAGAGAAACTGGAGTACTTTCGCTTTGGTTCATAGTAAATTGAGGAATCGGTTAGGTTATGAAAAGTTGGATAAATTGGTCTATGTGCATTATAATTTAAAGTTGTCCATCCAGCAGCATGAGACAGATTTTCAAAGTCTTCGGCAAATGGATGCAGATCCATGTAGCATGATGATGGATGTCGCTTTGTTTGATGAAGACAACCCAATTATGGACTGGCTATCCAACTCAATGACAGAGTCTAGACCAATTCTTGATGAATATGACGACAGTGATGATGAATGGACCGCACCTGGTGCCTTCCTCATTAGCGAGTTAGAAATGCAGCCAGAAGAAGTGCTTGCATTCAAGAGGAAACTTAATTTTGGAAAAAAAGGTGGTAAGAAGAAAGTGAAGGTTGGTGGACTCGATGAAGAGGAGGAAGAATGTTTTGAAGATGACTATGAGTCAGATTCTTCACATGGTAGTCCAGTTTATGCCGAGTCAGGGGATAGCAGCTCTGCCTCTGATGAGGATGGTGAGTTTCTGTTAGCTTGACAAATTTTGAAATATGGTCAGTTGCATGAATCTTTTTTCTTGTTTGCTGCATAGGTGATGATGTGGGGGAAAATGGATCAGGTGGCAGCAACACATGTGGCGAAGCAGCCACAAGACTTGGTGGGTTTCAATCAATTTTTCAACCATTATGATTATTGTCAACATGGATGTTTCTATTCTGAAAATAAAATTTGTGATAGGTGATGAGGCTAGTGGTAGTAGTAGAGCCTGTGGTGGTGAACGGTGGCGTTCAGGTGTTAGAATTGGCAGACCAAGTTGTTCTATCCGTTCAAAATCAACTAGGAAGAGGAAACCAACTCTTAAGAGCATCGCTGAACTCTAAAAGGTTAGGTTACAGTGCTCCTGGTTTTTGGTAATATCTCTATATCTATGCTATATTTAGTTCCTCTTTCATACCTATGCTCTATTTAGTAACTTTCATACCTGCACTACCAAAGAAATAATACTAGCTGCTTACATTGCTTTCTTTTAAGAAACAATGATATATGTATTGACTGCTTGTACCTTTTCTGTTTCTTAAGTTTCAAAATATTTTACTGCTGTTTTGTAGTTGATGCATGCCTCTATGGAGAAGATGTGGCTGACTGTGGCACTCTTGGTTGGTGGCTTGGTCCAAGTATTTCGTTGGACTCCAATATTTTGCAATGCTAATGACGTTGATTTGGGACTTTTGTGCTTCAGACATGTATATTTTGGACTATTCAGTATTGCCATCTTCACTGACTTGTAAATATTTGGGACTGCATTTAGGGCAATATTGCTATCCTATAGATTGAACTTGTAATATTTGGGACTGCATTAAGGACATATGGATGAAACTGCCATCAAGCGCCTTGAATTAACTTATGCGTGCTATAACTTGTGAAATATGGTGATAAATGGTTGTTTTTATATTCAATTCTGATGGTTGGTGATTAAAGGTAGTCTCTACTGAAATTCTGCCAAATTTTTTTAAAAAAATTGAATTTGATCCGGAATTCCCGGAATTCCCGGAATTTTGGGTTTTCCGTTGGGGTCCGAAATTTTTTTATTCCCGGAAGGAAAAACCCTGCGAGGAGGTAGGTCGCGAGCGCGATGGAGATGTAGAGGAAGCAGAAGAAGGGGCCGTTGCTGCTGCTGGACGCCGCCGTCGACGATCGCCGCCCGCCGCGCGGCGGGTACGGCATGATGCGGACGGTGTGGACGAAGAGGATGGAGATGGCGGCGGGGAGCCATGCGATGAGCAGCACCAGCGACTTGGCGTCGTCGCCGTAGATGGCGAGATAGAGCTGCGTGAAGATGGCGCCGCTGAGGCCGACGAAACCTTTGAGCAGGCCGAGCACGATGCCCCGGCTCTCCGGGAAGTTCTTGACGCAGGTGACGAGCGCGCCCGTGTTGGCGAAGGACTGCGAGTTGGCGCCCACGCAGATGTAGATGCACATGAGCCACACGGGCGGCCGCGCCGTGCGCCCGTCGATGGCGAGGTAGATCATGAGGTACCCCGCCAGGTTCATGGCGGCGCCCATGGCGAGCACGACCCACGGCGGCGTGACCTCGTTGATGAGACCGGAGAGGACGCCGACGTTGGCGCCGAGGTCCTTGAAGAAGGAGAGCGTGTTGAGCGTGCGCTGGTCGTACCCGAGCGAAGACTTGAGCACCTTGGAGTAGATGCTGAAGATGTACGTCGCCCCCGACGCCGACAGGATGAGAAGGCACGCGAACACCATGAACCAACGGCCAAGCACCACCTGCCGGGCGAACCGCGCCGTCAGCACCTGCGGGCCGGCGGCGCCGGCGCCGGCGCCGGACGCGAACGCCATCGCGCCAAACCGCCTCGATCCTCTTTTTCTAGCTCGGCAGCGCTGTGCTCTGCCGCGCCGGCTGTCTGGTCTGGTGGCGCGACTGCGAGCCGGTGAGTGGCAGAGCGCGTGCCTGTGTGACTGTATATATAGATAGAAGAAGTCGGAATCCTGAAGAACAAGGGGGAATCGTGAGGCTAACCTGAGCTGAGCAAACGAGTGGATGGTAGGAGAAGGGCAGAAGGCCAAGGTTTGTGTTACTGAAGCTGAACTCCTGTGGAGACTGCAGAGAGTGAGCGTCACTAGTATGCCACTTGCATCCTCTCTCTCAAAAAAAAGTCACTTGCAGCGCACATGGATATTTTTTGGTTGCAGCACCACAAATTTTGCTAAAATTTTAGAATGTTTTTGGCCAATTCAGACAAGCTTTAGGCCTTGTTTAGATGGATAACAGGGGTGGGGATTTGAAGGTTTGGGGTCACTTCGTAATCATTACGTCACTGTAGCATTTCGTTTGTATGTGTGAAAAATTATCCAAAAATTGATTAATTAAGCTTAAAATGTTTGTCTCGCAGAGTACAACAAAACTCTGCAATTAGTTTTTGATTTCATCTACATTTAGTACTCCATGCATGTTATGAAATTTTGATGTGACGAGAATCTTCTTTTTATATAGTGAACTTTGGGGTTGCTTTTTGGGAACTAAACAAGGGCTCAGTGGCTAGCTAGTCAGAGTCCTCACGTGTTGAAATCAAGTTCGTCTAAGCAAGTTTATAGCTGCGGTGTTGTTTTATCACAGGCAAGCTAGTAGATGATCAGTGCAGCGCGGAACTATTTGGCCTCTCAACCATCCTGCAGTCTTGAGCTGTGGACCAAGACATGCCATGGTCTCTTCAACTCTTCAAGGATTTTTTTTCTCGAACCACGCAGGAGAACTGCGCGTCATTTCATTAAGGTAGAAAAAATGGTACAACGGTCTAGACAGACCACACCAGGCGAGATGGCACCCCTCACACCCACAAATCTATGAATTCGCCATGATAGAAATATAGTTACGACCTACAGAACACCTAGGCTGCTAAGCCATGGTGAGCAGCGACCTGGGCATCAACTCCATGAGCTTTGATGCCCCTGCCATACACCACAGACCCCCTTCCAAGAAAACTGCCCTGTGTACTTCTTGAATGCTCGGCCCGTTCCCTTCAAAAATACAGGCATTACGGTGTTTCCACAGCTCCCAAGCTACCAAAATTACCAAGGAATTGAGGCCCTTGCGAGACTCCTTTGGGGCTGATCTGATCATTCTTTTCCACCAACCTGAAAAACGGGCAGCCACGGATTGTGGCGCCAGTTGTATCAATCCCAGCTGCTGCAGTACTATAGTCCATACCTCCCGAGCAAAAACACAACCAGTCAACAAATGGCTAATCGTTTCCTCTTCCTGATCACAAAAAGGACACACCTCCGGGTGGGGCAAATTCCTCTTGGCCAGGCGATCAGCTGTCCATACACGGCCGTGATAAACCAACCATATGAAGAACTTGCAACGGGGGGGGGGGGGTGCCCATGTTTTCCAGATTCGACGCCATGGCTGAAACTTGATGGTGCCCACAAAGAAGGCCTGATAAGCAGATTTGCTACTGTAAATGCCATTCTGAGTTAATTTCCACTCATAGTGATCTGGTACATCATAGCGTAGGGCAATGTTTTCCATTATGTCCCAAATCTGCAGATAATCATACAACACCTCCACCGTAAGAGCACCCCTGATGTCCTGTACCCAGCTCCTGTTTAGCAGCCCCTGAGCCACAGTCCTTCTCTTAACAGTTCTCTTGGGGATTGCTTTAAACAAGTTCGGGGCAGTTTCAGCCAAGGTTTTACCATCCAACCACCGATCTTGCCAAAACAGTATGTCTTCCCCATTCCCAACTATAGCAACCACTTCTACATCAAAGAGGGCCCTGGCCTTTGAGGGAACAGAAATAGGGAGGCCAGCCCAAGGTCTTTCTGGGTTTGTTTTTTGCGCCCATAACCATCTTATTCTTAATGCCAATCCAAGAAGCTCTAGATTGTGAATTCCCAGCCCTCCATACTCCAGTGGTCTCTGTACCTTCTCCTGGGCTACCAGACAATTGCCATAGGTTAATCACAAATGGCTGCATGATTAATCAGATCGACGACCTTGACTCGAGGGTTTACTGGGAGGATCTGGATGGACTAATGAGAGCGATATCTGTTGACTAAACAGAGCGTGACTGAAGCGGGTAGTGTTGTCTGGGTACAACGGTGAAGACAGCTGTTATTTTTTTTGACACAAATAAAAAATTTAAACGGACGGCTTGTACAATGGTGAAGACAGCTACTATCTTTTTGACACAAATAAACAATTTAAACCGACAGCTTATACAATGAGTTGTCTGTTTAGCTGTCTGCAGAATGTTTAATGCATTCTCTGACACACAAATCATGATGATCTAATACATACTTGATCTTTGTAGCCATTTTATTGCATACACGGTGTTATCTTTCTTTCTTTTCTTTTTTTTCCATCTCTTTTCTTTTATTTTTTTCCACTTCCTTTTCCTTTTTTTGTTTTTTCTCTATATTTACTTGCATTCCACCGATGCATCTCTCGATCCCTTTCGTAGTCTCCGTTGACTAGATCTCTCTTCTCTTCCCCAACCTTATCCGTGCCCCAATCGACGCCACCCGACCATGCTGCCACCGCTCCACGCTCTCCTCCTCCTCCATTCTCTCCACCGTCTCTCGATCTCTCTCGTTGTGGAGCTCGCGCCGCGCCGGGCGCGGCGCGTGCGACGACGCAGTAGAGCTCGCGCGCGGCCGGCGCGGCGGAGCCTGGTGCGTGGACGGCGCGACGCGTGTGACGGCGCGGCGGAGCTCCCTGTCCTTCGCTTTCTTCGCTCCCTCCGCTCTCTCCACAAGATGTCGCCCGACCTCTTTTCGATTCGGTCTAAGTGATTGTCGATTATGCTTTTTGAAGCTTGATTTGATCTTCTTGGAGCTTGATTTTTTCTTTGTGCTTGTGAATCCGGCCGCCGCTCGCCATGGCCGCTGTGGCAGTGAGCTTGATTTGGGAGGCGATTCTGGCGCGAACCGGGGGCGGCAAAGCAATCCTTCCCACGCGCACAAGGGATCCCCACCGCCGCCGTCTCCCCGCAGGGGCTGCTACAACGGGCACCGAGTCGTCGTTCGGTCCTTGGAGTACGAGCTCCGCTCGTAGACGAGCGAGGCGACGACTAGGCCTCGGTGACGCACACGCGGGGGGTTTCTGCAAAACTTCCTTGCATGGCGGCGGCGCGTTGTACGTGCCCTTATCCCAAGAGGTAGTATGACTTTTCAGGTACTAGGACTTTGAAGCGATGCAACTGTGCCACGTGGGAAAGGAATAAGAAACCAGAAGCGGCCATGTCTGCAGTGTGATTAAATCCTTCCTGTGAAAACATCGAGGCGAATAACTACAGATTACGGAGTATTCCCTCCGTCCCTAAATAAATAATTGTCGTCATTGGTTTCAGTGCCACGACTTTGCTTTGATTTGTAAAAAATACGTGCAACATTTTAATCTCCAAAAAAATTTATTAAAAAACTACATTCAAATATCTATCTAATGATATTTATTATGTATCATAAATATTAATATATATTTTTATATATTCAGTCAAAGATGTTTCTCGGAAAGCGAAAGCGACCTATATTTAGGTACGGAGGGAGTACGTTTTAAACTACTGTGTCTGTGTGTCCTTTTGTGCTAAAGAAACTGCCAAATGGCCATATCTTTCCGTGTTTTCCGTTACCCTATCGAGCAAAACTAGCTGCGTAGGCCACTGGCAACCACTTCCTTGATAAGAACCGAAGAAAAAACTCGATGCTAATTGATAAATTGATGTTAAACAATACTCTCTCGTCCTTAAATAACTGTCGTCATTGATTTTTGTGCCACAACTTTGCTTCAATTTATAGAAAATATGTGTAATATTTTAATCTCTAAATAAATTTATTAAAAAAACTAGATTCCAATATCTATCTAATGATATTTATTATGTATTATAAATATTAATATATATTTTTATATATTTGGTCAAAGATATTTCTCGGAAAGCGAAAACGACCTAAGGAACAGAGGGAGTAGGAAGATGGTAACAAGTAGGTGTAGAAAATCTCGTTGTGGAATGAGCATCTGGGCGAAGAACTCCATGATCGTGACAACGGCTAACGACATTTACTGGATCATGACAGCGCGCGGACAATGTCTTTACTACTCCTCAAGTGCATTTTGTCAAGGCGAGAAGATGCAGTATCTGCAAAAAAAAATTTGAGGGAAATACAGTAGGGGAAACTTCTACTGTGGTATTTTATTGCTAAATATTAAAAAGAAGAAAAACATCTAGGAGAGTTAAAACAAAACGACAGCCAACAAAAGAAGAAAGGTGAGGCCACGAGAAGGCTTTACAGAATGGCAGAATGCTATTCAGCTAGATAGAAACACTATGGCTAAGAGTAGGCCTAAATCTGTGCAGGTGAAGCTTTACAGTATTCACAAAGCAAGTTTTCCAAGATCTGACGAAGCCAGAGTACTTGTAAAGATTTGTGCGTTTCTCTGTTTCCATAATCTCCAAGTTGAAATGATGAAAATTTTCATAAAAAAATCATGCTGGCATTCCATTTTAGCTTTCTAGCTGGATTGTATATAGAAGAATCTCCTAGTTTGATCCCATGATGTACCAACAAAGTCCCACACACCTGCTGCTAAAAGGACACTAAAAAAATAGGTGATATGTGGTCTCCTATAGATTTAGGTTGCATAGCACACAATTATAATCGTCTCCATCAATCTCGTAGCTTCTTCTTCTTAGCAAATTTCTGGAGTTTTAGTCCGTCTTTGAAGATTAGCCACATAAATATTTTTAGTTTTTTTAATCACTTTAGCTTTTCAGATCCAATGGAAGGAAGGTGGAGGTGTAATAGATCTGCTGAATGATAACAAATAGTACGTATCTGCGAAATTCATAGGAGCCTCGAAGCGTTTCTTTCTTGGTTGACGGGTGTACATCGAAATTACGGTGTGCCTGATCCTGAAGCTCAAAAAGCGAAGGTCCTATGCCGATCAATATTGCTAGGCTTCACCTGTAAACTATTAACCGTGTGCGAATGGCTAGATCTCTTCTTGTAGTTCATCTTTCTGGTTTTCCTTTTGTTTTCTTTGTGTTTTCTTTATGTTTTTAGGTTTGCTCTGGATCTGTTTTTATCCTTTTTAAAATATATAACCAGTATGGGTGAGCCCCTCCTGTTCTTTAAAAAAAAACTGTGTGCGCCATCGTTAATAACGTTGCATCGGTAAGTAACTCATGCTCTAGAAAATGCTGAGATCAGTTCTTATAATAATTTATGCTGCAAGTTGTATTTGTGTTATCAACTTATCATAGTAGCAGCAGCCGGTTGGTTATTTATTTGAGTTGTCTGACTCTGACTGCACGCTTCACTCGAACACGCATGTGTGGCTCACCTGTAACCAAGTCAAGGTCTCTACATCCTAGGTCAAGTATGTTAGTAAACTAACGGCGGCACGAGCTAGCTTAGCTAATGGTGTCACGAGATGCTAATCTTTACAAGTAGTAATAAACATTATCTGATCTTGACAAGCTGGCTTATACAATAGTATATGCAAAGCGTGCATAGTAAGGGGCTAAGGCAACGCTCGTACACCGAGCTGGACACAACCAACCGACACAACAAAGTGCTAAAAGAACTGTATATAAACGAAAGCACATTCTTTGGCGCGGTTGGGCCTGGCTACTCGGTATATACTTCACTTTTTAACTTTCACTAAAGGACCCATGAGTATATACTTCACTTTTTAACTACTCGGTATATCCTCTTTTTTTTTTACTTTCACTTGGTATATCCATGACTCAAATCTAAATCCTTCCATCTACGCATTTTCGATTCAAAATACAGATTGTTTTTTTTTCAAAATGCTGAAATTGTTGTTGCTCAAACTACAAACTCTTGAAAATATCCGGCTTCAATACCTAATTTTAACATCATGAAAACATAAGTTGGCAGCGGGAAGCGGGAATATGGAATAAAGTTGGCATCATCATATCATTACGGCCTGCTAATATAATGAAGCACACTAATTAAACGTGTTTACGCCTCTTGTTACCTCTAGCTTTACCCCAACCAGCACTAGCTCCGGGTCTATTGGACCCGGCTCCGGATAAGCACCAATCCGTTGCGCGTGCGGCTTGACTTGCTTCATTCCAATTGCTTTCACGCTTCGTTTTTGCGTACATTGACTCTTGCGTCTACCACTAGTCACTACTGAATGTAACATCTTTCAAAAAAAAAACTACTGAATGTAACACTGACAGAGAAATCGTTGCGTACGTGTACCACCACACACGGATCGTGCACGTCATCGTCAACGCCACGAGAGATCTCGTACGTGCAAGAGGAGTGATGCGTGTGTGTGCATGTCAATGCCAAGAGAGATCTCCTCGATCAGCCGGCCAAACTCTCCAAGAATTTCGTCAAAAGCGCTGGAATAAAGTCTAAAGGCCGGCACGCGTGCATGCGTAGATCGTGTGCGTGCTTGAGTGCAAGTCATACGTTTATCTTTCTTTCAAGAGACGGAGTCATATATAGGTTTATTTGCCCTGCCAAGTTGGGGGCCCGGTAGGCGGCTACTGTACAATACAATGCTCGCACACATCTCTGCTCTGATCTTTATCCACATGACCAATTTTTTTTCTGGGAAATGCATGTTGCCTTGCTGCGGCTGGGGAGGTATACTTTAAATATAATATTTTTTTTTAAAAAAAATGTGAGCCAAACTAGGAGAAAATCAAGCTTCTCGGCCTGTTCGGCTGGCGGGTGGCGGGTGGCTGGTGTTTGTGCTGAGAGAAAAATAATGTTGGATGGCTGGTGCTTTGATTTGTTCTGAGAGAAAAGTACTGGTGGCTGGTGGCTAATAAGCCAATAGAACAGGTTTAAGCCCACTTATTTAAATATAAGAATTTAGGAACTTCACCTTATAGTGACAAGCCGGTCTCAAAATAGTACAGTATAGTATAGTTGCTGAAGTGGAAAAACAGAGAAGGAAAATGGACTTAACCTCAAGTTTCCAACTCTCAAATCTCAAGTGAACGTGTCTTCATTCCTTTGTCCATTCTTTATTTTTTGGTTCAATTTTCTTCAGCAGTCTCAAAAGAGTTCTCTTTTTAATTTGCATCTCTTTTTGTGAGATACTGGAGTGGATTTGCAGGTACTCAAGCAGGGACGAGGGCGGCTTCAGATTTCAGACGCACGCATGCGCAATAGGGTTTGAAGCGGACAACACAGCGTAGAAAGTGATCGCCATAAAGTAGTATATGTATACATATATACACCTATAATTCGGCACGTTCAAAAGCCGATAGATTTGTTCTTTCTTTGGGTCATGAACTCATGACTCCTAGAACTGACGGAGATGCATGTCCGTTTCACCAAAACGCGGTGGACCCACGCTCGATGTATCTTTCAGAGGCCCATAAACCCCACTTTCTTCTGAAAGTAAAATGGGAGCTGCAAACCTTTTGCCAAACCTTTGGTTCACTACTGACAGCATCATGGGTCATGGAGTTGCTTTTCTCTTCTTGGTCTTTTTTAATTTGTTTGGTATACAAAGCACATGCAAGTATGCAACACATGACATATTGTCCTCTTAGTTCTTTTACTCCCACACTAACCCGCCTCTTATAGACTACCATCTATATTTTATTTGATTTTATTTTTACCATATGTTTGTGAACAAGAAAAAAATAATACAGTACTACCTCCGTTCTAATAAACTATTCGACCATTCGTCTTATTTAATTTTTTTACAAGTTTCATTTCTTTTATTTGTGACTTACTTTATCATCACATATATTTTAGATATAACTTGTTTTTTATATATTTGGATAAAATTTTTAAATAAGACGAATAGTTAACCGTTATGAGAAAAAGTCAACAACGAAGTAATTCGAAATGGAGGGAGTACCGTTTATTTAGTGACAGTAGTATGTATTGGGGAATCAGCCGTAAGGCTGCGAAGATAACAATAATAGGAAAAAATAATTTTCAGGATGAGGTAGAAGGGTTCCTTATTATTAGCCAGCTGCCACGCACTTGAGCTGAAACTTTGAGGGGAGGGCACGAGTCGGCACACCAGCCAAACGAGAGCAAAGATGAACAGAACACAGCTGCCCCAAGCGTGACAACAGCTAGCTGCCAAGGGATCGGCGACGCATGAGCACGACCGAAGGAAAGGAAAGGAGATTCTCTTCTCCCCACGTTTGTGCGCCAAAAGCACCCAAAAAACCTCCCTAACAGCCCTTTCCACCTTCCACTTTAGAATCCAATAATTGTTTTCCAAGTGATCATTGCCACAATCTAGGAGAATAGTGATGCCTGATTTCGATTTGCAAACCGAAAAGATCACCAGACCGGTCACCTCGGCTGAAACCACGTACCCTTTGGCAGACAGATCCGTAGGAGGATCTCCCCAAAATACTCTTTTTCCGTCCTATTCGTTTGGCTGACGGCTGGTGTTGATTCGTGCTGAAAGAAAAATACTATCGACTAGCGCTGATAAGTCAAGCAAACAGGACGGCGGGCACATCTTGCAACTTGTCTTTTCAAGGCTTGACGCATTTTTTTTATACTTAAGGCTGGAAGCATTGTTGCTCCGAGCCTCTTGTTCTACGGGCATACTTCGCATCTAGCATTGACAAGATAGGCTAATGTATCCATTTAATGTAACAAAAGCCAAAAGGTCCATGAGCAGCCTAAAAGTGATGTATTGTCTGCCTGTTTGGTTCACACGACTAAAACTTTAGTCCCGTCACATCAAATCTAAGATTGCTAATTAAAAGTATTAAATATAGATTAATTTAAAAACGTATTATATAAGCGAGAACTAATTTACAGATCTATTAAGCCTAATGAGTCCATGATTAGACATTAAAATGCTACAGTAATCATATGATAATTATGTACTGATTATAGATTAATTAGGCTGGTTAGATTCGTCCCGCAGAGTAGACATGACTTATGTAATTAATTTTATAATTAGTTTATGTTTAATGCTCCTAATTATCACTTATTTGAGGGACTAAACCTTAGTCCCAAGAATCCGAACACCACCGAGATCCAACAAGCGGGAATCATTGAATCAAAGGTGACACAAAGGAGCCAAGTCTCTGCTTAAAAAAAGGAGAAAAAAAAAACTCTGCTCATGAGTTGAATAGTCAGTGAAAGCAAGCATGCGGCACAGCGGCAGTGCACAGCACATCGACACAGACTTGCTCAGTTTTCCGTCCCCACGCCACGCAATGCGGTCAGTTTCTCACTTCTTTTTTTTTTGAAAATTTATGCGGTCAGTTTCAGAGCTCAGAAAAATGCAGTGTTGATGCTTTTCACCTCAGTCCACAGAACAAGCCCATGGATTTGAAAATTGAGACACGAATTTTTCAAAAACAAAAAACCAATTTGAGACATGTGATGGGCCTACATACTCTAACTGGTGATCAGAATCACAGCACTGCAAGTCAAAGCAAGTCCCTGTCCGAGTGTCATCCCTGTATGGCAACTGCTGACCAGCGACGGCGCTCTGGCTGCTGTGACCTTCTACAAAACGTTCACGCTTGACTTGACACAGTATCCGGTGGTGACCTGAAGGTGATGAGCCGACAGCGTCAGCATGTCACAAATCAGATTCAGATTGCGTTCCCCGTACCAAATTTGGGCCTTGTTCAGATGTTAGAATGAGAGGTTGAATTTGAAAGTAAGATGTCACTTCGAATCATTGCGCTACTTGTATTTATGAAAAATTATCCAAAAATTGATTAATTAGGCTCAAAATATTCGTCTCGCAGAGTACAATAAAACCGTGTAATTAGTTTTTGATTTTATCTACATTTAGTACTCCATGCATGTTATGACATTTTGATGTGATGGATAATCTTCTTTTTGCATAGTGTATTTGGGAGTTGCTTTTTGGAACTAAACAAGACCTTGGGAGTTTAGGGTCTCTTTGTAATCATTGCGTCACTATAGCATTTCATTTGTATTTACGAAAAATTATCCAAAAAATGATTAATTAGCCTTAAAATGTTCGTCTCGCAGAGTACAACAAAACCGTGTAATTAGTTTTTGATTTCATCTATATTTAGTACTCCATGCATGTTATGATATTTTGATGTGATGGAGAATCTTCTTTTTTTATAGTGAATTTGAGAGTTGCTTTTTGGAACTAGACAGGTCCCGAACGATAGGCCCAGAAGCAGCTAGCAAACTCTGCAACAGGCTCGAGATTCATCACCCTCGGTTAGCAATACATTTTGGATGGAGACAACGGGCTGTGCTTGTGCTTCCTTCACTTATTGAGAGGTCAACAGAAATCTAAGGCACAATGTGGAATAGTTCAGGTACAAAACTCTGTAGCATCAGGGCTGGATCGAGCTTGGAACAGCATTCAGAAATGAATGGTGATGGACAGCGTGCGGAAAGATCGTAGGGCAACCGAGCTATTAGCGCTGTCGGCAGATGGCCATGCTGAAGTTCAGTATGGACCAATCATCAGAAATTTGAGGTGTATGTATATTGTAGCGTACTCCATGGCTTCACAAGTTGAGCCTTGCGTGCTTGAAGAACACGTAGAAGAGTACGGCTGATGAGACGAAGAGTCCTAGCAGCACCAGCCAGATTTGCCACACTGCAGTAGCCAAGAGGGAAAAGTGAGGATGCATTTTGGCAAATTGTTGGCTAGAGCAAGACCCGTTTGCAGAGACACAGACGCGTACCTTTCCATTCAGGAGGGACGTCAAGTTTTGTTACCTCAGCTCCCCATTGATGTGAGGTGGAGATCACAACCCTGCAATATCCAAAGACAGTAGTATCACAGTGCATACCATGACTTGAACTTGCCATCGGGGTAAGGCATGCTGAGTACGGTGTGGATGCTTGTGGAGGAAACATTTTGTTCGTTCCACTGAGAACCCTAGCTAGCATATGTATCTTAGTCATGCATACGCAAATTTATTGCCAATGATGTGCACCTTTGCTGAACTTGTTAAATATTTTCCCAGTGCTACAGAAAGACAATTCTTTTCCACACTCCTTTGGTCGGGTCATAGTCAGTGATCGTTGCTAAGTAATAGAGTGCTTAATACTAGTAATACTAACCTATCACTCTAGACCCTCTAGTGATGTTCAGTTTGTCTCTGTTCTTGCAGCAAAGACGAAAGATTACCTTTCGGTAGGGCAAAATTCAATCGAAGAAATTGGCGAGCCAAGATGGACCTTCTTGCTCCGGTGAGCAACTTCCATCTTCTTTACTTCTACGACACAAAAGTCGCCGTCACGGTTTCCTCTAAATAAAGGTGAAAAGTGATCCATATTAATGAAACCTCACAAAACCAAAGGAAAATCATGTGTTTGATGGTCAAATATTGACAGATAAAAAATTATAGTTTCAAAAAAGTGTAACTGGGTTATGGCAAGTGTAACTGCATATGCTCCTTTTCTGAAAAAAGGAAAATGGAAAAATAGCAGTTATATTGTTTCCAATATAATCAATTGGTTGAGAGCATGGTAACAGCATCAGCAACTATGTTATTACTCAACTGGATAAACTTCAGTTTATGCTGTCACTATTAATCTGCAAAAGCTGCATTTTTTGCAAAAAAATAGAAATAAGAAACTACACATATTCCTTCAGGCACAGTTTACCACAATGTACATAACTTTGAATAAAAATAATGGTTTCAGTTCAACAAACTGCACAACAAGATGGACAACCAATGGAAAATGCAAAAGAAAGGCGGGATTTCCTTTAATGTCGGAAAAATAAATATTAGGAGCAGTTTCAAGTTTTGGCAATATATGCAGGTGTTCTAAAAATAAAATGCTAGATAGAAATGTGTTGCCAGAGTCAACTCAATAGTCAGGATCTCCTTCACTTACAGTGCAAGATACTTCCCATCCAAGCTAATTGAGAGTGTCGAAATGGGCTTTGCAGAAAATCTTTTGTATCCAATTCTCTTCCAGTTACTTATGTCCACAGCCATAGTCAACACGTTATGCCCTATTTCAGAGAAAGATTTGGTTATAGATGGCTGCTACTGCAGTTATTTAACTTCATTCAAAGGATTACCTTTTACAAGTGTGCAAAACAGGAAAGGTTTAGTTCCATCCCTAGAAAAGCGGCAACACTCAATCTTCTCATCCTGTAAACAAACATAGAGAAGAAGACCAGACAACCAGTTCAATTTCAACTATCATGACCGGGAAATACAATAAGTTATCATACCATACCTCAGATCTCGTCAAATTGATCAGTGGAGACCCCTCATAAATGTTCCATATTCTTGCAGAACCTTCACTTGATGTCGAAACTAAAAATTCTGAATCTAAGCTACATGAGAAGGTTAGAAGCACCACATCAGAAGACAATTTAGTCATTTAGCTTAGAAAGTAACAGATTTATAGTAACTCTTTCTTCCAAAGTTCCAAGCAAGGAACTCTAAGACAACACTGCTACATTAAAACTACCAAGATGATAGCCAGAAGGTATGTTGTGCAAACTGTGCCAGATTGAATCCTATATATATGTAGCTAATATACAACATCAAGTAATAATAAATACTAGCTTAGATTCATGCAGGAAACAATGTCAAATAAAAGCAGCTTCCTCATTGTTCACCTTATGTCCATGTCATGGAAGGACTTGTGAGCTTTAGGTTCGTCCAAAATTACTTGGAGACTTGGCCAATGAAATATTCTGAGATGTCCATCCTATCACAGTGAAATACACTAGGGAAAATTATTTTGAAAATCTATTATATTAATACAATAGTGTTAAAAGAAGCCACCACGTTCGCCGAAAGGGCCAAGAAATCCCCATGTTAATCTAAAAAAGAGAAGGATATGTACCGTCGGATTTTATGAAGATCTAACGGTCTATATTATCTCGTTAATCTAAAAAGAGAAAAATATATGTCGTTGGATTTGATGATGATCTAACGGTTTAAAGAGAAGAGTATATGCCATCGGATTTTATGAAGATCTAACGGTCTATATTATTCCGTTAATCTAAAAAAGAGAAAAATATATGTCGTCAGATTTGACGAAGATCTAACGGTGTATATTATTCCGTCCGCCGCCACCCCTCTGTGGTCGCCGCGGGAGCCCCTCCGCCGCCACATAGCCGTCCATGGTCGTCGTAGGAGGCCTCCACCGTCGCCGCAAGGCCGTCCCCGGCCACCGCGGGAGCCCTCCACCGCGGCCGCCGCGGGAGTCCTTCATCGCCGCCGCGCGACCGTCCGCCGCCGGGAGGCCGTCCACCGCCGTCGCCGCAAGGCCGTCCCCGGCCACCGCGGGAGCCCTCCACCGTGGCTGCGCGGCTGTCTGTGACCGCCGCGGGAGTCCTTCGTCATTGCCGCGAGACCGTCCACCGCCAGGAGGCCGTCCACCGTCGTCGCCGCCGTGGGAGCCGCCTGCGTGTCTTCAGAGCTTGGGGTCCGGCCGCTCCACGCGCCGCCGGAGGACAGCGGGGCTGAAGGCTGCCGGTCAGGCAGACCGACACCCCTCGCCGCCGCCGCCGCCACTAGAGAGAGGTGGGGAGATAGAGGGAGAGAGATAGAGTGGGGGGAGTGGGGGCGTCGGTGAAAGAAAAGGAGAAAAAAGAGATGGGTGGGCTCACGTGTTAGTAGTTGGTATATAATATGAGATATAGAAGATAACGGATGCAGAAGAAATTAATATAGAGAAGAGAATCTCAGTGACTAGGCACAAATATTCCTTTTAGAGGATAAGAACAGAGTACAACGAGTGCGGATAGCCTGAAGCCCCATGTGCCCTTCCACGTTTCTCTATATAAGAGGCAACGTTCAACAATGAGCGGAGGACACCATGTCGATCTTGCACGTGTACCTAATGAGAGGTGCTCGGATTTAGGGCATTCAAAAAGGTTGTGAGCACAACAGGATATAACGATTCTCCATGTCCGAAGGGAGCGAATCGCTGCCGAGATTGAGCACCATGACCGCACTCAGCACTCATGGAAGATCATCAAATGGTTTATCCGCGCTCAAACCCTTTTGATGGTCTTTGTTAATGACTTAGTGCAAGAAGGAGCAGAGAGAGGAAAAACAAAGCGGAAAAACTAAGGTGGTGTAGCGTTCAACATGAGCGAAGGACACCATATTGATTTGCACATGTAACTGATGAAAGTTGCTTAGATTTAGGCCGTTCACCAAGGTTGTGAGAACAACGTGAGAGAAAAATTCTCCATATTCGAAGGAAGTGAATCGCTGCCGGAATTGATCATTACCATGGTCATGCTCAGCACTCATGGAAGATCATCAAATGGTTTGCCCACACTCAATCCCGTTTGATAGTCTTCATAAATGAGTCAGCGCAAGAAGCAGGAGCAGATTTAGGAAAAATAATGCAAAGAAACTCAGGTGTCGTACAACTTTGATGATAGGCGTGCTTGACGTGCACATGTGTTGACATGGAAGTTGAGTGACAACAGGCTGGTCAAAGAAATGCTTCTCTTAATGCCCTATATAATTATGCAACTGTAAACTATTATTGATCATTCACTAGATCAGGCATCAATCCATCTTTTACCGGAGGAGGAAAAAGGCAAAATATTGATCCATAACCGTGATAGGCATCCATTGGTTACTGCAGCCTAAGTTCTCATCGCATAACTAGCAAAATAGTAGTATTTTTCTCATAAATGTTTTTGGATAGCATTTTCCTGGTGTGATTGATTACCCTCTATATTTGATTTCCTCCCTCCTTAAGCTTTCCTTCATGGTATGTCATTCTGATCATTGATTTCTGTAGCAAGCTAGGCTACCGATCATACCGCTAATTTGTAAAGTGAGACGACCCAAACACCATTATGTTTTGTAGAAGATTTTTACTTTAATCCAATCGTCATGTGTTACGCTATTGCAAGTTCGTAGAGGTAGTTCTCATGTCGGTGAGGAAGGGAGTATCTCATGTCATGTCAGTAAGTTGCATTTTATATATGTAAAATTATATGAATTACTTTATTCACTTACCCATGATCACTACCTCAATATTAGGTCACACAATATATTATCTTAGAGCAACTCCAGCAGACCCAACAAACCCTTATCTCAAGTTTAGAGGGTCCAGAAAAAGGTTACACTCCAGCAAACCCAACAAGCCCCTATCGCAAGTTTAGAGGGTCCAAACAAAATTGCACTCCAGCAGGCCTCCATTCTCGGGGGTCTATAGAAAGCCCTATATTTATGAGGGTTATTGCTGGAGTTGTAGCATTTTTGTGGCCCTTAAAAATAGAGGTAGACTCCATTTAGTATTTGGAGAGTCTGAGAGGTATTGATAGAGTTAATCTTAATAACATAATGTTATTACCATATTAAACAAAATAAAAATAATACACACTGTTGGTTTTTGATAAGATCTAACAATCTATATTAACCCTTAAAGTACATTTATTAGAGTAAATAAATAGTTAAATTCTAAATTAAATAAATAAGGAAAATATAAGTTGATCAAAGAATCAATATCAAATACAATTAGTAAATATAAGCTTGCATCATTAATTCATATCATGTGCCACATGCATGATGATAAAAAATAATATATTAGTTTGGGCACACTTGGACAAACAGTATTGATAATAGAACAACGTATATTTAAATAAAATTATATTTAAGTTAAAAATCTAAATATTAGTAAAAAAATTAGCTACCCGCGTAAATTTACGCGGGCCACCTTGCTAGTTTTGAGTATGTGTGTGTGTTTTACTATAGGCGTACGTAGTGGGGAGCACCTTTGCGTGACAAACAAACAAAACAAAAATGTAGATTAAGTAGTCGCAACGCAAGATGACAAGCATATGCAAGATGCTCAATCAAGGTAGTAGCACACTAGCACGGATACAAATACAATGCCCAGTAGCAACAGGCACCATCGTGATATTCTATCTATCTCCACTCACTCCCACACCATCGCAATCAACCCTGCGCGCGCCGGCCGGCCAGATATATACTCCACCGTACCCGACACCTCCCAGCTGCGTGCGCCTGCCTCGCTCGCGCCGGCCGGCGTCCTCGTCTCCGTCGCGGTACGGTCTCACGGGCCGATAGCGCCACCGCATGAGGCCGGACGAGCTGAGCCGGGGCGACGACTCGACGTACGCCTTGGGAATTGGACGGAACGGATCGATGGAGGCATATATATGCGGCAGCGTTTTACAAATCATGTTGGGGGATAATCAGGGATGACACCATGGCAGCAGTGAATTACTTCTATACACAGCATGCTCAACATTTTAACCTGCTCAATACTGCTCATGTCATCCTTATACCGAAGAAGGCTTGTGCTAAAACAGTGACAGACTATCGTCCAATCGGTTTGTCACATAGTATGGCAAAACTCATTTCAAAGCTAATGGCCTCGAGGCTGGCAGGAGATCTGGATAAACTGATATCTAGAGCACAGAGTGTCTTCATTCGTAAAAGAAGTATACAAGATAATTTTCTCTACACGTAAAATATAATTTGGGAGCTGCACAGATCCAAAACTCCAGCAATATTTCTGAAACTGGACATTGCAAAAGCTTTTGATACGGTGAGATGGGAATATCTACTAGAAGTCATGGGACAGCTCGGCTTTGGGCCTCGGTGGATTGCTTGGGTTTCCATTCTCCTTAGCACAGCTCACTCCTCAGTACTGCTCAACGGGGTACATGGCCAAAGTTTCAAGCACAACAGGGGGCTCAGGCAAGGAGATCCACTGTCACCAATGTTGTTCATTCTAGCCATGGAACCTCTGCAGGTGATGTTAAACAAAGCAACTCGGGAGGGCATGATGTCACCTATTGCGCACAGAAAGGCCAAATTGAGAATAAGCATGTTTGCTGATGATGCAGCCATTTTACTAAATCCAGTGAGAACCGAAGTGGAAGCAGTGAAGGTGATCTTGGACAGTTTCGGTCAGGCATCTGGACTAATCACAAACCAAGCAAAAAGTGCAGCTTATCCTATCAGATGTGAAGATCTCAACATTACTGATATCATGGAGCCTTTTCAATGCCCTATCAGTTCCTTCACATGCATTTACCTAGGATTGCCTCTGAATGTCAGACAACTGAAAAGAGTAGACATTCAACCACTTATTGACAAGGTCGCTGCAAAGTTACCGGGATGGAAAGGGAAACTCATGAACCAAGCAGGCAGGCTATCACTACAAGAATGATCAGCACTTCAAGAAAAATACAAATCATACCATATCATTAATACAATAACGGTAGAAATTTGAAATACCAAGACAGGATGAGCTCATACCTCACCACCAATAGCAAACTTAGCACCATCGGTGCTGAATGTCAAACAATTTTGAGGCCCAACAGATTGGACAGGTGAAGCATCGCTTGAAATAAGGTGGATACCAAAATCTCTATAAACCAGTTTGAACACCCTACAAGAGTTTCAAAGCATATAATAGTCTAAAAGGAGTAAACACCGATGATAATGTAACCGATCCTTGTATAGGAAACAGACGGTTTCATATATGATATTACAAGGGGTGCAATTACGCACACGCTTAGTCGAAACATTCTGTATTACAAGCCTGAAGAATGGCAATGGTTGCCTATTTAGTTGTTCTGTAAAAATATCAATTGGTGTAGAGAAAACAAATTCAGATCAGATAACAGTGAAGTGGATTCAGATGAGGCACGTAGGCAAGAGACGGGACTTCAGTCCTATGCACATACAAATCAAATGGACCTAACAATGTCTATCTAAGGCATATAAAAATTGAAATCCAAACTACATATTCAAGTATGGCCAAAAGTCCGGCCCTCTAAACTATTCTACTTGTACAGCTAATGTCAATTTGTCTACAAGGAATTTTTTCTGACAATTCAAGCAGCACGTCAAGCAAATGTGTTAATTTGTATAAGAGACTCACCTGCACCCTTTGGCGGTGGCGCACACGAACTCCCGGCCGGCGGGGTGCACGGCGATCGCCCGCGGCATGTCGGCTGCCTCCTCGCCCACGACGACCCTGGCCTGCGAAACCACAAGCAACCGCAAAGCACATGAGCTCAGCTCGCGATCAGACCGCGGCCAGACGGCAGAGCGCGCACGTGAGAAGCAGTCACCACTCACCAGGGGCTCGTCGGCGAGTGCGGAGGCGCTGGCGTCGAACTCGAGGAGGTCGACGAGCGGCGGGGACGAGGCCGTCGCGCCGCGGCCGAACGCCACGAGGAGGCGGCCGACGCCGGGCGGCCCGTCATCGTCCCGCCGCCGTATCCACGCCGCGCAGGTCACCTTGCCGACCGCACCCTCGCCGCCGCCCCACGCCATATATAGAACAGTAGCGTTGGTGGCCTCGATCGATGAGGTTCTGCAGCTCCGCTCCGCCTCCACTTTTGTTGGCGTTTGGGCCTTTTAGGGAGGTGGCCGGCCGCCGAGGCGCGTGGCTTTGGACGGAGGACTGGAGGCGCCATGGAATCGCCGCCCGCATCCACTAGATATGCTCGCTCGGGTCGGGCCGGCTGCGCGCCCGCGCTGGCGCAAGCTGACAGTTGAGGCTGGCATTGGCAATTGCCATGACGCGTCGCTGTCTTCGCCGCACAACAGCCATGCAGGCCGCGCTCGTTCCGGTGTCAGAAGAGAAGGGCCTGCAGGTGGAAGTCGCGAAGCTGCTGCTGCCGGTGTTGTCGCCGCCGTCGAGCAAGCGACACGTACGAGATGCAATGGAAGCGCCGGAACGCGAACGGCAGCACAGACCGACTGGTCAGTGCCGCCCGCCGCTGACCCTTCGGAGGTCGGGAGCTCGATCCTACGGGGAACGAATTTTCAGACAGATGCAAATGTGTGTGATGGTTGAGCGGCCGGTGTGACTCTTCCAGTCCGCCGGGTGTGGTCTTGGGGATGATCTTGCGCTGAGGTGGCGTGAGAGAGAAGAAAGAATTTCGACACGTGAGAGGAGTTTCATCCCATGAAACTCTTTTCACTAACAGAAACCGACTGTTCTTTTAGTCCGCGGGGTGGTCTTCGGGATGATTTCGACACGTGAGATGAAACTCTTTTCACTAACAGAAACCGACCGTTTGTTGGGTGCCTTTTTTCGGGTGTTTTGTTTGTTTGTCAAGTGTTTTTGGAAAGCACTCGACAAAGATTTTTTTAAAAATTCATTTTTCCCTTCCAACTTTTTCTGCTATATACATACCTTACGTTTGACATTATGTTAAGATTTGATATATTTCTCAGTACTCTTGTTATATTTAATTATTTTATTTCATTCAAAAATTTTATTGGAGATAAATTAAATTTGAACTGCAAGTGTTTTGAATAATAAAATATAATAAATCAAAAAAATGATATTCATGTGATTGAGTCCAATATGAGGCCACATCTAGAAAAGGAAAAAAATTTCGAACATCTTGCTCGTGAAGATCTCCGAAGAAACATCTTCGGAGAAGATCCATGGATTTGAGAAAGAGCCGTTCTTAATTTCGAAGCAAAGTGATGTTTGAATTGGGGTTTGACTTTAAAACATTTTGTACATGAAACAAACAACTTAGATTATTTCATGCCAAAATTTTGTTATTTTTCGGATCCGTTTGATAATTTTAATTTTTTTCTGAATTAAAATATTATCATGTGATATACATTGAAATTGAGCTATAACGGCGTAAAACAATCATTTTTATATAATCATCAAACAATAATTATTGTGTGACTTTTAAAAAGTATTTAAAGTATAGTAGCGTAGGTAAAAAATGTAAACATGAAATAGTAGAGTAGTCTACAATGTTTAAAAAAATATATAGCTCTTTGCCGTGTACACCCTACCAC
Organism: Echinochloa phyllopogon; assembly: GCA_033239725.1. Classification (NCBI taxonomy): domain Eukaryota; kingdom Viridiplantae; phylum Streptophyta; class Magnoliopsida; order Poales; family Poaceae; genus Echinochloa; species Echinochloa phyllopogon. The sequence goes on from BTCW01000018.1 coordinate 3,073,821, forward strand.
AAAGTCACCGGCCTTTGCCGTGGGTCAGATCTGGGCATGGCACTTACAACAGCGCTGGCAAGGAAGAGATCCCTGGTGATGAACATAAACTTCGTGTTCGAGGCCAACAAGTAGAAAGATAACATCATCGGCTCATCGCCATCATGCGCCGGAACACAGTGTTCTCCGCCGTCAGGAACACGGTGATCACAAACTAGCTCGGATATTTCCCTTGCTTTTAGCTGTTTGTTGCCTTTTCAATTTTCCACGATCTGTGTGTATGTACGGCACTTTTGATCAATCGAAATCATTTTATTCATTGCGTGATTTGAGTAAGCCTTCCATGCTTTCATTCAGCATGGTGCGAGAGTACACGCAGGCCCGGACGCCCACCATCGAGCACCGGTCCAGTGCTGCCGTGAGCTCCCCGCCGGCGCGCTCGCTGCTGCGGCCATCAGTGCTTCGCCTCCGCGCCGCGTGCTCCTGCTGCACCCGCGGCCGACGCTGGCCTACGGCCAAGTCGGCCACGCTCGGCCACCTGAGCCCAATAGGAGACTGCGCTGCACTGTCATCCCCTGGACGCCGTCGTGGGTAACGCTCCTGCTGCCCCTCGGATGCAAGTTGCCGTTGTGGGCCGTGGCGGCGGCATGCGGCAAGGTGGTACGAACACGAGGGTACTAGCGGCGGCGGCACGGCGAAAACGAACGGCGGATTGAGGTGGACTCACGATATGCTCGACGAAATGCCTGAGTGATCTGGTTTATTTTATTCATGCTACACAGAGATGAGTTAGCTGAGCATCTCCGTCAGCGATGCCATGTCAGCATTAGATAACCATGTGGAGGGGTATGGACACAGATGACACAACATAAAAAGTTTATGATCTAGAAATACACTTTTTGTGGATCTATGTAACACTCCGTTAAAGTTAACCGACCTCAGATGCATTTTACTCTTTATATTATGTATTTCATATTTTCTATTGCTAGGATATCTGCTCCTAGCTAATTCCCCATTCCTATTCTTCTCTTATTTTTTTCCTTCCCGCACCCACTACCCAAACGGTGGGTTAATATCTAACCAGATTGAGGGGAAAGGGGTGAACTGTGTGACGCGTGCTTACCTTCCAATTTCCCCCAAAGGGAGCATGGTTGGCACACGATGAAGGTCGACGAACACCGTCCTGCACCAGGGTTCGCGGCACTGGCATGCAGTAAGGTTGTTCTACTACCACACTGCTTCGTTTGATAATTGCAACTCATGCTTGCTGAATTTGTGAATAGTGCCTCCTAATTTCTTAGCTACATAACATGGCATAGCTTATCATCTGTCTAAAATCCTGGATTGTTGTGTTTTGCATGTTCATTAAGAGTCACAGAGCGTGATGAAAGGAACATATACAGCAGTAGCACATCTGCTGTTGGTTCTGGTCTTGTTGCTGCCAGGTCGATCTTACTAGTTAGGTTGATGTTCCAAGTTAGCAAGCTGTCTCTGTTTTGGTTCTGGCATGGATGTTTAAGACCCTCATTCCTGTCAATCTGTCTCATATGCTTATCTTTTGATCGAGACACATTTGTTTGCTTATTTGTTCATCCTACATGTTGGACCCGTTGTTCTGTTATTATTGAAAACCATATTCGTGAACAGATGCCAATCTGCTTTGTACCTTTGTCTGATGATTACTGTCTTTTGCTGGGCAGAAAGTTGATTTTATCATGACCGTCCTGTCCTGTGGGGTTGGGTCTTCGAACTTTCTTTTGGTACGCCGAAAGAGCCAGGCACGAATAGGTCTTGTCTGTTTTTTCTGCCCTGGGGTTTGGGTATTTTAGTCCTGGTTAAGTGGTTATTGAAATGTTGTGTGGCAATTGAAATTTCTAGGTGGTCCTGTATGTATAGATTGGTGTTTGGGGTCCATATACTGAAAGTTCTCAAATGATTTGTATATATAGTTGGAGCAATTTCAGCAACTGATTCAATCCCAGAAGCAAGACTTGCACTTAATTACCTCTACCTACAAAGCTATTTCAGAATCTCAACTTATATGTGACTTTCCCTGTTTCTTAAACAGTTGGGTGTTGGTGTCCGACGCTTTTTGGTAGGCTTGGCCTACAACATCCAACTTAGTCGTGAAACAAATAGTTTGTTCTGTCCATTACAGAGTATTATTGAGGAATTTTAAAGATTTGGGTAGAACAACTATGACCAAAGTTACACATTGCTATCGGATACTTCTATCCGTTGTTTGTACATGTACTGAGATGTCTGTTACATGCATTTCATACTTATTGGTGTGATAGTGTTGCATTGGTTCGCTTTGATCACTTGATAAATAATACACGCATCGCTGTGCGCATATGCTTGTCCGTTGGACGAAGCTGGATCTGGAACTGGAAGCACTTTGGAAGGCAGGGAGCACTTGCTGCAGAAAAAAAGCAAAAAAAAACTCAGGGAGGAAGCTGGAACTGGAAGCACTTTGGAAGGCACAGGAAGGGCCTATAACACAGTGTTACTGCCTTCCAAAATCAAGTTACGGATCTACATCTGGAAGGCTGGAACTGGAAGCACTTTGGAAGCACCGATTGGACATTTAAACTAAAACATCAAAATCAAGTTATGGATCTACATCTACCACACTAGGCTGCAGTGCTGCACTTGCATATACTTCAAATGGGTTGAAACTGTACGGTTACATCTTAAAATGTTGAAACGGGGTAACGAAGATGCTTGCCGCACACTTTACACCATTTATATTTGGGATCAAAGTAAGATTGCCAAATTAACATGATGGTGAAATGCTTACTACTTTCTATAGCATTTGGGACTGGAATCCACATTTTCTTTTGCAACAGTGATAAAATTTAAATAAGTAACAACTCACTCCGACCTGTCCACCTCTAGCAACGAGCACTTAATCACCGGGATGAGACAAATCAGCAAGAACAGTCCCCCTTCTTGCGGTTCACAACAGTTCCTGCAATTCTGAGCGTCTCCCCGGCGAACCCGCTGTGCATCCGCGAGCTCAGCGTGCCGCCGGGCCGTAAACAACTAAACATGACAATGGACAAGTGAGTGAGCCTTGCAGCCAGCCAGTAACCAGCTCATTGGCCAATGGCAACTTCTGTATGGTAAACAATCTTTTCTTTATTTTTCATTCAAATCATGGACCATGTAGTATGGGCTTGTAGCTGTGGAATGTTTCCTTCAACAACACAAATTAAAAGTGACAAGAAGCGCAGACAGTGCATCAAGCTTCATAGTTCGGCTCCATTGATGAATACTATCAGGAACCAATCATACAGGAAGGTACTAACAGTTATGAATGGCACATTCTTAACCCCGAACACAAGTCATATCTACTCTAATCACAACTCTATGAGGCCTTTGATGCAGTAGGTGCCAACAAGGAACCAGCCAGTCATCACTGCGGCAAAAGCAACAAGGCCAATCAGGAACGTGGTGCCACCAAGGAGGGTACCGATGCAGAGCACCACCACGAACGGCAAGAAGGTCTTCACCACAGACGCCGTGCTCACCCAGCGGCCTTGTAAGAACATCACAGCAGCCAGACTGACCACATTCCATTTGTCGTGGCCAGTGTAAAACAGTCGGTTGAGATTGTTCACGACAAAGGAGTGACAGTTACAGGTGAATAGGTTATAGTTCCTGTTCTGGAACTCTTGCGTGCCTTTCTTCAGCGCGCCGTCCCATGTGGCATCTCCTTCAGGTTCAAGAAGCTTATAGCACTGCAGATTCCAAATGATGGATGTTTGGTAAGCACTAGCAGGATTAAAGCATTCAACACTTCAATGTTACACACAGTGAGAAGTCATAGAGAGAAGCACCAACAGCAGGGTACAAACCTCGTCACAAATTACTTGAATGTAGCGCGCAACAGCTCCAAATGCAAAGTTGTCAACTGATATAAAATTTGGGCCAGCGAAGTCCAGAATCACACCATCTTCTCTGCAGATACCAATGTGTCCGATAAATGGCACCAACCATGTGATGAAAGGTATTGGAGTCCATACGATACAACAAGGAAAGCGAGCTCTTCTTGGGTCAATCTGACCGAGCTGGATTCTATCATTTTCCATCAGATCAACAAGTTCAAGCAGTGGATCGATAGGACGAGGCAATTTTCTGCAACAGAATGCCGAAGACAAAACTATTGAGCACTCCACGGAAACAAATGGGCATCCATGTGGTCAGATAACACAAAGAATGTACACAAATGCATGACGGAAATGAGAAATTTCAGTATTTAGGTCTCAATTCGTATGCCTTCTAGAATTTGACACTTGATTCGTTTGCCTTCTAGAATTTGACATCAGACACGTGAATTCTTTTAGTTTAGGCGTTTTCTTTCCCTTTTCTATATGTTCTTTTTTTCTGTTTTCTTTGCAATTTCCAGTGCATGTGAGAAGTCGATTTTACCCCTGCCCCTGCCTTTGACGCTGTGTTGTGCTGCCGCCGGCAAGAGTCTCTTGCGCCGCCCCTGCCGTGCATCAAGGACTGCTTCGCTCGCAGCTTCCTTTGCTCTCATGAAGGCCGCAAGTCCTTGGCGGCCGAGGAGCCCAGCTGTGCGTAAACATTGGCCTAGGAAATCCAAAGCCCCTCCGCTGCTTCTTTCTACCGCTGAGTTATCACCAAAATCCAATCCCGTCAGCACAAAATCCAAGCTCAATTCCCATCGATACCTTTCCCCGCTCCTTCCATCCTCACGCAATTAGCAAAGCAACACACCAAGCAATTCAAGCACCGAATCTCACGCGGGCGTACAGGCATCCAATCCAACAATCAAGGGAAAAGTCCGGTTCACACCCTCCAAATATGACTATAGTTCTATTTTCAACCCTAAAGTACAAAACCAGACATCAAAGACCATCCAATTGTTGAAACCGGACATCTTTGGTCCCTCGAGTGGTTTCAAAGGTGGTTTGGTATTTTCTAGAAATTTATTTTTTTAATTTAATTCATATATTAGTAATTAATTCATTTTAAATCAGAAAAAAATTAAAATCGATACCAAAATTTTTGTAAAAATGTAACCTATCTGCTAGTGCTCTAATTGGAGTTATCCCTATCATATATATGTATGTATCCTAGTGTTTTGTTGATTTTAGTTATGCATGTTTTTCTTTTAAATTGTTATTTTTTACATTATATTGGATGAGGTCGAGTAACTCCAAATGGAGCTCTAATAGATAAGTACATTTTAAAAAATGTTTTGGTATAATTATCATATTTTACGATTTAAATACATTAGTTGTGATTTTTATACTAAATCAGATTTTTTTATTCTTTTATAAAATAGAAAACCACATTTAAAACCACTCAAAGGGCCAAATCTGTCCGGTTTTAATAGTTGAATGGCCTTTCCTATCCGGTTTTGTGCATAAAGGTTGAAAATCGGGCTATCATACTAGTTCGAGGGTGTAAACCGGACTTTTCCCAACAATCAATGGCGCTTAAGTTCGAGCACGTGGGACGTGGTTGTGCGGGCAGCGGTGTGGCCGAGCTCGGCAAGTCAGCAACGCCGTTTGCGCCGAGGGGTTGGCCGCCGGCCAGGTGGTGGACCTTGCCAGTGAGGGCGCGTCGTCGAGGTGTTCACCGTGGAGTATATCCAGGTGCAGAAGACAACGCTGGTTCCTGGCGGCCTCGGTCGTGTGCGGCGTCATCGCGGCCAAGGCGTCAACCGATGAGGATGCAGAAGCGGCGAGGTCCAAGAACACACCGGAGCAGGTGCGGCAGCAACATCCATGCGACTGCCGATCCAATCAGATGAAGGATTGGACAGGGGCAAAACTGACTAATCATATGAGCTAGAAAATAAAAGACAAGAGGAAAAGAAGGAAAATAATGGAAAAGGAAGAGAAACGCCTAAAATGAAGAATTTGCAGACCCTGGTGTTAAATTCTAACGAGTACGTGAATTGAGCGTCAAATTCTGAAAGGTATGCCTATCGAGACCCAAATACTGAAATATCTCGACGGAAATTAGGTAGATAGCTGTATCTCAGTATCTGAACTGTTGAAAACATGACACTGAAATATCTAACACTTATAAACATGATTTTAAAAGTATCAAACAAGTTAAATCCACTTGCAGAATGAGGCTCGCAGATAAACTGACCACGGTAATGCTCTACCTCTCGAGCAACAAGGTGTTGTCCCAAACGAGCCATCCAACTGATTACCGACAGCATCGTCGAACCCATGGATAGGCAAAATGCGACCCAATCTAGAAGGTGATGCAGACATCATCTAACTAATCAATTCAGCATACCCGCTAGAACTCTAATCGACCACAGGCTCAACTTGAACGAAATATCCAAAGGGGCCCGGAGCCGCGAAGACGCCGGGCGAGCAGGTGAAGCAGAGAAGGACCTTGGACCTCACCACCAGTAGTCGTCGGCCGATCGTCGCCGGCGCTGAGGATGCCGTCGTACGACAGCGGTAACCGCCGGATCTGGAAGCCCCCCGCTGAGGCAACGGCGGCTAACTCGCCGCTCGCAGCACCTCACCGTCCCCTCCCTCGCCGGCGGCTGCTGAATCGCGAGCTCGCGATGGGGGATTGGGAATGGAGGACTAGAAGATGGATACTGGGCTGGGCCCTATGATCTATATATGGGCCAAGTTTGAGGCCTGGGCTCTGGGCCGCTGAATCGCGATGATGTCTCGGCTCGATTCCATTCCAATTGTTTTTTTTTCTTTGAAAGGCAATTGGAGTTTCCTTGGCGTCCACGCGCGCGGCCCCGACCGACTCGGAGTCCCAACTGCCCGCCGTCGTCGGACTCGGCTCGCCGCGCCGACTTCCTCCTCTCCTCTCCTCCCTTCCCCCAGCTAAAAATACCCAAGCATCCCTCTTTCCAAGGCATCTCGTACCAGTCGCGCGCTCCAGGCTCCAGCCATCAATCCACCGAGGAGAAATTAGTAGAAAGAAACCAAGAACTCGCCGCGAGAAAAGAAACCAAGAACTCGCGCCGCGCTCCAGCCATCGATCAATCCACCGCGAGGAAAGAAACCTAGAGCTCGCGCCGCGCTCGGCGACGTTGCTCGATCATCAGCTCCGGTCCGGTCTCGCCGCGCTCGTCCCGTCGTCCGCGCGCCGTTCTTGGGAGGAGTTCTTGCCGGGCGGGAAGAGAGATGGGGAGGAAGTCGGCGCCGATCGGGAGCCGGTACGGCCGCGTGTGCGGGGAGCTGCTGGAGATTGGCGCCCGGGTCGCCGTGAGGTCCTACTCGCACTGCCCCCAGACGGGGCGCATGTACTACAAGCCCCCCTCGACTCCAGCCACCGCCGACGGCACCGGGAACGGGGGGAAGGCCGCGTCCGGAGGGGCGGGTGCGGCGGCGGCGGCGGCTGTGGCGACCGCGAGGAGGCAGCAGGCGGCGGCGGCGGCGGCGGCCAAGGTGGAGTTCCAGGGCTCGGAGTTCATCTTGTACCGCAGCGGGCAGGATTGACCAGCACGCGTCCACGCCGGCGGCAAGGAAGAAGAACCGATCGAGACATTCTTTGTTCGAGATGAAGAGTGGGTTTTGTAGTTCTTGTCTTTGATTCTTTCTTTATTTTGGCCTTTGATTGGGCGACACGAGAAGTTTTTCCTGCTCCCGAGGGAGTTTAGAGTTGAGGCTGCAGTAATGTTCTTGATTGACGGAACTGAAAATCTGAAACTAGTCTGACGAGAATGTAATCCATGATCATCTCGATAATTCTATTTGCTTCGCCTAGATACAGTACTACTTGAATTTCAGAATCTGTTGGGCGTGTGTAAAATTGTCAGTGTTATGATCATTGGCGGTTGGTTCCTTGTTTAATTTCTGGATGAACCTATGATGCTGACGATCTGTGCTAAAGGTTCCCTAATTCTTGGATGTTTTGATGATGTCTGAACAAGTCAATTAGAACTGTCGACAGAAGCCACTGACAAAAAATTGGAAAATTTTGGCATGGCAGCCAACTTAACTGACGATGCTTAGCTTATATATTCTAATAAATTATCCTCACATGGGTATTGCATTCTTGAACACGCTCCAAACAGTAGTACTGGTTTATCTTTCTGACCAGCAGGCTTGTGCTCGACAAGGGAAATTCATGCCCAAAGAAAAAGATTAACATTCAAATATATAGGATTTTTTAAAACTAATTTGCAGGAACTCTGCATTGTCATTTAAGAAGAGATAAGCAGGTGTTCGTGTGTTTACAGTGCACCATTACGTTACAGAGCTTAAAAGCACAATGTGCTCAAAAATACAATTAGGATGAGCACTAATCATGAGATTCAAATAACTCCGGACTTCCACAAGCATCTTGCGCACCCACATTTCATATTTGATCTCTTGTAAAACTTGGGTAGGGTCCATTTGTCTTCCTTCAAAAACTCTTTGATTTCTTTCTCTCCAAATGTTCCATGCAACATACATTAGCACCGCAGCCTTCTACCTCTTGTCCTTTGAAAGGTTCTGCAGTTCAATGAGCCGCCAATCCGGCAATTCCAGTCCTTGATCCAGCACTTGCAATAGACCATTAGACCAAACAAGAGTTTTTCCCCAGACTTCGAGTGCAAACGGGCACCTCAGAATGAGATGTGAGGCAGTCTCTTGGTATAGACCGCATAGGGAGCACAAGGAGTTGCACTGAATGCCTCTGCTCGCCAAATCATCAGCTGTAAGTAGCTTGTTCTGTTTTTTTAGATTAAGGATAGTGTTCTGTAGTACTCCGTAGCAGCCAAGTGAAAACTTTGTGCTTTCCTTCTGAGTGCGCCCTCCAAACTGTCATGACAGATTTAGGAATACAAGACCCAACAAATTGAATGGCATATGCTGATTTGGAAGTGTAATGGCCATCCACTGTACATCGCCAAACAATTTGATCTGGTCTATCTGTCAGTGCTACATTCTGGACCAAATCCCATAGCTGCACAAAGCTTGCCATCTCTTCTACCGTGGACATTCTCCACAAACCTCTAGTCCAACTTTGATTTTCTAATTCTTCTCTCACCACTCTATTCTTCCTCCAAGCCAATCTGTACAGATCAGGGAAAAGGTCCATTGGTGCCCGGACTTGCATCCAAGATGACTGCCAAAACCGAGCTTTTCTTCCATCACCAACTGTCACAATAGTGCTCACTCTGAATAGTTGCCTATCAGCTGTTGATACTTCCATCACCAACTGTCACAATAGTGCTCACTCTGAATAGTTGCCTATCAGCTGTTGATACTGGTGGATCAGTTCCTTTCCAAGGCCTGTCTTGTTCATCCCATTCATGCCATAGCCATCTGAGTCTGAGTGCCAAGCTGAAGCGTTCAAGATCAATGATGCCAAGCCCTCCTGATGATTTGGGTCTTAATGTTTTGGTCCATTTGACAAGGCAGCTCCCTCCTATTAGCTTGATAGCCCATTTTTCTCATCTGAAATACTGTCAAATAGTAGACTGGCACTGATGATAGCACTGTGCTTACCAATTTCAGCCGACCCGCTCTATTTAATAGCCTGCCCTTCCATGCTGGCAGTTCAGCTGCCACTTTGTCTATTAGTGGCTGAATTTCCACTCTGCGTGGCTGTCTGTAGTGGAGGGGCAATCCTAAATAAGTGCATGGGAATTGTTTAATTTGGCAGCAAAATGCATCCATGACAATGCTAATTTGGAATTGGAATTAATTTAGACAAGATAAAATGGATGTTCTCATCAAAATGCACATTGCAATGGTACCACTAAATTCATGGTTGATTTAAAGGTTGTGATCCAAACCACCATCCTGAACTCAGCTGAGGCACTACTGCACTAGACAATAGACATAGCTATCAAGATTTTAAAGATTGTGATCCAAACCACCTCCCTGACACAGCTGAGGCACTAGTCTTTCCTCTCTGCGTAGAGAAACACCAGAACCTCCCCGTATCCTCCTCATCTATCGATTTGTTGCCTCCAAATCTGTAGCTAGAAGCGATATAAGAGAACTGCGAGCAACGACCGATTGCATTGCGTTAGATACTTAGATCACGTATGCTCAGAGAGGTAAAAAGACGACGTGGGGCTCGGCGTCGAACACCTGCCGGTCGCTCACGAGAAGGACGCGATAGCCAGGGCCCACAGTTCTTCTCGGAGCCGACCTTATCCGCGGCGTCGCCCCTGGCGCGTCGGTAGGCGCCATGTCGGCGAGCGAGCCCACCGGGGGTGCGGGCGGTGACCGGGAACTCCGCCACGGCCGCCAATCCCTCGCTCTGGCGCCGCCGCATGCGCGCTCGCCGAAGAGAGCCGCAGCCATCGAGGGGTGCCCGAGCTTCGCGCGGAGGCAAACAAGCACCCACGCCAACCCCCATCGTTTCCCTTGCCACGCAAGCCTCAGACACGATGGCGGCGGCAGTGGGAGATCAGATTGGAGGCATCATCGAGGTCAGCGCTTGAGGATAGCGAAGGGTTCCCCGAGATTTCCCCGGAAGAGGATCCGAGGTAGCGAGTGGTGACGCAGCCTCCTCGCCGCGGCCTCTCTTCGCCTCCTTGCCGCCGGTGGTGACGGAGCATCCTCGCTGTGGCCTCTCTTCGGCGCCGCAGAGACGGCGCCGCCAGGCTGGGGCCAGAGTGCCAGACCCGTCGCGCCGCCAGGGCGAGCTCGTGGCCACGGCCGCCGCCGGCGGGGGACGTGGGGACGGGCGCCACCGTGTACTTGGCCTCGACGTATGCTTCGGGATGCCCGGGATCATGTAGAGCGAGGCGTCGTAGACGAGCCGTAGCAGACCCTCTGGCCATGGTTCCAGTGGTGGAAGATGACGCGGACTCCATGGTCCGCGGCCTTCACGTACGAAGCCCTCGACGTCGGGCATGGCAGGCCTTTATGCCGTGAAATTCGAGGGGTGTACGCCGAGCTACTATACGATTGGATGCTGCGACCCGCCCCGTCGATCAGGGCGATGGACAGGGAGGTGTTGAGGTCGTCGGCGCACGTAGAGCGCGCTCCAGGCCTTCCAAGAACTTGTCGCCGAGCTCGATCTCCACCGCAGCGAGCCGTAGGCCTTCTTGCTAGAGCAATGGAAGCTTACCCATTCGGGCCCCGGGGCGGCGCCGGTCAGGTGGATGACCAGCTTGCGGCTCACAACCATGAACTCAGGCGAAGAACAGGCAGCATCCATGGCTGACGCGCGGTGCTGGTGATGGAAGCCCTAAAAGTTGCGAAGGACGCGGCCGCTGCACGGAAACTAGGGAGGAAACGATCGAGCACGAGTGCACGACACGGGACTCGATTTTATAGTTCGTATATACTCGCCGGATCATTTTTGAACCGAGGTCCGACGGATGCGACTTCACGCAGTTCGAATTTCAATATACGAATATAAACACCCAATTAATTAATAGTTCATCTATCTAAATTGTCATACCGCCGCTACGAGGTCCTTGGCCGTGGAGGTTCGCTCCGAGCTCTGATCCTAATATTTTCCAATCTGTTTTGCTCCATCCTGAAGTTTCTTCTGATCTTTTACTATCGTTTGTGGCTGATACAAAATATGGTCTGCGTTCAGCTCCAGTGTCTTGTTTATGCTCTGAAATTTCAATGATTTGATGGCCATGGTCAAACCCAATTTTCCTTCTTGAACATGACAGAGAAGATAGGAATTCAAAGCATCCAAGATGTTTGCAAATGCGGTAATCCAAAACCTGGACCGATGAAATGATGTATGCATGCGTGCGTGCGAATGCTATCTGCACATATTTGCATGCAATTTTTTTTTCGTTTTACAGAAACAGTAAGGTTACCGGTGGAATGAAATACCTTTTGTATCCTTGTGAACATCACTATAAGTAGAATGTACTTACAGATGACAAATAATACAATACGGAGTACTTCCAAACTCCTTTCCCCACTTCTCCTTTGGGCCGAGCCCAACTGAAACATACGGGCCTTAAATTTGGGCTACTTTCAGTCCGATTCTAGCTTAGGATTTCTCCGTTCAGTCCGATTCTAGCTTAGGATTTCTCCGTTCCAGTTCCAGCTAGTGTGTGCTCAAAAAAAGTTCCAGCTAGTGGCCCGCACTGTTGGGAGGAGTCGGAGGGCATAAAACTGAAGACCTTGTAATGGTTCCATCAAACAGAGTTCCAGGCCTTGAAGACCTCATAATTCAGCTACTTCCAATAGTAAGAAGGAAATACGAGCAACCAGCTTGGAATTCAGGAAATCATTCAGAAAAAAGCATCAACCACCTCTCATCAACATCCCGATCAAAAGAGAGAACATTCCTATCATCCAGCAAAAGGGAAGCTTGTATAACAAACTTGGAGCAGCTCAGCAGCAGAACTTCACGTCCTTGGCATTCTTGATCTTAGGAAGTGGACACGCCTCGGCCTAGTGCCTGCCCGCTCTGCTGCCAGGAGGTGGAACCGTTAGTGACGACTGATTAACCAATTATTTTGGCATCTAGCACATAAAAGAGTGAGAGGGAACTATGCAGGGTGCGGGAAAAGTCTAGTTACAGGGCAAACCACAAAGAACAGTAACACTAGCCAAAACAAGAAAAAGGATAATCATGATTCCAAATAGATAGAGATATGTGTTTAGAGCTGATAACAATATCCTTGGTTGTTCATGCCAACGGAAATTTAGATAACAGATTGCAGAGAACAGTATGTGTTTACTTGATAAACCAACCTACATATCAATTCCTTAACATAGCTATGTGTGCTACCCACTACTCTAGCTTGCAGTTAAAACCGTATCAAAGAACTATATATGTTTTCTCATGCTTCCAAGTATGCATTTCTTTAATGAATCAAGCTTCAACTCAGCAAACTGGGATAGGAAACAGATGAGATACAACAAGAACTTACGTAGTGATGTTAGGGGCATCCAGACTCAAAGGCAGTGGCTGCTCATAATCACGTAGGCCGAAAGATGTGCTGTTGCTGTGCATGTAACTTGATCCAAAGCCCGCGATCTTGCATGAAGTAACTGGATTCATGGTCCTGCTTTTCATGTTGACTTCGAGGAGGCATGGCTGAGGTCCACCCGCCAATACAAGGTAGATGATCTCAGGGTCTCTCATGTGCACGAAGGGGCATTCCAGTCCGATATCTTCCATTTGAGAGTGATTCATGGGGAAGAGAAAGCGCAGCAGGATGGAGTTGCGGTGCGCCGCCACGGCTTTAGCGTCCCAGAAGTTGGTGATCTCGGGTGCCTTGTGGGATGAGCCGCGTCTGCCCTCGTCGGCAATCCAGTGGTAGAGGAGGTAGGAGACCCTCGGGGGCGTCGCCGCCACCAAACCGACGCCGATTTTGCCGCCTTTGCCCGTGGAGACGTAACGGCCGGAGATAGCAATCAAGCATCGCCCGATCAGGGCGGCTGCGAGCTTGCCTCTTGGTAGGACGACGAGATCCGGCCGCATCGGGAGAACCAGATCCGGCGGCCGCATCCGAATCCATGACGAGGCCGGAGAGGCAAGGCGATGGCTACCGGGAGAGGGGAGATTGAGTTCCGATGCGGGTCGGCGTCGGCGGCGGAGGAGAGCTAGGGTTTGCGGGAGCAACCGGGGACGGGGGACCGAGTGGAGATACCGAGATAGGATAGGTGGAGGTACCGGGTTACGTTGCATTGTAATGTTTTTTATCTAATCAGCTCATGCATCTCGTCTCTTCTCCTCGTCACGCATCGCCACACATATCTCTCGTCTTCTCGTATCATTTACATGCCGTCGTTCCTCGGGTACAGTGTGTACCGAAGATTTCTTCCTTATTACATTCCCCCAGATGTGGAATCGCGACGTACGTGGCTCTCGTATGGCTAAAGTCATGAATTCCCTGCCGCACACGTCCCTTCGTCGTTTTCTCATATTGACTGCATTCGGCGTCGACTCGCTATCGTTTTCAGACACAACGTCCATCGAGGATCTCTCTTTTATCATGCTCCTCATCAAATGTGGAATTGGCGGTATTCATGGCTCTGTTGTGACTTTGCTCATGAAATCTCCCTTCACCCGTAGCAACATATGAGTATATTTGCTAGTAAAATAATAGGTAAGGATAAATTCAGCAATATTATTTATAGAAATTAACTCACAATCTTTTGATTGTTTAAAAAACTCATGACGTTTTATCTAAGTCAAGTCGTAGTACCTCATCGCCTCTTGCTATCGGGGTGAATCAATCGACATGTTTTGCGGTGAAGTATGCAAAACAACCTTATAAAGAGAAAAATAGACATGTTTTCTGAGATGTAAATGAGCCACACAGCACACGTATTAACAAACCCAGTAAAATAAAACAAACTTCATCACACACACCCTAAACTGCCCAAACAATACATACGTAGAAGAGAATGAACCAGCATATCTCGAGGCAAGACACATTTAATAGATTGATTGTGAGGCTCCTCTCATACAATACTTCCAAACAGTGTAGATTGATCTTTCTTTCTTCTTTTCCGGTCCACTTCTCCTTGGACCGAGCCCAACTGAAACATATATACTCAGGCCCTGAATTTGGGCTCCTTTCAGTCTGAGTCCAGAGAGGTAAAGCTGGAGGAAAACTAAAACTTCCACGTGGTGGAAAGGAAGAATTTAGATTCCTCCGTTGCAGCTAGTGGCCCGCACTGTTGGGAGGAGTCGGAGTCGGAGTCGGAGTAGTCGGAGGGCACACACCGCCGACGTTGTTCCCGTAGGTGCAATTGGACGGCTGCGCCGAGGAGTTGGTGCCCGTCGTCAATTCCACCGCGATGACGCGATCCAGCGCCGCGGCGACGGAGCCTCCGCCGTGCCTCACCACCGGCCGCGCCGCCGTGCCAACTACACCGCCGGAGGCGAGAACGACGGCGAGGACAAGAATCGCCGCTGCGAGCGCCGAAGACCTCATCATATGCACGATGGTTCACCAGCTTCCAATCGATCAGAAGCAGCTTGCTAGCCTAAGCACGCTGCTGTTGTGCTGTACTGTGTCGTTGCGGCGTGTATGCATGCGTATAAATACACGCATGGAAGTGCATGGAGAGATGAGAGGGAGAGACGTTTTGAACTGCCATTTGACCTTGGGGAATGCTTGTCTTCCAGGCGAGGAAGCAAACCAGGCGCTGGGTTTGGAATTGGAGCGCCCATTATTCCTCAGATTCAGACTTGCAGTCCGCATGCAGCCGGAAATCCGGTTTCTTCCTTCAGTCGAGAAGGAAGCAACAAGGAGGCTCGCGATGCATTCTAATTCCTTTTTGACCTTTTTCGACGTGTCAACCTGACAACTCCCTCTCTCATCGTTGTGCGCATGCTTGCTTGACTGTTGGACGAAGCTGGAAGCACTTTGGAAGGCAGGGAGCACTTGCTGCTGCTGCAGAAAAAAGAGCTCGGCGAACCTGGCTGCTCAGCTCGGATCATGGGACGGGCCTAACACGCGATCGAGCCCTTTCGGCTCTGGTCTGCGAGTCCGCGCGCGCGTGTTGGATTCAGAGCCCACCGCAAACTCCGCCATCGTCGGCGCCGGAACACGCACGCACGGGCGCCGCGCGACGCGCGTGCACTTGGCTCTTGCTAATGGGGGGATGTGCGTGGTCGACCGGGAGGGAATTGGGGCGGCGGTGAAGGGAGGCCGGAGATGTTTTGCAATTTTGTTCCAACGTTTTTTCAGTCGTGGGTGGGTGTAAGTGTAAACTCTGCTCTGAACCTGTGCGGCTCCTCCTGGGAACAGGCCGCGAGAAGGAAATTGGTTATTGCAAATTATTGCATTATGAACGTGTCCTGATGGCCAAATGAGCCTGAGTAAACTGTGCAGTGGCAGCATTCTTGCATCAAAATATGGGTCGACTTGCATCAGACGTATCTGGTTGGTTGGTTGGTTGGTTGGTTGGCCAGGGGACCTGGGGACAGGGAGCAACCCCAAAACTCTCCCAAAAGAATAAGAGACAAAAGGAATTCTGCTTTAGAAAGTATTGGGAAACAACGCACTATACCATCTCCAGGAAGAAAAAAAAACAAAGAAAGCACTCAAAACTCAAAGGTGCAGATATACATTGGTCACTCGGAAGCACTAAAACTCTGCAACGCAATGCACATGACTTCACGCGAAATGATCGGCGCACTTGCATACCCACAACCACACCCAAATGGCCAGATGACAACAACCGCACGCACATGCTCCACTACAATCAGCTCATCATTATTTACACCCTGCAAATTGATAACTGTCTGTTAACTCAGTCAGACTGAGGATAATAATTCATGATAACCAAAAAAACAATATTCATTGGATCAGAGTTTCAGTAGAATTCAAAAGTTTTCGGCCCAGTCGATGGGAGCTTCACCTGACTGAAACAAGGAGTTACCTCTGCTAGACTGCTAGAGCAGTCGCCAGTAGCCCACCATCTTCAGTTAATCGTACTCCTTCCAAGCGATCCCCATCTTCCGGAGCTCCCTGAGGCTGCCAGCAATGTCGCGTATCAGCTCCTCGCCTGCCTTGCCGTTTCTCAGCGAGTTCACGCTGTGCTCCAGGAAGCTCCGGTCCGCTTCCAGTGCCATCAGCCTCCCACTGACTTCAGATATCTCTTCTTCATAAGCAGCCAGGTCATTCTCACTAACCATGGCATGGTACTGCCCCTTTGGATCATGTACTTTGCCGTGTTTCAGGTCCCTGAAGCTGTTTCCATTTCTTCCTAGATTCTTGTTGAATACCAAAACATCTGCTCTGTCGTCCTCGTCGGCATCATATGCATCCTCGCTGTCTCTGTCATCAACTGAATCTTCTCTTTCATTGGCATCACTGAGGTTGGGCAATGGAACATGCTTGCTATTGTTTGAGAATTCATGAAGCTTCTGTCTCAGTTTCCTCAAGCGTTTCGAGATGTACATCTTCTCGTCCTCAAAACCCGAGAGTGATTTGATTCTGGAGATGCTAGAACCATGTTCTTCCGGACTTGAAAGGCGCATGTGGTCACGTATTTCGTCGACAACCAACTGATCCTTAAGTTTCATCTTGTAACCTTCAATCTCATTTTGGAGGTTTTGAACCGTTTCAGTAATCTTCTGAAGATCCTCGCGGTCGTACTCGCTTTGCTCTTCCATCATCCTCTGGTACTGCAAGGCTTCCATCTGCATTGCTGCCTTCTCTTCCTGCAGTCTAGTGATCATAGCCATTGTTTGGTTCGCCGCTACAGCTGAAGCATTCCTTTCTTCCTCCAGCTCCTTCCAAAGAGGGCTTATCGACTTGCGGTCCAATTGGATTTGTTGCTTCAGTTGAACAATTGTGCACTCTCCTTCTGCTTCATGCACCGTGCTCTCAGAGATACCTGAATAATTCCTATCAAGGGAGAGTGCTCTAGTGATATTGTGAAGTATGGCTTGTTCATGTTGGTTCTGGACAGTAGAGTTATCACCGTCAGGTGCCTGTGAAGCAGTAGAAAGCTGTGACAACAGTGACTTCAAATCTTCATTAACTTTAAAAGAATCATTCCTTCTTGTTGTATGAGTAAATTCAGCTTTATTTTCATCTGCTATGGTGTCTGTTTCAGCTGATTTAGCAGCCACTGATAACTCCTCGGTAGAACTAAGAGCATTGTGCCAAATATCATCTTCTGACTTATCTAATGAAAAAGGTATAGCATTGTCAGCATATGAAAAGAAATAATTGTAAAGACGGAAAGCTACTTCAACATATGTTAAGGATAAATAATTAATCCAGACCTCTTGTGTCACAATCTTCGGTAATTTGCCGCCCATCTTTGACGGGAAGATCAATTGACTGGAGTTTTGCCTTTCTATCATCTTGGATGTTGCCCAACTCTTCTGAATTTTCAGACAGCTCAGAAACTTTCTCCTGTGAGTAGACATATGGAGGCATGTCATCTGCAATCTTTGTTAGTGGATGTCTCAATGCAGAACATTCCTTCAAATTATCATTGTCATCCTTTAGCAAACTTCCAACATTACCACCAGGCTGCCAGGACTCTGATTCAGTGTCAGAGGTCTTCAGCTCACTGTACGCGGCATAATTGATCTCATTGATACTCTGATGATCTCTGGAAACAACTCTACAGATCCCCTCGATGCCTATGCCACTACCTTTGCTCTGAAGAACGACAAAAGGATGTGACTTCACTTCCATTGGCCTCGAGCAGCAAGAGCATAGAGTGTCCTTCATGGCGGTCGTTTCAGATGCCTCATTCCTCAAAGTGATGTTGTTTCTGCAGCCTGCATTGTCATTGGCAACACCGAGTTTCCCCAGCATGGACCGGTATGTCTCAAGGTTCGACTTCTTGTCAGTAGCAAATGAAAGAAGGCAGGCCTCACACATACTGTGGACGTCAACAAGCTTTTGGTGGATGTGGCAAAATGCCCATGATGATGCTTCAGCCTTATGAGAACTGCACATGAGGTCGCGATAAAAGCCCTTCTGCGCCTTGCCCAAGATATGATCCAACCTTGTGCACATTGGGCATGGCGGTTGCAGCTTGCAAAGGTGTGCAAATGTCGTCACCAAATAGGAGAGTAACCCCTCAAGCAGCAACAGAAGCATCAAAACCCATTCTAGGACTACTGAAGATAACAGAGCAAAGAGCTGCTGATATCCTGGAGGTTTACCAGTACTTGTTCTCGAAGCCATTGCTGTTAAAGATAGGCTGGAAATCTGTCACTGGATAAATAGTCGTCTTTCTTGAGACGACAGGATTTTGCGAAAGAGCTGCAAACAGAATTCTGTCAGCTTACAGGTGAAAGGGATAGCCAAAACTCTGAAATTAAACGAAGTAACCACTACAGCACTACCAATAGTCAGATTCAATACGAGCATACCCTACTCAAATTTCCATTTTTAGGGGAGGAGTGAAGGATTGAGGCTGTTAAGGATGGAACTTGTGATTCCATCCATACTAGGGGGTTTCCAAAGCAGAATCTTCATCGCGATTACCCATATTATGTCAACGATTATTAATAAGATTAAAACAAACCAGGAAACAAAACTTCCGCAGCTTACAGCATCAAAAGAAATGAGACTCAAATGATGACCAACAAGAAATTCATCTTGTACCGGATCGACCACAAAAATCAACAGCAAGAACTCAAAGAATAGCCAATTCACACAACTTCCAATCCCACTATCCCAGTACACCGATCAGATCAAGCAAACCAAACTAATTCAAGAACTCCAAATTCACATCCGCGATTAAAGAAACAGAAAATCAAACGGCGCATCTGACATACCTTCATTATATTTCTGAGGTGATCATGGGTGTTCTGCTTCTTAGGATGGGAGACGGAAATGAGGAAAGGAAACAGCTTGCTCAGACTCCCCCACTCCGTGTCCCCGGAGCACAACTCGCCAACTACCATGGGCCAATAAATAAAACCGAAAAACAAAGATTTTACTTGCATCAATAATTAAATTAAAGGACATGGAAGAAGGTATCAAATGGAGAAATTTAAAGACAGTACCCCTCGGGGATTCGTCATAACAGGCTGTGATAGCACAGAAGATTAGACAGAATAAATAAAGAAAGAAAAGAAGAGGCAAGCGAATGCTGATCTTTTCTTCTTTTTTTTTATTTTTCAAACTAAACGATGCATACGTGACTTTCTCGATTTTCCATTCAACTATGCCATCATACCCTGTCAACCCTTTTTTATCTATTTTATTTTCAAGTTCAGGTCTCAGTTAAAAGTCGATAGCAAATTGATATCTTGCGTTGATATCATCTATTCCATTCCCATATCAACCTTGGATCTGACGCTGAAACGTGGGCCCATGTCATTAGACACTACGGGTTCAAGAATATTTGGAAAAATTACCCACATTAGTTTGTTTTGAAATGAGGCGTAAATTGCAGGCACCATCCAGCCTGATTTTGGCTGCATCTTTCCGATACCAGTCTGGAATTCATTTTGCTCCCTGGATTTCAAGGTAAAACTGCTCATAAGTCGATGCCACGAACCAGGAGTACTGGACAATTATGGGGTCAAACTGCGGTACAACTGAAGGACACACCACACGCGATGGAGGAATGGAAGTATGAAACTTCAGGATCTGCAGGCACCACAAAAGCCCACAGGGTTTCCAAACCTGGGGATACATCAAGCAGAACGATGCCATTCCAACAGCTTTTCAGCTCACAGATTAGTTCAAGGGCTTCAAAAGGACCAAGACGCCGACTGACCAACTCCTTACAAAGAATCTCGAGTAATATACAACATGGAGCATCACATGGTCCCATCAACAGAGTTCTTACGAGTACAAGGCAAATGAAAGAAACTGGATAAGGTCCAGCAGCGCGCACCGTCCTTGGCCCTACAGCCTTCTTTTGGGGGAGAGGTTGGATGTAAATTAAGTGCAAAATGCCATGGAAATGGAAATGGCTAAGAGTTAGGTAATTAGGTTTGTACAGCGAAAATCGCAGCATTGCTTTCATGTTCTTCAAAGGGCTTTCAGCTCAGGCTTGACTGCTCTGGTCTTAGTCGCCACACCATTCTTCGGCGAGCATTGTACCCTGTTAGCATCTTTAGAACTTCCGATGCTGTGACGATGTGACCGGGCAGATGATGAGCTAGTGTTTTTCCCCTCTGGTGTCTGTGCTGTATCACTGCAACTCTTTCTCCTTGAACTTGTAAACTTTGGCGATTTGGCACGAGTAGGAGGCACCTTGAAAGAACATAAGGTAAAACTCAATTTCCACCAGGACATCAAATAATGGAAAACAGTAGCCAAGTATACTAATACTGCGCACAATATATTCATGTTACAAGCAATAATCATGCATTTCTATTTTTCACACAAAAATCATTCTGAAACACTGCTTGCTCAAGCTAATTATACCGATGCATTACTCTACAGTTAGTTTGATGTTAGGGGCAACGAAAACGGGCACAAAGTCCGTTTCATTTAGCAGTATATGTATGTTTTCCTCTTGGTATGTTACTATACCCTAACAATATGTGAAATATGAATTAGAAATATGGCATATTGGATTTACCTTCTTAAGTTCAGCTTTCGGTGGGGGGCCTTCTTGATAGAAGCTTGGCATGGGTTTTGCTCTAATGACCAATGACTTCCTTAGTTGTTTTAAAGCAGCTTCTTGCTCTTCCTACCCAAAAAATGAACATAATACGATTAGTTAACGATAGATATAATGCAGTAATAGTACCTTCCACATAGGCAAGACTAGACACTATTAAAAGAAAATCTAGCACGTATTAATTGAATATTTCCATATACTGTCAATATGACTTGTCGATTAACTGAATGAAACAGTATATGATGGTCAATGGCATCGAACAACAATATGTAACTTAGAACAACATTAAGTAGATGCCTATGATAGTAGATGGCATTCAACCAACCATATTTAAATGAAAGCAGAACACCAGATGACCACAACAACCCAGTCTTGTTCTTTATATATTATGTGCTTACCTTATTTGTATACAACTTAGATATATTTTTAAAAAAAAATGAGATGTTAGATAGAAAAAACAGAAGACATTTACGACAGTGAACAGGAATTATAGCTGTTTATATGTGATGAAACTATTATCATATATGTAAATTTAATATATCTCAAGTTCCCATTACTTGTATGTGCGAAAACCTTTCACACCTCAAACCTCAGTCGCATACGGAAGAAATGAAAAAGAACAAGGGGAAGGAAGAGATCATACTAGTGTGTAAGTAAAACAGAAGGCAGGACTATGTGTGGTCACTGAGAATCTTCCATGAATTTTGTAATTTTGTTATAAGGAAAAGGTAACATAAAGCTCCCTTGAGTGTACTCAGAAATAACCCAATTTGAATATGGCCCTTATAATTGTTATTATAAAAACAACACTACTATTTAGATAATATGAACAATCAACATAAACTCAAGTGACCTGACCTACTATTAATTGCTTACAATTCCCAAGAAACAGATCAGAAGTAAGTTCTTACCTTTTTCCTGGCATCAGCCTCATCCTTCTCTGCTTCCAAAGCCTTATGTTTCTCTTCTAGTTTTGTGTAGAACTGGATAAATTAACATTGTGAGCACGAATAAGAGATATAAATTAACCAACCATCTGGAAATAACGCAAGCAATTATATACACACCTCCCTCCTCTTGTCAGCACGGTTAGCACACACAAATGAAGGAGCAACAGGAACAGTTGTCTTAGTTCTACCAGCTTTTGTTGACGTTGTAGTTCTTTATGCAGCTCAGGAAAACCGTCACATGCAACTCAGTGTGCTTGTAAAATAATTTGTTTCCAAATTTGAACAATTAACTGAGAACATATGCATCATCTTAGCAATGCTTGCCGTGTGCATAATAAAATATTGTCAATTTATAAGACACAGAAAAGGACCATCATGACCATGCTTTCAAGTTCACAGAAATTCAATGTGTAACTGTTCATCATTACGTATTCAATGTGAAACATCAAAGAATTCAGTGCTTAATTAATTAAACCCAGAATGTAATTTTCTGGTTACCTTTCAGCATGAAGATTCAAATATATTATTATTCCATCCTTATGCAAATATAGATGTGAAAAATTAGAAGTATTAGATGCATAGCTACAGAACATTACAAGAAAACAGAAAAGAAGCTCAACAAATCTAAGTAGACAGAAAAGGATACGAGGAAGTCACAGAGCAAGAGTCCTCTTCCTGAGGGTGAAATGTCTGCTCAGGCTGCAAAGTCTTCCTAGGTGCAATTGGCGTACTCTGAAATAAATAGCCAGAGAAATTCTGTTAGTATAGCCTCATATTTCCTAAAAGTTTACCGAAGAATATTTTAAGACAGAGAGAATAAAAGAGATATGTCCCCAATTAATTTAGAGTTTATATGGATTCAGTTTTGTTCAACAAATTTTAAGATACTCACATGTGGGAGAAAACCACAACATGGACATTGAAGGGCCCTAGTCTGATCAGATAGCTTCAATACATAAGATATAGAATACATATGATATTAGCTAGTAAGAATTAGCAATGTCTAACGATTGCACAACAGATAATAGGGCCAAAACAAAAACTTGCTGGGCAATAACAGACTCAAAACAGGAGGTAAACTAAATAATGTAGGTAGTGTCAACATCTAATGATAAATGTGCAGATGGCCAGGACCATAGAGTACCTTCTTTGTCATGCTTGCTGGAGAGATGCTACTTTTATCACCAGATTTTTCCTTATTGATAGATGGACTAGTCACACCACCATTTCCTCCAGAAGATCTTCTTTGAGCAGAAAGGGAGAATGGTTGCTGAACAACACGTTTAGGCCTCTCCGATCCAGAACTTGCAGACTTCGCCGGGGACTTGGGGGGAGCAGAATTCTCTTGATCAATCAACTTCAATGAATCTTGATTTACACACTTGTCTTCCTGTGTGTCACCTTCCACATCCAGGTCCTTGACAGGACTAGATTCTTGGCCTTTCGGGCTATCATCTTCATGATTGGCACTAGTGGCTTCATCGCATCCATCAGTGTTACCGTTACCATTTGGATGGCATATAACAACACCTTCTGATTCTTCGTCTGTAGAAATTTCCACAGCCTCTTTCACAATGGGACTGCAGAGAAGAAATTAATATAGAACAAATAGACATATTAGGTGGGGAGCTGGAGTCACATGTGAATTCAAATAGAAGAGAAGAATAATTATACAGTTCATAGTATAATTGATGTGGCTGGCTCGCGCCACCATCATGGACAAAAAGGACATGTTATAAACTATTCACCGCAAATATCATGTCCCCTACATTATAAATACTGCAATCAAGTTATCAGGTAACTGAATTAGCATGTCCTCTTAGAGCATTCTCGCAGAAGATTACCTACACACACATATACTCAGCTATAAACAAAATGGCATTGACTTATTTGGCTTTCTTTGAGGTATGTGGCTACATAGGTATACACGGTGACAAAACTAGTTATATGTGGCTTCCTGTTAGGAATTTCCGAGTTGGCTTATTTGTTTTCTTTATTACACATCCTATGATTTCTTAATGTTCATACGGAGTTGATATCTTCTGATGTTTGTGGCCAAGATGTCAACACTGTATAAACAGTAAGAGATCATAGGATATGTAACAAAGGAAACAAATAAGCTGACTCAGAAAATCCGTACAGGAATCCACAGATACAATATATATATTGCCTGAAACATCAAATCAGATGTTTAAGAAATGTCAAATCAGATGTTTAAGAAATATTAAATTTTGTTCCTGCAGGTTTAGAAACACATCCATAAGAAATTTCAAAGCACCGTAGAATGATTTCAGCGTGTTCAGCAGGATGGGACAAAAGAATGTGCGAATTTGCCTCTTCAAAAAGAAGCAGCCCATACCAATAATTTCCTACTTGGTAATCCCCCAGCAGTTCGGCAAATTGACAGAAATAAATTATTGAAGAAGCACCCACTGGGCCTCTTGAAGAGTGCATTGCTTGGGGGAAGCTACTGTCCCTAATAATCTTGTACTAAACATAGTGCAAACACCCAAAGACACGAGGGATGCAATGCAAAACCGACAATTTATAGCGACTCACATGCCAAATACTTACCCTTCTCTGTACCCGCAGGCTACACATCTGCAAGGTCAAGCTACGTCTAGAACAACCAAACCCTAACTCAAAAGCCTAGACCAAGTAAAAAACCACAAGAAAATCACCAAACGTCTTGTAAATCACGGATGCCTCAACCAGATCTAGCAATCAGCTAAACGATGAGCTCCAGCGCCAGCATTGCTGTCGGAGGACGCCCACACCAAATCCCCCGAAACAAAGGGAAACGGACGGAATGCAGCTACAGGCAGTGGCATTACGTGCTCTCGGGCCCCTTATTGGAGAGATCCCACCGCCGGCGCGCCGCCGCCGGATCCCCGCCGCTCTCGCCGCTGGCCGCCATCAAGGGACAGAACCGCGCGAGCCCGCCCGCCGCTTCTTCTACCAGCTATCTATCCCCCGCCCCCCTCTCCGGAGTCCGGACCTCCACACCCTCCGTGCCCGCCTCCTCCTCCCCTTCCGTCAGGAGGCTGGCGGCGCCGTCGCCTCCAACCCCACCTCGCCGCGCAGCCCGCGTGTGCGTTTTTTTGGGGAGGGCTCGCTCGCTCGCTGTGTGTGGTGTGGCTCCCCCGTGCACGAGGGGTCGGCCGCTTCATTCACCAGCTCAGCGGGAGGACCGAGGAGTGAACGAGCCGTGGTGACATTTTGGGCCCACGTGTAAGTGACTTGAACTTGAAAACGTCGACGCTCCAACCGACGGTAACAGTAAATCCAACGGCATAAACTATTGGATTTCACTGTGCAGGCAGGTGGATTACTACGTCTTGTAATCTCATCTCTCGACCGCATGGATTTGCTGGAGCCCAGTGCAGGGAGCAGTGATCGACGCCGCAGAAGATCCGAGCCCGTCGAGCTGGGGAAGACGATGGCGAGCGACCGGTCGGTGACACACACGACGGAGCGGAGGAGAGCGTCCAGTCCTGTCCCCGTTCGCTACTGCTGCTAGCATCGGATGCTTGTACCAGACAGTTAAGCCGGTCAACCGTAAGCCTCACCACACAGCGCCCCCATCATCCCCGTTGATCGGCGCCGGTATTTAATTGCTCGTGCCAGGTTTGTTTGGCCCACGACGTGTTCGGTAGACGCTCTCCGTTTTCAATGACGAAACAAAGGACCCGATCGAGATGAAATTATCAAAAAAAAACAAAATAGGACTCGAGATATTTCCGTGGGATTTTAAAGGGATTTCATCAGAACAATAATTCAGGAAGGCTGGTATATTTTTTTTATTTTGCCACAGCAACGTAAGATGTTTTAGCAAAAGGAGGAGGAGGAGGAGAAATATGGTGTAATAGAGATGACAACAGTGTACGTGAAGACGTTGCTTGTAAATCTTTCAGGCGTTATATTTTCCTCTACGGGTCGAGTCAGTCGCAAGGAAATCCGTCACGCTTTATCACATATCAATACAGGTGAGTAGTGGCAATTAGCCTTTGATGACGGCTTATCTACTCGGATTATTACAAAAAGGGCGACTCTTTACACAAAAGCAAAGCTTATGTTGTTTCCACTCCATTGATGCTACCTTATGGTACAATCTATTGCTAACTTTATTAGCTTCTTTAAAGCAGACCGTTTTGTGGCAGGCAAATATATCGCGGAAAGGAGCTTGATGGTGAAGCCTGAGCTGCCTTAAGAAGTTAATCCTCCGATTTCATGTGGGGAGTTGAGCTCTTTCCGTGGAATAGGGCGAAAGATTTGTTTCCGGGCAAAAGGGTCACTGCAGAGTGCCGACGCGGCGGCTGCGAGGGTTGCAGGACAACTAGCGTGAGGCTGCAATATTTTTCAACCGGATGAGTACGTATACAAAAGCAACTGTAAATTTGTAAGCGGCGCTCACTGATAATAAGGTAGTGTTAGCAGCTTTCACTGACTTGCTGCCGGGGTTTGCGGTTTCTGAATGGGAACATCATCCATGGCAAGCTCTGCAGCAGCAACGGCCAGGCACAGGCAGATAGGGAGTCAGCAATTTAGCACATCACGTTCGTTGGTCTGGTCGGCCGAAATAGCTAGCCGCGTGCTGCACTCCACCAGAATGGGCTAGCTCTCCCGCTGGGCCGGCCAAGATGACAAGCGAGCAGACGGAGAGCTCATGGGCTCGGTCCTCCAGCCAGGTATGTTTCAGTCGGGCTAAGGCCCACCGAGCCGAGTCCTCTCAGGTTCACGCACGCTCCCCGGGTGGCCTCGTCAGCGCGTGACTGAACGACCGTCATAAAATTCGTGCGCCTCTCGAACCGAACGGAATCGTGTGGCTGGGCTCGCCCTGTCCGAAGCATGGAGCCAAAACAAACGATTTTTCACACTCTCGGACTGTTTAGCTTCTGTCTATTGGAGCGACACAGGACAAGGCCGAACCAAAGCAGTCGCCTACTTATTAGTACATGCCTCGTACCAGTACAGTTTAGACGAGTCCCGTTACGTGCTAGCCAGCTGCTCTGTCAGCCTCGAATCCTGGTTCCTGGCTCGCCAACTTGGCCGTTGTTTATCGGAGTGCCAAAGTTTGAAAGTGTCGTAAAATTGATACTGTAACATTTTGTTTATATTTGTAAATAATTACCTAAACATTGATTAATTAGGCTTAAAATGTCCGTCTCGTAAAGTACAACAAAACAGTGCAATTCGGTTTTGATTTCATCTACATTTAGTACTCCATGCATGTGCCGACATTTTGATATGATGAGAATCTTCTTTTTACATAGTAGAATTTGGGGGTGAATTTTGAAAACTAAACAAGGGCCTCGGCCCTGACACGCTCGATAGTGGAAACGGAAAAATCAGGACAGAACTGAGAACAATGAGCAACAAAACCAAGAGAGATCACAGACGATGCAAGCGATAAGATTGCCAACAAAAAAAGGGAAAGGTGCCAGGGTCAAAAGATAAAAGTTCCACAGCGAAAAAGAGGAGCCTACGCTGCTAGGATATACTCCCTCCGTCTCTAAATATAGGTCGTTTTCGCTTCTCGATAAACATCTTTGACCAAATATATAAATATATATATTAATATTTATGTTACATAATAAATATCATTACATAGATATTTGAATCTAGTTTTTTAATAAATTTTTTTGGAGATTAAAATGTTCCACATATTTTCTACAAATCGAAGTAATGTCGTGGCACGAAAACCAACGGCGACAATTATTTAGGGAGGGAGGTATATAGCTAGGGCGCTTCCTCCGTAGTAAGGGCAGGCCCAACGTAAGTGAATGGAAGCCTTGGCCTCAGTAAAAAACGAGATACACGTAGATTCGATTAAATTAGAGCTACACGGACTGCAACCCAAGCTCTTACTTTATTTTATATCCGGTCCCGCTATTTTTTGTCTCCGTTTCCAACGCGCGCTTCAACGATTACCTCCGCCTTTTGTTAGATGAGGCTGCCGCTGCTTCCGCAGGCATCTCTGACACACTCCGAGGCTACCACGCTGTAGATGAAAGCTGGGGCGGTAGTACGGGTGGCGCGTTGGGTCTGACTTAAAGAAAACCGTTTAGTACAGCAACACGATTTTTAAAACGTAACTTTTATTTATCAAAAAGTGATACTATATATACCTGTACGAAGTATTTTTCAAAATGTTTCCGGCCTAGTCCGATTCAAAGGCCCTTGCGACTGGTGGAAACCTTCGCATCTCCCGCCTCTCCGACCACGCCACACACAAACCAAACCAACAACGTACTGCCGTCTAGTACGTGCGCCGCCACGCTCGAGGTACACGTGTCCGACGGCTGCGCCACGGCCAATTTGGGCCCGGGCCTCACAAGAGGAGATTGCGGCCCGCAATGATTCGAACTGTTGCAGCCCAATGCAGAGAGTACAGTCGTCAGCAGCTCGCCACTAATCTTGAGTGCTTTAAAAGCCCATTTAAAACAAAATCTTTCCGGAACGGTTACGAAAATCAACGGGTATAATTTAAGACCATTTTACAGCTCATACAGCCACGTAAGTAGACGGAGAGCGAAAGCAACATCCAAAATTGAAGGGAACGATGCTGTACAAGTTGGTCACGAAATGCACACCAAATCATTCTATTTCAGATCTAGAAATTCAGATCAGATCACGGCCAGACAGTTTGCACCCACAAGGTAAGGTAATCTTTCGACAAATACTATCATCATCACATAATAACTTTAACAACACATTTCCAACCTCTCAACAACTCCGCCATCAGCTAATTTACCATGGGTACAGAAATGGCCGGTGTACCCCCGCCTCCATATCAAACTTACAAGCTAGTACCCCTGACACCCCTTCAACTAAGGAAGAAAAAGAAGAGGAAGAGAAACAGCTAGAAGAACCAAACGAGAATGAAACCCTAGATTCCTCTGGCTCGAACCGCTCTACTTTTTCGCCTTCCGTGCCGGCACCTTCCTCGCCGGGGCCGCAGCCTTCTTCGCCGGAGCGGCCTTCTTGGCAGGGGACTTCTTCGCTGCCGCCGCGGGCTTCTTGGCCGCCGCCGCCTTCTTCCCAGGGGTGTCCTTGGCCGACGTCTTGGCGGCCTTGGCCGGGCGGGTCTTGGACGGAGCAGCGGCAGCCTTCGTCTTGGCCGCGGGTTTCGGCTTCGCAGCCGGCTTGGCCTTCGGCTTGGGGGCAGCCTTCGGCTTGGCAGCCGGCTTGGCGGCAGGCTTCGGCTTCGCAGCGGTTGCTTTCGGCTTGGCCGCGGGCTTGGCGGCTGCCTTGGGCTTCGCGGCAGGCTTCGCCTTGGGCTTGGCGGCGGCCTTGGGCTTCTTCGCGGCGGCAGCCTTGGGCTTCGACTTGGGCTTGGCAGCGGCCGGCTTCGCCTTGGGCTTCGGCTTGGGCTTGTCGGCGGCCGGGGCGCGCGCCGACGGCAGCTTGAAGGAGTTCTTGACCTTGGTGAGCTTGCCGGCGGCGACGAGCTTCTTCAGCTGCACGAGCAGCAGCTTGCGGAAGTGGGGCGGCAGCTTGTCCTTATGCTTGTCCTCGACGAACCTGGCGATCGCGTACTGGCTCGACCCCGTCCTCTCCTTGAGCGACGTGATCGCCTCCGAGATCATCTGCGCAAAGACCACCGCACGGAATCAGTCAGATCCAGGCGCGACGAGCGATGGACACGAAAAGCAGCACAGCAAAGGACGGGTAATAGGTCGAGGAGAGAGCTCGGGGGTGGGTGCGCCAATTACCTCGGCGTACGGCGGGTGGTTCGGGTTGGTGCGCTTCCGCGGCGCGGCGGCCTTCTTGGCCTTGACCGGCTTGGCGTCGCCGGTGGCAGCCTCCGGGGCGGCGTCGGGGGCCGCCTCCTCCAGCGGCACCGGAGCATCAGCCACTTCGGTCGCCATCAATGCACCTCGACGAGGAAGAAGAGCTCGCGCGCGTGCGTGCGTGCCGGGGAGGAACAGAGAGAGCGAGAGATTGATCTTGGTGATGGTGGGTGAGGTGAGGAGGTCGGGGCGGAGGAAGCGGTGCTTAAATAGTGGAGACGAGGAGAGCCCAACGCCGCGCGCTGATTGGTTGGGAGGGCCTCGCCTCGGATCGCCCCCCTCAGCGCCCCACATTGAACCTGGGCCGTCGGATCCAGGCACATCCAACGGCCGCCCACGCGCCTCCCTCGGTGCCGCGGATTGCTGCCCCGCAGCCGGCCGCCGGGCTCCAGAACTGGCTCTCAGAGTGTGCTTCTCCTCCCGATTTGCGACCGAATATCTCCTAGCATAATAAACGAATTCATATGAAATTTTGCAGTGTCGTAGGTACGGAGCATAGCTTTCGAACAAGTGTAAACTTGCTTGATTTCGTTGTGTATCCCGGAAGATATTGGCTCGGAAATCCGAACTGGTCCGGTCGGCGCCTTTGTGTGAGTTTGGTCGGGATTTCCGGCCGGCGACACGGGGTGCTCCGGCGAACAATCCGAGCTGTCGGCATGGGCGCGTAGTAGGCTAGCAGGGGAATCCGGCGAGCTCGGAATCTCGCGAAACCGACGCCGTTTCGATGGTCTACGGCCGGCAGGAACGCGACGCAACTGACACACCTCGGAACACCCTGGCCGGGCTGTGTGCGAGTTCCGGCCACGTCTGTGCCCTCCGGCGCCGCCGTCGGCGGCCGGGTCGCCGGAGCACCGCCGCCCTCGGCCGCGCCGGTCCATGCGCAGGGTACCCTCGCAGCTGCATTTGCATTGCCACGTCAAAATTCGTGTCAGTTTGATCGGGATGGATTAAAGCTGGGTTGCCGCCGTTGGGGAAAGCTCAAAGCATACCGGGTGACACAAGCCACCTCGGTCTACTCGTGAGGCCAATTCTGTTCGTCGAATTCATCTTTCTGCTCGGAGCACAACACGATTTGCATCGATTTCGTGATCCAGGATGAACTGGGATGAAGTTTTGCAAGTTTCTTTTGTTACCGATCGATGTGACGGAAGAATTCGTCCAGGAAGAGGTCAAAGTAGCCAGGGCGTAGTACTCGTGTGCCTGATGAATGGAACCGGGCTGGTGGTCAAATCGAAATTCCGATACATGGTATGTGCGGAAATTTTTATACCAATTCTCTGCACAATCTCACGTCCCAGCTGCTGGTCAAGGATTACCCAAAAAAGTTTTAAACCTGAGGCTAATCATGTTTCACCAAACGGGTGTTTGGAGCTGGGTGTATGAGTGTGTGGTCTCGGTTCACCATGAACCTGGACATCCTTGGAACGGACACGGACACGAGAACTCGCAGCTCAACACATCACGCAAACGCCCACTGCATACTAATCGTGAGCCAGAACGCCTACCTGATCTTGGCAGGGTGAACACAAGGATGGAACTCATCAGGGATGGATCATTTGATGCTAGGGCTGTACAGGTGTATCATCACCTTGGGCTTGTCCGTGCACCCTGCTGCGCATCATGGAATTGGGAGCTTTGCTTCGTGGCCATGGAGTTTAGGGTCTCGAGGTCGCATGCTAATGAACTTTCACTGATCGGTAATTTTACCGTGGTGAAATGCTAATGGCCTTTTTTTGCCTGCAGGTCCATCATCAGTTTTGGGGTGCACAGGTCGCATGCTAATTGGTCGCTGCTGGTGAAGAGATGAGATTCGGTTGACCATTCCATGCCAATCTACAAACAGCATCACTTCATATTAGCTTTTGCTGTTAATTTTGGCATCGTAGCTCGAATATTTGTTAAAGATAAATAAAAGTTTGCTCAAACAACTAGTCACCGATTCGACGTAATTTGCCAGAATTTTATGATGGAGTCATAGCAAGTTGGCATCGTAGCTCGAATATTTGTTAAAGATAAATAAAAGTTTGCTCAAACAACTAGTCACCGATTCGACGTAATTTGCCAGAATTTTATGATGGAGTCATAGCAAGTTGCTAGTAGCATTTGGATCACCGGAGCCGGAGCCGAGTAATCATCTCCATCTCCACCACACGCCGCCGACGGTGACGACGAGGTGAAATGGGCGATGCTAATGCTGCTAGAGTACTAGTACTAGTTGGGTGTGGCCTGTGATTTTGCAGCTTGCCTTTCCAGGGTTCTTGGATATGTGACCCTTGATTTCGACCACACATCTCACCGTAAAAATCCCCCAAAATCTCCGATCCGTAGCACATCCAGATCAGAGGTGAGGTAAACGACTGCAGGAGCTGGGAAGATCTGCGAGTTTGTGTTGGAGTGACAAGGACGTCCCGGGAGGAGACGATGATGAAGAGACCGGGCGGACGGTGCAGTGGCTGTGGTTCCTACTATTCCAGGTGCTCTCTGGCCACAACTTAATTTGTATTTGCTTTTAACTTGGCTGCAGCAGCATCCCAAAGCTTTTTACTTCATGCTATGGAAGTGCATACGTGACATGCTAAGCCAAATGCACCGTACGCACCAGAGAACCATCGCGAAAAAACTTAATTGTTCCGCGATCATCCGGAGGCAATTCAAACTGACGCAGGAGATCGATCTTCGGTCGAATTGGCATTTACATGCGCATGATTTTTATATGCGTGAAACTTCACAAAATCATCTGCTATTTTATGCGTGCAGTTTTATGTTCCAATTGGTCAAGTGCCATCTACAAAAAAAACAGGGGATTTATTATCATGCGTTTACCGAACCGGGCATGAGACACGGCCCGGTGCACCGAATGCCTGCCAGTGCCGTTTAGTTTGCCGTATGGTCTCGGTTCACCATGAACCTGAAGCGCCTTGAACTGGGGAATAACGGACGGGCACACACGAGAAAGAAGTAGCTTACTTGTTGCATAGATAGCTCAGACATCACGCAAACGCATCGCAAAACCGAAGCCGGATTCAGATGAACGCACGCACGGGTGATCCGGTGGCATTGGCTTCTTGGCTGCGTACGTATATGCAGCCGCGGCTGCACAGGTGTATCATCACCGGCCGATTCACCGTGCTGCACGCGACCATGGTGTTTAGGGGCTCGAGCTCCGCGTGATCAGTTGGCTGCTGATTAAGCTGTTTGACTGCTCCATAATATATAGCTATGTATTCTAGGATGCATTCAAGCCTATGTATTCAGCCCTTGTTTAGATCCCAAATTCCAACCCCAAAGTTTACTATGCAAAAAGAAGATTTCCGTCACATCAAAATGTCATAACATGCATGTAGTACTAAATGTAGATAAAATCAAAAACTAGTTGCACAGTTTTATTGTACTCTACGATACGAACATTTTGAGCCTAATTAATCAATTTTTGGACAATTTTTCACACATACAAACGAAATGCTACAGTGACGCAATGATTACGAAGTGACACTATACTCCTAAATTTGACACCCTAAATTTGGGATCGCCTCAGTCTCAGCACGTCGAAATCCAATTGATACAGAGAAATAAATTCCGCTCAAACAGCTACTAGCACTCTGTACGTGTCTTTTTTGTTTTTGAAAGAATTTGGTTGGGGTGTTTGAGGATCATATCCATCCACCTTTCGTCTGTCTCAGTACTCTCACCGAGCAAAAAGCCACCCGGCCGGGCAACATCACATGCTAGCTAATTGCGTGCCACGACGAGCTGCCAGAAATTTTCGAACTCGATCGATCTCGTGCTATTTGGAACCGAACGAACGACCCAGTTCTCGGAACTCGATGGGCAGGCAGGCAGGCAGGTCGATGGAGATGTGTGTGGGTGGCGCGCTAGCTGGGGACCTGGCTGGGGTCTCCGTCCATTCTTGGATCCAGAATTTGGACGTCGGAAGAGAAACCACGAGACCAAACCAATAATCTTCGACCCCATCCCCAATTCGCCGCCGAAGCCGGATCAGCGCGGGAGGAGATGATGGTGCTCTTCATGATCCCGCCAAAACTTTGCACCGGCTGCAGTATCATATTCATCGTGAGTTTCTTCATGTTATGGCTGTGGATACGTGACAGGCGGCTAAGCCAAGATTCATATGCGAGGACGCAGTGATGAACTGGGGATATGCGTGCACCCGCAGACACTAATTTTGTTCCGTCATCCACTGGCAAATTGGAACGGGAGTGAGATCATATCTTCGATGGAATTGGCATTATTCCCGTACTTATGCACTATTACCCGTCCTTTGCTGTGCTGCTTTTCGTGTCCATCGCTCGTCGCGCCTGGATCTGACTGATTCCGTGCGGTGGTCTTTGCGCAGATGATCTCGGAGGCGATCACGTCGCTCAAGGAGAGGACGGGGTCGAGCCAGTACGCGATCGCCAGGTTCGTCGAGGACAAGCATAAGGACAAGCTGCCGCCCCACTTCCGCAAGCTGCTGCTCGTGCAGCTGAAGAAGCTCGTCGCCGCCGGCAAGCTCACCAAGGTCAAGAACTCCTTCAAGCTGCCGTCGGCGCGCGCCCCGGCCGCCGACAAGCCCAAGCCGAAGCCCAAGGCGAAGCCGGCCGCTGCCAAGCCCAAGTCGAAGCCCAAGGCTGCCGCCGCGAAGAAGCCCAAGGCCGCCGCCAAGCCCAAGGCGAAGCCTGCCGCGAAGCCCAAGGCAGCCGCCAAGCCCGCGGCCAAGCCGAAAGCAACCGCTGCGAAGCCGAAGCCTGCCGCCAAGCCGGCTGCCAAGCCGAAGGCTGCCCCCAAGCCGAAGGCCAAGCCGGCTGCGAAGCCGAAACCCGCGGCCAAGACGAAGGCTGCCGCTGCTCCGTCCAAGACCCGCCCGGCCAAGGCCGCCAAGACGTCGGCCAAGGACACCCCTGGGAAGAAGGCGGCGGCGGCCAAGAAGCCCGCGGCGGCAGCGAAGAAGTCCCCTGCCAAGAAGGCCGCTCCGGCGAAGAAGGCTGCGGCCCCGGCGAGGAAGGTGCCGGCACGGAAGGCGAAAAAGTAGAGCGGTTCGAGCCAGAGGAATCTAGGGTTTCATTCTCGTTTGGTTCTTCTAGCTGTTTCTCTTCCTCTTCTTTTTCTTCCTTAGTTGAAGGGGTGTCAGGGGTACTAGCTTGTAAGTTTGATATGGAGGCGGGGGTACACCGGCCATTTCTGTACCCATGGTAAATTAGCTGATGGCGGAGTTGTTGAGAGGTTGGAAATGTGTTGTTAAAGTTATTATGTGATGATGATAGTATTTGTCGAAAGATTACCTTACCTTGTGGGTGCAAACTGTCTGGCCGTGATCTGATCTGAATTTCTAGATCTGAAATAGAATGATTTGGTGTGCATTTCGTGACCAACTTGTACAGCATCGTTCCCTTCAATTTTGGATGTTGCTTTCGCTCTCCGTCTACTTACGTGGCTGTATGAGCTGTAAAATGGTCTTAAATTATACCCGTTGATTTTCGTAACCGTTCCGGAAAGATTTTGTTTTAAATGGGCTTTTAAAGCACTCAAGATTAGTGGCGAGCTGCTGACGACTGTACTCTCTGCATTGGGCTGCAACAGTTCGAATCATTGCGGGCCGCAATCTCCTCTTGTGAGGCCCGGGCCCAAATTGGCCGTGGCGCAGCCGTCGGACACGTGTACCTCGAGCGTGGCGGCGCACGTACTAGACGGCAGTACGTTGTTGGTTTGGTTTGTGTGTGGCGTGGTCGGAGAGGCGGGAGATGCGAAGGTTTCCACCCAGTCGCAAGGGCCTTTGAATCGGACTAGGCCGGAAACATTTTGAAAAATACTTCGTACAGGTATATATAGTATCACTTTTTGATAAATAAAAGTTACGTTTTAAAAATCGTGTTGCTTAACTAAACGGTTTTCTTTAAGTCAGACCCAACGCGCCACCCGTACTACCGCCCCAGCTTAGCCTCATCTAACAAAAGGCGGAGGTAATCGTTGAAGCGCGCGTTGGAACACAAAAGTATCTCAGGCAAACGTGTAAAAGGTATTTATTTGGGTAACGATAAAACGGAGACAAAAAAAATAGCGTTGGAACACAAAAGTATCTCAAGATTTGTTTTAAATGGGCTTTAAAAGCCCTCAAGACTAGTCTGCTGACTGCTGTACGCTCTGCATTGGGCTGGAACAGTTGGAATCATTGCGGGCCGCAACCTCCTCTTGTGAGGCCCTGGCCCAAATCGGCCGTGGCGCAGCCGTCGGACACGTGTACCTCGAGTGTGACAGCGCACGTAGACGCCAACTGCTCCCTCCATTCCAAAAAAACTGAAGTACTCCCTCCATTCCAAAAAACTAAAGTTTGCAAATGTGAAAACTATATGAATAGATTTGTCTTTAAAAAATACTTTTATAAAAATATATATATCACTATTTGATAAATATTTTTATAATAATAAGAGATCAAAGTTATGATTTGAAGACCGTATCGCTGTCCTAAACACGAGTTTTTCCAGAACAGAGGAGTACGTTATTGGTTTGGTTTGTGTGAGGCGTGGTCGAAGAGGCGGGAGATGTGAAGTTTTTCACGCAGCCGGCAAGCGCTTTTGAATCGAACCGGAAACCCAGGCCAGCGGGTGTCGAGCGCAAGATTCGCAGTAACTGACGAGCGCCTAGCTATGCCAGCAGCATAGACATGTTCGGCTGATCATTATTTTTCTCTTTATATAGACCGGCATCAACCACCAGCCGGCCAGTGGTATTTTTCTCTCAGCATAAATCAGCTCCAGCCATCAGCCAACTGAACAGGTAGCTCCTCTTTTTGGCGGTGGAACTTTCATCTTTTGACCCTGGTACCTTTTGCCTTTTTTGTTCGCATCGTCTTGCATTGCATGTGATCTCTGGGTTGTGTTTAGTTCCTCTCAAATTTTTAAACTTTCCATCACATCGACATCACATCGAAACATTAAATATAGCAAATAACGCATGTATGTAGCATTAAATGTAGGTAAATAAAAAACTAATTGCGTAGTTTTGACGTACACGACGAGACGAATCTTTTGAGCCTAGTTTTCTTTATTTTTTTCGAGCGAAAAAAGTTTTCTTTGTTGCTTACAAGTTTTTTTTGTAAAAAACACTTTTTTTGTAAAAAAACATCGGAGCAACTCTATTCGTAAAATACTTGGAATCAGAACACAATCGTCCCTACAAAACGCCAATGCTCGGAGCGAACGAATTCCCTATTTCCCTCCCTCTGGTCACCCCCTACACGCGTTGCACCACCACCACCATCAACCCTAGATCCGGTCGTCCCCGGTCCTTCGCCGGCGCCCCACCCACCGCCGTGTCCCGGTCGTCCTTCGCCGGTGCCCTGCCCACCGCCGCCGCCCTCTCGCGCCACGGGTCGCCACCACGCGTGCCCGGATCCGCGCGACTGGATCCACCGCCGGTGCCGGATTCGCCGCCAGCGGCCGTCCACCCGGTGGATCCACGCGGCCGGCGGCCCTAGCATCGGATGTGCCGCCGATGTCACCGGATCCGCCGCCCGTCGCCGCCGGATCTGCCACTACTAACACCAACGCCGGATCTGTCGTCGCTATCCCCGGTCGTCTCCTCCGCCCCCGGCCTCCAGATCTAGGGGACCTGCCTCCGGCGCCCCGCCCCCTCAGATCTGGCGAGCCCACCATCGGCCCGTGCCGTGGCCGTCGGCCGTCCCACCCCTGGGCCTGCTAGAGGCTTGTGCGCCGGTGATCGGGTCTCCACGCCCGCACAGCCGGTCCCCCTCGCCACCGCTGGCACGGGCTTGTATGCCATTTCCGGTCGTTTCCTGGTCGCTCCTGGTCATGTGGCGCTTGCAACGGCTCTTCATCGTCATCAACTTGGATTACTCACTGCCATTCCATCGATTTAGCTCTCATCCAGGGTTCAGTCGTCGGTTGCAGTGTGGAGTTGGGTTTGGTAGCCTTCCGGCGAAAATCTTGCATGGCATTGGCCGGTGCCGATAACGGTTGCGTCCTCAGCGTAGCTTACCCTGTTGGGGGCGTTGTCTCGGCCACTAAACTCATTTGGTTTCGCCAGGTGAAGACTTGGACTGCTCCTTCATGGACAGTCAGACGATGGCGGCGTTGGCGTCGCGTTCTCCTTGGAGGCATCGTCTTGCTCGGGTCTCTCGCTCCGTCCCCTTTGGCTCGGGTTTGATAGAAAATCGATGAAGTGTGTGTTCTGAGTGTCATCTTTTCCACAGTTGTTGGTTTGTCTTAGGGTTTCAGGCATCTTTGGTCGTGTCGTTTGTTTCTGATGTTGGTGTTGGTGTTTCGGTGGTTAGCTTGCTGTTGTTTCCTCTAGTCTTGTTAGTAGTTGCTGTTGGTCGTTGTAGTTGGTGTTTCCTTTGTAACTCCGCGTCTGGGAGGTTCTTCTAAGGTTGCTTAGCTGTAATTCTCCTCTGCTTATTAATAAAATATGTGCTATGCACGTTCTCAGAGAGTTCCTGGCTGCTGGGTCCTGCTTGGATCGTGACGTTCGTTCCATGATCTACGAAGCAATTCCATGAGACGCGCACACGCTGTCACCCTGACCTGCTGGTCGAATTTGGAACATGACTACGATAAAGCAAACATCAGATTGATAACACACCCGTAAACTGCGGTTACCATCAGATTGATGAAAAATACTACGTGCAGTACCTCGTAATCAGAAAGACAAATGTGTGTCCAAGTGTACTTATTTGTAGGGGATATACACACACGTGTGTATCCTCGTCCGTGCAGACTGCAGACCGTGCTGCTGCTGCACACAAAATGAAATTAAGCTTGCTTACGGCTTTACACCCATCACAGCTATTATGGAGTGAGCACATCCACGGAGTCAAGGGACTCGAGAACGCACAAGCACAATTAGTCAATTACGGTGATTGACCGCTGAACCTAATATAACCTAAAAAACACCTGTTGCTGCTGATAATGGTCCAGTTCGTTCCATTCCAGCAGTTCAGGTGAGTTAACCGGCCGTCAGAAGCCAGGAATCAAAGTTTAACCGGCCGTCAGTTCAGGTGATTAGTCAGAAGCTAGTATGGCTGAGTTCCTTCTTCTTTTCCCTCGTCTTCTTTTTTTTCTTCCTCCTCCTTCTTTCCTTCTTGTTTCTCTACACCTATGATTAAAAATTATAGAGGAGGCTTAGGGGGACTATTAGTTGTAGGGGGGTAGCCCCCTACCCTGCTGGCTCCGCCGCTGCCGACGGTGGTAGGGGTAACCTGCAGTTTACAACGCTAGCGATGTAATGTGCAGCGAAAATCTCGTGAAATTTAGCAGCCAGTTATGGATTACAACAGCTAAACAGCTTTAGAATAGAACCTCGCAGCCTTATGTGGGTGAGTGGTCGTTGGGGGCAACAAAAAAAAAAGAGTAGTACCAGTACTCCTTTGCTCATCAGGCCTTCCGACGACGCGTCACAAGGGATGGTGGGACACAAGGGAAGTGGATGATCAACCCGACACTATCGCTGGCGAGGCAGCGAGAGCACCATCAGAGACATGAAAGGAGGGCAATACATGGGCAAAGAGCAGGGAAAGAGGAACAAACACATGTTACAAGGAAATGATATACGCGAGAGAGGTGGAAGAAGAGGTGGCTTAACGATGCTAATCTCCTCCGCTCACGGTGCACCGAGGATGAGCCCTGAATTTACATATATATATATATATGTATGTATGTATGTATGTATGTATACGTATGTATGGCTGAATATACTTGGATCCTGATGTTACAAGATAGTGCTAGATTATTTGTAATGAAAAAGCATGTTGCTGCAAGTAGCCGCACGATCGACACGAGCCCGTTCCTCATGTTTGTGGGAGTGGCCGGAGACGGCGGTGTGCGTGCTCCACCAGACACACATGCATATATCGATCGAGGCAGCAGATGAATTGACCCGGCAGCTAGCTGACTCCATGTCACCCCGGCCTGTTGCTGCCTTATCCGGCGTTCTAAAGCGACCGATCGAGCAAGCGCGGTCATGTGTGTAATTAACCCAGACGACAACTATTCAATTTTTGGCTAGTATCTCCTCCCAACTTGTCGTGACCAACGAACGGGCCGTGTGGATATGATATGATGCGTGCGTGTGCCAGATGCAAGCTGCCCTAGGCCTAGTGCCCTGCCCTGTCCAAATTACAAAGGCAAATTTTGCTCCGGACATCCAACTTTCTTCGAATGGGTCAAAACACACCGCAACCGACAAAATTGGCCCAGTACCATTACAAAGTCGTATTGTTTGCTGCAACACACCACGATAATTAAATTAAGAATATATCTGATTTGGAGAGAGAGAAGTTGGGGAAAATGTCCATTTTGCCCTCCAGGAAGTGGGGCCCACATATCAGCTCGTTTTCTTCCTTCACCACAGCCGCCCCTCTCCACCGGCTCTCCCGCCCCTCCCCTGCACCTCCGCCGCCGCCCCGTCCCCTGCCCTCCCTTGCTCCCCCCGCCGCCCCCTGCCCTCCCAAACCGACGCATCCTTCGCCCGCGCCGACTGGTAGGCCACCCGCGCCGTCCTCACTAGCAACTCCGGCGGCGGAGGCAGTACCACCGCCGACGCTGTCGGCGACAGCAGCAGGCAGTCGGCGCCGCGGGTGAATAGCCAAAAGCCCCTGCCGGCCCTGGAGCCATCTCCGCCGCTGGCGCCCGCGCCCGCAGAGCTGGTCCCCGTCTCCAACCTCTCCCGCCCGCTCAGCATCAGGGACCTCTCCCCGGCGTTGATGCAGGGCTCCCAGCTCCGCGTGGCTCTCCTCACTCGCGTCATCTCCCACCTACATGCGCTCGCCCAGTGCGAGCTCACGCTCAACGCCATGGGCCTCAATGTCGCCCGCGAGGCATTCGACAACACAGCCGGCACTACCAAGCACGTCGTCGTAGGCGGCCTCCACGACACCGCCACTCTCACCTCCGCCCGCGCCGCTGAGCTCTCCGGCCTCCGGGTCCTTGCCGACTGCATCGACGACGCCAGTACGCGGGCCCCAATTCACTCAAGGACAAAATGGTCTTTTTCTGCCTCTTCTCTCTCATCAAATCAGAGAAATTGATATTATATTTATCACGGTGTGTTGCAGCAAATGATCACGATTTTATAATGGTACTGGGTCAATTTTATCGTTTGCGGTGTGTTTTAATCAATTCGAAGAAAGTTAGATGTCCAAGAGTAAATTTTGCCAATTACAAACTACGTACTCCCAGTGGCATGCAGATGGGTGCTTTCAGCCAGCCACCGTATCCGACGAAACAGCTAGAGCGCTGGGTCATTATTCTGCTGCCCGGACCCGAGCGATCGAGCTTGCAGTACAACGTAGCACCACAGTTTGAGAACACCAAGCTAAAATGACACATACTGCATCGTCGCATATTCAGCGGCGTCACGAATATCATGGAAAGAAATTTCAACCACTCCTTTAGCAATATTATCTAAAGCGCTCAAACGAAAGTGCTACCCTAGAGCGAAAAGTCAGAACAAAGATCGAACCGATCAGGCTACTGGTTTCCCGGTCCAACCAATAGTTTAGTGGTCGAACCAGTGGTTCATAATTTATTAATATTGAAAGGACCAACACTAGGCCTAGAAGGGGGTGAATAGGCCCTGTAAAAATTTCTGTAAAATTGCTCTAAAAACTGTCAGACGTCGGATGATCCGACGCAGTCTCGGATCTTCCGACCCCCGGAAGATCCGACACTGTGTAGGATCTTCTGACAGGATAAAAACTTTACTTCGTAATTTGAGTTCTAGAACACTTTTTAGAGATTCTACTTGAATAGAAGTGTGACAATAAGTGTATAGAGCCTTCTAGATATGATCAATGCAATAGAATAACAACAAGCAAGTAGATCGGATCAAATCAAGCAAATCCAACAATAAAACAAATGAGCACAAGGAGACAATGGATTTACTTCTGAAGTTCACTCCACAAAGGAGCTACGTCTCCGTTGAGAAGCTCACAAAGAGCCGGGCTGTCACACTAGCCCCAAGTGTCCCTCAATCAACCACAAAGGAAGATTGAATCACTTACTATTGGCTCTCACAAAGAGAGGGGTAATACAAACTTCCGGGGCTCAACCACAAGGGAATGAGAGCTCACCGGCACCTCTAACCGTCTAGGAGCAAAGCTCCAAGAGTAACAAACGCGAATCGACGAATCAAAGTTGCTTCAAGTGCTTCAAGAGATGAACAAGTGAGGGCCCAAGGTTAGCACAAGCTTCACACCTTCAATCTTCTCTCTCACTCAAGCCCTAGATAAATCCTTGCAAGAATCAAGCTTGGGAGTAGTAGAGAAGTGAAATGAATGCTCAAGTGGATGCTTGTCACAAGTTAGGTCAGTGGAGGCAGCAACAATGAATGAGTGGGTGAGGGGGTATATATACCAACCCCCAAAATGTGACCGTTATGTGTTCTGCGAAGGGGTATCGGATCTTCCGACCAAGAGTCGGATCTTCCGAAGAGTGACAGATTAGTGTTAGAAAACCCCAGACAAATTCCAGGCATCGGATCTTCCGACAGAGTGTCGGATCTTCCGATGAGGCCCGGAACTTCCGGCAAATGACAGAACATAGCAAGAAAGCCCTCAGAACAGTTCCAGGCGTCGGATCTTCCGACACCCTGTCGGATCTTCCGACAGGCGTCGGATCTTCCGGCCCCGGAACAAACCAAAACCGAGCTGGCCGGAACTTCCGGTCGGATCTTCCGGCCAGGGGTCGGAACATGCATGTGACACACAGAAAAGACTGAAATCTGGCTAAGTCCCGGAAGATCCGACACAGTGTAGGATCTTCCGATGGAAGTTCCGATGCTAGGATCGGATCTTCCGACGGGAAACAACTCGAAACCGAGTCAGCCGGAACTTCCGGTCGGATCTTCCGGCCTAAGTTCCGACCAAGCAAACAACATGTGAATGTGACTTTGTGTGTCTCTCAAGTGGATTTTCATCTCAAGCATAGCACTTAAAACAACTAGAATTTGTCGAACACGCCCCCTTGATAGTACGGTGGTCCTATACTCAAATTCAAACCGAAAATCAAATTAAATTCTTCGATCGAGTCCACCACCGTAAGAAATCGAATTGGGGACCTTCTTTTCACATTTCTTTTCTTTTCTTTCATTTTATTCCTGCACAACTCATTCAAAGCATTATATCCAAATTTCTATTGTCATTAATCACCAAAATAGATTAAGTGCCTAGATGCACTTTCAAATATAATACTTATTATTCATTATTTATGTGAGTAATATGTAAGTTTTATTACTAAAATATATCACATATGACATAAAAGATGAGATTACGTAAAAATAACATAATAGTAGTCTAAAGTTTCAAAACCAATGCCCAAATGCCAAATCGTTCACTGATTCATAAAAAATCGGTTCATTGGTTCAATAGTTTGATGAAAAACCGGTCGGTTTGACCGGTTTGCACCGGTTCATATCAGTCCAATTACATGACCGATCTTTTAATTGAACCGAACTGGTTAGGTCACCGGTTCACGATTTTTCCGGTCCGACCAGTGAACCGGTTCGGTTTTTTTTGTTCTAGGAGTGCTACTGTCAATCTTCAATACCTCATCTAGGCATCTAGCTAGTGGAGTGACATATGTCAACATACACGTTGCCACTGTACATTTCGTGAGTGGAATGGGGAGTGCTAAATAGGGAATCCGTTCGCTCGGAGCATTGGCGTTTTGTAGGGACGATTGTGTTCTGATCCTAAGTATTCTACAAATAGAGTTACTCCGGTGTTTTTTTTACAAAAAAAACTTGTAAGCAATAAAGAAAACTTTTTTCGCTCGAAAAAATAAAGAAAACTTTTTACTAATAATAACTTGTTTACTTTAAGATTCGTGCAAGTTTTGGCAGGGGCCATGTTCGGGGAGAATCATTTAATTTATGTACAAGCACCTGTGGCTGGGACGCTGGGTGACTGCCGGTATGTTACGTTCCTCCGGCAGGCACCACATTGGCAATGATAGAGCTCAACGCTTCGAGCCTCACATGCTTGGACGATGGCCGTCATTTTTTCAGCGATTTGGTCGTTCATTAAGCTAACACTTCTTGCTCGCCGATTTGTTGGTTCTTCCGACATGCTTACCTTACATTAGGCCTTTCCCGGCAGGCTCGGCGACCAGGGGGCGGAGCTAGAGCTTAAAGGAGGGGGTGCGCTACTTAATTGTATGCAGTGATTAGGCTCTTGATCTGTCTAAACTGAGGCTGCTGGGTGCATAGATTTCAGTATAAGGGGTGCGTATAGGGTGAAAATCTAAAGGTAACAATTGATTTTTGATTTTGCTCTGGGTGCGGCCGCACCCAGAGTCTAGAACGTGGCTCCGCTCCTGTCGGCGACGTCGCCTGATTACGTGGATGAGAGAGACAAGTAAATAGGAAAAATGTGAGAGACAGAGCTACGAGGACGGAGTGTCTGAGAGCCTAAAGTTATCGGGAAGCGTGTGAGATTAGCTCGCGATTTTTCATGCTCTCTCCCCCACGTCTTCCAACAGCCAACGACTTCGACAACTTTGGAGAATGTCTTAGGGCATCTGGAGTGGGTAAGGTCCATGCTGCCTTAAGAATGGGTCCCACGTCTGGTTAAGACCCACGCTGGTATGTATAACACTGGACCCGGCCTTAACGTGGGTCCCGCTCAGGAGAATAAAAAAAGCCTCCCTCGTTCTCCCGTTCCCTGTGTCGCTTCGTCCAAATCCAACTGCACATACCGCCGGCCGTCTGCACCGCGCTGGACTGTTGAAGCCGATTTATTTATTGCATATGGCCGGGTCTTTAGCCTAAGGCCGGGTATCTACCTTTTTGAGCTAAGACCTTCTGTAAGACCGATATCGTTATGTGTAAGGTCGGCCCTAGAGAACCTTATGATCCCCTCTTCTG
The DNA here is from genome assembly GCA_033239725.1 of Echinochloa phyllopogon. Taxonomy (NCBI): domain Eukaryota; kingdom Viridiplantae; phylum Streptophyta; class Magnoliopsida; order Poales; family Poaceae; genus Echinochloa; species Echinochloa phyllopogon. The sequence continues at coordinate 3,118,377 of BTCW01000018.1, forward strand.
CAACACTCCGGATGCCCTTAGATGGGGTCATTAGTAGTGCTGGCGTCATCAACATTATCGTTCATCTAAGAAAGGTAGGAGCTTCAATGATGACACATGTTTGCAAATACGATTGGTGCAATTGGAGAATTGTTAAAAGGTGTTGTTGACACGAGCTTGATTTCATGCTAGCTAACACGCGCGCGCTTAAACTTCGACGCGGACCGTATCGAATTCTTTCAACTCGCTTCTACTAGTCCAATCCCATCTGCCGGTCGGCGAAGCAACATACTCCGTATATGCGAAGAACGCTAAAGTCTGTAGCAAGGGACTAAATAACCCTGTGACCTCGAGTAGAAATGTAGAATCATTGAACAATAGTTTACTTAAGGTTCTGTCTATTGATTACTCGAGGGATTAACATCCAACAACTAATCCTTCATGTCATCCACTACCTTAGGTCGTTGCCGTCTTGTCTTGCGTGTTTTCCCTTCCTTTCTTCTTCTTCTTCTTGCGATTTTTTTTTTTGCTTAACTGTCCAGTGTCCAACCGTCCATCGCTGCATGCACATGCGGCCATACCTTGCCTCGCACTGTCTCTTCTTCTAATATCGTCGTCCCTCCCACCTTCCCTTCTACCGGACCGGGATCCAGCGACGTTGTGAAGCAAAAGTCACCGAGCACTGTAGCGGTGACTTTACTTTTGGGACGTCCATTCTGAGATCTACAGCTAGATCAGCACAAAGCACTGCAGAAAAATACTGTACCGAGTGTACTGTGTATCACTGTAGCAAGAACACTGTGCAGTTGTACTGTTTGAGTGTTACTGTAGACAATATTGTTCATGCACTTCTGCTCGTTGATCTGAGGATGGACGTGTGATAGGCGGGGGAAAGTCACCCCTACAGTGCTCAGTGCCTTTGCTTCACAACGTCATTGAATCCCGGTCCCCTTCTGCCGGCACATAAGTCTCAAATTCAGGTGGTGTTTGAACTCAGGTGCTAAAGTTTAGAGCTTTAAATAAATAATAATTAGACATATTAAACATAAATTAATTATAAAACTACTTGCATAAGTCATATCTATTTCGTGGGACGAACGTAACAAATCTAATTAAGCTATAATTAATACATAATTATCATATGTTTACGGTAGCGTTACATTATCTAATTAGGGTATAATTAGGCTTAATAGATTCATCTCATCAATTAGTTCTCGTTTATGTAATGAGTTTTTTAATTAATTTATATTTAATACTCATAATTAATATCTTTATATTCGATGTGACAGGGCTAAACTTCAGTGAGAGAGAAACAAACTAGGCCTAAACTTTAGGGGAAAATTGGATCCATAGCATCCAAAGAACCAATATATATAGCTATTTACCGTCAAAAGATTTACAAGTAGATGTATACGATGAAAAGAACCAACGTTAGAGGTTTCTACCAATATGTTGCCTCCCGTCAGTTAAGCTGTCGTTCACAGTCCGTGACGCGCTGGAGAAGCAGCGCACGCGAGAGCCAGAAGAAGCGCGGCGACGCAGGTCGGCTGCTGTCGTCCTCCATCGCAACGCCTGCGCCCGTAACGCCCCCGACCTCAGCCCGTCGTCGTCGCGCGTGCTCCTCCCCGCCAGCCCTGTCGTCGTCCTCCGCGCATCCGCGCCCTTGTCGCCGCTCGTTCCTGGGCGATTGGGCAGCGCCGGCAGCGCCATCCGCCGCGAGCGCCTGCGTTGAGCGGTGCCATGGCCGGTGTGGTGCGAGGTTGATGCGGCCGCCGGTGGCGATGGCAACAGAAGAAAAGGAAGATTTAGCTGCTACTCCGTATAGATTATTCTTAGTCTATAGATGTATCTAGCTTTGGAATTTTTGGTACCTTTCTTTGTGATCTTGTTGATATGAAATATTAGATACATGGATCATGAGGGCAGGCAGCCTTGAACCTGTGCTCCACGCTCTTGAACCTGTCATTGGACACGAGCTGGAGGCAGTGGCGGAGGCAGCGGGTAGTCTAGTTGGGTCCGAGACCACCCTGGAATTTTGGGCCAAAGCCAATATCTCTCACGAATTTGGTCCGTATAATAGGCCCTTTAGCAAGTAATTAAATGCATGTCTTTAGGCTTACAGTATGTATGCGCCTGATTACTTTCCTTATTAATTTTCTTCACAAGTTCGCTAACCTCCCATCCCCCGTACTTTTCCTGCGGCTGTCTCTTCGCATCCCCTCAGAAACCGGCGGACGGTGGCACCGCGGCAAGCAACGCCGCTGTGAGAAATTTTAAGTTGGACCACCCTGGCCCGGCGTCCTAGCTCCGCCACTGGCTGGAGGCTGGAGCAGGTCGTCGACGTTGACGACGAGCGCGCCGGGCACGGGGGCCAAGTCCACCCAGCGCCCCCCGACGAGCACCTGCAGGCCGCCCACGCCGTCCTGCAGCAGCACCGTCAGGAAGCTGGGGTCAGAGTGCTTCGCGGAATCGCAGTGCAAACATTAGGTGCGGCTCCGAGCACGGCGGTAGTAGTGGCAGCCCGCCACCACGATGCCCCCGTCCAGACAGCATGCGTGCAGGGTTGCAGGCCCAAGGCCTCGCACAGCAGCTCCTGCAAACAGGCGTCCAGCCCCCGAGCCTGCCTCCCGTACTCTGGCACGGCGCCCCTGCACGCCGGCGGGATCTCCTCCTCCAGGTCTGTGGAGGTTGGGGCGGCCACCGGTGGCGATGGCAATGAAGTCAAACGCGCCGCCGCCAATAGACGCCGAGGAGGGGTCCTCCGCAGCAGTGAGGGTGGGCACGAGGAGCAGGACGGCAAATCGAGGTCGTGGCTACCGTCGATGGAGCCGCGACGGAGGTGAGCGTTGTGTGGCGGCGGCAGGGGCGGAGTGGGGACAAGGCTGCGAGAGCAGCTCCCGGATGTCCGCTTGCGCTGAAGAAACGAGCCTCTGCACGGGGAGACCGGCGGCGGCTGGGGACGAGACGAGGGAGGAGCTGCGGGAGCGACTCCAGCTCGATGCTAACGGCACCTTAACTTACGGAACCCGACAGAATAGTAGATATCTCTAACGTTGCTTCTTTTGATGGTAAACATCTACAAGTAGATCTTTTGATGGTAAATAGCTATATATCAGTTCTTTGAATGCTATGGATCCAATTTTCCCAAACTTTAGTGAGACCATGCCTGAGCCGGAGTAAAAGCTCCTATATGCAGACTGTAGTGTCGCCCAAAAATCGAGTGACAGACATCTTCAAATTCCACGTATCTAGCTTTATCCTTGTTTATTCCACCAGATGTCTTTAGTTTATGCCGGTAACTAATACAAAATCCTCTCATTGACTCCTATACCATGAATCACAAGAAGAATTCGTATTGTTCTCGATAAACTCTATGTAGCTGTGTTCAACAAATGTAAAAGTACATTCTTTATCTTCGTGATCTACCTCTGGTCAAGGTCTGATTTTTGAATTTTGAATCCCGGTTTTCCCGGACGGGCGATTGACAGGCGATCGGCTCCATCCGTGCCGGTGCCCGTCGGCATCCTCGCCGGCGGGTCTTGCCGTCCGTGGCAAGGGCTGGCAGTGTGTGATCGTTTCCCTCTGGGCATCTTGTCGGCCATGGCGTTTCGCTGATGGAAGAAGCTGGGACGCCGGTGGCGACGCAGCAGGCGAGTCAACTACGCGGGGGATCCGACCCCCTCGCTGACAAGCGCAGCTCTTCAAGATTCTGGTTTGGCGACGATGAACGGCCGGCGTCGGAGGGCTGCGATTCGGTGGAGGTCGTCATCCACTGTAGTGGATCCGACAACAGCGGGAAAGAAACTGCTGCTCCTTCGACGGCCGGCGGATTGGAGGCCGGCGCAATTCCTTCACCAACTAAATGTAGCCGGTCCGACAACAGCGGATTTTTGGCGCTGGCGGCCTCTCCTTCGGCAATCATAGGCCGCCGGCGACGACTCACCATGGCTCCGACGCAGGTGCGTACTTTATTTTCAGATACTTTGAACAGGGGTCAGGTAGATGACATTGTTTCAGAGTCAACCTTGACAAATGAAAAATTGGAGACAACTCAGGGAGTAGCCTCTCATGAATGTATCATGGAGGATTTTTCTCCTACAAAAAGTTGTAATTCCGCCCTTGCCAATTCGCGGAGGCCTACCATGAGTGTATTATGGCAGGATTTACCCCAGAAGAAGCAACTGAACATGTCAAATTGAAAAAGGATGCAAAAAAATATCCCGATCGGGAGAGTGATGAGAAGCTGATTGAGAGTTTTTGGGACCAAGTTGGCTTTCCGAAGGGAACAAGATGGTGGGAGCATGATCAGACGACTGAAGAAAAATCAGCGTATTTTGATCATGTCCGTACAAATCACCGTACTGATGCTAATGATGATCATGTAGCGAAACCAAGAGGTTTTGTTATGAAACCATGGAAGGGTCCACTGCCGAAAAGAAAATCTCCTCAAATTACTCTAAATGCATTCTTTCCAGAGCATCTGCGAGATAGTTTGGGAACCGCTGTGATTACGCCCGTGCAAACTACTGGTAAACTTAATTTGAGGCCCCATGATTGTGGGCGTGAGCCTTGGTGGGCTGTATTCTCAAATCGGCCCACTAAACCCACGGCATCAACTCTGATCCGGCTTCCTGCGTCGCCACCAAGGGTTTCGGTCGTAAATTCGACTTTGACTCCTTTTGGTGGTGTCGGTGCTCGCTCCTTTGCTGAGGTGGTTGGGGTTTCTGGGGCGGCCTTCGCCGATGCTACGACGAAGGCGATGCCTCACAACCATCCGAGGGCTCCCTCCTACGGGCGCCGTCCACCTGGAAGGAACGATCGAGGAGATGGTCGCTGGCCTGCCGGGAATCACGGCCGTGGACCGGCTGGCCGCGGGGACGGCCGTGGCCGTGGTCTGGCCGGTCGTGGCGACCCTGGCCGTGGCCAGAACGGACATGGCCCGAACGGCCGCGGTGATGGCCCTGGCCGTGGCCAGGCCAGCGATGGACGCGGCCCGATCAGTCGTGGCGACGGCGGTGGTCAAGGTGATGCAGGCCGAGGCGGCGGTGGCCACGGCGGTGGGGGGCAAGGTGGCGCTGGCCAAGAACGCGGCCAGGCCGGGGATGGCAGCGGCCAAGGCGGCCCTAACCGGGGGCGTGGAGATGGAGGAGGCTGGGGTGGTGCTGCTGGTCGGGGGACCTGGCAACCGGTGCAAAACCTCGCGCCTGAACAACAAGCTGAATCTAGTGCACAAGGGGCGGCAAGGCAACAACAGCAAGGGATTGAGCAGAATCTGAAGAAGAAAAGAGCCTTTTGCTTTCGTTGTAAGTGCAATGGGCATGTCAATGATGAATGCCGGGCAGATCTTGACTGTGTGATATGCAACAAGAAAAATTCTCACATGTCTGCCAAATGCCCCATCCTGAAGTGGTCCAGGGACATCACATCTCTCCACGGGTCTGTTCGAAAAGCTTTAGCATTTGTTCAGATAAATGAAGTGGATTATAAATTGGAGACACCAGATCCGGCCCCAACTGGGCTGGTGACTGTGACTGGTCCATCGATCTCTGCTGAAGCCCTACAGACGGAAATTGCCAGAATTACTCGACTGGAGTGGAGTTGGGAGGCCTTACCACATGGCGAGAACTCCTTTCTGGTGGCCTTTCCTAATGAAGAGATGTTGCGTAGTATGGTTGACATGGGATATCAGCTGAAGAATCATGGTGTCACCATTACAGTGTCTGAGTGGCAGATTGACCAGGACATTGCTCCAGCCTATCAGCTAGAAGAAGTCTGGGTGCACATTACTAATGTTCCGCACAAGCATAGGCATTTTCTGGTGTTTTGGGCATTGGGCAAGGAAATTGGAAGCACAAGAGAGGTAGATATGCTGACTTACAGAAGGAAAGGTATTATCAGGGTGAAAGTTGCAATGGTTGATAAAAGTCTCCTACCTATCACTACTGATGTGGTATTTGGTAATGTTGGTTATAATATTACATATACTTTGGAAGACAGTGAGTTCCTGCCAGCTGTCCCCCCACCAGATGCTCCTGATTATATGGATCAGGATGGTCCTGGGTCGGACAAGGGCAATGGGGAAGATGATAAAGAACCCTCTGCTGCAAAGAAAATGAAAGGAGATAGAGCGCAAAATGAGTCCACTAACAGCGAATCAGGAAATCAGACAGGGATTGGTCCAGTACCAATGCAGGTGGCGTTCACTCCATTGGGGACAAACAGACCATGTCCGGCATGGAAACCGCTGATCACGATGAAAAAGGGTGAAATATTGCCACCAATCGCAGTGACTCCACCGAAGGGGGGGGGTTCGCAATGATGGCAGAAATAAAAGTAAGTTTCCTGCTCAAATATCACCTCCGTGTCGTTCCAATTTATATAACAGAGTCTCACGTTGTGAAATTGGAAATTCAGGTACAATATCGGTAAATGCAGCAGTGCAGGGTACTGTTGGGAGGACTGGAGGCTCGCTGACCAAGGCTGGCCAGGCCTTTGGGACGCCGGCCGCGGCTGGCCAGGCTGCAGTCGCAGCTGGCCAGGCCGCAGACGCCGCTGGCCAGATAGACGGGCTGCTGGCCGTGGCGGGCCAGGCTGTAGCTGCCGCTGGCCAGACAGACGGGCCGCTGGCCGTGGCGGGCCAGGCTGCAGCCGCAGTTGGCCAGGCCGCTGCCGCAGCTGGCCAGACAGACGAGCCGTTGGCCGCGGCTGGCCAGGATGCAGCCACAGCGGGACAGGCCGCAGGTGATGTTGGACAGGCTAACACCGAAGAGGATGATGGCCAAGCATCCGGGTCGCTGGCCGCGGCAGGACCGGCTGTAGCTGTAACTGGCCAGGCTGAAGCGGATGTTGGCCAGGTTGCTGGGTGGCTGGTCACCGGACCGCTGGATGTGGTTGGTCACACTGCAATCGGCCAGGAAGGTCAGGCTACCGGGCCGGTGGCCGCAGCCGGCCAAGCTGCAGCGGCTGGGACGCCGGTTAGTGCTGGCCAGGCGACGGCCGTTGGCAGGGCGACTAGTCTGCTAGCCGGGGCTGGCCAGGACGCTATGGCTGCTGGCCAGGCCGCCGAGCAGCTGGCCGCAGCAGGCCAGGCTACTGTGGAAGGTCATCAAGCAGCGACCGGATCCACTTTGACGACAAGGGGGGTAGGTGTTGGACAGATCAAGATTACGACGCTGTCGTCGGGCTTGTCCAACTCAGGTGAATCATCTGCCTCATCCCCGGTTCGATCCTTTAATGAAGATATTATTTCTCATCAATGTATCTCACCACAATCTGCTTTGGTTACAGATGGCCCAATTGTGCCGAGTCAGCTAACTCCTCGAAGTGGGACGGCTTTGGGATTGACCAAATCAGGTTTGGAATTTAATACTCCTACCAACGGCTCGGTTATCATTGATGGCAAACACCGTAGTGCAAGATCTAATTATACTATGTCTATGGACGGTTTACCGATTGCAGATGAATTGGTTTTGGAACGGGCTATGAAGTGTACAGCGGCTAGGAACCTAGATGGCATCCCAGCATCGCAATCATCAGCATCTCCGAAACGGCCTAGCAGTGGTAAGCTTTCCAAAGATCGTTGTATCTCTAATTTAAATTCTATTGGAGTGTCACTAGGCAGAAATATAGATGCAATCAATATTTCGTATAGTGCACTAAACAAAATAGAAGTAAACAAAACAGTGGTCCAACCGAAGGTGCGAAGCATAGGAAAGTAAATGATTTAGCAAATCCCTTTGACTTTAGTGATGGAGAAGATCTTGATGACAACAATGATCTTTTATCGCACTTAGTTAAAGACCTAACAGACGTCGATTTAGATGACTTAGACCTGGACACGAAAATTTGTGATTTACAGGTTTCAGGTCGTAAAACTAAATCTGCATCCAAAAAGAATAAGGGTCGTGTTAAGCAACAAAAACAAAATAACAAATTTTCCCAATGAAAGGATTTTACTGGAATAGCAGAGGTCTTGCAGACTTGGCTAAATACCGGTATATTTCAGAGGCAATTAGAGAGCATAATCTAGACTTTGTTGCAATCATGGAAACGGGTAGGCAAGATATGACAAGAGCCAATCTTAATCGGTTATCTGGTAATGCTGATTATGTGTGGCACTGCTTGCCACCTAGAGGAAGATCGGGGGGATTACTCTTAGGAATTAATGTTGTAGTTCTTGATATTTCTATGATCGTTGAAGGGGAATTTTTTGTAAAATTTCATCTCCGCAATAGACAAGATGACTTCAAATGGATTCTGATGGCAGTCTATGGTCCAGCGCAAGATGAATTTAAGTCCGCCTTTTTAGCAGAACTAGTACGGACTTGTCAACAAAATCCTTTACCGGTTCTTATTGGGGGGGATTTTAATATCATGAGACACAGCCGTGAAAAGAACAAAAATACCTATAATCCGAGATGGCCTTTTCTGTTTAATGCTGTCATTGATAGCTTTGATCTACGGGAAATAGAGTTGTCCGGTAGGCAGTTTACATGGGCAAATTCACTCCCAATTCCAACATATGAAAAACTGGATAGGGTATTGATGAGTACGGAGTGGGAATTAAAGTATCCGCTAGTTTCGGTTCGGGCACTCGACCGAGGAATTTCGGATCATACACCTCTACTTCTGGAGACAGGCGATGCTGCCTTTTCTGGACAACCCAAGCAGTTTAAGATGGAGTTGGGCTGGTTGACGCACGAGGATTTCAAAGAGAAAGTAAGAGAGATATGGAATCCCTCGGTCCATGGTCAAAACACTGTCCAAAGATGGAACAGGAAGATGGGGGCGTTGCGGAAACACCTTCGGGGGTGGGCACGTCATCACCATGGGACGTACAAAGCGCAAAAGAATACCCTCCAGAATGTCGTGCAATCATTAGACACTCAAGCAGAGCATAGAAATCTATCTGATGGGGAGCGTGAGCAGCTCGAGATGGCTCGTGAGGACCTCACAAAACTCTTAAGAGAGGAGGAAATGAGGTATTATCAACGTGCCAAAATTAACAATGTTCTCTTGGGTGATAGCAACACTAAATTTTTCCAGATGATAGCTAATGGCAAGCATCGGAAAAAAAGAATCTTTTCGCTAGACCATGAAGGAAATAAAATAGAGGGTCAACAACATCTCAAAGATTACATCACTCAGTTTTATAAAGGATTATTCGGCCCTGCGGATGAGAGCCACTTTAGCATGGATGAAAGAAATGATGACATATCACAAGTTAGTAATGCTGAAAATGAATTTCTCACGGCCCCTTTCACTGAAAAGGAGATTCGGGATGCAATTTTCAGTATGGAACATAATAAAGCCCCAGGACTAGATGGTTTCCCTGCTGAATTTTACCAACAATTCTGGGACACGATCAAAGAAGATCTGCTGAATATGTTCCATGAGCTACACAATGGGGGTATACCACTGTTTAGCCTCAATTTTGGAGTAATCACATTATTACCCAAGATCAAAGAGGCCAACAAAATTAAGCAATATAGACCCATCTGTTTACTCAATGTTAGTTTTAAAATATTAACTAAAGTGGCGACAACTAGGATTAATGCGGTGGCAGATCATGTTATCAGCCCGACTCAGACCGCCTTCATGCGCGGGCGGAATATTCTGGAAGGGGTCATAACACTGCATGAAACAATTCATGAAATTCATACGAAAAATCTCAATGGGGTCATATTTAAAATTGATTTCGAAAAGGCCTATGACAAAGTCAAATGGGATTTTCTGATACAAACACTTAGGTTAAAGGGTTTCTCATCCAAATGGATTGAGTGGATAAAAGCCTTTATCTCAGGTGGTAGTGTCGCAATCAACGTAAATGATGAGATAGGACCTTTCTTCCAGACAAAAAAAGGACTTAGACAAGGAGACCCACTTCCCCCCATCCTATTCAACCTTGTAGCGGACATGCTCACTCTTCTAATTAACAGAGCAAAAATAAACAATCAGATACAAGGAGTGGTACCTCATTTAGTTGATGATGGTCTCTCTATCCTACAGTATGCTGATGATACTATTCTGTTCATGGAGCATGATCTGGATCAAGCCCAAAACCTGAAAAACATTCTCTGTGCCTTTGAACAATTATCAACCCTTAAGATTAACTTTCACAAGAGTGAAATCTTCTGTTTTGGGGAAGCCAAGAATTCGGAAGACCAATACAAAGAATTGTTTGGATGTAACCATGGAACTTTCCCGATTCGATATCTCGGTATTCCGATTCATTATCGGAAACTGTCTGATAACGATTGGTTGAGGGTCCAGGAACGATTTGAGAGTCGCCTTAGCAGTTGGAAAGGGAAAAACCTTTCATATGGAGGTCGACTCACATTAATTAATCCAGTTCTTAGTAGCTTACCGATGTACATGATGTCCTTCTTCCAAATTCCAATTGGGGTTCGTAAGAAGTTGGATTACTTTAGGTCTAGATTCTTTTGGCAGAGTGATAATCACAAGCGAAAATACAGACTTGCTCGTTGGAATATCCTATGCTTACCAAAAGAGCAAGGGGGATTAGGAATTCACAACCTAGAAATCAAAAACACAGCACTGCTCAGTAAATGGCTGTATCGTCTGCTGACATCAGACGGTACCTGGCAACAGATCCTATGCAACAAATATCTAGGGGCCAAACCGTTGGTTCAGGCTCAATGGAAAAGCGGGGACTCTCACTTTTGGGCGAGCCTGATGAAGGTTAAAAATGATTTCTTAAAGTTTGGATCATTTATTATAAAAGATGGGTCACAGATAAGATTCTGGGAAGATAAATGGCTAGGAAACAGGCCTCTTCGCGATCAATATCCACAACTGTATAACATAGCTCGCAAAAAACAGGATACGGTGGCGGAAGTGCTTAGCACAACGATCCCAGTTATTTCTTGGCGCCGAGATTTGATTGGTCCTAAATTGTTGATGTGGAATAATCTAGTGGCACGATTGGGCAGCGTAGAACTCACAGATGATAGAGATGATTTCCAATGGAGTTTAGAGCGGAAAGGTGTTTTTTCGGTCAAAACACATTATCTGGCACTAATCCATCAAAATATTCCAAGAACTAATACTAGGCTATGGAAATCAAAAATCCCATTAAAAGTAAAAATCTTTATGTGGTTTCTCAGAAGAGGAGTTATACTTACTAAAGACAACCTTGCAAAACGTAATTGGAATGGTAGTAAAAAATGCGGTTTCTGCCATGAAAATGAGACTATACAGCATTTGTTCTTTGATTGCAGATTCACACGTATGGTCTGGGCTTCGGTTTATGCGGCTTGGGGCTTACCTAAACCATTGAGTGTGAATAATTTGTTTAATGGATGGCTCAACTTAGTCCCACCAAATTTTAAACCCCTAGTGTTTGTAGGTGCAGCGGCCTTATGTTGGGCGGTATGGCGATGTCGCAACGCAGTGGTTTTTGATAATAAAACTCCCAATTTTTTGCAGGTTATATTCACAACGTCGCAATGGCTCCGTTCGTGGGCTATCCTTCAACCGCCATCATTGAAGGACACTCTTGCAGCGGCGTCGCTCTTCTTGGCTCAAGTGGCCAAGGTTTTTTTTGGCCGGGCGTTTGGTTGGCAGTCTAGTCGTAGGATTGACTGTTCATAGTGATCTGGCTTCTTTTCTTTTTGTTTGGGCTGTGTGCTGTAATGGCAGAGGCCGGGAACTCGTTTTCAGGTGAATGTATCACCTCGATGTATTCAACTGAAAATTAATAAAGCATCCCTTTTCCAAAAAAAACATTCTTTATCTTCGTATATAAATAAGCTAGGCAAAGAGTGTAAGGAACTCTCAAAGTAAATCTCTTTATGGAGGAGGAAAAGTCCAACTGTCCAAAGGTAGCAAGTTGAACATACGTACGTGGAAAATGATGAAAATACGCAAGAGTACGCAACTCCGTACCGGCCCATGGCGCAACCATCTCATCTCCGCAAAGAGGCCTCCCTGAAATGTCTACACGGGCCGGACCAGCTCACTTAGGCCCAGGATTCAGCCCAGCAGCCGTACCACACAAACAGCCCACGCGCGCGCCACGTGGCACTCCTTGCCACTATATAATGCCCTCACGAACGCACTGCCCAAACCCTACCCGCCGCCGTCTCCTCCTCCTCCCCCAACCAGCGCCTCCGCTCCCATCTCCGGCTCCTCGTCTCGAGCTCCCCGCTCTCCACTTCGACCATGGTGAGCAGAATCTCCCCTGAAATCTTATCCGATTCCTCGTCCTCTTCCTTGACCATGGTGAGCTTTGTGGCAGGCGGATGTGGATCCGGAGGTGGCGGCCGCGGGGCAGCCGAAGAAGAGGACGTTCCGCAAGTACAGCTACCGCGGCGTGGACCTCGACGCCCTCCTCGACATGTCCACCGACGACCTCGTCCAGCTCTTCCCCGCGCGCGCTCGCCGGAGGTTGCTACCTTCCTCCAGTGGTGTGTCTCCAGCGGTTTGTTTGGGCTTTGTCTGATCTGGTGTTTTTGGTCGGCGCAGGTTCCAGAGGGGTCTGAAGAGGAAGCCCATGGCGCTCATCAAGAAGCTCCGCAAGGCGGTGGGTGTCTGATTTACTTTTGCTCCGAGTTTAATACTGAATTGTGTGTTGCTAGGCTTGTGTAGATCTGCATTTTCTTGTGCTTTTACTGAGCACTGAATGGGATTGCTAACTGCGGGGTGCATTACTGCTGCTAGGCGGTAGTATTTCTGCTTTAGTAGCTGTATCTGCCAGTTTAAGCATTTTAGGTTTTACCAGGATAGATGACTTTGTAATTACATGGGCCAATGCATAGTTCAGATATGTAACACTGATCTAACATTGATCCAATTTTGCTTGGATTTGGCATTTCAAGCAGGATACAGGCATAGGTCTGTGTCCAATTGATGTCAATGATAGGTCATTGGATAAGATGGCTATAAGATCATTAGTTCTCCAGTAATTTTTGTCACCTGTGTTTCATTCTAGCATTTCTGCCACTGCCATCAGTTTTTTTGGAAGCCTGGCATTGTACTATTGATGTTTATTGAATTTGATTTGTGTGGCTGAAGTTCACCATCAACCTGGAGCATGTCTGTCAATATCCTGCTCCCACCTTTGTCTGACTGATACCAATGCTTAAATGCTTATATGTTTACTTGATCAAATGTTTACATGCTTCATTTATTGATTAATTTTCTTTTAGAAAAGCTAATACCTTTCTTAAAACTTATTGTGGCCTGACTGATAGATTTACTACACCGTTGCTATTGTTTTCACTGGAAATGGATATTTATTCCTCAAATCCTATTTATTTTTATAGAAGGTTATCATGCTTATTTATCTTGCTAGGTGTTGCTATTTACATGAGTTTGTTGGTTTATTTGTATCAAGTATAAGCCACAGAGCTTCATGTGCTTGTTTGTTCATTTTTTTTATCTCACAGTATTAATTTTTTTCCTTGAACATCACAACAATAAATTTATAGCATGTACATCTGTTATTTTGTTGCCTCATTTGAACCTTGGTTTATGATTGTTATATTTGTACATCTGTCCTCACCTGTTCTGTTCTTTTTTAGTACAATAAAGTATGTCAACCTTGTATCTTGGCATTCATTTTGGAGCCTTGAATTTATGTTCTTTTAATCAAAGAAATAGTAGTAAAATCTTTTTGGTGGATAGGTAATAAGTATTTTGGTACCATAATGCCATACATGGGTACATGGCAGTTCCTAGCATGTTAGTTGCATCTTAGCTGCTTTCAGTTCTACCAAGGACTGCAATTGCTCGTTATTTAAGAGAGGTCTACTAGTCCGGTAAATCATTTTACCATTTTGCCAACATTTTCTGTTTCATACTGATTTCAAGTTGAACTGCCAGACAATTAATCTTTTATGCTTCTCTTTTAGTAACCTTTTGGATTCTACATCTCAATATCTATTCTAATATAGATCATTTGGCCCTGCAAATTTATGTAAACAGAAAAAGGATGCTCCTGCTGGTGAGAAGCCAGAGCCTGTGAGGACCCACCTCCGCAACATGATCATTGTGCCTGAGATGATCGGTAGCATCGTCGGTGTCTACAACGGGAAGACCTTCAACCAGGTTGAGATCAAGCCTGAGATGATTGGCCACTACCTTGCAGAATTCTCCATCTCGTACAAGCCTGTCAAGCACGGTAGGCCCGGTATCGGTGCCACCCACTCCTCGCGGTTCATTCCCCTCAAGTGAGGCTGGATATGGAGTTTTGTTCTCTTCCAGAGTTTGGTTCTCTATGTAGTTTGAGCTGTCAAGTTGAACCCCTTATACCTACTATGTACTGAGCGGTCTCATTCCGAACCTTTATTAACTGTTATGTTATTTTGACATATTATCCAGATCACCATTTTTGCTTTGTTGCATGGAAATTTACTTCAAGCATTGTGTTATCTATTATTGCACTATAATTCCTGTTGCAATGCTGCCCGCTGCTCATTTTAGTGTGCACCTACTGTGTCCTTTCTGTAGATTTGCAGTGCCGTATATTTGGATAGATTGGCATGCTCGCCCTCATTAGTGATATTTGGCTGTAGATGGGTAGTCGGAATGGCAACAGGACTTTCGGGTCTGTTCTGAATGGCCATATGTGTTTAATTTGCCCGTGTTTCATGTGGACAAATGCTCGTAATCTGTGCCTACTTTACACTGTTGGAGTATTTGTAATTGGGGTCCATGGATCCACTCGTTCAACTTAATTTGAGATAAACTAAAAAATAAGTTCCTTAAGTTGAAATGGAATGAATAAACTAATCCACCCAACTGTTCTAATGCTGTGCATGTCTTGTTTAGCAGAATGTCCGTACTCGTGACCTCGTGCATTCTGTGTGTATTACTTCTCATTCTGTATGGCTGTCCAGGCTGACCCAAGCCAGGCTAGCCCAGGCAATAGAGTCATGTTTGGTTGCACGCACTAGCTAAGCCTGTATTGTATTGGTTGTTGTTTGGTTGCTTGTTTATCTTTATACTATCACCTCCTCCGTGTTTCGGTAACCAAACGAAATGAAGCTGCATTGTTGAAGCCTGGCTAGGCCTTATGCAACCATCCAAACAGCTCCTATGTAACTTTGTTCTTGCTTCTTCCCCAACCAACTGTGTTCAGTTCAGGCGAGCCTTGCAGGATAAAACATCCTTTATGCTGAACGCGTTACGTTACCGCATTCATGCTGCGTGCATCTGCAGGGTTTACGTTTCCTGCAGAACAAACATTGGTTGCTGCTGAACAGAGCAGCTCAAAAGGGTTTCACAGCTTGTGAAAAGCAGTTTGCTCCCAGGCAATAAGTGTGTCCTGCACTTCAAATCTTCTCTAGCTCCACTGCCCAGAATATTTTCTTCTGTTCAATCTCTCCAGTCTCCGCTGAGTCCCTTTGTTACATCACGGTGCATCCTTATTTTCCTTGAATGAAGGAGTAGCGCTCCTGCTTATGGTTAGTTAAAAAAATACGGTAGCTACTTAGTATGGTTATGTTTAAGTGATGAGACATTTATATGAAAAATCTTCCAAAATTGTATTGCCAGTCACATGTTTGGTGGATCAAGTATACGGCAGTTTGAGGGTGTTGAGATATGTTTGGAGTTTCTACAGCTGCAGCCTTTGAGAACTCATTAGCAAAGAACTTGATCGTTCTCTTTGCTACTGTCTAAGATTTTCGTCCTATTTGTTTGGTTTATCAGCCACCAGCCAGCGGTACTCTTCTCTCAGAACAAATCAGCACCAGGCAAACGAACAGCACTTTTGTGTTTTTTCCTTCGAACGGCGGCTGATTGTGTTGACCAGTGACTGTACTACAGGCTAGAGCCGCTGCCAGCGGCCGTTCCTTAGTTTTTGTAATTTACATTAACAAGGACAAATCAGCAGTCAAATTCCTATTCGTTGCCTTGTTTGTCAACCTCTACTAGGTCCCGGTGCTAATGAAAACTTGTATCATATCCCTAGCTTCTAGCCGCGTGGACCGCTGCCTTTTTCAATTCAAGACAAGACTAATTTACAAATTGAATTCAATTAGTTTTCCCCCCTCAAGGCATCTCCTTTCATTCCAATCCTGCCTTTTGGCTTGCAGCTGGCATCGTTGGTCAGGCCGAAGGAGTGCTGCCAACCATGAATGAAAGTTAAATCAAATCAACAACGCTAGCTCCCACTAACTGAATAATTTGGTTTGGATCAACCGAATTGTGAGCAAAACACCATCTTCTTATTGCACTAAAAGACAAAGGTATACACCCAGTAGTCCAATACCCTACTGCATATTTTTTCATAAGAAAATTCCTCTACTGCAGTATGCAGAGCAATAAGCTATTAATCTGTAACTGAAGAACAAGTTGCAACTAAAACTGGAAAACAGACTGTACACATCAGATACAGCCTTACAGCTCCGATTTATTATTTCCATTAATTATATAATTATATATAGATCAAATCTGCCAAGATATGCTAAAAAGTAGTATATTGAGGGCATAACCATCAATAATCTCATCATCAAGCAATGTCGAAATAATTGAGCGCCAGCTGCATCTCTCCTGAACATAATCAGGATTAGAGTGTCAGTAAGATCCACGGCACGGGGCGCGCGCACATGCTTAGCGCCACTAATCATCGGCGCTCATCGTGGGGGCGCATTTAATGCCCTAACGATCCTGCCGATCGATCACGCATGTGGATATCTCTTCAGGCCACAGCCGATCCAGCCAGATTAGCAGCTGACAGTTGCGGCTTAACTGCATCGCGTGCCTTTTTTTTTCTTTTTCAAGGGCAACTGCATCGCATGCTTCGCTCTGCAACGATGAACAGCATGAGGGCAGGCGATTATTAGGAATTAATAAAATTATGGTGCCTGCGCTGTGATGCCAATTGCGATTAGGGCTCCACGGAATCCGCTTAACCGCATGCTCATGGCGGCTCGGGATTCGGGAAAAAGGCGCGGCGCCCACCAAACCACCCGTGCTAGCTGCTGGTAGAAGAATCTGTAATAATTCAGCAGGCGGTGTGTTCATGTTCTTGAGCCACTCGTGTGCCTCGCATCCGCAGTAGATAGCCAGAAAGATCAGTATTAGGTATGAATTCTTGAGGAAACAATAGTTGGTCACACGCGAATTCTTCATGCAGGTACAGTACTTTGCCGTGATCAGACAGGACTAACAAGGGTATTGTACTACCTCCGTGTTACAAAGCTATTGATTTTTCCTTGCTAAAAAAAAGCTATCGATTTTTTCTCACAATATTTAACCATTCCATTTAAAAAATTAGTTTAAATACTTGCACTTAGAGTATTTAAAGTATCATTGATGATAAAATAAATAACTAAATACTTGCACATTTTTTAAATAAGATAAATAGTCAAATATATGAGAAAAAGTAGTAGTTAGTTTTGGGTTTTGACATGCAAAAGCACAATCTAGAGGCCCCATCGCAAAGAATATAAAATGTAGCTACACATACACAAACACAGGGAACAGCTGCTGTGATAGCGCGATCGAGTTTTCACTGTACATCTTGGAAAGAATTCATTTTACTTCTTTAAGGAAAAATCCATGCTACTTTACTTCCAGTTACAGCTCTGCTTGCTCTTGGTTCGTTTGTACCAGCAGTCTGAACAATCCAAAGGCAAGGAAATCCTTGGTTGAGAGATTTGCCCGTGGATCGCAGGAGTCTCCGACGATGCTCTTAGGCTTCTGCCGCGTTGGCGGTGAGCACCGAGGGGTCGAGCGGCTGCGCGTGGTTGTGCTCGTTCTCGTAGGTGACGATGAGCATGGTGGCGTCGCTGCGGCACCGCTCCACATGCTTCCTCGCCGGGCAATCCTTCTTGCTGCTGCACCGGTAGTATCCCCTGTATGCACAATTGAGATCATGAGGTGTTCATCAGATCACTCCTCTCGTTCAGAACTGCATACTAAATAGGACTAGTAAATATATATGTGCTAATGAGTCTCTTGTTCTTTTCTTTGTTTCTGAAATTTAGTTGAGAAAACACAGAGTTTGTCAGAGCAATGATCCCCGGCCAACCACAGATATTCAGACTAACCAATGCAGCAATATAATTCTATTCCAAGGCGATTCTGGAGGTAGCCAAGCAGGATGCAAAATGCAATCGGTCCGACAATGATAAAAAAGAGTAGAAGTGTAGAACAAACAAGATGGCATGTATGGCTGCTTAATTGGCACAAGGATAAACTTATTGAGTACAGACAAAACAATGGCGTGAAGAGAAATGCTCAAGATACCTTGGGTGAGGAGAGCCTTTGATGGGTTTCTGCCCATACTTCCTCCACGAGTAGTTATCCGCCGGTATATCGGCGTTCTTGTCGCTGATGGCCGGCACCCTCACCACCCTCTTCTCCCTCGGCTTCCTGCGCAAATTTGATTTCATCAGCAACAAGCAGCATGTCAGAATCACGGCACCTTGCATTTGCAAGAAGAATCTCCAACCAAGGGCCAAACCAAGGATGCGAATGGCACATACTTTTTCTTTGGGCAATGGCACTTGACGCTGCCGTCCTCCCCTCTCTTGGCGCACGCCTTCTTCGCCGTGGCGGCGGAGCTCGTCGCGGCGTCGGACATGCTGATCAGCTGGCTGCTGATGTTGGTGAAGAAGGACGTCGCCGCCGACGAGGTGCACACCGAGTTGTTGTCGAAGCTGAAGCTGATCACCTCCTTGGCGCCGCCGCCGCCGCCGCCGCGGGGAAGCGGCACCGGCACCTCGATGTGAAACTGCTCGCCGCTCGGCGTCTGGTCGAACTGGAAGCTCTTCTGTTTCTTCGCCTGCTGCGGCTGGAACTGGATGTGGGTGGTGGTAACGGCGGCGGCGGCGGCGGCGCAAGGATTGGGCGCGGGGACAGCAGCTGCAACTTTTGAGGCGTTCATCTGCACCGCCGCCATGGCCGTGGAGGGCAGCACGCCGGGGGAGTTCAACTCCAGCAGCGGCGTCTCGAGGAATATATTCCTGTCAAGCTTCTTGGCCGGCGTCAATGTCACGTTGGCACACGGCGACACCACCATCGCTGGCGCCGCCTCCTTTTCTAGGCTTCTCACCGGCGCAACGCTTCGCAACGCCGCCGTCGTCATCGGCATCAGCGACGCCGCCGGAGTAGTACTGACAAGGTGGCCGCCGTTGGGAGTGTAGCGCGGTGCCAACGCCGGGTGATCCAAGAGGCATCTCGCATCTACTGGAGGCGCCGCTGGGCTCCTCTTCCCGACCCTTGCTCTGGCATGGCCGAGCCTGTCGCTCAGGACGGCGACAACCTTGCCGAACCGGGCGACTGCCTCGTCGGTCTCCGCCGCCACGGGCATAGGCCGGAAAGGATCGCCGCCGGAGAGCGAGAGGAAAGCGACGAGCTTCTTGCAGCTCTCCACGGCAGCCAGGTTGGCTTCCTCCACTGCCTCCATGGCGATCAACAAACTTGCACACCTACCAAGAATCCAAGTGACAGTAGCACACTGCCGTTCTTGATGTGGTGTAATGGAATATCAAGGTGAACAAAATCGATCAGAGATCAGATTTTGACCGTGCACTAAAAGATGCAACGATGCAAGCTGGATTGAATATGAATTGGTTGCAGAGGAAATGAATTGAGTGGAGAGAAGAAAGGTAGAAAGAATTGCAGCAATGGTGGCGTCGGAAATAGTCTTTGCAGGATCTTCGTGTGAACAGATGTGAGGCAGGGAGAGTATATGTGAGGCAGCCTCTTTGGGTTCTTCACTTGTGCAGGAAGTAATTCTCGCGAGTATGATATTTCCAATTGGGACTGAGAGGTGGAGCACGATCGGAATAAAATTTAGGGAAGTCAACGAGGGTGATGATCAAATGATCACGGCCGTCGGTACAATGGACGGCACAGATGTCCTGTGATTATTTCAAATATTTTTTTAGTTGTCAAAACATCCATTCCGAATTATCAACTATATCTCCTTGTCTTTTTCTTTTGTTTTTTAAGCCAGTCAATTACGAGTGTGAATTAAAGCTGACAAGATGATAAAAAATATAGCAACTTACTCAGTGAAGACTCAACTCATGTTGAATTTATGTATTATATTGGCCAGCTCATTGTCTGAATGGATCAACAGTTCAACATTGTGTGGTTGCTGGAATTTTCAATTGTTTTTGTTCATTGTGAGTGTATGCCCCCACAAAGCTAGCTGTTCAAGTACTCCAGCTTGACGTCGTAACACACAATTTTGATATAGAATTGGCTGATATTTTAATCAAACCTAACCTCCTGTAACAGATATATGATGCGTTTACATCCTCTTTTATGAAATGCAATCAAAAGATTAGTGGCCTGTGCTAATTTACTAATGCTTTAAAGATACACTGGATGGGTATAATTTTAGAGACCCGCATTTTTTTTTATTTTTGTAGACGAGAGCAAGAACCTTATTTTTTTATCGTAATGAAATAATTTCTGAATAGTACACTAGAGCAAATTGTGGAGGGCCCAATTTCGGCCTGGTGGAAAAGCCAGGTCAACATCAACCCAGCCCATCTGTGAGGATAGGCTCTCTGGGCCATCTAAACATTTCCAGGAGCCTCTCATCTCATCGTGAGCTGACCAGTCACATTAAAATAAGCTTCACTAAAGGAGCACGTAGCGTCTTGATCGGTGAAACAGAGAGAAAAAAAAGAGAGTCGCTGAGTTGACTTGTGGCTCTTCAGTTATCTTCATTCGTGCAACAAGTTTACATTTTTTTTCTTTGGTTCAGTGAAGTGTAGTACTTTTCAAGAGAGGGCCCCCGCATCAGCCGAGCCGAGCCCATATCTTTGGGGGAGTAGCTCTGGCCCATTGGATCTATCGTCGTGCTTACCAAAAGAAAGAAACATTGCACCGCCTTGCAAGGTGAAGAGCCAAAGCTCATGCCTTGTCCTTGCATTGGTTTCCGGTCGCCTGCTCCTTTTCTTCGGCCTTTTTAGATTAAAAATAACTCCCAAATTTACTAGATAAAAAGAAGATTCTCCATTACATCAAAATGTCGTAACATGCATGGAGTATTAAATATAGATGAAATCAAAACTAATTACATAGCTTTGTTGTGCTCTATGAGACGAACATTTTGAGCCTAATTAATTAATTTTTGGACAATTTTTCACAAATACAAACGAAATGCTACAGTGATGCAATGATTACGAAGTGACATCAAACTCCCAAATTCGACCTCCCAAATTCGACATCCAAACAACGCCAACGTCTAACAGCCCAGCCCGGTCAGCTATGCTTTGTTTAACCATTTCCGCGCACTTGGTCAACAGCTTTCGCACTAATCAAACGTTTGCAACTTTGATGAGTAGCACGCATGTCTCGCGTTATCGCCAAGAGACATGCGTGCTCGTTGCTCGCCAAGAGCCCCGAGAGATATCTCGTCGGAGAGAGAGCAACGAGCCCCGAGCGACGGCCGGGCAGAGGTCGCCGCCGGCGAGGTGGCGTGGCCCTCCCCCGGACGGGCCGTGCACAGTACGTGTGATAACAACTACTACTACTGCGATAAATCAATCGTTCGGCTTCCCCGTACGTACGTGGTCGAAATGAAATGAAATGAAATGATCCCTGGATGATGTGCGTTTTGTCGGCGCGTTTAATTTGGACGAACGTGAGTGACCGGCAACCTTTTCTCATCTTCCCCGTCGCGCGGGGCCCCCGACCTTTCCACGCCGTTTGGGTGGCCACTGGCCAGGCACGTGCCATGTCCTTGCGTCCTTCCTGCCCATTTTGCCATCTCATCAGAGAAGGGGGGTCGACAGGCCGGGGCGCGTCAGCCGGGGGAGACGGGGTTCAACGTGGGCGTGTCCGGAATCAACAAAACAAGCGTTGCATGACACGACACTGATGGCTACTGTTGAGGAAGATGTGGCGATAGGCATATGCTCCTTTTGCGTTATGTCGAACACGCATGGATCGATGTGAAGTGCTTGGATTTATTTATTTATTTTATTTTATGAAGAAGCTTTGTGATATTTATTCTTGTAGATAGATTTCTTGAGCTGTTCCTTAACATAAAAGGCATATTTCTCTGTTGCGAATTAACGCAAGCCCAGCAGCGTTCAGCAAAGGACAATGCCTTAGTTCTAGAAGAAAATAAGGAACGATGTCTTCGTTTTTTTATAGAAAGAAAGAGAGAGAGGGGAAAATCTCATGCGCTTGTAACTTGTGGCAGTATGGTTCGTGCAAAATCCATTTTCGCTTCAGTGAATCTGCGTATAATTTCAGCGGATTTGATCTGCCGACGCTGCAGCAAGTCGCTTTATATGGCGAAAAATTGGCAATAAATAAGCCACGAAGTGGCCAATTGCGCACCTAAAAAATCAATCCACAAGCCTTTCCCCTTCTCTCTCTTCCATTCAGATCCGTTTCGGAATCGAAGAAGCCAACACCCGAACACAGCTACGCTACGCGCCACCGCACCAATCCCACCGCCCGAGGCCCGATCCAGCGCCACCCCCGCCGGCTAGGGCTCGCCCTCGCCAGTCGCCACGCCCCTACCGCCCGCAATGTCCTCCTCCACCGCGTCGTGGTCGCGCTACGGCGCCGTCCCCGCCTCTCCCCCGCCTCCGCCGTCCATGCCGGAGGATGTCGCGGTGGCGGTGGCGGACGGGGCGGCCGGCGACGCGGCGGCGCCCTCGTCGTCGTCCGCGACGGCGGCGGAGGCCGGGGTCGCCTTCTTCTCCCGCGCGCGGGCGTTCGCGGGCGCCGCGGCGGGGCGCCCTCGCGCGTGGCGGGAGGTGCTGGACCCGACGGCGTTCTCGCGCCCCGACACCTGCGGGGAGGCCCGGGTGCGGGCGCGCCGGAACCTCGCCTACTTCCGCGCCAACTACGCGCTGCTGGCGCTCGTGCTCGTCTTCCTCGGCCTCCTCTACCGCCCGGTGTCCATGCTGGTGTTCCTGGCGCTCTTCGTCGCCTGGCTGGGCCTCTACTTTGGCCGCGGCGAGGGGGAGCCGCTCGTCTGCCTCCGCCGCGAGGTCGACGACCGCGTCGTGCTGGCCGTGCTCTGGGCCGCCACGGTGCTCGCCGTCGCGCTCACCCGCGCGGGGCTCAACCTCCTCGTCTCGCTCGTCGTCGCCGCCGCCGTCATCGGCGTGCACGCCGCGTTCAGGGTCAACTACTACCTCGACGAGAGGGACGCATTCGACGTCGCCGGCGCCTCCTTCACGGATACCGGATACGGCTACACGCTCCCGAGATGATAGGGCGGGCAATTCGGCTGATGAGACTGCTGATTGTGTTCTTGAGGCAGGGGATTCTTTGTGGTTCTGAATTCTGATCCGTCCGTGGGATTTTACAAGGTGTTCATGGAAGCTGTAATGTCCTCACTATTTTTACAGCGTGTTCTTTAACTTCATTTGCTGTTTGCTGCTGTGTATAGCCATTTTCGTGTTCCCTTCGATTTCGCTGTAGTATATCGTGTAATTTGATTGCAATTTTGAGGTGATTGGGGATTTTGATTCAAATCTGGTTTGAAGAAAGGCAGAGTGTAAAATATATCTGTTGATTCTGGGAAATTCAAATCACCAATTCAACTGGTTGGGGATATAAAGCTTCTGAATTATGATCACCAAATGCAATGGAGTAAAGTGGCAGGTTGAGAGCAGACATGGGCTCATTTTTACTTGCGTTTTGAGAAGAGGCAGCAACAAAACCTGATGATGCTCATCTCTGCTTGACAAGATGCCAAGGAAGTTACACTTGCAATCATGTTACTACTTAAATTACTACTCACAAAAGTTTATACCGTCAAGGCCCAAGGACTTTGACCCCACAAGTTTATACCGCAAGGACTTTGACCCCACAAAAGATTATACCCCGATGACATAAATCACTGTCCACAAAAATCTATACCACCAACGCTATGATCCTATTGGTGTTAGCCACTTAACCCTCCTTCCGTTAGATGTACACAACTACAAAAGGCCATCCGTGTAACCATCCCGGAACCGAGTTAAGGAGTTTCTGCAACCCAAAATATGACGGGCGACGCAGGCAAGCGTGTCGTCTCAACGCTTGGTGTCGATGGCTTCCTTGAGCTTCCTCCCGAGCGCGTAGGCAAGCGGTGGCGGCACGGCATTCCCGATCTGCCTGTGCTTGCACTGGATGTTGCCCGCGAAGCGGTAGCTGTCAGGGAAGCCCTATGTACAGACATGCGAATAGGATTAGGAGATTCAGAAAAGGAATAAGCAGAAATGCCCTGAAGTTCATAAAAAGAGGTGCATCGAGGGCAAAAACTACTAAGAATTAATAATTTAGGTTACTGAAGTAGGATTTGTTGTTGCAAGACCAATGATCTATAGTTATATACGAAATTCGAAGGCTAATTACCTGAGATCGGGCACACTCACGAACGGTGATGATCCTGTCCTGCTCAGGGTGGAAGCACATGCCGACCTTGCCCATAGGCTGTGGATCGGTCACAGAGGTGGGGAAGTTGCCCTCCCAATCCAGCCTCCCGTACAGGCCCTTCCACTGATTGTGCCTTTTGGCTGTGTTGGGCAGGCACCAGGGCATCAGGTCCACCACTTGCCCGGTTGACAGCTTCACCTGCTTGCTTGCATCCATGAGGTAGTAAAGGTAGAACAAAGGTAGTACAAAGGTCTTAACTATCGAGCATGGTTACCTAGAACAAAGGTAGTAAAGAAACAACCACTGGGGTGCAAAGGAGCAGGATGTGGTTACCTTCTCATCTGGTAGGTCATGCCAGTCACAGCCAGGTCTCTTTGGAATGTGCTTGCACCTGATGAGATTCAGCTCGTTCATCTCCTTGGAGATGTGGTCATTCAGCGACATCGTGCTGCCTCTGATCTTCTTCTGGAACCATGAAACTGCCTCGCTCCCATACTGCATCACAGAAAAGAGTAAATCCAGCTGATACAAGTACAAGATCAAGGGCACCAAAAGAAGAAAGCAACCAGAGAGTGAAGTTGCCATAACACTGACGCATACCTGTATTGTTGGCTTGCTGGTGCCATTTTCCACGGGTGGGAGATCCCCAATTGTATCTCTAACTGTTATTGACCGGAAAGGTGCCCCTGCAGCAGTGCTCTTGACAGACGCATAGTATTTGCCGTCAGGGAGGTTTATCTTCAGCTCAGGGCTAGCAAAGACATGCATCGGTTCGGGCCACTCCGGTAGAGTCTCTCCAGGTGCAGCAGCCCAGATGAATGCCCTTTTCCTGGACTGTGCAACACCATAAGCACCTGCCTCTAGAATTCCAAATCGAACCTGAAAACATGTAAAAGAAAAGGCTACAACATTCAGTGTTGAATGATACGCTATAATGCAAGAAGCACTAGTAGAGAAGTAAGAACAGCAAGCACCTGGTATCCCATCTCCAGGAGTGATGCCAGTGTTAGTCTGAAGGTCTGGCCTTTGTTGAACGAAACAAAGTTCCTGACATTTTCTAGGAGAAAGAATCTAGGACGGAAATATTCTGCAAAAGAGAGGAATGCTAGGATCATCTCACACTGAACCTTGCTCCAGGGACTTTGATTGAATCTGTTCATCCCAGAAAAAACCCTGCAAAAACGATGTGCAGAGAAATCCATGCGATTGTCTTAGAAGATTAAATAAGCATGATTTTTTCCTAGTTAGATGAAAACCAACAGACCTGACATGGAGGTCCACCATTGATGAAGTCTACTTCGCCAGGCACAGGCAGATTCTTAATCTTCTCATCAGAAAGTTTTGATGCTCGTTCAGCAGCCTCAGAAGTCGAGATGCAATCATCAGCGTCACCACACTTGTCCATTATTGCCCTACACAGCAATACTCAGAAATGAGTTGAAGATACAAGATGCATGAATAATCATATCCATAAGAAATAACTGTGCATACTTCAAAATCACATTGCAGTTCTCCACAAATACTGTTGCTTCTGGATGATTTTCACCAAATGCCTCCCCGGCAGGCTCTTCGTATTCAATTGCCCATTTTGTTTGGGACGCTACTACAGAATTGTTGATCAGAAAGTAAACCATGGTAGCCAAGTGTTCTCATCAACACACATCGAAATCTGCATGAAAAATGCATACCAGCTAGCTGCAACCCTTCAGATAAACCTCCGCAGCCAGCAAAAATATCAAGGGTTGCAACAGTGTTCTCTGATGGCAAATCCTTCTTTTTGTCTGAACCAGCTAGCTCATCGTCACAAATTTGTTTTCCTTTATTCTTCTTTGAAGCAGAAGGTGTCCTCCTTATCAGTGACATGAGTTTAGCATTAGGTGGAAGCTGGTTCAAGATCATGCAAGATAAAGTCAGTTAACACCTAAAGAAATTTCTAGCCTGAGCAACTGGGAAATAAAAAAGTGAAATTCAGCGGTAGAGCCTACCGTCTGTAACCGGAAGGTCCCGGGTTCAAGCCCCAGCCTCTGCACATTTGTGCGGGTAAGGTTTGGGCGCTATTACAACCCTTCCCCAGACCCCGCACGGTGCGGGAAGCCTACGGTACTGGGTACGCCCTTTTTAGCAACTGGGAAATAAAAAAGTGAAATTCAGAATATCTGACCTGTTTCAGGGCCCCGGTAACAGGATCAAACAAATGTTCACAGTAAAATACGTGCTCAACCACCACTGGAAGATCTGAATTTGGAAGGTCGTCCTTCATCCTAACTTCACATTTTCCCTCTATCATGGTCACTGGCACAGTCATGATATCTTCACTGTAGTATACCTGGATCAAATGATAACTTAAATATTAAAGACCAAGAGACAAGAAATGTGCATGAACTCATAAGTTCATCGACCGAATTTAGAGAATGATGTGGTGGTTAGACAAGCGAACCTCTCTGATATCTGACGTATAGGTTTTTGTTGATGATATATCCTCGGGCCTGTAAAATCTTCTTACATTGACTTTTGTCGATTCTGCATGTGCTTTCTTAGATCCAGCAGGAGCAAGGATACTTAATACATGGCATACAGCATAAGGCTTTAGGCCCACGTTTCTTCCAGCCTTGTAGGTCTCGTGGCCCTCCCCTTGGGAGAAAAATTCATGTCTAATATACAGAAAATCATGAACATTGTATCTAATATTCTTGAAGATGAAACTAGTCTCTGAAAGTATCTTGAATTCATCACCAACTTGTTTTCTTTCCTCACAGGAGCTACAGGCACCAGTTCCAATGCCAAGTTGATCCTGAGGGATGGAGAAGAAATCACCCTTCTCTGGCCAGTATAAGCTTTTGCAAAAATATTCCAAGGGTAGACCCTTCCTCTTCCTCTCCTCTGCTTTCGCCCTCTCAATCCTATTAACTTCTGAATTCTCTTTTCTGTATCTGTGGCCCCATGGCATCAATTGGACATTAACAGTCACCAATTCTTTGATGTCACCTAATTCAAATTCTAGGCAATCATTCGTTAAGAAAACCTCCCTTTCATTTGAAGCATCGCCAAGAACAGTCTGAAAACCTTTTTGCAGAATTCTTCCATGTAACATTTTTGTACCATCATGTTTCTCATACATATACTCAGTAAAGCACAAGATGGCTTCTCCTGAATCATCTTTCAATGTGACTGATTGACCAACACCAATAGTAAGATCTCGAACTGTAGCACATTTGTACAGAACTTCTCCAGACACTGTTTTTCCTGCAGTTTGCCCTTTTCCAGCTAACTTCCTTGCAAGCCTTTGATGGTGATTTTCTAGACCGTGTTGATGGTGGGGTCGTCACAGTCTGTTCCATTTCAACATTAACCTCCTCTTCAGTATCATCGTCTTCATTTTCTTCATGCTCATCATCAATTTCCTTTTGTTCGTTTCCATCTTCCTTTGTATCCTCTGGGAAGTGTGTGCTATAATAATCACCCCATATCTTGCTGATGAATCTTGTAGTTGTTGCACGCATAAGCTTCCGTCTTAATATTGGGCCCATTTTTGCACTTGGATTCAGATTCTCTCCTCTCATTGCTTGGGATTTTTTCTTCATTACCAACTTCGTGTGTCTTCTTTCTTCCATCTTCAGCACAAGGCCTGTGACAAAGGCACTACGTCGGATAGACTCATCTGGAAAGTCTGCAAACTGCTGAAGTATGATTTGTCCATGTACCACAACATATCTTTCAACAAGGGTTGTGTTTGATGATATAAATGCAGGGTGCCCACTGTCAAATCCTGCTAGTTTTTTAATCACTTCTGTGAAAGAAAGCTTTGAAGCACGGCTTTGTTCTTTTAAAAGAGTGATGATGCTGACGGCCAGCCTTGCCGTTTTCAGCACAGGCTCACACCATGGAGCATATTGCTTTGTTGGCTGGCGTAATTTGTACCTAAAAAAATGAGATTAATAACATACATTAGTTGGAGGAAGGCTAAATAGAAAGCAACTAACTGCAAGATATCATGCTTAAAATAAAGTGTCAAATTTAAGGGCGGACCAGCAGAGCTGTAATGAATGTGAAGTCTTTCAAACAAAGAGCTAGCATCTAATTTCAGACAGTTAATAGTATACAATGTAATGGAGATATCAGGGGCTCAGGGTATTTACCAAGCCACATCAGTTCGAATGGTTATGCAGATCATTGAACCACCAAATTCAATCACCCACTCCTTTATGGGATTCAGATAAATTGGAATTCCAAGATCACCTTGGCACAATTTACTTGAAGAAGAAGATAACTGCACAGACTCGGCAGTTGAACAGCAACTACCATCATCTTCTCTCATAAAGCCTGATCCAAAGATCACCGTATCATTTTCAGCACCTGATTTCATAGGGATGAGTTCCAAAGGAATGAGTCTGGAATCTGAATTGTATAGAGCCCAGTTGTTAAGGATTCTCACTGGTATATCATCAGAAAACATGCCAAAGTCACTATCAAATATGTACTCATCCATTTCTTGACTGTATGATTTATAATAAACTGGCAGCGGATAGTCATTAGCAATTTCAGTTTCACTAATTTTGATGTAGACATTTTTCTGTGAGGTTCTGCATTTCGCTCTCTGCTTCATGATTTTCCAGTCTTCCTCTTCCTGCAACAGTCTTGCTAATTTCTCATCATCATCTTCACCTACCACATTACACTGATCATCCTTTATCTTCAGAGTTCCACTTGAAGGCATGGCTGAGAGCTTGTTGAATTCTACTCTAGACTTACTTTCATCTCTTAGTGCAACAAGAACTGGAAGTGTGGTCCATACCTCATCATTGCTGGCTGCTGTATTATCTAACCCAGCAAGTTGGTTGTATATGAACTCACCAATGGAGATCACAAAGTCCTTGCTCATTGTCCCCCCAGATTTTCTGTTTGAATTAATGGAACGGAGAACACTAGCAAGCAACTCTTCAAGGCCTAACTGAGGATTTCCACCAGCTGATTTAGTTAACTTCCTGTAAAGTTCAACGCAGACTCAAGCCTTCTCACTGAAGTGATCAAAATAAGATCTGTAACTGCTTGCTGGCTTCACACATTTGTAATCAGCTATTTCTGTTGAAATCCAAATTACAGCAGTGCCTTCATTGTAGCCAGAAATTGCCCACTCCTTAATCCCCCCAAATCCTAAACAGCGTATGCCCTTTTCTCTATCCTTTTCCAGATCATCATCCAAGGGCATCACAAGAGCTGTTATGAAAATACCATTAACTTCAGACATTTCAAAGGGTTGCAGATTACCATCTTTATCATGCAAGGTGAAGTCAATGATTTTTCTGGAAGGTCGACGGTCTTCAGATTCTGTTTTTGTCAATCTGACAGCGTCTATTTCTTCCCCTTCCACCCTAATTTCCTTTATTGGGATAACTGAATCTTTTTCAGATAAGTCCACTTCCTTCTCTTTGAAATTAGAGCAGGCAGTTGCCCTCTTTGGTCTCTTGCGCACAACAGGCTCATCAGTGGTGTCATTGCTCTCTATTTTAGCCTCATGTTCAGTCACTATTTTTCTATTCTCTGTGGAACCATCTTCCCCGTTCTGCATCTTTGCTTTCCGCTTCTTTGTTCCTGAAAACCAGAAGGGCAACAAACACGCTAAAATAACTGGATGCAAAGGTAGGGGTGATCTGAAGCACATGCATTCATTTAAACACAAAAAGGAGTTCCACAAACAGAATTGTACTTAATACTAAACTCAATTCTGGATCACACCAAAAGATGCAACATGCTGAATTCATTTGTTACATATAATCAAATCTAGGAATGACTGATTAATGAACATGAGTGCATATGCAGCCTATCCCAGATAATGAAAACTGCAGGTTTCAGGCAAGATGATTATAAGTGGGTTAAGCCCCAGGTAGTTTAACAAGGTAGTGTGCATATGTGTATGGGTGCGTGAAGTGGTTCTGTAAGGGGTTTCTGTACCCTTTTCTTTTCATCTTCTTACATTTAATATACGCAGCTCTCCTGCGTGTTCGAGAAAAAAAGGATAGATGATTATAAGTGGACGAAATTAGAAAAAACAGGAATTGAGACATTTTATATACTGTACCAGTTTGGTTGCAGATTGGTAAAACCCTAACTACACTTATACGACAAAAGTTGGACACAATAGTGTATGAATATGGGAAGAAATGGTTTAAATGTTTTTTCTTGTTTGCCATGTGTGGAACTGTAGTGTAGATACTGCACATTGAATGTTTACAAAGCTCAAGTTCTTCAGTTAGCCTTTTAACCATTCATATCAAGACCCTGTATGGGTGCAGTGAGCCAGTGACTAACTGTTTCTTTTGTGAATCATAACAGAAAATTTGCAACATAAGTAACTGATACAATAAGAATGGTGTAAGCTCAAATGGATACATGAGTGCCACAAGGTTGCTCATAGCATACTAGGATGTCCTGGCTCCTAGCATGATAGCATTTTCTGAAATAAGTATGGTTCTAAACTCCAAATGCAATCATTAAACAAGCTGGTACCCATGAGGTCTCATGAACACTATAATCCCACAGTGTATATAGTTAACAGGTAGATTTGATGCTTCATTCTTTTATTCTTTTAAAAAAAGATGATGCTTCAAAAGGTTCTCTTTGAGTAGTGTTTCACCTTTCTATTGCTCAGTCTATCCCCACCATATAGCACCAAAGGATATTTATGTTCTGGAGGTTTTTCTCGACTTCAAGCCAAAGGAATGATGGCTAAGATTAGATTACCAAAACAAAAGCAAAATATTACTGTGAATAAGTCCTAAATCACATTCCCTGTGTCACAAGGTCGCTGTGAAATGTGGTATGCCTATGCCGATGCGATTAAAACGTAATGCAAAGGAAATACCAAACTATGGCGGAGCGTGATGGAGTGAGGAGACGGCGTGAATGATAATGAGGGAAACAACGATGAGAAGGGAAGCGGCGGCAGCAGTGGAACGGACAGAGGAAGAAAAATTTAGGCACTAGCGATCAGATTGATGTGACAAAGTTTAGGACAATTTGTCTTAAGGCATATTGGGTTTTCCCCTTTCTTTACAGAAGAAACTAAATTTGATGTTTCCCTAATCCATACCAATACATCAGAGCCATCCTAGTATCATATAGTGTCACAGTACATGCATGGCAGAAACTGGAGAATTAAGGTATCACAGTACATGCTTGCAATATTTAATTCATCAATAAAAAATAATTTAATGATAAGGAAAAGTGTTAATATTATAGTTACAAGGTATTTGAAAACAAGACCTGTAGCTGTAGCAACAGCAGGATGTGGATGCTTGGCCATTACACCTCTGTAAAGTTTAGAATCAAGCAAATATGTCAAGTAACATTTCCAAAACAAATGTAAAAATCGAACATTATATTGCAAGCTAAGATAATTTTAGCAATTAATCAGGAAACCAGCATAATAGGAAACAGTAGCTTCATTAAAATCATGAGAATGTTACTTAGGTGAATATTTTGTTGTTTGAGAACCCCACTGGAACTACTACCCTGTGCAAACTAAAGCATATCAATGAAATATTTAAGACCAACAGAAAATGCATAGTACATGCAACAAACCATGTGCTCCATTTGGGCACATATGATGATTTAAAATCTGATGGCTCAAACTTCCTCATCTTTGACTATTAATATATGTGTTACTAGTTAGATTTGCTGTGAATATAATAGAATTGTCTAAAAGTGTCACATAGTCTTCAACACAGGAATACTCGTGCTCTCTGTGCTGTAATGAAATGTGAATCATTGGTAAGCACACATTTCAACTCAATCATGTTAGAATGTTCGAATAAGAAAGAGCAATATCACCAAATAACAACTAATTACACTGAAATGTGCACACATTCGTTCATTAGATATGGTACTATAAAAAGAGTAAATTTGAGGGTTAGTTCACAAGATACAGCAGGACCATAGATGACTAGATCAGAGAAACGCACTAAAGAACAATGAAGCGCAGCAACAGTCACGTCCTTGTTGCAAATTACACGTCCTGAGAGGTTCAATTGCCAAACCAAGTTCAATTAGCAACTGCACCAGAACAAAAGAAGCACGCAGAGGCAACCTCCACTGACTTCACGACATTTCATAACTACTAACAGCAATTCGGTGGCTACTTCATAATTTTTAACAAAATGAAGTAATTACAACTTCTTGAAGAGCACAAAGCTAACTGAAATGTGGCCATACTTGTTCGAGAAATGAGATACGCCAGCACAGAAAATGTAGAGACAGTGCTACAGCACGATCAGCAGAGTCCCCAGCGCAGGTCACCGTTCCATCGCCGAAATTCGCGACCCCTGCACAACAAAAACACCCAGATAGACCTTCAAGAGGGAGGTTAAGGAAAATATTTCGCACGAGATACTCAAATATGTATTGCCTAAAAGGAGCACAAACGAACAGGACTATCAAAACGAGAAGATGATGCAACCGTTAGACACAACCAAGGCAACCTACACACGCGGCTCCGCAGCAGCAGCAGCCAGCAGCGGAACGAAGCCCCAATTCCGTCCCGCTCACCCATCAAACGAAATCCCAGTATCCCACGAATTGAAAATGTGAAAAATCACACCGAGTCGGAAGGCATAACCACGCGGAGGGGAAAAGTAAAACCCCAATGGAGACCACAGACAAGAGCTCGGCTCGCTACGCAAACCGACAGAAGAACTGCTGGGCGCAGAAAAACGCAGCCCGGTGCCGGAAAATCCCCTCCCGGCGAGTGCGGAGACAATCCCCAGCACGATCAGCGAAACGGCGCACCCGCCGACACCACGAAGGAAAACCCGCACCCAAAACCCTCTCCAGAGCAGTACGGAAGACGAAGCGAGCGAGCGAGCGACGCCAACGTGCTCACCCAGAGAAGCGACGAGGAGCAGCTTCCCGGCAACGAGAGGACCAGCGCGCGTCGGAGGCGTAGTTCTGCGGGGGCGGCGGAGGCGAACGCAGCGTGGAGAGCCGAAGCGAGGGGAAGAGGAAAGGAGGGGAGGGGAGGGGAGGGGAGGGGGTAATAATGGAGTGTGAAGAGGAAGGAAGCGAGGCGACGCGGGCGGTTTGAGTTTTGAGCGGGGGTCGTGGTGGACCATTTTGGCGCCCGTGCGCGGGGGACCCCAATTTTTCGGCGCCGATTTCGCCATTTCGGGAAATCGGACTTTCTTTTTTTTTAAGACCATATCGGACTCTCTCTTTTAAATAACAGTCATGCCGATTAAAACGTTGGGATCGGTCACTATGTCTAAGATTTTATCTCAGTTCCGATTATTGGGAAGAGCATAGTGAAATGCATTTTATTTTAAGATTTTATCTCAGTTCCGAGAATAGAAAGATGACATCAGTTGACATATGATGTTGGCAAATGAGAAATACACCATCCTTTTTAAATTACCATATTCACTATTAATTTTTTTCTATAACATTTGACTATTCATCTTATCCAAAAATTTAGTCTAAATATACGAAACAATAAGTCATGCTTTGTCGGGGACAGTCCCAGGGGTCCCCTAACCATCGGGGTAATCACCCTCAAAAAACGTTAACCACAGGAGGCCGAATCACCAGCAGCCCGGAAGGGCCACCAAGGCGGCCCGTTACAGCTTATCACGGCCCAAAAACAGCCGTCCGAGCTCGCCTGTCGAGGGGACCCAAGTAGCGACCCCCGTCTCCGCCTCGCTCGAGGGACCGGGACCCCCCGGATCAGGCGCAACGCAAACTCCGCCTCGCTCGAGGGCCGCGCACCCCCTCAAGCAGGCGAGCAAACTCCGCCTCGCTCGAGGGCCGCGCACCCCCTCGAGCAGGCGAGCCAACTCCGCCTCGCTCGAGGCCACCCCTCTACTCAACGCGGCGCGCCCCGGCGCCCCGCCCGACAACGGCATTTAATGCCCGCCCCATCAGGCGGGCGCCGAAGTCAAAAGGCGATCTCTCCCCACGCCGCGCCGCTGACACCGTAGAGCTCGCTGTTCTACCTACTCTGGTCACTATGCGTCCTCACCGCCACTGTGCGGACGCATGCGGCGCTGCGCAAGGCCCTGTGCAGACTTGCAGGCGTCATTCCGCACCACTATTCCACCCGCTCCCGTCCTTTCCCCCCCCCCCCGGTGCAGCCCTCGAATGGGCGTGAAGAACCCTCGAACGAATATATGAGCAGCGACCGAGCACGGACTCCAGTCAGGCACAGCCCGGTGATGACGAACGCCGGGTCAAATCCACCAACTCTCGGCCATTCCCCGGTAAACCGGGCACGCCGCGCACTGTGGTCAACATCAACCGCCATGCCGACCCCTGTGTCGCCAACTCTCGTCCTTCCCCACCTGCCACACCCTCGAATCAACCAGCGGCGGGCGGCTGGGCGCGGATTACGGCGGCGCCACCCCTCGAAACCACTCCAGGACAAGCACAGGGACGACCATGACACCCGCAGAAGCCGGAGCTCGCCATAAATCCCCTGCCGGGGTCAAGGACGACCGCACGCCTGGCGCCATGCTCTCCAGTGCGCGCCCTTGTAGCACACACTGTACTTGTACTTGTAAGCCCCTCCCCCCTCTCTCCTTGGCCTATAAAAGGAGGAAGGGAGCGAGAGAGAAGGAGACAGACGGACAGACGGAAGAATGCACACACGATCACCGCCTCACACGATATTGGCACCCGCCTCAATCACTTTCACACTCATTTTCAGGGACTTGGAGACTCCTTCTCCTCTCCCACCCCGCTTGTAGCCCCCCACTGCAAGCATTCCGGTGCAAGATAGTACAGCGCCACGAGCGCACTCTGCTGGACGTACGACCTCACGGTCGGAACCAGGATAAACCCTTTGTCTCACCGTGCTAGCGATTGCATCAACCGTCAGGGGATGAGACACAGCGCATTCTGTGTGGCGCTGAGGATTGGCCGCCCAATCTCAGCACCGACAGTGGCGCGCCAGGTAGGGGGCTGCGCTGTGATCAACCCACTTCACCCGATCAGTTCCCTTGACGGCAAGCCACGCCAAGGCCATGTCGCCACGATCCGCCACGGGGTCCCCTGGCCCGCTTCCGCGCGGATACCGGATCATGTTTGGGAGCCTGGAGTTCGAAGCGACCGGTGAGGGCCTCCTCATGCGGCTCGCCTCCAGGACGCCCGACATGATGGCCATTACCCCGGCGCCGCCAACGCCGTCCCAGCTCAGGAGACATGATGACCATTACTTGCAAGATAGTACAGCGCCACGAGCGCACTCTGCTGGACGTACGACCTCACGGTCGGAACCAGGATAAACCCTTGTCTCATCGTGCTAGCTCTTGCATCAACCGTCAGGGGACGGGACACAACGCATTCTGTGTGGCGCTGAAGATTGGCCGCCCAATCTCAGCACCGACATGCTTAAAATATCTTTAGTCACAAACAAAATAAATGATACTTGTATAATTTTTAAATAAGATAGATAGTCAAACTTTGTGAGAAAAAAGTCAACAATGAGCAAATAGTAATTTGAAACGAAGGTAGGAATACTAGTATTATAAGAAATATACTAGTATGTTATTTGTGGCCACGTGCTATGGGCGTGATTGGTAGGCGGGACGAGGCCGTCCAACTCCCCACACGGTATTGTTCCGTGCACTTTCAGCTTGATTGGTTCCCCTCTCCGTATGTTTTTCCTGTATCCTCCGTTCACTTGAGCCCCTCCATCCTGATTCCTCTCGTATGCAAAGTTTGAGCTGCGCTCGTGAGCCGGGATGGCTTGGTGCACCCACGATGAAGGGTCCATGTGTCAGTCACCTAGACTTTCAGTCCTCGCATGCATCCAAACAGCAGCTCATCTCATACCAGACCAACAGCAAAAACAACCAAACACGACTGCCTGTATGAACCTATCATGTATACTTTACGCCTGTACTGTCCGACCATTCTAGTCCGAGACGCGCACCACAACCGATCACACCCTATGTAACTCAATCACCGGGTGTCATTTAGACACAACATCAACGGTGTAAAACTAATCTTTTCCACGCGACATGATTGCATATTGTAGTAATTAGAATTTTAAAAAATAGATAATCACCCTTGGCTATAAGAAATTGTGTTCCAAATGAAACATCTCACACGTCAAAAGCGCCGTGCGGGCCAGCCGGCCATGAGTCAGAACTCGAGTCTTACTTCCTCCGTTTCAAATTATATATCATTTTGATATTTTAATGATATTTTAAGGTCCATAATTTTACTATAAATCTAGACATAGCCTACATCTAAATACATATCAAAATCTATAAATCTAAAAAAGCTTACTCACCTGTTGATAGCCACCACGCTATGAGCACGTTCGGAAAAAAAAACCATCCTAACATGTAGCTTCTCATATTTAAAATAATTTATTTCTATAGGTATTATTGGTACAAGTTTCGTAGGTTAGCTTAACTAAAAGTGCTTATATCTCTTGATTGTTTTTTAGAAACACCAAACAGCCGACCATATCAAGGGCCCTTCGGTAGAGCTCCAAAAATAGCTCTAAACAGCTCTTGGAGCTGTTTTTTGAGCCGCACTAAATGACCATGACGATGAATCACTCCTGGAGGGTTGGTTACGAGAGGTGAAGCTGTTTTGCACGTGGCATAAGTGAAGCTGATGGAGCTGAAAAAAAAATCAGTTCCTCCACCTTCACGTGGAGCTCTACCAAAGGGCCCAAATATGCCCTGATTCAATACACAATGTGTTCACGTCAGACCACATCCTTATTCAGTGAGAAATTCGAGTTCTATTAGGTAACCGAACAATACACAAGTATTGCTATACATCAACATTCACTCACGTAGAGGACAAGTGGTCAACTATGAGCTAAATGGCGAGTGGCGACAGGCCCCTCGCAGCGCAAGCGCAGTCAACGAATCTTAACATCTTATACAATTATAGTCACACAGTCGAGGTATACACTTCGTCAGTGAAAAAAGAAAAGGTAAACTAGTAGATAGGACGTAGGACAATGCCTTAAACCAGAGGATAAAATAAGCCCAACGCGGCTTCTAAGTTGTAACACTAACATCTATATACATGTTTAAGATGCCCAGATCAATCAAGGGCTCCTATGAATGAAACGACAGTTGCTTCTAAGCACTCGATTAGCTCTGGTTATTCTCAGTTTCAGGTACGGGCGACCCTGACCTTCCATAGAATACCTTCGCAATGAATCCAGCAGCAGGTGTGCCCACTGATGATCGTACTCGGCCCTTTTGTCCTTTGTCGAGCCAGCAATCTGCTAGATCGTGCAGTGTCATTCCTGAGCTCACTGGCTTGCCACCGCACAGTATATCCACCTGCAAGAATAGATCCCTCTGTTGGCCCCAGATGAATGTGGAACAAAATGCTAACTGTCACACGTGCCCACAACTATATAATAAACCAACGCCAACAGTAACTATGTTTGTCAAAGCATGCTCTAATGCATTCAGTTGTGCAAAGTTTGGGGATATTGCACTTACGAAAGCTAAATACCGCTCACAGCTTTGCTATCTTGTTATCAGTTGGGTAGTAATCAGAGGTTTTTGCCGTATGAATAGAAGACAGTTGGATGGACACATCTTTTATTGAGAAAAACATGGCACCGGCAGCCCTGGGCAACATTAATTTTTTACCTTTATTAGGCTTTTGTAGTTGTTTCGCATTGCAACAGAATGACAATAAACTCACCAAACTTAAACCAGCGTCAAGGAAGCAATATTTTTGAAATAAGATAGGTTGAGTTTTTCCAGGATCATTCAGACATCATCATGAAATATAAATTAATATGCATTGCTGTTTTAAGAAAAAAAATGGATCTAACTAGGCGTAACTAATTGCATTAATTATCACTAGGAGAGGTAAAGACAAACCTCAGCTTCACTTGAAAGATTAAGTTTCTGCACGAGGTACTTCTGTATGAAGGAAGCAGGCAAATCTACATCCCTAGGACAGAGTAATAGT
Source organism: Echinochloa phyllopogon (assembly GCA_033239725.1). Classification (NCBI taxonomy): domain Eukaryota; kingdom Viridiplantae; phylum Streptophyta; class Magnoliopsida; order Poales; family Poaceae; genus Echinochloa; species Echinochloa phyllopogon. The sequence continues at coordinate 3,156,618 of BTCW01000018.1, forward strand.
AACATCTCGAGTTAGTGCAGAAAGGCATATAGTAGTGTTTTGGGCAATAAAGCACTAGGGGAAAACTCACTTGATCCTCAAAAATTTTGATGGTACCTGCGGCAGAGGAGGCTGACCTTTCCTGAAATGATTGTAAGCCCAACAGCATGATTTCTGACATTCCTTTTAAAAAGCGATAAATGAAACTTCTTAAGACCAAGTCTAGTTTCTTACTGGTCAAAAGCAGCAACAAGGTAGAACCATAATGCTCGCAACTTCCTCTTCTTGTTAGGCAGCTTTGGCTTGATCTTTTTCTGTTTTCCCTTTAGAATCAACAGTTTCTTGCTTCCAGTTCTCTTCTCCAGTTTTCCACGTCTCGTAATCTGTTTCTTAGTCTTTGCTTGACTGGTAGAAGTTCCATCAACTGGGTCATCGGATTTATTTTCAGTTGTCTTTACATCTTCAGATTTAGATCTAAGAGACCTTTTATTTTTTGGAGCTTTAAATTGCGGACCTAAAGGTCTCCACCCCCCAACTTTCTTTGTGATATTACTGCCCCGCATTTTTGGGTGCTGCATAAATGGCATAAGGAGCAGTAAATAAGAATTAATCACAAAAATATTATGAAATTAAGTCGAATTGATAACACAAGACAGCACACATATTTTTCTTAGGGCACGTACAACGGGCGTCTCCAGCCGTCGCCATGCAGTGTTTTTTTGCGAAAAGCCCCCTGTGACCGGAGAGCCGTCGTCTCGTTCGTCGACGGCACGGGCGCGTGCTCCAACGCGAGTCGCCGACTCCCGACGCGCGTTGTACCAGCTGATGCAGCTCGTCGACGGCAGCACGGATCCAGTGCGCGGGGGCCGCACGCGCGCGTGGGGATTTCGCGGCAACGCAGCGCGCGAGCAGAGGAGTTTAGGCAGCACGACAGCAGTGTCGGAGTGCCGCCGCAGCTTCCCCCTCTCCCGCCGTCGTCGCCGCCGCAGTTGCACATCCCGCTGGCGGCCGCCTCACACGCGCCTCCCGCCGCGAGCCTCCGCTCCTGCGTATCCCGCCGGCGCCCCTGCTCCTCCCGGCGTCGCTGCTCCCGTCTCCGCCTGCCGAAGTTGCGCCTCCCGCCGGCGGCCCAAGAGCGGAGCAACGCCGAAGCAGCACCGCCGCGGCGACAGCGTTGTAGAGGTGCCACCGTAGTCATGGTGGTTCAGCTGGAGCTTTGCTGCTAAAATCTCGTCGCCAGGGAGCTCGGCTGCAGCAATGGAGGGCGGGGTGGGTAGAGAAGAGGATGGAGGAGCTGTGGGCAGCGTCGATTTGGAAATGGTGGTGCACAGACGGCGGATTTTGACCGGCGGCTCTCAGCCATGCGAGACGGAGAGCGGAGCTAGCAAGGAAGAGCTGCTTGTGCTTGGATTGGAGCTCCAGGGGGGTGGACGGTGTTGTGCCTTCGCGGAGCAGTAGCAGAGGGTCGTGGAGTGGAGATAAGGACGAGTGAAAGCCTGCATGGTCTGCAACTCTGCATGTGTCCTCACCTGCACGGTTTGCATGTGGCCTGGGCGGTATGGCCGGTGTCAGTGTGAGGAACAGAGCTCGGTATGGGCAGGGTCACTAAAATGGCTACAAAGATCAATTGTGCAATAGATCATCATGAATTTGTATGTTAAATGATGAATTAATTACCATACAGACAGCCAAACAGACAGTTTATTGTACAAGCTGTCTGTTCAGCTGTCTTTTTATATCAAAAAGACAGCAGCTGTCTCCACCGTTGTACTTGCCCTTAATACAGAAACTAGAGGAGGTTAAGACATGGACAAGACTTCTCTATACCAAACAGTGCAGTCGCATACAATGCGTGATCGCATTCAAGTTCCATGCAACCTCATCACATATAACAAGATACATGGGAAATCATCAATGTTTGAGATAAATAAAAGAATGAACATGTGCCTTCCTTAAAGTTCCAAGGCATAACACATATGGCTTTGTTTGGGAAACGGAGTGTTGAAGAGTATTGAGGGGGATTGGGGAAGATTTTGACTTGTAGGGGAAATTGCTCCACTCCAAACCCCTCCAATCCACTTCAATCCTCTATTTCCCAAACAAGGCCTACAGGAACTCTTAGGCTCACCAAGATCGGTTCAAAACGTTGGATCAATTGATATGTATTAGCCTATTATAGTCACATGCTACTCCATGTATGCACAAACAAAACAACGGAAAAAATAGGAGAAGAGTGAGTTATGTGGCAAACTACAAATACACATATCGGCGCACTAGCGGCTTTTTCAACTGTGGGATTTAGAAAAATAAAACCATCACAATTTCTTGGTACAATGATTAAGGATATCCAATAAAAGAAAAGCTACATACCAAAGAGAGGTTGAGCGAGCATGAAGCTTTTGTTCTCCTTTTTGTCAAACATTTTTGCATAGACACTTGAGGAGCATGAGTTGTCAACGAAGATAATGATCGTTCTTTCCTCTTGATAGGTGATGTGATTTCTGCGGCCTCAACCTTTTGCTTTTTAGGAAATACCTTTGACCTTACATATTGTAGGCTATGATCAATTCTGTACAGAAAATTAGTTAACATGAGCAATAAGCTATAAAACCAATCAAGTACCCTTCAAGAAAAAATATCATAAGAAAAGTAAAACTAGCTTTTAAACTAAAAAGGGGATGATTTTTGGAGTTCAAATTAATTGGCCAACTAGCCACTCCAGATATTATAATAAAAAAGCATATCCACAACATTGTGGTCAGAGGAACTACAAAACTAAGATAATCAAGTAAGACACAAAACATACATATAGCATGTTATGGCTATCCAGTAGCCAAGGTTGTAAAACTACAAAAGGAGGCCACAAGGAATTGTAGCAATTTAAATAATGAAATCATGCAAAAAATTACAGCCAAATGCTGACCCAACATCGCATGGTGTTGCATGCAAGAAAATGTCAAAAGCCAGGGTGGCACATGCCACGGTAGATCGCTAAGGTCTACCTCACTTCTGAATAGCAAACATGGGATGTGTTGGAAAAGATATTCTCCCATATCTGGTGCATATGTGTTCCCAATGTTGCACGTTCGCACTAGCTTACATGCATCAACACTGATGCCATAACTCAAAAGAGTAAATTTGCAGTGTTAGAAAATGAATAATGTCTTAAGTTTATTGAAAAGCTCAAGAAAATGCAATAATATAGATTATAGAATGAAATTGTCGGGGACAAACCCCGGGGGTCCCCTAATCATTGGGGCAAATCACCCTAAAAAAACGATATGCCACGAAAGGCCAAATCACCGACAGCCAAGAGGGGCCGCCAAGGCAGCTCGGCCCGTCACGGCCTATCGCGGCCCAAGAACGAACGTCTGAGCTCATCTATCGAGGGGACCCGAGTCGCTACCCCCGTCTCCGCCTCGCTCGAGGGCCGCGCACCCTCGAGCAGGCGCGACGCAAAACCCGCCTCGCTCGAGGGCCGCGCACCCCCTCGAGCGGGCGGGCCGTCTCCGCCTCGCTCGAGGCTACCCCTCTACATAACGCGGCACACTATGGCGCCCCGCCCGACAACGGCATTTAATGCCCGCCCCATCAGGCGGGCGCCGAAGTCAAAAAGGCAATCTCTCCCCACGCCGCGCCGCTGACACCGCAGAGCTCGCTGTTTCAACTGCTCCGGTCACTATGCGTCCTCACCACCACTGTGAAGACGCATGCGGCGCTGCGCGAGGCCCTGTGCGGACTTGCAGGCGTCAATCCGCACCACTATTCCACCCGCTCCCGTCCTTTCCCCCCCCGGGCGTGAAGGACCCTCGAACGAATATACGAGCAGCAACCGAGTACGGACTCCGGTCAGGCGCGGTCCGGTGATGACGAACGCCGGGTCAAATCCACCAACTCTCGGCCATTCCCCGGCAAACCGGGCACGCCGCGCACTGTGGTCGACAGCAGGCGCCATGCCGGCCCCTGTGCCGCCAACTCTCGTCCTTCGTCACCTGCCCCGCCCTCGAAGTCAACCAGCGGCGGGCAGTTGGGTGCGGACTACGGCAGCACCACCCCTCGAAATCACTCTAGGACAAGCACAGGGATGGCCATGACGCCCGCGGAAGCCGGAGCTCGCCATAAATCCCCCGCCTAAGTCAAGGACGGCCGCACGCCCAGCGCCATGCTCTCCAGTACACATCTCTGTAGCACACACTGTATCTGTACTTGTAAGCCCCTCCCCCCTTCTCTCCTTAGCCTATAAAAGGAGGGAGGGGGCGAGAGAGGAAAGGGGGAGGAAAAACAATCACACACACCGTCACGCACGATATTGGCACTCGCCTCAATCACACTCGCTTTCAGGGACTTAGAGACTCCTCCTCCTCTCCCGCCTTGCTTGTAGCCCCCCTCTGCAAGCACTCCGGTGCAAGATAGTACAGCGCCCCGAGCGCACCCTGCTGGATGTACGACCTCACGGTCGGAACCAGGATAAACGCTTGTCTCATCGTGCTAGCTCTTGCATCAACCGTCAAGGGACGGGACACAGCGCATTCTGTTTGGCGATGGGGATTGGCCGACCGATCCCAGCACCGACAGTGGCGAGCCAGGTAGGGGGCTGCGCTGTGGTCAATCACACCCGATCAGTTCCCTTGACGGCAGGCCGCGCCAAGACCATGCCACCACGATCCGCCACGGGGTCCCCCGGCCCGCTCCCGCGCGGGTACCGGATCACGTTTGGGAGCCTGGAGTTCGAAGCGACCGGTGAGGGCCTCCTCATGCGGCTCGCCTCCAGGCCGCCCAACATGATGCCTGTTACCCCGACACCGCCGACGCCGGCCCAGCTGAGGCGACGACGAAGACTGCGCGAGCTGCAGATTCGCGCGGAGCGGCGCGTTGCTCCGCGCATCGTCCTCCCTGACTGGGACGCACACCTGCTGCTCCAGCCCGCTGCCACACTGCAGGGGGGCGGACCCCCGCCGGCGGCTCCCGCGGAGGGAGCGCGCTGGGAAAATGTGGCCGGGCCGGCGCAGCTCCCCCACGGGATGAACAACGCGGCCGCAAGCTACTCCGCGGCAATCAGCGCCAACCCGAACGCGCACGAGGGTTCGCCGGGTCGCCAGCTGGGTTCGATCCGCGGCCTCAGCATTTCCTCGCCCGGCGGGCCCACGTCCGAGTCGGATGACGAAGAGAGTGTGCGCGGGCAGGAGCACCCGAACTTGGACTACTCCGGGTTGCGCGACCGCGAAGGCCTTACGTCCTTCGAGGCCGTCGCGAACTTCTGCCTCACCTGCTCCGACGATTCCAGCGAGGGGGAATACGACCCCACGCGGGAATGCTTCATCCTCGACGGCGAAGTAGAGTCCGTGGGAGAGGATGAAGAAACGCGCGACGGGGCCGGACACGACGAACCGCCACAGGCGCCCGCCGAGCCAACGAGCGAAGCCGCACTCACGCAGGCACAGCTTGCGCAGGTACAAGAGCTGGAAGCCAAGCTCCAACAGGAGCGCCAGCAGGTACAGGAGCTGCGTGCAGCCCTGGAAGCCCGGCAGCCCAAACGCGGCGAACGTGCACGAGCTGCCGGGCGTATTGCTCAAGCGCGCATCATGGGTGACGGCGACGACGCCGGCCCTGCCATGCCGCCACGAGCAAGCCAGAAGCTCGTCGCCGCAGCAACCCTGATTTGGGCCATGCCCGAACCATCAACACCAGAAGCGCGCAGCATGCGGCGCCAAGTGCAGGCCCTTGTCGAAGGAGCGGCCGTTCAACAAGCGGAAAGTTCCGCCTCCCGCATGCGCCACCAGGCCAGTTCGAGAGCCGGAGGAAGCAAGTGGGACAAGGAACAATCCATCCATACCCTACCCAGGGGCGCGTGGACGCCTCACCGTCCAACGAACGACGGAAGGGCGCTCGTGACCGGCGACCGCGAAACGAGGAGGTCCGCGAAGGACCGACTCGTGGACACGCGGGGCGCCGTCGACGATGGCGATGCGCGCAACGTCCTGAACAAGAAGAGGCAGGACGCGGCGCCTCCTCGCAGCAGGCACCCCCGACGGGGAGGTCGCTATGACAGCGAGGAGGACAGAAGCCCGACGCCGGAACCCCCGGGAACCCCGGTGTTCAGCCGGAAGATCCGTTCGGCCGCCATCCCGCCGCGCTTTCGCCAGCCGACCACCATCACCAAGTATTCGGGTGAGACGAAACCCGAGACGTGGCTCGACGACTATCGCCTGGCTTGCCAGTTGGGCGGGGCCACCGACAATGCCATGATCATCCACAACCTCCCGCTTCATCTCGCGGACTCGGCGCGGACATGGCTCGAACACCTACCCGCGAACCAAATCCATGACTGGGACGACCTGGTCAAGATGTTCGTGGGTAACTTCCAGGGCACATACGTGCGCCCCGGAAACTCCTGGGACCTACGCGGGTGCCGACAGGCGGCCGACGAGCCGCTGAGGGACTTCATCCGCCGCTTCTCCAAGCGCTGCACCGAGCTCCCGAGCGTGGGTGACTCCGAAATCATCCACGCCTTCCTCGAAGGCACGACCTGTCGGGAGCTGGTGCGCGAGCTGGGGCGAAACCATCCCACCAGCGTCAACGCTCTGTTCGACATCGCCACCAACTTCGCCTCTGGAGAGGAGGCTGTCGGGGCGATCTTCGACAGCAAGACCAAGGGGAAACGCGCGGAGGAGCTGCCCGCGGAGGGCAGCAAACCCAAGGCAAAGGCAAAAAAGCGGAAACGAGGCGGTAAAGGCAAGAAGCCTCGGCAAGCCGCGCAGCAGCAACAGCAGCAGGGCGAGGACTCTGACGACGCCCTCGTGGTCGAGCGAGGCCGCAAAGGCCCTCGAGGCCCCCCTCGGGGGGGAGGCCTGTTCGACGAGATGCTGAAGAAGCCATGCCCGTACCATAAGGGCCCTGTCACCCACACCCTCGAACAGTGTGGGATGATCAAGGGTTACTTCAGGCGCACCTCCGCGAAGGAGGATGGCCCGAAGAAGGATACGGGCGATGGCGGCAACGACGAGTTCCCCCATGTAGAGAATGTATTCTTCATCGTAGGAGGGCCCACAGTGAACGCGACGTCCCGGGAACAAAGACGTGAACGCCGAGAGGTCTTCTCCGTTCACCCCGCGACGCCAACTTACCTCGCCTGGTCGGACGAGACCATCTCCTTCGGCCGCGTGGACCATCCGGACTATGTCCCGAATCCGGGGCGCTATCCGCTTGTCGTCGACCCCGTCATCGGCAACACGCGATTCTCCAAGGTGCTGATGGACGGGGGCAGCAGCCTCAACATCCTCTACGTCCACACCTTAGAGCTCATGGGCATCGGCACAAACCAGCTGAGGCCAAGCAAGGCGCCGTTCCACGGCATCGCGCCGGGAAAACGGGTCCAACCCCTCGGGCAGATCGACCTGCCCGTTTGCTTCGGTACTCCCGATAACTTTCGGAGGGAGACCCTCACCTTCGAGGTGGTGGGATTCCCAGGAGCGTACCACGCTATTTTCGGGCGACCGTGTTATGCCAAGTTCATGGCGGTCCCCAACTACACCTACCTCAAGATGAAGATGCCAGGGCCAAAGGGCGTCATCACCGTGGGATCGTCGTACGAGCACGCTTACGCGTGCGACGTCGAGTGCGTCGAGGGCGCGGAAGCACTCGCCTACAGCGAGACCCTGGTGGCGGACTTGGAGAAGATGGCGAACGAGGCCGTCGACTCCACCAAAAGGCACGCGGGCACCTTCGAGGCTGCCGAGCACTCCAAGGCGGTGCCCCTCGACCCCAATGCCCTCGAAGGCAAGGCGTTGAGGGTCAGCACCACCCTCGACCCCAAATAGGAAGCTGTGCTCGTCGACTTCCTCCGCGCCAACGCCGACATCTTCGCCTGGAAGCCCTCGGACATGCCGGGGATCCCGAGGGAGGTCGCCGAGCACAGCCTCGACATCAATCCTCACTCCAAGCCGGTGGTACAGCGACTGCGGCGGTTCGACGAGGAAAAGCGCCGCGCCATCGGGGAGGAGGTGCGCAAGCTCCTGCAAGCCGGATTCATCAAAGAGGTATTTCACCCGACCTGGCTTGCCAATCCTGTTCTAGTTAAGAAGAAAAATGGAAAATGGCGCATGTGCGTAGATTATACCGGTTTGAACAAAGCATGCCCTAAGGTTCCATTTCCTCTGCCTAGAATAGATCAGATAGTAGACTCCACCGCTGGGTGTGAATTGCTATGCTTTCTTGATGCTTATTCCGGTTATCATCAAATCAAGATGAAAGAGTCCGACCAGCTCGCGACTTCTTTCATCACCCCGTTTGGCATGTTTTGCTACGTCACTATGCCGTTCGGCCTCCGAAACGCTGGAGCTACATACCAGCGATGTATGCAACACGTTTTCGGAAGCCACATCGGGCGGACCGTTGAGGCATATGTTGACGATATCGTTGTAAAAACCAGAAAGGCGAACGATCTGGTCAACGATTTGCAAATCACATTCGGTTGCCTCCGGGCGAACGGGGTAAAGTTGAATCCGGAAAAGTGCGTATTCGGGGTGCCGCGAGGCATGCTATTGGGTTTCATCGTCTCCCAACGAGGCATCGAACCCAACCCCGAAAAAGTCTCGGCCCTGGAACGAATGGGGCCAATTCGGGACCTCAAGGGGGTGCAAAGGGTACTGGGCTGCCTTGCAGCTCTCAGCCGCTTCATCTCTCGGCTTGGTGAAAAGGGCTTACCCTTGTACCGGCTCCTAAAAAAGCACGAACGCTTTTCGTGGACCCCCGAAGCCCAAAAAGCCCTCGACGGGCTAAAAGCGTCGCTCACGCGCGCACCCATCCTCACGCCGCCACAGAACAGCGAGCCCCTCTACCTATATGTGGCTGCGACAACGCAAGTTGTCAGCGCCGTCATCATTGTGGAAAGGATAGAGGAGGGCCACGCTTTGCCGGTCCAGAGGCCGGTGTACTATGTCAGCGAGGTGCTGACCGAAACCAAGATGCGGTATCCACAGATCCAGAAGCTAATCTACGCTGTAGTGCTCGCGCGTCGAAAGCTGCGACACTACTTCGAGGCCCACCCGGTCACCGTGGTCTCATCCTTCCCTTTGGGGGAGATAGTCCGCAACCCGGACGTCTCGGGTAGAATAGCGAAGTGGTCTATGGAGCTCGTAGGGGAAACTCTCTCCTACGCACCGCGAAAGGCGATAAAATCACAAACCTTAGCGGATTTCGTCGCTGAGTGGACCGACGTCCAACTTCCGCCACCACAGATCCAAGACGAATGCTGGACCATGTACTTCGACGGGTCGGTGATGAAAACCGGGGCAGGCGCGGGCCTCCTCTTCGTCTCACCCCTCGGAGAACATATCCGGTATGTGGTTCGCTTGCACTTCCCAGCGTCGAACAACATGGCGGAGTACGAAGCCCTCCTCGCTGGGCTCCGCATCGCCATCGACCTCGGCGTCAATCGCCTCAATGTCCGGGGGGATTCTCAGTTGGTCATCGACCAAGTGATGAAGAACGCAAGCTGCCGCGACGAAAAGATGGAGGCGTATTGCAACGAGGTTCGTCGTCTCGAGGACAAATTCTATGGCCTCGAGCTGAACCACATCGTACGCAAATACAACGAGGAAGCGGATCAGCTGGCCAAGATCGCGTCAGAGCGAATCACCGTTCCTCCGAACGTCTTCGCCCGCGACCTCGATCAACCCTCCGTCAGCTTCGAGCGAAGGGCCGGAACCCTCAAGACACCCTCGGGGGCTGCGAGGGTCGAGCCCATGGAAGAGGACCCCTCGAAAGAGGGGCTCGAAGCCCTCGACGTTGAAATTTCTTCGGCCGAGGCCATGGAAATCGACGAAGACACGCGACCACAAGACTGGCGTGATCCGTACCTCGCGTGGATCGACCGCGGGGAGCTGCCCTCGGACCGAACCGAGGGGCGCCGCATCGCCAGAAGGGCCAAGACCTTTGTCTCGGTCGGCGGTGAGCTGTACAAGCGCAGCGCCTCGGGGATCTTACAGCGATGCATCCCAATCCCCGAGGGAAGGCAATTGATCCGCGACATCCACGCCGGGGCGTGCGGACACCACGCAGCGCCGTGTACCCTCGTGGGTAACGCATTCCGGCAAGGCTTTTACTGGCCCACCGCCGTATCCGACGCGAACGAGGTCGTGCGCACCTGCGAAGGGTGCCAATTCTACGCACGAAAAATGCATCTCCCGGCGCACGCCCTGCAGACCATCCCTGTAACATGGCCTTTCGCGGTCTGGGGGTTGGATGTCGTGGGGCCCTTCCGCCCAGCGCCCGGGGGATTCACCCACTTGTTGGTAGCCATCGACAAGTTCTCAAAGTGGATCGAGGTCCGGGCCATCACCAGCATCAGATCTGAGCAGGCCGTGTTGTTCTTCACCGACATCATCCACCGATTCGGGGTACTCAACTCGATCATCACTGACAACGGCACCCAATTCACCGGCAAGAAGTTCTTGGAGTTCTGCGATGACCATCACATTCGCGTTGATTGGTCGGCCGTGGCACATCCACAAACGAACGGCCAAGTAGAACGTGCCAACGACATGATACTACAAGGCCTGAGGCCAAGAATCTTTAACAAGCTGAACAAGTTTGGCCGGAAGTGGGTTGCTGAGCTGCCATCGGTGATCTGGAGTCTCAGGACAACCCCAAGCAGGGCCACAGGCTTCAGCCCGTTCTTCCTCGTCTATGGCGCCGAAGCCGTCCTCCCAACAGACTTGGAGTACGGGTCTCCGAGGCTCAAGGCCTACCAAGAAGACCAAAACCAGCGGGACCGCGAGAATTCGCTGGACCAGGTGGACGAGGCTCGCGACGTAGCGTTGCTTCACTCAGCACGCTACCAACAATCGCTCCGGCGATACCAAGCTCAGAAGGTGCGGCGTCGAGACCTCCACGAAGGGGACCTGGTGCTAAGGCTGCGCCAGGACAATCGAGAGCGCCACAAGCTCACTCCGCCATGGGAAGGACCATTCATCATCGCCAAGGTCCTCAAACCTGGCACTTACAAGCTGGCGAACGAGAAGGGCGAGGTCTTCACCAACGCCTGGAACATCCAACAGCTACGTCGCTTCTATCCTTAAAACTCTTAGTATTTCTTGTAAATACTTCATGTTCTTAGTTAACAATAATTAAAAGTTTGCGAAAAACATGAAAACATTGTTACTAACAGCATGAACAAGGGGGACTTGGTCCTATTCTCAATAGAGCCAAGCCCCCCTCGGGGGCTGCAGGGGGGTTTACCCCCCTAATCGTCCCAATTTTCAAAAATTGTGCTGAAACTCGAGGCGCTTAGAGAGATGCGGGGCGCGAGCTAACTAAAGCTGGAGTCGGTTGAGCCGTGAGACCGCCTATGCCCGCGAAGGGATACGGAAACTCCCTCTCCACTCCACGCCTTAATTACTCGCGGAGTCGAAATACCCGGCCGAAATCTTTCCAAGCCAAGAGTAGCACAATAGAACAATCGAACAAGTTTGAAATGCACAACCGACTTTCAATCTTAGTTTATGTACAGAGCTAGTCTCCTAAAAACTAAGATACATCTAGATACTAAGCCTGAACCCTTCAGGCTCCACCTTCCTGCGAGGGCGCGGTGGCTTCGGCGGCAACGGTCGAGGGAACCGATGCAAGCGCCCCAGTACCATCGTCGTCGCGGCACACCGAGGCGATGTCCTCCTCAAGGGACGCCACGGCGTCGGCCTCGGGATCAACCTCGGCTTCGATGGCGGTCGCAGCCTCAGGCCCTACGTCGGCGCGCGCATCTTCATCCTCGGGGAAAAGATCGCGCCCGAACTTGGCGGCAAGTGCCGTGGCGGCAACCTCGGCGCCGTCATCGGCCTCGTCGAGGGCAGCAAGGGCGGCGTCGTCGTCCAGGTCTGCGTCGATGAAGTAGCCGCGCGCCACCGCCGCGAGATCGATGTCGTAATGCGTCGACACCACGCCGAGTGCCTTCTTCACTCCAAGGTGAAGCGCGCTCTCGAGGCGCTCCGCCACGCAGCTCTTCAGAGACCTCAGGCGGCTGGGCAACGACGACCCCGACTGCACGTCGACTCACTGGACGTCCCGGCACGCCACATCGGCGGCGACCTTCAGCTCCTCGAGCTCCCCCTGGGCCTCGGAGTAGGCGGCCTGAACAGCCATCACTTCATCCGCCTTCTCCGCCTCGGCCCTCCGCAGCCCTGACAAAGCTCAAGCACGTCAAGACGAACTCCAACACAGAAAGCCAGGAAAGCGTAAGGCCATACCGTCCACCAGGGCCCTGGCCTCGGTAAGCGCTGTGCGTTCTTGCTGGAGCAGGCCCTCCGCGGTCGCCAGCGCAGCCTCCTTCTCTCGAAGTGTGCGGCCCAGCTGTTCGGCCTCCTGGGCCTTTTGCCCTGCCCGGGCCGCCGCCTCCGCGAGCTGGGACTGCGCGGCCTCGCGCGCCTTGCGCTCGAGCTCGAGCCGCTCCAACGCCGCGGCCGAGGCTCGGGCCTCCCGCTCCGCCGTGCCTCTCTCAGCGTCGCGCTCCCGCTCCGCGCGTGCCTTGGCTTCTTCGTGTGCGCGGGCGGCCGTCTCTGCCTCCCTCACCCGGACGGTGAGCTGGGTCACTTCCGTGCCCAGGTCCGCGTTCGCCTGGCGGAACCGGCGAAGATCGGCGTACAAGCCCGTGATGCACGCGGTCTTGTCTACCGCCTCTTGCCGCAGAAGCTGCACGAAGAGCCATCAAGAATAAGACACAGACTAAAAACAATCTCGAAGTGCTGGGATGAGCGCGGGGATACCTCGAAGAGCTCCAGCGCCTGCCTGGAATGGAGATCGGCGGCGGCTGAGATGGCCCGCTCCAAGTCCGTCCCGACCCGTTCGGCCTGAGCCCACAGCTCGTTCTCCTCCGCCATGCTCTGCCAGACCCGGGCGGAGACGCCAGGCTCCTCCGGCCACGCGCTCGGGCCGCGACGACCCTGAAGCAGCGCCACCTCGGCCGCATCCCACTCAGCCGCTCCCCCGGCCACGGGCATCTGCGGCGGCCCCTGAGACAAGAAGCGCGCCGCCGACACCTTAGCCGCAGACACCCCAGCGGGGGGAACGCGTCCGCCATCACCGCCGTGGGCCACGCCTTGTGCGCGACCCAAAGCCGGCAGGACGACCGTGCCGCCGACCGGCACGACCGCCTCCTGCCTCCCTCCAGAAGGGGCCGCGGCAGTGGCGTGGCCTCCCTGCTCGCCCGCTTCCGTCGCCGGGGCGCCGTGCCCCGGCTCCACCTCAACCACCGGGGCGTCCCGCCCCGGCTCCGCCACTAGGGGCGTCCTCTCCCGCTCCTCCTCCGCCGACCCGGAATCTCGCGCCCCCGGCGCCGTCTCCACCGGCGTCGCTGCGGACATCGCTGCGGGACGCGGAGTCCCGCGCGAACGCGATCCCCCGGCGTGAGGGGAATCCGACCCCCCAACCTTCAACGCCTTCTTGGGCGCGAGGTTAGGGGCGGCCTTGGCGGCACCCCGCGTGCTAAATCAAAAAGAAAGAGCGGAAATCACGAAACGAAAAACCGAACAAGGATGGAAAGCTACGAAAAAGTTCGAGGCAGAACTTACCGGATGCAATCCTGCAGCACCTGCAGCTTCCGCTTCGAGCCGCCCGTTGAGGGAGCCCTCCTCGAACTCGAGGACCCCCTCAAACCACTCGGGGGCTGCGCACCCCCCGAGCCCTCGGCACTCAATCCGCTGCGGCGCGGCCCGCCCGCAGCAGGGGAAGAAGTCGCTCGCGCCCGCGGCATCGCGGGTCGAGCAGGCGCGACCGGCGTCCGCGCCGCCACCGGCGCAACATCGCCCGGGGCCACCACGCCCGCCCCGGGCAGCGGCGCGGCCATCTCTTCCTCCTCACCGGCAGGCGGAACCACGCCGGCATCGATCTCCTCCTCATCCTCTCCCTCGCTGGGAGGGTCCGGGGAGTCCTCGGGGGACGACGGCGGGGCCCCGCCGTCCCTCCTCCACCGGCGAAGCGCCGCCTGGTGCGCGTCCCGCCGGGCTTGCCTCCTCCGGCTGCTGGGTCTCTTCGCCTCCTTCGCGTCCCTCTCGCGGTCACGGCGAGCGCAGTTCGAAGCGCGCACCTCCGGAGTTGGTGCGAGGGAGCGGTAGAGGCCGCAGTTCACCTCCTGAAATCACGATGAATTGAGGAAGGGAATTCTAAACTAATCAATCCGACAGCCCGGAGAGGGGGAATGACGACTCACCGACAAAACATGGCCCTCGTCGGGGCGCAGCCGGAACGACCGGAGGTCACTCGGCATGGTGTCGGGATGCACCGCCGTTCGCACCCTCGTAACGACGTACTCTTCAAGCAGCGGCTCCGACAACATGCGCGAAGCCGCCAGTGCCGCCGGGTCGGCGCCCTCCGTCATCCGGAACAGAGGGAGCTGCCTCTCCATGAGGGGAACCACCCGGCGGCGATGACAGTGCGCGAGCACGTGCGCCGCGGTAAGGCCCGACCCCTCCAAGGTACAAATGGCGTCGACGACGGGGCGGAGCCTCTTCCGCTGAGCTTCGCCGGAAACGCCGTAGCTCCAGGAGTCGGCCTTCTCCGTCAAGACCTTGCCGGTGTACTCCGGCAACCCCAGGCCGTCGTTGCGCAGGTAAAACCATCCCTTGGCCCAGCCGCTGTTGTTGGTGGTCATCCTGCAGGCCGGGTACAAGTGCTTCCTGGACTCGACCGGCGCGAGCGTGAGACCGCCGGCACACGAAGAACGGCGCACCCCCCTCCCCGCGCCGGACGTGCTGAGCTCGGCGCGGAAGAGGTGGACCCACAGGTCCCAGTGCGCCTCGATCCCCAGCACAGCCTCGCAGACGCCGACGAAGGCCGCCGCCTGCGAGATTGCGTTGGGGGAGAAGTTGTGGAGCTCCACGCCGTAGTAGTGGCAGAGGCCCCGCATGAACTGGCTGGCGGGCGCGTTGAAGCCCCGCTCGTGGAAGCGGATGAAGCTCACCACGTACCCCGCCGGCGGGTTCGGCACCCTGGCCGCCAGCGCCGGGACGATCCACGCCGGCCGCGCCGAATCGCCCCAGGGCGAAAGCTGCCCGCCGTTCACCAAGCCCTCCAGGAGGTGCTCGGTAGCGGTGGACGGAGTCCACTCCGTGACGCCTTCGATAATCACCATGGCGGACGGCGGAGCAGGGAGCGCGGAGCAAAGGCGACGGAGGCGTGAAGGACGAGCAGAGTGCGACTAGCGGGCTCGGAAGCAAGCGAAAGGCAGAGGCGAGACCTGGTACGAGGAATGGCGAAGGTAAAAAATCCTCCTCCTCCCCCGCTTTCCTTTTATAAGGGAGCGGGCTCGTCCCTGCCGCGACACGCCAACCCACTGGCAACGGGCCGAACGCACGCGTGGCACGTCGCTGACAACCGGGGACCCCCCTCCCCTTTTTTCCCGCGGAACGGCACGCGTGAGCGGCGGCATTTACTGCGGCGCGGTAAAACGAAACGACGCGGCAGCGGCGCCTGACCGCCCGTCGCCTCGCCTCTCCCCGGCGCACGCCAACTCCGCCTAAAAAGGCGCACCTACTACGCCCATCTCGCCCACTCCGTGACACGTCAGCCACGACCACGCCCGCCAGCGGTCGTGCGCGGGCCCGCAAAACCGAAACGACCTAACCGTTGGATTCCTTGCCAGGTAAGACAACGACCCCCCTCCGCCTCGAGGCGCAGGATGCTACTGATCAGGGGCTCGAAACCCGGGCCTCGAAAAGGTTCGACGGGCGCCCCAGATTAAGTGATGCGAAGGCTGCCGGTCACGCTCGACCAACTCTCGAGCCCGCTGCTCGAGGGTGACCTGCATCTTTCGCAAGGCCCTACTGATCAGGAGTACGAAGCCTGGCCCGCGAAAGGGTTCGACAGGCGCTCCAGATCGACAGAGTCAGGGACGATTCGGGCGTGTCCAACAGACTTTACCCCGAACGCGAAGTTTGGGGACGCCCGTGTTGTGTTCGAGGCCGGACAAAGGCAGCTAGTGGGGGGATCCCAACGAGGGAGAGCTTTCGCGCCCTCGGTCTCTGCGAAAGGGACCGAGCCCCACCTAGCAAACCTTTGCAAGCGCTACATGGACGCGTCTCCGGACCACGAGCCGACCCCTAGCGAACGGGGCACGGGCGTCCACTTGAACTACCCGCTAACAGCTCACCGAGGCATCCGTGTACGCTGCCCGATTCGAGGGTTGCACGAATGACCTCACCCCTCTCCCCCGCGAAGGGGAAGCGAGGGTCGCAACTCAAAGACAAGAAGCCCCTCCGATCGCCTCCGCTCGGGCCAGGAGCTCGGAGGCTCCTTGCAGCATGTCCTCCTCCTCTTATGCACAAAACACGTCGAAGCCGTGCAGGGTCCGCCCCCCGAATCCCGTGTAACTCGGTCTCGCCCACACCACGTCGAAAGGGGAGCGACTGACACAACCCTCGAAAGTCAAAGCCCTTGCACGAGTGAATTCGCTCCTCCAAGGGCTCGGGGGCTACACCCGCGGGTGCGCTTGCGCGCCCCCACGGAAGAACGTGCATAATCAAAAAGGAGTAATCCCCGCAAAATGACCGGGAACGATCCCGCGAACCATCAGCCTCTGCCCGACTAATCCTTAGTCCGGCAGAGACTCGGGGGCTACTGTCGGGGACAAACCCCGGGGGTCCCCTAATCATTGGGGCAAATCACCCTAAAAAAACGATATGCCACGAAAGGCCAAATCACCGACAGCCAAGAGGGGCCGCCAAGGCAGCTCGGCCCGTCACGGCCTATCGCGGCCCAAGAACGAACGTCTGAGCTCACCTATCGAGGGGACCCGAGTCGCTACCCCCGTCTCCGCCTCGCTCGAGGGCCGCACACCCTCGAGCAGGCGCGACGCAAAACCCGCCTCGCTCGAGGGCCGCGCACCCCCTCGAGCGGGCGGGCCGTCTCCGCCTCGCTCGAGGCTACCCCTCTACATAACGCGGCACACTCTAGCGCCCCGCCCGACAACGGCATTTAATGCCCGCCCCATCAGGCGGGCGCCGAAGTTAAAAAGGCAATCTCTCCCCACGCCGCGCCGCTGACACCGCAGAGCTCGCTGTTTCAACTGCTCCGGTCACTATGCATCCTCACCACCACTGTGAAGACGCATGCGGCGCTGCGCGAGGCCCTGTGCGGACTTGCAGGCGTCAATCCGCACCACTATTCCACCCGCTCCCGTCCTTTCCCCCCCCCCCCCCGAGCGCAGCCCTCGAATGGGCGCGA
Source organism: Echinochloa phyllopogon (assembly GCA_033239725.1). Taxonomy (NCBI): domain Eukaryota; kingdom Viridiplantae; phylum Streptophyta; class Magnoliopsida; order Poales; family Poaceae; genus Echinochloa; species Echinochloa phyllopogon. The sequence continues at coordinate 3,173,805 of BTCW01000018.1, forward strand.
AGGACCCTCGAACGAATATACGAGCAGCAACTGAGTACGGACTCCGGTCAGGCGCGGTCCGGTGATGACGAACGCCGGGTCAAATCCACCAACTCTCGGCCATTCCCCGGCAAACCGGGCACGCCGCGCACTGTGGTCGACAGCAGGCGCCATGCCGGCCCCTGTGCCGCCAACTCTCGTCCTTCGTCACCTGCCCCGCCCTCGAAGTCAACCAGCGGCGGGCAGTTGGGTGCGGACTACGGCAGCACCACCCCTCGAAATCACTCTAGGACAAGCACAGGGATGGCCATGATGCCCGCGGAAGCCGGAGCTCGCCATAAATCCCCCGCCTAAGTCAAGGACGGCCGCACGCCAGCGCCACGCTCTCCAGTACACATCTCTGTAGCACACACTGTATCTGTACTTGTAAGCCCCTCCCCCCCTTCTCTCCTTAGCCTATAAAAGGAGGGAGGGGGCGAGAGAGGAAAGGGGGAGGAAAAACAATCACACACACCGTCACGCACGATATTGGCACTCGCCTCAATCACACTCGCTTTCAGGGACTTGGAGACTCCTCCTCCTCTCCCGCCTTGCTTGTAGCCTCCCTCTGCAAGCACTCCGGTGCAAGATAGTACAGCGCCCCGAGCGCACCCTGCTGGACGTACGACCTCACGGTCGGAACCAGGATAAACGCTTGTCTCATCGTGCTAGCTCTTGCATCAACCGTCAAGGGACGGAACACAGCGCATTCTGTTTGGCGCTGGGGATTGGCCGACCGATCCTAACACCGACAGAAATGAATGTGAATATTTGAAAAAAAAACAAACCTGAGTTTCTCCAATGGAGCACAGCCCAAATCAATGCCACAAATAGGGCAGTAGCAGACCTCCTTATTTATGAACTCTTGCATTATGCACTTCCTGCAAACTGATTAAAAATATTTATAACATTAATGTCAGAGGCTCAAACACAATTATGGATTATGGAGAAACACTAGTAAAATTAATCGCAGAGGCACACTGGTGAAGTTCTCAAGATGGCGGTGCATCTCAGAATCTCCAGAACAGGATGAACGGAAAACAAAGATTTTTGACCATATAAAACCTTATAATTCACACATATGTCTCAGTTTAATACCACAGAGTGCACATTATCCTAGAAGGCCAACTTTAAAAAGACACTGGAACACTCACCAGAGCCTCTAAAGGAACATGTTATTCCTAGCTTCCCTATGAGCTAAACATCTACTGATTTCATATAGCCAGCATAAAATATTACGATATTAGCTTTTAACTGGGCTGCACACTACAAGATCATCAAACCCACTCGGAAAAGATCCGAGAACAAAGTTACCAGAGTAGTTAGCCACAAATAATTTTGCTTTTCATGCAATGTGACATGCGTCAAATCCTAACACTAACACAAAAAGGCTTCCAACAAATCTTGCCATATTAAGGACCAATCTAGAAATATATGGCCTGCAAAGTCGAAACGCCCCTTCACCATGTTAATGCAAGCCTCCCATCACCACAGAGCCCCGATAAACAACTTTAAGTGATTCCTTTGTCATCGTGAATAAGAAACATTTAATTTAATTGAACATTAAAGTTAGCACATCCTCCCGGTAAAAGCAGAAGCCATGTGATTTCTCATGAATCATGGCGTACATAGGCCCAACCTGGCACTGATCATGCAATCGATGGCTCATATAACCTCAAATCCATAGTAAAAACAGAGCAAAAGAGCCAACCCAACCCTGCCTCTTCTTTCCAGAACATCTGACTATCTGAGCGTAGCCTCTCCGCAACCAACTTTTACAGAGTACTTGAAGTTCACACACCAAAAGGGCACAACCCACATAAAAATGGCACATGCAATTCTCAACGCTTGGAACGCCCCAAGCTACGACCCTTTCGCGCATCACCTCAAAACCCCACACGAATCACCCGCGGGGATTCAAATCTGACGCGCGGGACGATCGACGCTGGCAGCTCGCACGTTTCACGGCGCAACCCTCCGCAAAAGGGGTTTTGAGCCACACAAGCAACGGAAGTTACTGAAAAGGTTGGCGGCGCGGCGAGTACTCACAGGTGTGGAGGCACTCGGTGATGGTGGCGGCGTCGCGGAGGAGGCGGCCGCAGAGCGGGCACGTGAGGCACGCCGCGAGCACCGACCGCTTCAGCCTCACCACGTCCCCGGCTCCTCCCGCACCAGGCGCCGCGGCGGCGTCCGCTGGCGCCTCGCAGGCGAGCACGGCGCTCTCCATGGCGCCGGCCAGAGAGGCCGAGCACGAGGCGACGCAGCGACGGCTTCGGAGCTTCCCTTCCCTCCCTCCCGGCTCTTTCTCGCGTCGCGCTCGCAGTCGCAGCTCCGATTTCCTCTGCCGCGACAGCAACAGGGCGCCGTGCGCTTTGGGGGGGTTGGGTGGGGACGGGCAGAGCAGAGCCGATGCGAGAGTGACAGACGCCGCAAACTGGGCTTGGTTTTCTGGAACCGCCAGCCAGCGTCACGCACTCACGCCCACGCCGACCGGTTCACCCTCTCGCTGTTTCGCAGGTCAAATCTTCTTCGGGGGAAGTTCATGTAAATTTGATGGGATTTTGCCAAAGGGATTAGTATTTTCTGAATAAATTAGGCGGCTATTTTTCTTATCTCAGTGTTCAGTTGGAAAATATCGGCCCACTGACCACTGCCGCCGAGGATTGCTTTATTTTTTTAGTAACAGATCCAAACATCCATCCTTTTTTTTAAAGCAAGGGGACCTCCATCCTAGTGCCGAGCGACCCAGGCTTGTTTAGATCCCTATTCCACCCCAAAGTTTACCGTGTAAAAAGAAGTTCACGTCACATCAAAGTGTCGACATATACATGGAGTACAAAATGTAGATGGAATCAAAAATTAATTGCAAAGTTTTGTTGTACTCTGCGAGACGAACATTTTGAGTCTAATTAATCAATTTTTGGATAATTTTTCACACATACAAACGAAATAGCTTCTAAAAATTTAGCTTCTAAATTTAGAAACTAAATAATGACCAAGTGGATATGTTCTCACACTCGCCGACGATCGCAAGGGTGGACTCGAATCGACTGCAGCAAGAAGGCCTACGGATGCGGTGAGCACGGCCATGATTTGGTCCAAAGGCCCACGCTCTACGCGTGCATCGGCGACGCCCCGCTACTCGACTCCTACCTTGCCATCCGCACCAGCGACGAGGCTCTCCGGTGGTTTTTTTTAAGAACGTGCTTGCACGTATTTTATTAAGGAGAAGAAAATTACAGCTAAACAACCTTAGAAGAATCTCTGAGGTGCGGAGAAACAAAGAAACATCAACTACAACGACCAATAGCTAGCAAATCAACGAAGCACCAATGTTAGATACAAACAATACAACCAAGACGCCTGAAACCTAAGCCAAACCGACACCTGCAGAAAAGAGGACACTTAGAACACCAGCACATCATCGATTTTCTGCCAACCCGGAGCCAAAGGGGACAAAGCGAGAGGGCTAAGCAAGACGATGCCTCCAAGAAGAACGCGACGCTGACGCCGCCATCACCTGGCGAAACCAAATGAGTTTGGTGGCCGAGACAATGCCCCCAGCAGGGTAAGCTACGTTAAAGGACGCGGCCGTTATCAGCACTGGCCAATGCCAGGCAAGGCTTTCGTCGGAAGGCTACCAAACCCAACTCCACGTTGCAACTGATCACCGATCACTGGATGAGGGCTAAATCGATGGAATGGCAGCGAGCAATCCAAGTTGATGACGATGAAGCGCCACTGAATGCGCCACACAACCAAAAGCAACCATGTAATGACCGAGATTGCCCAGAAACGTTCGACGATGAAGAAGCGGCGGCACGCGCGAATCTGGACCAAGGGCAGGGTAGGGAGCCCTCCAAGATGCGACCTTGAAGCCCGCCGGAAGCCGACAGTGGTGGGTGTTGCATCTCGGAGCCCCACGCCGGGATCGGCCAGGGTCGCGCCCGCGCCAGGAGAGGAGGTAGGATCCGCGTGAGGCCCAGCTCCGACCCCAGCACATCCATCGTGGCCCGCCCGCGTCCGAGGGCGCAGGAGGCAGGTTATCCCCGCCGGATCCAGCGGCTGGCGGCGAGGAGGCGACGACGGTGGGCGACCAACGGCGGCGGACAGCCCCCAAAACCGGGGAGGTGTAGATCCGGAGCAGGGGACGATCGATTTGGCGTGCGCCCACAACGACCTAGGGTTAGAGCTAGCTTTGAGGTTGGAGAGGAATGAGAAAAGGACAATAGAGCCGCGCCGCCGCCGTTCTTGCCGTTGCACGAGCTTCCGGCGAGAGGCTCCGGCGACAACGAGGCCGGGGAGGTGGTGGGAGGCGGCGGCGCGCGGGCTCCGGCCGTGTTGCCACGGGAGGGACGACGCGAGGGACGGGACGCGGGCCTGTTTCTCGATCCTTGTCTGAACCCCCGTTTTTCCTCCTCTCCGGCGATGCCGCCGTGGACTGCCCCCGCAAGAAGGACACGCTCGTTCGTCCGCCACCAGATTGTACTGCGACCTGGGCACCACCACCACCATTGCCGGCGATGCCGCCGTGGACTTCGGAGCAGATGGAGGTGGACCATTATGACATATCGATGTTGAATCCGCCGATGAAGCTGTTCCGGACCATGGACCACACACGGTCATTTCAAGCTTGGTCTTGTTAACGAAAATTAACAGACTGATTTTTTAAAAAAAGAAACAAACACAGATGCACTAAACACACATGAAAAAAAAGAGGATTTCAATTAAAGATAATCAATGGAAAAGAACTTACCGAACCATTGAACGCGAAAAAAAAATGCTAGAGCACACCACACATATGTGACTTACGGGTAACGCAGAAAAAGGGTCATGCATGTTTCGCTTAGATTTCGTCGAAAACAAACTAATTTCATCGAGCCAGCCAAAAGGGCTGCCGTGTTCAAAAATCAGGCCTAAAGTTGTTCGACTTCTTCCAAAGCACTTCAACAATTTGGGTTTTCATGGGCCGGCCCAATACGGGACCTCGTTGTTCCACTGCCCACTGGCCCAGACGACTTCACTTTCACTCCGATCAGTGATCCGATGGAAACGATTTGGCGTCTCGTCTCGTCTCCTCTCTGCCTCTTGTCACCGCAGAAGCTGCTAGCGCCCGACGCTCGGACGCCGTCGAGGTCGGGTAAAAGCCCTCTCCACCGCCGCCGGCCGGAGGATGTGGTGTGGTGTCAACTGGCAAGCAGCTCCCGCGCGCCGTATCGGCGACACCGCTCCTCTCCTCCGTCCGCCTGATGCTCGCCGCACTTGAAACCAGGTTTGCTCGTTTCTGTCATTGTGTGTGATTGGGCTTGGTCGTGTATGCGGAGACTCGTTTAACTCCGGAGTTCAGGGGCTACATATATACGAAACGTTCTTCCGTAACCACATGATCAGGAAAGCGCAACCCTAATTAGCAGTGTCGTCTGCACCGGCAACTCTGCCACTCCACATCTCTCCGGGTTTGACTACCAACCTCAACAGGTTTTCCATATATGTTTCTTGATCGTCGTGGCTTTACAAAATTTGATTTCTATTTCCCTTTTGTGCGTGCCCTCCGGAGCCTAAACTATCACATTGCACTTGGGTTGTGTGTTCTATTGCATTTACCGGATGTTGCATCAGAATTGTATTATGTCATTAGATGGCATGCACTCGATCAGATACCGTACCGCTTGTGATATGTGCAGCAGCAAGGATGTGTGTGTGCCACGCTTGAGATTAATTGCACTTTATTACCTCTTCCATGGAATACAAGAAGTCGTTTAGTATTAGTGATAGTAAATAAGGTCATTAACTAGCAATAAGTAATAAAACATTAAGCTTCTTTAATTTGTTGTGTTGAAGGGAACAAGTCTTGTCTAGGACTCTATATATTACGGCATCCTGTACCATCCTCTTTTCTGAGAGATGCATGCAGATAACTACATTGCTACTCAACCCCTCTCTCCCCACCTTAGTTTCTGAAATCCGAATGGATTTCGGGTGCTTTCAGCCTGACAAAGGGATTTGTAATTACTTGCCATTTGATTCTTACATGCAGCAGAATGGACACTATGAGCTCCATCCTGTTGATCATCCATTTGAAGCTATTGGGGACTATATATCTGCTAGCTCTATGGTACCATCTGCAACCTTCAACGATTTTGGGCACCAGTACTTTGCGGAAAGAGAAATCAAGAAGTCCATCTTCGGCCATGCTTCATCGATCGGTCATAGAGTTGGATCTCGTCTGCCTCTACTTACTCCCAAAACTGAGGTTTCTCATCTTATAGAAAGTGGCCTTGGATCATACAAGGCTTATGAGATGAATGGCAGGTTTGCGCCGAGAAAGGTCTCTAGTATTTCGTTGAAGAAAGCCAATGTTGTCAAAGGGCAATGGACACCAGAGGAGGATAGGTAAAATCTACTACACTTACATTTTCATCCTCCTAAAATAAAAGATATCTACTGTATGTCATGAGTTGTTCCCTCGCATGTATCAATCAATTCATTCTTGTAAATTTTAACAGGAAGTTGGTAAAATTAGTGGAACAATTTGGGCTGAGGAAGTGGTCTTACATAGCACAGATGCTGCCAGGAAGAGTGGGAAAGCAATGCAGAGAAAGATGGCACAACCATTTGAGGCCAAACATCAAGGTACACCTCTCCCTTCAGTTTAAAGTTTTTTTTATTCTCAGTGTTCTTATCAGTTTTACTAGTATTTTTCAGTGCTTGACATTTCTTTATTTTACTTTGGCCTACTTCTATGAAATTTTGATCTTAGCACATTCAGTAATATTTGGCAAAGGTCATAGGTCAAACATGCAATGCATTAGGGGTGCATTAAATGCTAGGAGTTACTAGTCAACCTTAGTAATTTTTGGTTGCGTATTAGATAATTGAGTGCCTGAGGGGAGAGAGATAAAGGCTAGAGTGGTAGGGACAGAAGAGACATGTTTTTGGATTTTTGGTCATACACATTCAAATCAGCAGTTTACTGTCTCGTAGCCTATAATTCAACTTAAACTACATTGTTCTTTAATTTGGGAGCATTGGCTGTATATATTTTTATTGGTACAGTAGTAAAAGCAGAAGGAAATTTCCTTTTAGCTTCATATGGGGAATCCAAATTTGGAAGTTTGAAACTGAATGAAAGCTAGTCACAACAAAACTATTGGAGTTAGTTAATCACCATTAGAAATTTGTATAATTTAAAAAGAGAAAATAGGGAATACCACAAGAAACTAAGTGCCAAAAATGTCCATTCAGGTTTTTACAGTTTGAGGTATTTTATGATATACAAAATAAGTTCATGGTGCCATGATATTATCTCAATAATACCATTCATGCAAGGATTAACCTCCTATCTATGAAACCTCGAATGCAGAAAGACATTTGGAGTGATGAGGAAGACATAGTTCTGATAGAAGCACACAAGGAAGTGGGCAACAAATGGGCCGAGATAGCTAAGCGCCTACCTGGTAGAACAGAGAACTCCATAAAGAATCACTGGAATGCAACAAAAAGAAGGCAGTTTGCACGGAGGCGAGGGCCCCAAGACAGGTACCCTTCTGCAAAACTACATCAAAGGCCTTGGAATTGGCCCAAGCAAGGGCGTTGCACCTGTCGCCCAGCCTAAGTTGTCGCCGTCTTCATCTGCAACAACTCCTACAGCAGACTCAGCAAACATGGTTGATGAGAGGATAGAACAGCACAGCTCGTCCGACATACTGAATTCCCAAGCGATACTGAGCATGCACGAGTACAATTGCAGCGAAACTCAGTCTTGTGAAGAGCTTCTAGCTCCCATCTGTGACGACTTTTCAGTTTACATGTGCGACGGTCTGTTCGACATGAAGGAGGACGCCTTCCAAGTTTACTCGGCGGACAACGACATCGACATGAACTACATCTTCAACCATCTGGATCATGCGATGATCAAGGTTGATCCTGAGATTGATATGGAGATGATGTGGGATGATGACGCCCTCGGATGTATCGAGCCAGCTGATGGACCGGCTCAATTCGAAACCGTGCATGTGAAGCAGGAAATGGACCTGGTTGAGATGATGACGGCCACACAGAATCGCACAGGGGATGAAGATAACTAGATAAGTAACTACATATATGCTACTTATAGAAAACTGCACGACCGTAAAGATGTAACTATATACTATACAGGATTTAATTGAAAACTGCACGAGCTTTTATTTGGATTTGGATATATATGCCCGTCCTGGTGGGGATCCCTACATACAATCAGTAAATAAAGCTTCAAGTGAAGAAGTGAAGCACTTGGTTTGCTGTTTGATGTTTATATGTTGCACGTTTAACGTGCTTAATTGTATTCTTGTTTTCTTGCTGCTCTTATTGTATTTTTGTTTGGCTGCCTTTGCTATTCGTTGCTGCTCTTACTGTATTCAGCTGCATCTGTTTACTCTTACTGTTTCATTTTTTTTGAACGTCTAGCTGTTTCACAACCACGTCCATCGATGTTTTACCCATCTATTTTTTTCCGAACAAATTCGGGGGAACGATCCCCACCTACTTCTCATTATATTGATTCGAAAAGAGCCAGTTCAGTGGGAAGACAAAAGAAGAGAGAAACGCCTGGACAGAAATCAGCCAGATGGGCTTATGCTGCTGCTGCTGCTGATGTTGGCTGTTCAGCCAGCAGCCAGCCAAGGGATGAAACACTGCAAAAATATCCTAAAAATGAACCACACAAGGGATGAAACACTGCAATAATTTAGTGAAAAATTAATCATCCAATCCATCACATTTACAAAGAACTTCCAGGGATTTATCGAGGTTCTTGAGCACAATCTCATTCAAGCATGTCTCTGTCCTAAAAAAGAGGTTCTCATGTATAACTCCTCTGTCATTTCCAAGTACTCTGCAACGCACCGGAGATGGGCCACATTTGCCGTAGTTATTTCAAAATTGCTACCATAACAGAACTTGGCAGCAAGTGCAAAGGCAAAAGCTCCCCCTGGAACATTTACAAGCTCCAGCTTTAATAGATCTTGATCCTTGGAATCCACTACCATTTTTTGCACACGTCCACACCGAGATACTAAAGGAAACTGCAAAACAAGTACAGGGGTAGAATATGATGAAAAGCATATAGCTTTGCTTCAGTTATGTAGTCTACATGGACTTTGCAAAGAGATTAGTTAACAAAAACTTTTGTAGCTTCTGAAAAAGCTCAATAAGCATAAGCATAATCGAAAGAAATATAAAAAGTAGATTAGTTGATGTTTATTATTTATGTTTGAGCTATTAGAGAGAAGCTCATACTTCAAACACATTCATTTTGTAAGTTATATGAACCACTAATAGCACAACACAAAGAATTATGCTCATATCGAAACCAAATTTGCAAGGAAAGCCCCTTTTCTGATGTACTCAATTGTAACCACCATTCATTCCAAAACACATAGTGGTTCTTTTGTCAATTTATTTATTGAGATGTGGCATGCCCGTGCAATATGAAATTAAATTTGTCACACATATTCTCCTAAAATGTAGCTTCGGATTCAATTGCTAGGGAAGACAAATACAACCACCCAACTGAACAATCCAAACAATGACCTAAACAGGCTGACACTTTAGGGGAGGAAATTCACAAGAAAAACAGACTAAATAAAATGTTGTATTGAAAGGAAACACTGAAACAGAAAATAATGACAGGTAAAGCTATTAAAATGGAACCTTGTGCAGGAGAAAAGATTGTCCATCCACAGATACCGTTAAATCCTCTGGAACTTCTGAAAATATCCTGCACAACAGACAATGCTCCAAAAGTTTTAGACACTGAGATTTGTATTTGAATTGACATTTTGGCAATGTGTAAACATCCGGTACATTGTCTCTCTAGACAATGTACTGGATGTTTAGTGATAAATAGTGATAAATTGAAAGAAGAGAAAGAAGGATATGAGTGCTCTATGACAGCAAAGAAGAGATCACAAGACGAGATGCAAGACAAACCCATCTGAAACAACAAGGGTTCCTTACCAACGATTCTTCAGAGACTAAACTAATACATCAAAAGCTTAAAAAAATACCAGAATTGCATTACTGATATATGCTATTTGAGATCACATCACACACGCTGATCATCAGAAGCTAAACTAATCTTGTCCGGAGCAAGATTGAACCTCCAAGAAACATACATACATACATACATCAGATGCACTAAGGCACATATCAAGATTCGGTATTTAGCAAGTAATATATAGTGCCTAATGAAAATTCTTTAATCGGGTAATTGATGACTGGACACGCTTCTTTTTTCTATACTAGTTTATACCATGTGAAGGAATAAACTAACAAGACATGCCTTCACTTTTCTATACTGAAAGAATTTTGCGAAATGAAATACAAATATGTTCCTTCGGATTATCTGATGAACGTGAACCACATACATACACACAAGGTTCCCTGATTTCATATTACAGTTTTCGACATTTAAGTTGAGCAGAATCTAGGTAAGATTTCCAACTAGTCTTAAACCTGCGGGAGCAACAGCTCGCAATTAGATAGTAGCACAAGTCGTGCAATGTCTATCTGAACTATCACGTTCTGTATATTACTAACCCATCACGGACACAAATGATGCTAAACTATCTTTGTCTTTGTCTACCACCTCGACTCTTCCCTTTTTTTGTCCATGAAACCACCAGTTGCGTGCTACTTTGCAAAAGCAACTACGACGCTTGAAAGCCCAACAGGCCACCAGCATCTGTTTCCTTCGCAGACATTTCAGCGGACGTACCACAACCTCCGCAAGACAACAAGCACGTCTGGGCATCAGGGGATCAGATTAACTGACACCGCCCCGGCATCATGGCTAGCGTCGGAGCCATCCTAGCGGTCTCCCTCGCTCGATCCAAGAAACTCGAGAAACCCTAGGACACTAGTGGAGGGGAAAGAAGGCAAGAAGCTTACTGGAGGGGACGGCCGCCAGGGGAGAATGTGGAGCGCCGAGTCGCTGACGCCGGAGGGGAATGCGGCGTACTGAGTCGCCGCTGATGCCGCTGCGGTAGGGGAGTGCGGTGTACTGAGTTGCCGCCGCTGCTCGCTTCCACGGCTCGACGCAACGGCCTGTGATTCGCGTGCGGACGGGAATTGGTAACGGCCGCGGTGGGAAGTAGCAACCCGACGGCGCGGCAGCAGCCGGCGGTGACGGATGTCTTCGCCGTAGCCGGCCGGAACGACGGCGGCGGGGAGCGGAGAGCGTCGAACCCTCTTACTTTCTAGAATTATTATTGCTCGCATGAAGTTATCAACACCTTCTAGATTTGTTCTTATTTCACTATGAGAGGTAATGCGTCATGCATGGATTGGGTAAATGACAAATGCAGATTACATTATGTTTCAACTTTGGTTGTCTCCTGCATGGTCATTATTGTTTTATTTTTTTGTTGTAATAGCACTAATCTTAGTGACAGTGTGTAGTTCATATTTTCTGTATTTGGAACCCTGTAAATTTTTTATTCATGCATGCATGTGTCATGATCTTACTCATTGTTCTTTCTTATAGCTAACAATCATCCAATTTCCAAACAATGATCAAGTGAGGAAATTTGTTTCTAGAGTGCAGACAGTCGGTTTATCAGCTGGCAAGGAAACCTTTTTCTGATTCATTCAAGGTACATTGCATATAATATTCCATTCATACATTATTTTACGTTACAAGAATGCAAAAGTTTTTGACCATGCCTGCCTACTTTCGTTTTAATGTCCTTTCTGATTATATGTCAAGTAAATCCAATGTTGATGTGCCAAGCTTTTCGTGGTGGACCGGTTAGACCATTGAACTCCGGGAGTCGTTGAAACTTCTTAGAACAAAGTCTGGTGGAAGTGTCCCAGCATGGTTGAGTTTGTTTTTTTAAAAAAGCAACGCTGACGTTCATGCTTAGTGGGGCACAAATAAAACAATTGTTCTGGAATATGCAACAAGATGCCACACCATGATTCCTTTTCTGAAATGCAATTTTTGAAAATGCTACACTAGGATTATACCTCCGGGTAGCCCGAATCTGTCTAAATCAGTGCCTCCTGTATACCATCAAGCTACACGCTCGACGATTCCTCACCTATAAGTCAACCACTCGGGTACCCCCAGGTGGATTGCCGGTCATAAGGTCCGCCAGTTGGCGTGCCAGGTAGGGGTGATTGTCGAGCTTTTTCGATTCGAAAACACAGCTAGCTTGATGTCAGATCAATCTCGTGTCGTCTTCCCCGCATGCGTGGAGGCGCGCCCTAAGCAAATCTCATATCCGATATGAGAACCCACCCGACCCACCCAAGTTTTCGGACTGTGGCGAGTTTTAGATCTCGCAGAACGACTACTTCAACTCGGCTACGAATCGAGCTAAGTATTTTTATTCTATTTTATTTTATTTTTACGCCTACTACAGATCACCATGTGCATAGTTTTTTCTCCATATTCATAAGACAACTGCCGACCTGCATTGTTTAATTCACGGCAACCATGCGATTGTCCCCATTAAAACTGCTCATGCAAGCACCAAAACGAAACAACAAGTCCGACTAATTGTATCCAAAGTCTAAACACGTGCGAAAATACTCGGCTCGGAACCCTACCTACGACTAAGCCTCCATGAGAGCATCGTAGCATGTAGGCGTGCTGCCTCCATGAGAGCTCCAGCCATCTTCTCGGCCGAGTACCTAGCGTTGTCATGATCGCGGTGAAGTGACAAGGGTTGATAAATCAACTCAAACCAAAAAACACTAAATCAAAATCAAGTACTTATTACAAATATCGTTTCTCCAAAATACTACTGTTTTTCTTCCTCTCCCTCACAGCTACAGCGGCTTAAGACTCGCAGATGCGCGGCCGACCTCGCTTGCTCGGGGGCTGACGCGTGCGGTCACTCGGCGTTACCTTCATCGCGCGGCTGACCTCGCATGCTCGGGGGCTGGTGTGCGCGGCGACTCGGCGTTACCTTCGTCGCGCGGCTGACCTCGCTTGCTCGGGGGCTAGCCCGCACGGCGACAAGGCGTTCCCTCGCATCGCTCGGCCGACCTCACACGCTCAGGGGCTAGCGCGGACGGAGACTCGGCGTTCGTCCCGTCGTGCGGCAGACCTCGCATGCTTGGGGGCTGGCGCGCGCGGCCACTCGACGTTACCTTCGTCGCGTGGCTGACCTCGCATGCTCGGGGGCTAGCGCACGCGGCGACTCGGCGTTTCCTCGCGTCGCTCGGCCGACCTCGCATGCTCGGGGGGCTGACACGGGCGATGACTCGGTGTTCGTTCCACCGCGCGACCGACCTTGCATGCTCGGGGGCTGTCGCGTGCGGCGACTCGGCGTTCCACCCGTCACGCGGCCGACCTCGCATGCTCGTGGTCCGGCCCGCGCGGTGACTCGGCGTTCCCTTCGTCGTGCGGCAGACCTCGCATGCTCGGGGGCTGGCGCGCGCGGCGATTCGGCGTTCTCTCGCGTCGCTCGGCCGACCTCACAAGCTCGGGGGCTGGCGCGGGCAGTGACTCGGCGTTCGTCTCGTCGTGCGGCAGACCTCGCATGCTCGGGGGCTGGCGCGCGCGGCGATTCGGCGTTCTCTCGCGTCGCTCGGCCGACCTCACACGCTTGGGGCTAGCGCGGGCAGTGACTCGGCGTTCGTCTCGTCGTGCGGCCGACCTTGCATGCTCGGGGGCTGGCGCGCGCGGCCACTCGACGTTACCTTCGTCGCGCGGCTGACCTCGCATGCTCGGGGGCTGGCGCGCGCAGCGACTTGGCGTTTCCTTGCGTTGCTCGGCCGACCTCGCATGCTCGGGGGCTGGCGCAGGCGACGACTCGGTGTCCGTTCCGCCGTGCAGCCGACCTTGCATGCTTGAGGGCTGGCGCGCGCGGCGACTCGGCGTTCCCTCGCGTCGCTAGGCCGACCTTGCATGCTCGGGGGCTGGCACAGTCGACGAGTCGGCGTTCCACCCGTCGCACGGCTGACCTCGCATGATCGGGGGCCGGCCGCGTGGTGACTCGGCGTTTCACCCGTCGAGCGGCGGACCTCGCATGCTCGGGGGCGGGCGCAGGCGGCGACTCGGCATTCCACCCGTGGCGCGGCGGACCTCGCATGCTCGGGGGCTGGCGCGGGCGGCGACTCGGCGTTCGACCCGTCGCGTGGCCGACCTCGCATGGTCAGGGGCTGACGCGCGCGGCGACTCGGCATTACCTCGCGTCGCTAGGACGACCTCGCATGCTTGGGGGTGGTGCGTGCGATCACTCGGTGTTCGCCCCATCGCGTGGCCGACCTCTTTTGCGATAATATATTGTCTGATTACTCAGTCATAACCTTTTTTGGTGATAGCATGCTTTCACCTCCTCCTTTTTACGGTAACATGTTGTCCGACTTCTTTTTTGGTGTCTTGGCCCGCTTATACTGACCAACCCAACGCTCAGGGGCTACTCCATATGGAGTGCTCGTAATCGTCACCCTCCGTCCAGTCCTTATGAGAACTAGTTGACTACCTCGATGGTACTCGGCGTCGTGTGGGGATGCTTCTTCTTTTTGGAGCACCACCCACCCTTGTGCCGACCATGTGTTGAAGCACCTTCAGCCGACTACATTGGCCTCGTTCCTTCACCAACAGTTTGCCACGCGCCTGAACGTTGCTCGGGGGCTTGTGGGATATGGGTATCCTAGGGCCCATCACCAAGAGGGGCGGCGGCCGGTCCAAAGAAGACCGAGTCCTAATAGACTACTATTATGACTCTCATATTGTAAATAATCTCATATTGTAAATACTCATATTGTAATTTGTAACCCTACCTCCTGGATATATAAAGGAGGGCAAGGGTCCCTAGACAGATCATCAGACAACAAACAATACAATATACAACTACCGACACAGGACGTAGGGTATTATACCTCCGGGTAACCTGAACCTGTCTAAATTAGTGCCTCCTGTGTACCATCAAGCTACATGCTCGATGATCCCTCGCCTACAAATCAACCACTCGGGTACCCCCAGGTAGATTGCCGGTCCTAAGGTCCGACAACCCGCTTTTCGTAGGCCCCTCAACGGAGACGTATGATTCATTGTGCCTCAGTGGCAGCTTTGTGGCAAGTAGTGAATCTGAACTTCGGGAAATAAATCTTTGCGTCTCTCTTGGTTTGCCTCACTAGTTCAATTCTAACATTTATATTTGTTTCCGCTTTGATCTACTTGGGTGTGCTTTTCTTGTGTATAGGGACTTGGTGAACCTGCTAGAAATTATCCAGAGAAGCTCTCCACCAAGTTTGGTTTGTGCTAGAACTTGTAGAGGAGTTGATTTACATTATTGGGTTTCTCTGTCAGAAACCGGTTTGGAAAATCGGTCTGACCGGTTTTGACACTGACAGTGCGAAAAAAGTTTGTAAATTATAGATTTACCTATTTACCCGCTCTAGGTGACATCAGGGTCCTTTCATTATAATCCTCTTCATAGCTGAGCAAAAGAGGACTCTAGTCTGATCAAGTTCGGTAGCGAACTGCCTAAGGCCTCCTCCAACAGCCAGCTCTTGTGCTAGCTCATAATTTTTTTTAATCCGTAAACAATGCGAAAAGTTAATTAAGAGATAGTCTCATACACGTATTTCAAAATTATGTGAGGATGACGTGTGGGGTCATTCATGTTATAAGCTACGTGCTAGGAGCTGGACTATTGGAGGAGCTGTCTCTTAGAGTGCTTAGAACTAGGTGCTGTCTCTTGTTGTTGGAGAAGGCCTAATCTACCTCGGTACGATGTAATCTATGATGAAAGAAGTAAAGAGACGTGAGCGGATAAAGATATTAAAAGGGAAGGACATAAATATGTGGTTCTACAGTGCTTTGATATATCATGTAGATGACTTACCCATGTCAACGTTGCCACGTACACAAGTTTGTCCATATTAGCCCACCACATAAGCAAAATCACCATAAAAATCACTTAGCGGTTTATTTAGATAGTTTTCAATAATTTAGGGTTCGATTTTATAGTTGGTGGAAACAGGGCTTTCAAGTCCCGTCAAGGTGACGAGCGACTTTATGTACTGTGTTGACGGCAAACATACCAAAACCCCTTCATAATTTCGATTCCTATGTTTTCCTCTGTTCCTTTCATTTCAATTTCTTTATTCCAAACGGGCCCTTACGCTGCGTCAGAAGTTCAGAACAGAACCAGAAAACTTTTTTTTCAGCCCAGGCCCGTCAGTTGCACGGCTAACCAATGGAGAAAGAAATCCGCCGGACGTCGCCTTCGCGTCCGCAGGCAGGTTCCGCGCGCGAGCTCGGCGCGTTCCTACGGGCCTCTGGCGGCTGGCGTAGGCAAACGCACCTCGTACTCGTAGCTCGGCAGGACGCATGCGCTCGGAAGCGGGGCACGGGACGGCACGCACGCCCACGCCGGCCGGTGGGGCGGCGCGGGAGCGGATCGGAGCCCATCCGCTCCGCGCGGCACGTACGCGGCCGCGGTGGTGCGCTGGTGGGCGACGCGCGCCACGCGTGTACGCCCTAGTCCCGTGGCCGTGGCCCGGTGGTGGGGGTGCGCGTGGTTTGCTCGGGGGGCAAGCCGGCAGGGGGAGTAAAGAGAGGCAGGTGCGGCGTAGGCAAACGCACGTACACACACGACACGGCCCCCCCAGCTGCGGCTGCGCACGCTCCCAACCTGGCGGTGGTGGCGGCTTGCAATTTTGCGTCGCTCCGCGGCCAGCCGTTCTGCAACGGGTGGACTTTGGTACGCTCGATCGGGTGCGCTTGCCTGCCCCGCCGGACGCATATCGCTGGACGTACGCACATTTCAAGCCAATGCAATTATTGCAATTCCCCAATTAATTTTTTTTGTTTGCTGGAGAAATTAGATGGAAGCTTCTTTCGCAAGTTGGAGAATCCTCGGCACTATTCAGCAATAACTTAACATCGATCATCGACGCCATGATCGGACGAACACGATCGAACCCTCTCTCCAAGTTGCACGGCGAACTGATGGAACTAGCGCATATCGCAAGTTGCCCCGGCCTGCACGCATTATTGTTCCGGGCGCGCGGCGGGGCAACTCGGCACAATAATCTCTCCACAACGCCGTGCCGGCAGGGGATCCGCCCCACGCGATCGACCGTGCGTGATGGACAGATCGCACGCATCCCTCGATCAGCTCTCGCATCCGCTGATACAGCAGCTAGCTAGCTACTGCACATGCCGTGACCCCGTACCGGCCCAACGAACAATCAACGTCGCCGGCAACAGCATCGCCTCGCGCGACGATCAGGCACAGAGACGACGTGCGGCAACGACAGCGAGTTCGATCGATCGATCGTGATCGAGGACAGCCGCGCCGGCCGGGGATGCGTGCGTGCGCGTGCTGGCTGGCTCCTTGTCAAGAGGGGGACAGGCACCAACCGGGCAGGCGAAAAGCATGTCATGTCTGGTCCGGGTGCCGGTGCCGGTGCGCTCATCAATATTTTAGCATCCCGGCGGGCGTGCATGGACATGGATGCGTGATGTGCGCTGCCGCTGCATGATATTTCTCTTTGCGTGCGTTTGCTTGCCCTGGTTGTTGCATGTTCGCCGTTGGGCCATGCCACGCAGGGTTGCATGCGTCGTCATCGGCATTTCGTTCAGGAGATCATCAGCTGGCCTGGCCGCATGGTCGATCGTTGGGCATATGGGGGGCGAGCGCTGCGCTGCATCTGTTCTGCGCGCGTATGTATCGGGCCTGCACGGTTTATCATTGACGATCTGCCTGCTTGGTACTACCCGGCCGGGGATATATGCGTGCATGATTTTGTTCTTCTTACCAGCGTACACAATCAGATGAGGAAGCTCAGCTCGAGCGGAAGGAGTGTTTGGGATCCGAGGATTTTGTTCTTGTTCCCAGCACGTACAGTACACAGTCAGCTGGCCGGCCGGCAGCCGCGGCTTGCATCCTGCATGGCGGGCTAGTATATATCAGTCTGATCGATCATGCAGCAGCATCCTCCAATCATTACTGCATAATATCATTTTTAGGTCGGGCAAAATCAAATTGGCACAGTCAGACGAGCAAAATTGGCACTGTTTGGGATCTAAGGATTTTGTTCTCCCCAAAGCAATCACATCTTTATGGTAAATCATATGCTGCATGCATGCCGGACTAGTTTATCATCGATTATGCCGGAGCAAACTCGCGCTTGCTAAACAAATGACAGCATTTGGTTGGGATCCAAGGATCAAGTTGGAATAAATCTTACCAAAATGAATTTATTCGTCGTCTTTCTCGGCCATCTTCGTTATATATATTTTTTCTTTTCTTCCATCCTCTTTTTTCGCGAGATCGAGCCAGTTTGAATATGAAGGTAACCAATTTAATTAATTTGTTACAGAGAACACTAATCGTTACTACAATATTAATACCACGCATTTCAGATTTTAACTAACAAGGTTGCGACTTCCAAGGATTGAAGAGACCTCCAGGCTGGCTCTGAAGAATTCTCCTGCGGTGAGTGCCAGGAATCTAGTACTGTTCCGTCGCATCGCTAGCTCGCTCTACGCGTACATCCGGCGGTGGCCCATGAGCTGGCGCCCACGGCCCGTCCATGCATGATCCATCCAAGCGAGCCCAGACTGGCCGCGCCGCGACACGTGTGAGCCCCGCATGGTGGCAGCGCCTGGCCCACCGACCTCCCGGGCCCCCGCCGCACCCACATGCGCTGCCGGCCCAAGGCAACGGCCGGGCATCGCAAGGAATCTACCCCCGACCTGGGCCCGCCTCCAAAGCCCCACCTGTCGGCCGGGGCCCTGGCACACAACCCCCGGCCCCACGGCCCGCCCTCCCGTGTCCCCCTGGCCCCACCTGCCATGGCTCGCTAATGCTTGAAGTGGGCTTGCACTAGTGCACGCAACTGCTAGCTGCTAGCTAACCAACCGCCTCTATATATGCGAGCCTCCAACCCACGCAACCGGACGAGACGACGACGAGCAGTGCAAGCCAAGCATTCTCGATCTCACGTCGCATCTCTCTTTCTTCCTCGGCGAGTTCACTTCGTTCCATGGAGATGGTGATCGACGCGGAGCTGCGTCTCGGCCCGCCCGGCAGCGATGTCACCGTGGTGCAGCCGGCGAGGAAGCCGGCGGCGGCGAAACGGTCGTCGTCGGCGGTGAAGAGCGAGGCCTCCGGGACGGGCGGTGACCATGACGACGCCGCACCGGCCTCCAAGTAAGTGGCACGGGGTGCTTCTTCTTCGGTCTGAATTGGATCTCCTCGATCGATCAGCGCGCGGCGGTTGGGCTAGCTTGAGCTGACGATTTTGCTTGTGAACGAACGCGCAGGGTGCAGGTGGTGGGGTGGCCGCCGGTGAGGGCGTACCGGAAGAACGCGTTCCAGGCGGCGGCGGCGGAGGCGGCGAGGAGTAGTAGTAGCAAGGGGGAGCAGCAGCAGGCTGCCGGAGCTGGGCTGTACGTGAAGGTGAGCATGGAGGGGGCGCCCTACCTCCGGAAGGTGGACCTGCGGACTTACGGCGGGTACAGGGAGCTCAGGGACGCGCTCGACGCGCTCTTCGGCTGCTTCTCCTCCGCCGCCTCGGCCGACGGCGGCGGCTGCCAGTTCGCCATCGCATACGAGGACAAGGACGGCGACCTCATGCTCGCCGGCGACGTGCCATGGGAGTAAGTACTACATACCAAGATCTGTATACCTATTTATAGCTCCATGGCTATACAAATGGATGACGTGAGGATCGGAACCAGCTGATCTGACGAGTTGCTAATAATTTCTGGTGGATCTCTTGCAGTATGTTCATCTGTTCTTGCAAGAAGCTCAGGATCATGAGGAGGGGCTCTGAAGCAAGATGATCGGAGTGTCGACGTCCATCTCAAGCATGCAAGAATTTGTTGGATTGGACGCGTGGATCAGATGCATGTAGAGGTCATCTGGTCAGACTCAAGAGAGATCGATCTCTACTGAGCGAGCCTTCGATGGATGCGCACGTACGGTGCTCGATCTACAGACATGGAGTCGAATGAAGAAGACGCTGGATCGGATATACCTGCATGGGGAGGGCGGCCAGCCCATACGTGCATGCCTAGGTGCATCGTGTACACGAACACGATGGGCGTGATGGTTCACGCACGGACTACGCATGCCGTCCTGTGGCACCTGCAGACCAGACATGCAGGCATCAGCCGAGAGTAGTATCGGGAGGGGATGAACTAGGATTTGTACGTGTACATAAGCTGAAGTTTTTCATTTGTAGTTTTGAATTTCCCTTTTGTATGTCTGATGAACAAGTTTGAGAAATGAGTGAGATATGCGAAAGAAAAGAGAAGGAAATTTGACTTCAAATAAACTTGTATCAAGGTTCTTTTCCTTTTGGTATACATATCTCCGGCCTGATGACAAGAGTCACAAAAGCCTTCTGTGCCAATTCAACCACTCTGTCTGATAATAATAAAGCTGCTTCTTTTTCATTGTCTCTTCATGTTTCTCCATTTGTAAGACATTGTCATCAGTGGATGCCGTTGGGGTTCATGAGAGAAAAGTCGTAACGAAAAACATCACAAGCAAGGCATCAGATCTGAGTAAACTCGACGAGTCCTTTCTGGTAATAGATAGCCATCAATGAACATCGTTTGCATTGCAAGGAGATTGCCGTTAAGACTGCCATAGATGACCAGGCACACGACAACAACCGTGCATTGCTGCAACCACCTCTGTACTTACAATATCAAAAGATTCGTGCCAAAAATTGGCGAACACGCATTCAAATCTCCAGAAAGAAACACCCACGCATTCCCCGATCCCCTGTCGTCCTTTGTTCTGTTACGCATAATGATGGAGGACACGCAGATAATAACAGAAGCGTCCAAACAGTGAAAGCTCCCCTGTAACACAGAGATACATGCATGCTTTATATCGTACCACATGAACATTGGAGAGTGACGACACGTAGCAAAGAGCACAGCAGAATACGGCAAGACGCAGAGGAATCCCTGAATGAGTGATGAGCACAGGAGACCCGCAGCCAGAATGTCACTGCAGCACAGCCGGGACCTCCAGGGGCCATGCCATGCATGGCTGCATGAGAAATTCAGGCAGCGAGGCAGGTGACAACGAAATGCTACTGACAAGGGGAAAATCAGAGCACTATAGAGCAACAGCAAAAGCCCCCTTGCCACTAACGGTGAAAACGCTCCAGCAACGGACAAGGCGCACCAGACAGGCACACAGTAGATGCGAATCAGACAGCTGGGAGACAATGCAACATTCGTATCATGCATACAGGTCATGAGATCTCAGAGAGCAGGGAGCAGCCAGCAGGCAACCAATTCACAGCCAAGCAAGGATAAAAGCACCAGCTTCAAACCTAGACACAGGGTGTCCTGAATCCATGGAGCTGTCACTATTCCACCATTCGAGTACCATGAACTGATGGGAGATCATGAAAACCATAATTTCGTGAGAAAACAGGAAAAAACGAACACACATTTGGTAGACTGGCAAGATCTAGGCACTGTAAGTGATATCCTTCAACAAATGGATGCAGAGTCGTTTTACATCAGGAGAGAGCATACAAAATCACCAACTTGCTCAGGCACACCACACATACTGTGTTTTTTCCAAATTGACCAGGCTGAAAGTCAAACATTGCTGGGAATCTCAGTATCCGTCTCCCACCATTCACGCGCTTTGGGAATATTCATGCCTGTTGAGATACAGAAGTAGCATCATGAGACTGCATATAACGATTAATAACATCAAGTACAGGAGACTTTTAATCAGCTAAACTGTTCTTCTATGGCGACAAACAGTACAAGGCAAAACCAACTAGGCAGATACCATCACCAACTTGTCCAAACATAGGTAAGCATAACTAACTTCCAGCAACACAAACACCATGTGGCGAGATTTCCCTTCCTATGGTCTTGAAAAAAATTGTCCAAGCTATTAGTGTTTGATTAAAATTACTGTTTGCGTGGATCCCCACTTGTGAATTGTGCGATACATGCATATTCGTTATGATTTCCAAGTTTATGAGGATAACAAAATACATACAAGTAGCATCCAGGGGACCACATGAGGATCTATAATTTATAATTTATGCAGAAGTAGATACTCTGGTGATGGTGACAAATGAGCTTGAACCTCATAGTAAGGTTTGAAAAAACAAGATGGATGCAAGGTTTTTGAAACAATTATCTTATGTTTTGCAAAATATGACTTTACTGAAAAGATATATATACAAATGATCTACAGGTGGGTGCGATGTTATACCAGCTTCTTTTTCTTCTTAGGCCTCCTTTTGCGACGAGGTTTATGGGCATCAGAATTTGAACTCAGATTACTGTTATGGTCTCCAGGATGATTTGGCACTCTTCTATTTTTAAACGATTCGCCGCTTGTGCTGTTGGAAGTATTGCTTGAGCTGGACATCACACGCTTATCTGCAGATCTGGCTCTATTTGGAGCTAATGAGCGAGGTGGTGGCATAAGAACTCGAGCATCTCTCTGTCGCTGCAAAACAGAACAGGTGGAGTTAAATAATAGGAAATGCAAATCACAGCATCTTGTCTGAAGAAAACTAATACACCCCTTGTAAAAGTACCTGATTCTTTTCATCGCTTGACATCCCAGATGCTGCCCTACCCGAAGCACTGGAAGCTGGTTCCCTACAGAAGGTTAGTACTAGTAACATTAGCACAGCAAGGAAAAAAGAAAAAAAAAGAACACATCACCACAGCAGTAGCAATGCTCTAGCAAAACCAGTTCATTTAAATTTATTAGATTTAATAGAACTTCACATAAATAAGTTTTAGCATTATAGCATGTTGCACGATATATCAGGGGGAACTGATGTCCAAAAGCTATGGTTTGTGAATCGTACTTAGCACTTTTGTCAGTCCACTCATCATCAGCCTCTTCATCACTTGAACTTCCGGACATAAAGAAGTCATCATCACTCACATCCAAGGTATCATCATCACTTGCTGTCTCTGTTTAACGGTCGAGAACAAAGTTTAGTACTTAACATACAAGATATCCAGTCAAAAGGGCAGCACAAATTTCAAAGGTCATCCAGCAAAATAGTAAACACGAACCTTCTAAATCTTTTCCATTAGCCGCAGCAGCCATGAGATTCTCTTTGATCTGTTTACGCCACTTATTCCTCTCTCCAACAACTTCTGGTTTCCCTCCAGCAAACAGCGAGACATATTTCTCATTCTTTGGGAAAAACTACAAGAGTAAGGATATTTAGCTTTAGCTGAAAATTCAAGCGGGTTCAGATAAACAATGGTTGCTTAGATGATCCAAGCTAATGCCAGGAGAACAATTCAGCAAGCAAAAGAAAGTTGTAACAGTTTGATACTTATATCATCGGTGCAGTACGGTAGGAAGCTTACCCTAACATATTCAAGATCTTCTCGCAATTTTGACAGCTTATTGCTGACATCATCACCGTTTGAACGTTGCTGCTTCTCAAGACGCCGTATCATCCTCTCAATCTTTCGCCTCTCTTTGTAGTTTGAACACCAACATCAAGAAAATTGTGAGTACAGACGGGTAGAGAAAAGGCACCAGAGAATGATAGGAACAAAACAGCTGAGTAACAACAGACCAAAGAATTTTATCTTCCTATCTCTCAACTGTACTGTTTTCTGAACAGCCAGTTGATTCTGAAGCTCTTGCTGCCTCTTCAGTTCTTCCAGTTTCTTCTCTTGAGCAATACGAATGTCATCAGGAAGGTCCTGAAGGTTAAGCATATAGCATTAGCATACCAACAGCTATACGAACTGGGGGGCTACGGCTCATTGCCGTAATTGGAAGAACAGAAAAATAATCTGGATTCATACAAACGGAAACAGCCAAAACTACCTCCTCAGATAACTCACGGAAAATGGACTTGATACAGAAACAGTGCAGGCATAACTAAGCTTATGCTTCCTTCAATAGAAGTTAATTATAAAATCAAAAGTTAATTATAAAATCAAATGTCATCTTATTCCAACTTGTTTCCAATATAACTGAAGATTTTGTTGGCCTACAATTATATGTAGTCGATGCATAGAAAGAGGAATGAGAGTACACTGTTCTAAATCAAGTTCAATTACTCTTCCTCACTTCTGCTCTGACAAGAACAAATGCAGACCTTTCACAAACTTTTCTGCTTAATCAGTTTGAGCAGCATACTTAATATTTCATATGCTGTTTCTTTCAATCAATTTTGATAATGAATGGCACCTTTTCAAGCTGCCTGAACAAGCAGTAATCCAGCTACATCATGAACTAGTTTACTGAGCCGAATGGAATAAAGTTGGGCCTAGGTTGAAACATCAATAAGCCTCTACTCTGGCAATCAACGAAAAATCAACTCGTAATCGAGCAATTCATCATTGCAACCAAACTACCATGCTTAATTAAAGTCCAAGCTGCGATTGGCGAAATGTCTCAATTAACAAGAAAATCTAGAGGCTCCCAGACAAACACCCAACGCTCCACAGTCCACACGCAACAGCTAAACCTTATCCATGGCGCGGAACAACGAGCAGCCAGAGGATCCCGACCTCAACCGAGGAGACACCGGGGCTCGGTAAGTACCTTGCGGAGGAAGCGCTCGGTGGAGCGGATCTGGTTCTTGAGGGTGGCGGTCTTGACGGCGGCGGTCCGCTTCCGCTTGCGGTCGGCTACGGAGGCGGAGGACGAGGACTTGGGCCGGCGGACGGCGGCGCCGCGGCGCGGGTAGCCGCCGTGCGCCATCGCCGGAACCCTAGGCGGAGACTGAGGGAGAGGAGGTCAGGAGCGTTTCGCTCGCGTGGCGTGCTCGAGGTGGGGTTTGGACTTTGGACTGGGCCGGGTGGGTCGTGCGGTTTCGCGCGTTTCGCTGCAAAAAGTGCTGCAATCGCTAATGCCCACCTCAGAAATGTTTGGGCCTGCCTGCATATTTAATGCACCCAACCAAGACCTTGTTTAGATCTCAAATTCTACCCCTAAAGTTCACTATGCAAAAAAAAATTCTCATCACATAAAAATGTCATAACATGTATATAGTATTAAATGTAGATGAAATAAAAAACTAAGTGCACAGTTTTATTGTACTCTACGAGATGAAATCAACTTGTTTTAGAAAATTGCTCAAAGATAATACACCTAAGTGTCAAGATTATTATGACCTCATATGTCTTTATTCTTAATGTAAAGATAGCAAAAATATGCAGCTATCCAGTGTATTCTCGAAGAAAAAAACTTGGAGATATATCATTGTGCCTTTGTACACAATGATAGCCTCAGACCGTTTTGGGCATAGCTAAGCTAGTATTCCAGGCTACAAAACTTAAAACATATGAGTGAAAGCATAAATGCTGAGCTAGTATTCCAGTAAAGCAAACAAACATCCAATTCAAGTTCAGAAGAGTCTAATTGATGCAACAAGGTAACTATTTTTAAAAAAAATACCAGGAAGAATAAAAATTAAAAAATGAATAGATCCTAACCAACAAGGTAAATATTAATTCTCTAAAGCTGGAAATGGTATCATATGTTAATCCAACAATAACTAAGTGGTGCTCATATGTTCACGAAACTCTTATCAGCACCAAACATGGTTAATTGAGCACGATGATATTGGGATCAGGAAAACCAATGACAAGGAATGATATGAATCCTAACAACAAATAAAACAACACAACATAAACAAGAACGCGGTGCAAGGGATACGATCAGTAACCACACGTACCTTGCAGAAGGTGAAGTCAGATGAATCCCCATCAGCCATCTCAAAGACAAATTAATCAGTCCTAGTGTACTTCCTTGCCAACAACGAATTTGCGAACAACACTCATGACAATATGAGCACGAGAGCACCCACCTACCACTTAAGTGGCGAGCGATTAGGTGAATCCTCACGATTTATGGACGCTGGAATATTACATCATGACACAATCAGAGAGACATAGAATTGAACTAGATCAAATGCAGCTAAAGCAAAGTATATGTTAATGCAATTTTCTATCGCATTAACAATAGTTTCAGTACTGAAAACAATAGAATTGATATAGATTGAATGCAGCTAGGTCGGACAGGATCAGTTAAATTCAGATGTATCCAGACAGTCAAATGTGTGGGAGAAATTCTAAGAAACCCACCGCGTCTAGCAGCAATAAATTCACCTGAGGTGCCACCGGAGCGCCTTCCCTTGAAGCAAGCACGAGGGGCGCCGGAGCGCCTAGAGATAGTAGCTCCTTCGCTCGGAGCAGCATGACGGGCGCCTTTCCACCCGCCGACCACCGTGGTGTGCGCGAGGTTCGAGTGTTTGACCCTGCGAGGTCGGCGGACCACGACCACGAGATGGTCGGCCCGAGATTGCGTGGTCCACAGGCTGAGCTCTGCGGTGAGCGCGAGGGCTGGGTGTTCTTTGTGTAGCCTGTCGGGAAGGCGGGAGGCGCCAAGGTGGGGTGGGAATGGGATCATGGTCCTTACCCTACTTCACAGTTCAACTGAGCTCTAAAAAAATTAGTAGTATCATGCGCATCGGTACTAAGGACCGTCTCAATGGGGTTTTATGACATTAAATGTACTGATGTGACAGGGGAGAGAAGGTAAAGTTTTATGATACGTGAGAGTAGTTTCATCATTATGAAATTCCTTTGACAGTTACCTAGTTTCTGCTACATGTAAGAGAAGTATTATAACAAGCTATAAGCAGGAGAGAGAGAGGAGAAGAGAGAGAAGAAAGCGGGTTGTAAACTTACAGTCAGCTGAGGCACAGGTTCCCAAAAATTTTGTAAGAGAGGCTGGTGGGTCAAGTATTAATGGTTCAGTATGCTTCTTAACCAACCTATTATATGGATGAGCTTTTAGTTAGCTATAAGTGACGTGACAATTATATATAGCCCGTTGTTGGCTGTATTATTCGGCCCGTTTGTTTGGCTGGTGGTTGGTGCTGATTCGTTCCGAGAGAAAAGTACTGCCTGGTGACTGATTTGTTTCGAGAGAAAATTATTGCTGGCCGGTGGCTGATAAGCCAAACACACGGGGTGATTAGGCCCTGCTCTAACCATGTAGTGAAGTGTGCGCTGAGACCGGCTTAATCGAGTCCGATCAGTTCGGGTACGCCCTTTTACCACCCGTGGGCGGCGGACACCCGTGTTCCGACGAGGAGGTGCTGTTGGGCCGAACTGGGCCCTATGGAAACCCAGAAGGAAGGGGCCACTTAGCTGTGGGCTATTCGGTTGAGAGAGGATTCCACATGTAACAGGATTACTCGTAATTTTGCACTGATCCATCTTGATTTTTCTTTTAACAACATGTTGCTACGGGCTCAGCAGTTTCAGACCCCAACATGGAAACATCCTCGGCCACATGATGTAAGGAAAGAGAGGCGTGACACAATCAGACGGCATTAAGCAGAACAGTCGGATCGCTACCGCTAAAAGAACAGGATATTACAAAGGCAACATCAGCACCAGGGGCATATTAAGCTTTGTTGACTGTCGAGCATGGAGTAACATCAGGTGCTGCAGAATGATGCAGACAGGATTCACACACAAAGGCACCAGAGAAATGTGCAACTGTTGCAAACCATCATAAAATGTATTTTCATGGGTGGATGAAGCTATGATTGTATATATCCACCAGTGGATGCAGTAGGCCAGATTTTATCTTTTATCTAAAAAATGGGAGTACGAAGCTGTTCGAAATAAGTCTCACACTATCTTAGGCACCCAGGTTATGAACCTTTGATATTGCTAACAATGCCTATGCCACAAATATAGACATAAAACAAGTTGCGGGAAAGGATTCTACCATAATAAACAGGTTTCACAGCACAAATCAAACATAAACCATATGGCAACAGATGTACAACACCCCAAGCAAACATGACTCACATGAGAGCAACGCTCTTTCTTGAGAACTCATTTCAAAACAGTAAAAATTAAAGTTGGGCAGCACATTCTTTAGAAAAAACGCTACCGGAGAGCATAAGTGATTCCAGCAAACAACCTAACTCTCAAAGAAAAAAATCAAGCTAAGGCTCTAAGGATGAAGTGCTTTATGGAAAATCTGATGGGCATGTAGTCATTGATAAAGCTCATGAACTAGACAAGAAGCAAACACACAAATCAGTGGACTATTTAAGTATCATGAAACAGACCATCAAACTCATGCAACCCCTCATTTTTCTCAGACAGTAGATTATCAGTAGTAGTCCACAAACTAACATGCCGTTACTGGCAGTGGACAGAACAAAAACAGCTGCTGTCCACAAAATTAGTATGCAAATCAATAATGGTGCGGAAGATAACTCGTTACAGAGAATGCTGGTACTTTTAAGGATTAATCTCATCCCAACTTTATACGAATGTTCTTATCAAGAGTGTGGATCAATACAAATAAAGTATCGCACGTAGATAGCAGATCCACTAGCACACTGAAACGCATACTCAGCCTCCATTGACCAAAGCCTCGGCCCTCCAATTTGGAAAAATGGAGAATAATGAACATCGCTATCAACATCATCTTCCATTTCATCTTGTATTCAAATTTTGTCAACCATTTGTGCAGGCCGCAGACACACTCATACATCAATCCCTTTCGATTAGTCCATACACCCACTACCGAAAAAGCAGTCCCCACCACAAAGTGTATGGCTAGTGCACTACAGACCCAGAAAGAAACATTATGAGAGCATGCCAGACTCTTTAGTAGCTCTCTCCATCACTCACACTCATAGGGGGCATTGAAAGATGTAGGAGCATGAGCAGGTTATTGCTTACCATATCCTTGCAATTAAAGCACCTTTGAACAAAAGATTGGAAAGGGAAGGTGATGTCATATACCATTGGTACAACTTCAAGTGGAGAGGATCTTTTAGGTCTTTTCCTGCCTCCTTGTTAGTGAATTGAAACCAGCAGTTTATCTTACAATTTGATAGGTTGATGCCTGCTAGTAGTTGTAAGGATGCATGCTATGGGTGCTGCTATTGTGCTAGGAAGGAGTGTTGGGTTCTGGCTTCACTGGTTGGCCATCCTGCGAATGTTGTGGGTCATAGATTGCCATGGCGAGCGAGATTGGCATCATGCAGAGTGCTTTGGACTGGAGAAATTGCATCGCTGCCCCAATGTCTTCTTCCATCAGCTTTGCAACCTGTCTTTCTGTGCCATCCGTTGACCACTTTTCCCAAATCTGCTGTTTGCTCCCACTATCACTTCCTTCCCCCTAACGAAATCAAAGCAAGATCCAATTCAACAACCAACAGATACGAACATGTAGAGATGGAAAACGACACTCGAATTTTATTTTCAATTCAATGACACGATCATTCGAGAAAGAAATAAATCTCATTGTATTGTAGATATGCAAGGTATCAGAAATGGGGTTACGAAGGCATATGCCTGTAATGAAGCATACGGATTAAAAAAATCTAGAGGGAGATAGTGATGGCAAATCAAGAAAGTACGGCTGCCATACTTCATCTTGCTGCTGTATACAGTAAATATGGAATGATTCGTTGGTTTGAACTGCAGGCTAATAGTGGCTGTCACTGAAAGCAAAGGAGTAAAAATAGTTTGTAGTGGCATCGAAAAACATATCATGAAATGAATAAAAAGTCATGATTGCAACAAGATGATGAACGGACTTCGTCTACAACAACATAGCCAAGAAGAGAGCAAGAGAGAAACTTCAACAAGAGAAGTATATATGTCAATGACAAATTTACTAATGGCATTTAGAAATTGGAGCTGGAATTACTATTTCAAGAAAAAAAGACATCCTGATAACAAGATACCTAACATATTTGAAAGAACCTGTTTTTAGTTGCAATTCGAATAATTATGAAAACCAAGAATTCAAGATCATAAATGTTGAGTTTGAACACCGAGCTGCAGTGCAAGGCTATGTATTTCCAATCAACTGAACAATCAGCAATTCACGAAATGATAAAATAGACAAGCAAGTCACAATGATTAAGGATTTAAAACTTTCACAGACTTATAATTAAATATACAAGAGCAACTGGTTTACGGTGTTATCATAATTGCGGATAGATGCCTTGATTTCCATACCGCAAAACAAAAAAAAATCAAAAAGCAACTTGTGCTGATAATCCCATATTAAATTAATATATGGAAGTAAAATGAAGTTATTGGAAGGCAATGTTCCGTAATCCTAATCCTGCATTAGTCACAAATCAAAGGTTTACCTTAACTGAAAGTGGAATATCAGCAACCAGTTGTGCAACAGCACCAGCACCGCCCAGCCTACTCATGCTTAGCACCTAACATCACAGAATCAAGGTCCCATCAAACAAGTAACACAACTGGTGGTCAATGCTTGAAATATATTAGCATAATGAGCTTAACCTTGACTTGAAGCCTCAGAAACTTCACATAATCGAGGATCTCATCTAGCATAGCTGCCCTATCTGTCTGCATAGTTTAAACATAAACTTAATATCAAATTCAACTTCCTCTGTCATCTTTTTCGTGTTACAAGGTGAAAGACACTCTAGATCTGGGAATTCAAAATCAAGTGTTGTTCCAAATGTACATAATCCTGAGGATGCATCATACATGTTTGCTTGTCTCAACCAAAGGCATACTACGCCCACCAAGCATAATTCTGAGTGAGATAACAGTAAGTCCTTCAAATGCGCTTGACTTAATTGTCAAAGCGACAAGAAGCACAATTATAATTTAATATTGTCAGCACATCATGAACCTAGACCACTTGCTGAAATTCTGTCAATGGCAGCCATGTGAACCGTAGCAGTATAGCACCGTAGGGTCTTCACCTTTATAATAATACCTACAAGTCTCATAACATTATTACCTTGTTTGTATTGGGCACCAGTTCCTGTAGGGCCCTCATCCTTTCTGCTATTCTCTCTCTTCTTAGCTGCAATAGAACAAACATGGTTCAAAATACTGCTGAATGAGCAGATAGCAGACTGTAAAATGAAAACAAATGAAACATTAAACGCAGAGCTCAAACTAGGTGGACATCCACAAGAGCAGCAGGCATAATTCTCCTCCTACTAGAAGCACGTTACTGAAGTTCAAAGCAAGCATGCTACCTTCAAGAAAAGGCATATGCCACACAACTGCACTATAACATATGAACCATCCAACTTATAACACAATACAGCTGCAATTCAGAAAAAAAAAATGCCCCTGCCAAATCGCCGCCCATAATTCAGCTAACACAACATCCCTCTTTAAACTATGATTACTGATTGCTTGCAAGGAAAGAAAATGGAGAGCATTCGAAAAAGGACATGGGACGATTCGGAGCTGATTACTCAATCACAAAGTGCAAGGTGGCACATGGGACAAATGATTGCCTGAGCATGTAGAACAAACACTGCATAGGAGTAAGCACTCAGCAACCCATTTCTAAACCATGAGAAACACTAAACCGAAATCTAATCCTTGATCCTTGCCCTCAAAAAAGAAAGAAAGAAATATAATCCTTGACCCTCCTTAAAAGTGTCAGGTTATACAGATCATGCCAAAATAATTCTGGAACCGAAGACCCGGCCACACGATTTAACTGCAGATACAGAGATCATTTCCTTACCCTCTCTGCGATGCTGTGTGGGTCAGTCGCCTGCCCACGTCGCGCCCGCACCTTTGGTCTCGGTGCCGGCGGCTGTGGCCCGACACCCGCCCCGTCTTGCTTAGGCTGCTGCGCGTGGAACACCTAAACCCCACCAGAAAACCAAAAAAATGGCACGGTTAGGCGGTAAAAAGCTGCAAATTAGACATGAAACACGCATGACTTTCATCCCTCGGGGCTGCAGCGTGCATAGTACCTGAGTAGGCGGGCTGGGGCGGAGGTGGGGCGGCTGCACACCAGTGCCGAACACCGGCGGGAAGAGCCCGGGGAGCTGCACGGCCTCCCGATCCTGCAGAGGCAAGCGAGAAGCTTAGCACACAGCGCACGCGCGCTTGTTTGGTTGGTGGAAAGGGGAAAAGCAGAGACGAGGGAGGGAGGGGGCCCTCACCGCCTTGCCGCCCTCGGCGTGCTTCCCACTCCCGGAAGCCTCGGCGGCCGCGGCGTCTAGGCTTAGCGCAAGGGAGAAGGGCTGGTCCCCCGCGGCGCGGCCGGCCCCCGCGGCCGCGGCGGAGTAGGAGCCGCCGGCCATGGAGAAGAACTGGTCGAGGAAGTCGTCCTCCGGGCCCTGCGGCGGCTGCCCGGCCATGTCCCGACCGCGGGCCCACTGCGCCCGCTGGCGACGACGGTATAATTGGTTGCTCGGTCTCGCTCTCCGGCTGCCGCCGACGGCCCGGAACGGAGGCCGTTTGCTCGTCGGCAAGTGAAGTGGGGATCGAAGGAGAGAGAAGTGGTGGTGGGTGGGTCGCGTCGCTCCCTCGCCATTTTATTCACGCGCTCCCTCCCTCCCCGGTCGTGTCATAGGCTCAAAGCGAGGTGGGCCTGAACCACATGTGTGAGCCAATGGGCCGGTAGGCTAATTAATATCTTCTTATATGGGCCTGATGAGCTTCGTGTGCCTGAAACTGATCCAGTTAGCAAAACTAGTCTTCCTCTCCTCCATGGGTTGGATTACTTCTTGGTAAGGATCTCGCCGGGAATCCTTTTTGTTTGTTCCCGAGCTTCGGTTATACCGTTGGTGGGCGGATATTTTGTGGTGCCACGTGGACGAGAGGAACAGACAGTATCATTAGCGCATGTACAGCCCAAAGACGGCGGGTCGTCTGCAGAACCTTGATTTTAGTATATATAGAGAGATGTACAGACAACTCATACAACTCATAGATAGGGAGGCCATCCGTAAGTTGTTTAATGCTTTATATGTAGCTTAAGATCAACTACAAATGTATTTGTGTATACTATTGTGTGGCTATTTGATAGAATACTACCAGGTATAATAATAGAAAGATGATTACAATAATTTTTATAATATCAAAGCTTGCATAACACCGACACAAAATTTTATCCCATTGCCATATTTGTGTACGTATGGATATGGATTGGGTTATCATGTGGGTCCCACAAGTTAAAAAATCAAAAAGATTAGAACGCATCCTCCTATCTTATCCACACACTTCCAGCAGCTTGGAACGGGATGAGGAGCGGCGGCTCCAGCGGCAAGCAGAGGAGCGGCGGAGGAGCGCCGACTCCGGCAACCCGACGCAGGCGAAGCGAGTGGGGCCTTCAGTGGTCGCGCGCACGGGGTGAGCGGAGCACGCCGAGGCCGGGCGCCTGCGCCATGTCGACCTCCTTCACGCCGTCCGGCAGCGACAGGTACCGGGCGTTGCTCGCCCGCAGGCCGGCCTCTCTTCTCCGTCGCCGACCTCTCTCTCTCCCGGCTGATTCCTCCCTCCCCCAACGGCGCGCAGGCATATCGAGGGCGATGTAGGCTGGGCTCCTCCTCCTCGCGACGGCCAGGGCATAGGGCGAGCGAGCTCCCCACAGGCCCGCGAGTGGGGCCATGGCGGCCTTCTCCTCCCCACCGCGGCCATGGAGGCCTCCTCCTCGGGGCCGAATCCGACGGCGGGTAGAGGCCATGGTCGGGATCCGGAAGCGGGTCGTGGCCATGGCCGTCGGGGAGCGAGCACGCGGGCGGGTGCGCTCCTCCGCCAAGGAGCGGCGGCGCCGTCGGATCTGCGACCCCTCCTCCCTGCAGCTCGCCGTCCCGAGCTCGTCGCCCTCTCCCGCCGCTGTTGTGCTCTCGAGGCTGCGTCCGGCGGGGCTGCAGTGAGCTGGGAGATTTGGCGGGAGAAACTCCCGCGCGCGAAGCCTGCGGAGGAGTTGGGAGAAACTTTCGCGCGCGGAGGAATTGGGGAGAGGGGAGAGCGCGGGCGTGCGGGATCCGCTGGCGCTGTCGCCTGGGGAAGACGCGAGGTACAGCGCGGCGCTCGTCGTCTGTAGAACCTTGGGGAACGGGACCGAGCCGTCCTTTCGCGAGGCGACGCGGGCGTCGTCAGTAGCCGGACGCGAGGGGCAAAATGAAAATATGCCGGTATACCGACGGGGTATACCGCCGGCCTGTACATGCCCTTAGCAGGAGGTTCGACATCGACGATATTTTCTTCTCATTCATCGTTTACGTCGATGTCCGAATTTTCTGTGTACTTCTTTGTGTTGTTTGCGCGTCGAATCTGTGACCTCCAGCATGACTGATGTTTGGAGAAAACTCGGGACTCTTACTGGTGGCGTGTTCATTGGGATTTTGTCCCTCCAAGAATTCTCTAGTGGTTCTAGAGCTGTTCTTGTGAGGTACTATGTTTTCCTCCTTCCCGCTAGATTTGGGTTGGAGGATCCCTTTCCCGTCTCGAGGTCTTCGTCTTCAGTCAACTGGGGTCGTTCATGGAGGCGATAATCGGCATGACAATGATATGGCCAAGAGCGGGCTATTTGCCGGTGCGTTCAACGTTTTATGGTACGGTTTGTTCATGACTGTGCTACTGCTGGCTTTTAAACGTGATGTTACGTCGTCGGTTGGGGTGTCGGCTTTGAGCTTCCTTCGGCGTGCTTCTCTGTTGCTGGCAATGGAGGACAGCAGCGATTCTGGCCGACAGAAACGACGACCTCCAGTAACTTTTTACAAGGACTTTAATGTAATTTTTTTTATTTTGGAGGCTCCTTTGCAAGGGGTTGGATGTAGTATCAATCTATATTTAATAAAATCCAACCCTTTCTCTCAAAGAAAAAAAAAACACGATCCCGTGACGATGACTACTCTCTGGTCTCTACCCTCCCTCGTGCAGTCGACATTACTGGTAAGAAAAATAGTAAGCATTCGCAAGTGTTCGTTTCCCACTAGGGAATTGTTTGTGTAGTACAACAATACTTCCAAATGCAAGAGGAAAGGCAAACAAAAAAAGGATCTAGGATGCTAGAGTACATGCACCCTGATGTCATGATGACGACACTGAGTACATTCCACCAAATGGAGAGTACCTTACTACGTGAAGCCAAGTCACCAAATTCCTTCATAAGGCCAGGGTTTTATGATGTTTGTTCACGTATTGTATTGAAGTTTACAAAACTTGCTGGTTGATATGTAGTTCGTTTAAGGACCTTACTACGTGAAGCCAAGTCACCAAATTCCTTCATAAGGCCATGTTTGTTCACTTATCGTATTGAAGTTTACAAAAACTTGCTGGTTGATATGTAGTTTGTTTAAGGACCTTACTACGTGAAGCCAGGTCACCAAATACCTTCATAAGGCCAGGGTTTCATGATGTTTGTTCACGCATCGGTTGAAGTTTACAAAACTTGCTGGTTGATATCATGATATGTAGTTCATGATGAATGAGCTGGAAAAAAAACGTGTACAACAGCAGATTGTGCATACGTGCAAAATGTGCAAAAAAACTGGTATTTGTCGGAATAATTCTAGATCTTGCTTACAACGAGTATCCTGTCAAACTCCTGTCACACCTTCTCTTTGGTGTGTAGGGTAACATTTTACCACATCCTAAACAATGAAATAATCAACGGAAGAACATCACTTCTTGCCCATTTTCCTTGACGTCTGGGAGCTGTTGGGGCGCAGCTGGACTGCCACTGACAACAGTCGCTCCATCGGTGCCCGCTGCCTGCTCATTATAGTATCTTGCGCGGGGCACTGCGTGAGGTGATACTACCTCCGCTCTTGAATATGAGTTATTTAGGACAAATTATTTAGTTTAAAAATAAACTATTTTACTTGTCCTAAACGTCGGATATTTAAGAATAGAGGGAGTAGACCGGTGGAACTGCACGGATAAGGATTGAAATAAATTTTCCAGGCAAATAAGAAACTCCAAGATCTCATGTGGACATGAGTACAGAAAGAAACAGGAAAGGAAAAGTAGTATCTCCAACTAATTAAGCAACACAGACTGGGTAGGCATGGAAGGAGACTTATCAACTGCGACAGAATGTGTGCAGCGTGCATATCTGCATTTGCAAAACAAAATTCCGTGAGTTCCAATGGCAGCAACGGTGAACACTGATTGAATTGGAGAACATATATAGTGACAAAAAAGGGGCAACAGTGGTTAATGGGGCTCTGATCAAGCTTACGTGTAACACAAGTTGTTTGTGAACTGCTGCAGATCATCAGCTGAGAAGTGATTCTCATCCCAGAGGACATGATAATGTGTTGGCTTGCTGGTACCCTAAAGAAATGCATTTACATTTAATCTGACAACTATTAGAAACTCAAAAGGTCAGGAGCTCCAAAGTGAGGCACCCACAGAGCCAAAGTGACACATACCCGAATTCCAGCATGGCTGCAAAGGTAGAAATCAAACTTGCTGGGATGACAAATCTTCGTGTCAACAACAGTTCCTGCGCAACAGACAAAAAAAGTCTCACAATTCACATCAAATATGTATGTGATAGACTTTGCTGAAACTGGAGAGACCTCCCTATGATACACTGGCTACTGATTCGTAGTCACCCACCCGACAAGGGTTGGCTGGAGGGGTGGTAAACCCAGCCAAGCAGAGTTCAATTCTCACCTCCTACTTATCAATGCAACGGTGGATGTATCTTCTTGTTGATTTTTTTCTTAATTTTGCTTTAAAAGTGATAAACAAGGATGGTGATCACAGTACTAAACAGGAAGTACGTTTCCACTATCTGTGCGATCGTCTCCACGACCCCTAGGGAAGAATTTCGTGTGATGCCTTTTTTGCACGACTACAAATGTCACTGGGGGCGCATATATATTCGTGTTGCAGAGAGGCACAAGCCTTCTTGATTGCTTGTACTTCATGATGCAAAACATGGCTGAATTGTCCTTCACTTACACCATCCCTAAATAAACAAAAATACCCGAGTAGAAGTTTGAACGGCCGACTACAAACGCCAACTTTTACTTGGCAAAATAAAATCGGTAGTTTTTCACCCTTCTTTGTGCTGAATAATCCTGAAACATTCTCATATGAAACCTTCAAAGTTCAAGCCGTGAGGAGCATGCAATTGTACTGGCAGCGCGCCAGCTGTAAACTCTCGGTGGCGGCTAAGCAAAAACATAGATGATATAATGAGCGATAGCATCAGCAACATTATTTTGTGTGGTCAACAAAACATTATCACTACTGGTTCTTCCTGTTAACACGTACGAATTCTGATCAATCTCTCCCTTGAATCTTGAATGGTTCCTCTGTAAACTGGACGATGAGCCGATTTCATCATCACTCAACTATTCTTGAAACGGTTGATTTCAGATAGCTCAAGTTTACAATAGCCATTAAACGACTCAGCTGTATGTATATGAAATTTGATGGTGCCCCAGCAA
Organism: Echinochloa phyllopogon; assembly: GCA_033239725.1. Taxonomy (NCBI): domain Eukaryota; kingdom Viridiplantae; phylum Streptophyta; class Magnoliopsida; order Poales; family Poaceae; genus Echinochloa; species Echinochloa phyllopogon. Next base: position 3,211,017 of record BTCW01000018.1, read on the forward strand.
GGGGTTTAAAAATCTCATGCTTCACTTTTCAATTCATCGGGTAAGTAGTCAATAGATCCGCGTATTATAGCTCATATATATTGTCCAGACGCTTTGCACATCTCTGCCGAATGCGAGAACAAGATTAATTTTAACTGGTCCATTTGGAAGTGTCAAAGTGAATATATAATCCTCTATATGATTTAGATGTCGTTTTGGACAACGACACGGTCTTCAAAACATAAATTTGACTTCTCATTTTTATAAAAATATTTATTAAAAATAATATATGTATACTTTTATAAAAATATTTTTAAGACAAATCTATTCATATGGTTTTCACATTTCCAAACTCAACAAATTAAAAATTATACATGATTTATATTACCAATGTTTGACTAAAATCTTGTTCAAAACAATATCTAAATCCTATACAGAGGGAGTATACTAAGTGTTGTAGATTGCTTCTCAGTCATCGACTCATCATTGTGGATGAAAAACAAATGGTTATGGGAAAATATATGTTTCATTGCTAGAGAAATAGCATGCCCCGTCCTCGTACTTTCGTAAAGGGAAGATATGGTGTTTAGTCTACGAGGACATTCATGCGCTGTTTTTCCTATTCTCCCAGCTCTTGTGTGAATAAAATGGGACCTTTGTTAAAAATTATCTAATAGTATTCTCTACCATTCCTTATTATTATATACGGAATAATACTTTAGCTAACCTTCTTTTCAAGCTTTGTTCAAAATTATTGTTTTTAATTTCTTACAGTATTCTCTACCATTGGAGACCTAATTTTGAACCGACACCAATGAGGCAAGACGTGGCAGGTTAACTTGACTTTTATTCAGTATTCTCTAATTTTGAATATAGACAAGAGATTGGTGTATAATCAGAGCAATCCCGCGCGAAACGAGACATCCGGGCACCTTTGCGAGTTTTTCTCAATCAGTCCTGTAGTTAGCCATTCCTCTCTGTTCACAAACATAACAATTTACAGATGATAACACACACTTTCCTCCATTCTAGCCCTAACCTTTTTCTCAACGTGCGCAAGCGGCGTGTGCCTCCCGTGTCGTGTCTGTTGCGATATTGCGATCAAGGTTTCTATGCCACCAACACTCCAACAGCTTCACCACTCATCAAGGATTCTAGATACACGTGTACAATGAGATCGAGCACCCGAGGACAGAAACCTGAGACCAGCCAGTAAACCACGCACATTTTTGGCACGCGAATATAATATAATAAATCGACCGATGCATGCATGCATCTCAATCCCATCCTGCACTGCCGCTGCGGTGGCTGTGGCTATATAAACGACGTTGGCAGAAGCATCCCATCCTCCCAACAAAATCTCCCCGAGCCTTCAGCGTTCAAGAAACAAGCTCAGCACAAGTACAGCCGCCGCTAATAGCCACCAGAGCAAGCTAGCCACTGTTACAAGGTAGGTGGTAGCTAACGAGACATGGCTTTTGCGATCAAGGTCGCATCGACCTCACAGACGACATTTTCCCCGGCGGTCGTTCAGTCGTCGTCGCCGTCGCTCTCGAGGCGCGCTGCGGCGGCGGCGGCGGCGGCGGCCATGATGCCGGGGCGGAGGAAGGCTGTGACAGTCGTCAGGGCGGTCGCCGCGGCGGCTCGGCCTGCTCCGGCGCCGGCCAAGCCCGCCGGCAAGCGATGCCGCCTGTCGGTGTCGCAGACCATGTCCAGGCTCAAGGCGCAGGGCAAGGTATGTGCTTCTGTCGAATGTAGAGTGTAGCCTACGGATTAATTCTTACTGATGAGCTTTGGTGTGCCACCATGCATGATCGCAGACGGCGTTCATCCCGTACATCACCGCCGGCGACCCCGACCTGGCGACGACGGCGGAGGCGCTGCGGCTCCTGGACGCCTGCGGCGCCGACGTAATCGAGCTCGGCGTGCCCTTCTCCAACCCCTACGCCGACGGGCCCGTCATCCAGGCGTCGGCAGCGCGGGCGCTGGCGAGCGGCACGACGACGGACGGCGTGCTGGCGATGCTCAAGGAGGTGACGCCGGAGCTGTCGTGCCCGGTGGTGCTCTTCTCCTACTTCAACCCCATCGTCCGGTGGGGGATCGCCGACTTCGCCGCCGCCGCCAGAGAAGCCGGTGTGCACGGCCTCATAGTCCCCGACCTCCCTTACGTGGCCACCTGCGCTCTCAGGTGTGAAGCCATGAAAAACAACCTCGAGCTGGTAGGTCCATATATTCTCCATCAATCCATCGTCATGCATCGATTTATTCCTATTCCTTCTGAACTGAACAATGGCTGCTTGTTGCAGGTGCTGCTCACAACACCGGCTACACCGGAAGAGAGGATGAAGGAGATCACAAAAGCTTCAGAAGGTTTTGTTTACCTTGTAAGTGCCCGTTTAAGACCACAACTGTTTATTGAAAGTTTACCGGCCTGATCTTGCTTGTGCCTGAATTTGCTCACCGACATTTCCTTTTGTCCTACTTGATATATATCGTCACAGGTAAGCGTCACTGGCGTCACAGGTCCCCGCGCAAACGTGAGCACACGTGTCGAATCTCTCATTCAAGAGGTTAAACAGGTATACATATATTTTGCAAAATTAAATATAAAGTCCTTCCTTTTTTATTAGCCAGTACTGCTAATCACTGAACTTGCTTTTAATTTATACCTTGCAGGTCACTGACAAACCTGTGGCTGTTGGCTTTGGCATATCGAAACCTGAGCATGTAAAGCAGGTAAAGATATACTTGTATCATGAAACCTGAAACCTGGCTTTGGCTAATCAGATTTCATGTATTACCATCGCATCTGATTTATTCAAGGGCTGACTATTTGTATCATGAAATCTGACTCCTTTTCCCCTTTCGAAAAATGTGTCTGGACAGATTGCAGGGTGGGGTGCAGATGGAGTGATCATTGGCAGTGCAATGGTGAGACAGTTAGGTGAAGCAACATCTCCCAAAGAAGGGCTAAAACGGCTAGAGGAATATGCAAAGAGCATGAAGAATGCACTGCCATGATATGCAAATATATACAGTAGTATGGACCAGTAAATTGGTCAGATGGCCAGTAAATGATGGGAAGCGCTGAAGCTGCCATTTGTCTTGGTCGTTAGACAAACATATGACATATAGTTGAATTCGTTTGTTTGTAATTAGGGCAATAATAGTTTGCGTCTTTAGAACCATGATCCTATCTGGTAGGACCATGATCTATCTAGCGAGCTGTAAAAATAAATGATAGTGCACTGAAATCTGAAGGATTCCACGAAGCTACAAATTTAATGTGGTCTATGGACTAGTTACAACTAATGTGGCCTCCAATACCATGCACGCACTGCATGAGATATATGATCATCCTCTCGACACTTTTCAATTTCTCCATCTTTTTTCACAGCACAAATTAGTCATCGTCAATTTTCGCCATCAGCGGTCATCGTCAAGTATATAGGTGGGCTTTTAGCTGGCAATAATATAAAGGCTGTTGATGGCTATATTATTTGTGAGAGAAGATAGTGTTTTTTATGGCTATAAATAGCTAGCTAAAAGCCCGCCTATATACTTGCCCACTATCTTCTCTCGCAAATTTTCTGAAAACCTGTGCGGTTCGCTTTCTTCTCCCTTCTCCACGTAGATTCAACCTATATAATACTTGCTCTAAGTGCGGATGGTCTCGTTGTCGTCCCTTTATTAAGGGAGTGTTTGGATCTCTATGACTAAAATTTAGTCCCGTCACATCGAATATAAATATGTTAATTAGAAGTATTAAATATAGATTAATTAAAAACCCATTACATAAACGAGGGCTAATTTGTAAGACGAATCTATTAAGCCTAATTTATCCATGATTAGACAATGTAATGCTACAGTAAACATGCGATAATTATGTACTAATTATAGCTTAATTAGACTTGTCAGGTTCGTCTCGCGAAATAGACATGACTTATGCAATTTTTTATAATTAATTATATTTAATATGTCTAATTATCATTTATTTAATAGACTAAATTTTAGCTCTTTGGATCCAAACACCTTCTAAGTGGCTGTCTGCGGTTGAACACAGGCCAGAACTAATTTTATTTTCTAAGAAAATCTTTGTGCCACAGGCTTAAAAGACGGAACACGGGGAACGACGGATAACAGTCCCCATCCCCACACGTTCCAAACGGAAGAAACGGTGGCCTCACCCTCGGTCCGGTCATCTTCAAGATCGACACTTCAATACCCGGCGGCTGCTTTCGGAGAGTTTCCCGGCACAGCACCAGTACGTACGTGCCCTGTACTGCACCTCATTGGTTTGGGATTAGTCGCAATCCACACATGGCCGCGTTGCATTGCTTGCGGCACAGGAACTGATGGGCAAGTCTGTCGCTCAAAACAGAGAGAGAGAGAGAGAGGAGCGGTCGTGGTAAAGTCAATAGTGCACGGCAATGCTTTGCTCGCGTATGTTTTTTTTTAAGGTTCAACGGGGAAGAGATATCCCCACCTGATTAATATTACCCTCGGGAGCAGTAAAACGTGCTCCCCCACTATCATAGTTATAACAACTCATGTGTTTACCGGGAGTTTAATTACATTGAGAAAAAGCTAAACATCAAGCCTCTGCTATCTGCATTTTAGCGTATGGTAATCGATGGCGTCAAAGGAGGGCATCTTCCTTGCACGTGTTGACCAGCCTCGGCAGTGATGGAGCTGCTTCCCTGAATACTGCAGCGTTTCTGAGCTTTCATATGTTCCAACAGCAGAGCAGGAGGAACATGTTGTAGTGTGGAGAGGGGACGTGAACATGTTGCTCGCGTATGTTGCACGTGCATGCGAGCTAGCGAGTCTGCAACTCCATACTGCTGTTTTGGAGAAGGACGGGCACACACACGGCCACACGGGATCGGCTGGCGGACGTGACGAGACCCTGGCCCTTGGTGCCTTGCAGCGGCCGGCCCCATCCGTGTCGGGGGAAGGTGTAGGCGCTACCTGACACAGAAAGTACTTCTACGCCCGAATTCTACTGCTTAAAAAAAATTCTCGACACGTCAAAATATCGGTACATGTATGGAGTACTAAGTATAGATGAAATCAAAAACTAATTACACAGTTTTATTATACTTTGCGAGACGAACATTTAAGCCTAATTAATCAATATTTAACAAATATTCATAAATACAACCGAAATACTACCGTGTCACATTTATGACAAAGTTCCAACTTTGATATGCGAAGATTGAAAACTAAACAAGGCCTAGGGCCCCACCTGACAGCACAGCAGATCCATCCCCATCCCGGCCGTTGACTGACTTCTCTTCTCGCCATCTCTGCCGACGACCCGCCGGTGACCAACCTGACCAAGCCCAATCGCCATTGCAGCAACATTGGGCAACATTGGGCGAGTGAACATCAAGATAGCTTCAGAAGATGATGTCTTTTTTCTCTTCCTCCAAAAAGCTGAGCATTTTTTTTCCTGAATATTAGGCGCACCGTGTAGTTGCTGATTGGAATTTTGACGGCACGCGATCCATGCGTGTTGCTGAATGCTGATTATGCTGCGATCGTTGAAGAAACCTTCACTTTGCCGTTTTAATGTTGCAGTGTAGCCTCGACGTGATCCTCCACGTGTTGTGCAGAGATGCCATGGTAGGCAGGCAGGCGCGACTCTAGAGTCTAGAGTGACGGGCATGGCGGAGGCCGCGGCCACCGTCGTCGAGGCCTCAACGGGGGCGGCCACATCGAAGTTGAACAGGATGCCGGGCCACGGCGACGGCGGCGACACAGGCCCGCGCCGCGCGTGCGCTCTCCGCGGCGAGCAGGTGCGATGCGAAGGCGCTGCGCCGGAAAGGAGGCACCGGTAGAGTCGCCGAGGAAACGCAGGCGGCGAACTCCGGCGGAGGCGCGGCGCATGCTCGCGAATCTGTGGTCTCCGGCGACGCCGGGCGCGGTGGCGGCGGCGAGCGCTGGACACCCGGGGTGGTCGGTATTTCATCTACCGTCCACCCCGGTCAGTATTTCATTTACCGTCCGGGCTTTAGGCCATCCGGACCGTTGGATCCAATTCCAAGCGACGAGACAACCTCTCTGCTCCAGTGACCCCACCTGGCAGATCCATCCCGTCCGTGGACTTGCCGCCTATCCCCGTCCGGCCGCCGTCCCGCCGGTGACCCACCGCAACAAGGCCAACCGCCATGGCAGCCGATCCGTGGCCAACGCCGCCGCCTGGGAGCGCGCCGATGGATGGAGGATCGGAGGTCCTCGTCCTGTGCTTCTCCCTCGCTCGCGGCGCGCTCGCCTGCAGTCGCTGGCGCGCCCTCGTCATGGGCGCCGGATTCCGCCGCCGTTTCCTGGAGCTCCACCGCCTGCCACCCCTGAAATTGATAACATACATCTTGATTCACCAAACTGCAGACGATGTTTATTTCCGCCGACAGTCTGCGCTATTTTTTCGAAAAAGGGTGAAAAAAAATACAACACTATCAACATCCGATGGGATTATCCCGATCATGTTGCTGCAAATTGTGGCGATGCATGCTTCCGTTGAAAAGTCAGTCCGCGCTGACGGATGCTCCGATCCTTCCTATTCCCCGACACGCGCACATGCACGTACGCGAGCATGTATCGCGCGATTGCTTCCAATAATGTCTCCATCCTTCAATTTCAATGTCAAATCGCAATCAGACGTACATATATACAACAGTGCCTCTCGATCGGTTACTCCAACTTTACGTTCTTCTTATCTTCTTCTTGCATTTGTCTCCTGACCAAACGTCGCACAAAAATGACGGGCACGAGAGAGAGAGAGAGAGAGAGAGAGAGAGAGATTGCATTAGGAACACAACTGTTTGGGCACATGGTGCACGTACGCGAAGGCAGCCGGCAACTCCCTACTGCCCGACGCGCACGTACTATACGCCAAGGCAGAAATTTGTGTTTTTTAAAACTGCCATAATGTTCTTTTGGTCTGAAGAAATGAAGCCAGCTGAGGTCGTCGAAACATGTCACGGTCCTCGTGACTGAATGCAATCTCCTGGCAGAGAGAATTTATCTGTATATATTAAACGGGGAAACAGGAAACTTGCTAAAAACACGGATAAAGATTTGTTTACGCGCCGCGAATTATAAAATTAGTAGTGCTAAAAAGAAGCCGCCATTGCTACACGTACACCGGGCATCAAATAAAATAACTCATGCCGACTTTCAGCAATGCTGTTTCCAGAAGGACTTGTAGCGAAATAATTAAGGATGCCGACATCGATACACCCGCGCCATATCCTTGATAAGCTGGGAAAGTTTGAACGCGGCTGGCGATCTGTATGATACTGACGATTTAGATAGTACTAAATTATAAACGTTTTACATGTGTTGACCAAAGAGAAGAATATGAAAGTTGTATCGAGCTCTTCTAGATTCTAGCCTATACATGCCTTATTAAGGAGTATATATAAATATAACAGTAGTGTCTATCACTCTCAAACAAAGGTGGGCGTTCAAATGTCAGTATACAATACCACATTCCTCGTTTCGGATAGGCTGAACCTACTTTTGGGTGAGCTAGCTACTTTGTGCTGGAATAAATAAAACACACGCAAAAGATTCTCATTAAGCAACTGGAACTTATTTAATTACATCGTAGATTTGCACATATGATGTCACCGAGTCTCTATCGTCAGAACATTTCGGCTGATCTAAGATACAATGATTTCTAAAATCAACATGTGTGAAAACTGAAAACCCGTTCACATTCTGATCTGCATAAGAATAATCATCATGCGACGTTATTAGTCATTCCATAATTTAATTCTTCTGTATACTTGGTTCTCTATCATAATCGTCGAAATCTATGCTTTTATCTCAGCTGTAGTGGAAGTGTGGAACGACCTTTGCTACATCTTGCATAAGGCGTGGTGAACAAATGGTTGGGGCTACACTTCTGCATTGCTACGATTTGACAAATGTTGGGCACAACTTTAGCATGCTGGATTGCTGGTTACAGCAACCTATCCATATAATAAGAAGCTGCATGCTTCATGCTTGTCTGTGGAGAATGAATCGTTAGCTATCTTGAGGAAATGCTGATGGCGCTCACCACTTCACCAGTATATAGAAGCTGCACCTCTCAGTTCATGCACAGCTAAAGACTTGAATTAATTTTTCAGTAGTGCCACACAATGTGCAGACTCCCATCCTACGACGATTTATGACCAATTAACCAAGATAGCATTTGGATAAAAGGGGCTAAATATCCACCCATTTACTCCATAAGATACTTAAAAAAAAGAAAGCACACTCATTTTTATTGACAGGATCTTTAGGGCCTCACGTATCAATTGCACCCCAGCCTTTTATTTGTTGCCCTAATAACACGCAAATTAAAAGGTCTCCATGCCTGTTACATCGAGGAAACTATTCACTGTGAGGGCAGTCTCAACCCTCCAACTAGATGGTTTTCATAGCATTAAATAGAGTGACACATAGGACTATTGGCTTATGTGGTGCTACATTAAATAGGAGAGAAGAGGAAAAGAGCAAGACACTGGGTGATGAGGACATCACTCCTATGGATACTCACAACAATCCTCCATTGATCATTCAAGGTCCAATCACTAGAGCTCGTGCGCGACAATTGAATTTAGAGGTGAGCTCGTTCCTAAGTACTTCTCCATGTGATTATGAGAATAGATTGCTACCTAATGATTATATTGTAATTAGGAACCATGGAGAGGACCGGATGATAGTTGGAGAAAGGCTTCAAGGTGGAGAGGACCAGCAAGGGCGTGCAAGTCAAGATAGAGGCCCAAATCAATTCGACTTCGAGTCCACCTCGGAGTCCAGGAGCAGTCAGCGCTAAATCGGACGCCCAGGTCGCATACGGGCTCGGATTTGGACGTTCTTTATATGCTTGGAAAGCTAAGAAGATAATATTTGCAATGGCACTGATCTCATATCAAAATTCGTCCGTAGTCATCGGGAATCGATGAAACAAGTTGACGTCCAGAATCTGTTTCGGCGCTGCGTCGTCGTATTTTGGTCTTTGGGCCGTGTATCATGTTGAGCCCAATAGGGGCACGTCCAGGGGGTCGACCACGACCCTAGACTCTTTAAAACAGTAGCCGCCGCCCAAGTTAGAGTTTGGGTTTTGCTTAGATCAATTCTGTCAAGAACAGTGTCGCCGCTCGTCGGTTTGTGAGACCCCAACTTCGTGAGTTTAATCATACATCTGCAATTGTGTTGTAATCTTTCTCGTTCTTTCTTGTGATCTTCGATTCACAGGCAAAGATTAGCCTTCTGGGCGAGGTCAACCGTGCAACGCCGGTTGATAACCTGAGGAGATGTGGTGCTGCGGTTGCGGGGTTCGGAACGTGTGGTTCGGAAGCCAGATCGATTTGAGTCACGACTCCACCAAATCAGGAGTTATCAGAACCTTTCGGAAGATCGGGAAACCCTAGTTCACATCACTAGGTCTCATGCAAGACCGGGTTTCTACACGAGAACCTATGCACAAGACACTACCAAGTTTGGGTTGGGAGATGATAATGTCTTCATTATAGATAAAAAATAAATATGATTGGTGGAGAGGAGAGATGGTGAATTTATTGAGGATCACACTAAGAAATCATGGGTGAAAGAACACAATGTCTAAAGTAGTGTCTTACTAACATGACATCATGGACACTACCTATGGACATCATGGGTTGGGACTACCTTGATGGGACACATTTTTCAAAAAAAAACTAGGACACTAAGGCCAATCTCAGTGGGGTTTCATGAAAGCTTCGTGACATTAAATTTGCTGATGTAGCAAAGGAAAGAGAAAGAAGAGTTTCATGACATGTGAGAGGAGTTTCGTCACCATAAAACTTTTTTGACACGATTATCCAGTTTTTAGTCTACGTAACTGTGTGGTGAAACTATGCACTGAGACCGGCCGCCTCTTTTTTGCAAAAGAGGACACCAATATATAGCTTCACCATTGGTTCTCACCGAAGGGAGATGTGTGTGCCATGCAACTATGAAAGCATCGGCCCCCAACACACATGGGACCAGTGAGCATACCACACACGTTTTTTGCATTCGAAGGAAATTGACGCAAGCACAGTGACATCATCCATCCCAGCAACTTGTTGGCTTGTTGCCATGTCGCTGGCTGCAGCTGAAGGCCCATGCTGCTGTCTACGGCTATATAACTGGGCAGAAGCCAGAAGCTTCTCATCCTGCCAAGCCAAGCATTCCAGAGTTCTAGCAAGGAGCCTTGGACCGAGCCCAGCGATCCATCAAGCAACAGCCTCGCCCTCGAGTCCCCTACAGGAAGCTAGAGCTAGCTGCTAGCAACATGGCTTTCGCGCTCCAAGCTGCATCGACCTCCCGGTCGTCTGCTTCGTCCCCGGCGGTTAAATCATCGTCGTCGCCGCTCCCGAGGCGAGCGGCGGCGGTGATGACGACGATGCCGGGCCGGAGGAGGTCTTTGGCGACTGTAAGGGCGGTCGCCGCGGTGGCGCCGGCCAAGCAGCCTGCCGCCACGCCGTCCAAGGTCGCCGGAGCCCGCGGGCGATGCCTGCCGGTGTCTCAGACCATGTCCAGGCTCAAGGCGCAGGGCAAGGTATGTGCTTCTGTCGAATGTAGAGTGTAGCCTTGGCTTTGGCTAGCTAGCCTACGGATTAATTCTTATCGATGAGCTTTGGTGTGCCACCATGATCGCAGACGGCGTTCATCCCGTACATCACCGCCGGCGACCCCGACCTGGCGACGACGGCGGAGGCGCTGCGGCTCCTCGACGCGTGCGGCGCCGACGTCATCGAGCTCGGCGTGCCCTTCTCCGACCCCTACGCCGACGGGCCCGTCATCCAGGCGTCGGCGGCGCGGGCGCTGGCCAGCGGCACGACGACGGACGGCGTGCTGGCGATGCTCAAGGAGGTGACGCCGGAGCTGTCGTGCCCGATGGTGCTCTTCTCCTACTTCAACCCCATCGTCCGGTGGGGGCTCGCCGACTTCGCCGCCGCCGTCAGAAAAGCCGGTGTGCATGGCCTTATTGTGCCCGATCTCCCTTATGCAGCCACGTGTGCTCTCAGGAGTGAAGCCATGAAGAACAACCTCGAGCTGGTAGGTCCATTATTCACCATCGTCTAGAAAAAAAAACCTTTTATTATGGAGGAGAAGCATGCATTTCCTGTGTTTGATATTGTAAGAAAGCTTTTGTCTGACATGAAGAATCGCTGCTTGCATGCAGGTGCTGCTGACAACACCAACTACGCCAGCAGATAGGATGAAGGAGATCACAGAAGCTTCAGAAGGGTTTGTTTATCTGGTAAGTGCTGGTGCATAGAATCCAAGCTGTCCTGAAAGGTTAGCTTGCGCCTGAACTTGCTGATAACACCTCCTCATCCTACATGATTACAGGTCAGTGTCAATGGAGTTACAGGTCCTCGCGCAAACGTGAACACACATGTTGAGGCTCTCATTCAGGAGGTCAAACAGGTATTGCAAAAAAATGAAATAAATGGTCATTTTATTTATTTTTTATTACCATCTCAGAAGTCAGAACAGCATGATTCCACTGTCAAGTTCGAGTCTCCCAATTACTCAGCTTCTGTTTTTGTTTGCAGGCCACTGACAAACCTGTGGCTGTTGGCTTTGGCATCTCGAAACCTGAGCATGTAAAGCAGGTAAAGAAACCTACCAGCTTAAATTATTTCTTAATTTCAAACAAACATATTTTCACGTAATTTGATCGAATTTTTCCTCCACAAAAATTGTTCATGGGCAGATTGCAGAGTGGGGTGCAGATGGTGTGATCATTGGCAGCGCGATGGTGAGGCAGCTAGGTGAAGTGGCTTCTCCCAAAGAAGGCTTGAAGAGGCTAGAGAAATATGCTCGGAGCATGAAGAATGCACTACCGTGATGTGTAGATAGATACGGTACCAATATATCTGCTCGATGCCATATAATGAAGCTTGGATGAAAGCTGCATCGGTCTTCGTTAATTTGGTCTCTGGCAGAGAAAGATGTACACTAGTACGGATCATCGATGCACGATGATGCTTTGCTATCTTAGTATCAGTGGTTATTAGACCACTATAATAGGTTGTTAGGATGTACATTAGAAACCAAGGACATGCAGTCCGATGCAGCAAGATTGCTTTGCAGAAATAATGGTAGCAATTAGATTACCATTACACAAAAACTGTATGATGCCTTTTGTTTTGAAAGCGATTTTTTGGCAAGATTATCTCATGATTCAGGAATTATTAATGGTTGTGATGCTTGTGGTCTATAGGAACAGATAACAGCGATCATATGTCAACATCAGCACGCACGTGTCGCGCATGTTTTATGCACCAAACCCATAACAGCTAGCTAGAAACTATATATAATAAACTTTTGAATGTCAACTCAAAGTTTATATACATTAAAACGCGGCTATTGGGGCTACCCGTGATCTGGCTGACTGTGACAATATATATAGCCATATAGGTACTAATAAATTATAACGATTTTGACGTGTGTGAACCAAAGAAAAGAAAACACAGCTGGGAATTTATAATGATCTCTTCTCGTTGGCATAAGCTTAATGCTACTTGCTTGGTGAGCTAGTTTTGTGGCTGAAAAAAAAAGATCGGCAACGCAACTGAGTGCATGTATGTTGTGCATGCTGATGTCACCGTGTATCTAAAATATGATTATTTGGGCTTAAAGAAAAGATACATGTACATAGTTGATATATTTAGACCAACAGAGATGTACATACATGGTCCCCGGCCCCTCTACTAGCTTCGTCCCGGGTTTATGTATCCCTCAGCCAAGAGGTAAGGATGCGCCTATGTGAGGAGGAGACAGACATCTAAAGCAACATATGTTGTCAGGGGCGAGACATCGGTTATACTCTCACAATGACTACTGGTTGATTGTATCATAATAGGGTATTAGGGTTAATAGCGATACATAAACATCAATTATGGATATCTTTGTCAAGAATAAATAGAGATTTAGTAATTAAAAATTATGTTTAAAACTTTACTTTTTTTTCTACCATTTAGTTGATATGATGGTTTGCATCCTACAGAGAGTCTGTGACATAGTAAAACTCATTTTGTGTAATGAGAGATTTGTTTCACCTCATCATAGATTTGTGTAATAATTAATCGGTTGGACTCATCGAAAGATGAGGAAACAAGGATGCCTTTTCATTTGCGCGATGAAGTTTATCCGGCTATATAGCAACAAGGAAACAAGGATGCTACATAGCAACACCCATATACTACATAATACTTTGTAGTTTATCCGTCCAACATATATATTTAGAATGAAACATTTTAGCTCAAGAACAAAATATTTTTTAACTATAAATATCATATATTTAAAAACGAAGGTAATCTATTATATTATATATAGTATCGTCATTATTTATGTACCAACCAATGGCTTCACCCATAGTAACAGGAAACGGCGTCGGTGGCATGTTCCTCGATCCGGGAACGTCGTCCCAATTCGTGGGTCGGGATCACTATGGGTCATCGTCCCAATTTTCGCTGGATCATCGTCCCCACCCCGTAGGGTCATGAACTCTGGATCAAGGTCCTGGGGGTCGCCATGAAGAAGCTCCAAACATGAGGCAGGCACGATGTTGCAGCATAGATGTAAAGCACAGTAATTGGTAGCTCCAACGTAATGTAAAACATAGTAATTGACAGCCCATCTAGCCCTTTTCTTTCTTCCTTTCCTTTGTTTTCCTTGACTCTTCTATACCTCGATCCGGAGTCATCGACTCGACACTCCTTGGTTCACGTACTATGTTGTAAATTTTCGTCTCAAAGAGGTATACCCCTCCGTACCACAATTTCATAAAGCATCGACCATATGCTCAACAACATATATGCTTTGTGACGTTGCCGGGGCGGAGGAACGCGTTGGCGGCCATATGGCGGCCGCCGCGGCGGTTCCCACCGCCCCGCCGGCGCCAGCCAAGCCCGCCGTCGAGCGGTGCCTGCCGGTGTCGCAGACCATGTCCAGGCTCATGGCTAAGGGCAAGGTCGATCAGTAGACTTTGCTTGTGTTGTGCATAGGCTTTGGTTATTAGTTCGCGTGTACGGGTTCTGACCGGAGCTTTGCCGTGCATGCGCGAATTGAATGAACTCGCAGACGGCGTTCATCCCGTACATCACCGCCGGCGACCCCGACATGGCGACGACGGCGGAGGCGCTGCGGCTCCTCGACGCGTGCGGCGCCGACGTCATCGAGCTCGGCGTGTGTACATGGCCTTATTGTGCCCGATCTCCCTTATGCGGCCACGTGTGCTCTCAGGAGTGAAGCCATGAAGAACAACCTCGAGCTGGTAGGTCGTCCATTCAACGTTCACCAAATTAGCTGATACACCATGAAGCATTTCATTTCTTTCTGACCGTTGTAGTAGTGCTCGATCTGAAAGTTTTGAGAAAGCTCTGTCTGACATGAACAATATATATAATGGCTGCACCATGCAGGTGTTGCTTACAACTCCAACTACACCGGAAGACAGGATGAGGGAGATCACAGAAGCTTCAAATGGATTTGTTTATCTGGTACGTTGCAGGACTAAACCCTAACGCCTGTTACAAATATTTAGTTTGCGCCTGATAACACGTACTTCTTCTCCCAAACAATCATATCACGCAGGTGAGCGTCAATGGAGTTACAGGTCCCCGCGCAAACGTGAACACACGTGTCGAGTCTCTCATTCAGGAGGTTAAACAGGCCACTGACAAACCTGTGGCTGTTGGATTCGGTATATCGACACCCGAGCATGTAAAGCAGGTAAAGAAAAAAGTTTCTCATTTCTTATATATTGAACTATGCCTAGACCTCATTCTTTTTATTGCAATATTCACTCATAATTTTCCCCTTCATCCTGTGGATGGACACAGATTGCAGAGTGGGGTGCAGATGGTGTGATAATTGGCAGTGCAATGGTGAGGCAGCTAGGTGAAGCAGCTTCTCCCAAAGAAGGGCTGAAGAGGCTAGAGAAATATGCCAGGAGCATGAAGAATGCACTATCATGATATGCACATTAGGTCATTGATACAGGACCATGAATTAGTCGGATGACGAAATATTGAGCTTGATGGTCATCACTGAAGAGAAGCACTGAAGCTGCATTTTCTTTTAGCTTGGCAGAAAGATGTGTACATCTAGTTAGAATATATTTTTTTTGAAAGTTCTAGTCAGAATATATGTATATATCCTCGTTTGTACAGTATCGTTAGATCATTATTATAATGGAAGATGTAATATATTGTTAGCATACTATAACATGGACATACATTAGAAACATTTTTTTTGTCATCCTACTGAAAGATAGCAGAGGCACTAAAATTATTATAACACGAAATTGGTACACAATGTCTGTGTTTTCAGTATGTTTTGGTACCTTCTTAGTTATAAGAGAAATCTTTACAGTGCTTGAAAAAAAAACT
This sequence comes from Echinochloa phyllopogon, assembly GCA_033239725.1. Taxonomy (NCBI): domain Eukaryota; kingdom Viridiplantae; phylum Streptophyta; class Magnoliopsida; order Poales; family Poaceae; genus Echinochloa; species Echinochloa phyllopogon. Next base: position 3,226,424 of record BTCW01000018.1, read on the forward strand.
ACAGCCGTTCGTTGGTCTAAATCCAATGGTTAAATATATATTGAAAGGTATATGTTATGAGAAAATTAAGTTGTGGGCTGGTACTATTAGTTCTAGTCAGAGGGCATATTGTTTTTTTTTTCTTGTGGGTATCTACAAGCAAATGGTCGCAGGGCAGAATCGGACCGAAGTTGTATAAAGAGTTTATTTTTAAAAGATCGGTATAGACTGGACACTCACCACATAAGTATACTCAATCTTATCACCATATGTGCTTTGTTATATATTGACGGGCACATCAACTACCATTAAAAAAATGACACCGGTTAAATCTTAGAATAAATTCAGAAAAACGCGACATCCGATCAAGAACTCAAATCTAGGTTGACAGGTTTCACCACAAAAAAATTTTATGACACATCAGTAAATTTTGATAAGAGAAGAGAGGGTTTCATAAGATTTGAGAAGTTTCATCCCAATAACACTCATCCGGCTCAGTTCTGGCCTTAGAGATCAATCTAGCAGGACGATGATCTGATGTGGTGCGGTTAATTAGATTGCTTGAACTATAACAATAACACGTCAAAATAAAAAACTATATGATTCATCATTGTTTCAGAAAGAGAAAAAGATCTGCAAGATTATTCAATGATGCTGGAATTTTGTGGCCAATAAGCTTCGTTACGTTTGGTTGTAGCTATAATTCTTGTGGTCCAAAAATATATGACAATGACTGAGGATAGCCAACATAAAAAACACACCTCCTCTCTATTTCTTCTTATTGAGTTTCATGCACCAGCCGTTTGCAAAAACTAAAAAGCTGATATATGAGTATGTTAGTATTCAAATTTGAGGCTTCTGGTCCTGATACCATATCTAGTTTAGTATGGGCCACTGCCATAAAAAAATATAAATTGATAAGGATTAGGAAAAGACAAAATAAACCACTCATACTAGCTTCAACACTTGATATCTCCCATCTTTTTCCATGGACACTAGTCTTAAGCTCCACCTCTCCTTTGTGCTCTCATCGAGTGGAACATAAAGGACCAGCAGGGCAGCAGGCTTCCTTGGGCAACTAGAGGCTAGAGCTGATAAAAGATACATCACATGCATGGATGCACGCGCTACGCGCCGGGCAAAGAAACAGATGGAAACATCAGCATGCACATGTCTCACGTGAAATGCTGTGCTTGGAGAACGACGAGACAACCGCCACCGGGCCACGGCGACCGGCGAAGTACGTGACCCTGCTGCCCTTTGGTGCCCCGGAGTGGCAGGGGCCAGAGCATCGTTCCTTTCATCTGTAGTCCGAGGCCATTGTTGCCTTTTCTCGTTTTGGGAACAATGATATTCTTGTAATGCAAAAACCTTCCAAAAAATTATCATACCACGTTCCTGGTTCTATCATTTGGAAAACATAGCTGCTAAGAACTAGAAGTCTCGAGTTTGAGTCTTAGGCACAAATTAATATATCGCACTCAAAAATCTATTTCCGTATTTGAGGCCTAAGGCACCGTGTATGTAAGAATGTCTGAATGTGTTGTATATGAGTGAATTAGATTTTGGGTTGAATTTATTAGTACGTGCTAACATGAACGATATAAGCTACTCTCTTCCATAACAAATCTATATACTTCAAAAAATCAAAACAAATTGTGTATTGAGATGGAGGAAGCAATCAATTTAATTCCTGGACTACCATGACAATGCAAAGTAGTGGTGTTAGGCCATCCAACCCTCCTAGTCAGCTAGTTTTTATAGAATTAATGAGGCCGTCAAGTAAGTAAAAATCTGATGTGGCAGAAGAGTTAAAATGAGAGAGAAGGAAAAACATGAAAACCGGGTCACATAGAAGAAGCCAGCTCGTCACATGTTTCAAGACGACGGAAGCCAGTAAAAGCATTTAGATGCACGTTCCAAGAAGTTGGAGGAGAGTGAATGGAATAGAAAATTAATCAAGGGCCCATGGAAAGAAACTATGGATTGGATACTATAGTTTCTAAATAGTGAATTACACCGCAGGTTCTTCAACTATTTCCACATTCTCAACTAGGTCCATAAACTTTCAAAGTGACCATATGGACCCTTTAACTTTTCAACTGGTTCATTTCAAGTATGAATCTAGGTCCATGATTGGACCTCGAGTGAACTTAGAATGAATCAAATTAAAAGTTGATGGACCTAAATGATCACTTTGAAAGTTCATGGACCCAGATGAGAACGCGAGAATAGTTTAGTGACCTATGATGCATTTCACTCGTTTCTAAATATGGTGTCATATGATATGACAGCATAGATACTATTTATGGACATTCTGGGTTGTAACAGGCCTTAGGTATCACTTTATACTAGCTCTCAATGGCAGAACTTCAGGGTTAATCAAGGTGGGCAGCGATACCCCCATACACAATTGACATGATTTAATATAAATGCATAATGAAGCATCACTAACTACTGTTGATCGAAAGAAAATTACAAATCCAGGAGGAGCCAAGGCCTACAATGGTCTACACTTGTAATCTACCCTGTTCTCCGCCTGTTAATTATATACTCCGTATATGTATAGCCAGCTTTAGCTAATGCAAGTACCACAAATCCACCACGAATCCACGATCAGTGGGTGCCTCAGGGGTCAGGACTGTGGCTTAGCCTGCCATGGCAATACAAATTTGAAATTACTATGATTCTAGAAATTCTAAAACCTAGTTCAGGGTTATGATCCAACTGCAAAAATTTACACAAACTCAACCCGCAACATCAATCGAGACGGGCCCAAAGCGAAAATCGTAGCCGAGCCGAGCTCAAGGTTAAGGCCACTAATGGAATATAAGACATCAAGTTTAAGAAATTCTTCATTTCGCTCATGTGTTTAAAGGAACCCTTTTCATATCCTAGAGAGTTAAACTATATTTCTCGCTCTTTAGCTAAGCTGTGTAATTTAGGTTCAGTTTCTAAACCTAGCTTAGCTTACTCAAATGTGGAGCATAATGGTGTTTGCTCACTTAAAGCTATTATCTGTAACTTGTTAAAATGGGCTTCTATTTGTACTTTAACCTGTGTTTAATAAAATAAAAAGTCCTCAGGTTGTTTTCCCTAAAAAAATGGTTAAGGCCACTGGGCACTAGCCACGTCACAATTCACAAAAGTCACACTCGACCGCAGATAGACCAAGGCCCACCGGCGATTGGTACACGTCACGTTTGACCTTTACCGATCTCATCCACTACCGCCGCCGCCGCCGTCGCCTCCTCGTCGCCGGCCGCTTCGTTGCCCCAGCGGGGTTACCACGCGGAGGAGTTCGTCGCAGCGCCCATGGCCGACCACGGCGAGGTCACCGGCAAGCGCAGCGTCGCGGAGACCTTCTCCAGGCTCAGGGAGCAGGGCAAGGTGCGTGCGTTTGAGCCTTCGCCCTCGCCCACCGTTTCGTCGCAACCCCTGGGGCCAATTCGCCCAACCCTCTGCGTCTCTTGTTATTCCTGATTGAGTTGCAGAGTTGAATGGGTGGCGCAATGGTGGCCGCTGCCAATGGTTTGGAACAATCCTGTGCATTCCACTACAAAAACAACATTTCCTTAGCTTCCTTGCAATTGTTTCGTTTCCGTCGGTTTATAGTATATTTGGTTAATTAACTATTATATAGCTGTGGGTGATGAGTTTGTTAGGAATTATTTTGTTGCCAATTTGATAAAACTGTTGGGAAATATGCTAATTTGTATTTGAAAACTGTAGGCCACACTCGATCATATTACTAAAGACCATACAAACTGTACTACTCATCAAAAGCTGCAGGGAAAAATTGATAATCTTGTGTATATGTTCAGGTCCAGTGATTCTGCAGAATTTGTGGCCTTAATCTTCAGTCAAAGTCCTGGTCTTGCCTTGCGCAAGATTGGCTGGATGTGCACTGAACTAATTTTATCTGCAAAACCAGTGTGTCTTTGCGTAGTGCTGTAGTCTATTCGTTTTCAGCAAGTTATCTGCATTTGGAACTTGGTGTATCCAGAGAACTGATAAGACGCTAAGTGGAGGTCAACCTTTAGAGCATCTCGAGACTAGCAATAATTCTAGGTAAATTTGAAGAACAAGAGGCTAGCTAAAAGATAAAAAGCTTCTCAAAAAGAGGTGTAAACCAATAGACTCTCTAAAACTGAACTCTCTATATTTTAAATATCAGTGGGCCCCATGTGTCATACACTTATCTCCTCCTCCCCACCTCCCGTCTCCTCCGTCGTTGGATCCATGGCCGCTTCTGTTCAGGAGTTCCCTCCGAGAAGCACTCTTGACCCAAGCAAGTACGGCGACCACACGAGAACCATCACGGCGGCGCACATCGACAAGAACATCGAGGGCCTCACGGTACAGCAGGCGTTTGACGACAACCGGCCATGGAGCTGGCCGTCGGCGCATCGGAGGCTACCCTGAGGTCCCTCGACAACCGGCCATGGAGCTGGCCGTCGGCGCATCGGAGGCTACCCTGAGGTCCCTCGACAACCGGCCATGGAGCTGGCGTCGGCGCATTGGAGGCTACCCTGAGGTCCCTCCTGTGCAAGCTCGGTAGCCTCCTCGCGGAGGAGTACTCCCTGGTCCGCGGCAACATCCGACCCCCAAGGCCACGACTGGCTCGATGCTGTCTGCCGGGCCCTGAACGAGATCCGCACGTGACGGCTCCGCCGCGACATCGCCGCCAGGATCGCCAAGCTCAAGGAGCGGGCGCAGCACGTCGGGGACCGCCGCAGCAGATACGGCGTCCCAGATCCGAAGCTCGGGAAGAAGAAGAGCAACCCGGGCGGCGCGACGAGGAGGAGACCGTCCGCGTCGCCGCTAGAGTCCACCGCGCGCGGCCCCACCCCCGCCGAGCCTCCCGCTGCCGCGCGTAGCTTCCCCGCCGCCGCCGCCGCGCGCAGCTCCTGGCTCAGCTGGACAGGGGAAGGGAGGGAGAGCGGGAAGGAGGGGAGAGGGCGCGGGCGACGCGGGAAGAGGGGGAGAGGGCGCGGGCGATGCGGGATGGCGAGCGCGCTGTCTCGGCAAACATAGCGAGCCGAGGGGAGGGAATAGCGAGCCTGGAAACATAGCGAGGCACTTAGCTAGCCTGTTGGATGAGATTTTTTCTTCTTTTTCTTCATTTTTAGCTAGTCAATGAGATATAGAAGAGCTCTTGGAGATGTTCTTAGGGGGCGTTTGGTTTCTTTGCCCAGGCTCTCCTTGCCTCGCTGAGCAAGAAGAGTTAGTGTTTGGATCACAGACAAATTGTCTTGGTGCCTGTGTGGACAAGATTTTGCCTAACTTTTGAGGGAGAGCTAGATTGGCTTGCTGGCGTTAGTAAGGCTAGCCTCACTCGGCAAGACGAGCCAAGCAAGCCGGACAAGCTACCACACGCGCCCTTAGTTGCAGTGATCTTGCCTTATGCTGTGTCTTAGTGTGACAATATTGCTTTTGGAGTAGGAGTTTAGTTGAAGAGGCATATCTACCCTTGCAATTTTTCAGACTGCATTCATCCCATTCATCACTGCGGGTGATCCTGACTTGGCAACCACATCGAAAGCATTGAAGATCCTCGATTCCTGCGGTTCAGATGTGATTGAGATTGGTGTACCATACTCAGATCCATTGGCTGATGGGCCGGTTATTCAGGTAGCATGTGATGGTATCTTCTTTCACCAGCTGCAACATATGTGTTTTCATATAGCTTTTACAGGTTTAATAACTTCACGTCTTTTCCAGGCATCAGCAACACGGGCACTTAAAAGGCACTACACTTGATTCTGTCATAGAGATGCTAAAGGGGGTTATACCTGAGCTGTCTTGCCCTATAGTTCTCTTCACATACTACAACCCAATTCTGAAGCATGGAGTGCGGAACTTCATGGCCACTATCAGACAAGCTGGCGTACATGGTAAATTTCCTCACATGGTGGGTCATGTGAATTTTGGTTATTTCATACTTTGTTACTATAAAATGTTTCTTGTTCTTGTATCTTCTGTTTATCGTGAACATGATTTACACTTGATTCAGACATTCTGTTGTTCTGTCAATCAGATCGATATTTTACACTATATGTTGTAGGACTTGTAGTGCCTGATCTTCCTTTGGAGGAGGCAGTGTTGCTGAGGAGTGAGGCCATTATGCACAACATAGAGCTGGTTCATACTCATTCTCATCTTTTCTTATACTCTCCACACAAAATTTGTTGTATTTTGCATATTTGTGTTGCTATCTGCCTATCTGGTTCCTAACTAAATTCTTGCTCGAGATGACACCTGCACGTACTTATCTTCTGTTTGGGCTAGGACCAGTCCAGGCCCCAAAAATACGCAGTTGCAAAAGATCTTGTAGACCTTTGGATCAGCCTGGCCCTAGAAGCAAGATATTGTCTATTGGGCTCTCACATGTCAACACAACAACAACAACAACAACATAGCCTTTTGTCCCAAGCTAGTTGGGGTAGGCTAGAGGTGAAACCCAAAAAAAAGAGTTAGAGGAAAGCAGAAAAGAAAGCAAAGATCACGGCTCAGGCACATTAATTGCTAGTCTCCAAGCGCTCCTATCCATAGCTAAATCCTTAGAGATATTCCACTCTTTAAGGTCTCTAATAACCGACTCGTCCCAAGTTAGTTTGGGTCGCCCTCTACCTCTCTTAACATTATTGGCCCGCTGTAGAACCCCACTACGCACCGGCGCCTCAGGAGGCCTCCGTTGGACATGTCCGAACCATCTCAACCGATGTTGCGTCAATTTCTCCTCAATTGGTGCCACTCCGACTCTATCTCGAATATCTTCATTCCGTATCCTATCCCTTCTTGTGTGACCACAAAACCAACGCAACATACGCATCTCTGCTACACTCAGTTGTTGTATATGTCGCCTTTTAGTAGGCCAACATTCAGCACCGTATAGCATCGCCGGGCGAATCGCCGTCTTATAGAACTTACCTTTTAGCTTTTGTGGTACCCTCTTGTCACAGAGGACACCAGAAGCTTGACGCCATTTCAACCAACCGGCTGAAATTCTATGCCTAACATCTTCATCAATGTCACCATCCTTTTGCAGCATCGATCCTAAATACCTAAAGGTATCTTTCTCGGCCACCACTTGCCCATCAAGCCTGACATCTCCATCTTCATATCTAGTCCCACTGAAATCGCACGTCATGTACTCGGTCTTAGTCCTGCTAAGTCTGAAACCTTTGGACTCTAACGTATGCCTCCACACCTCTAACTTCCTATTAACACCTGCTCTACTCTCATCAACTAGCACCACATCATCAGCAAAGAGCATACACCAAGGGATATCACTTTGTATATCCCTTGTGACCTCATCCATCACCAGAGCAAATAAATAAGGACTCAATGCTGACCCCTGATGCAGACCTATTTTATTTGGAAAATCACTACTGTCTCCACCATAAGTGCGGACAACCGTCATCGCATCCTTGTACATATCCTTGATAAGGGTAATGTACTTAGTTGGGACTTTGTGCTTCTCCAAAGCCCACCACATGACATTTCTTGGTACTTTATCATATGCCTTCTCGAGGTCAATAAAGACCATGTGCAAGTCCTTCTTTTGCTCCCTATGTCTCTCCATGAGTTGTCGTATTATAAAAATCGCCTCCATGGTCGACCTTCCAGGCATGAACCCAAACTGGTTTTGGGTCACACTTGTCACTCTCCTAAGGCGATGCTCGATAACCCTCTCCCAAAGCTTCATCGTATGGCTCATCAGCTTAATCCCACGGTAGTTGGTACAACTTTGAACATCTCCCTTGTGCTTGAAGATCGGTACTAATATACTTCTTCTCCATTCTTCAGGCATCTTGTTTGACCTAAAAATGAGGTTAAAAAGCTTAGTCAGCCATACTATTGCTCTGTCACCCAGGCATCTCCACACCTCAATGGGGATACCATCAGGACCCATCGCTTTACCTCCCTTCATCCTCTTCAAAGCCTCCGCAATCTCTGCCTCATGAATTCTCCTCACAAAACGTCTGTTGGCGTCGTCAAATGAGTCATCCAGCTCAAGCGTCGAACCATTCTCCTCATTAAATAACTTATCGAAGTACTCTCGCCATCTGTTCTTGATCTCCTCATCCTTCACCAGAAGTCGATCCGTCCCATCCTTGATGCATTTGATTTGGTTGATGTCCCTTGTCTTCCTCTCGCGGATCCTCGCCATCCTATAAATATCCTTCTCCCCTTCCTTCGTGCTTAGCCGCTGATAAAGGTTATCATATGCACGACCCTTTGCTACACTCACAGCTCTCTTTGCAGCCCTCTTTGCTAATTTATAGCCCTCGATATTGGCTGCACTCCGATCAAGGTGAAGGCGCTTGAAACATTCCTTTTTCTCCTTAATAGCCATTTGCACCTCGTCATTCCACCACCAAGTGTCTTTCGCTTCTTGTTTTCCTCCCCTACTCACGCCAAACACTTCTGAAGCCACCTTCCGAACACATGTTGCCATCTTTAGCCACATGTCGTCTGCATCTTCTCCGTCCTCCCAAGGCCCCTCGCTTAACATCATGTCCTTAAAAGTTTGCGCTGCTTCCCCTCTAAGCTTCCACCACTTCGTTCTCGCTATCTTGGCACGTTTGTCCCGCTGGACACGTACCCGAAATCTGAAGTCCGCCACCATCAACTTGTGTTGAGGGACAACACACTCCCCAGGTATCACCTTACAATCTAAGCACGCACGTCTATCCTCCCGCCTTGCAAGGATAAAGTCAATCTGGCTCGAGTGTTGTCCACTCTGAAAGGTCACCAGATGAGATTCCCTCTTCCTAAATAGGGTATTTGCTAACAACAAGTCGTAGGCCAACGCGAAGCTCAAAACATCCTCCTCCTCTTGATTCCTATTTCCATACCCGAACCCCCCGTGCACTCGCTCGAAACCTACATTAGACGCACCTACATGGCCGTTGAGATCTCCTCCTATGAAGAGTTTCTCGCTGATAGGCACGGTACTAACCATGCTATCCAAATCCTCCCAAAACTGCATCTTGGTGCTCTCACTAAGGCCAACCTGAGGGGCATAGGCACTGATCACATTCAGAGCCAAATCTTCAACTACCAACCGAACTAGGATAATTCGATCGCCTTGCCTCCTAACATCAACAACTCCATTCTTAAGGCTCTTATCGATCAAGATGCCTACACCATTCCTTCCCGAAGTCGCCCCCGTATACCAAAGCTTAGAGCCAGTACCCTCTACTTCCCTCGCCTTCTGGCCCTTCCATTTAGTCTCCTGAACGCATAGAATATTTACACGCCTCCTAATTGCTACCTCGGCTATCTCTCGTAACTTACCCGTTAGAGACCCTACGTTCCAACTAGCTTTTCAAAAATCCAGGATAGGCTAAGGCCATTTGAAAGTATATTTTGGATAACTCGGGCTGGTGTGACAGGCTCAAAGCAGAATATCTTTGCATATTAGTCATGATGGACTACTCAACACAGGAGATAGCTTGACTGCTTGAGTACCAGCCATTTATCTTTTATTTTTTTGCATGATTGCCCACAGGTGCTGCTTACAACACCAACCACACCAACAGAGAGGATGATAGAAATTGCAAAAGCTTCGGAAGGATTTCTTTATCTTGTGAGTGCCTAGAAGATCCCAGCTATTTTTCCTAGTTAAAAGTCCTGGACATCTTTATATATTCTGGATATGTTTTACGTCCGCCCAAGGTAAAAGTTTTCATCCTGAAGTAGGGCATACAACATAGGGAATAACTTTGAACTAGTATATCACGTCTGTACATTAACAATGAAGTTCATTTCACCTGACATGCTTATACAGAAATATATATAGGAAAGTAGAATTTTGTATAGGTTGGGTGGGAATTATGGCACGTTGAACACATGTCTGGCCATTCTATTTCACCATCATATTCGGCCTCTGCAGACTGCACTTGAGTTTGATTTAGTGATTAGTGGCATTACTAACCTGTATGTTATGCAGGTGAGTGCGGTTGGAGTTACAGGTGCACGTTCAAATGTAAACTTACGTGTAGAACATCTTCTTAGGGAGATCAAGAAGGTTAGGGAACTATAATCTGTCTATCATCAGTAAACTGTGTAGTTTAGTACAATAACATCTCTGTGCAAATTTGTGTTGAAGAATGCTTATCTTCCTGACTTTACAGGTTACAGACAAACCTGTAGCTGTTGGTTTTGGTGTATCGACTCCAGAGCATGTGAAACAGGTGAATTGGACTTCTCTGAACTTTCTTGCGGAGCATGAGGTCTACTATTATCTGTGTTACAGCTTTTTTATACCTTCATTATTAAACAGATTGCAGGGTGGGGAGCAGATGGTGTGATTATTGGCAGTGCAATCGTTAGACAGTTATGTGAAGCTGCTACTCCTGAAGAAGGACTAAAAAGGCTAGAGGAGTATACCAGGAATATAAAGACCGCTATGCCACTGAGGTGATCACTTCCGTCGTGAGCAAGCTGATTAGAACACCAGTTTCTGTGGTAGTCTGGTCAAGGGTTTAGCATCCATAGTTCAGCTAGTGCTGTTTGGTGCTTCTGCAGTTCTGAGAACTGTATCCCTGCCTGGAATGTAAAAATGAATAAAGGCGGTAGTTCGCTAATTGTCTGGAGTATAAGATTGAGTTATTTTATTATGGTTTTAAGGAAAAGGATTGTAAAATTCCACATGCTGATCTCTTTTGTCTGAAATATGGAATATTGGAATAAGGCTGCCCTGACTCCTGAGCGGATAGGAATAGGAGAGGATAAGGTCATGCTTATATGGCTGGCTTGTCATTTGAACCTAACAGTTGGTGTCCATGGATGAGGCAGCATAATGGCTGCGCTGAAAGTGACATTGCCTTTAAGCTGTGCCTCTTGCTATCTTCTGGAAGAATATCAATGTCCATCAGGCTGGGACAGAATGATCCCAGTGGTCCCAGATGTTGGGTTTCTGGATAATGGAGACTCAATTCCAGCCTCTATTTGCCTTCTATTTAATCTCTATTTATGGTCAGTTCAATCCCAGATGTTGAGTTCCAAATTCAGCGCCGGATGCTGTCACAATTTTAATCTGTATTTACTGAAGCTTTTCTGGTACTCAATTCTGTATTTTAGCTAGCCGTGATGGCATGAAAGAGGAGATGAAGCATAGTATCTGGACTGAACCTGAAGAAGCAGTGTTGATATTGAACTGTCCATGTACATACAGGTAGCTGCGAATGACTTGTGCTCCCTTCGTAGCATTTGTGCAGATGTGCATTTGAGGAGCTTTGTTTAGATGCCAAATTTGGCACCTCAAATTTGGAAGTTGGGAAACCGAGGCGCACTGTATCATTTCGTTTGTATGTGTGAAAAATTGTCCAAAAATTAATTAATTAGGTTCAAAATGGTTCGTCTCGTAGAGTACAACAAAACTGTGTAATTAGTTTTTAATTTCATCTATATTCAGTACTTCATGTATATTATAACATTTTGATGTGATGGGAATCTTCTTTTTACATCATGAACTTTGAGGGTGAAATTTGGAATCTAAACGAGGCCTAGGACGTGCTCTCTGTCTAGGGCAAGGGCCTAGGGTCCATGAAAAGTCAATTGCGTGCGCCAAGACGCATCCGGGAAGCGACGCGCTGCCATCTTCTTTGCTTTCAAGTGGATCCCAAAACTCCGCCTAGAAAAGGAGAAAAAAAGATGAACAGGTAGGATCATCATGTGAGTTTTGACTCCGGCGTTTTGTTGGTTTTTTTTTATAAAATCATATAAAGAGAAACCTAGTACAAGTTTCCTTGGAATTGGTATCAAAACATACAGCTTCCAAAGTGGCACATGTTTGGGCAGGCACTCAAGAAGCGTTTACACGCAAGAACAGGGAAATATTGAGCAATTGTTTCTAGAAAAACTCTCAGATCTTTTTAAAGGTAGTAAGAAGTCAATTTGGGTGTGAAGTTCTCTTTCGAAAAGAAACATATATCGCCCTAAAAAAAGACACATGTCTAAATTAAATGGTAAAATGCATTTAATTTTCTGTGTTGATCTGATGTCGAGGCTCTAACCAATGAGAAAAAAAGAGGACCCGGCAGCGTGCAAATGGGGATATAAATGAGGGAGTCTTTATCCGTGGAAAGAATTCAATGGCCTCGGCTTTTTGGATGAGACCGAGACCTCAATCAGGCAATAACAAGGATATCCCTCCATCCGGAAACGGGAAATGGGCCATCCCAGAATCCATGTATGCACTTTGGTCATATCAGTAGTGCAGCAGAACAGGGGATAAGCTTGGATCATGTTGTAATCGAGCGTGTCCACGTCACGTTATGATTGATCGTGATTCGCCTATATCAACGCCATGTCACCATCACTATATACGTCGAGCTGAAATTTAGAGGTGCAGTCTAGTCCTTTTAATTCTATTGATCATTTAAATTTAGAGGTGTCTCGTGTTGTATAACTTTTTAATTTCTTCTTAATACAAAGATATGTAACTCTCGTGCATATTTGATAACAAAAATAATTACATTTAATATAAAGATACACAACTCTCATACAAACATACGATGAAGAATGCCACGCTAAGATATTTTAACACAACCACTTGAGATGAGATATGTTCAAAATAAGAGTGGTATTCTTTCAGTGTTTGGGTCTAGTTTAAGTTTGAGCTAAGTTCTTAAGAAAGCACGATGATTTCATAGGCTTTACGAATTATCATGAAGAAATTATTCACTATAGAAAAGAATACAACCCGTAGAACCCCCACACAACCAATTCATTTATTGTCGGTACAATAATATTTCTCTGTTTACTTTGTGAGTTCTTTGTTGCTAGTACAAATGTACAATAACCAGGTTATATGAGTATTTTTTTCCCGTGTGATTAAACATATAGATAGGAAAATTCAAAAGGAAGAAATTTCTCATTTCCTCACAAAAATATATTTTTAATCAAAAGGATAGATAGATATACTATGTGCAAGGAAAAAGAATCGTGTCCAAAGCTAGAAACAAAATGCACGTTTTGGAAGTAAAACCGGCGTGCGCGTAGAGGCGTGAAGCCGTGTGTGCTCATTTACAGCCACCGTCCAACCCATCTTCCCCTCTTCCCTTCCATTTCTCTTCGCTTCCACCAAACCCAACCGGAGAAGAAATTCTCCAAAATTTCCAGATCAAACCATCGAATCCTCTGAACCCTCGCGAATCCGGCCCAAATTTCCCTGACCTGCGTCACGATCCGGCTCGACCATGGAGCGTGTATTCTCCGTGGAGGAGATCCCCAACCCCTACTGGGCCCCGCCGCATCCTCAAGCGGCGGCCACCGGCGCTGTTGCTGCACCAGGAGGCGGTGGCGGAGGAGGAGGAGGAGCAGCAGCAGTGGGAGCGGGGGACGAGACGGGCGCGATGAACCGGTGCTCGTCGGAGTGGTACTTCCAGAAGTTCCTGGAAGAGGCCGTGCTCGACAGCCCGGGGCGCGTTGCGGGCGTGGGGAGGGGTGGCGGTAGAGTTGGAGTTGGAGTTGAGGCGGCGGAGAGCAAGCCACTGGGGGTCGCGGCGGCGGCGGCGGCGGCGGCGGGATCGAGTTCGGCTGTTGACCCGGTGGAGTACAACGCGATGCTGAAGCAGAAGCTGGAGAAGGACCTCGCTGCCGTCGCCATGTGGAGGGTATGAGCACTTACCTTTAGCTTAAGCTCACCTGCAATGCTGTTTGATTCGAATGGTTAGGGCGCATGGTAACTTGTTTGTGTTCTTATGTGATCAGTCTATGGTATGCAAGTGCCACGTTGCTCCGCGTAGTTCTCTTTGTGATTTGTAGATGTATGAAACAGCTGATGTGTGTTTTTGTAGTCCTAGACCTTTGTGATTGCAATGAGATGGTGTGTAACTGTGTAATTGTTCATGTGTCTTTAGGACTGGGAAATGTGAATTCGTGAAGAATCAATGCGTTTATGGCATTAAGTTGTTACTTTAGATCTATATTTTTTGAAAATTGGCGATTCCTGTCAATTCATGTGCGGGTGGTTGTTAAATCCGACTATGCTGTCGTGTTGTGGTTCGTTGGTGACTCTGCACTAGTTGAGTGCGTGAGTAGTATCAGCTTGATTTTTCTCCTTTGCATTATTGTCGTTTCCTTGATAAGTAAAGTAGTATCAGCTTGATTTGTCTCCTATACGTTTTTGTCGATTCCTTGATAAGTGAATTAGCTTATTTCATATATATATATATATATTTCAGAATTATGCGAGCCTAGTTTGTTAGATTATGTTGATCAGAACTTTGTGCATCAAATTATCTTTCCTCAACATCTGTAAAGCCTGACGCCTGGCACTAAGTGCTACAGTAAATTGAATGGGAGCACAGCTTGCATTTTTCCTAGCTCTCTTTTTGTATGTATGTTAATTTTCAATATTACATACCATTTTTATCCGCAGGCCTCTGGTGCAACACCTCCAGAACGTTCTGCGGCTGGTTCATCCTTGCCAATCATGGATGTTTCAAATGCAGGCCCCGTTAATCCCATCGGAGGTACTCATCCTCTTCCCACGTCTTCAAACTAATTACTAAAGTTCGCTCTAACGAGTTCAAGTCTTCATGCTCCACTCTCACATAATAGCTTTTTAGACCTTCAGTTTCTCTTTAACCTTCTAAGCACCAAATTTTCTTTCCTTTTCTGAAAGGAAAGGATTAAGATTATATTTATTAGGATGTTTCTATTTCAATTTATTACTGTTAGCTTGAGCATACATGCTCGTGGTGATTGTGGCACCCTCTTATGATTGGTAATTCCTGTATGGCTCTATCCTTAGGGCATGTCCATCCAGTAATACGAGGGTAGGGCGGTAGGCAGTTTGCTTCAGAATTGGACCAAGTAGCTGAAATCATGATTTCATGGACATCATGCTATTTTATGTAGTGAAACATGCACAAACTGTAAATGCTAGTTTTTTTTTAACTCTATTCGCGAAGTGAAGGGAAAAGACAAACCGATGAAAGGAGAGAATGTGGGAGACAGAATGATGTCAGACTAGCACAAGAAGTCAGACTAAACAACCCATTCATACTTTATTGGGACAGATCGATCCTTCTGGTTGGAATAAATGAATTACCACCTTTCCCCTGGTTAATATTTGCTCTTTGAGCTGGTAGCTATAACTTCTTATATGACATCTGGCTGAATGGCTGTACTATGATCTGGATTGGATCATGGGCACATATCAGGTAATGCGATTCCAGTTCAAAACAAACTAGCTGGTGCTCCAGGTGGGGGGTCAGGTCCACAGGTGGTACAAAATGCCGATATCCTTGTTAAGCAAGCTACTAGCTCTTCCTCACGAGAGCAATCAGATGATGATGACATGGAAGGAGAAGCTGAGACTACTGGAAATGCAAACCCTGTTCAACAGAGACTGCAGAGAAGGTGATCTTTTTGTTTGTTTGTGAAATGTATGTGCATCGTTAGTTTACTTTATGGAATCAGGCATTTATGTATTTGTATGACACGGCACTTATAATTTGTATTACCATTCTTTTCTTATATGCTCTAGTGTTATTTAGTGGACCAATTCTCAAGTAGATCGTGTACTTACTTTTAAGTTGGCAATAATTTTAGCCTCCCTGTTAAAGTTGTGTTGGCTTAGTTCCACAGCCATACACATTTGTACACAGCCTATAAAGCTATGGTGAACTACGCAACAGAGTTGACATCCATGTCTCTGTCAATGATGTCAGAAGATTCAGTTTTCACATATGGATATGCTGGATTGCATCTTGTGCTTTACTAGTAGTTTTAGATAGTAAATTTGTTGTGCATGTTGTTCTTGGAGGTGATGCCAGTTTCTTTTGCTGTTTCCAGGAAGCAATCCAACCGAGAATCAGCCAGGCGTTCGAGAAGCAGAAAGGCAGCTCACTTGAATGAACTGGAGGCACAGGTCTGATGGCTTATGCTTTTTGTTTTTACTTGCTGAATTGGCCTCTTGTCTAACATGTTGGGTTTTGGATGCCCTGTTACAGGTAGCACAGTTAAGAGTTGAAAACTCTTCGCTGTTAAGGCGCCTTGCGGATGTTAATCAGAAGTTCAATGAGGCTGCTGTTGACAATAGGGTGCTTAAGGCAGATGTTGAAACCTTACGAGCAAAGGTATGCTGCTTTGTTTGTGCTGTTTGAGCCCTGCATCTGTTGAATTGCGGAATTTGGGTTGTTTCAAATGCTAGCACTAGGTGAATCGCGCACCCTAGTTGTTAGAGAGAATCAATGGCTGTTGTATTCTACATACCTTCCAAAAGTAACTGCATGTTTTGGGTCATTCTGATTGAATCCGGGAATGCATCATGTTTGCAGGTGAAGATGGCTGAGGACTCAGTGAAGCGAGTGACAGGCATGAATGCATTGTTCCCTGCTGTATCTGATATGTCGTCCCTCAGCATGCCATTCAACGGTTCCCCATCTGACTCTACCTCTGACGCTGCTGTCCCCATCCAAGATGACCCGAACAGTTATTTTGCCAGCCCGAGCGAAATTGGAGGCAACAATGGTTACATGCCAGAGATAGCTTCCTCGGCTCAAGAGGACGATGATTTCGTCAACGCGGCCCTGGCTGCTGGCAAGATGGGCAGAGCAGAATCGCTGCAGCGGGTGGCGAGCCTGGAGCACCTCCAGAAGAGGATGTGCGGAGGACCAGCTTCATCCGGGTCAACCTCCTAGGTGTTCTTCTGCTCCATCGGAACCCTTTTGAAGGCCCTGACGGCAACAATGATAAATTGACAATTTCGCCGTACATTGTAGTGGACATTGCTAATTCTGCGATGCGGATTTGTTCGTTGTGGACATACATGGTCAACTGGTCATTGACTTATTGTGCATGCTTCAATGGATCTCTAGTACTCGTTGTCGCTGTTCGTGAAACGCAATAGGTCACCGCAATGTAATGTGGCCATGATCGGTGGTTGACTTCACAAGCTCAGTATTGATCGAAAGCACGTGATCGGCATGTAAGTGTCAGTTCGCCCGGTAGGCTTATGTTGCGGCCGCCCACCACCAAGGTACAAATTTTAGCACAGCGCTTGAGCCCATAGTGCAAAATCAAAGCCCAGAGATCCTAACCAAAAGGATTAATATGCTGATGATGACATCAACTGTATAGATAAATAATACTACGAATTTCCAACCCCACGGATCAATAATTTCAACTCATTACGACTATCACAATACACCCTTACAATATGGTATATGATTTGTTAGGAACAAAATTCATGTAAAAATTGCGGTGCATGTAACCAATAATCAATGAATTGAGGTCGTAACTTGTAAGAACAGCCTAGCTACAGAAGATGGACATCCTGGTACGAATTACAACAGAGGCTTGCGCATGTGTCCCAAGCCAGTAGTTCCACTGCCTCTCTCCATCGATCAAAAAGAATCCGAGATGCATTGCCGGGGCACCCGTCAAAACAAGCCCATCCAACAGCACGGACATATGATCCACAACAGGCAGTTCGCTCTCTTCTATAGGTTGATATTTTGTACCAATCATCAAAAAAAGAAAAACGTAATCTTTGGATCACTAGTCTGATCTTGGGCGACTTGAGTTCTTGTATGAGTTCTTGTGCAATGGCAGGAGAGAACCCCTGCCCCGTTTCCTTCTACCACCAAAGCATCTCCAGTAAAGAAGCCCAAATGACAGCATTATGACAATGGGGATGGCCCATCTGTACAAAGAATTGCATGTCAGTGACAAAACCAGCGTAGTATGATAATACTAAACTGAATGGGGTAAAGAGACTACCTGTCCAGATCAAGAATAGGGCTGTACACAATGGTTTCCCACGAAGAAACAATGATGTGCCAGGCTGGATTGTAGTACAAGGACTCTGCAGACCAGAACATTCTCGTATAGGTCTCCAGGAAGATAAACATCACCCAGGCAACAATTTCAAGTAAGAAGAACTTGATGACAAAGCGCCCGATGACCACCATGACCAAAGAGAAGGTCACCAACCAATTGAAAAGCTTGTTATTGTACTCTTTGATGAAAAGAGCACGAGACTTGACAAGCATCTGAATGCA
Source organism: Echinochloa phyllopogon (assembly GCA_033239725.1). Taxonomy (NCBI): domain Eukaryota; kingdom Viridiplantae; phylum Streptophyta; class Magnoliopsida; order Poales; family Poaceae; genus Echinochloa; species Echinochloa phyllopogon. Next base: position 3,244,432 of record BTCW01000018.1, read on the forward strand.
ATACCAAATTGGAGTTCAGTCCATGCAAACCATGACAAATATTAAAAAGCATCCTAAAGACTCAAGTCACTCAACGGTACGACATCTTATCTTATTGTTTGTGCATCTTTTTATGAGCTTATATCCCGACATTCACAATCAGAAATTATCTCGGTAATGTCATCAGGTTCCAAACCAAGGCTAGCCATTCTACAGGAGCAAACTCGCTACTAATAAGAAAGTAATCAAATTTCTTCAGGAAGCCAGATGAATTGAAATGACTAAAAATAGGTAGAAGAGGAAAAGGTTTTGTTTGTCTTGGATAACTAGGCTGTAAAATATATGCATACAAACACATATGGCAAAGGTGCAACAATCAAACTCGTGATTTCACACTTATTCTACTTGAAGACTAACATGAAAACTATATTAAAAATTAGGAGGCAAACCTTTGACATTCTACGTTCATAGCTGTCTTTTGCAGGCCCAACGCATTCCCTTACAAAACTTTGGTTGCAGCGAGTAAATCCTGCATTGAATTTTGCCATTGAAGGAAGTTTCAAGACTTGAAGGTGATCCATCTTATCTTCGCACTCAGAAAAGCGGGCTTCACAAAGCTTTGATGATTGATACTCATTGGCTAGAAGGAAATTTCTGTACACCTACAAAGTACATACCTGTAAGTATGTAAAACATATTATCTTCTAAATGTGACAGAAGGTGAAAGTTAATTTCAAGGAATGAATCTCTCATGGAAAGAAAGAGATGTACCACAGTCCACAGCAAGGAAATAGGAAAGCAAAACTTCAAAATTTCAAACTGTACAAGTGGAACTATATTTTCATAACAAGGTCAGGAACAACAAAAGAAACAAGAATGTGCCATATGAATATTACAATACTATTGTCAATTATCATGCAACAAATAACATTTCAGGACGGAATTCCTTTTTCAATGCGAAATGTAACCCAAAACGTATCTAGAAAATAGTAATTACTATTAACGAACCTTTTTAATCTCATCTTCAAGCTTGAGGACTGACTGAGCAGCATGATGTTTACCAAAGTGCTGCTTGTCAAAGATTATTTTAGCTTCATCATTTGCCGCCTCATGAACTTGCTGCAGTTTGTCTAATGGTACAGGTAGGCCTAAGCCATCCATTTTCTCCCTATACGCCTTCAGACAGCGCTCAAGGATGGCTTTATTAAAAATTTCAACGAGGGATCCCGTTGATGGAATTTCACCTTTATTCAAAGCCTCAAGAATCTGGAAACACAAAAGGAAAGTTACCAACAGTTTTAGTGGATCAGATACATATCAGCAATGATCACATCTGAAAGTATTTTACCTGCTGCAGGAAAGACACAAAATCTTTCCCGTTGAGAGTTTTCCCCTGCACGATTTTTGGTTTTATGATGGATGCAACAAGCTGCTTTAGTTGTTCCCTCCTTTTTACATATAAGGGTTCAAGCTCTTTGTCCTCCATTTCACATAATTTTGTTCTTTGCAGATGAGGCTGCATAAACAAAATCAGTGTCCATATGATTTATGGGTATATACACAGTAAAAACGAAAAGCATCAACATCTATTGGCATCTTAGAGAAAAAATGGCAGAGCAATCAAGACAATTTAAATAAGATACTGGGAGGAAGTCATAAGAAATGCACCTGTGGCAAGCTAAAAGCAGTGCTGTTGTCACCCATAACTGCCAAAGAATCTCTTATTTGATTGACCTAAAAGCACATAGAAAACAAATATTGTAGAAGAGTTCGGATCTAACATCTTTTGGCCTAAAGGTGTAGATTTCATAAACAAACTATACCTCATCAATATATCTGTCCCCTGCAGACAAATTTACCAAAAAAAATACATCAATTCAACTAGACATGAGAGATCACTAGACATGAGAGAGTCAGTATGGTTACTCGGACTAACTATTATCATTAGGCACCCGTTGGAGAGCTTCATTAACCATTTGTTGTACAGATTTTCCTTCTGTGTACAATGTCAAAGAATCCAACATCAGAGAAAATTCACATATTTAGCACAAGTAAATTTGGTTTGCTAAATAGAAGTGATTGGCAAAATACAAGACAAATAAATGGAAAGACGGCACAACTCAAATGAAGGAAGAGCTCATTATTTAGAACCAAAATATCATGTTAAGATATATTTAATCGACAAAATTTTATATTCTACTTCCATAATAGGTATCATAAAACAATAAAAAAATATAAAGTAACAAATATTGACATGGTATTAGAGTAGCCACTATTGGCTAAGCCCATTCATTTAGCAAGCCAGAAGGTCAAAAGGTTTCGGTACATGGCACCTGTCCCCATCAACAAGATTAACAGGTAGTACAAGTAATGTATTAACGATCATTCATGCACTTTTTCTATTAGCGAGGTCAAATAAGCACTTTTAGGAGTTGGATCTATTTCATTTACAAATTGAGTTTTCAGTTCATAAAACAGCATAGTTGGTGCAGGATAAAAACATGTTAGTGACAGGTGATCACACAAAAACTGAGGCAGCAATAATTACCAGTATCACAAGTAATTCATGGTACCATTTCTCTATATTTCTTTAGTACAATGACTCACAAACTAAGACCGAAACAGAATGGTCACATGCTATTCTTATGTGATTGATTACATGCAAAGCAGACTGCTGAACTATTTCCACAATTCATATCAAGGATGCCAGCCTGAAGGTCAAGCTTTTGCATTCCCAAACAAAATGGAACTGTTCACAAATCATCGTAATAGAGAGAGCCATTCCAGAAGAAACTTACGGAGGAAATCTCTCTGGATAAGCCAGAGAAGCTTTGCCGGCTCAAAAGCAACATCCTGCCCCTGAAGAAACAAGCACATTCAATAAGAAAGCTGCCCGTATTCGTATTTTGCAGGCTCAAATTCATGAAAATGGGGTGTTACCTTCACTCTGCAAAACACCATGCAGCACAGACCCAAACAAATGGAGAAGAGAAATGTTAGTGTTGCAGATTGAAACGAAAACAGAAGGCGCAAAAAAGAGATGACAAACCTTCCATAGAATTCTTCGGCAATTTCAACAGCAAATGATAACCTAGATATATCAGCTTCACGCACCTGCAATGCCATGACAATATAATCAACCAACCAACACACACACAAACACACACCTGCAGAGGGAGGGAGGGAGCACCGTCTCAGGAAGGTTGTAGATAAGTACTGAACTTAAGACAGTTGCCAAAGCAAATATTCTACAATAAAAAACGAAAAGGTTAGAGTAGTGAATTTTCCATCCGAGGACAAGTAAATCAGAAAGAGGTCATTTTTAGGCACAAACCTATCATCATACACATTCGATTTCCCAACACTTTCAAATCCTTCAGTATCTAGATAAAGGACAGAAACTTTGGAACCATCAACATCCATTTCAACAGGAGTACCCCAAATCCATATACCTGCAACAATAGGAAAACGTACAATGATTGCTTCATAAGCTTTAATATGCAAACAGACAACATAATAACAATGGCAAAAGTCCAGGCAAATCGGGGATCACATCACCTTTGGTTTTAGTATCTCGCATATGACCAACTCCAAAACCTGCATAATTAAGTTTGTCACATCCTTGTTACGTGTATGTACTTCAGTGAATCTGCATTTGTAATAATAGAAGCAGCACCTAACTACCTTTATCGCATGATAAGGAGAGAAGCTGGTTGAGGAGAAAAGATTTTCCAGATCGATAGGGACCAATGACCTGGGTTCACAAGCAGTTGATCATTTAGGTGTCAATATTGCAAAGAGCAACCATTAAGATCATGATTGGTCTGATTCGATAATGTAAAATGACAAACAGTTTACAAATCTACAAATTACAAGGCTTAACTTACACCAACAATGGCGATAGGAGTTTCAATCCTTCGAATTGCTTCTAGACCTTGTTCTGAGAGACGAAGTTTAGTGTGTCCATAGTCTGGCTCCACTATTGGAAACCTGTAATTACATACACAATATTTGATAGGTAGGCTGACTCATAATCCTCCATCATATACTCCATAAATGCTTCCTTGAGAAGCATGAATAACAAATATGTATGTTGTATATTTCCAATCAAAGGGTCAAGAGAATAGTAACAGATAACTGTGTTCTTTTTTCTTTTTGGTGGCAAGCTTCCATAACCATAAAGAGGGCAGAAGCAAGTGGTCTCACACTCAATGACTCAAAACCACATACATAAGCATGCGGTGAGGTCTTATATGTTCAGTGTCCATATAGACTCAATAGAGAAAGGTACTGAGTTATTAACATTTAGAAATCTTGAAGAAAAAGAAACATTAACCAGCTTTTGTAATATCAGTAGGAGCCATAAGTTTAGACAAACTCTACAGTTTGCAAAAGTAAAAAAAAGGAAGAAAAGAGCAGCAACTTTACACCCAAAAATACTCAAAACAGCAATATTTCCAAAAACAATCTGCACTGGTCCAGTCAAATTAGTTCAAATTTCAATACTGCTTGTGAGCTTTAACAATTGCGCCCATTATGTTTAGTTTCACTGCCAAAATGGCCAAAAAAAACAGCATTCCTCAATCCTCTTGGCCTTCTCCATTTACAATGCATGAAGTACCAACCACCTAATTATTCCTCGACATCTAACCTAACTTGTTCTTCCATTAACTTCCCTCCAGTGTGACATGAGAAACTCATGTCACAACACACAAGGCGGGCGGGATTGGGAGGTGAACAAGAAAACCAGAATTCTCCCAAATTCCATACAATGTATGGTGAGCTGAGCGCTTTAGTTAGCTTTGGTTCCTTACGCTACAACACCTCATCATCGCGTGGCATGCACGGCCCCGACGGCGCATGCTTCCACCAGTCAACGCACGAGCAATGCTCGCCACAGACGCAACGCGACAGTTGCGCAATCCAATGCGAAATTCGGTTCGACGCCCCATCACGAGCAAGAACCAAAAAAACACTTACGCGCGCTCGAACTCGTCGGGATCGGGATCCCCCGCGGCGACTCCCGCGGCTGCGGCAACCGCGATCAGAACCAGCGCCACGGCGCGGATCCCCGGGGCCCACCGCCCCCGCCCCATCCCCTATGCCCACGGCCAATCACCTCCTCGACCCAGATCTCTGCCCCGCGAGCGAAGGCGACGCAGTTAGCTCCCCAATGCGGGCAAGCGGGCAATGGCCGGCGCGGGCGCCGTCGCCTGGGCGCCGGGCGGCGACGAGCAGGATCCAGCAAGGGGCAGCGGCGGAGGCGGGCGCGCGCGGGATCTGGGGCTAGGGTTTTGGCGGGCAGGCGGATTCGGGGTTGCTTCGGCGCGAGGGAATGAACGGGAACAACCGGAGCCGGGGCGACGAGGTCGGAAGGGGAGAGGAAAAATTTCGAGGGAAGGAGCGGAAGGGCGGAAGGGGGTGATGCAAGCGGCGAGAATCCCCCGCTTCCGTATTTAAGCGGGCAATTGTTTAGCGCTTTATATCGTCGATTAATGTCGTTAATCGCCTCGATTAAGGCTTTCCCGGGCCCGCATGGCAGTGGGACTGGGATGTGGAGAAGCTGGTGCTTTGCGTCGTGGTGGGAGCCACGACTTGGAGCCGAGGACGGCGAGCTCCGGGAGAGCGGGGCCCACATGGCGGTGACGGGTGCACTGATGGAAACCGAAGATCTGGTAGCGGCTTGGTGCGTCGGTCGCCCGTGCGCCGTCCGATGCTCAACTACCGGCCTACGGAGCTGCAAGCGTTGTTGGTGTATTCCATTTCGTAATCGTGGAACACGTTTGGTACAGTTGCAGATGCCAGATGGGCGTATTTTTTTTTCTTGCAAGTAAAAAGGGTGGGAAATGTAGCGAGAATTTTTTTTAGCGAGAAATGCAACTAGATTTGAGTTTTTTTTAGGGAAACTAGATTTGAGTATTTGACTGACCCGAGAGACACAGGATCCAAGGGACGGGACCTTGGTGGCCCATTTTACGTGGGCCGTAGCCTGCTCTCCTACCTACACCACGACGCGTCGCAACCGGATCTGGCCGTAACTCGAACCCGGCCCACCAACACGTGCACTTGGAGTCTTCTTGGAGCCTGGCCCATTTTTCTTCCTCGTTCGCTTCGTCTGAGAGGCAGGCAAGCAACCTCCAATTTTAGGGACTGTTCCGGACGTAAAAATATCCTCGAAATACTGTATTGTGGAGAGTTTATATAGTTGAAATGTACGGTTAAGTTACTATTGGATTTGAAGAAAATTACATTGCAACTGGGGCCAGAGTCTCGTTGACCAGCAGCTGAAAATCATTTCTGCCTGATTCTGGTTTCCTAATTCCTGGGCAGTAGGGACAAGGTTCGCAATGAGAAGTACGAGTATATATGTAGCCCTTCTGGTCAACATTGATCAAATTGTTGTTGTGGATAATGTTAATCTTGCAAAAAGATGTTTCTCATACAATCTCGCTGACTTAGCAATCCTAGTTATTAAGTTGACTTTTAGATGCGCCTACTGCCTAGAAATGTCACCGTGACTCTGTGAGATTGTTGCCATAGCCTTAGAATAGATTCATGGGAGCTGATAGCATCGTCTTTCTCGTATGGAGGAAGGATTTTTTTTTAACTGTGACGTTTTGGAGTTACTGGCCTTTTCGGTAGTCCTAAAGACTCAATGCTCTACTGTGTTGCCACTTACTAGCCTTGATCTATTGCTTATATGCACTGTTTGTCTCGAGTGACCAATTTCCAGCTCCATGTAGTTCGTCTATTTTTACGTTAGTGACATACATTCCATAAGATTGAGCTATGTATTTAATGGTTAGCACTTGCTTATTTGCTTTCAACTTATTTTTCCTTACAGGGGAATGTTTATATACCCAAAGACAAAATACAGGGGAATGTTTATGGCCTCCTATGCAGTTTGATGCACTTGCTGCGGCATTGCCGCTATCATCAGAAGAGGATCAATTGAAAATAATCCAAGAGCCACAGGTAGAGATATGAGACAATCAGATTAATTTATCAGGCACTGATTTTTAAAGGATGAGTATCCATCTAACTCCTATTGTAAATTGTGTATAAATTTGAAATATGCAGGCAGAGAGTGAGATCGTGGGATTGGAGCTCCAGAACATTTTTTTTTAATACTTGCTCCAGAACAATGTTGAAGCTGCTCGTAACATGTTTCTCACTGTCCGGGGTTCCTGATGTGAGTTCTTGGATATGGTTTATTACTGACATGATATACCTCAATACCTCATTGCTGTTATATAACTGGAGCTGAAGCAGGTTGAGGTGTTGTTTAATGAAGCAACAAACAGTTGTACAAATTTCAAGAATCCAGACAGTATGCGTGTAGGTTTGGGATGGATTCCTTCCACAACTTCTCAGCACACTAGAAGCATTCTTTTTTTTCTCCCTTTTTGGTTTATACAATGATTGGTTGGGTTTGCAGTATGTTTTTTTTTTTTGCCATCAGTACAAGTGGTGGAAACCCCAGAAAAAGATCACACTTCCATTCTCAACATGGACAATACATAGCTCATAAATGTCTTAGCAGAGTATCATTATTGTGATGCACCTTCTAGGTGCCCTTACTGTTTATGTTATCAATATATGCCAGGGACAAAAACACCATGGGAGGACTAAAAACAAGGGACAAGAATACAGGAAGACCGCTGATGTGGAGATCCAATATGAAAATAGGCAGTCTGAAAATTACCCCAAGGCTGGACAAGAAGACCGGAGGAGGGGACTCAAAAAAGCTGCCTGAATCCTCCACGCTCTACAATAATGTTTCCTCCAAAATTAGTTTGTGCCTACTGGCTCCTGATCGCCGGAGGCTGGAAGGCAGTGCTATGCTTCTGTAGTTCAAATGCTACCAGTGTAGCTGCATGCAACAGCCAGCCTGGTACCATTTCATACTCCCGTATTCCTCCTATTACTTAAACTAGTTTAACTACCGGTATCTCGTATTCCTGTGCAGTGGATGATACTGATCAACTGCTGTTCTCCTTCTCCGCTTCTTGCTCGACCAGACGAATGGTCACCATGCCATCTGTTCGTGCTACTGTCCAGGTTGCATTCTTGCATGATCTGCGGTCAAAATGGGATTATCCGGGATTGCTAGTTTACTCTTTTGTTTGCGGGCCAGTAGGGACTAGGGAACAGCCCCGTTGGTTCCGGCGCTGCAGGAGGAATTCTAGGCAACATCAGCAAAGCAACTAGTAGGCCGCGGACCACACCCACCTTCAACTCTGTTTCTGTGGAGGCCCAGACGCCCACTCCACCTCCACTAGGGGGTCATTGTGGCCCAGCATATAAATGGCCATGGAAATCCTCGTAGCAGCCAGCAGCGAGAACCATTTGAAAGCAAACAATTTCCTCAAAAAACGAATGAAAACAAACAAAAGAATACATGTACGTGCAGAATGATCCATCACAAGCACACAAATGAGTGCTCTACATGTAGTTGTCTACAGCGACGCCACACAAAACAAAACGTTAGCAAGAATGGACCCCACGCACTTCGCTACCATGTACTGGTACATATACATATACATACATACATACATATATATATATATATATATATATATATATATGCTACGTACAAACACGACAGGTTTCGTTTTCGCTTCTTTTACATGACAGTTCCCTGCCTCCGTCCGTCCCGGTGTGTCCAGGGCGCCAAAAATGCTTTTGCAGGAAAACGACTCGAGAGGCGCACAGCTGCACGTCGCGTACAAGATATCGATGCATATATGTACGCATTGCGATGAGCAACAGATGACAACAACTCCTGATGCGACGCAGGATTTGTGCTTTGCATAATAATAAATAAAATAGAGTAATCTGAATATATGTATTTGATCGAATTTATTGATCAACTTGCTCAACCAAATGCCTTTGATTGGGCTCACAAAAAATCTAGCTTCCAGAATTTTTGGAGCTTCGAAGCTGCCATTGGAGTCAGTCAGAGCTCAGAGCTGTGCCGAGCAAACCTTTGCCTCATTTTTCTTTTTGGTTGGTTTAGGCTGGGTGCATTATTTTTCTTTTCTACTGAAAGGGATGGATGCCTGGGCCTGGGGGAGAAGATATCAAAGCGGGTGCCTCTCGTGAAAAGGAAAGCGTGCAAATGCCTTTGGTTTTTTCGTTTCTTTCTTGGTATTTCCTACCGGTTTTTTCATCATTCGCATGCTGGATTCTTTTCCCCGGCCGTTTCCACCGTTCGATTCCGTTTCTCTGAAAAGTTTTCATCTCCGTGCATGTTGCCTTCTTTGCCTTTATATTCTCACAAGCTCAAGCCTGTCCCGTGAAGACTGGAGAGAAAGATGAGGCAACGCCTGGTCCTCTTTGCTTTTACTCGAGCGATTTTTTCCCTTTTCTTTGCCCAAGTCATTTTCTCCTTTATCTTTTATTCGGTAATTAAAGTTGTCAAGTCTTTGGGTGTGGAGTGAAAATTAGAGGAAATAATCGGTTAGTTCCACATTATATGCTGATGCAAACTCGTCGTGGATTGATAGTTGTATGGATATTTTTTGCCTCCTGGCTTGTCAAATACAGCTGTAGTGAAAAGGGGGGCAAATTATAATGAGTCAGCTTCATGAAAAAGTATACAGGTGATTGTCGTTCTCTATTTTCCTTGACCTTCTCTTTCAAAGTATCCATCTAGTGTCAGTACTGTAAAGAGCAAGAAGTGGTGATTGATCCTGCATTACTGGCGTCTACATGTTGGTTCTTAATAAATCCTAGTATCTATAAAAAAACCCTCTGAATCGACACCCATTGCACATATGTAGACTAGAATTTTGACTATTGCACCTTCTTTTCAAAGTCATACATGTCTATTCTACACATCAATGGTTCTCTAGATATGGGAAGTTAGAATATCGTTTTAATATGGATGAAATCACGTCATCAATACAAAAGACAATTTACAAACGGTTATTAAGAAGCACGGATCATAACCGGAATTTATAAAAACAACCAATACGGTAAAGAAACACAGTTACCGCAGCTTTGGCCCTTTGTGCACTCTACACATTGTTCACCGCACAAGCGTCCCAAGCAAAGCTTGTTCACTCAACAGTCACATGCCACAAGCATTTCAGCTCTTTTTGGCAGGAAGGAGAAGCAGATAGTTTTGCCCTCCCCAATCAGGCAGCTGCACCCCCTCCCTCCCTCCCTCCCTCCCTCCCTCTGATGAGAGATGATTTATGGGAAAGACCTAACCCCTTTGTTTTGCCTTCCATTTATCTCTTTTTCACCCCGGGGAACCTTCCCTTTTTCTCCTCTCCTTTTCACGCATCGTGGTGGTGGATTTCTTCCCCCCTCTTTTTTCCTCCCTCCCTCCCTCCTTTCATTCAGCCTGTTCCTTGCCTCTGAAGTTTGGTATGGGTTCTGCTGCTCACCCTGTCGCACTCTACTACCCTCTCTCACCCTCTCTGTGTGTGTGAAAGACTGAAGACAGTGCAATGATTCAGAGAGAGAGATTTATCGGCTGCCGCTGCAGGAAGAGGTGCAGCCGGTGGCGCGTAGCTTTCCTGAAAGCAAGACGTGCAAACTGTTCCTGGCATGCAGTGTGGCATCTGTTACCACCTGACACGGTGCAGCAATAATCCATCCATCCATCCTCCTGCCCTTCCTTGTCACGCTCAGCTCAACCATCCTCGCGACCTCACCACCATAGTACACCGCTGCCGGAGTATCCACCGCAGGAGGCCCCGGGAGCAGCAGCAGGAGGAGGAGGAGGAATAATAGAGGCACGGTTTTACAGACAGGTGGGTCCCACCCGACGGTTAACGGGGGGCCCACCCCGTCCCGTCGCAGAGGGGGAAAACCGCCTCGTGGTGTCGGTTACCGCTTCCCCGTCCGCTGACGGTGAGATCCGACGGTAAAAAAAAAAACCCGGCGAAGTTACCGAAGGCCGAGGCGTTTCGCCGAGCGCGGTGGACACGGAGGTCGCCTCTGCAAAGCAAACGGCGCCACACGACGACGCATCGCATCGGCAGGCGCCGCGCGGCCGGCGCATGGGTCTCCACTTGCCGGGCCGCGGCCGCCAGGTGGTCAGACGCCGCGGCGCCACCCCGCCGAGGCCCCTGGCCTGCTGCGTGCTCGCCTCAGCTCCCCCTGGCCGCCGTGACGCGAGGCACAGACACGCCAGCCGGCGAGAGATCGCGCGCAGGCAGCGGCACGGCAGACGGGGGCGAAAAGGGCGTGAGATCACGTTGGCTTCCGTCGCCCGAGATGGCTCGGATGGCCGAGCACGACGCGGCTCGGCTCCTCTCGCCCGTGCCGAGGCCCAGGGCCCTTGGGTTTCGGCTTCAGTTTCACCGAGTGTGCCTTTTGCTTTAACCGCTTCCAAACAGTAGTGGGTGCGTGTCACGAGGATCCTGGACGCGCGAGCTGGTGGTGGCAACGGCCAAACTCTTTCTTTCTTTCTTTCTTTCGTTTCATCCACCGGGGTTGATACGGGGAAAAAAAGGAAGGCCGGCTCTTTCTCCTCGTGATTCAACGACCGTGCTTTGGAGCTCCAACAAGCGGTGCACTCGTTTCTTTGACATTATGCTTAAACGCCCTTTTTTTTCTTTCTATTAAAGAAAGATAGCTCTACACACACAAGACGATTTGCTTTTTTTTTCACCGCGGTGAAAGAGGTGAAGTGCGAGTGGGGTAAAGGCGATCGAGCTGGCAAAATCCTCAGAGTCACGGCGTTCCCATGGGCAGGGCACTCGCGGTTCAGTGCTGGCGCCGATGCAGCAGCAGCAGGGGCGTGGGGTGGGTGAGGGTGGGCCGGCAGCGGCACGCCTCTCGAGACTGCACGAGCGGAGTCACACCCTGCCGCCGATCGAGTGCAGTTCTCCGCATTCCGCACATTTTTTTAAGCTTTTCTATATATTTCTCCTCTGTTCTCGCGCAAGTGCACGACGGGCGGAGCACTTGCTTCTTTGCCTGATCATCATCATCAGGTTGATGATCAAAATCGTATCGTATCTAGGCCTTGTCTAGATGTTAATTTGGCACCTCAAATTAGAAGTTTTGGGAATCGCGCGCCACAGTATCATTTCGTTTTATGGGTGAAAAATTGTCCAAAAATTGATTAATTAGGCTCAAAATGTTCGTCTCGTAGAGTACATCAAAACTGTGTAATTAGTTTTTGATTACATCTACATTTAATACTTCGTACAATCTTTTTTTTATAGTAGAATTTACGGTTGAATTTGGGATGACCCTATTCATCCGAATCTGAGAATCGAGAACAATTGCATATCACAACCGCAACTATCCTCGGCTGTTCATCATGCCGTGCTGCTAGTAAAAGAGATCCAGGAACTGAGCCAACAAACATTCAGGAAAATGATCTTCTTCCTTGCTTCTTTGCTTGATCAGGCGGTAATGATCAAGATCGTATCTCTATCTATTCGTCCGGATCTGACAGCCTGAACCATCACAGGTCACAACTCGCAACCGCAAGTATTCTCAAGTTGTTCGTCATGATGTGCTGCTGGTAAATGTGATCTCAATGAACTGACCGAATGGAACATTCAGGAAAATGACAAATGTTGGCAATACTCATTATATATTTATATCTGGTTCTCTTCCATAGCAATAACAAGAGGTACTCATTGCTCATCTCTTCCATACCAGTAACAAGTAGCACTAGTGCTAGGAGAGGTGTGATTACTACTACAAGTAGGCAAGCTGGTGATCATGAAGGATGCCACAAGCAAGCGACCTGACCACTTTCCTTGCAACTGAAACTACTACTATTGCATACTCGGCAGAAGGGATCACAAGCCCCTCCCTCCTCAAGATGCCCAAGACCAAAATTACAAGGGTCAAAAAGGAAAGGAAAGGAAACAAGGAGATTCTACTGGAAAAGACGATGGGCAAAATGGAACGCAAGTGTTTTTTCTCTTTTCCGAAAAAAACCCCGGAAAACACCAAAACACCAAAAACTAGATCCCCAAATGGATCGAGAGGCGCGGCGAAAAAGAAACGGAAAGGAGGAGGAAAAAATCGGGACGGGAGATAGGAGTAGTAGTAGATGAGTGGCTACTAGCTAGCGGTAGTTATTCCCTGTTCACCACGCCACGCTCAGAGGACGGCGGCGAGCCCCGTGACGACCTTCGCCTTGGGCAGCTGCTGCTTCTTGCTCGCCTCCTCCGTCGGGCGCCACGGCGACACCACCACCGTGATCTTCTCACCGACGACGACGCCCTCCGCGGCGGCGGCATCATTATTCAGCTTCCTGTCGAACACCAGCGCGAACTCGCCGGAAAAGCTCGCCGCTTTGACCGGAGTCGCCGCGGCGGCGGCCGCCGCGGCCGGGACGACGACCTTGTCGCCGCCGGAGCGGACGTGCGGGGCGAGCCACTTGGCGCGCATGTACTCCGGCTTGCGCCACGGCGGGAAGTGCAGCCCCTTCTTCTTCAGGCTCTGCCGCGCCGCCTCCGCCACGACCGCCACGATCTGCCCGAGCCGGTCCGGCGTCCCCACGAACAGCGGCGGCAGCGCCTGCAGCGCCGCGCGGTACGCCTTGGTCGACCGCGCCAGCTCGAACTGGGACCGGAAGTCCAGCTCCACGATCAGCCTCACCTCGTCCTTCCCCACCACGGCGTCGATGTACTCGTGCTCCCCTGCTCAGGACAGATTGCGCCGCCGCGGTCAGCGCCGGCCGGACGGCGAAGGCTTAATGGCTTCAATACAACTGTGAACCGCGTCAAATACCTGCGGGGTAGGAGGGGGCCTTCTCCCAGCGCGACTTGCACACGGCGGCGTCGTAGCCGAGGGCCCTGAGGCCGTCGGCCACCGAGCGGCGGCACTCCGCCTTGACCTTGCAGCTTTTGCCGCACTTGTCCGCGATCCTAGAAGCGTCGGCGAGGAGGTTCCGCTCCGCGACGCTCGCGCTCTGCACCAGGCCCTGCCAAGAATCGCACGCAAAGAAGACAAAGCCCCCTTTCATCATTTCGATCCATGTGGGTTCGGAGGAAGGGGGAAAAATCGAAGCTTTTCCCCGCAATTCTAGGGGGGGGTTCGACTACGCCGTGCTAGAAATTTCGTACCTTGAGAGCCTCCAAGGCGTCGCCTGCGCCGGCGGTGGCCGGCTTGGACGTGTGCTCGGAGGGGAGGAAATCGAAGTCCTCGTCGTCGCTCCCCTCGTGGTTGCTGCCGTTGAAGCAGTTGCAGCGCCCCCGCGGCGGCCGCTCGACGGCCGCGGCCTCCTCCATGAAGCTGAGCACCATGCGGTCCAGCCCGACGGACCCCGCGGCGTCCGCCTCGCCGGCGGCGGGCGGCTGCGGCTTGTCGTCCTTGTCCCTCTCCCTGCCTTCCGCGACGAACTTCTCCGACGCAGACACCCTCACCAGCAGCCTCCGGAACATCGACACCCTCGTCGGCGGCGGCGGCGGCTTCGCTTCCATGGCGGCAGCGTGGTGCTGGTGGTGGTGACCGCTCTTCAGCTGGAACGGCATCGATCGCATGAAGCGCGGCCACTACAACCACATCATCTCTCTCCCAAACAACCAACCCAGAACCAATCGCACCAACACGCCACCGGCCTCAAACAACCACCGCTCAAACCACAGCGTGCTACTGCCCGTTCACCGGCGGTTCGCCGGAGGCGACGGCCATTCCCGGCGAACAGCGGGGACGCTCCCTCTCTCTCTCCTTTTTTCCCCCCCTTCCCCTCACCCTTTTTTCACAGTTCACACGCAAAGCACGGGGCAAAAACCACCGAGCGAGAGAGAGAGAGGGTTCAAACGGGAGGACCCCTGGGTGGTTTTAAAGGAGGTGATGGCTCAGGCGGGCTCCACCGTGACGTCGCCGTGGGGTGGGCCCGGGCTCGCAGAGGTACGTGGCGGAACCGGTCGCGCCGTGGGTTGCAAGGACGCCGGCACGCGTCCCGCACGGTGGGATCACGGCGTTTGCCGGTCGTGCTGGGGTACACGAAATGACGAGATCGCCCCGCAGACGGGTGGTGGATCCCTGGCCTTGCTCGGGTGAGCCAGGGGTAGGATTGGTATTTCGCGGGCGCGGAGGAGCGGACAGTGGTGGAGTGGGACTCGGTAGTGTACCGACTGCCGGCTCGGCCCGTTCTAGATTTTATTTTCTGGATAGGGTTATTTTTTTAATAGAGAACCGTGGGGCCAACGGAATACTTAAATCCTAGAGACTTTTTTGTGCAGGCTGCTTCGATTCTTTTCCGCTCCCTTTCCTCGAGTTCTTCGGTCCAATCCAGGCCTGGTTTAGATGTTAACGGTAAAGTTTAAATTTTATATTTTATTTTTATTTATAAATAATTATTCAAATATTAATTAATTAGGTTTAAAATATTTGTCTCGTAAAGTACAATAAAACTGTATAATTAATTTTTGATTTCATCTATATTTAGTATTTCATATATGTATCGATATTTTAATGTGATAAGAATTTTTTTTGCATAGTAAAATTTAAGGTGGAATTTAGAAAGGCCCCATCTCCTAAACAGCAGTAGTAATGATTATTTTCGAAAAAATAAAGATCTGGTGGTAATTATGCAGTACCGGGACTGGAATTTCCTTTCGTGGGCCTGGACGACATTGAAACAGTGGACTTTTATTTTTGTCCATGATTTGGAGGACATAATATTGGCTGGAATGTAATTTTTTTATAGATTTTTTCATAAAAAGTACCAATTGTCTTACAATTAGGAAAAAAAATGTGTTCCAGTGTTGCATGGAATGAAAAATGCTCTTTTGGCACTAATTCCCTTTTACATGGCATGTTTGCTATTGGAATAAATAGTTAGATTATGCAAGAGAGTCTGCCACAAAAGTGATTTTATACTTGATCTGTAAATTTCTAGCTAAATCTATGTGTTCATAAATTTTAATAAGCCTTTTAATAACTCTTTGAGATATTAATATGTACGGTTCAAGTAAGCATAGAGTAAAATAAAAAATAACCAAAACGGTATCGACATCAGTTGGATGGCCATCACACACCTAAAGAACAAGCATGTATACATAGAGTGGCTATTTATGTAAAAGGATGCGAATATTGTGCGAGTATTAATCTATATACATTTTAAAAGGTATACAACTTTATAGTCAATATACTCAATAAATACATATATATATATATTTTATTTCAAAAAAATACATATACACCAGGCCATCTTGAACCGAAGGCTTTGGGCACCCAACTCACCCTGCCCTAGGGCGCGTCGGCATTTATCGGAAGCCATAATTGCATTGCTTAAGAACGAAGAAAACCATATGTAAAAATTTATAGTGACGAAATCAATTGTGAGGTATTGATTTAATATAAATATTAATATACAATACATTTTTATTTTATACATGATGATCTAATTTTATTTCACTCAACCATATCCTGCCTTCGGTTATAGATAAGTGTAGACTTGAACATCGTACAACCTTAACTATTTTTTATTGTGATTGGGTAGAATAAAAAGTATATTTAACCATAGCATCTTGCAGATAGCGAAACTCGGCACGGTAAAAAAAATTCAAATCATGTAAAAAAAGTCTACCAATACTTTAAATATTCCTAAATTTCAATAAGCCTTGTGATAACTCTTTGATACATTGACTCACACCACTAAAGTAGGCATAGAGGAAAATGCAAAATCTAATAACAGCGTATATAACATCACCTGAAGACAAATAAGTGCCCCCCTCAGCCTGATCAAGGTAGAATGCAATTATGGATATGCATTTGGACACACACTCGTCCACATACATACCCAGAATTGCATTATTTCTAGAAACAAGGGAGTATACATGTATCGCTTATTTACGAAAGAGACGTCAATACTACAAGTGTATCAGAGTTTCATCTTAAGGAAAAATACAAACTTTACAATCAATATACTCATTAAATATGTATAAGTGGACATATGTGGAAGCAAGGGCTATGGGCGTCCAGGTCATCCTACCCCCGGCAGCACCCGCATTTATCGGAAGCTATTATTGCATTGCTTAAGAAGAGGAAAACCATATGTAAAATTTCCTTTTGAAAAATCAATTTCCAGGTATCCTTTCTTTTTAAATGCTAGTGCACAAAATATTTTTTTTGTTATCTACGTATGCATGATGATCCATTTTTATTTGACTTGACAATGTGCTCCCTTTGCCCTAAATTATTGTTTATTTGGACATCATACCGCCTAAAAAGGGTTAACACAGATGTCACTATTATTTTACCACAACAGAGAAGAATAAAACTACATTTACCTATATCATTTTTCAAACAATGAAACTCAACATGGTAAAAACAATATGTGAGTAATTTTTTAATGGATAAGAATGTGCAATAGACAAAAAACAATACGATTAAGGGACTAATTTTGTGTGCTCGTAAACATGTAAAGATACCATTTAATCCAATAGTTTGACTAAGAATACATGACAATAACCAGAAACTACGGAA
Organism: Echinochloa phyllopogon; assembly: GCA_033239725.1. NCBI lineage: Eukaryota > Viridiplantae > Streptophyta > Magnoliopsida > Poales > Poaceae > Echinochloa > Echinochloa phyllopogon. The sequence continues at coordinate 3,261,832 of BTCW01000018.1, forward strand.
TACTTTGGATTCGAGTGGCGTATATGCACATTAATAATTGCTCAAATCTGGGAGTAGAATGTGGTAGTATTGTCAAACAAAGAGACGTGGAAATACTTGGTCATCCCTGCAATCCTGTTGTACCGTTGGGATAGAACGTGGTAGTATTGTCAAACAGAGAGACGTGGAAGTACTTGGTCATCTCTGCCAGCCTCTTGTACCGTGAAGTAGGCGTCCAACCCCCGAACGGCCAGCAGCGGCGGCCACAGACGGCGCGGCCGCACGGCGCCCAGGCAATCATGCCATGCGTCCTTATAGGCAACCTCGAAGTTAAAGTTAATATTTTATCATTATAGCGTTACTATAATATTTTATTTATATTTATAAATAATTATCTAAACATTGATTAATTAGGTTTAAAATATTTATCTTGTAAAGTACAGTAAAATTGTACATTTAGTCTTTCATTCCATCTACATTTAATACTCTATGCATGTATCGAATATGATGATAATCTTCTTTTTTTATATAGTAGGATTTGGGGTGGAATTTTGACTCTCGATTTCAGGAAAGCGTTTGGTGCTCAAGCCTGAAAAGAGAGCTGGGCAGCAGCGACCTCTCCCGCCCAGGATACTCTGCCCTTGTTTAGATGCCAATTTGGCACCTTAATTTGGGAGTTTTGGGAATCGCGCGCCACTGTAGCATTTCGTTTGTATGTGTGAAAAATTATCCAAAAATTGATTAATTAGTCTCAAAATGTTCGTCTCGCAGAGTATAACAAAACTGTGTAATTAGTTTTTGATTTCATCTACATTTAGTACTTCATGCATGTTATGACATTTTGATGTAATGGAAATCTTCTTTTTATATAGTAGAATTTGGGTTGAATTTGGTATCTAAATAAGGCCTCTACGCAAAGGAAAAGGAGCTCTCTGCCCTAAATGCAAACACGGCAAAAAAAACCCCGTACAATTACTGGTAATCTCGAGCTGCTCGTGTTCATGCGATCGTGCTAGGCTCACACTTGGGACTTGTTTAGATGCAAAATAGGGGTGGGGATTTGGGGGTTTAAGATATTTTCATAATCATTGCGATACTATAGCATTTCGTCTGTACGTGTGAAAAATTATCCAAAAATTGATTAATTAGGCTCAAAATGTTCGTCTCGCAGAGTACAACAAAACTGTACGGTTAGTTTTTAATTTCATCTACATTCAGTACTCATGTGCCTATATTTTGATGCAATAAGAATCTTTTTTTCATAGTGAATTTTGAGTTTCCTTCCGTGAATTAAACAGGGCTTGATCACCTCCTCTTATCTCTTCTGCTGTTTTCAGCATACGGCTCCTTTTCTCATGATTGCTCTGGGACCTGGAAATGGAAGTACGTGCTTGACCTTGCACCGATCGAGCGTGAACGGACGGCTGATGCAGGGAGCTGAAGCTGACCCATAAATGGCATTTGAGTAACTGGGCGGTGGGCCCAAGCTCCGGCAGGGCAACCGAAATCAGATCAGATTAACCACGCATTGATTTTGTAGCTGCCTTTTGCTCTCCTGCTTCTTCTTCCTCCTCTCGCTCGCATATAAGAGCGCGCGTAATGGTGGCGGCAGTGGTGTAATCAGGGATCCCTGACCGGATCACCTAACGGTGGTTGCTGCTTGGCCGTACTGCTGCCCGTCGTCGTCGTCGTCGTCTGTACCGGCCGCTGCCACCGTTTGATTACTTGTTAATTATGTCGCTGCACGACATGTCCTTCCAAACAGAAGCTGGTGCCCCCCTGATGATGAGTGGGTTAATTAGGGCACCAAGGCCTGTCTTTGGAAACTGAGAAGGGGTGCTTAGTTATACTTGGGCTGGAACCTTCTATTTAGAGGTGCTTAGCTAGTGTGGAATGGATGGGTTATTATTAGCCGCAAACGAGCATCGAGGCCGACTAATCCAGCCACTCTTGAAGCAACACTTACGCACTTCATAACACAAATGAAACTAAGTGTCTCCATGACAATTGACAACATGCTCCTTTGGAATATTGTATCACTTCATATATATAGTGCACTATACATTGTACAGGACAAAAGGCAGCGTTGTTTTCGTCGGTGGAACTGGATAAGGCGCAATATTTTAGCACCGGTAACTTGTGAAGATGATGTGTGCCTTGCACATTAATTAAGATAACCCCTATGGGGTAAGCTTAATTAAGCGACGGCGACCTTACGAGAGAGGGTAGCCGCGTAGTTTGGTTGAGTGACGCTGACGACTTTTCTTGCTGCCGTGATGAATTGTTAACCCGTCAATCATTCTAGCCAGCTTTCGGAATAAAAAGGGGGGGAAACCTGGCCAGCCGAGTTTTTTTTTTTTGAGCAGGCCAGACGAGTTGATGACCCGGAAAACTAGAAAAAGATAGGGTAATGGAGATTAACCACGGAAAGCATTTAAGAAATCTCTCTTACTCCTCCCTTCCCCTCCTCAACAAAATTGTCACATCCAAACGTCATGATTGTTAACTCTCGCTCTTTTTTCCTCACCCCATTTCACGTAGTTAGATGTACTTTTTTTTAACAAGTTGAACTCTTTAATTCCAATAAAATTTATCAGAAAATATTCTAACATCTACTATAGCAAATTAATTCATTAACAACGCATTTCATGGTGGATTAGTGGGACTAATTTTGTGTTGTTGATATTGATTTGTTTTTACACATAAACTTGGTTAACTATAGAAAAATTTGACTTAGAAAAAACTAAATTTATGTGTGTGTGTTTTAGCGGAGCAAGTAATTCTACGAAACCGTTGTATGTTTGTACTGCTTTTATTTTTAAAATGGAAAATTGACAACGTTCTAGAAGCAGCAAAAGAAGCCAAGCAAAGCTGAGTCGAAAGAAACTCATCAAATGGCCATCCAGCATCCTGTCTCGCTCGCTTAACCCACGACGCATCCTATATCTACGCCGGTTGCTTCTTCGCGGATTATGCGGGCAATCCAATTTCTCTCTCTTTTTTTCTTGCTCTTAGGTCAATCAAAGTAACGCAAGCAAAAGATCTCCATCTCTATGTGTGCGCCACAACATAATTTTTTTTTAGAATTTGCTTTTTTATAATAGAAAGTATTCCGGCTTTACCCCAAATAAATAGAAGAATCAGACCAAAATTATTATATTATAAAAAGGTTTTTAAAAATAACTCAAGTAAAAACTAAAGGTCCATCAGTGCGAAGAAAAGGAGCCTAGTGCCGCTATCTCTATAGTACGGAAAATTTTTTAATTCGAATTTGTAAATACACGAGTCATAGGTGGGTAGTGTTGCCTGTCGTTTTCTGTCTATATCATGCGAATGTATGCAAAACTAAACTTATGCTACTGGTGTAGCTTGCAGTTGACAGCACAAACAAAATGTTCTAGGTTTCGCCAAAAACAAGAAGAAATAAATAAATATTGTCTCTCATCTCACTCCGACGTTTGCCTAGTTGGGCTAGGTAAAGCCTCTCCAGGACGTGGACCCGGACTTATTTGCAACTAAGACCGTCATGGGCTCATGTCCCGTTGTTTTTTTAACTCTCGGATCATCGTCATCATCATGTGAGGTCATTTGATGTGTTAAGTAACGGATAAAAAAGCACATCAGCCGTACGTGTACGAGCGTGTGCACAAGCGCTGCAGTCGTAAGCAGTAAGCTGCGCGATTTGAGTAAAGCCCTGACTCTGTACTCTCATCTTTAATTACTCCCTCAGTGACGCTGCAGATTACGTACACAGATTGATTAATTTGGTGCCTTGAGGAGGCTGTAGTCTACTCAGCCGAGAGTGAATTCGAGGCCCGATCTTACTTGCTGCAGTGCTGCACCACGAATTAACCGCAGCCCGTCAAGATTAATTTTACAGGCTCGAGCTTAAGGCCAATCCCTGTGATAACGTGAGAAAGGATCGATTTGAAATTTCGAACTTCCCTTTTTTTGTTTCTCTTTTAGCGAGGAGCCTAGTGCTGCTAGCGCAGCTCCGGGGTGGTCTCCTACTACAGTACTACTCTCCCTCCTGGACCCTGGCATGGGCCTGGCCGACGTGGCCATCTCCCATCTGTACCTGCAACTCTGCAAGCCGGTCTGCGAGGTGCTGGACCTCTAGCGACTGCGAGCGCACTAGTAGTCAATCCTCGCCTGCTGCTGTCGAGGCAACAACAATTGTGCTCGCGCTCCGTGGGTCAGGGTAGCCACGATTGTTTCCTAAACTCCAGCGCCGTCACGTAAGAGGTAAATATATTAATTAGGAGTATTAAATATAGATTAATTTAAAAACTCATTACATAAACGAGAAATAATTTACCAGACGAATCTATTAAGCCTAATTACATCATGATTAGACAATGTAATGTTAGACTAAACGTATGATAATTATGTATTAATTATAGCAAAATTATACTTATTAGGTTCGTCTCGCGGAATATACATGACTTATGTAATTAGTTTTATAATTAGTTTATATTTAATACGTCTAATTATTACTTATTTAAAGTGCTAAACTTTAGCATCCGAATTCAAACACCACCTTAGTTCCAAACTTGGGGCGTCAAATTTGATATTCTACCATAAATACGACACTGTAGCATTTCATTTGTATTTGTGAATAATTATCCAAACATTGATTAATTAGACTCAAAATGTTCGTCTCGTAAAATACAACAAAACTGTGCAATTAGTTTTAAATTTTATCTACATTTAGTACTCCATGTATGTGACGATATTTTGATGTGATGAAAATCTTCTTTTTGCGTTTCGTTTGTACGGAGTATTTGTGAATAATTGTCCCTGGGCGGGCGTTTGTGGCCTTGTTTAGATACCAAATTCTACCCCTAAAGTTCACTGTGCAAAAAGAAGATTCTCGTCACATCAAAATGTCATAACAAGCATGGAGTACTAAACGTAGATAAAATCAAAAACTAATTACACAATTTTGTTGTACTCTACGAGACGAACATTTTGAGCCTAATTAATCAATTTTTGGATAATTTTTCACACATACAAACGAAATGCTACAGTAGCGCACACACTCCAAAAGACCTAAATTTGACTCTCGATTTCGGGAACTAAACAATGCCTGTTTTGCACCGTGCAACGGCCTAAACGTACGGGCAAGCCAACATTATCATTAGGCCTTCTCCAATGGCTGTCTCTTAGGCTAGCTCATAAATTTTTTAATCTATGAACAGTGCAAAAAGCTAAGAGCCAGTTCTTGTTCAAGAGACAGTCTCATACACGTATTTCGAGATTATGTGAGGATGATGTGTTGGATCATTCATGTTATGAGCTATATGCTAAAAGCTAGATCATTGGAGGAGCTGTCTCTTAGAGTGTTCAAAGCCGGCGTGATAGCTCAACCATCCGAGAAGACCTCGTGCGATGCGAGTGCCGCCTCAGATTCCACGCTAGGACCACACGCGCGCAAACGAGACCACGGGCCAGGCGCTGGCTGTGGCTGGGTCGACGGCGCTGGCTGTGTCTCTCCGCTGCCTGCCAACGCCACGGCCGCCTGGGCCGGAGGCCCGGAGCGATGCAATGGCACGGACAGAGCGCCTGGTGCGGCTATGCGCGTCGCACGCGCGGGGGCCCAGCGCGGCGTGGGGCCTGGGCCCGCCTGCTGCTGCTGCTGCCGCCGTGATTCCGACCGTACACGCCCTGGATCGAACGGCACCGGCGGGCCCCCGACGGTGACGCAGCGAGGTGGGCCGTGCGTAATACATACAGTACCTGCTGCCTGGGAGCACAGCACAGCACACACACACACTGCTGCGTCACGGATCGGATCACGGACGCACGCATGCAACGGACGGCACACGATTATTCGCATTCCCTGTTGCTGCCGTGTATGCTGCTGCTGCTGCCACTGTAGATACACATCCAGGGCCACCCAGTACATTCATACAGCCTTGGCATGCCTGGATCCATACGCATCATCGTCCGCTGGGTACGGGGTACCATCATACAATAAACCCGTACGTGACGAGAGCGGGTACACGACACGGTACGAAGCGGTGTTGTTAACGAAGTGGTGCCCGGCGAACGAACGGCGGGACGGGACACGGCGCGTGGCCGGCAGTTCACCGTGCCGGGCGGACGCACTGGCTGACTGGCACTGCACGCAGCTAGCAGGGGGTTTTGGCGAGCGACGCGTCCGTGCGCCGGCCCGGGTGGCGGTGGGCAGTGTAGCTAAGGGGTCAATCGATGATACGAGGGCCCGGCCGCACCCCCGTGAATGGGGTAGCGGAGGCAGGCAGGCCCAGGCACCATCACCATTCATCTCGAGAGCTCACATCACCGGTTGCTTCCACGCAAAAGCGAGACACGGGCGATTTATAATTTATCTATTTACGACAGAGATGAGGTTTAGGTTGCACGCGTTAACTACTGATTAAGATATTAAATAAAGTCAGTTTTCAAAACTATAAAACTCTCGGATTAATCCGTAAGAGCTATCTAATGAGTCTATGATCGTATGATTAGAGAATGATTATTGTAATATTACAACAGTAAATTATGGATTAATTAGGCTCATTAGATTCGTCGCGTAAAGTTTCACTCATCCTTAAAAGGATTTTATAAATAGACTTTATTTAATATGCAGGGAAGATGAAAAAAAATTCTTGTCACAAACAGCGAACCATATTTTTTTCTCAACGGAAAAGGTTGGAATAGGAAGCAGATACGGTGACATCTGATATCCAATCAGGCCTGACCCACATGCAACAAGCAGGGCCATTATCGCCATTCGGTCACACTCAGCTTGTCAAGTCCTCAGGCTTTTGATAACCTGCCTGTTTTTTCTTGATTTGTTCTTGGATTCATCACCTTACTTTTGTTTCCCTCGGTTAAATAGGTCTACAATCAAAATTAAGAGTAGTACTACACAAATATAAGAACAAAAAAAAGGTGTTCCTAACAACTTTCAAGGTGGGTCCCTGAATGAAGGTAGTATGCTTTTGGAGCCTTTGTCCGCGACAAGCAAAGCAGCTGGTGTTACATCTAATCTAACAGACCTGGTTAGTGATGGATTCGAGTAGAGGTGGTGATTAGTGTTTGCGTTCATAAGAGGATTTAGTTACGGGAAATGGTGTGCCAAAAAAGGCCATTATTTGTGCCCCTTTTGCAATCGTGTCTACCATATGTTGGTAGAGCACCTTTTGTCTTAAGACTCATCAAGTCATCGTAGATGACTCGCTTTAGACCTTGTTTCCAACTCGCTAAATTTTAGCGCCGTTACATCAGATATAAATATGTTAATTAGAAGTATTAAATATAGATTAATTTAAAAACTCATTACATAAACGAAGAGTAATTTACGAGACAAATCTATTAAGTCTAATTACACCATAATTAGACAATGTAATGCTACAGTAAGCGTATGGTAATTATGTATTAATTATAGCGAAATTAGGTTTGTTAGGTTCGTCTCGCGAAATAGACGTGACTTATGTAATTAGTTTTATAATTAGTTTATGTTTAATATATCTAATTATCATTTATTTAAAGCGCTAAACTTTAACACCTGGATCCAACACCACCTTAGCCTACCACTAAAACAAATAGAGTTAGTCAGATTCTAGAATAAATCTATATGACATGCGTGTCGGGTGGACAGATTGCGCCGTAAGAAACTATACCTACTGATCAACGATTTCCTTTTGATCTCGTCTCGTTCTCGCACAAGATGTTCAAGGGTGCCTTTTGTAAAAAAACACAGTAAGTAAAAAATTATCATGTTAAAATGAAAAACTATGATTGAATTTGTTAAATCTTGTTCCCCCCGCATGCATCGTAACCATAGGTGCTTTTATTTTGGACGATGAGTATCATATGTCAATGAAACAAAAAAAAAAGTACGAGACGTTTACCCGTACGTCCTAAAAGTTCACCGACGAATGAGCTAATTTTGTAGATAATGGTGCACTGGAATGCCACTTAGGACAGTTATATTGCTACACATCAGCAGTCTGATACGTCGTCTAATGCAGTGTCACGTAAGATTTTTGCTGACGTGGATGAGAGAACGAGAAGAGAGAATGACCTCATGGGTCCCTCACCATTGTACGAGTTTTATTATCATGCAACCAATAATGACTTTTTTTATTTTCATATAAATTAAGAGATTTTGCATTACTACGAGACAACTAAAACAACAACCTATTATATATGTTGTCTGATAAATTATCTCAAAATTACATATTACCGTATGCTACCTATTAGACGATAGCAATATACTTCCCTTAATAAACCACTCAGCACACAAGCGCAGCACAGAGATGTTTCGGCCTGGATGAGCTGGACTCCATGGTGCCTGAATGCCCAAATGCAGCCCAACCCAGTAGAAGGAATCGAACTGGACCAGCGCAATTGGGTAGGGGGTGGACTTCAGCCGAGAGTCCGAGACACGCTTTGGCCCATCCAAACAAGTACGCTATCACCGGTGACTTTGTGAATCTTCGGATCGGCCGGATGCTCAGTCTTTCAAAGTTCAGAGGTGCTTATATAGGTATGTATTTATAGGAGTGAGTGTGCGTGCGTGTTGTGTGTAATTTTTTTAAAAAAACTCAGTATTTATCTTTGTGCATTTTGTAGCTTGGAAAATCTAGTGATTGTTTGCCTGGTTGCATTGCTACCTGCTAGTGTTCACCTTTGTGTTTGGCGTTTTGGTTTCGAAGAGATAGGGAAGAGTGATACCTGAATCTGGTTGCTTAACAGTATCAAAACACGAGCCAATGGCAATATCTCGAATAACAGGTTGGCAACAATTTAAAAAATGTCTCGAAGCTGGATATTAAAAACAGAAACAATCGATTCCGTTGCACTTACCGATCATTATTCTGGCCACGTTGGCTTATATCAGCGACTCAAGCAAAGAACATGAAAAGCTCTCGACCGTGGGACTACGGGAGACCCAGACAACAAGCGAATTCTGGTCATACCATTGCATTTCTAACTTGCTTTTTATTTATTGATAGTAATGTGCCAATGTTGTGTCATGCAGAAACACCAATGCATACGAATGCAGTATATTAAAGTGTGCATCTGTGAACATCGATACAATAACAAGCGCTCAAGTCTCACAACTCACAAAAGAAAATTGTTCTTCCATGCTAATACTCAGTTTCAAAATTGGTCGGGATAATGATTGCACAGGAAATAACAAGATACGGGGTGTCCTATTCCTAGGGTACATTCATCACTTGGACAGACTGCAGCATGTCAGAGAGCGCGATCACCAGGTCGCCTGACTGCACCATACCCCTGGCCTTGAGCAGGGAGAAGGTGCGGTTGAGGTTGCTCTCCATGTCGTCGGAATCACTGAGCCGGAATGGGATGAGGCCCCACTGGAGGTTCAGCCGTCTCCTGACAGACGTCGAGGATGTGAACGCGAAGATCGGGCAGTCGGGGCGGCATCGTGAGAGCAAGGAGGCCATGTGGCCATCCTTAGTGTAGACGAAAACAGCATCAACTCCCAAGTTGTTGGCTGCAAGTAAGATTAAAAGTTGGATTCAAATGATTATGTAGATATTGCTATGCACAAAACAGGATGTAAAGCATCCAAACTAGTTCCTAATTCGCCCACAAACTAACTTCAAGGTTAATCTCAAAGGCAAACGAGGATGAATCAAAGTGCGGACGTGCGTCAGTTTAACTATATGCCTCTGCAACGAAATTACATCAGCTATTGACATAGCAATTTCAGGACTTACCCATCTTTGCCGCTGAATTGCATATTTCCTCTGATATCTTATCAGAGAAGGAAGATGAGACATCTTGAAGCTCCAGCGCCTCATGTCGTTTCTCCTCTCTCCACCACTTTTCAATCCTCAGGCTAACACTCCTAAGGACACTGAGAGCCTTCTCTGGATACCTCCCCATGGCCGACTCACCAGAAAGCATGAGAGCATCTGCACGCTGGCGGACTGCTTCAGAAACATCAGCAACCTCAGCTCTAGTGGGTGTAGGATACTCAATCATTGATTCCAGAAGCTGAGAAGCAACAATAACTGGCGTGTTGAGCTGTCTGCACATTCTAACTATTTTCTGCTGTATGGAAGGGACCTGTTCCAGGGGGATCTGTGCCCCCAAGTCCCCTCTGGCTATCATTACTCCATCCGATGCTCGGATAATCTCCTCCAAGTTCTTCAAAGCATCAATACTCTCAATCTTTGCAATGACCCCTATATCACTGAGGCAAACAATGAAACAATAACAATTTAGACGACCAAGCAACGGCTTGTAAATGAAATGAAAACTTCATATTATGGTGTCTAAACCATTAAGTGTGGGGGGTCACTCTTCGCATTGAAACTAGGGCTATATCCTGCTACAGCCTTAAATGTGTACAACCAAACTACTAGTGTGCAAAAGCTCTGAGACTACGGTAAAACCTCAAGAATTGTTTAATACATGCTCTGAGACTTATCTAGTTTTCATCTGGAAACCGTATGAGATTGTGCAAAAGCTCATGACTTGCGAACACACTACCTTTCTGCTTTGGACATACAGATAGTTAATATAGTGCCATTAAGCCCAGCTACGTCCTACATGTAAAGTTTAAATGTGTTGAGCTAATGATTTTCATAACTTAAACTTACATTTTTTCAAAACATAGCTTGATTTTTCTTACCTTCCACGGCTCCGTGCACTAATGTAGCTCTTTAAATGATTAATTACTTCAGCAGACTTGACAAATGATACAGCAATGAAATCTACACCTTCAGCAATTCCAAAATCTATGTCAATCCAATCCTGCAAAGTTGAGGTCATAAGTAAAATTATTATCTGCAAGTTGCGCCCAAACCTTTACTAGATATTAATTGAGTGCAGCCTATAATATAAGGACTTTCACTCAATTTTACAGGCAGTTAGCATTATGATCTAGATTTCTGGAGTGAACCACAGCCAACCATTTACATTCTTGGGAGATAATTTTAGCATCCAGGAAAAAATAATCAGCCAACACAAGGGGTAAATATGGAATGCCATAAATTTACAATATGGCCTGTATTGAATTTCTATATTGTTGAGCACAAAGTATGATCAGCATATTTCTAATCAAAGAAAGAGCTATTTCACTTTAGAAATTACCTTTGATGAAATTGTAGGAAGCATAGCATTCCTCTCGCGCACTACACTGCCATCGCGCCATATAGTAAGATTAGCCCGTGGCAACAACAAACCAGGATCAGTGCAACGGCACTTCACATCTGGCCCTAATTTTTCAATCACCTCAAACCTGGCCATTCCACCGTCCACAAATAGTTCATCGCCAGCTTTAACATCTGGGTAGGGTTTTCACAAATTACCAAAGAAGGAAATATTACAACCACACTAATGGATGAGAGTAATTTTGCTACAAATATAAAAATAGACTAAACAAAGAAGATCAGGGCTTATGGATAACCTTCAGCAAAGCCATCATAATTCACATGAATGATTCCATCTGGCAGTGATGTGTCAGAAGATCTAACACTGAATGTCCAAACTTCTCCATCCTGCAAAAAGAGAGTAAATTCTGATGAGCGATCACTAAAAGGTCCACACTAAAACTTCAATACTCTAGAGGTTTAGATTAAAGTGAACGGATTTGGTGGTTTCCTTTTTAAGTAATCATAGCGTGCATGATCTGAACCCAAAGATCTTTGTTAGGTCATGCCACCTTTGCCTTCCCTCAGAAGGATTTGGTGGTTAGGTTCTATCATCGTTTCAAATCAGGCTCTTTTTATGCTATTACAATATGGTTTCTACGCTCCACTTCAGTAAGATTCGGTAGTTCAACCCTATCATTGTCCCCAAACGGATTTTTCACTACAGTCTCAACCAATAGTGGATGCTATGTCTGCTTGTCTATTCTTTTTCAATCATGGGTAATAGAGTTCTGCCAAGAAGTATTGGTATTTTGCAACACATATAAGAAGAGAAGCATAATTTCATCACACATCTTACATAAACGAACCTCAAGATTGGAAGTCCCTCAGAAAATTTCTCCACAAATTTGCATACTAAATCTCATCCTGAATAGCATCAACAAGCACAATTACTTCTATTGTCTCTCATGCTCTGGGTAACATATGACCTTAGCAAGTGTAGCCCATTCAGCTGGGTATTCTTTTTGGATCATGGATGACTAGAATTATACCATGAACTTTTTTGGTATTTGGCAACACATTTAAGAACAGAAGCATAATTTCATATCACATCTAACATAAACTAAAGTCGAGATTGAAAGTCCCTCAGGCAATTTCTCCGCAAATTTACATACTAAATCTCATCCTGAATAGCATCACCTTCGTCTTCCTCAGAAGATGTTATCAGCTGAACTATATTATTCAGTATATTATATTAACCGAGATCTCTAGTGTTTAAGCACAGAATTAACCTATGGAAGTGAAGCAATCAGATGAAGTCGAGGCAGGGGCGACCGTGCTCACCTCGGCCTTTGCGGAGGGCGCGCCGCCGAGGTCGCCCATGTGGATCTCGCTCCCCTCGGTGTCCATCATGACCGCGACGGCGAACCCCTTCTCGTCGTTGAGCCTCCGCACGGCGCGGATGACCCCGCGGTGCCACTCGCGGTCGCCGTGGCACATGTTGACGCGCGCGACGTTCATGCCGCCGACGGCGAGCGCCTCGAGCTCGGCGGCGCCGCAGGTGGCTGGCCCCACGGTGCAGACCAGCTTGGTGCGGCGCGTGCTCCGGAACCCGTTCTCCAGCAGCTCCGCCTCCGTGGCGGCGTCCACGTCGATGGCCGCGGCGGCCGCCACGGAGGAGGCCGACGCCCACGGCACGTGGACGCCGTTCGGGGTGGGAGCCGGGTCGGGGAAGGAGTTGAGGTCGGAGGACGAGGCGGCGAGGCGGCGGCCGCGGCGTTGGGGGCAGGGGCGGAAGTGGGAGGAGACAGGGATGTGGCGGTGATGTTGGGAGGAAGGGTTGGAAGGTTTAGGAGGTGCCGGGAGGTGGAGGGAGCGGGCGGCGGTGGCCATGGCGGCGGCTGCAGCGGCGAGAGTAGTCAAAGAGGCAACGGCGAGGCGAGTCACGGCGGCGGCGGCGGTGTGTCTCTGGCTTTGGGAGTGTCGCCTGCTATGGCGGCTATGGCTCGGTCGCTCTGGCCCTGCGGATGTGAACCGCGCCGACGGGGAGCTGAGCTGGGCGCTTTGGATGCAGCGTCAGATCAGATGACAACGGCGCTTCGTCAGATTCGGATCTGGCCGTCGCCTTGTCTCAACTGTCAAATGTCAATGCATAGCCGGTAAACCTTTGTACAGTAGTACTTAAAGAGATCGAATAGTCGAGTTATCAGCAAAGACAGATTTTTGACAACTACGTTGTTATGGATACGATACAATTTAGTTGGCGGAACCACTAATAAAAATAAAACAGAGGTGAGCATAACGTGGATTAACTTTCTTATTTTTTCTCAAAAAAATATACACCTATGTTGATGGAGTTTGTGGCATCACCAAAAACAGGCTTATCAGTCGTGTTTTTAGCCGGTTCCATTATTTCTATTGTGCTGAAAAACACCAATAAAAAATGTTAAAAAATAACGGTAACAATAGACACGAATCTAAAATACCACGTGCGTACAGGACATATGCTTAGTTGTGGTAAAAAAAGATGGCAGACTTCAAATGACAAATTTAATTTACCCTCACAGCTAATGACGTCTATGTTTAGAAGACATGTCATCACCTATTACCGGACTGCTAATCAGAACACTGAATATAGAGTGTCATTCCTGATTAGTTAACTGAATACATAGCCCGTGCGTGTTGACCTAAGATTACCATGTCCATGCACAAGTTTAAATGCTTCACATGTTTAAAAAACATTAAACATCAATTAATAAGATGCAATTAAAACTTTAAAAAGATATCATAATCTGAACATGTACAACCATAATACTGTGAACAGTGTGCATGATATAACATACAAAAACAACAGTAGACTTACCAGTTACCGGATAATTACCAAGTTTGATTACAGAACAAATCAGAAATGCAAGTACACGTAATCGATCAACTAAGTATATTAGCATGACGTAATTTTCTCACTGATATGGGGATTGCAACTACTTCGAATATTTAAACAGGATCGCCCAGGTGGAGAAGCAACTCAAATGCAATAAATGTCATAACTTTGCACGGTGCAGCGCACATAGGAACCCAAATAGCGTGATTCAACAAAATGATTCAACGAAATGAAATGGAATCGACATCAATCAATCACGAGCGAGCAAAATCGAACAAACAAAAAACAAACCAGCTGTGGCCGTCTCCCTACTATCACTTTCTAGTGCATTGTTTGTGGCATAGAATGACAATACGAATGCCAGAATTTTTATATCAGGGAGATGACCAATATGATTTTTGAGGCATAAAACTCCATACCTTCGCAATCAACAGCTTGCGCCAAGCCTTTCGTACTTAGGAGCAAGCTTCTTACAGTGACCATACCTGAACGAACAAAATAGACAAATCGTTAAATCAGATACTTTTTAAGATACTAAAATGATGATACACATAAATATTAAAATTTATATGCAGCACTAATTTTATAAATATAAAACTATTCATCAGTAATCAAGCAGCATGTTGTGTGTAGTGTAAGCAACAACAAGTAATTGCACCTAGAGCTTACACCCTCGATAAGAATCTATCAGATACACGCTACCCTGCCCCACACCCTAGCTTCTCCCGCTGCAGTTAATCCAATATGTAATATTCGACATTGAACTTGATTAACAGTTGGAGGTACGTAAGCTAGAGCAACATAATCACCGAATTTCTTTGATTAATCATTACTGACATCAATTTCTCAAGCACTGTCACCAGCATATAACTTTTCTATTGCACCTAAGAATCTGGCCCGCCAAAACCTACACACCTGGCTGCATCCTATAGTATAAGAAAAATAAACCCTAACGAGACAGCTTGGCCTGAAAATTCAGTAACAGCAGCATCGTGATAATTTTTTGGCATTCCTTCTAATGATCTAAGTCCTAACACTCCTGTAATCGGACATAAGATGCAATGTAGCCAATAGTTGACAACGTGAGTGATGCAACAATTAACACAACAACTTCTTATTTGGTAATCTCTATAACTAAAAGTTACATGACATCCCACCGATAAAACTAACATATTGTTCATTGGTAAGAGCTGCACAAATGTTAACAAGCCATGCCTTAAATTTCGTTTCCTTGGTAACAGCTGCACAGATGTTCATTTTTATGTCACCAACCATATTGAAGCTGATTAAGGCCGTGTTTTTTCCCCAATTTTTTTTCTCGAGAAATCTGGCATGTATAGAGTATTAAATAAAATCTATTTGTAAAACATTTTTAAAGATGAGTGTAACTTTGCGTGACGAATCTAATGAGCCTAATTAAACCATCATTCACTACAGTAATGCTACAGTAACCATCCTCCATCATACGGTCAAATACCTCGTTAAATAGGTCTCGCGAATTAACCCTAGGTTCTATACGTAGTTTTATAAATTGACTTTATTTAATACCCTTAATTAGTGGTCAAACGTGTGTGCAAAAATTCTCACTCCAAAGAAACACGACCCTAATAGTTAGAGGGGTAGTTGCAAAGAAGTGTCAAATTTACACCCAAGTCATGAACATGCTAATGTATCGAGAAACAAAAAATGTTGAGTCTGCACTAATGTGAGATCACTCTACACACGGACAAGTTTATAACAGACCTAACTGCATCCAATCTAAACCTGATGCAAAGCAATAAGGAGGGGGCGAGGAATGATGATAGGACGACACATCATACCAGAAAGGGGTAGGAAGGCACAGTGCGCCCTGCGTCGCCGTCGATAGTTCTCCGATTGCCTAGGATACGAACTCTTGTTCTTGATCCGATCTGAACCGTGGTCGTCAGTGTGGTGGGCAGCGGTGCGGTGTGGTGGGCGGCGGTGAATAGGCCGTGGGTGCGGCGACGGCGGCGTGACGCTGGTTCTACGTGGGGGGAGGGGATCGGCGCGGGGGAGCTGGCGGGGGGTGTCGCGGCGGCACGACGGTAGGGGATTGACGCGGGGGTTCGGCCGCGGCGGCGGGGCGGCGCTGGTTTGACACGGGGGAGGGGATCGGCGCGGGGGAGCCGGCGTGGGGTCGCGGCGGTGCGGCGGGAGGGGATTGTCGTGTGGGGGTCGGGGGTGCAGGCGGACGTGGGCCATGGACGGGGAGGGCTCTATGGATCCTACCATCAAAACTAGGATGAACGACGCACGGATCGCATGCCGGAGGCGCAGAGGCTGACAGAAGACGGAGTGCAGTCGCGGTTCCTTTGGACATGATTTTTAGGAGTAGAGATTTGCATTGTCAGTAGGGGGTCAGTTTCTTGGAAGCACTCAAGCAGCAGGTGAGTCGTTGACTGTTATCTCGCTACTCTTGTGTCATGTTACAGCTTAGCTTATAAGTTATTATTATTAAGCACGAACTCTGGATTGTGAATTGTGAAAAAAAAGAATAACCATAAGAAAAGGTAAAGGCCCAGCCCACCATCAAAAGCCCAATCCATCAGCCCAACTACTCACCACCATCAAATGTCCAGATCTTCACCACCCACTGAAAGGTCAAAATCAACGGCCCAGATCTCACCTCCCAAACCCTAGCCCTCTCACCCCACCCCTCATATAACCTCTCTCACTACCTCCACGCCTCCACCCTTTCCACCCCGCCGCCGAAGCCACCGCGCCGCTACCCCTCGCCGCCGCCGCAAATGGCCGCCGCCGCGCGCCCCCTGGTCTCCGTGAAGGCCCTGGAGGGCGACATAGCCACGGACTCCGCCGGCGCCCCGCTGCCGGATGTCCTGCGCGCTCCGATCCGCCCCGACATTGTCCGCTTCGTCCACAAGCTCCTGTCCTGCAACAGCCGCCAGCCCTACGCTGTGTCGCGCCGTGCCGGCCACCAGACCTCTGCGGAGTCCTGGGGAACGGGGCGTGCGGTGTCCCGTATCCCCCGTGTTCCCGGCGGCGGTACCCACCGCGCCGGCCAGGGAGCCTTCGGCAACATGTGCCGTGGTGGACGCATGTTCGCGCCCACGAAGATCTGGCGCCGCTGGCACCGTCGTGTCAACATCCACCTCCGCCGCGTCGCCATCGCCTCCGCCCTCGCCGCCACCGCCGTCCCGTCCCTCGTCCTCGCCCGCGGACACCGCGTGGAGTCAGTCCCCGAGCTCCCGCTGGTCGTCTCCGACTCCGCCGAGTCCATTGAGAAGACCGCCCAGGCCATCAAGATCCTCAAGCAGCTCGGTGCCTACGCTGATGCTGAGAAGGCCAAGGACTCCGTTGGCATCCGCCCCGGCAAGGGTAAGATGCGCAACCGCCGCTACATCAACCGCAAGGGACCCCTCATTGTCTACGGCACTGAGGGCTCCAAGATCGTGAAGGCTTTCCGCAACCTCCCAGGCGTTGATGTTGCCAATGTCGAGCGCCTCAACCTGCTCGACCTCGCCCCTGGTGGCCACCTTGGCCGGTTCGTGATCTGGACCGAGTGCGCGTTCAAGAAGCTGGATGAGGTGTACGGTACATTCGAGACGCCTTCAGCCAAGAAGAAGGGTTTCGTGCTCCCGAGGCCCAAGATGGCCAATGCTGACCTGTCCAGGCTCATCAACTCTGATGAGGTGCAGTCGGTTGTGAAGCCCATCAACAAGGTGGTGAAGCGCAGGGAGCCAAGGAAGAACCCGCTGAAGAATATGGCTGCTGTGCTCAAGCTGAATCCTTACTTCGGTACTGCGCGCAAGATGGCAGCCCTTGCTGAGGCAGCGCGTGTCAAGGCCAGGAACGAGAAGCTTGACTCCAAGAGGACCAAGCTCAGCCCGGTATGATAATCCTCTCATCCCTTTATTTTGCACTGTATCTCTGTAGTTTCTTAGCTTTTCATACTATTCCACATTTATTGTTTGTTATATAGAGACGCCTTGCTTTAGTCATTGTATCAATTCTTTGACATTGTAGATGTATTGGATGTTTTGCAATTCATGCATCCTAATGCAATAGGATTGGCCATACTTCTTGATACTGCTCAGCTCTATTATCTTCGATGACATCAATAGTGTTTCTCATTGCCTTTCTAGATTGTCTTGTATGTTTATTTAACATATAGCCGAACCCTTCAGTGAATGCTTGTTATTGATTTTGCCTTTTCCGTGTACCTGCTTAATCTGTTAGGCTATGCATATCTGGCAGTAAATCACTTCCATTCAGTCATTGAGCATCATGTATTTTGGCATACGGTGAATGTGTGATCTGGTACCATACAGTGTTGTATGTGTCTACAAAGTCTATTGATTGTGCTGCTAAGTAGTATTATCTTTCTAATATAGCACCTAGCATCTTATATGCTGCAAGGTAATTTGGTGTTTTAAATTTGTTGTGTAACTTGATCTGTTTTGTTTGCCAATTCTCCTGAAGGTTTGTTCTGTAGTTAGGATATGCAGCAGGTCTTGTCTCTTTAGGCTCTGTCTGTTTCAGCCAAATTTTACACTCCTGCACCTGCCAGCTTGCAGATTAACAAAAATCTGCAAGTTGCCCTACACAATCTACAAGTTAAATAAACAGGGCCGTGTAATCAAGCTGTAGGTGTATATATTTCCTCTTTTCTCATCTCAGTAGGATTTGGGTTGAGACTCCTGAACTTGACTGCCAGGTGATCCTCCTTAGTTGGGTGTGTCATGGTAGTTTAATTATTTCAAACATGTATAGTCTGAAGAAGTGAACTGTATGTCCCTTACAATTTTTCATCTCTGCCGATGTTTTTGTTCATGTCTCTATGCATGTAAATCAAACCTAGATTTTTCTGATGATGTGAACTGAATGGCACATACAATTGTTCAACTTTGCTGGTGCTTTTGTTCATGCAACTAATAGAGATAAAATTCTTTTCCAGGCTTCAAATATTTTCTGTTGTCAGTTATTTTGTATATGTATCAATGTCCGCTTGATAGGTTGATGGTGTTAAATGAACTGGCCATTTTGCCACTATTCATCCATTTTTTGTATTCATGTTTTCCATTCTGTATATCCTCTCCCCAATTAATATGGAGCTATTGTTATTCTGTGTCCAGCAGTTCTGTATTCTGTTGATAATTCTGAACTGATGTACTGATTCTATGTTTGTAATTTTCTTGCAGGAGGAGGCTTCTAAGGTCAAGGCTGCTGGCAAGGCGTGGTACAAGACCATGGTCTCTGACAGCGACTACACTGAGTTTGAGAACTTTACCAAGTGGCTCGGTGTTACTCAGTGATCTTCTGGTCCAAGCCATAGTAGTTTATCACAAATCAATTCAGAAATTATGATTTTGGTTGCTGTTATCTTATGTCACTTGTTATCGGTATCTTCAGACGTGGTATCTTGTTTTCGTTTTGGTTGTGCTAGCTGTGTGCCGTTGGACCTTTACTTGGAGACACCTATTATGAGAACACAGTATATGCGAATTTCAACAATCATTTCGTGCCTTTGTTCGTGGTTGTATTATTTGTTGTATGTTTTCGTGGTTGCAACGATAATGGCTATTTTTCTCGCTCTTCTTTGAAGCATCACACCATATGTTGATATGTTTATCTTGTTTTATTTTTCTGCTGCGCTTGTTTGGGTAGATGGAAGAGTAATTTGTCTTTCCTCCTTGAAGCATTGGTACTTGTATGTTGGCTTCACTCTTTGGAGCAACGCACGATATGTGGACATGTATCCTTCTTGTGTAAAAAATTGCCGAATGATTTATGCGTTGTGGCTAATACTGTGTGTTTTGAGTCTATATCTCCTTTGGGCCAACATCCGCTGGTAGTGTTTGCTAAATTGGGTGTAGGAGGCTTGGGCCTGGTTTAGATGTGGAATTTGGGCCTCCCAATTCTGCCGCCAACAGGAATTCGGCCTGCTATGTTGTCGGCAACATCTAAACGCCCGGCCACAATTTGGCCCAATTCCGGCGTAAGGAGGCCCAAGTCGGGACCCTAGGGTTAGAATAGGGGCAGGTGCTCGGGCGCCCTCATTCCACCCTCTCGCTCGGCTCATCCTTATCCCTCTCCCCCGTCGCCGCCGCTTTCTCCGCCGCCGCTCCTCCGATTTGCTGCCATGCCGTCCGCGTGAGTGAAGCCGCGCGGTACGAAGGGCCATATCCACTGCCTCCTTGACCGGGGCCTGCCTGCCTAAAGCTCGGCGCCGGTTATGGATGGCGTGAAGGGGCCGGGTTTCCCTTCGGAGTTCCCCGCCGGGAACATGGGGGACTTCGACGAGGGCCGCGCCACCAGGCATCTCTTCTCCCTAGCGCCGCCGGGAGGAGGAGCCGCCCCGTACAGCCAGTTCACTGGCATGGCGGCGGCATCCGGATCCGGAGGGTTCAACCCCTACGCCGCCGCCGCTCATCCCTCCGGATCCGGCGGCTTCAACCCCTTCGCCGGCGGCGCACAGGCTTCGGGATCAGGCGGCTTCAACCCCTACTTCGCCGCGTTGCCTGGATTCGGAGCCAGTACGTTCAACCCATACATGGGAGCCCCGCATCCGTACGCCTCGTTCAACGCCGGGCATCTCGGCTTCTCTGGGCTCAACATCAACGCCAGCAGCGGGTACCCGCACCTCAACGACTACGAAGGCTTCATTCGTGCGGGCGACCATCGAGGGGGAGGCAGCAGCAGCCATGGCGGTCCTTCGGTGGGGATGCCATCCGGCAGCCGAGGTGACGGAGCACCGCCTATCTCTCGCACGCGCCGGAGGCCAACCAGGGGGCGCGGTGGTCGGCGTGGTGGAGCTGCACCGGCTCCGGAAGGCGCCTGCAACAATGGTCCCGAGACGGTACATCTCGCATCATCTCAAGCTCAAAATGTTGTCTACTTGTGTCTCTCCTTGCATCCGCGCATCCATTGTTTACATTGCCATGCATCCCCGCACCATATGTGTACATTGCCTCCATTGTCACTTGTCTACATTGTCATGCATTGCTTGTACTTACCCTATGCACAACAAGAGACTTCCAGGGCGAACTGGACAAAAGAGGACACTAAGACGTTCTGTGAGTTGTACTGCCACCAAATTGATGTTGGCAAATGCAAGAATGGGATCATGAACAAGTATGGCTGGCAAGACGTGCAGACAAAGTTCAAAGCTGCAACTGGTAAGCTTCATCAGAGTGATCAGTTTGGTTCCAGGTACAGGGAGCTCAAAAAGCTATGGTTTTTCATCGAGAAGCTTCGCCACAAGGAAACCGGACTTGGACGCAGAGAAGATGGCTCTGTGCTTGCTGAGGATTCATGGTGGGCCGATAAGATCGCCGACGCAAGGGTTCGTATCCGTCTGTTTTTTTTTTCTGTTTTCTCCGTGTTCGTCGGCTCGTTTCTATATGAACAACTTGTGCCTTTGGGATTTGTACTGCAGGGCAAGCAAGAATGGTTGGACCTTAAGGACGGGTGGCCACCTTACATTGAAGAAATGGACCGCATGTTTCAGAATGTAGCTGTGACGGGCGACACAACATTTGTTCCAGGGGCGAGCCAGCAGCTTAGCTTCACCACAAGCGGCGAAGACGATGAAGGCGGAGAAGACAGTGGCACCCCTCAGAGCCGCGCAAGCCCACTGCTTCCAATGTCTCCTCCCCCCGTGCTGATCCTCCAAGCAGTGGTAGCAAGAGGACTGCGGGCAGCACCCACAGCACAGCTTCAAGTCCTGACAAGAGGCCGAAGAACGCTGCTGTTCGGACCATGAACACAAACATGACAAGGTTCAACTCCGAGTACGGAGAGAGGACTCATGTCATCAGTTCAATTTGGGAGAAGAAGACCCAGAATGCTGAACAGAGAGTGAGCAGGCTGCAAGAAGCAAAGGCTGCAAGGAAAGCAGAAAAGAATTTGGTGATAGAAGGAGCACAAGAGCTGGGGGTGCACTTAATGGAGCCCGACCTGTGGACTGGTGTCATGAACATTTGCAACGATGAAGAAGCCAGGGAGACGTTCATCATGACCCCCAGTGAAAGAAGGCTGCATATGATTAAGAGATATGCCGCTATGGTCGACAACTAGCCCCTTGCTTCCATGGTTTTAACGTAGATGTTCAGTAGTTAGCATCATGGCTATGTCCTTGCTTTTGTGTATGGTTGGTTCATGATGCAGATAACCTACCGTGATTGAACGTTGTGTTTTATGTGGGATGATGTCGTGATATGTGTTAAATCAGTTGTTTATGTTGGTGTATGTCTTGTTTGAGGTGGTTATTAAAAGTTCAACTGTTGGCTGCATGAGGTAATGGGATGTTGGTCATTTATGCTGTTGTAAATACTGACTATTTTCTTGCTTGACTTGAACAGGACATCAATGCAGCAGTACATCATGAAGTTGAAGGAAGCACCGACAGTGAGGCAGAGTCAGAGGAATGGTGGGAAGAATTTGTCACAACGGTCCTAGAAGACGATGACGAAGGTCGATTCATGTATGGTACGTATGAATATGCTATATATATCGACAAGTTTTGCAATAGAAGGCCGTATAGGACGCCGCCGTTGACTGGTCTTGATTGGGTGCTAAACAAGCTTGCCGATGCAACTGCCTGCCACAACATGTTTAGGATGTCTCCCCAAATGTTTCATAGGCTCCATGAACTCTTGTCCACTAGTTATGGCCTCAAATCATCACCCAAGTCTACCTCTATTGAGGCTCTAGCCATGTTTCTTTGGATATGTGGTGCTCCACAATCTGTTAGGCAAGCTGAGGACAGGTTTGAGAGATCACTAGGAACAGTCCACAATCTTTTTTACAAAGTCCTGAAATGTCTGGTCAACCTAGCAGGAGACATTATTAAACCTAGGGACCCACATTTTACCGATATGCATCCAAGTCTGCAAAATAGTCGGTTCTACCCTGAATTCAAGGACTGCATAGGTGCAATAGATGGCACCCACATCCCTGTAGTCGTGCCTCAGCATAAATTTATGCAGCACATGTGTCGCAAGGGCAAGACGACCCAGAATGTCATGGCAGCATGTGACTTCGATATGTGTTTCATATTTGTTCTTGCTGGGTGGCCGGGGTCAGTGCATGACATGATTGCGTTTCATGATGCGATGTCAAGACACAAAGACTATTTCCCAAAGGCACCAAGAGGTACATCATGTTTTTGTGTACGTCCTGTTTTTCCTAATTTCGGCATTGTAAACTTACAGGTACTCCATGCTGTAGGGAAGTTCTACCTGGTGGACTCGGGGTACGCAAACCGGCCTACCTTTCTGACTCCGTACACGCAGACCATGTATCACATCCAAGACTTCCAAAACGCCGTCGAACCACCTAGAGGTATGAAGGAGACGTTCAAATATGCACATTCGTCTCTTAGAAATGTGATAGAAAGGGCGTTTGGCGTGTTGAAAATGAAGTGGCACATATTGTTGGAAATCCCGTTGTTGGCGGTCGTTACAGACCGATTTCCGACCTCCAACTGAGTATAAAATGAACACAATGGAATCACACACCATAGTTATAGGACTTATTTCTAACCATTTCCATGAGTTTTGATGTTTATTCGATTCCAGGAGGCACATGACCAGAGTTGAGGCAAAAAGCATAAGAAAAGATGTGTTCGGCCGAATCCCGTGATTCGACCGGACTCCGTCTATGAACCCAGTGGACCGGAAGACGGGAGAGGCCCAAGTCCATCTCGACCGAAGCCCGTCAGTCCACCAGAAGGCCTCCAGCTCAGCCCAGACCGAGGAACCGACCTACCCACCGACCCAGGAGGTGATCCAACACGTGGGAGGGACGAAGGCGGCGCAGAGGTCGGTTCGGCCGAACTTCCCGGGTTCGGCCGAACCCCCCAATTCGCCCGAACTGGCTCCACCGCCTCAGAACCGACCTGGAGGAGAGATCAAGGCCGTAGAGGGTTGAGGCGGTGCACGTGGCACTTCGGCCGAACTCCTTGGTTCGCCTGAACCAGGAGATTCGCCCGAACGGCCCGGCACCGCCTCCCAGCTGCCTTGGCTGCCACTCTGCCTCCCACCGTCCTTGGCCACTATAAATTGAGGCCCCTGGTCACCTGCAAGACACACAACACAAGAGTAGAGTGCAGGCGAAGCACTGTTAGTTCTCCACTTATATCAGTAGAGATAGGGAGAGAGGAGAGGTGAGCGTCCCGGAGAGGAGCCGAAGTGTCGGCCCCTCTTCCCGCTGTACCTCTACGGATGCGGCTTCACTTCGAGTAACATCCGGGTCGTGTCTGGTAACTCTTGTACCTCTCTCTGATTAATTGAGCATTCAGTTCTTACTTTTATATGCTTGCTGGTTCTTCGTTCAATGCTTAGTTGATTGGTATAACTGTTGAAAGTGCATCTAGGCATTTAATCTATTTTGGTGATTAATGGCAATAGAAATTCGGATATGATGTTGTGCTTGAGTTGTGCAGGAATAAAATGAAATGAAGAGAAAGATAGCACAAAAGAAAGTACCCCAATTCTTATTGATATGGTGGAAGACTCAATTGGAAATTTAAATTCTATTTTTCGTTTGAAATTGAGTATAGGACCACCGTACTATCAAGGGGGACGTAGTTGATGAATTCTAGTTGCTCAAAGTGCTTTGCTTGAGATGACAAACTTTTCAGAGCCACAAAAACACTTCACAGACACCTTTTCTGCTCGGCCGGAACTTTGGCCGGAAGTTCCGACCGGAAGTTCCGGGCAGCTCGGTCTCGGGTTTTCCCTGGCCGGAAGATCCGGCCGTGGCTTCGGAAGATACAAGACTTAGCTGTTTTTCGAGCTCACGAGTGTCCTGTGTGCATGTTCCGACCCGAGGCCGGAAGATCCGACCGGAAGTTCCGGCTGGCTCTGTCTTGGTTTCTCGCTGGGTCGGATGTTCCGGGGTCTGTCGGAAGATCCGACGCTCTGTCGGAAGATCCGGCCCCTGGAACTTACCTGGAGTTTTTCTCACTCATTTCTGTTGCTCATCGGAAGATCCGACCAAGTGTCGGAAGATCCGGTACCCCTTCGCAGTGAACATAACGGTCATATTTTGGGGGGTTGGTATTTATACCCCTCACCCCCTTTCATTCATTGCTGCTGCCAAAAACTGACCTAACTCGAGCCAACACTCCACTTGAGCATTCACTCCCTCTCTTTACTCCCCCTCCAAGCTTGATTCTTCCAAGATTCAACTAGGGTTTGAGTGAGAGAAAAGCTTCATAGTGTGAGACTTGTGTGACTCTTCAACTAGTTCATCTCTCAAGCACTTGAAGCACTTGGATTCGTCGATTTGCGTTTGTTACTCTTGGAGCTTGCTCCTAGATGGTTAGAGGTGCCGGTGAACTCCCATTCTCTTGTGGTTTGAGTCCCGGAAGTTTGTATTACCCTTTCCCTTTGTGGGAGCACATAGTAAGTAACTCAATCCTCCTTTGTGGTTGATTGGGAGAGACTTGGGGTTAGTGTGACAGCCCGGCTCTTTGTGAGCATCTCAACGGAGACGTAGCTCCTTTGTGGAGTGAACTTCGGTAGAAAATCTTTTGTCTCCACTTTCTTACTTGTTCATTTCGTTTCTATATCTTGATTTGTCCCGATCTACTTATTTGTGGCTATACTCTGATATTGATCATATTTAGAAGGTTCCATACATCATTAGTGAGCTTTGTATTCAAGTGGAATTGTTAAAAGGTCATTAGTTTTCGAATCTCGAAGTTTACTTGAACTGCCTGTCGGAAGATCCGGCTTATCTTCGGATCTTCCGGAGTTTCTGTTATTTTCGGAAGATCCTATACACTGTCGGATCTTCCTGTCGGAAGATCCGAGATTGTGTCGGATCATCCGACTGTCTGACAGTTTTTCTGAGAATTATTTCAGGAATTTTTAAACAGGCCTATTCACCCCCCCCTCTAGGCCTAGTGTTGATCCTTTCAATTGGTATCAGAGCCTAATCCCTTGTTTAGGCTTAACCGCTAAGGGAAAACACTATGGCCGGTATGGGAGAAGTATCCGAGATGGCTTCCGCCCACAAAGATAAACATCCGACGCCCATTGAGTCAAGCTCAAGCGATGATGAATTCGACATTAGCGATGTTGATGAGAGCTTGGATGAACAAGAGAAGAAAAAGCAAAGAAGGGAGAAGATAAGGAAGAAGATCAAGGAGAAGGCCGAAAGAGAGGCACAAAAGCTTTTCAAGAAGAAGATACGAGAAAGAGACGCTCTCGACGGACTTCACTCGGTGTCTTATCGATATGAGACATCTTCTTCTAACAAATCTTTTGACCCTTCTAGTCTTAATTTCTCATCCATTCCAATGGGCAAAGTCCCCAAATTCAATGGGATTGACTATGCCCGATGGAGTGATGATATGAAAATTTACTTGCATGGTCTTCATCCATCTCTTTGGACTATTGTGAATATAGGTATTGACAAGAGTGCAACGCCAAGTCGTGAACAAGAATACGACATCTTCCGCAACTCTCAAGCCGTGACCGTGCTTAGAAGGGCTCTAAGCGATTATGAGTACAACAAGATTAGGGGAATCGATAGTGCCAAAGAGCTATGGGACACTCTTCGAATGGCTCATGAAGGATCGGAAGAAGTCAAGGAAGGCAAGGTAGATCTTCTACAAGGAGAACTAGAAGCCTTTGTCATGAAGAAGGATGAGTCCTTGCAAGAGATGTATGATCGATTGAAGCTCCTTGTCACTGAAATTAGAATGCTTGGAAGCAATGATTGGGGCGAGAGCAAGGTCACAAAGAAATTGCTTAGAGCATACGCACCCAAGAACCCAATGCTTGCCACAATGATTAGAGAAAGTGACAAGTTCAAGACAATGGTGCCCATGGAGTTATTCAACAAGTTGCAATATCATGAGATGAATAGCTTGGATGTGACAAGATCAATTCAACCAACCGAAGTCAAGACCATCGCTCTCAAGGCCGAACCAAGCAAGAAGGTTGAGTCAAATGAGAAGACCTCAACTTCCAAGAAAAGTGAAGACTCAAATGATCATGAGAGCACCGATGAAGAAATCGCTATGATGGTTAGAAACTTCAAGAGATTCATGAAGTCAAGAGGTGAAAAGAAGAGCTACTCTCAACGAAGATGCTATGAATGTGGGGAGAAAGGTCACTTCATTGCCGATTGTCCTCACAAGAAGAATGACAAGGATAACACGAAGCTCAAGAACAAGAACGATGACAAGGACAAGAAATACAAAGAGAAGAGTCGAGATTACAAGAAGAAGTTTGGAAGCGCCCACGTTGGTGAAGGTTGGGACTCATCAAGTGATGACTCCGGCGATGAAGAAATGGCCACTTGTGCCATTCAAGCTCCTACTTCAACTCCACGACTCTTCAACTACATCAATGAGAGTGATGACGAAGCACCCATGTGCCTCATGGCTCAAGGGTCTAAGGTATTGGACACCACATCACCTCTATCATCCACCCCTTTGTCATCTAAAAACATTGAAAATGATCTAGATAGTGAAGAAGCCGAACATGAGAAAAACATGATAAAGAAGTTCGGAAAAGATGGCTACAAGTTTATCAAAAAGCTACTAGAGAAAATTGAGAAAAGAGAGGAGTCTCTTGAAAGACAAGAAGAATTGCTCATTCTTGAAAAGGAGAGAAACCTTGTCCTAGAAGAGGCTCTAGTTGAGGAGAAACTCAAGGTTGAGAAGTTGGCTTGTGAGTTATCTCAAGCAAATGACTCACGGGAGATGATGTCAAAGAGCTTGTCTTTGACAAATGACTCTCTAACTAACCTAAAGAATGCTAAAAGTGAGCTTCAAGAAAGGCATTCAAGCCTAGAGATCAAATACAAAGATCTAGAAGCCAATTTTAGCGCTCTTTGGGAAAGTACCAAGAGCAACTCCAAAACTATTCTTGACTCAAGTGTCTCTACTAGTGAAGGTTGCTCAAGATGTTATAAAATTGATTTAGATGCTTGTGCAATTAACATTTCTAAGCTAGAAGAGAAAGTAAAGGCTAAAGATGCTCAAATCCAAAAGTTGAACAATGCCATTGGTCAAGACCAAGGTAAGGGCAAGAGTGTATTCGAGACCCACCCGGCATATAAAGCCGGTAGATATGGTACTATCAAGGATGGGCTTGGGTACACTCGAGGAGGAAAGGCAAATGGCACAAAAAGGGTAAATGATCGTGATGTGACATTGTTCACCAAGGGGACCTATCTAGGTGAACTAATGGATGCGGCTCATGGGGTGGCAAGACCCACGGAGTCCTTGACAAAGGTAAAGGCATCCACTCAAAATGTCAAGATCAAGACCAAGAAAGAAGAGAAGGTCATTGAGCACAAGCCATCACCAAACTACTCCATCGACTATATGGTAACTTGGGACCAAAATGGGAAGATGGTGGTAAAGTATATAGGTGCTCATACTAGGAAGATGATGAGAAGTGTGTGGGTGCCTAAAATGTCAAAAGCTAACGCTCAAGGACCCAACCACTTTTGGGTACCTAAGTCCAAGGCTTAAAACTTGTTTTGTAGGCATATTCCTCCGGTGGACCTTCGTGGTTGTTGGATAGTGGATGTTCTAATCATATGACCGGAGATAGGAATATGTTTGCGAAGCTACAAGAGTATGACTCACCCGTTGAGAAGATCACATTTGGTGACAACAATCATGGTGATGTCATAGGCCAAGGTGAAATAGCTATCTCACAAGACTCATCCCTTTCAAATGTTTATCTTGTTGATTCTTTGGGATACAATTTGTTGTCGGTTTCACAACTTTGTGAGAAGGGCTACAATTGTCTCTTTACTAATGAGGGTGTGAGCATCCTAAGAAGGGAGGATTCCTCTATTGCTTTTACGGGTCGACTCAAGGGAAAACTTTACTTGGTTGATTTCACAACTAGTAAAGTGGAACCGAAGACTTGTTTAGTGGCAAAATCTAGCTTGGGTTGGCTTTGGCATCGCCGGCTAGCTCATGTTGGGATGAGGAACTTGGCCAAACTTCAAAAGGATGAACATATCCTAGGACTAACAAATGTTGTGTTTGAGAAAGATAGGTTGTGTAGTGCTTGTCAAGCCGGGAAGCAAGTTGGTGCTCCACATCCACCCAAGAATATTTTGACTAGCTCAAGACCACTCAAGTTGCTTCATATGGATTTATTTGGACCGGTTGCATATGTTAGCATTGGAGGGAACAAGTATGGACTTGTCATTGTAGATGATTTTTCTCGGTTCACGTGGGTTTTCTTTTTGCAAGACAAGAGTGAAGCTCAAACAATCATCAAGAGATTCATTAAAAGAGCTCAAAATGAGTTTGAGTTGAAGATCAAGCATATAAGAAGTGACAATGGGACGGAGTTCAAGAACACAAATGTTGAAGAGTTTCTTGATGAAGAAGGAATCAAGCATGAGCTTTCCGCGCCATACACACCTCAACAAAATGGCATTGTTGAGAGGAAGAATAGGACTTTAATTGAGATGGCACGGACCATGCTTGATGAGTACAAGACTCCGGATAACTTTTGGGCCGAGGCGGTTAGCACGGCTTGCCATGCCACTAACCGTCTCTATCTTCAAAAGTACTTGAACAAGACTCCATATGAGATCCTAACCGGTAACAAACCAAAGGTGCACTACTTTCGAGTCTTTGGTTGCAAATGTTACATTCTTAACAAGAAAACCAAAAGCTCAAAATTTGCACCTAAGGTTGATGAAGGCTTTCTACTTGGTTATGGTACTAACGAACACGCCTACCGTGTTTTCAACAAAACCACCGGGTGTGTTGAGATCACGGTAGACGTAAAATTTGATGAATCAAACGGCTCTCAAGTAGAGCAAGTTATAAATGACCTTGTAGATGAAGTCCCGCCAAATCAAGCTATCAAGAACTTGAGTTTAGGAGAAGTGAAGCCCCAAGAGCCTCAAAATGAAGATGAAGAACAAGAACAAGATCCGGAAATCATGTTCAACATCGACCCGTCACCATCAACAAGAGTTGAACCACCAAGCTCATCACAAGATCAAGTCCAAGATCATGGTGACGATCATGACCAAGGCATTGATCAAGGGGGAGCTCAAGGTGAAGATGCTCAAGATGTTGAGATACCTCATGAAGAAGATGGTGATGGACCCATCCAACGTCAATCAACATTCCCACATCCAAGAGTTCATCAAAGTGTTCAACGGGATCATCCCGTTGACAACATTCTAGGGAGCATCCAAAGAGGGGTAACCACTCGTTCACGTTTAGCAAATTTTTGTGGATTTTACTCGTTTGTCTCCTCTTTGGAACCTCTCAAGGTAGAAGAAGCTCTTGGAGATGCGGATTGGGTTATTGCAATGCAAGAAGAGTTGAACAACTTTTCAAGAAATGAAGTATGGGAGTTGGTCCCAAGACCCAAACAAAATGTGATTGGCACCAAGTGGGTTTTCCGGAACAAACAAGATGAAAATGGCATTGTCACAAGAAACAAGGCTAGGTTGGTTGCTCAAGGCTTTACTCAAATTGAAGGGCTTGATTTTGGTGAGACATATGCTCCCGTGGCAAGGCTTGAGTCAATTCGTATCCTTTTGGCCTATGCATCTCATCACAACTTCAAGTTGTATCAAATGGATGTGAAGAGTGCATTTTTGAATGGGCCTCTCGGGGAGCTAGTATGTGTGGAGCAACCACCGGGATTTGAAGACCCCAAGCACCCCGACCATGTCTACAAACTTCATAAGGCGCTCTATGGGCTTAAGCAAGCACCTAGAGCATGGTATGAATGCCTTAAGGATTTTCTTCTCAAGAATGGCTTTGCAATGGGCAAAGCCGATTCTACTCTCTTCACTAGGAAACTAGACAAAGATTTGTTTGTTTGTCAAATTTATGTTGATGATATAATCTTTGGTTCTACTAATGAAACTTTTTGTGAAGAGTATAGTAGGATAATGACCAAGAGATTTGAGATGTCAATGATGGGGGAATTGAAATTCTTTCTCGGATTTCAAATCAAGCAACTAAAGCATGGCACGTTCATATGTCAAACCAAATATACAAGTGATATGCTCAAGAAGTTTGACATGGCCAATGCTAAGCCCATCAAGACCCCTATGCCCGTGAATGGTCATCTTGATCTAAATGAAGAAGGTAAATCCGTCGATCAAAAGGTATATCGCTCCATGATTGGTTCCTTGCTTTACCTTTGTGCATCTAGGCCGGATATTATGCTTAGTGTGTGCATGTGTGCAAGATTTCAAGCCAATCCTAAGGAATGTCATCTAATGGCTGTTAAGAGAATTTTTAGATATTTAGTGCATACTCCAAACCTTGGCTTGTGGTATCCCAAGGGCTCAACTTTTGATCTACTTGGCTACTCCGATTCGGATTATGCCGGTTGCAAGGTAGATCGAAAGAGTACAACGGGGACTTGCCAATTTCTTGGTCGGTCTTTGGTGTCTTGGAGCTCTAAGAAACAAAATTCCGTTGCGCTATCCACCGCCGAGGCCGAGTATGTTGCAGCCGGTGCTTGTTGTGCTCAACTACTTTGGATGAGGCAAACCTTGAGTGACTTTGGTTGTGAGTTCAAAAACATTCCACTCCTGTGTGACAATGAGAGTGCCATAAAACTAGCAAACAACCCCGTTCAACACTCAAGAACCAAGCACATAGACATTCGACACCACTTCCTTAGAGATCATGAAGCCAAAGGAGATATCGCCATATGCCATGTAGGAACCGAAAAACAATTAGCCGATATCTTCACCAAGCCTCTTGATGAGCAAAGGTTTTGTTCCTTGAGGAGTGAGCTAAATATCTTAGATTCTCGTAACTTGGCTTGACTTGTTGCATACACAATTGTTTGATGGCTAGTCTAGAAGAAAAATGATTTCTTTCTATTTTTGTGTGAGTTTTTCAAAATTTTTGGATCTTTTCTTGTCTCAAGTTGATCATGGTTATGTGTTGTATGTTTGTTGCTGATCAACTTTGGGACAAGTTTCTTATATGTTCATAAGCTAGTTCTCTCAATTTTGTCAATCAAATCTCATCGAGCAAAATCATCTTTGTGACACATCTCCTCTGGACCGGATCTTCCGATATAACCCCGGAACTTGCCTCTGGAAGTTCCGGGCAGCTCTGTCTCAAATCTTCTTCTCTGAATTTTTTCGGATCTTCCGACCCGGTCGGATCTTCCGACTCTCTGTCGGATCTTCCGGACCTGGGAACTCTCGGAACATCCGCTCTGGTCTCTCTGGTTCTGTCTCGGTCGGATCTTCCGGCTCATCGTCGGATCTTCCGGCCTGTGCGCGATATACATATCTGGACCGAACCGTTACCCCTCTCATTCTTTCTTTCTTCTTCCACCAACGCCTCCTCTCTCCAACACCCCATCCCATAAGGCGATTTGAAGATTGGACCGTGGATTTCTTCATCAAGTGACATCTTTTGATTCCCCAACTCTCCAAGACTCAATCTCCATCGGATCTTCCGGAGTTCTCGCGGGAAGTCTCAACGGTATTGATTCAAAATCCCCATCGCCCGATCTATCAATGTAGGAGGTTCTAGTTGATTTCCCTTGGTGAATCATCTCATATACATGTCTAGAATACTTCCCTATGATTTCACAAAGTTTGATGGGCTTAATCTCCTGTTCCTCAGTCGCTAGGGTTTGGCCCGACTCTGTCGGATCATCCGACTATGGGCCGGAAGATCCGAAACCCCGGATCTTCCGACCCATTGCCGGAAGATCCGACCAAGTCGTGCCCTGTCCTATCAACTTAGTTGCAAATCTTTGTTCCAATCTCTAAACATGCTCTCTCATATCTTATCAGATGGTTAAAGAGAAGGTTACGCAGAAGAAGACCACATCTTTGACAGTGCGCCCAAGCATCGGTCGCACTAAGAGCTCATTTCATCCTCCCAGCGGTTCATCCTCTGATCCGGATTCTGCTTCAGATAGGGAGACAAGAGATGTTGGAAAGGGCAAGAGATCAATGGAGCAAGCAGCTTCACGCTCTGTTCGTGGAAGAGCCCAGTCCAGTGTGCCAGGGCGCAAGATCCCGCCTCGTCCCAGAGTTAAGCGGGCCAATCAAGAAGAAGGACCAGGGACGCAGTACAACGATGACATTGATCTATCCTTTCTTGCTAACAACTTCATCAGTACTGCTATTCCTTTTCGTCACTCACTTGACAGCTCCTTGGTCAATTTCAAGCTGGCCCAGAATAGCATGAAGCCCCTGAGATTCAGTGAGAATGAGGATCCAAGGAACATCCAGTACAAGCTCTTCAAGGGTGATCCTCGTTTTTGGGTTTCACATCAAGCTGATTGGTATGAATCTGTAATCCTCAAAATGACCCGCATTTGCACTCCTATGTATTGGGTCGACTGGAAATACCTGAAAAGTTTCCCACCACCGCTCAAGCCAGTTGTTGATGATGTTTATAAGCGGTGTGTGGAGATGGACTTGGACAAGTTGATGGCCTTTGAATGTCCATACAATGAGGAGGTAATAGCCCAATTCTATGCCACTCTATGGGTCGATGAGGATCGTTATGAAATGCATTGGACCTTATGTGGAAAACGCCTATCTATCTCTCTACATGACTTTGCTAGTTTGTTTGGGCTTGCTGAGGAGACCGCCTATGCCCATACAAGCAATGATAGGAGCAAAGTGGATCTTCACTTAGGCAGAATCTTAGATGACACAAAGTTGGCTTTCATGTATGATCATGCATATGGTGAAGTTGTGTTTGGGAAATACAAGGGTCTTTCTCCTTTCTACAAATTGCTGAATCAACTTCTTAGAGGGACCTTGTATCCAAGAGCAGGAGATGCTGACAATATCTCCAAGAGGGCCAAAAACTTGCTGTTTCAAATGGCCCCCGGGAAGCCCAAGTTCAAGGTTTTCAATTACATTTGGAATGAAATTATTTACTGCTCATATGATGCTTCCAGTGGCTGCCACTATGCCCCATACATCTTCCACATGATCAAGCATGTGTCTGGGGTAAACATCTTGTCTGATAAGCTCCATCCTGCATACAAATCTCCTCAGGGCAAGATTACACAACTTCTGAAAATCAAGTCAAAGGCTTATCAAGGTGCTCCAACTCCATCATCTCAAGGTGCTTCTTCTTCCCAAGCTCCTCCATCAGCTGCTCCAGCTCATTCTAGTGGCCCCTCCTTTACTCCCAAAGGCAAGAAGAGCAAAATAGATTTTCTGCTCCAAGGCATGTTCTCTTGCTTTAATATGTGCAAGTATCAAGTCAAGAAATCTCATGAGCGTGAGCAACGAGCCGAGAATGATAGATACTTGGCGGATAAGCGCCACAAAGAACTTCTTGAGAAGTTAAACTTGCCACATTCTCCAGTTCGCCCACTCCGGGAAGTCACTCCTCCACCTCCTTTTGCAAACCCTTGGGAGGATTACTCACAGGATTTTATCTTTGGTGCCTCTCAACATCACGGAGGTGGTGAGGATGAGATAGTAGAAGAAGAGGAGGAAGAAGAAGAAGTAGTGGCAGAAGAAGAGGAAACTGAGGAAGAGGAGGAATATCACAGTGAGCCCGAGACGGATGAGGATCGTCGCAAGGGCAAGGCCGCCGCAGCTATTGATGATGATGATGATGATGATGATGATGATGGCGACGATGGAGACTACGACGACGACGACGAGGATGAGTAGCTCCCTTTTTGGTCCTTGATGACAAAGGGGGAGTGAATTGGCTAGTCTTCATCTAGATTGTCTTATTTCTTTCATGTTCTAGCTTGTGAACCTATGAGAAACTCGGATTTGTGTAATGAATGGTGTGCCAAGTGAGACTTTTGTTTTGTAAGATTTAATTTTGGTTATTGTTAGCGTGATGTTGTTCTTCTTATTTACTTCTTAGTGAGATGCTTATGAATTGATGTGATGTTATTTCTCACTTTATTGTTGTGAATATCTTGTCATATGCATCTCGATGTCTTTCTCACACCATGCACAAATTGAGGGGGAGCTACTACATGTATTTTACTCCTTTTATGCACCCAAATTTGTATTGTCATCAATCACCAAAAAGGGGGAGATTGAAAGTGCATCTAGGCATTTAATCTATTTTGGTGATTAATGGCAATAGAAATTCGGATATGATGTTGTGCTTGAGTTGTGCAGGAATAAAATGAAATGAAGAGAAAGATAGCACAAAAGAAAGTACCCCAATTCTTATTGATATGGTGGAAGACTCAATTGGAAATTTAAATTCTATTTTTCGTTTGAAATTGAGTATAGGACCACCGTACTATCAAGGGGGACGTAGTTGATGAATTCTAGTTGCTCAAAGTGCTTTGCTTGAGATGACAAACTTTTCAGAGCCACAAAAACACTTCACAGACACCTTTTCTGCTCGGCCGGAACTTTGGCCGGAAGTTCCGACCGGAAGTTCCGGGCAGCTCGGTCTCGGGTTTTCCCTGGCCGGAAGATCCGGCCGTGGCTTCGGAAGATACAAGACTTAGCTGTTTTTCGAGCTCACGAGTGTCCTGTGTGCATGTTCCGACCCGAGGCCGGAAGATCCGACCGGAAGTTCCGGCTGGCTCTGTCTTGGTTTCTCGCTGGGTCGGATGTTCCGGGGTCTGTCGGAAGATCCGACGCTCTGTCGGAAGATCCGGCCCCTGGAACTTACCTGGAGTTTTTCTCACTCATTTCTGTTGCTCATCGGAAGATCCGACCAAGTGTCGGAAGATCCGGTACCCCTTCGCAGTGAACATAACGGTCATATTTTGGGGGGTTGGTATTTATACCCCTCACCCCCTTTCATTCATTGCTGCTGCCAAAAACTGACCTAACTCGAGCCAACACTCCACTTGAGCATTCACTCCCTCTCTTTACTCCCCCTCCAAGCTTGATTCTTCCAAGATTCAACTAGGGTTTGAGTGAGAGAAAAGCTTCATAGTGTGAGACTTGTGTGACTCTTCAACTAGTTCATCTCTCAAGCACTTGAAGCACTTGGATTCGTCGATTTGCGTTTGTTACTCTTGGAGCTTGCTCCTAGACGGTTAGAGGTGCCGGTGAACTCCCATTCTCTTGTGGTTTGAGTCCCGGAAGTTTGTATTACCCTTTCCCTTTGTGGGAGCACATAGTAAGTAACTCAATCCTCCTTTGTGGTTGATTGGGAGAGACTTGGGGTTAGTGTGACAGCCCGGCTCTTTGTGAGCATCTCAACGGAGACGTAGCTCCTTTGTGGAGTGAACTTCGGTAGAAAATCTTTTGTCTCCACTTTCTTACTTGTTCATTTCGTTTCTATATCTTGATTTGTCCCGATCTACTTATTTGTGGCTATACTCTGATATTGATCATATTTAGAAGGTTCCATACATCATTAGTGAGCTTTGTATTCAAGTGGAATTGTTAAAAGGTCATTAGTTTTCGAATCTCGAAGTTTACTTGAACTGCCTGTCGGAAGATCCGGCTTATCTTCGGATCTTCCGGAGTTTCTGTTATTTTCGGAAGATCCTATACACTGTCGGATCTTCCTGTCGGAAGATCCGAGATTGTGTCGGATCATCCGACTGTCTGACAGTTTTTCTGAGAATTATTTCAGGAATTTTTAAACAGGCCTATTCACCCCCCCCTCTAGGCCTAGTGTTGATCCTTTCAACTGTATACTGGTTGCTTAGCTTGGGTGCTTATCTTTCTATAGGAGATAAGTATTAGTTGACTACTGTAGGCGTGGTGCCTATACTTGAGACTAACTTAGTTTATTCCCGTCGCAATGGAGGTGGTAGCCGTAAGGTGGTGACAGCCCTTCCGGTCTTTGTAGCCCATCACGTTAGTTCCGGTCCGTAGGATTCCCCAGTTGGGAAATAGTGACACCCCTTCTCATCCCTTTCTGTGTGTCCACCGGTTCCCTTGTCCCGAAGCAAGTATCTATCTGTATCCTCTGATCTGCTCGATCACTCAGTAGAATACCTCTACCAGACTCGTACCCTCTCTACCCTCCTATCACTCCTCTTCTCTTTGTTGTTGCCATCCACCTCATCCATACCATTCACTCCATTCCATCTACCTAGGACAACTTAGTTTAGAATCAGTCCACTTCTCATTCTCTGTGGAAATCGATACCTTGGAATACTCCCGGGTGAAAGCTACATCGGTATCCGTCCGCTTGCGGATTTATCTGTAGGCCGTAAGGAGTGCCAACAAGTTTTCTGGCGCCGTTGCCGGGGAGCGGTAGCTGTTCTGATTCCGAACCCAAGTTGTCCGTGTATCCCACCACCATCCACCATCCATATGGATCCCACTCTTACCTTACGCCAACACTCGGCTCCAAAGGGCGCTTGTTTGGAGCCACCACCACCATCACATCCCATATCCACACCCGGCTATGGCGCTGCACAACTTCATAAGGAGGGAAGGTCAGTTTGATTATGACTTTGGTGTAGTTGACAGCAACGTTAACTACGTTCCCGCAGAAGCAAATTTGGACCAGCCGGAAACCGAAGCAGCGCCGGAAAGTGACGGCATGGCAAGCATGAATGCATTCCGAGATCGTCTGGCTCAAGAGTTGTACACTAGGTATAATTCTGAGTGAGCCATGCCATTGTTTCTGTAACTTTAGTTGATCTGAGGATCTGTATCATTTTTCCAAAGTACTTGAGGTTGTACAAAATTGCGGTGGACTTCATAATAAGTGCCGTTGTAAGGTGTAGACATGTGGCTGTTGAAGCTTTATAGAATATTTGGATTTGTTAGAGGTAGAGATTGGACAATAAGAAAGTTTGTTGATTGACATAATGTAATTGTTGCTGTTGATATTATTTTGCTGTTTGGGCATTCAACAGATTGCTGCTTGGAGGGAATGAGATGGAGAATGGTAGCACCCGGCCGTCATATAATATGTAAGTTCCACATTCTCCGACTTGAGGTTGACATCATTATATAGGGTGTTAATATTGAGTAGGCACCAATGTCATCATAGTTACCTGTATATGTTTCTCGGTCAATTATGGTTTTGCACACATGATGGTGTACTATATGCTTCTTCATCTTTATTGGACTGCAAGGCTATGTGGGTGATATCACCTTTCAAGTATTGAAATTGAAACCCATAAAATAGACCATGTAAATATGTGTTATTATGCTACATCAATGTTCCCAAATGTGATTTTTGTGGAAAAAGAAGTATTGATGCTGCATTCTGTATACTTGCAGCCTGCTGCGCTCTTGGACATTGCGGACTGCTGATGAGGTTGTTCTCTGTGTCACCAGTTCCTTCCCCTTACATTTGAATTGTCTCTGTGGATGTTGCTCAACATCATGTGCTCTTAATATGTTTGTGTGCGTATCTGTGAGCCTGAAATGTTGTGCATTTGTTGCTTTTCGGATGAAGCAGGTCCCTGGTGATCCAGTTCTTTTGTATCTGTGGTGCTGTATTGTAGTCATTTCCTAGCTGTGAATGTTCTGTTCTCCATGTCCGGTTGATGCAGGGACAAGGAGATGCTGTGATTAGTTGTATCTGTGAACGTGGGAATGGCCCAAAAGGTGTAGTTACGAGCATTTTGGTTATTACATTGTGCTTGATATTATTTCCTGTGTATAATTGTGTCCATTTTGGTTATTACATTGTGCTTGATATTATTTCCTTGTCATACTATGATGTGCGTGCTGTGAGAGCTTGGTTCATGCGGATGCTGCATCGCCAACACATCGCATGATGCATGCACATTTCCATGGCCCTTCATTAATGCTGCATCCAAATTTGCATGCACACAGGGGTAGTTATGAGGATAGTATCTTTATGAATGTACAGTCCCAAACTTGAAACCGAATAGTTCTCTATTTTGTGTCCTCTGACGGAGTCCTCTTGCTCCACTGTGCCGGCTTGAATTTTGAGCGCCATATATTGCATCTAAACAAGGCCTTGGAAAGTCCATGTAAGGCTTATCAAGTTATCGACCTTCACAATCAGTATAGCTTGTGAAAGCTGCTTGTGTATTTATTTGCAGAGCCATTTATCCCTCTTATCGAATTTATTTCGCTGCTTTGCAACGCTATCAAGCTATACTTTCTGCTACTTTCTGCATATTCTTTTTTTGTTCTGAGAAAGCGGGGAGCAGGAGCTTTTGTGGTTGGTTCTCTGATATGGATGTCTCCCTCTCGTATCCACTTTTACCCCCTGCAAGTTGCCTGTCCACATTCCACACTATCTTTTCTCTTCGTACCCATAAACTTGCTTCTTGCCTTCTATCTTTACTCGGCGGCGCCCCGTTCGTTTGGCTGGTGACGAGTGCTGATTTATTCTAAGAGAGAAATAATGATGGCTGGTGGGTGATTTGATTTGAGAGAAAAGACTGCTGTCTGGTGGCTGATAAGCCGGCTTATTCTGGAAGAGAAATACTTATGGCCGGTGCTGATTTGTTTCGAGAGAAAAGACTGCTGCCCTTATGACTGATAAGCCGGCTTAGCGAATTAGCAGCAAAGTAAGAAATAATTTGGTATTTTTTCAGGTCAACGTTCCATTGCTGTAAAAAACAATATTGTTGTTCTGCCTCGCGCAGGAGCCTGCATGCACAACTCAGATCCAGTTGCTGTCGCCTCTTAAGCAAGAGTAGAGTTGAAATGGGCATAAACATATGCAGATTAGAAACTTTTAGTGTGCTTGGATATATTCCATTTCTCGAGGAACTATAAAATAAATTATACTAGTAGCAATTACTAATTAGATTGCACATTTTGCAAGCAACTGTTCCTTTTGTCACGCTTCCTGCTATTTGGACGGCGTAGATGAACGCAGAGGAGTCGCCGAATTTGGAATCTGGGCTCGTCAAACTGAAAACTATGTGTGGGAAGGTGACACCGGATGAATCCATGAGGCAAACAATGCCATCGAGTCATAAACTAGTACTAATTTTAAGGTAGCAATTTCAAAAATAAATGTAAAAAAGAAAAAGAAGCTGGAGGCAAGAACTGAAGTAAAGAACATCCCCTGCACCCGAAACATTTGTAAGACCCGGTCCTTCCAACTCAGGCGACCCGATCGCTTCGTAACCGCCTGATTCATCAGTCCCTCCTCCAAGGTAGTCTCCGATTGGTCTCCAAATATCTCTCCATTTTTGTTTAATCTCCACATGCAATTTCTCTTTGCTATTCTTGGAGTCCGGTGGTGGTAAAAATTTTCAGCTCCTTTTGTTTTCCTTTTTTTCTCTGACCTGAACTGCTGTCCCAGCCAGGCTTTCACCTCGCGGCTTTAATCCCAATTGGGTTGGAGCGCAACCCAATTGGGGGTTAATTGGGATTGCTACTCCGGGGCTGTCCGTTCCTCGTGTTCTTGGATTGGGCGGCGCGAATCGGCTGGTTTTCTTGCAGGTGAGAACTGACGACTACTTGTAGCTATTCGATTGGAATAGATTGGGTTGATTCCTTGCGCGTTCAATTCCCCCGTCGTTTCTAGATTGCGCGGTAATAAAATGGATCTTCTGGACTTCCTGTCCCTGAAACCAATTCGAGCTTCTGCTCTTAGTTTCCAGTTCGAAATCTCAACCAGATTTTCTGTGCTGTGATGTCGTGGTAGGCGTTTCTTCCATGCTGTTCTATCTTTGACGCCCAATGTTCGGCTTGTGACGGGTTGGAAGTGTTGATAGTTTGATTGATTCGTACCGTCGCATTTTAGTTTGGTTTTCTAGCCGGAAATCCCGATCGAGGAATCCGGTTATTAGGACTGAAGAGTCTAGTAGGTAGCTGTTAGATGTTCTTTGTTCATCAAAACTAATCCTCTTTCCTGGAAACATAGTTTATCGGTGTTGTTATCTAGCGATGGAAGAAAATCCTCTGTGATATACCATGGTCCAAGCCGGATCCCCTTTATTGTTCCATTAGTGATATATTTCCTTGAATCATACATGAATTCATTGGTTCATCCCGTCCCTATGAGTTAGAATTTCTTTTTGACTTGTTTTAAAGTTGTCCAATCTAATAGTTCCTGCGTTAAAATTACCAGTATTCTAAATCTGTGCTATTGGCTTTGAAATTGAACATGGATGTTCTCTCTGAATTGGAGTTGACTTGTCTCTCGAGTCCTTTTTTACTGTATATATATGGATACAACTGATGGAGCTTTCCCTTGTTTAGATCACATATTCACATATGACATATGATCCTTTCCAGCTTGAATTTCGCCCTAATTTTTTTTGTATCTTGTGGGATTTATCTCTACATCAAAATTTCAGTTGGTCACAATCTAAAGGTGATTTTTGACCTAGGACCAAAGTTAGGAATGTGTTAGGTCACAAAGGAACGGAGGAAACACATGTTTTTGGATTTGGTTTACTTATCCACTTACTCCATGAATCACTGCATCAGGATTCAGGAATGGCTTATTGACTCCTATTTGATCTTGAATCTTCTTTAGTCAAGAGCACTAGATGTTTGACCACGTTGAAAATCTTGTTTTTTTGCAATAATTCTGACAGAGAAACAATTGAACTTGGTGTGATCTATTGGCGTTCTCATTTTTAAACTCAACATGTGAAGATTGCTGGATTCCATGCCTTTTTTTTATTCTGATTCTTTGTCTTGATTTAGATATTTCCACAATATCATGTTGTTTGTTACTTGGTATTTGCTTCCCACTGAATGTTACTTGACTAGTTTTTAATCAGCTCACTATTGATGCCATTATGCTATTTTTATTAGAAAATACTTTGGTTAACATTTGCAGGCATTCTGCTCTATTTGAATCCAATTTCGAGAACCTGAGTTTTATGACCTTTGTGATCTGGATTTGGTTTCTTTCCTTACTTTGCTGCTACTGCATATTCTGACCTCTTCCATTGCTCTTGTACCAGCCTCCTAGGTAGAATCATGAAGCTGAAAAATAGAACAGCTGAGACTTTCAAGGAGAACAATGCGATTTTCAGTTCTGAAGGAAATTTCCACGCTAAAGAAGTGCAAGACAATTATGGTGCTAAGCCAAATCAACCAGCTGTTGTTCAGACAAGATGCAAATGGATTATTGGAGATGTAACTGAGGTCTTGGATCGCAACACATGGAAGCTTGGGAAGATCTTAAAGATGCTAAAGAACAATTACTTTGTTATCAGGCTTGCTGATTGCATCCAACAGAAAGAGTTCCACATATCTAGCTTGAGGATTCCACATGCTCTGGAAGCTCCGCAGAGCAAGCCCTTTCCTGCAGCAGATATGGTAATAGTCACATCCTGGACTGCAAAGTTTCTATGTTTCGAATTTACCTGTTCATTTCTCTTATATGATTAATAGCTAATGATTCTTGCAAAATTGGTGGTGATTGTTTACATAGCTTTATCTTGCTTGGTTTACAACATCTGCTTTTTGTTATTTTGGTGTCCTCTTAGTTTATTTAGTGCTGGACTATCAGTCATATTCCAGAGTCTCAGTTACTTTTTTGATGATTTCTTGATGATGTTGAAGGGAAACACTCCACAGACTTCAGTTGTTTCCAGGAAAACTATTTATTTTATTGTCTACATGGTTTATGATCTTTTATTCTCCTTTGGGACCACATAATTGACAGGGTGATCCATACCCCGTTTTTCTTTGGTATAATGTAGTGGACGGAACTATCAAATCTACCACAGTTTGTCCAACATCAGAAATGTCATGACAAGCTCTCCTTTTAAGTTATAGTTGTTATTTTGCTCTCTCCATCTATTTTCAGAAATGGAAATGGTGCTACACTTAGATGTTAACATGGATTTTACGATGTAAATCTGTCTGCAATTCGGTTGTGGCATTTCACCTCACACCTCATTGCATCATTGAGGCTCCTAAATTCTGACTTTCGAGAGCCATAGAATAGAAACACTGATGGTGATTACAGCAGCATATTACTGACTTGAGCTGCACATCCTGAATGTTTATTGTCAAATGTGATACTTCACTCACAGATGTACAATTGTTTACCACCATAGTACCATCAATCTTGTAACTTTTTCAACAGTCAATAGCAATGATTTTTGAACAAAATGAGTGAAGCTTGAAGCATTAGACCAACTTTTCCATCTTTTGCATCTATACCTGTCTGAGTTCTCTCCAAGCAGTCAATTTGACAAGTTGCCATCTCCTTTTCAGGCCACCGGACGCAGCAATCGTGCCTTGCCTCGCTCAAGAGCTGCGCAGCAAATGAGTGATCGAGGCTACGAACTGGGGAGCAGTGGCAAGAAGAGGAAAGCAGCTGCAGAGGCGCCTCTCCATCCGAGCAAAAGAGCACACCCTCGGAAGATCGCCGCGGCTTCCATGGCCGACAGCTACCTGCACAGCTCTTCACAGGCCATAGAGGACGCCGAGTGCTCGGTGGCCAGCTGGAGCGTGAACGATCCGTGCCACTTGGACAATGGCGGCTGCGGCGGCGGCAGCAGCAAGCGCCGCCCCGGCGCGGGGTGCCTCCCCGTCCCTGACGACGCCATGTCCGCTTGCCCGTGCACGTCCGGAGCTCAGGAGGAGGAGGGCGCGGTGGACGTGCACGGGCTGGAGCTGGAGGCCTACAGGTCGACGATGCGGGCGCTGTACGCGTCGGGGCCCCTGACGTGGGAGCAGGAGGCGCTGCTGACGAACCTGCGCCTGTCACTCAACATCTCCAACGAGGAGCACCTGCTCCAGCTCCGGCGCCTCTTGTCTGCTTCGTGATCGTTGGCAGCCACAGCCACAGGCACACCCTTCTTCTCTGTTTGCAGCGTCAGCCATAGACGCCGCGCTCGCCGAACGGCGCCCAGTTCGGCCGAGCTCTGGTTTTTTACTTACTGTTCTTGCATGGTTCCAACTTCCAAGTAGAATCCTGTTTTTACCAGTGTTGAGATATGGATATATACAGAGACTCAGAGAGAGAGAGGTCTGCATCTTTCTCATGCCTTGTGTATCCTTAGATATCTATCTTGCTTGTAAATGCAAACATGTTTACAAGTTTTACTTTGGAGGAACCATATTTACAAGGTCTTCACTTGTACATAACTCTCTGTTTTTCTTTTCTTTACCATCTACTAGTAAAACAACATTTTATATCTACCGGTCTACTCCAATAGTATAGTTAGTACTCGATCCAAAATATTCTACATAGCGAGAAACATTCTTTTTGCTCGATAGAGGGTACTTCTCACTCTGGCCTAAAACGAAAAGTCTGGCTTAAATCTTCGAAACTATTATTGGACTTCTGATTTTCCTGTCTCATACTGCAATATTTATATCGGCAAAATCATAATCATAGAGAGAGCCTTTTCTAGTCTAGGGAAAAATTACCTTTGTTTCGGCCTTGTGCACGAGCTATGTGTTCAAACCTCTATTACTACAAGTTCTTGCCTCCGGTTGATAAATCAAACCTAAAATCTAACCGGTGAGGGCTCTCCATATAGAGCTATCGCGAGAGCCCCTCCCATCGCCGTTCGCTCTGCATCGGACGCGCCCGCGCGGTGTACTTCTCTCCTTTCGTTGCGGGCCCACGCGCCATCATCGCGTCTCTTCCTATTCTGTGCGGGCCCACGCGTCAGCCAGAGAATTCGAACGGTTGCAGAGGGAGCGGACTCGAGGGCGCCGGATCTGAATCGTGTTTGAAATTTGGGGAGTCGCGCCTGTCATTTCATTTCCCATCTTGCCTCCTTTCCCTCTCCCGTCCTCTCTTTCCTCTCCTCCCAAATCTCGCCGGGGGGGGGGGGGGGGGATTCGACCCGCTGCGGCTGATGGCGGCGGCGCGCACCTGGTGAAGCGAAGGCGGGCGTGGCGAGCGGAGGCGGGCGCGGCGAGTGGAGGCGGGCGCGG
Organism: Echinochloa phyllopogon; assembly: GCA_033239725.1. Classification (NCBI taxonomy): domain Eukaryota; kingdom Viridiplantae; phylum Streptophyta; class Magnoliopsida; order Poales; family Poaceae; genus Echinochloa; species Echinochloa phyllopogon. Next base: position 3,306,496 of record BTCW01000018.1, read on the forward strand.
CGAGCGGAGGCGGGCGCGTCGACGGAGGCGCATCAAGTTCACCGGCGAGCGGAGGCGGGCGCGTCGACGGAGGCGCATCAACTTCACCGGCGAGTGGAGGCGGGCGCGGCGAGCGGAGGCGGGCGCGTCGACGGAGGCGCATCAAGTTCACCGGCGAGCGGAGGGCGGAGGCGGACCACTAGGCGGTCCAGGGTCATTGTCGAGCGGAGGCGCAACCAGCAGTGAGGCGAAGACCGACGAGCGGGGGGTGGCGGCATCGCGAAGCCTCGTGTTCTCCGTTTGAGGGGATCTCGTTCAGGAGCCATTGTGTAGGGTATTTCGTCGAGGTCAGTTGATTTTTTGTCATTCTGTATGTTCTAGTTTATAGATCTGTGGGGGCAAAGACTTTGCTATTCATGATTTTTATCATTTTAGGTCGTAGATCTATGAGCTATTTGTTTAGGTTGATTTTTTGTCATTCTGTATGTTCTAGTTTATAGATCCATAGGGGGCAAAGACTTTGCTATTCATGATTTTTATCATTTTAGGTCGTAGATCTATGAGCTATTTGTTTAGGTTGATGTCTGTATTCTGTGTGTTTAGTTTGAGTTTTTATGCCGTGTTGTGCTTTGTGTGTCATCAGTAGCTTAATTAGCTTCCTAGTACTAGTATATACTACTAGTGGCTTTGTTTGTGATGGATCGAGCTGAGAGTGCTTTTGAGTAGCGTGGTAGTGATGAGTGGTTCTCGTGATGATGTGCGCGTGTGTGTCTATAAATTTTAAGTCATCGTGGGTGTTTTGATTAATAAGCTAGACACAGATGGATGAATAAAATGAGGATTTTGAGATCTTGCCGGATTTGCGTAGTGAGTTCTCCAATCGTGATTGATGAATGAAATGATGCTGTTTATGTGTAGTGTTAGGTTTATCTGTTGTATTCGGGGTTGACCAAGACCCATCAGAGTTGGTATGTGTTCATGCAGGTAAAGGCATCAGTTTATCTACTATTGGAATCCTCTTGACAAGTTAGAATAGGGCTTATTTTTTTGAGTACTTGTTCCATTAGATTCGTTGTCCAACTAGTCTAGGATTTGCAGTTCTAGTTGTATAGGGTCTGTTGTTTCTGGTATTTTTTTCCACAGTTTTTTGTCATGTACTGTGTGTATTTTAACGTCTTATTTGCATGCACATTAACAACTAGAGAAAGCTATTCATTGTTAGTTTTGTTCGTGGATGTATCTATTAGAGTAGTTTGGTGGCTATTCTTGTAGTACACAAGCATCTAACTGTTGAGCTTGTTATTCTTTCTTGTACATGTTTACCAGTCTAAAGAAATTACTTGTTATTTTTGGCCTTCATCGTAATGTTCTGACTTGTACAAAAATTTGTTTCATTGTTTACAGGCAAGGGAGCTCAACTGTTTTTTGTTGCTGTGTGCAATATTTTTTCCATCTGTCTGGTTAAGTTTTCAAAGAATCAAAGGTAACTTCTTCTCAAAATATCTGGTAGATACATCAAAAAATGATGAATGATAACTGAACAGGAAGGAACTTGCTATATAATTGTATGAGACAGAGAGTTACTGGGTTCTAGAAAAAAACAATATAGAATTAACTTATGAAGTAAGTTCTATTATAGTGACAGTAGGATGTAACTAGTGATTATTCCAACATTCTTTTTTAGGAAGTAATCCTGATTATTTTTCACATTGTACGAAGTTAGTTTTAACCAAAACTTAGAGCCCAAATAGAATTTGGTGCTGAAAATTGGTGTCCCTTTTGTTTTTTCCTGATTAAGTTCGCTTTATAGCTTGTGAGCATCTTAAGCTATGAACATTTTAATGTGTGTTCAGTTTTTGCTGTTTAGTATCTTTTTTTCTGGACTATAAAGTAACTAGACAACATCTAGGTGTGTTTTAGAAGTAACTTGTTAGTGTGCTTTTTATTTAGAAAGTAACTTTTCTGCATTAGGAAGTAACTTGTCTGTATATATGTGCATTAGGAAGTAACTTATATATAATTTATATAACACCAGGAATATTTTTTTTAAAATTTTTTTGCTGCTGAAGTCTATTGTTCGATCCAACGGAAATCCAGCGAGTGGCTTGTGGTTCGCGGGTTGAAGTTTTCAGGTTTTGCAATTGCACTTTTTGCACACCTGATCATTTCAGCCTGCAGAACCCTGTAATTCCCGGTTTGGTGGATCTCCGGATGAATGCAGCATCTTGTTTTGTCTTCTTTTTATTTTTTGCTTGTAGTAATGTTTAACTACACTTACAAAGTAACTTAGTAATGTTTTGACATGAGAGAAAGTAACTTAGTTGTGTTTTCATATTAGGCAGAAAGTAACTTAGTAATTTTTCCATATGAGAGCATCTTAAATTGCTGATGTGTTCATCTATGCGATCAGCTTCCCATGTGGCCTTTGTGATAGTGTAGGTCAGTACTTTGTGTGACAATATCTCAGAACAGAATTGTATTAGTGTTACTGAAGGAACAGGCAAGCCTTATGGCAATTTTGTGCAGCAAGTAAATGACCAATCCACTTGTAGAGTCTACCTAACCTGTCCAACGTTCTTATTTTTTTTTGTTCTCATGTGAGCATGCTACTTTTTGATGTAGATTTGTTGGATTATTCTAGGGTTTGCAGTTTATGTCATTGAGGAGTCTATTTTTTGACGGTGATATGTTTCTAAATATGCCCTTCTTATTTGTTGCTGTCTATTACATGTTTGGCCAGTGGTTTTGGTTCTGTACTAGATTTATATGTTGTCACTATTACGTTCAGACTCCCTATTATCTGCCTTTTTTGTTCTGTACTAGTGCATTGCTTGTTTTTTCAGGGGCAATATGAAGTCTGTTGTTGGAGAAGATCCTTCAAGCAGCAAAAGTAGATGTCAAAAGTTCAAGGGCAAGCTTAAGCCTGTTGGTGGTACAAAGAAGAAAGTCAGTGAAGGTACTTCAACTGCTGGAGGTGGACAGAATAGCAAAGCAGCTAAGAAAAAAAATCTTCAGGTTTGTTTGTCAGAATATTTTTTCTGACTTTTCCCATCTCTTTTCATAAAATTTTGTAGATATCACAATTTGCAGTAATTTCATAAAGCACAACATCTCACTTTTAACTCTCTTTTTCATGAAATTATGTGCCTGGTAGTTAATGTGACGAACCGGATTCTCACCAACGAGAACCCGACTCCCTGTACCCTTGAGATAGTCCCAGGAATAGCAGCTATCTCGTACAGAACTCATCTCAGTCGAATATCACATCCATACAACGATAAAAGATTCATTACATGACATATATAAAGACAAAGCGCCAGGTACAAGCCCTCTGGGCTAAATCGACAATAAGAAACATCTGCGCAGCGGTAGCTAGAACTTCAGGGACCACTCCTCCACAGGCATCCTTGAGCGCAGCGCACACCCTTCAGTCGTACCACCCGTCCTGGTTGAACTCGTGGTCGGGGTCTTCACCTGAGAACCCAAAGTCTGTCCCCAAGGAAATGGGACAGGTCCACGTCACCAACCATAATATGATGCAAGCTTTAAAGGTGGCCTATTCTAAAGATATAGAAGTAAACAAGGTTTAAGCCAGGGTTTCTTATGCAAGCAGCAGCAATATCCCAATTTCAGCTCAACACCAACTCCTGCTCACACACACATCCATCCGCTCCCCAAAAACCAACCATCAGCCTCACATTTCCCATCGGGCTCGTCCTGCCACGGCAGGTTCCCGCAAATCATTATCCACCAACACCTTTCACTCACTAGTCGACTCGGTGAGCTCCCTCCCCACCTCGTCTCAACAGCCTCAGCTGGACCAATCTCTCATAACCCGAATCAAGGATGAGATAAGAAAGCAGATTCCCATGCTAGCCGGGGCTTCTCAGAAATGGGTCGTCCGTAACCGTGGACACGGCTATACGTATAGTTTACACTCTGCAGAGGTGGCACTCCAGGAATCCATCCGGGCTGCAAGGCTAGTCCGCAACCAACCTGAGACGCAGCCCACAGCAAAGACCCTAAACAGTAGCGGCGCCAATCCTGTCTCCCTGGGCTCGGGAAACATCCGATCTAACATCTGCCCCAGGGTCGTGAAACCTTCCCACCGGGGCCAGTCGGGGGCCGTGGTAAATCAGGGAGATTACGCCGCAACGAATCCCCCCTACACATATCAAACTCGATTCTCCTACAGTCTCGGCGCCGCACTAGAGTAGGCTTGCTGGAACCCTCCCCATACTGGGTAGATGGTGAGCACGGTAATTCCCAAGTCCGAAGTGGGGGCACGACTCGGTCCTTAATTGATCGGTAAAGCGAGTATCTGCAACACAAGCGATCCGCCGCAACGGTCTGCAATCGGCACCCATAACAGGTATTGCCGCCCAAACTCCTCAGGTACTCACCGAGTACCAACCTCAAGTAACCAGTAACCATGTACCCGCAACAGGTACCCCATAGGGACTGCCCGAGTGCAGCCCCTCAGCACCTCGATCAACGATCGAGTTGTTATTTACTCGCTTACACCGCCTAGCTGCACTACTCCTCCCAAACCACCCACAACTCACGCCAAGAGGATCAATCACAACCAACCCAACACATGCATAGCATAGCATATTTATAAAGTGAGTAGTAGGTGGCAAGGTAACAGGATAATAACAAAGGCAGTGCAGGTTTATCATGCGAGTAAAGTAAAGCGCTAGCATACTAGTTGCATGTCTAATAGGTATTTCAGAGATGGTTGGGCGTGAACCTGGGCAAAGGTCTTCGTCCTCGTCGAAGCAGTTGTTGTAGTAGTCCGGCTCCTCCTGACTCTCCGGAGCTCCTAGGGGTCGCGGAAAATAAAATAAGACGCGACTACTGGCAAGGAAACACTAAAACAGCGACGAAAGAAGACCCAAATAACACCAAACTCTACACTAACGCGTAGATCATGATTTTAGAAAAATATAGAAACTGGTTTCATATTTTTCTGAGCTACGGTTGATTTATTATTAATTTTTGAAGTTTAAATCATTTTCTGAAAATATTAAATAATTACCGAAAAAGAAAACAGACAATTAATTAGCCTGCTGACGTCAGCATGACGTCATGCTGACGTCAGCAGTGGGGTCCGCCTAGGATGACGTCAGCAGTGGGCCCTGCTGACGTCAGCGTTGACCGGTCAACGGTCAACGGGGTCAACGGTCAGCGGGTCAACTCTGGTCAGTGGGCCCCAGCTGTCAGTGACTCACAGAGTATGACAAGTGGGCCCCATATGTCAGCGCTGTTAAAAGAAAAAGAAAAAGAATAAACGCTGGCTGGGCTGGAACTGGGCCGAAAGCGAATGGGCCGGAAGAGTTCAAGGGGGTTAAACAGACTTAAACGCGGGAATTAGGCCCACGAAGGGGTGGCTGTTGGATCGGGTCTGGTGGACTGAGTCCACGGTGCGCCGTGAGATGGGTCTACGTGAGCCGGGTGCACGGGATCGATTTGTGGCCGACTCAGGATCTTCTGTGGGTGCGCGTGTGTGATGCTGGTGTGGTCCACGGTGTGGCTTCGCCACGGCGCGACGCGACGCGCTCTGGAGCACGCCGGCGGCGACGGTCCGCGGCGGAACTGGCCGGAGAAGGGTCGGCTCGGGCCTAGGATGGTCGGAACAGCAGCGCTAGGGCTCGGCGGTCACGGTCGGGGTGAAAAGGGCTCGGATTAGGGTTTGGCTTGGGCTCCCGACGTGCGACGGCGATGGCACGGCCATGAACGCCGGCGAGCACGACGGCGGCTCGGGTTTTGGCGCAAAAGTGCTCGGAAAGGGGATGTGCATGTGCGCGTGCAGTTCCAGCAGCTGCTGGAACGCACCTGGGTGCACACGCGCGGGTTCGTGGTTGCCCACGGCCGCGCGTGGCCTCGGCGTTCGTGCGCGCGGCGAGCAAGGCTCGGCCGCGGCGGGCCTCGGCTGCGGGTACAAGCGACGGCGGGTTGCGGGTGCGACAGCGGCGTTGGGTTCCTGCAGAAGACACGCACAGCTCGAAGGCTGGCTCACAGGGGGCTTGGCTTGGCACGGCGAGCACGAGCGGCGGCGCTCCGCCGGAAACAGAGAAGAAGGGGGCGAACGCGGTTAGCTCACCTAGGGTCTCGTCGAGGTACGCTGCAGCTCGGGGAAGGCTCGACGCAGTCCGGCGATCCTCGTGCTCCTGCTCCCGTCCCAGGTCCGGCTCCTCGTCGGCGAGTCCACGGACGGCGGCGCTCCGGTGCTCGGTGTCGACGCGGGGAAGGTGACCGGCTTCTCTTCTCCCCTTGGCTTCTCCTCCACTGGCTTCCTCGACTCCCTTCCCCACTCCTCCCCCCCCGAATTGGATCTGGAAACCCCCACGGGGCTGCGGTGGCTTGAACAGGGAGAAGGCCGGCGGGGGTGCTTTATAGGGCGGCGGCTGATCTAGGGTTCGGGCTTGGACGGCTAGGGTGGCTTGGCGTTCGTGCCAGGGCCACGCGTCGCAATCGCGACGGGCCGCACAGGGTGGATGGGACCGGCTGGGGTGGTTGGAGCTCGCGGCGCGCGCGCGTGAGGGAGCAGCGGCGTCGCGAGGAAGATGATGCGAGGGGGAGAAGAAGGCTGACAGGCGGGGTCCACCCGCCAGTGAGAGAGAGCGAGCGACGCGGCGGGGACGCGGCGGGGCTGCTGGACGGGCCGCAGCTGGGCCGAAAGGCCGGCTGGGCCACTTGGTTCGCTGGCTAGGGTAGAAGAGTTGGAGGGGGTTTCTTGGACTTGAGCTGCGGGAAATTGGCCCACGAACAGGAATAAGATTTGGAATTTAGTTTAGTCAATTAGAGTTTGAATTCAAATCTAGAATTTGAATTCAAACCAACCAAAAATCCAAATAAATCCAAATCACACTATTTCATCCTTAGCACTTCAAATTGATTTTAAATTGAATTTAAATTGCCTAAGAATTTAGGGAGCAAAATAGAAGACACTCTTATATGTTGGTTTGCATGCACACAATTCCACCAAAAATTTTTAAATTCGCATTTTTGCACTCAACAAAACCTATACGAAATTTAGGGTTGTTACAGTCTCCCCCCCTCACAAGAATCTCGTCCTCGAGATTTGTGAATACCTATGGTTTAAACAAGTGGGGGTATTTCTCCTTCAGCACTGACTCCTTTTCCCAAGTGGCTTCCCTTTCTGAGTGATTGCTCCACTGTACTTTGCAAAACGGAATAGCTGTGCTTCTGGTCTCTTTGACTGCTCTGTCTAGTATCCTCTCTGGGTACTCCAGGTACTCCAAGGTGTCCTGTAGGTCTAATGCCTCTGTCTTGATCTCATGTTCTGGTACTCTCAGACACTTTCTCAGCTGAGATACATGGAACACTGGGTGTACTCCCGCTAATTCCTCTGGTAGGTCTAGCTTGTAGGCTAGCTTTCCTACTCTCTCCAGTATCTGGTATGGTCCAACAAATCGGGGTGCCAGCTTTCCTTTCACTTGGAATCTCTTATGCCCTCTGAGGGGTGACACTTTCAGGTAGACGAAGTCTCCTACTTCGAACTCCAGATCTCATCTCCTTTTATCTGCATAGCTCTTTTGTCGGCTCTGAGCTGCCTTCAGGTGCTCTCGGATCTTGGCCACATTTTCTTCTGCCTCTACAATCATGTCAGGCCCAAAGAATGTTCGTTCTCCCACCTCTGACCACATAAGAGGTGTTCTGCATTTTCTGCCATAAAGTGCCTCAAAGGGTGACATCTGTAGGCTGGCCTGGTAACTGTTGTTGTAGGAGAATTCTGCATAAGATAGACTCTTCTCCCAGTCTGTGCTGTATGCTAGAACACAAGCCCTTAACAAATCTTCGAGAACTTGGTTCACTCTTTCAGTCTGCCCATCTGTCTGAGGGTGGTAAGCTGTGCTATACTCCAAGGTTGTCCCGATGGCTTGATGTAGGCTTTGCCAGAATTGAGCTGTGAATTGGGGTCCTCTGTCTGACACAATACTTTTTGGTGCCCCATGCAGCTTAAGAATGTTGTCTATGTATAGCTCTGCTAGTTTGCTTACTGAGTGTGTGCTTTTGACTGGTATAAAGTGAGCTACTTTCGTCAATCGATCAACTATGACCCAAATGGCATCATTTCCTTTCTGAGTGCGAGGTAGACCAACTACGAAGTCCATGCTAATATCTTCCCACTTCCACATTGGAATTTCCAGTGGTTTCAGCAGTCCTGCTGGTCTTTGATGTTCTGCTTTGATTCTCCGGCAAGAGTCGCAGTTGGCTACATACTCTGCTATGTCCTCTCTCATTTTCTTCCACCAAAACTTATCCCTCAGATCCTGATACATCTTGGTGCATCCTGGGTGTATCGAGTACTTGGACTCGTGAGCTTCTGAGAGAATTGTTCTCCTGATTTCCTCGTCCTGTGGTACACAGATTCGGTCTTTCAGCCATACTGTCCCTGCTTCATCTATCCGGAAGTCAGGTGCTACTCCTTGTTGAATATCCTCTTTTACTTCTTGGATTTCTGGACACTTTCCTTGTGCTTCTTTGATACGGTCTCCTAGGTTATACTTCACTCTCATTTCCTGGGGTTTTCCTTCTTCTACTAGCTCGAGTTTCAACATGTACAATTCCTTTGCTAGTTCTGGCTGACTTTCTTCTATCATCAAGTTGTTGCAATAACTCTTTCGGCTCAAGGCATCTGCCACAACATTAGCTTTGCCAGGATGGTAGTGTATCTCCAAATCATAATCTTTGATCAGTTCTAACCATCTTCTTTGCCTCATGTTCAGTTCAGATTGGGTGAAGAAATACTTCAAACTTTTGTGATCTGTGTAGATATCGCACTTGTTACCAATCAGATAGTGCCTCCAGATCCTCAATGCATGTACCACTGCTGCCAGTTCCAAGTCGTGCGTGGGGTAGTTTTCCTCATGTTTCCTCAGCTGCCTCGATGCATAGGCAACAACCTTGCCCTCTTGCATCAGAACACATCCCAAACCTTGTCTCGAAGCATCGCAGTAGACTACGAAATCTTTGCGAATATCTGGCAGGGTCAATACTGGAGTTGTAGTGAGTCTATGCTTGAGTTCTTGGAAACTTCTTTCACATTTGTCCGTCCATTCAAATGGGACATTGTTCTTGAGTAGTTCGGTCATTGGCTTGGCAATCTTGGAGAAGTTCTCGATGAATCTTCTATAGTATCCTGCCAATCCCAGAAAGCTCCGGATCTCCGTAACACTCTTCGGTTGTTTCCATTCTGCTACTGCCTCAATCTTTTCTGGGTCGACTGCTACGCCCTCAGCTGTCAACACGTGACCCAAAAAGGCTACTTTCTCCAGCCAAAATTCACATTTGCTGAACTTTCCGTAGAGTTGATGCTGCCTCAGCCTCTCTAGTACAATCCTCAGATGCTTCTCATGCTCTTCGGCTGTTTCTGAGTATATTAGTATGTCGTCAATGAACACCACTACGAACTTGTCTAGTTCCTCCATGAATACCTTGTTCATCATGTTCATGAAGTAAGCAGGTGCGTTGGTCAATCCAAAGGACACAACGGTGAACTCGTACTGCCCGTACCGAGTCACAAAAGCTGTCTTGGGAATGTCACCTTCTCTAATCTTCATTTGATGGTATCCTGATCTCAGATCAATCTTACTGAAGTATTTGGCTTTCTTCAACTGATCTAGCAAGTCATCGATTCGAGGTAATGGGTACTTGTTCTTGATCGTCACTGCGTTCAGGGATCGATAGTCTACGCACATGCGCATTGATCCATCTTTCTTCTTCACAAACAACACTGGCGATCCCCATGGGGATGCACTTGGTCGAATCACACCACTTTCAAGCATCTCTTTCAGCTGCTTCTTGAGCTCTTCCAGCTCTTCCACTGACATTCTGTACGGCCTCTTAGCAATAGGCCCTGTGCCTGGTTGCAGTTCGATTATGAACTCTACGTCTCGGTCTGGTGGTAGTCCTGGTAGTTCCTCGGGAAACACGTCCGGGTACTCACATACTACAGGTACTTCTTCGATCGTCTGTTTCTCAATGGAGTATACCAACTGTCTCAGAATACATGTTCTGGATCTCTTCCCTGTTCTTCTTTGTGGCTCTGCTGTTACCTTGACTCCACTAGGGTGTGTCAACTCAACTGTTCTGGGTGAGCAACTGATTATTCCTTTGTGCTCTGTAAGCCAATCCATTCCGAGTATCACGTCAATTCCATCCGATTTCAGGACTGTCAAGTTTCCTTCAAACTCCTGGCCTCCTATCATCAGTCTAACTGCGGGGCACTCTAAAGTGCACCTAAGCTCTCCTAAGGGAGAAGTAGTGACTATAGGTCTAGCTTTAGGTATTGCCGGGGGTAACTGCTCTCTTACAAACTTTGTCGAGATATAAGATCCAGTTGCTCCAGAGTCAAACAATATCAAAGCTGTAATGCCATTTACTAAAAACTCACCGAGCACAACGTCGGGAGCGTCCTCGGCTTCTTCCTCTGTCAAGTGGTTGAGGCGTCCTCTCTGCGCTGTTGCTGGCTGCCTGTCCTGTCCTCAAGGTGCCTGTGCCTTGGCTGGGGTTTGTTTGTTCTTCTTCTCCGGACAGTCAAAGGACTTGTGACCGGGCTTCCCACAAGCAAAACAGACCACTGTGGTCCCTCCACCAACTCTGGGTGTGTTGTTCGGCTTCCAGTTGGGGTTTCCCTGACTTGGGTAGCTGTTGTTTCTGTTACCAAAGCTGTTGTAGTTGTTACCTCTGCTGCCAAAACTGTTGCTGTTACTGCCTCGGTTACCCTGGTAGCTGTTTCTGTTGAACCCTGAGCTTCCTTGGCTGTTGCTCTGCTGAAAGCTTCTCCTGAGCATGTTGCTCTGGCCACTCCTCGGCCTCTGACTTAGTCTGTGGTTGTGCAACTGTTCAGCCTTTCTTTTCTTCTCTCGCCAGGTATCTTCAAGTCCCACTCTTTCCTTCTCAACTGCGATAGCCCTGTCAATCAGCTCTCTGAGTGACCTGTGTGAACTTGCTGCGAGTGCTGTCCTCAGACCTCTGTGTAAACCACGCTGGAACCAAAACTGCTTCTTTTTCTCAGTGTTGACATCTTCAGGAGCGTACCTTGACATCTTAGCAAAGTGTCGAGCGTACTCAGCTACAGACAAACTCCCTTGGGTCATTGTCCTGAATTCCATTGCTTTATGCACCATGACTTGTTCTGGTATGTGGTATTCCTTGAAAGCTTCACAAAACTCTAGCCAGGTGATCTGAGCTGGGTTTGCGTGAGAGTCACAGTAGCTCTCCCACCACGCTTTCGCTGCTCCTTCAAGCTGGTGCGCTGCAAGGGCCACACATTCCTCTTCAGTGTAATCTGTCAGGTCCAGCTTCGTCTCGATGGTACGCAACCAGTCGTGTGCGTCGAGTGGTTCGTCCGAGTAGTCGAAGGTGGGTGCTTTCAGCCTGATGAACCTTTCAATCTTCCTTTGTAGGTCTTCCTCACGGTGTCCCTGACGGTTCTGGTTCTGATTTCCCTGCATCTGTTGCATAGCTTGCATCATCTGTGTGTTAGCCTGTGCCATCTGTTGCATCAGCTGTGTCTGAGTAGTCATCACTTCTGCCAAGTTAGGCGGTGGCGGTGGTTGCTGGTTGTTCTGCTGGTTCTGCTGAGGTTCCACTGCTGGTTCTTCCATTTCCAGTTCCTGTTCTTCTCCTGGTGCGTTATTCTCAGGCTGGAGCACGCCTGCTGCGCGTCCACGACCCCTGCCTCTAACTGCAACTGTCGCTCTTCTGCGACCATGACCTCTGACACGTCCTCTGCCTCTAGCTGCCATTACTGCCTCTTCTTGCTCAGCTTCCTCAAAACGTGCAAGCAGTCGGTTGGATCTTCTGATCGACATCACGCTGTATTTTTCATTAAGCAGATTTAGTGGCGGTCGGTAATGGTTAGGTTAGCGTAACTAGAGTAGGAGCTGCACACAAGAAATAGACTCAACACTAAAGTACACTCAAGATGAACATCAATAAAACTGCAAGAACAGCCAAAAAGATCGATCAATCATTACAGCATTACACCCTAGACATGTGTACTATCCCGAGGTCAGCTCCTGGAACCTTGAGGATAGTACATCTAAGCGAATGCTACATCGTGGCTGAGCCAAAAGGTGGTCATGATCTACTAAGTCTAAACATCTACTCATGAAGGTAGATACAACTCTCATCATCTGCTGACATCTGCTGATACTGCCTACTGCATCTGTCTCATACTGCTGAAAGTGCTTGTGAGGCGCGCTGCCAACCTCACAGCCTCAGTCTCTGTCTGCTGCTTGATCACTGCCTGTCGTTGTGAAGAGTGTCCGTGAGGCGCGCTGCCAACCTCACTGTGTCCATCTCAGGTTCTGTCAACTGCTTCTCTAAGTGTGCCAGTTCTTGTCTTAGTCTTGACATCTCGGGAGTAAGGGTTCGAGCCTCAGGTGGTGGTATCGGCTCAACTCGTCTGGGTGAGACTCTGTAGTTCTCTGTCCTGGGTTCAACTCTGCGTTCTTCTGGTAGTCCTTGGTTCACTGTGATCATTTCTGCTACCCTTTTCCTGTTTGATCTTACCCAACTACTAAGAGTCCTTCGAGCTTCATCCTTTGCCATAATCTGTTGAAGACTCAGGTACTTCATCAGCTGGTAGTTCCGTCCACTCTTCTCCTTGTAGCTATCCACCTCCTCCTGGAGTTCTGAGTTGAGACTGTCCAACCAGTATACTTCTTCTTTCAGACCTTCTATCTCTTCTTCCTTGGCTGCCAGTTCCTTGTCTTTTTCTGTGAGCTGATCTTCCAGGCGGACATCTCGAGCATGGTGAGTTGCTCGGATCAGTCCTGCCAACTGCCTGTTGTTGCGAGCTTCGTATTCCAAGTTCCTGACTTCCCTTGTTTTAGCTCTGAGTTGCTCCTCAAATAAGGCGATCCTGTTGTCCTTCTCCATCAGCTGGAGGTCTTGCTTCCATACCTTCTCTTTCAGCTTGGCAACTTTCTCTTCTAGGCCAATGTTCAAGTACTCCTGCTCAATCATGCACTGAACTGAGGTCCGCAGTGTCACGTTCCGCTCTCGGTCTGCTGCGTGAGCCTGCAAGCTGACTGCATCTCTGTCTGTCGGATCTTCAAGAGCTCGCGGTAGGTACCGGAAACGAGTGTGGCTGAGCTGACTCTGGTACACTAGTGTGGCAAGTCGGAGTATCCTCATGGCTATAGTCTGCACTGCCCGACTGAAAGTGCTCTCGCTGGTAGCTGCTCGTAGCATCAGTGACCTTGGTCGTCCAGGGATGTTGGGTACAACCATCTGCAACCGGGTGTGTACTCCCTCTCCAGGTCCGTAGGTCCATCCCTCGTAGAAGACGTTGTCCACATCTATCCCCACTGTACGCAGCACCTCCCTCAGTAGCACTGCCAAACCTCCACAGTCTGATCCTGTGGTCCTGATCTCCCGTCGTTCATCTGCTGATCTTCCTTCCATCTGCCAGACAGTTAGTGGGTTGTTAGTAAGTTAGCAAGTTAGTAAGGTAAGGTAAGGGTAAAAGTTTTTGTAAATAGATGAGATGTACTTAGATATAGTTTTCAAATAGTCCAAGGGGTTTCATATAAAATAGAGGACTTAGTTAGAGCTTCTGTCCTAAGTTTCCGTTCTATGGGTTATGCGCTACGGTCAAGTATGGCTCTGATACCAACTGTGACGAACCGGATTCTCACCAACGAGAACCCGACTCCCTGTACCCTTGAGATAGTCCCAGGAATAGCAGCTATCTCGTACAGAACTCATCTCAGTCGAATATCACATCCATACAACGATAAAAGATTCATTACATGACATATATAAAGACAAAGCGCCAGGTACAAGCCCTCTGGGCTAAATCGACAATAAGAAACATCTGCGCAGCGGTAGCTAGAACTTCAGGGACCACTCCTCCACAGGCATCCTTGAGCGCAGCGCACACCCTTCAGTCGTACCACCCGTCCTGGTTGAACTCGTGGTCGGGGTCTTCACCTGAGAACCCAAAGTCTGTCCCCAAGGAAATGGGACAGGTCCACGTCACCAACCATAATATGATGCAAGCTTTAAAGGTGGCCTATTCTAAAGATATAGAAGTAAACAAGGTTTAAGCCAGGGTTTCTTATGCAAGCAGCAGCAATATCCCAATTTCAGCTCAACACCAACTCCTGCTCACACACACATCCATCCGCTCCCTAAAAACCAACCATCAGCCTCACATTTCCCATCGGGCTCGTCCTGCCACGGCAGGTTCCCGCAAATCATTATCCACCAACACCTTTCACTCACTAGTCGACTCGGTGAGCTCCCTCCCCACCTCGTCTCAACAGCCTCAGCTGGACCAATCTCTCATAACCCGAATCAAGGATGAGATAAGAAAGCAGATTCCCATGCTAGCCGGGGCTTCTCAGAAATGGGTCGTCCGTAACCGTGGACACGGCTATACGTATAGTTTACACTCTGCAGAGGTGGCACTCCAGGAATCCATCCGGGCTGCAAGGCTAGTCCGCAACCAACCTGAGACGCAGCCCACAGCAAAGACCCTAAACAGTAGCGGCGCCAATCCTGTCTCCCTGGGCTCGGGAAACATCCGATCTAACATCTGCCCCAGGGTCGTGAAACCTTCCCACCGGGGCCAGTCGGGGGCCGTGGTAAATCAGGGAGATTACGCCGCAACGAATCCCCCCTACACATATCAAACTCGATTCTCCTACAGTCTCGGCGCCGCACTAGAGTAGGCTTGCTGGAACCCTCCCCATACTGGGTAGATGGTGAGCACGGTAATTCCCAAGTCCGAAGTGGGGGCACGACTCGGTCCTTAATTGATCGGTAAAGCGAGTATCTGCAACACAAGCGATCCGCCGCAACGGTCTGCAATCGGCACCCATAACAGGTATTGCCGCCCAAACTCCTCAGGTACTCACCGAGTACCAACCTCAAGTAACCAGTAACCATGTACCCGCAACAGGTACCCCATAGGGACTGCCCGAGTGCAGCCCCTCAGCACCTCGATCAACGATCGAGTTGTTATTTACTCGCTTACACCGCCTAGCTGCACTACTCCTCCCAAACCACCCACAACTCACGCCAAGAGGATCAATCACAACCAACCCAACACATGCATAGCATAGCATATTTATAAAGTGAGTAGTAGGTGGCAAGGTAACAGGATAATAACAAAGGCAGTGCAGGTTTATCATGCGAGTAAAGTAAAGCGCTAGCATACTAGTTGCATGTCTAATAGGTATTTCAGAGATGGTTGGGCGTGAACCTGGGCAAAGGTCTTCGTCCTCGTCGAAGCAGTTGTTGTAGTAGTCCGGCTCCTCCTGACTCTCCGGAGCTCCTAGGGGTCGCGGAAAATAAAATAAGACGCGACTACTGGCAAGGAAACACTAAAACAGCGACGAAAGAAGACCCAAATAACACCAAACTCTACACTAACGCGTAGATCATGATTTTAGAAAAATATAGAAACTGGTTTCATATTTTTCTGAGCTACGGTTGATTTATTATTAATTTTTGAAGTTTAAATCATTTTCTGAAAATATTAAATAATTACCGAAAAAGAAAACAGACAATTAATTAGCCTGCTGACGTCAGCATGACGTCATGCTGACGTCAGCAGTGGGGTCCGCCTAGGATGACGTCAGCAGTGGGCCCTGCTGACGTCAGCGTTGACCGGTCAACGGTCAACGGGGTCAACGGTCAGCGGGTCAACTCTGGTCAGTGGGCCCCAGCTGTCAGTGACTCACAGAGTATGACAAGTGGGCCCCATATGTCAGCGCTGTTAAAAGAAAAAGAAAAAGAATAAACGCTGGCTGGGCTGGAACTGGGCCGAAAGCGAATGGGCCGGAAGAGTTCAAGGGGGTTAAACAGACTTAAACGCGGGAATTAGGCCCACGAAGGGGTGGCTGTTGGATCGGGTCTGGTGGACTGAGTCCACGGTGCGCCGTGAGATGGGTCTACGTGAGCCGGGTGCACGGGATCGATTTGTGGCCGACTCAGGATCTTCTGTGGGTGCGCGTGTGTGATGCTGGTGTGGTCCACGGTGTGGCTTCGCCACGGCGCGACGCGACGCGCGCGCGACGCGCTCTGGAGCACGCCGGCTGCGACGGTCCGCGGCGGAACTGGCCGGAGAAGGGTCGGCTCGGGCCTAGGATGGTCGGAACAGCAGCGCTAGGGCTCGGCGGTCACGGTCGGGGTGAAAAGGGCTCGGATTAGGGTTTGGCTTGGGCTCCCGACGTGCGACGGCGATGGCACGGCCATGAACGCCGGCGAGCACGACGGCGGCTCGGGTTTTGGCGCAAAAGTGCTCGGAAAGGGGATGTGCATGTGCGCGTGCAGTTCCAGCAGCTGCTGGAATGCACCTGGGTGCACACGCGCGGGTTCGTGGTCGCCCACGGCCGCGCGTGGCCTCGGCGTTCGCGCGCGCGGCGAGCAAGGCTCGGCCGCGGCGGGCCTCGGCTGCGGGTACAAGCGACGGCGGGTTGCGGGTGCGACAGCGGCGTTGGGTTCCTGCAGAAGACACGCACAGCTCGAAGGCTGGCTCACAGGGGGCTTGGCTTGGCACGGCGAGCACGAGCGGCGGCGCTCTGCCGGAAACAGAGAAGAAGGGGGCGAACGCGGTTAGCTCACCTAGGGTCTCGTCGAGGTACGCTGCAGCTCGGGGAAGGCTCGACGCAGTCCGGCGATCCTCGTGCTCCTGCTCCCGTCCCAGGTCCGGCTCCTCGTCGGCGAGTCCACGGACGGCGGCGCTCCGGTGCTCGGTGTCGACGCGGGGAAGGTGACCGGCTTCTCTTCTCCCCTTGGCTTCTCCTCCACTGGCTTCCTCGACTCCCTTCCCCACTCCTCCCCCCCGAATTGGATCTGGAAACCCCCACGGGGCTGCGGCGGCTTGAACAGGGAGAAGGCCGGCGGGGGTGCTTTATAGGGCGGCGGCTGATCTAGGGTTCGGGCTTGGACGGCTAGGGTGGCTTGGCGTTCGTGCCAGGGCCACGCGTCGCAATCGCGACGGGCCGCACAGGGTGGATGGGACCGGCTGGGGTGGTTGAAGCTCGCGGCGCGCGCGCGTGAGGGAGCAGCGGCGTCGCGAGGAAGATGACGCGAGGGGGAGAAGAAGGCTGACAGGCGGGGTCCACCCGCCAGTGAGAGAGAGCGAGCGACGCGGCGGGGACGCGGCGGGGCTGCTGGACGGGCCGCAGCTGGGCCGAAAGGCCGGCTGGGCCACTTGGTTCGCTGGCTAGGGTAGAAGAGTTGGAGGGGGTTTCTTGGACTTGAGCTGCGGGAAATTGGCCCACGAACAGGAATAAGATTTGGAATTTAGTTTAGTCAATTAGAGTTTGAATTCAAATCTAGAATTTGAATTCAAACCAACCAAAAATCCAAATAAATCCAAATAAATCCAAATCACACTATTTCATCCTTAGCACTTCAAATTGATTTTAAATTGAATTTAAATTGCCTAAGAATTTAGGGAGCAAAATAGAAGACACTCTTATATGTTGGTTTGCATGCACACAATTCCACCAAAAATTTTTAAATTCGCATTTTTGCACTCAACAAAACCTATACGAAATTTAGGGTTGTTACAGTTAACATATAATAAGCATTGAACTAATTTCTATCTGTTTTCATGATCGTAGTTCCTCCATGCCCCCAAATTCGTTTCTCAATTGTCTGTTTTTCTTGATGCATTTCATTTGGTGAATCATGATACTCATTACTTAGAATTTGACTATATAAAAAATATTTATTGTGTATTTTCTGAATCTTGTATTGTAGTAGGATGTCCACCCGAGGTCTGGAATAATTTCTATCTTTCTTTATTTAAGAAATGATTTTATCAAAGTTTACATCTATATTTTCTACATTGCACTGTATTTCTCGCCAGTGTTATAATTGCAGCTGACCTGGTAGACAGTGTTGGCAGTAGCTTTCTTGTGACTTTAGGTTTAGGCTTATGTATATTGAATTATCCTTCACTCAATTTTTTATTTAAAAAATAGTGTAGCTCATTTGCCCTTTCTAATTTGAATTAAGAATTAACCTTTTTAGTATTTATGTGAACTAGGGAGTAACCTTTTACTATTTCTGTTATTTAGAAAGTAACTTATCAATAATTTATATGAGATACAAAGTAACTTGCTACTAGTTTGAAACATAGAGAAAGTAACTTCTCAATACTTCAGTGAACATATGGTAGTACGAATTCTAACTAGAACAATTTAAATTCCAGGTACCAAACCAACATTGTGCTGTGTTCATCTACCTAACCCTATTTTTTTAACTTCTCAATACTTTAGTATTTATGTGAAATTATGTGCCTGGTAATTAACATATAATAAGCATTGAACTAAACAAGATCTTAGGAAAGTATGTGGCTTTATTTTGTATGGGGGTGGTAATCTGCCGAACCAACTCACTTTTACCAAGTAATTTATTAGTGATTTACATGAGATAGGAAGCAACTTGTTTCTGCTTACAAACATATAAGAGTAACTTACCCCTGATTTGTAACTCAACTGGAAGTAGTTTGTGATTCTTTTCACATTACACAAAGTAACTTACATTATTATTTTTTGATATTGTAGCAAGATAACAATCGTGGCTCTCCAATGGCCATCATAAAGCTCTATGCTAACATGTCAGACTATCAGCGTCAACTTATTGATGGGGCAAGATTTGGGGGTCTACTTAACTGCAGCTGCTCCCAAGTTTTTCCTGATTTTTGTCAGTGGCTGTTGGAGTCTTTTGATGCAGATTCTTCAGAGCTGATTTTCCCTGGAAGAGGAAGGATCCCAATAACCGAAGCTACTGTGTATAGGGTTATGGGTATACCAAGGGGCAACAGTACAATCAAGTGTGAAATTGATGCAAGATCAACATTATTTATGAAGAATGAGCTTGGTTTTGAGAGGTGTAGTCAGCTGAAGATAAGTGATCTTTCTATCCTACTGAAGAATAGTGCAAATGCTGATGACAAGTATCTTAGGACATGGACTCTTTTAGCTGCTTGTTCTGTCATTTGTCCAACTTTCAGCACAAAAGTTAGTCCAAGATTGTTTCCTGCTGTTCTAGATGCCTCCAAGATTGGGCAACTGAATTGGTGTGATCTTGTCATCCGTATTCTCAAGGAAAGCTGCAAACCTGGTTCCAAGAAGATGTTCTTCAAGCCCTGTCTCACATTTCTCATGGTACATTTTCCCCAGTTTTTTTCATAGTTTTCCTTGTTTTTTGATTGCTCCCTCATATTATTGTTGTTTGCCTTTGTTAGATCCTATATGTCGACTCGTTGAACACCGACTTCAAGAGGATCTCAAAAAGAGGATGTCGTGTCGCTGTTTGGACTACAAGATTTGTAAGGAAAGCAATTGAGAAAGATACCAAACCCGACGGAACCTTCGGCGCCTTACAGGTTAGTATCCTGCATCCAAATTCCAGTTGGTATTCTTTTCATTCATATAAAGTCTATTTTTCAGATGTACTGTTATTTTCAGAACTTCTGTATTTTTGTCTATATGTTGCATATGTCCATTTTTTTTTGTTGCACATAGATGTTTTATTCTGTTTTTTCTTCATTGCTTAGTTGAAGCCAGATTTTGTTGGGCAAGATAACATGTTTTTTGGTCACCATGTTCCACTGGACAGTTTCATTAACTCCCATGTTACTGACAACCTTGGTCATCAGATATGTTTAGTGCTATGATTTCATATTCTTTTATGTTCTAGTTATGTCTTTTTTTATTTATAGTAACTTATCTGTGTTTCACAGTATTGTTTTTAAAAGTAACTGTATCAGTGTTTTATATATTTAATGAAGTAACTTATTAGTTGTACATATTAAATAGAAAGTAGATTAGTAATATTCAACAATACTTGGAAAGTAACTTTCTAGTTTTCTATCAGGTTGTGACTTGTTATGCTCCTGGACCTAGTTGTAGATGATAGTTGGCTTGTTGAGTTATGGAGCTATAATTATGCTTTAGGCTTGTATTTTTCATGCAGTACTTGTTTTTGACTACATTTTATCTGCTCATTATCCCACCTTTCTGAAAATTGTGTATCTGAATGCTCTGTTAGTTTGAATGTCCTTTTATATGCTTCATTTTTTTTAGTCTGAAAATTATATTTTTATTCTCTGTTAGTTGTAGCTGATACTTGGTTTGGTCTAGCGGTTGTTCAGTAATAGCTGAAAATTATGCTTTTGTCATTTTTTTTGCTACAGGAACAACTGAAAGTAAAAAGAGCTGTGCAGCAACTGTGCTCTGGTTTTTCAAAGTTGGTGTCCAAGTTTCTGGAAGACATGTATCATCCAACCCCTCCCAATTCTGATCAGCAAGGTGGTGGTAATTTACTGGAAACTGATGATGAAGAAGACGTAGCTTCACAAGAAGATACTGACATGGGAGAGGATGGCGAAGATATAGGATTTGATGATGATGACACATCGGAGGAAATCCATGAGGAAGAATGAAATGGTGATTTAGAACATGTTGAAGATGAAGAAGAGGCTGGAAAAGGTCATGACAGTGTTCATCAACATAAGGGGTCGAGTGCTTTGTATTGGGATAGCGAGTCTTCCACTGATGATGAAGACAATGGACCGAAAACCTAAGGAGTGAAGAAATCTTAGATAGGAGTGTCGCGGGGGCTGTCATATTGTTGTAGTACTTTTAATTTTATGTTTTGACTGCTTCCATGTTTAAAACAGTTTAGTCATGACTTTATTTGCTAATTTGTTTCAGTAACATCAGTACCTGTTTAATCTCATCTTTCTTTGTTTTGAATGTTTCCATTGTTAGTTTATCTATCTTTTATCAAATATCTTATCAAAACTGTTAGGTTTCTGGTTTTTTATTTAACTATTTGTTATGTTATGTGGTCATGCAGAAGACGAACATCAGCATGCTGTTAACAATGTGCACTCCAAACCCGCTGATCCAAGTCATGTTGTTGCTCAAACTTTTGAAGGTTAGTACTCGAACAACCTGTTTTCTGTATTTTTGTGTTTGCTCATCCTAGTAGTAATCTGATCGAATCTGTTGTCATGTCTAGAAGTAACTTGTCAATATTTTTTGTTATCTCATATGCAGAAGCTGAACAACAACATGATATTGGCAATGTGCATCCAAAACCCTCTGCTCCTTGTGATGTAATTGATCAAACATCTAAAGGTTAGTAATTCAACAACTTATTTTCTATAGTTCTTTTTTGCTCACATTAGTTTTTTTCTAGAGTATTCAGAACTTTATGTGCTGTCCTAAAAAATGCATTATGTTTCTTCCATAACCAATATGTTTTATTCAAATGCAGGAGTGAAGTTAGATTATGTTCCATAATCTGGAATCATCGATTCTGCTCATGCATTTATACAATGTCAAAAGGATGCTAATGGGTGTAGTCAAGCAAATATTCGCAGATTAGGAAGTAACTTTTGTCAGTATATATGTGCATTAGGAAGTAACTTGTCAGTATATATGTGCATTAGGAAGTAACTTATACATAATTTATGTAACACCATTAGTATTTTTTTAAATTTTTTTTTGCTGCTGAAGTCTATTGTTCGATCCAACGGAAATCCAGCGAGTGGCTTGTGGTTTGTGGGTTGAAGTTTTCAGGGTTTGCAATTTGCACTTTTGCACACCTGATCATTTCAGCCTGGAGAACCCTGTAATTCCCGGTTTGGTGGATCCCCGGATGAATGCAGCATCTTGTTTTGTCTTCTTTTTATTTTTTGCTTTTTTGCTCCATAATTACTTTTTTGTGTTATTTATTTTTCCCTTTTATGATATTAATATCTAAATGTTTGGTCATAATGTAAAAAATCAAGTTTAAATCCATGATTTCTTTTTCAGTTCATAACCAAGCAGATATCATTGAAGAGCATTTAGCTGTAGACACTTCCCCGATCTGTAGCAGTTTTATCAGCCTTGTTGCTCCAACCCAAATGCAAAACTCTTCTTCTCAGGAAGATGTTGATGCAGGTAATTTTTCTAAGAAGATGTTGATGCTTTTTTTGCATAGTCTGATCTTAGCTTCCTAATCTGAAGTAGCAAAGCAATTTTTTTGGCGTTTTGTGGTGATACATTTTTCGTTTCTTAAACAGAAGTAGTGTGCTATCAGGCAACTTATTATTTACTAGTTTCTTTTTTTTCTGCTGCACAAACAATTTGATATGTTCCTGTTTTTTAATAATTGTATATGATACTTGGTTTGGTCAGGTGCTAGTTTAGTAATAGCGTTATATTGCAGTATGTTTTAGTGGTTGCTGCTTAATTTTTCAGTAATCAGTAACAGCATGCTTGGAAGTAACTTATTTGTTTTCCATATTGTACAGGAAGTAACTTAGTAATGTTTAACAATCTTAGAAAGTAACTCTTTAGTTATTATATAATCTTTGAAAGTAACTTTTTAGTTATTATATGTTTGATGAAGTAACTAGTTTTTTCTATTTGTTTTTCAGTTACAAAGAGTCTAGTAACTATGGACTTGGACATAGTGGACAAGTTTGTGTCGCAAGATTATGGAACACCTGAAGAAACTAGGACTGAGTTAGAAGCAACAATACCAAAGATAAGATCATCCAATAGCAAACAGGAAAAGAGAAAGGAATTTGATCTCAGAGAAGAACCTAGAAGTAAAATAGCAAGGACGGAGTTGGACATTTTAGAGAGTACATGGAATGCCCAACAAGATGAAAATGAAGCCAACAAGCTCACTTCTACTAAGAAATGGGGCCGTATTCTCTCATTCAGCAGCACTGCATCCGGCAGCCATCTCAACCGTGAGTCGACTCCACTGCACTCAAGCTCCCTCATTGCTGATAAGCACAAGACAATTGCATCACTCTCTTTTGAGCCACCGAGCTTTGACCTAGGGATAGATAATCTGTCTCAAGACATAAAGAGTCAAGAAGGAAATGCTATTGCTAATCAAGAGGTCAGATTAGTCCCAAGTATGCGGTTCAGAAAGACGCTGCAGCTGCCCCCTCCACCATCTATTTCTGGTGATCATATTAGCAAGCCTCCTTCAACTCAATTCCAATCTCTAGCTTCTGCTGTCAGCAACACATGCAAAGAACAAAATGATGGTGATAATGTCGCTGAAGTAGTATCTGTTGATTCTCAGAGTCAAGAAGATGGTGACAGAAAAGCTCCTATCATTATTGATTCACAAGAAGAAGATGGCCTGGCTAGCAACCCAGTCCGTGTTGATTCTCAAAGTCAATACTGTGACATTTCAGATGAAGCGATGATGCAGCTGGCCCTTAAAGTTGACCTTTGGCAAGCAGAGCTATCCCAAGCTAAGGATTCTGGTTCTGTACAGACAAACCTACCTATTGGAACACTACCTGAAGGCATCACACCTGTCCCCCATGTTCGACACCAGAGGGTTTCCAAACCTGGTCCATCTAAAAGATCACCATACATCAACTATTCCGTGAAGCTCTTATTCAACATACTCAAGCATGATCGTGAGATTTACCAGAAGGTTAGCCAATTTGGCCGTTCAAGGAAAACCAAGAAAAACAAGTATGTTCAAGTGGCTACCGTAAATTTACGGTTGTCTGACATTTCGTGGAGTTATTTGTGATAATTTTCAGGAACGCCTATTCACCCCCCCTCTAGGCCAAGTGTTGATCCTTTCAATTGGTATCAGAGCCTAATCCCTTGTTTAGGCTTAACCGCTAAGGGAAAAACACTATGGCCGGTGCGGGAGATGGATCCGAGATGGCTTCCGCTCACAAAGATAAACATCCGACGCCCGTTGAGTCAAGCTCAAGCGATGATGAATTCAACATTAGCGAAGTTGATGAGAGCTTGGATGAACAAGAAAAGAAGAAACAAAGAAGGGAGAAGATAAGGAAGAAGATTAAGGAGAAGGCCGAAAGAAAGGCGCAAAAGCTTCTCAAGAAGAAGATACGAGAAAGAGACGCCCTCGACGGACTTCACTCGGTGTCTTATCGATATGAGACATCCTCTTCTAACAAATCTTTCGACCCTTCTAGTCTTAATTTCTCATCCGTTCCAATGGGCAAAGTCCCCAAATTCAATGGGATTGACTATGCCCGGTGGAGCGATGATATGAAAGTTTACTTGCATGGTCTTCATCCATCTCTTTGGACTATTGTGAAAATAGGTGTCGACAAGAGTGCAACGCCAAGTCGAGAACAAGAGTACGACATCTTCCGCAACTCTCAAGCCGTGACCGTGCTTAGGAGTGCTCTAAGCTCTTATGAGTACAACAAGATTAGAGGAATCGATAGTGCCAAGGAGCTATGGGACACTCTTCAAATGGCGCATGAAGGATCGGATGAGGTCAAGGAAGGGAAGGTAGATCTCTTACAAGAAGAACTAGAAGCTTTTATCATGAAGAAGGATGAAACTTTGCAAGAGATGTATGATCGATTGAAGCTTCTTGTCACCGAAATTAGAATGCTTGGAAGCAATGATTGGGGCGAGAGCAAGGTCACAAAGAAATTGCTTAGAGCATACGCACCCAAGAACCCAATGCTTGCCACAATGATTAGAGAAAGTGACAAGTTCAAGACAATGGTGCCCATGGAGCTATTCAACAAGTTGCAATATCATGAGATGAATAGCTTGGATGTGACAAGGTCAATACAACAAACCGAAGTCAAGACCATAGCTCTCAAGGCCGAACCAAGCAAGAAAGTTGAGTCAAATGAGAAGACCTCAACTTCCAAGAAGAATGAAGATTCAAATGACCATGAGAGCACCGATGAAGAAACCGCTATGATGGTTAGGAACTTCAAGAGATTCATGAAGACAAAAGGTGAAAAGAAGAGCTTCTCTCAACGAAGATGCTATGAGTGTGGGGAGAAAGGTCACTACATTGCCGATTGTCCCCGCAAGAAGAATGACAAGGATGACAAGAAGTCCAAGGACAAGACCGGTGACAAAGACAAAAAATACAAGGAGAAGAGTCGAGAGTACAAGAAAAGATTTGGAAGCGCCCACGTCGGTGAAGGTTAGGATTCATCAAGTGATGACTCCGGTGATGAAGGAATGGCCACTTGTGCCATCCAAGCTTCCACGCCAACTCCACGACTCTTCAACGACGTCGATGAGAGTGATGACGAAGCTCCCATGTGCCTCATGGCTCAAGGGACTAAGGTATTTGACACCACACCACCTCTCTCATCCACTCTCTTGTCATCCAGGAACATTGAAAATGATCTAGATAATGAAGAAGCCGATCATGAGAAAAACATGATAAAGAAGTTCGACAAAGATGGGTACAAATTTATTAAAAAACTAATAGAGAAAGTTGAGAAAAGAGAGGAGTCTCTTGATAGGCAAGAAGAATTGCTCATCCTTGAGAAGGAGAGAAACCTTGTCCTAGAAGAGGCTCTAGTTGAGGAGAAACTCAAGGTTGAGAAATTGGCTTGTGAGTTATCTCATGCCAATGACTCACGGGAGAAGATGTCAAAGGAATTGTCTTTGACAAATGACTCTCTAACTAACCTAAAGAATGCTAAAAGTGAGCTTCAAGAAAGGCATTCAAGCCTAGAGATTAAATATAAAGATCTAGAAGCCAATTTTAGCTCACTTTGGGAAAGTACCAAGAACAACTCTAAAACAACTCTTGACTCAAGTGTCTCTACTAGTGAAGGTTGCTCAAGATGTTATAAAGTTGATTTAGATACTTGTGCAACTAACATTTCTAAGCTAGAGGAGGAAGTCAAGGCTAAAGATGCTCAAATCCAAAAGTTGACCAATGCCATTGGCCAAGACCAAGGTAAGGGCAAGAGTGTATTCGAGACCCACCCGGCATATAAAGCCGGTAGATATGGCACTATCAAGGATGGGCTTGGATACACTCGAGGTGGAAAGGCCAATGGGACAAAGAAAATAAGAGGTCGTGATGTGACATTGTTCACCAAGGGGACCAATCTAGGTGAACTAATGGATGCGGCTCATGGGATGGTAAGGTCCATGGAGCCCTTTCCAATGGCAAAAGCATCTAGTCAAGATCTCAAGATCAAGACCAAGAAGGAAGAGAAGGTTATTGAGCACAAGCCATCGCCAAACTATTCCATCGACTATATGGTCACTTGGGACCAAAATGGAAAGATGATGGTAAAGTATATAGGTGCTCATACTAGGAAGATGATGAGAAGTGTGTGGGTGCCTAAAATGTCAAAAGCTAACACTCAAGGACCCAACCACTTTTGGGTACCTAAGTCCAAGGCTTAAACTTGTTTTGTAGGCATATTCCTCCGGTGGATCTTCGTGGTTGTTGGATAGTGGATGTTCAAATCATATGACCGGAGAAAAGAATATGTTTGCAAAGCTACAAGAGTATGACTCACCCGTTGAGAAGATCACATTTGGTGACAACAATCATGGTGATGTCATAGGTCAAGGTGAAATAGCTATCTCACAAGACCCATTTCTTTCCAATGTTTATCTTGTTGATTCTTTGGGATACAACTTGTTGTCGGTCTCACAACTATGTGAGAAGGGCTACAATTGTCTCTTTACTAATGAGGGTGTGAGCATCCTAAGAAGGGAGGATTCCTCTATTGCTTTTACGGGTCGACTCAAGGGAAAGCTTTACTTAGTTGATTTCACAACTAGTAAAGTGGAACCGAAGACTTGTTTAGTGGCAAAATCTAGCTTGAGTTGGCTTTGGCATCGCCGGCTAGCTCATGTTGGGATGAGGAACTTAGCCAAACTTCAAAAGGATGAACACATTCTAGGACTAACAAATGTCGTGTTTGAGAAAGATAGATTGTGTAGTGCTTGTCAAGCCGGGAAGCAAGTTGGTGCTCCACATCCACCCAAGAATATTTTGACTAGCTCAAGACCACTCAAGTTGCTTCACATGGATTTATTTGGACCGGTTGCATATGTTAGCATTGGCGGGAACAAGTATGGACTTGTCATTGTAGATGACTTTTCTCGCTTCACATGGGTTTTCTTTTTGCAAGACAAGAGTGAAGCTCAAACAATCATCAAGAGATTCATTAAGAGAGCTCAAAATGAGTTTGAG
Source organism: Echinochloa phyllopogon (assembly GCA_033239725.1). Classification (NCBI taxonomy): domain Eukaryota; kingdom Viridiplantae; phylum Streptophyta; class Magnoliopsida; order Poales; family Poaceae; genus Echinochloa; species Echinochloa phyllopogon. Next base: position 3,333,469 of record BTCW01000018.1, read on the forward strand.
TTGAAGATCAAGCATATAAGAAGTGACAATGGGACGGAGTTCAAGAACACCAATGTTGAAGAGTTTCTTGATGAAGAAGGAATCAAGCATGAGCTCTCCGCACCATACACACCTCAACAAAATGACATTGTTGAGAGGAAGAACCGGACTTTGATTGAAATGGCACGGACCATGCTTGATGAGTACAAGACCCCGGATAACTTTTGGGCCGAGGCGGTTAGCACGGCTTGCCATGCCACTAACCGTCTCTATCTTCAAAAGTATTTCAACAAGACTCCATACGAGATACTAACCGGTAACAAACCAAAGGTGCACTACTTTCGAGTCTTTGGTTGCAAATGTTACATTCTTAACAAGAAAGCCAAAAGCTCAAAGTTTGCACCTAAGGTTGATGAAGGCTTTCTACTTGGTTATGGTACTAACGAACACGCCTACCGTGTTTTCAACAAAACCACCGGTTGTGTTGAGATCACGGTAGACGTAAAATTTGATGAATCAAACGGCTCTCAAGTAGAGCAAGTTGTAAATGACCTTGTAGATGAAGTCTCGCCAAGTCAAGCTATCAAGAACTTGAGCTTAGGGGAAGTAAAGCCTCAAGAGCTTCCAAATGAAGATGAAGAACAAGACCAAGATCCGGAAATCATGTTCAACATCGATCCATCACCATCAACAAGAGTTGAACCACCAAGGTCATCACAAGATCAAGTCCAAGATTATGGTGACGATCATGACCATGGCAATGATCAAGTGGGAGCTCAAGGTGAAGAAGCTCAAGATGTTGAGTCACATCATGAAGAAGATGATGATGGACCCATCCAACGTCAATCAACATTCTCACATCCAAGAGTTCACCAAAGTGTTCAACGGGATCATCCCGTTGACAACATTCTAGGGAGCATCCAAAGAGGGGTAACCACTCGTTCACGTTTAGCAAATTTTTGTGGATTTTACTCGTTTGTCTCCTCGTTGGAACCTCTCAAAGTAGAAGAAGCTCTTGGAGATGCGGATTGGGTTATTGCAATGCAAGAAGAGTTGAACAACTTCACAAGAAATGAAGTATGGGAGTTGGTCCCAAGACCCAAGCAAAATGTGATTGGCACCAAGTGGGTTTTCCGGAACAAACAAGATGAAAATGGCATTGTCACAAGAAACAAGGCTAGGTTGGTTGCTCAAGGCTTCACTCAAATTGAAGGCCTTGATTTTGGTGAGACATATGCTCCGGTGGCAAGGCTTGAGTCAATTCGTATCCTTTTGGCCTATGCATCTCATCACAACTTCAAGTTGTATCTAATGGATGTGAAGAGTGCATTTTTGAATGGGCCTCTTGGGGAGATAGTATATGTGGAGCAACCACCGGGATTTGAAGACCCCAAGCACCCCGACCATGTCTACAAACTCCATAAGGCGCTCTATGGGCTTAAGCAAGCACCTAGAGCGTGGTATGAATGCCTCAAGGATTTTCTTCTCAAGAATGGCTTTGTAATGGGCAAAGCCGATTCTACTCTCTTCACTAGGAAAATAGACAAAGATTTGTTTGTTTGTCAAATTTATGTTGATGATATAATCTTTGGTTCTACTAATGAAAAATTTTGTGAAGAGTATAGTAGGATAATGACCAAGAGATTTGAGATGTCAATGATGGGGGAATTGAAATTCTTTCTCGGATTTCAAATCAAGCAATTGAGGCATGGCACGTTCATATGTCAAACCAAATATACAAGTGATATGCTCAAGAAGTTTGACATGGCCAATGCTAAGCCCATCAAGACTCCTATGCCCGTGAATGGTCATCTTGATCTCAATGAGGAAGGTAAACCCGTCGATCAAAAGGTATATCGCTCCATGATTGGCTCCTTGCTTTATCTTTGTGCATCTAGGCCCGATATAATGCTTAGCGTGTGCATGTGTGCAAGATTTCAAGCCAATCCCAAGGAATGTCATTTGATGGCTGTTAAGAGAATCTTTAGATATCTAGTGCATACTCCGAACCTTGGCTTGTGGTATCCCAAAGGCTCCACTTTTGATTTACTTGGCTACTCCGATTCAGATTATGCCGGTTGCAAAGTAGATCGGAAGAGTACAACGGGGACTTTCCAATTTCTTGGTAGGTCTTTGGTGTCATGGAGCTCTAAGAAACAAAATTCCGTTGCGCTATCCACCGCCGAGGCCGAGTATGTTGCAGCTGGTGCTTGTTGTGCTCAACTACTTTGGATGAGGAAAACCTTGAGTGACTTTGGTTGTGAGTTCAAAAATATCCCTCTCTTGTGTGACAATGAGAGTGCCATTAAACTAGCCAACAACCCTGTCCAACACTCAAGAACCAAGCACATTGACATAAGGCATCACTTTCTTAGAGATCATGAAACCAAAGGAGATATCGCTCTATGTCATGTCGGAACCGAAAAACAATTAGCCGATATCTTCACAAAGCCTCTTGATGAGCAAAGGTTTTGTTCCTTGAGGAGTGAGCTAAATATCTTAGATTCTCGTAACTTGGCTTGACTTATTGCACATGTTTGAGTGATGATAGCATAGATTTTTGAAAGTAAAAGATTTTTGAACCTATATGTGTTCTTTTGTTTTGAAAAGATTTGGATTTTGATCCTTTGATCCCGTCAACTCATATGTGACTATTGTTCTCATTGATTATTTGTGTCTAGTCACACATTGGGGAGATATCTAGTTGGTTGGCACACAACTTTTCTTAATCTAGGTGGCTCAAATTCTTCTCAGGGCATATTGCAGGAATTCACCGTAAATTTACGATGAATGGCGTAAATTTCCGTCTAATGCGACGGAAGTTTCCGGTATTCACCGGAAATTTACGATGGTTTATGTCTCTCGACACACCCCGTAAATTTACGGTAGACACCGTAAATTTCTGGCTTTTGCGACGGGAATTTCCGGTGGCTACGGCGTAAATTTACGGTGAGCTGCGGTTTTAACCCCTTCTTTACCCTAGCCCGAGCTTTCCTATCTCATTCTCTTCTATCTCAAGTTGTTGCTGCCTTTCTCTCTACCACATTCTCTCCCATGGCGATTTTGCCATCCCACCACTAAAAAGCTCCAAGTTTTGAAGTGGTGGTGCTCCTAGGGTTGATCAAGGGCTAAGGACTTGTTGTTCCTTGTTCATCCTCGGGTCCAAGCTTCAACTCAAGGTATCTCGTCCTGGATCTCAATGTTACATCTTGTAGTTCTTATCTAAAGGCTTCCACGTTGTTTCCCTTGCAATATCCTTTGTTTTCCATGGATTTCATGAGGCACATTGCAAATTTACGATGAGGATTGGTTATGAACTTGGTTATGAACTCTAGGGATGCCCGATCTCTCTTTCTAGACTTGTTTAGGCTCAATCCCTTTGCAAGAGTCATTCCATCACCTATCTACAGCCTAGATCCCAAATGCCATATGTTTTCATCGAGTATTTGATTGAATATGCAAATCGAGGAGGTGATGGCTGTCTGTCGGAAATTTCCGTCGAGTTTACCATAAATTTACGGTTTCTACCGTAAATTTACGGTTTCTACCGTAAATTTCCGGTAACTCACTGGAAATTTACGATAGACGGGCATCGGTTCCTCGATTCTCATTTTTGATTAAGTATGCTTTCTTTTTCTTCTGGTTTTTGGGTTTCAATGTCCTTGTTTACTTCTCTTCAGGCTGTGTTCATGGCTTCCTTGGATCCAAATGACCCCAATGCTACCAAGAAGATCGTGGCCGACATTGTGTTACAACGAAGGAAGAAAGCCCGCACGGACTCGAGTGCTGGTCCAGCCACTGTTGCATCCACTGGATCCTCTCCACCATCAGATGATGATGCTCCTCCTAACCCACTTGAGCCAGTTAGGACCATAACCACGCCTAGTGGTCATGTCAAGTCCGGTGCAAGGAAGCAAATAGGGAGGGTTCAACCACCACGCGTTGCTCGTAGTCCTGCTCCACAAACAGCAAATGTGGCACGTGGTGAGTGTCTCCCGCCTCGTCGCACAAAATCTCAACCTATTCGAGGCAAGGACAAGGCAACCATGGGCACTAGCTCCTCTCGTGGCCCTGTATATACTGAAGAAGAGGAAGAAGAGGCACAGACACGTGCAAATGCAACTGCTTGTGGTGGATATGCCAATCCGGAAAGGCTCAAGTTAGTGTATCCCAACACTCCTCCTAGAATCACAGTGGTTCAAGCGGGGTACACTCAAGTGAATGACATGCCTAAGAAGCGGCCTCCTATCACTGGTATTGATGGTGTTACTCCTCGACTCCCAATTAATTATCGACAGCATGCCGTGGAGTGTAGGAACATGAGGAGGGACTATAGTCCGCTTCTTGAGGGCAAGGACATGTCTATCGACTACCGCTTCTATGTTCAGTTTCAAGCAGATTTCTATCTCTCTGTGCTTCTATCCCGCCCCGAGCCTATAGTTGACATGCAGTGGATTGACTGGGAATACATGGAGAAGGCAAAGAATCCGGATTGGGATCTTTGTATTCAGATTTGCAAAGCACACAACCTATATGATCTCATGGGATTTCAATATGACTGGAATGAGGAGATAGTGTTGCAATTCTTCGCCACCTTGTACTTCACCAACAATGGCAACAAAATATTTTGGATGACCGAAGGTGTGTGGTATGAGGCCTTTTTCCGTCACTTTGCTCACTTACTTGGATTTGGTAAGGATGATTGGGAAAAGCCCTCCATCTTCAATGCTCGCACTCTTTGCAACGATGAGATTCAATTCATGTACACTCCGGGCAAAGTAGCAAATGGATACATCAAGCACTTATTGCCTTACTTCCACTATATGAACAAGATCCTCAGAGCCACCCTTACTATCAAGAAAGGGGATGGTGCTTCCATACTCGCTCACACCAAAAATGTCCTTGCTCGCCTTCATCCGGATGGAGAGCTGTTTAGTGCCTCGGATTTTATTTGGAATGATATCATTGAGGCATCTTGTGATTCTGAGCGTTGTCTCCCCTATGCTCCATATGTGATGTTTTTAATTGAGACAACGACCAAAACCATTTATCCCAAGGATCACCAACACCGGAGGCTTCGGGTTATGCAAAAGAGAAGAGAGTCCCCTCCTCCTCGTACCATTAGAGTGTCCAAGAGTGGACGAAGGGCTCAAGCTGAAGTGTCTCGAGCTGCCGCTGCTGCTGCTGCACGCACTATGGGCGGTGCTCCCACTTATGGTCCCTCCTCCTCTCGTCCTAAGAAAGGCAAAGTCATGAGGGCGTTCAAAGCTATCTTTCAGCTATGCAAGAGTAATGCAATTGAGATCAACAAGGCACAAAAGGGCATTAAAGAGCTTCAAGCACACGTCGGGCTCCCACACTCTCCCATTCGTGAGCCTCCAACTTTTGAAGATCCTTGGTCAGATTTTGAGAGTGAGGAGCATGTTCCCTCTCCATCTCCTGCTGCTGATGTTGGCACTTCCTCTCGTCGTCCTCGTCGCTCCACTCGTCGCACCCAAGAGATTGAATCCGATGAAGAAGAAGAAGTGTACAAGGGCGATGGCGTCTACACCGACGACGATGATGATGGGGTTGATAGTGAAGATGATGAGGCCACTCCATGATGACGATGACCTGCTTCTTGCTGCCATCTTCTTTTCTTTTTGGTGTTTGTTGCCAAAGGGGGAGAAGAACTTTATGTCTCTCATCATTGTATCTTAATTTCCTCGCATGTGTGCTACTAAACTAAGTTTGATTGTGTGATGGTGTGTGGACTTTAACTTAGGCTTGTTAAAACTGCTATGGTTGTGATAGACTTGATATATGTTGATTGGTGACTTGTTTTCTTTTTGTCAGACGATCACCGTAAATTTACGGTAACTACCGTAAATTTCCGGCTAATGCGACGGAAATTTACGGTGGGATCACCGTAAATTTACGATGAACCTACTGCGCATACTTCTCTACTCTTTGTGATATGCCATGCCATATGCATTCAGTTGTTATTACCCCTTTTGGGCCATTATTTGTGACTTTTCTGAGGTACTTTTGCTAATTATGTGCACAAGCATGTTGAGGCTTCTAAAAGTTGATATGCACATATTTAGGGGGAGTCCTTCGGAAATTTCTTAAGATTCAATGCTCGTTGCTTATTATTATCATTGTGAGATAAAGTTTATATTGTCAACAATCACCAAAAAGGGGGAGATTGAAAGTGCATCTAGGCATTTAATCAATTTTGGTGATTAATGACAATAGAAACTTGGATATAATGCTTTGAATGAGATATGCAGGTGTAAATCAAAAAGAAAAGAAAAGGATATGTGAAAGTATGGTGACCAACTCCTATATAAGCTTTGATGGAAGATCTTGAAGGATTTAAAATCTATTTTATGGTTTGAATTTGTGTATAGGACCACCGTACTATCAAGAGGGACAAGTGATCGTGCTATCATGTGACTTTGATGCTCAAACACATCCTCAAATACACACCAAAGCCAAATCAGCCAGACACTTCAAAATGAGAGAAATCCAGTATCTACCGTAAATTTACGGTACCCACCGTAAATTTACGGTGATCACCGGAAATTTCCGGTGAACTACCGTAAATCCGGGCTGAGTTGACTTATCTAGATCTACGCCGTAAATCTACGGTGCACTGTGCAAAACTACGCCTAATGCGACGTACATTTACGGTATGTTTACCGTAAATTTACGGTATACCTCGTCCCCAACGGTCACATTTATGAGAGAGCTATATATACCCACCCACTTCACTCATACCGGCTCTCTTGGCCACATTGACGAACCCTGACACTTTCCAAGCCTCCAAGAGCTCTCCCAACACCCCTTGCTTCGATTTCCAAGTTGTGGTGGTGTGTTGGTTGAGGGACTTGAGCTAAGTAATCCAAGCCTCATTCATTCCCTCTCTTGAGCATCAAGTTCGTGGTTCTCGGATTCTTGTTTGTTACTCTTGGGAATTCATTCCCTAGACGGTTAGGCGTCACCAAGAGCATCCGAGTAAGTTTGTGGATTCGCCTTGGAAGTTTGTATTGCCCAATCCTTCGTGGATTTCATAGTAAGTGCTCTTAGCTCCTTCGTGGTGACTAAGACGAGGAAAGTGGCTTGGTGTTGATAAGCCCGCCTTACGTAGGCCCTCAACGGAGACGTAGCTCCTTTGTGGAGTGAACTTCGGGATAAATCTTGTGTCTCTCGTTGTTGTTCTTCTTGTTCATAGTGCTCATATTGTTCTAGCTCTCCCTTGCTTATATTGTCTCGATCTATCCACTTGTGAGGTTGCTAGTGGTGCTTGAACTTTTAGATATTTCAGTTCATCATATACAACCATTTGTTTCATATAAATTGTTGTTGCATTACGAGAATCTAGCTTGATTTGTGTTGGGCGAGGTTTACCGTAAATCTACGGTAGTAGGCGGAAATTTACGGTGAGTACCGTAAATTTCCGGTGGCTACCGTAAATTTACGGTTGTCTGACATTTCGTGGAGTTATTTGTGATAATTTTCAGGAACGCCTATTCACCCCCCCCCCCTCTAGGCCAAGTCTTGATCCTTTCAAAACAGCAGATTGCATTCTTCATATAATGAAAGAACAGCAAAAGACCAAAATGAAACTCGTCTTATCACACCGAATCGCAGTAAGTAGTGGCTTTTGTAGTTTTCCTTTTGTTTGTACAAAGTAAGCTATCTGCATTTTTTGAATAGTTTGCTCTTTTTAGCTGAAGTATGTGCTGCACAAACTAGTTGCTCTTTGGACAAGGTGTTAGTTTAGTAACAGTGTTGTCTCTCCTTTTTTTAATGTCACAGAAAGTAACTTGCATTGTTTTCAATCATAAATAAAAAGTAGTTCTTTTTGTATTGGTTTCTATGTACTATTTTTGCCAGAATTTTTTATGACCAATCAGGAAGTAAAAGTTTCATTATATTCAAGTAACTATCTTCATTCATCAATAGTGTACAAAGTAACTTTCCTGTTTTCCACATCACAAAAAAGTAATTGCCATCATTCTCTTTTTCCAATGACAGACTTTTGCCATGAGTGGAGAGTTCGATAGGACTGAAATGAAGAGCAATTTTAGCTTCTCCAAACATCTAGATCATTCAAATATGGTGAGGTCCAACTTCCCCTGCTTTTTTTTGTGTTCTTATCATGTTTTTAATTCGTCATCTCTTGCACACCTGAGTTGTTATTTTTTTATTGTTCATTTCTCTAATATTTTCTTTTTCATGTGATGATTGCTATCATATGAAAGATCATGTTCCCCGTTCTTGAAGGTTTGCACTGGTTCCTTCTTTGTCTTGATCTGAGGGCTCAACGGTTTGAAGTCCTTGACTCGTTGAGGGAAGAAGATGATACTGATCTACTACAATCAATATCCAGTATTATCACAGGCATCAAGAAGATGTGGGCATTGAATTATTCAGAGTTACGTATAGACATTAGCAACTATGAGCTTCTGTACATTGATGCTCCCAAGCAGGCAACAACGTAAGCACTTCACATGTTGACTGAACCCAGTCTGTCTATGATTTTTTAACGCAAACTGTCTATAATTTTTTTCAATGTTAACCCAATCTGATTATGTTTCTTTTTTCACTGAGTTTGTTCAGATATGACTGTGGCTATTACATGCTCAACTTTATTGAGTGCTGGGATGGTAAAACAATGCCACAAATCAGTGAAGATGATGTGCCAAACATTAGAGTCAAGTACATGACCACCATGCTCAACTACGTATCCAATGTAGTACCATGGCGCCAAGTGATCAAGTGATGACAATGTAAGCAATTCACAAACATATCAGTTCATGTTACCCCTTTCATTCAACTTTTTGTTCACATACCATTCAATCAAAATCCATAACACAATAACTTAAAAATGAAACCGATATTTAGATGCATTATATGATAATTTTTCCGCAGTGCATACATGTGTTACACTGCAGCCTGCATACCATAGTTAATAAATTACAAACCCAATAACAAATATATTACAGCAGCTCATAATTCTCTAATTTTTATTACAGGCAGTTTTTCTGCCACTTTTGATAATCCAAAAAGGATCTAACTCTTACATCCTTCCTCCTCTTTTTTCTCATTTCTTAGCAAGCTTGCTGAGACATTTGCTTGCTGTGTGTTCATTTGAGCCACAGATTTTACACCTTACATTGTTTGGCTTAGCTTGTAGATTAAAACCTGGCTTTATTCTAGTGGAAATTGGCCTTCCCTTTGGTTTCGAAGCTGGAGGGTCATTCACATCCATAGCTGCATTTTCAGCACCTTCTCCATTCTGTGTTGTCTTTTGTCTTTTGGAGTTTTTTGCCCTGAAAGCTGCTACATCTGCTCTCATTTCTTTCATGTGGTCCCGCAGAATCTGAGTAGTTTTTTCATTTGTGCAAGCATCCTTTGCAACCTTTGCAAATTCACTACATAGTATAGCATACCGTATAGTCTTCAACGACTGTTGCTGCTTGGGATTCGCCCCTTCAACCATTGCCAGCCCATCATTTCCTTGTTCTACCTCATCCACACTTGCTGGCAGCGGAGTGGCATCTTCCTGATTGGACCAGCGGCGCAACAGATAAGCTGATGGTATCTCATCGATGTAAACCTGTGTCATAATCTTCAATATGTGGCAGTAAAGCAGACCGTCTCTTTCCATTTTAGAACACTCACACATGTAACTCTTGCTCGCTACATCAGCAAACACTCTGTAGTCTCTTCTTCCGTATCCTAGGACAAATCCTTTCACTGGAGTCATTGTGTAGTTGTATCCAGAAATATTAGTGATTTTGTAGCTGGTTGAATGTTTAAGTTGCTGCTGAAACTTGTAGTACAACGCTCTAGTGTAGAACTTGGACACCTGCTCCTCGAATGGATATCCAGTGAACAGCTCGCTAGGGATCTTTTCCTCTGATGTAAACTCATTTTCATGCTCTTTGCTCGTTATTTTTTCCTGGATCTTCAAGTACTGTTGCACGAAGTTTAGAATGCTCATCTGTGGGTTCACATATCTTTTTAGAACAGCATTAAACCCTTCGCTGCGAGCTGTACTCTGAAGGAAAGGGAAAAAGGAGTGCATGTAGTATGCTGGCACATATAACTCCCTTAGTTCAAATAGGTACTGTAGATGCTTGTTATCACCTGCTGAGTGTTTCTCTATGATAGCTGTCCACGTTGACTCGTACTCAGATTCGCTTACGCTGTAGTCCATACATTCATTTAGTTCTTTATCCATTCCCGGCTTTTTCTTCAAGTACGGTGCCAGAGGACCTTGGACCTTGTTAACAATATGCCACCTACAGTTTTGGTGCACGGTGTTTGGGAACACATTAGCGATAGCCACTGTCATAGCTTGGTCCTGGTCTGTTATGATTGTGCCGGGCGCCACACCACCCATAGCATATAGGAACTTGGTGAAGAGCCAAGTAAAACTTTCGATCGTTTCATCTTTCATGAACCCACAACCAAACTGAATAGACTGACCATGGTTGTTAATGCCTATAAAAGGGGCAAAGGGCATTCTGTAGCGGTTGGTCATATAGGTGGTGTCAAAAGAAATGCAGTCTCCAAACTGCTTATATGTAGCGCGGGCTGCACCATCGACCCAAAAGAGGTTCCTGACTCTATCTTTGCTATCCAACTCAAATGTGTAGTAAAAGTTTGGGTCATGTTTCTTTAACTCTTCAAAGTGTTGAAAAGTCTCTGTCATGTCCTTGTACTTTGTGCCTCTCCCTAGCTTAGCTTTGTAGTTACTTACGTCCTTTGTGTTGAATGTGGTGAACTGGTGCCCTCCACTGATATCAGCAAAAATATGCATCATTCTCCCTGCCGACACATTTGAACCATCTAGTAGCTCAATAAACTTTTTTTCCTCATCTGAAATACCTTTGTGTGACCTAAGATACTTTTTTAGCTGAAACTTCATACACACAGGATGGTTATGGTCCTCATGGAAGGTGGTAACATGTCATTTTCCCCTTTTTTACTAACTGTCATGCGTGCTGTACAACCTGTCTTTTCTGTTTTGTTTCTATTTCTTTGCTTTGCAACAAGTCCTTCATTGTTCACTGGGTTAGAGCCATTTTTGTTGCAAACAAACGTGACCTTGTTCTTTTCACCTTCTTTTTCTTTCTTTTTAGATCCTCCTATTTTGATGGAGAAACCAACTTTCTTGGCGTACTTGTTGTAACAAGATTTAGCTTGCTGCCAAGAATCATAGACTGTAGTTGACAATGCAAACGGATCTTGGGGTGTACAGGACACCTCCTGCGACTGGATCTCATCATCATCATCTGAGTTTTCACTTGGCAGTGTCTCCCCAGTAGCATTTGTGTACAACATTGTACTGGCTGTGTTTTGTGAAGTAGTTCTACCAACCAAAGTTTCGCTTTCTTGTTCATTTAACAACTGGCTTCTACTGTCTTCATTCTGTTGCTGTCCCAATTCACACTCTGTTGCTGCTATGTTGAGGTCAAAGAAGCCAATCGATGAACCTATACAGCAGCAAAGTTATTGACAGTCCATTAGCTACAGAATGTAACTTGGCCCAAATAATAAAGTATACAAAAAGTAATTATCCAGAAAAGACTGTTCATATAATGTAACTTTCAACATTTTGTTACTTTCTTCTTAGCACTACAAGTCATATATCTGTGTTCTGTTAAAATGAATGTAACATTCAGATATGCTTTATATTTTTTTAAGCAGGCATCTGTCCTCACCATCTTTCTTATGTTTTGTTTTTGCAGGCATTTTGTAGGGCAACATTGATTCAAGAAAGTACAAATTCATGTAAGTTTCCTGTTTCTGGTGAAGTTGCATGAATGCGAAGGGATACTAGCAGGTACAAATTCCTCAAGTTTTCTGTTTTCTGGTGATGTTGCATGAATGTGAAGGGATCCAAGGAAGGACAAATTCCTGAAGATTTTCTTTTGTTTCCGGTGATGTTGCATGAATGTGAAGGGATACAAGTTTCTGGTGAAGTTGCATGTATGTGAAGGCTGGGCAGAAAACAAATCCAAAAGAAATATGGTCACAACACTATTATTCTAATTTTTTATCTTGTCAAACTGTCTAGTTATGAAAAGTAGCATGCTCACAGCTATATGATCATGAAATGGATCTTTTGTATAGCCTCCACTATATTATATGCAACACTGTCGTGAATTTTGCAAGGAAACAGATCAGGACTGGGAGAAGTAACAGTACCTGGACCTCCTTGCTCACCCATGATGTTTTTACTTCTCCTATTGGATTTTCTGTTGATTTTTGTTGTCTATACCAACTGATTTCTGGGCGCCATCGCTGCTGCGTTGCTCCTGGGGGCAGCGGCGTTTGCAAAGGCGGCGGCGGCGATCTGGGAACCGTGCAAGGGTTTCCTTTGTGTTTCTCTTTCTTTTTTGGGGCTTGGGCTGGATGGGCTTGGGCCTTCTTTTTTTCCCGCCTGTTTTTTGTCGCGTTCTTCTCCCGCGAGAAGCTGGCGGTAAAGTTTCCCGCGCGCCCGTTTCGCGGCGTGGGTTGGTGGACCCAGCGCGGGCGGGGCGGGTTGGCGGACCGTGGGTATTATCTATGGCGCGCGGGGGGCGGGGGGGGGGGGGGGGGGGGGTCGGTTGCCTGGAGCCTTCCTAAAATAGAATGGCTGGGATGGGGTTGCCATATTTGGGGGGCTCTCCAGATAGGACTAACGGGAGAGGGCTCTCCCTTTAGTCGGCTCCTAAATCAAAAGCATAGCTACACAAATTTGCAAACGACGAGCACAACTCGACCAACAAGAACTAAGCGCTAAACCTATTAGAATGATATATATTGTTTTGTTTCTAGATGTCCACTATTGTTTGGCCGAGCGCTCACCTTTTGTAACCAGACAAAAAGTTTCTAGAGCCCATAGAACATACATATTGCGGTCTCCCACGCGAAGACGTAATTTTGGTTCTTTTAGATATAACTAATTCCCAAACATATCGGCTACGCTTTCGTGGTGATCGTAGACCAAAAAGCAACTTGGATCAAACCTCCATATCAACTCGGAAACGTGGCACTAAAAAGGTTACTGCATGTCCAGTTTCCTTGATTATATTTTCTTTGATTAAATGCCGCCTCCGATTAAAGAACAAACAAACATCTTAATCTTTTGGGGCAACTTCAATTTTCCAAAAGAAAATATTTACAGGCCAACTTTCAAATGTCAATACTAGCACTCCAAAATTTCATAAAAACAGAACTTGTACAGACTTCAGTTAATTTTCAATCAAAGATTATAAGGTTTAAAGGCTACTTGAAAATGCGCTAAGTTGGAAGGCTACTGACAGTAGTGTCTCCGTTTGACCGGAAAGTGAAAACAGTGAACACCCTGGTGACAGACACGTACGAACGTGTCGCGAGAAGCCACCTCCAGCTCCAGCGGCACGCATGACACGTGCTCCGGCTCGTTGCCATACGTGCCAAGCTGACAGCCGTATAAGATGTTCCACCGGATCTCCCATGGTTTGCTTCGCCTTGTTTAGCCTCTCGTCCTCGTGCACGCCCAAGAAGAGCAGAGCGCAACGATGCCGGCCAGCCTCGTGGCGACGTCGCTGATGCCTTGGTGCCGCGCCGCGGCGGCGTCGGCGCGCGCCCTGCGTTCCTTCACGCACCGGCCGTCGCCGGCCTCCGCTGGGCGCGTCGGCGTGCGCTGCCACGCCGCCACGCCCCCGCCGCCGGAGATCCCGGGCCAGTCGCCGGCCGAGGTGCCCGGGACGGCCCGCCCGCCGCAGGAGGTGCCGAGCATCGACACGCCGCCGGAGTTCGACGCGCCGCCGGGCGTCGACGTGCCGATGCCCGGCGCGCCGGTGCCGGGGCCGGAGCTGCCGGGCCCGGCGATGCCGTCGCCGCCGGCGCCGGAGGTCCCGAACGTGCCGCCCAACCCCGACGTCCCGCCGCCGCAGCCGCCGGAGGTGGACCCGCCCAGGCCGCCGCCAGAGGTCGGCCCGCCGCAGCCGCCGGGCGCCTCGACGGTGCCGCCTCCGTTAGTGTAGCTTCCCCGTCGACGATCGATCGGCGCTAGAGCGGCACCACGTAGGAGTGTACAGAGTTTTCAGTGCTGTGCTACATGTTTTGCTTTCAGTTTGAACAAGGAGCAGCTTAAGCTTGGGGGTGTGATCGTGAATTCGTGATGATTCTTTGAGCGAGCCAGGCAGGAAACTCCGAACGGGTGAATTCGCGCGGAATTTGCCATTTCACCCCGTGATCTTCTCCCGGGGTTTGCGTTTGCCTTCGCCTGCCATTTCCGAGCTCGTTCCGCGCCCGCCGGCCCGGCCTGCATACGCCCAGGCTTGTACCACTACTGGTGGGCTACATACGCGTAGTTTCCTTGTCTGAATTCATGGTGGGCCAAGCCTCTTTGAAGGGATAGGCCCGCGATCGTACGGCCCAGAGGGCTGGGTCCGTGGGAAAAAGGCCAGCGCGTAGGATTGAAGCGGAGCGGGTTGGTCGGGAGCGGAGCGGCGGCCCGGTCGCACGGTTCCGATTTTTTGGCGTGCCCTTTCAGCCGCCGCCGCCGCCGATCGGGATGGAGGCGGCGGCGATCTCGCCGCTGGAGGCGACTGCCAGTTGATAGTTTGATACAGGTGCGTGCGCTTCCTGAACTGATCCCTCCGTCTTAGCTTCAACCTGGGCATGCTGGATGCTCTCCCCCAAGCTCTATCTAGGTCATGTAATCACCGGACGATTCCACCGTAGACCTTTGCGTGCTAGGGTTTGAATCATCGCGCGATGTCTGGAGCTCGCTTGGCCGGTGGTACACGAGACGCGCATTGATGGGACGGACCGACGGACGGGGGGACGCGTCGCGTACCTGCGCGCGCCGCACAGGGCTGCCGGCTGCGCTGCGCCTCCTCCTTGATGGCCGATGCAGGCGATCGTAGGCACAGGACCACCGCCGCCGCCACCAGCACACACGCACAGCACGCCATTGGCAGCGCCGAAAGGGAATCGCGAGACGGCGCTGCCTGCAGGGAACGCGCACACGCATATGCATGCCGCCATGTTTGCTGAAATATTAGATTACTTTGGCCACACCACACAGTGTACTACTTTCTGAAGTTAGTTTTTCTCAATTAGATTACCATAATCCGTCTGAATGTCAAATTAAGTTAACTAGTTAAGGATAAAATGGGTCAATGCATTCATTTTGACCTTTGACACATGCCAATGTGGCATAATTCATATTCATGAATCCATTTGTTGGCATTCTTGTATAATTTTTTTGGTTCTGACAAAATGTATGCCCCTCCATGTGAAAGTAAGAACAAAACTGTGGTAACGGGTAGAGTGAAACTGTGAAAAGTATCCAGATCCAGCACTGTTCCCAGATGTGTGCAGTGTAAACGCCTTCAGGTGTACGTGCACACCTGGGCCTGTACAAGAAAAACTCAAGTACAGTAGATAAACGTAGAGCTGGTTGCATTTGACAAAACAATGCATTCTCTCGCAAACAGTACCGCCATTTTGCGGCGATCCAAACTTTCGTTGCATTCTTTGGCTCTGTCCATGCACAGAGGAAACAGTGACAGCCTTGCCAAACCGCTGTCACTGCTCTCACATATACCACCACCCCTCCAGCCCTCCCCCAAGGCAAAGGACAGCACCCAGCTCATCTGGGCGAGTCCAGAGTGGAGAGTACACTCCCTCGGCTTTGGATGTGAGAGGTGAGGGAGCACAACTGCACAAGTACCGTGCGTACCAGTCCCGACTGAACGATTTTCATAGGTTGTCACATGAGACTATTTACTTACGGTTACGGTGGCACTATATTAAATATGAGAGATAAAGAAAGATTCAGTTTTAACACGAGAATCTATATATTAAACACTATCAAGTTTGGGTTGGAAGATGAAGGTGTCTTCATGATGCATAAAAATAAACATGATTCAGTTTTTAAAGTAGTGTCTTACTAATATGTCACTGTAGACACTATACACAGACATTATGAGTTGGGACTAAAAGGACCACCTAAGCTCTGCTAAGCATCCCTAGGCCTGCATCTGCTAAGAGATCTAGATCAGTGCAGCCACTGCATCTGCATATAATAGTGCTTTCGCTGGAATTTTATATTGCTACTCTATAGTATTTTGTGAAATGTGTTACTCCAGTATAGTACTGGCCGTGGGCAGTCGTACGTGGACCACAAGGTAGGCATGCGCGTATTAAATTATTTAGATCAAGGATTGTAGCTAAGATTCAAAGTGCATAGGATATGTCTAATCAAGTAGCACGCCTGCGTATTGTTAATCGATGTCTTACGAGAGACTGCTTATTCTGTTCCATGTGAATCTTAGTTGCTCAGATCATTGGCAAAGTTTTGCATTTGTTTGCATCTAACTGTCACAGGAGTCACCCCCTAGATTTTAAGTAGATGTACACTCAGTTTTTTGGGGGCATTTTGTTAGGTACATGAGCAAATAAGTGTCTGCTTCTCTTACTGTACTTTGTTTACAGTGTGACTGTACACTGGAAACAGTTTTGACAAATACACAAATGTCTGCATTTACATATGAGAGTCGTGCACGCAGGCTGGCTGATTCCCTCAATGCATGGACACGACGCATGCGGCTTGGCATGGCTTGGCTGTAGTAGCAAGATTCGCATGGACAACGAATTATGCTGCTTTTCTGTAGGTCGATATGGTTTCAGTGTAAACACGCATGCTATCACTTCAATACTTCCACAGTTTACCAACATTATTTTGGTATAAATGGCCAACAGTTTTAGTATATTTAGACAACTACATATCATAGTCAATACCATAATTACAGAGGATGGGGTTATCGGGGATTATGTTGCAAGTGATTTGATAAAAATTAAACTGTTAGAAAATATATAAAATATACTAGAAAAACAAAACTGTCCGCCACTTAATAAAAACAACAGAAAGCAGTAAAACCATTAGCATTTGTACTAAATTGTCCGGAAAGATAGTATATGTTGCAAGTATTCTTCAACTGTCAAAATGCTGCGTTTTCTTCATGGGCAAAGGCGACATGTTATTTTTTTCATGTGATGTCGCCATTGTCAGCTTGTTATTGTAGTTTCAGTTTTGGAACTAACTTGGGTTCTGGTTTGTTTTTTACTGCATGGAGATGTGGCACTTGTAAGTTATTTGTACATGGTAATGCATCTGATATGGACCTATTTGGCAGCTTTCATATTCTCAAACTGTGTGGTTGAATCATGCTTCAACACTAAACAGACGTAAAGCAGATCAGAGGCAGCTGCAGGGCCCGGCCGCCCGCTAGTCCGGCAGCGAGTACTCCCTCCGTTTCATATTATAAGTTGTTTTGGATAAAATTTAAATCAAATATTAGAAATATAAATCATGAATAACATTTAAGTCATTGAGTTGGAAATGTGAAAATCATATAAATAGATTGGTCTTGAAAATTACTTTTATAAAAATATCTATATATAATTTTTCAAGAAATATTTTATAGAAAGAGAAGTCAAAGTTGTGCTTTGGTAACCGTGTCGCTGTTCTAAACGACTTCTAATAGTGAACCGGAGGGAGTAAGTTATCTAGTCATCGTCATCAAATTTAAACATCAGCTTTCATAACTTTCATGCAAAATCTCTTTATAATAATGTTTGGTCATACATATTTGTACAACAACAGGGCAAGCATATCTTTTCCCTGAATCCTGATGCTCGATCTGCAAGGGACATGCATCCTCCATTAGCCATGCCATAGAAAAGATAATAAGATCCTTAGGTCATCCCCGACCCTTCTAGTCAGCCGGTGTCTATAGAATTAATGAGGCTATCAAGTAAGCAAAAATCTGATATGGCACAAAAATTAAGAAGGGGAGAGAAGAAAAAAACATAGAAACCGGATCGCATGCAGGAAACCAGCTCACGGCAAGAGAAGCCGGTAAAAACGTTTAGACACAAGTTTCAAAAAGTTGTAGGAGAATGAATGGAGAAAATTAATTAAAGATCTACATAAAGAAATTATGAGTTGTGTACTATGGTTTTTAAATCTAATGTCATGATGATATGATAACATAGACATCACCGGACTAGCATTATAGATCTTAAAAGGGCCTTAAGCCAGTTCACCAAACTAACGGACACCCACATCGAAAGGCATAAATAAACTAGCGCGCACACAGCGCAGCCATGCATATCATCGTGACTTTTATTTTTGGCATTGCTCTCTTTTGCTAAGCCGAGGTACAGTCAACAAGGACTTGACTAATGAGCAATGACTAGTCTCCCTCGCTCTACACGCATGCATGCACTGATGCACGCCTCATGCAAAAGGCAGTAGCAGCCTAGCGGCTGGGTTCCTTTTCCTGCCCGCAGCTCTGCCGCCCTTGGAGAAGAAATGCGTCGCCGACTCTGTCCTTGTTTAGCCAATTAGGGACGGAGAATCAGGGAAAGATGTCATTTCGTCATAAATGCGTCGTTGTAGCATTTCATTTGTATTTGTGAAAAATTATCCAAAAATTGATTAATTAGGCTCAAAATATTCGTCTCGCCGAGTATAATAAAACGATGCAATTAGTTTTTGATTTCATTTACATTTAGTACTCTATGCATGCATGTGTCGACATTTTGATGTGATGCGAATCTTCTTTTTGTATAGTGAACCTTATGGTTGCTTTTTGGGAACTAAACAAGGCATTAGATCCCAATTTTGAGAGTCCAAAGTTAGGGTTTTGCAATCATTACGGTACCGTAGCATTTCGTTTGTATTTATGAATAATATCCAACCATTGGTTAATTAGGCTTAAACTGTTCGTCTCGTAAAGTACTAGTTTTTGATTTCATCTACATTTAGCACTATGCATGTGCCGACGTTTTGATGTGACGAGAATCTTCTTTTTGCATAAGTGAAATTTAGAAACAAAACGAGGCCCTAACTATATAGCTTGCCAAGTATCGTCACATCCTCAGCCACACATGGAAGATGAATAGAAGTATAAACTGTTGAAAGTACAGTAACCTTTTGGTACCAGGAGTAAATTGCATGGGTACGTGATGTACATGGCCGGTGATTTTGCAGTTTTCGCATCTTGTAGTGGAATAGTTCTAAACTTCTAAGGCAGGCTGTTCTAAAAGAGTTTTAGAGTTTGTTGATATGCAGAGGGAAATTTGAAATCGTCGTACTTTGAATACGAGGACATCCATCCATTGGAGTGTTATGCGAAGTCTCCACCATCTACTATAGATTCTTGTGTTGCGAACAACTCAACATGATGCAATATGCATGTGACTATTATAGTGTTTCTTTAGCAAATGAAATCATATATAGTACGGGCAAAAACTAGCACAGCATGTAAATTACAGGTTTTAATTAATGGAATATAATACCGAAACATCCTATGAAGAAAGAAATAAAAAAACACCAACCATGATACTGTAACACTCTTTCTTTACTGAAGTACACGTACGGGGCTCGGATACCTGCACTGTAGTCGTCTTCCCAGGGGTGCCCATGCGCCTACAACACTTTTGCTGCCGTTGTTGTCTCCTCTATGGTTCTAGGTGCCTAGGCCTAGACGAGGCTTAGCTTGTCCTATCAGTCTGCTAGGTTATCCTGCTGCTACCGGCTATACGCTTCAGCTCTCCGGTCTCTTTCTCAGCTTTAATACCGCGCAACTATTACCATGTGGCCTTGTTTAGATGCCTATTTGAGGTGGGGATTTAGAGTTTGGTGTCACTTCATCATCATTGCGTCACTGTAGCATTTTGTTTGTATATGTAAAAAATTATCTAAAAATTGATTAATTAGGCTCAAAATATTCATCTCGTAGAGTACAACAAAACTGTGCGGTTAGTTTTTGATTTTATTTTGATGTGATGTAAATCTTCTTTCTGCATAGTGAACTTTGGGGTTGCTTTTTAGAACTAAACAAGGGCTGACACCGAAAGTTACATGCAATAGTCTGACGATGCTGGACTTGTTAACAACTCTTCTTTCTATCAAAACAGTTGGAAATGTTTGGTTGGAGAAGGGATTGTTTGTAATACTTGAATTTGCAAGTAATTCATACAAATACTGAACCGTCTTCATTCTGTATGGTCCTTGTAAAAATGAATGCCATTTATTTGCAACAGGCCGCGTCAACACTCTCTTGGTTTAAGCTGGGCGTTTGCGGTCTCGGCACGCAGTGCCCTGGTTCACTCAGCAGTCTCGGCACTGTACACGAACCTGGATGTGCAAGTGACTGCAAAGTGCGAAGAAGTGTTGGTGGTGATGTATGGCTCGTGGATGTTGCAGTGTGGTCAAGTTTGATGACATCATTGCCTCTACTGGTGATTACTTCCAAGGCATGAGTATGTGCTTCCTTTCAGCATTGCTAGTGATAATTAATATCGGTGATCATCTCACAATATAGCTATGTTGATAAGGAAAATTGATCCAAGATTTTGAATGATAACCCACATGCACAATATGTTCTTTGAATCTTCACAGTGATCCTTCCTTCCTAGCGTCTAGGGTCATCAGCGAGTTGCTTTTGTATGTATATCTTCACGTTTTCCATCCCCGTCTCTCAAACCTAGCAATTAGTATTTCTTTTTTTTATATGCCTTCAGCTCCTATATATGCTGACTTCTCTAGTTCTGTGTCACAAGATGCCACTGCTTTGTTTCTGTGTTTTTCAAGCTTTGGGAGGTAAAATCCCAAAGTGATTTGTGTCTTATTTTGGAGTTCACAAAAGCTGGTTTTGGATGTAGAAAGTTTCAGGCTTGATTTTTAAAGCTTGATCGTTTGTCTTCAATGCTTAGGGAGTTGAGTGTTTATGTGTTTGATAATCGTGGACTCTTCATTGTTGCCTTGTGTGAAAGTTTGATATTCTTCTAGTCAATGCGGATTTGGCCTTAGTTTTAAGTACAAAATCACATTGACTTGTGAATAGTAAAGAGTAAAATAAAAAATAAGATTAAAATCACAACCGCACTTCTGACCGAAAGCTTCTGTTGCTTATCAACGCATTTTCTCAACAATTAGCTGGGCTTATGACATGTGTTTGGCTCATGACTTCATGAGCGGTAGCATTTTCATTCATGGATTGAAAGATGGATGGTAGGGAGTACGTTGAACACGTCCTTAAGCACTGCTACCGTAAGAAAAGCTGCATCACAAAAGCAAAGCTGAATCATAAAGGTGGCGCCCATTAAAACGGCCGAGCCCGCATGGGGTACGGCTGGGTTTGTCTTGATTCCCCATCCCCGATCCATCCATCAAACCGACGCAAACCAAATCTTTTTTTCCCATCTCTTTTTTCCTGCAGCCTGCACTGCAGCTGCACCCTCTCCCCCCTGCCCTGACACCCCTACTCACGCCTCCACCTCTGCAGCGGTGGCTGTCTAGGTCCCCTAGGCCTCTAGAACCCTAGGACCTACCCCTAGCTCCTAGCTAGGCACCTTGGCCTCTTGTGCAATGCACCCCCTCTCTCTGTCTCTAATATCTTTCTCACTCCACTTTACTCTCACTCAACCACTATTCTGAGCAGCTGAGAGTTGCATAAGTTGCAATATTGTTACATCTCCCCCACCACAGCTCCCTCTATAAATCTCGTGTTTTGCCTTGTACACCATCTCTATCTCTTCCTTGCCCACATCTATACCCGGCCGTCTCTCTCTGTAGGTCTTGGAAATTGCCATGTTCTTGTCTACTCGCCTCCTTTCTTCTGCGCACAAACTTTGTTTTTTGAGATGCTTCATAATCTTGTAGTTCCTCATGATTCTTGATCCAGGGCCAGATCAGATCAAGAACAATTTTCCGACGGATAGATGTATCCTGCTGAGCCTGCGGAATCAGTTTAGTAGCTTCTTCATTTCACTGGCCATCGTTCCCTTGATATATTTCTTCTTTTTCCTTAGATATCGTTCCATCTCCTGTGCTTTGGATCTAAGCTTGAAGCATCCATCTACCCATATGGTATTTTATGCAATATGTCTATCCTGGAACTGCCCAAGGGAACAAGTGAAGCTGCCAGCATGATCTAGCTCTGAGTGATCACCGAGAGGAACAAAAGTTCAAGCTCTTGTGGTCATGCCTTGCTAGGTCATGCTGCGGCAGCCTCACTTCTTCCCATCTTTGGGCACAGCTCACGGTGATTGTTTGCTGGGCAAAGCAGGTAGTACCAAAAAATTTCTATTTTCCAACGTTTAATTCTCTCCTAGTTTCGCTACTTGCTCATTGATGAGCAATTTCCTTTCCTTAGTTATGGCTGCTTGTTTATTGATCTGTTATATTGTTCTCGTCCGGCCACTTGATCTTCGTGTTGCTTGATCTGATTGATAGACTCACTGCTGCTAGCGTTGGTTCTGAAATGATAGATTCATTGCTTAAATATTTAGATTGCTGGTTCTTTGGTGCATTCGTTGGCTTCATTAGTAACCATGATGCTATCTTGATGAACTCTGACTTGTGGTAGATAGGACGGGTAGAATCTCTCTAGCGTAGCGATGGCAACATCCAGAAATGCTGAATGTTCCTTGCTTCCATTTTTTTTGCTTCTGTCTTGTTGTAAGTGCTTGTTTCTGATCAAGAGCTGTCTGTGCTTGTGGTCCTATCCAGCTTCATTTAGTATGGATCACTGATAAGATCAATCATTTGTTTGTTTTGGTTGCGTCCAGTCATTGCATGATTCCCGATCGACTGTTTCCAATCAGATGTGCTCCCAGCTTTGTCATGTAGCTAGCTGCATATTGTGATCCATGCAACATGCTCCATGATTGTGAATGCACATGATCTTGATTAGTTGCGCCCACACAAGAATTCTTTATTTTTGTCTTGTAAATACTGCAAAAGCAATTTGATAAAAAAAATTATTGTACCTTACAAACCTAATTAATCGGATATGGTATCATCTGCGGTAGGAATACCCTCTTAATGCAATAATTTGTTCTGGTTCTTCGAAAAAAGATCTGCGGTGCGAAAATTAATAGTATATCCATTTTAGAGTGCCAAAAAAAAATCTAAGTAGAGTGCAGATTATGTTCTTTATTACTCTAGCTTGCTTGCTTGCAGTCCTGGGAAGAAATACTCAAATCTATTGATGCCTGCAGTTTATTTGTTCCGAGTAATTCCCTCTTTGGCCTTGAGCGGTCCTCAACGTTGCGCGTGGTTATCATGATCGCATGGTGAAGATCTTGAATGATCTTTGTTCTTCAATTCGTCTTTGAAGCTTTATTTATATATATCCCAAACTCTTATTTTTATGTTTTATCAATGTCTTGCAGCAATGTAACCATTACTGATTATTTCTTCAGCAACTGGAACTAAAAATATACCATACAATGTGCTTGCACAATTTTAGATATGCTGTGAATTTTTAGAATAGATGACGCCAAAATCCAAATGCTGATGAGATAAACTGTGAAAATTGGTGGAGCATAGTACTGATTGGGTACGCGAATATACAATATCACTGCTGCTGATGTGACCCAAAAGTCTGAATGCATGCACTGATTAAGTCGTAGTCAGGGCCTTCAATTTTTTCGGCAGGATACAGACGCTTCTGGTGTACCAGCGCACGGACTTTGCTGCCGCTACATTTGAGACCTTTCACGGACACAAAAATGCTCTTACCTTTTGTGTAGTTTTTGGGGCCTGACCTATATAAAATGGTAACCTGTTGTTTAGACGGTGACTGGGAGTCGGTATCTGGTGTGATTATATTGAATCTCTCCGCGTACTGTTCTTGGGTGTATACGACACTCCTATCCTTCCTCAGATTTGAAAGAGGAAACGGGATTGGCACAGCTCCCAGCGTTTATACATTAAAATCAAGAGATTGTGACTGTACCTATTGTCTATTTTGGAAAGAAAATAACTCAACAAACTACTTTGGGTGCACATACAAATCCAGGTCCACTAGTTTCAGCAGCTAGACATATGAATATCCAGCTTCAAAATTTCTTGTAGCTCGAACTCGATATGCCAAACAGAGTCTAAGGTTCCTTTGAATTTTGTCTAGTGACGAAATAAAACATTGTCCTCGCTTGGAAATTATTTCTATAAACATATATGTTTTCAGATGCAGACTAAAATCATACATGACTTAACAAATGTCGGTCATATTTATATCCACTATCTTTATTTATAGACTAGTATAAAGGTGTACGTGTGTCATACATGTGGGCGTGAAGATGCGCTTGGTACTAAATCAGAATTTTAATATGCGACATGAAAACAATTTGCATTCTACATAATTTTAGTACGCTGCCTTAAAAACAATTTGCGTTTTATAGTAATAATATAAAATACATGCTATTGCTTGGTTAGCACCACCGTTATCATCTAGCCATCTAGCCCACACTACTGCAACACAAAACATTTTGTCTAGATGATAAACTTGCAATTAAAAGTAAAAGCCAAAGGAGTGCCTGCCGCCTCTTATATCAGGCAGGTGATCGATCGATCGATCGATCTAATAAATGTCACAAGTGCCCTGTCAGCGATGCGACGCATCAAAACAGCGAGGAGATGAACGATCAATTCGCCGGCGGCGCTGCATCATCACCGGCCGCGCGCCGTCGGATACATCAATGCCGTGATGGTGATGGAGCGGAGGAAGGAGGCGAGCTCGCCGGCGGGCCTGCCGGATGTCAGCGTGGTATGTGTACGAACGATCTGTCGAGACGAGCAAGACAAGAATTAAAGGTAAGCATGCATACATATATACAGCTGTATGCTACGGCCAGCATTAACGCCTGGCTCGATCGCTGGTAGCTATGGCTCTCTCGTGTGTGTCAGCGATGCATGGATCAGCAAAGCCGCAGCCCTGGTCCTCAGCTCCTGGTGTGGTCAGTGGTGGTGGTGGCGCCGCTCTCCCTCGCTCATCTCCTCCTGGCCCTTCAGATTTTACACACTGTAGTTTGTTCAGGGGCCGTACTATGTTGTTGC
This sequence comes from Echinochloa phyllopogon, assembly GCA_033239725.1. Lineage (NCBI taxonomy): Eukaryota > Viridiplantae > Streptophyta > Magnoliopsida > Poales > Poaceae > Echinochloa > Echinochloa phyllopogon. The sequence goes on from BTCW01000018.1 coordinate 3,358,340, forward strand.
ATAGCGTTTGTCCCTTTCTTTGCTAACCGGCCGGCTGGCCATCGTTTTTGTTAGATCTCTCTAGTCTCGATCACTCTCTGAACTGACTTGTTCAGACTTCGTCTTGACTTGCCCTCGTCCTTGCGTTTTGCGCCCTCCAATTTTTCTGTTTCATGAGCATACAAAAATGTAAACGAATCTGTTAAGCGTCTCGTGTGTGCTTCTTATATATAGATGCATATATGGAAACCTTCAATTCATCCAAGATGAGCAGCTCTATCTGAGAACAAGTCGTCATCACTGCGTTTTTGTGCTGTGCAAATACAAGACCATGCGTAAGTCACGGGAGAAGAGTGGAAAACCTATAAACCTGTTGCGAGCAACAGCTAGTACGCGTATCCTGACCGCAGCAACAGCTATGCCCGTTTTCCAGCTAGTACGCGTAGCTAGTCCTGTACCCTATGCTAGAGCTACGAGTACTACGCAGCACAGCTTGAGAGTACAGTATATATAGATATATACTCCTATAAGATAATCTTATGATCTCCTTTCTCGTGCCCGGCCATGGGTACGCGCGCCTGCATCTGCATGCACCCCTCTCCCTCGCATGCGTGCTTCCCGCGTGCGCTGCCATGCATGCGTGCATGCTAAAGCTGCCGCGCCGACTAGGTGTCCGGCCACCACTCTCTTGGCTACCCGCAACGGATCGACACCCCTCTAGCTCCAGCCACAGGTACAATGATATTATTATATCGATCCTCCATATAAATCAAATAAGCGACAGATCGATCAGGAGCGTCCATCTTGGATCCGACGACACGTGCCGGCAGGGCCGAGCCCGGGGATTTGATGCAGGGAGACGGTGATGAACAGTGAAAGAAAGAAACCACAGGGTGGTTGTGGGAAGGAAAGGACGGAAGGGGATGCAACGCAATCTGCTTGCCGGCTGCCGCAAGCGACATGGCATTTGAACCGCCCCCTAATCTCATCTCCATGGGAGCAGCAGCAGCGGCGGCAGAGACCCATACCCTCAAATTATTGGTGACAATCAAGAGGAATGTGCATGCACAGCGAATGCAGCCTGACAGGCGGTTGCGTCCGTCCCGCACTACTATTGCGCACAGTTACGCCCGTGTCTCATGTCTCAAACCACTTGCTCCGATCCTCCCCGCGGTCCTCAGTTTTCAGTTTTCGCCAGGGCGTTCTCCGATGGTACGAGCTGCTCTAAACCATCTGAGAGCACATGGCACGTAATATAAATGATTCCATAGTTCATTTTCACGTAATCTTGAAATAGAATACATGTATGAGACTATCTCTTGATCAAGATATAGTCTTTCTATTTCTTCTATTAAATATAACAAAATATTTTATGAGCCGGCTAAAAGTTAATAATTGAAGAAAGCCTAAGGGGTGCAGTTGCTAAAATCAAAAGTTGTAAATTTAATTCTAAAAAGGGCTAAAGTTTTAAATTGTAGGGCTAAACAGGGCTAAAGAGGTGAGCTGCCCCTCATTAAAAGTGGGCGCGGGAAGAGGGGCAGTGGAAGAGGGGTACATACGTCTTTGCATACATAATTAAAGCTTGTTTAACACCTTTTAGTACTAGGATCCAAACATGGGCTAGTTTAGTACCTTCATTTTTTATGACTTTTTTTTAGTCCTAAAGATCCAAACATCCCCTTAACTAGCAGAGCAAATGTGTTGTACCTTGGTTTTCAGCTTTCTTTTTCTTCTGGAGAATTTATTTGCCTGAGCAAACATTTTATTAAAAAAAGACTACAATAAAAGAACCTAACACGACCTACAACGCTAAATATAGACCAACATATGTGCTATGCCTTGGATTTCAGGTTCAATGTTTCATCGTGTCTGCAACTCTGCATCCAGAGTTCCAAGTCGATTATTCAAGAAACATTTGCAACGGCCTGTATTTTCGATGTGAGATTCTTTTGGTACATCTGTAGACGAGGGACGGAGATCAAATGCAGACGAGAGAGCGCCACTGTATGGTGACTTCGAGCCGGTGGATTTAGCAGCTCAGCGAGCGGACTACATCGCAATTAGCAACCGATTTACTGATCAGCTGCTCATCCCCATTCAAGTTCTTACACCATATCAGTAACTGAACCTCATTTATAAACAGCGGTAGAGAACAGTTTATTCAGGTAAGATAAACCTCTAGAACAAGACTGGCTTTCCATATGGACATCGGTCTATAATAACAAACTCCACAACTGCTACCTGAGCTGCTGCACACACAGATAAGATGACGATTCAGTATTGTGAAGACCAATCTGCAGCGCTGCCGACCCTGGGGATGCTGGCGTCCTTCTTGGCCTTGGCGTCCACCGTGTACGTTGTGCCGCACACCTCGCCCTTGCTGTCCACCCTCGGCACCGGCTTCACCTCGTTCATGGGGTGCTCGTAGCTTTGCAGCCCTCCGGACGTCGTGAAGAAGAAGCCTGATGAAGCCATTAAGCATCAGGGATCAGGAATGAACGCAGCGATATATAAAAGCACTCCGTGGTTTGTTGACTATTCCCTTACCTTCAGGGAATGGGGCAGACGATTTTCCACAGGCCTTCTTCACCATGTCGTTGTCGTCAGAGACCACAAGACGGCCATCAGAGTCGACACCCCAGTAGAAAGGAACGTTCCCATCCGCATCCTGTAAGGTCATCAACAAGACCCATCAATCGCAGCATTGATACCAATGATCACAACGACCATGGATAAATGAACAATATGCAGTTATATCCGTTCGTTCGGTGTTGGATGGTGACATATGGTATGCTAGACAGAAGCATCAAGAACATTCATTTTAGTGAAACAGAGTTGAGTGGTGGTTCTTGGTGATGCTGATTGCTAAGGATTTCAACGGCTCAAAAGACCTACAGTCGAGGTCGTAGTCTCATAGACGATCATGATAAGGAGCAGATACTATAATCCTAGCTAGCAGGAAACTGGTAAATGTTGATCCTGCATCAATACTCTGTATAAAAATTCGACGAGTCTGCTCAAGAAACTTGCATTACCCCAAAAGGAAGCAAAGCCTTCAATTACTTCTACATGGATCACAAAATGAACTCACAAAGTTTTGAATCCCTATCCACAGCGGCGTGTACTAGTACTAGTACAACATATATCAACTAGAATACCATTAGGGACAATTTTAATTAAATTATTTTTAAATAAAAATAACTAACTTAAGGATAAAATTTCTGGTCATAAAGCATAAGATGTGAATACGACAAAAGTGAAAAATTGATTCACTTACAGCAGCCATGAAGACCGACTTAGTGGAGCAATCATACAGAACAAATGCAAATTTTCCATTTATGTCTCTCACAACTTGATCTGCTGGATAAGGACCCCTGTCCCTCAACGTCCTGTAAGCCTCAATGATGATGTTGACCTCATTAGCCCCTTTACTTAATCCATATTGCTGCTTGAGGATAGCAACATTCTCAATTGTGCCCTGGAACATGCAGAATATGTCATCCACCGCACCAAACAACCTGCCAATGCGAACAGTTCGGGGTTAGACAAACTACATCTCGGTTCAAATCTTCAAGAGAAGATACAACATAACCCCCGAAAAAGAAAAACACTGCCTGTGTATCGCATCAGGCTGGGTAGCACTTTATGCAACGAGAATTTCTGGATAAAAGGATCAAGCTAAACTTCTGACAACGGTCATGCGAGCAGAGTTCCTGATTCTTCAGTGTCCTAATAGGAAACGAGTTTAATCTGGTTCTAGATGCTACGCGTGGTTGCCCTGGGCATGGTTGTTTGTTTCTTCTGACTCGCTCCTGAATCCGTGCTACAGTGATCATATCTTAGAACTAAATACCTCACCAAATTATTTGTATGCTAGCAGCCTAACACACGGTTGCTAGCTGCAAAGTTGGAGCAGACAATAGCATACTACTTAGACAAGCCGGTTGGTAATCATGCAGGATTGTCACAGGTGAGAATGTAAGATGATGGGTAAAATGATCGGCAAAAGCACAGATGCTGCACATGACACACACAATGACATGGCATGGCGAGGGGGCCGATCCTGGAAGCTCTCGACTGGCTTACCTGGGGAGAAGCGGGCTCTGGCCGTGGGGGGAGTATGCCATGGCGCCGTTCCCGCCGAGGTTGACGGTGACCGCGTCGGGGCGCGCCTCCCTGAACCGGTCCGGGAGCCCCGCCGCGCTGCCGTCCCCCGCGGCGCCCGGCTGCCGCAGCCCCTCCGGGCTCGGCGCCACCGACCGATCGAACACCGCCAGCATCTCCGCGCGCAAAGCCTCTTCCGCCCCCACCAAGCTCTGATCCGCGCGTCGCTCTCCTCACCTCGTACGCTTCCGCTGCCAACGCGCCGCTAGCTTTGCCAGATCGCCAGAAGGATTTCGGGATGGCGGGGAGTGGGATCGGTGGCGGGGTTATATTGCGGTGCGGTGGTACGTGGCCGTCGGTGGCCGGCGCCCGCGCGGCGCGGGGAAGACGGGAGAAGGATCGGGACTGATCCACACGCGGCCGCGGGACCCGCGGCACACCTGTCGCTCCCAGTCTCCGGCCGCCGCGCACTCGTCGGACGCGGAGAGGATAAAGACAAACGGACCTTTCCCTTTCAAAAAGGAAAGGAATTGGCGATTCCTTTTCCAGAAAGGATAATAATAGGTGGCGACATTATCAGTTATGGAGGCCCATTTCGGGAATGGGCCCAAGAGGCCATGTTTCGATTTCCTTTTGCTACTCCTCTCGCCTGGAGTGATGAGAAAAAAACTATGGTGACAAATGTAACTGTCTCGGCAGATAATAAATACTACTATACATTTCAGAAGTAGAAAACAACTTTCATATGCAAAGAGTTCCTGAAATTTGATAGTGTTAAGATATCCGGTACTGACCAACCTTGTACCTGTTTAAGGTGAAGTTCAAAACGTCTCCAATCACCTCAGGCGGAGGTGCAAATTTCAGCAGCACGATCACTTCAGGTTAGTTGGAAAGCAGAGCACGGATCAGCACATGATCACAATTCTCCACACAATGAGAAAACGAAATGGCAAAAGCAACGGAAAATAAGTGTGTAAACCAACACTGATGCACAAATACGGTGATAATATGATATATGTACAGTGAAATGCCAAATTCCGAGGTGCCATAGTTTCTCATACAACAGGTTACTATACTTTACATATACAAGCTATATGTTCTTCCCTAGTCTCATTTGGGGCAGATCACTCGGTTGCACCCTCCCATTAGTTAGAAGTTAGAACAGATATACTGCAACATAACCATGGTCTTTGGGTAAACAGTGTCGGGAACAGGGCTGGCCATGAGAAAACAAACTATGATATCCCTGGGTACCATAGAAACATCTTAATCCAAAAACTTCCATTCCACATGCCGAACATACTGTATTAACAACTGCGAGATCAAAGGTGATCCGATCAGGTCTAAAACAGTGATACGACGGGCATAAGGGTAAAGATACTCGGAGCCCATTGTAATAAACCAAGAGCTCCTAATGTTTGGGTTTATGTTGTTTCCGTTGAGGTAGGCTACCTTCTGAGACTACATGTTCATATCATCCTGACCAACTGCATTACCAGCCGCTGCACCGAGTCCCCCCTCATGCAAAAGGTCCTCCCAGAAATCATCATTTAACTCTCCACTTGGCCTGCCTTTCAGACGCTCAGAGCCACCAGAAGAAGCACCTTGTTGAACCTCAAATCCCTTTGCCTCAACAGATGAACTTTCCAGATCAGATGGAACACCATTGGCAAGTGATTCCACCGGCTCTTGTGGTTCAAACATTGCCTGAGACCCTTGCTCCAGGCTAGAACCATTGCCCATGCTATCAGCTTCAGGTCCATGATCAATGCGGCGCCTTCTTTTCTTTGAGATGGCATCCTCAAGCCCCTTCCTCATCTCGCGCTGGGAGATCAGTTGACGCATGAACTCAGGGCTCTGCATAACTCGTGCCATGAATGCCATCATCTGTTGTTGCTTCTGCTCAGTATCTTGCAATTTCTCTTCCATGACCTGTAGATCTGACTTTGTATTTTGCTGCTCCTGCCTCAGCTTCACTACTTCAGCCATCAACAGCTGCTTGTCCCTCTTCAGCTGATCAATTTCTTCATCATATCCAAAGTGCCCTACCTCAAGGTAAGAGCCAAGAGATTGCTGATTTGGAGATGTGTGTGGAGGTTTCCGACGCCTAATGTTTTTGAGGAGGTGCCTCTGACCTCTCAGAAACCCCTCATTAGCAAATTCCCATCTGTCAGGATCCACCTTTCTGAAGCCCTGTCAAACCAATAATCCAGTCATCACAAATATCAATCACCACTGATGCAATGGAACAAAAAAGTTTTATTGACAGAGAATTAACGACACAAATCAAGTCATTTCTGGTCAGATAGAATGCCAAAAAGACCAGATAGAATGCCAAAAAGGTTGGATTCTATGAAGAACATTGACTATTTATCTTTCACCGACTACAGTTGACCACATGTTTCAGTTTGCATGGCTCAGTTCTTAATCTATCTGCTGACATTCTTCTTCACCATTCGCCCTTTTATACTATTTTGACACAAAGAATAGAAAACCAGTCCCTCATCAAAATACTATCACAAGGCAAACCACGTGAAGTATCTTAAGATATTTTGAGAGAAAAAGAGTTCAATTGAAAATTGTCGGTGATGGCCTGCCTGAATGTAAAAATTGTACAATGCACCATTTTTTTTAACAAAGTTGATGGATGTTGTAGGACCTTCAATATCATGTGTGCAGTTCATATATGATCTCAACAACGATGCAAGAATGAAGATGGATGCGGCATGGGAATACCAGGTGCCAGCTTACACGTTTTACAAGATCAGAAAAATAAAATTCCAGACCATAAAAGTTTAAATGTTCAAACCAAACCACTGCTTCAGAAAAAACCAAGTCACCATTTAGATTTTTACAGACACATATCCAACAACCCTGCATTAAGCCAATGAGGAGCAACAAGCCCAAGATAAACTACCTCACATGAAGGACAATTCTGCATTATTTTCTATCATGCAGTCCATGAAAGATCTTACAGAATCAGTAGTTTTGGACTTTCGGTATTGTTAATGATCTTAAGCATTCACAGTATGGTTTACTCCAATGGTGATAACAAAGTTACTCTAACATACTCTCTTCTCTACAGATCTTTCCAGCTAACAATTATTTGGTTATTAGAATAAAAGTGTTGGTTCATAGGTTTTCACCAAACTTTAGCTGCTACTACCCTACTCTTAATCGCAATAAGTTTTTAATCAATATTCAACTGCTGATTAACTTGCTCTGACTAATTCCAAACATACTTGCAACTTTGGTTTTCCAGTTCTTATGTGCATATATAAAGAATATGCATGCCTAAAGAAAAAGACGACTCCTATATTATCATGATATAGATTAGGTTTCTTCATACGAGCTACATGATTTTCTGTGCAACAGAGTGAGCAGCCAATTTCTCCTATTATTCCAAAAATACAATTAATGAAAACACTGGCAATTCTCAAGTCCTAACCGTAATTCACACCAATAAGCAAATAGGATTTCAGCGCACCGCATAATAGTACATGGGACTAAGCATCAAAGAAGTTAATAACTTACATAAGTGTTCAGCTGCCGAACGAAGCTCGAGAAGTTGTTGTGCTTGAAGTACCTTGGCAGCAGCACCGTCCCAAAGATATGAGAATCCCAAACTATGAAGCTATTGTTGGTGGCGCTCCACGACACAACGGCATCCGTGGTTGGGTCATCGACCATGTCATATGTCTTGGTGAGGAACGGCGGCGGGCCACCATCATGGATTCCATCCATCGGCCTAGGCTGGCCATTGGCAGCGACCACCGATGGTCCGCTCTCCACCTTGACAGAATTCATCATCCCGTGGTTCATGGCAAAACCCATAAACAGAGAAAACCGAGAATCTCACCTCAGCAAGAAGCAGGACTATGTATCAAATATTGATACACCTTTGAGCTTTGGCACCAGAAATGTTTTTATCTAATGTAAGCACAGGTTGGTTGCTGCTAGCCAACTGCCAAGCCTCAGATACTACAAGAGGACACGGTTCAGGCGTGACAAAAGCAAGAAGTATGGGCACAAGAACAAGGTGCAGGGAAGCAGACAGGCGTAATAACTAATGACTGACGAACACTTCAGTTCACCCCATCACCACCCACGCACACCAAACAGCAGCAGCAGAATCACTCGCCCAGTGGACAGAAACCAAAGCCCTCGGACATGTGAAACGCACCAAGAAGCCGGTGCCGCGTGACCACCCAGAGCCCCTGACGCCGAACCAAAAGGGAGATCTCTTGGAGCAAGTTCATGCGCCGATACCACGAACCAAATCAGGGGGCATCAGGGGAGTTGAGAGATTTGATTCCGGCTTGGGGAGGTGGAGCGGAAAGCGCCGTGCTTTTGACCCACAGCCCCGCGAGAAAGCGCAAAGACCCAGCCCCCCCTCTCTATCCCTCGCCCCTAGAGAGAGAAACCAGCAGCACGGGCGCACGCCGCACGGCGGCACCCGAGACCGAGACGGCGAGCTCTCGCTCCCTCCCTCGCTCACCCGCTCGCTTGGGATCACGAGGGCGCGCGCCCAAGTGGCGGGAAGCGGCAGCAGCAGCAGCAGCAGCTTTGAGGGAGGAAGACAAAGAAGGTTCTAGAAGGCGCTGCGTGGTGCGAGCCTGGGAGGCTTGGAGCACTAGGGATCCGAGAAGCGGTGGTGGAAGAGGAAACGCGATTGGGGTTTGGGGATGGAATTCTTCAGCACCTGGGGAAGAGATTTGGGGAGAGAGCTGAGAAAGTGAGAACGAAGACGACGACGCGTCGACACGCGTCAGGCTCAAATGGGGCCGACAGCGACGGCGGCCTGAGCCCACTCTCTTCGTTACGGCCCGCATGCGTGCACGATGGGCCAGAAACGGACCCGACGACTCCCGCTCTGCATTCGGCCCACGCAACAATTCCTTACCTTCGATTCGAAGGCATCATCCTCCTCCATCGAGAAGGTCGTTGGTCTCCGTCCCATCCACGTTTACGGTATTTTGCTTTCCGTCTTCGTTCTCTCTTGCCAGTTGCCAGTCGCCGCCCGCCTCGTCGTCTCCGTCGGCGTGCGAAAGCGAAACCCTAGCGAGGCGAGCGGGAGAGAGAGAGAGAGAGAGCAGCGGCGATGTGGGGGTACCAGAAGGCGCCGGACCTCGAGGCCGGCGGGTCGGAGCTGCTTTACCCGGGGATGACGGAGAGCCCCGACCTGCGGTGGGCGTTCGTCCGGAAGATCTACGTCATCCTCGCTGTGCAGCTCGCCATGACGGCCGTCGTCTCCGGCTTCGTGGTCATGGTGCCCTCCGTCTCCGAGTTCTTCGTCTCCTCCAACGCCGGGATCGCGCTCTACATCTTCCTCATCATCCTGCCCTTCATCGGTAAGCCCATCTCTCGTTTTATGGGGAATTTTTTTAGTGAACTGAAATTGGTGCGAAACCTTGATGTGTTTGGGTCTGCTTCGTTTGCGTGCAGTGCTGTGTCCTCTGCACGCCTACCACCAGAAGCATCCGGTCAATCTGCTGCTGCTCGGCCTCTTCACCGTCGCCATCAGCTTCGCCGTCGGCATGACTTGCGCATTCACCAGCGGTAACTTGTTCACTTGTTCTACATTATTGTTAAGTGCGGCAGTGTGAATGGATTTATACAGTTGATCTAGTAGAACATCTCGAATTGTTTCTTGAGATGATTGGTAATTCTAGCTAATGGGCGTTTATGTTTGCATTAGGATTCCCCTTCTTCCATGATCCTTTAACCGAATTATGGACTTCTTCTGTTTGATATACTTGATCACTCAGAAAATTTCAGCAAGCCAATGAATGATTGCAATGAATTCCAATTTTAACATTCAAGATCTGTTCTAGTGTCACCACCATAATCATATAGTTGGAATGCTGAAGTTCATATAAGTTGAACCTTTTGTGGATGAAGATTCTGGCTAAAAGAATTTGATACAGCATACCACAGAACCTGCAAAACTAGAATTCATCTGAAGTCTTCCCATTCAATAGATCCATATTTAGATTACAGGATTATGTGTCTTTGTGTATTGGCAGTTCCACGGCAGCTTAGGATATGCTTTAGATCAGCACACACAGATTGTGAACCACCATGACACTAGTTGCCCTTGTCCATTATAAACTTAAGGTGTAAGCATCTCTGTGATTTTGGCAGCTTCGCAGCAAGTTTAGCATATCAGCCCCGCACAAATTATGAACAAACGTGATGCCAGTTGCCCCTTTCCATTATAAATTTCAGGTGTAAGCACCTCTGTGATGTGCTACCCAACATAAAGGCATTTGGCATGTTGCCCTGTATGTGGGTTCGATCATTACCAATTCTTCTTGTTTAGGCTTTGTTGAAAGGTTATCAAGTAGTGGAAACCTTTATTCTGTTCTCCTTTTGTGACGAGGAAACCAATGAGTGAAATACTTCATCAACTTTCTCCTGTTTGCAGGTTTATATTTTCCAACTCACATGCTCCGATAGAATTTGACGTTTTGCTAGGTCTTTCTATTAGAGATACATATCATGTGTTTGTTTTTATACCTTTAGAGTTTTTTATGGGCATAACAGCGGGGCTCCATATGGCCATTATTATGAACTTTTTTATAGTAAAAAAAATATGTCTAGAAATAGCCTAGATGAATTACATGGGACTATCATACTAGGCATGAACAGTCCTTGACATATTGCAGAGCTATGCAATGGAATCAATTCCTTTTATGTGATGTTACTTAATGTGCCGATTGGATTGCTGCCATTTGTGATTGCTATGTGCTTTGCCATTTTGAGCATGTTTAGGTGTTTGTATCAACTCAAAATTTATTCTTTATGTTATGTGTACAGGAAAAGTCATTTTGGAGGCTGCAATTCTTACAGCAGTGGTGGTGATCAGCTTAACTGCTTATACTTTCTGGGCTGCAAAGCGGGGCCATGACTTCAACTTCCTTGGTCCCTTCCTGTTTGCTGCTCTCATGGTGCTCATGGTGTTTTCACTAATCCAGGTTGGATGGCTGTATCTTTATTATGCCTTTTTCCCCCCTGTGGGAGACTTTGAATGGATTGTCTAATTACTTATTTGCTTATGCTGATTTTTACATGATACTAATAGAGCTTTTGCTGCGCAGATCTTTTTCCCACTGGGCAAGATCTCTGTGATGATATATGGTGGACTGGCGTCGCTTATCTTCTGTGGCTACATCATCTATGACACTGACAATATCATCAAGCGCTACACATACGATGAGTACATATGGGCTGCAGTTTCACTCTACCTCGACGTCATCAACCTGTTCCTGTCTCTGCTGCAATTGCTGAGGGCAGCGGATAGTTGAGGTCGCCAAAGCTTTCACTTCGATCTTGTTCTCACGTACATTTGTGCATATCACAAATTCCATGAATGCTCATGGATACTCCCATTTATAAGTAGTTCATTTATGTTATATCGCGCACAATGGATGGTCGGATGGATAAGGATCATTTTCTGTATGTAGCTTCCAAAACTGTTTACCATATTCTGAAAAGATGAAATGCAACTTAATTTCTATGCACGATCAAACTATGATTGCCAATGAATTGCACTGTGTAAGGCGACCAGTTTTTTTTATTTTATTTTTCTTCTTCTAGGGTGAATATCTGAACACGTTTCTGAGCGAGAATGCTCTGGTTTGCATGTATGCACAGTATTTAATCATTTACTTCCCAAGATTTTTTTTTCAAATCTCCATAAAGAAATGCTATCCTCTTTTGAAAAATGCTAGTAGTAAATAACTGGATACAATTGCTTGCCAAACATGAGAAATTCATTTGTTTACTGCATCTTATGTTTTTGTTCTGTTCTATTTGTGAATTACTTGTCTGATGAAGGGATCTTGTATGCTGATTGCTGAATCATAAAGAGCCACTCATCGACTGCAGTTGCTGTACGCCTGTATATGATCCTCAAAAGTGCCACTGAATGTTTGTTTATTCAGAGGTCAGGTGGTTACATTACATTACCCGTCCGAAATCCTAGAAAATCATGCCGCATAGCTTTCCGGATTTTGTATAGATTTTCTTACACTTTCTTGAGCCACATTGCAGCACTCTTCAGGCTTGATTTTGGTGTTCGTTGGCCTATGCATGAGCCTCCAACCCTAGAGGAAAACAAATGAAACACACTTCAGGCTTGATTTTTCTCTCTCTAGAGCATGCAGGAGCTTGCTCCCACCTCCCCCTCCCCGGATTTATTTTTTTGGCGCAACTAGAAAAAGGAAAAGTTTGGTTTCTTTGCCACAGAAAAACAGATAGAAAACTAGTGTTGTTATGCCACATGTGTACATTCATCAGATGTACAACCGGAAAAGTTTTGTTTCTCTGCAACAGAAAAACAGATAGAAACTACCGTTATTGCACCACATGATTAATTCATCAAATGTGCAACCCGGAAAACAGGTCATTTCGACCGCACCAAGAATAGAAGTCATCAGTTCCCGCCATGTTTCTCCACCACCCAAAGCTTCCGCTTCGCCTAAACATCCCATCCTCCTAAGCGCACCGTACCGCAACCCATCCATCAATAATCGACGAGCCGCCAGAACCGATCACCGGGGCTCGCCGTCTCTCCCATCCCCTCCCTCCTCGGGCACGCCGGAGCGAGACCACCGGCAGCTAGCGCCATGGGCAAGCACGGCGGCAAGTGCAGCCACGACGCCGAGGCGTGCTACCCGCCGGGCCCGGGCGCGGGCGCGGGCTTGTACCCCTACATGATGGAGAGCCCCCAGATACGGTGGGCCTTCATCCGCAAGGTGTACGTGCTCGTCACGCTCCAGCTGCTGCTGACGGTGGCCGTCGCCGCCACGATGAGCCTCGTCGCCTCCATCGGCGCCTTCTTCCGCTCCCGCACCCCGGCCGCGCTCGGCGCCACCATCGCCATCGTCGTCTCCCCTATCATCGGTGCGTCACGCGCCGGCAACCGCCGACGAACGATGCAAATATATAATGAAATGATCGGTGGCGCACTTTTTTTCTTCTTCTTGCAGTGTTGATTCCGATGATCTTTCTACGGAAGCGGCACCCGATCAACCTGGTGCTCCTGGCGCTCTTCACCGTGGCCGTGAGCCTCGCCGTGGGGCTGTGCTGCCTGTCGGCGAAAGGGGTCGTCGTGCTGGAGGCGGCGGCGATCACGATGGTGGTGGTGGCCGGGCTGACCGCCTACACCTTCTGGGCCGCCAAGAGAGGCCACGACTTCGAGTTCCTCGGCCCATTCCTGCTGGCCGCCCTCCTCATCCTCACGCTCTTCGGCTTCGTGCGGGCCCTGTTCCCGATGGGCAGGACGGGGAGCATGGTGTACGGCTGCATCGGCGCGCTCGTCTTCTCCGCCTACATCATCTACGACACCGACAACCTCATCAAGCGATTCTCCTACGACGAGTACGTCATCGCAGCCATTGAGCTATACCTCGACATGATCAACCTCTTCCTCAGCATTCTTGAAATCATCGACGGATGAACCTCCTCTTGCTCAGCTTTAAATATAAATCATCATCTGCCGGCTGGGACGTCAATCGTGAGCACACTAGATCATATATGTAATGTAAGCTACAAGGATGGGTTGCAAATCTACAAGACAATGTACTCCATAGATAGGGTCGAGCAGTGCCACAGTGATTGGATATTACCAGGGATCTATTGCCAATCCAATTCGTTACATTACATCACAGAAATTGTGAAATCATTGTCAGACATCATCGGGCCAGCGACAGAGTTGTGTGAAAAATAGCCGCGACAATTCATCCATTGGCTTCAGAAATGCTCACCACAGACCATACTTCCCAGGAACGAAAGAAACAATGTTTGCAAATAAAGCGAGACCAACGAACAAGCATTGCATGCACCGAGAAGTTTTGGTTCATTCGTGAAATGAATTCAGATTTCTGGTAGGGGAAAAATATCGTTTCATCTGGCTGTCATCACCAAAACCATACATTGCAGGACTACTAGATGCCATGGGCGATAGCTTTGGCATCACCAGACTCACTCTTTGAACTCCGCATGTATAAAAATAGGGCGAAAAGTTGCCCAGGACCAACTAGAAATTGCTCAATTCAACAGTCAACTTGTTTTCTAATATGCCATACACTGTCTGGAACATGCTCAAACTTTGTATGGTCTTAGTGCTCTTCAGGTCCTTCATATTTGTTGTGTCCACGCTGCATAGGAACCAAACAATTTCAGCCATCATATATGAGAGGACGTTAAGAACACGGTTCCCAATGCCTAAAGATGGACCAGCACATTCTGATCTGAGTAAAATGATTGCTTTTCATCATTAGATTTTGACTAAAAATGGCCCAGTTACTAAATCTAGCAAAAGTTATAGCTACATTTTTTCTGATATAGGTACCTAAGTCAGCCCGTACAAATGTGCAAGCATAAAAAGGCCTCTTTTTAACCCCTACATCCCTTGCGAAGTTAAAGGCCAGGATGGGAGAAACAGCAAAAAATATAGCTGCATAAATACTCAAGGGATGTACTTGCACCATCACACAGGTAGTGCCAATCACTGAGCAGCCAATCAGTCTGAATGTCTATGTATATGGCCTAAAACTAAGAATCACAAATCTAATTAACCTCCAATTAATGTTCTTAGTCCAGAAATGCAATTTCTCCTTCGCTAAATAAGTTAGTAACATTCCAGCCTGGTTCTCCTTCAGTCACCTTTACTTTAGACAATTGTCATCATTTTCCTATTTTATACACACTAACAAAGCTTAACAATCATATGGCCCTTGCCAACAAAAAAAAATGCAGCGCCAACAGAAACAAAATAGTGTGTAGCAAGTGCTGTGACTGTTAGTAACCAAGTGAAAAAGAAAAACTTACGTTGTTCCATAAAGTGCAATCTTGTGAATTTTTGTCACATCACTTCCACTTTGATTGTCCTCAATAAATATAGTCAGGCTGAAATGATATAACAATAGACCATCAAAAACAGTGACAAGACACAGAAATAAGGGAGTGAAAGCACACCGGCCATGCATATCCATATACCTGCGAACATTTTGGAACTTGACATATTTTAGCGTCGCGGGTTTATTCTGCAGAGAAGAAATGCCAAAATTCATCAGTGAAGCAAAACTATATGGCCATGATGCAAAAAAAAAAAGAAAAAGATGACCTAACCTATTTACAAGTAGAGTAATAGTTCAGGAAGAGAATATACCTCTGCCAAATGATCAGTGGATAGATCGAGAGTGTCGCTTGGTGGATAGTCATTTACATTGCTGTCATTTATTATATAAGCTTACATCAGGCTAAATAGAAAAGATAATGCATTTTGGAAAGTTCAAACTACTCCAGTCAAGAGGCAGTATACCTGAAACCCATATGCTCTTTGTTGGAGAAGAGCTTTACTGTTTTGGGTCCTGTGATGAGAAAAGAAACATTATAGTGTGAAAAGCAATCACAACCAGAAAACTGCGGCGACAGAGCAACATGCAGTTGTGTCAACAAAGAAATCAACCTTGCGCTTTAAGGAAATTCACACATACAAAAAAGGCTTAGCGTTAAATTGGTAATGCATTAATGGGAACATGTTTTCAATTAGGTCCAACTGCAATCTACACATTTGTTTGAAAAAAAAAAGCATAGGACAGTGATAAAGTGGTGACTTAACGCGCACAGAAACATTGCGGTACTTAATGCAAATTGACAAGGATGCAAGTATCTGAAATTTAAACAAGCAAGCACCTCCATGCAAGTCTGAAAACAAAAGAACAAGAAAAATCATAGTTTTAAGCAGCACCAGAAGCAGAACTACCAATGTGTCATAAGAGGTCGCCAAATCAGGAGCAAACATTAATCATGAAATCACAGCAGATGTTAGATGTTAAATGAAATAAAAAAGGATCCTCGCAGACCTTACATGAATCATGTGCTCTTACAGTCTTGCAATCACTATCGCATCTAACTTAGGAAAGTACTGCGCATAGCCACTGAACCTAAACTGCCCTTAAACTGCCAATTGGGCACAAATCTAGCCTCTAAGAACAGACCCTAACAGGGAGTAGCAAATCTCACCCTCTTCCTCGGGGCCTTTGAAGAGCGCGGAATGCAGTTTGACCACCTGCATGAAGGGGATGTAGATCAGCAGCTGCTCATCCGAATCGCTGGCGAGGTGCAGACCCTCGTCGTCCCTGAAAATCTGCAACCACAAAGGCAATCGCCATTAGAACTCAGCAGAGCGATCACAAAATACACCACGACCTCGCTGGCGACGACCGATCGGGCACGACGGCACCATCGACAAAGTCACATAACCCTAGGGAAAAGTTTTTTTTAAAAAAAATAACCGCCCCAGCAACAATTGTGGGAAGAACAGAATCTCAGAATCCACCGGAATCGATCGCCGAATGGGGGCAATCGAGCTAGGGTTTAACCGGGGAACGCGCTGTATACCTGCTTGAGCGCGTTGTTGATGCTGTGGGACGAGTCCTGGTTGAGGCACTCAACGCCGGTCCAGTCGATGAAGTCGACCAGATCCACCTGCCCGCGCGGCACCTGCACGGGCGCGGCCGGGGCGGCGGCGGCGGGGGTTGGGGTGGCCGCCCCTGCGGCGGTGTTGGCGGCGGCCATGGATGGGGTTGGTTTGGCTTCCCGAAGCTTCTGGACGGGCGGGAGCGCGGCGGAGGGAGGGAGGGAGGGAGGCGGGGCCGAGCGAGCGCGTTCGGGAGAGGTGCTTTGCGTGCGGGTGTGTCTTCCTTGCGTGCGCGCGTGCAGGTGGACACGGGCGAGTCGGAGCCGTGAGGTGAGAGAGAGGTTACTTGCAACCTGAGGACGGACTTGTTAGGGCAAAAACAACTCCCAATTTTATTATGCAAAAAGAAGATTTTTCATCACATTAAAATATCGTAACATGCATGGAATACTAAATGTACGTGAAATCAAAAACTAATTACACAGTTTTGTTGTGCTCTGTGAGACGAACATTTTGAGCCTAATTAATAAATTTTTAGACAATTTTTCACAAATACAAATGAAATGCTACAGTGATGCAATGATTACGAAGTGACGTCAATCTTCTAAATTCGATCTCTCAGATTCAACGGCAGTCGCGGCTGCTGAGATCCTCCGTGACGCGGTGCGGTCGGGCCGAGTTGAGCTGCGGCTTCTTTGCCTTTGAGTTGAGAGGCCTTTATTTTTCATTTTTTCCTCTTTTATTTTACCCCTTACGAGTCACCAGACGCACGCACGTCACAGATTCTACCAAGTCCAGATGTAAAAGAGGACGAAATAAAACTCTGTTGATGATAATATAATGCATATGGCAAAGAAAACTTCACGACCAAAAGCATGGTTATGTAATGTTAACGTGTGGGTGTAAATTCAGCATGGCAATGTGTGCATGACCGAAAGCGAAATAAATCGACAACACAAAGCTTATCACTCGGCAAGCAACAAATACATTAGTGAGTGTGAGTTCACGTGCTTAGCGAAATAAGCGACCTAGCGACGGTAACATCCATTGTGCAGAAGCCAACGTCAAGAATGTCAGAGCTTTCACCATCCTCTTTAGCCGTGAAAATCTTCTTCTCGTCCACGACAATTCCATCACCTCGCCATGCCTTCACACAAACAAACCTCCAGCTCTCCAAGAATTTCAGCCGATGCGACACATCGCGACAGCACAATACTGCCATCAAGAGCAACAGGGACCCTCTGATCACCAGAATCAAGTAGGATGACTTGTGCGCCACCTATGCTGGCTGTGCGAGCAGTAACCTGGGCGCGGAAACCATTTGGCCATGATCCTCTGTTGACTCGCACAACAATACTCCTAGTTGCCTCCACCGAATAAACAAGAGAGCCAAGTTCAAACTCCGGTGTGCTAAGCTTGCTAAGCACGGAAAACCTAACAAAGTGCATATCGACGAACCTCAATTGGGATAGGAAACAAAGCCGGAGTTGATAATAACAAGGTCAAATAGAATATAAAAGGAAGAGAAATAAACAATTATCTTTATCACAACAAAATCAAGTAGAATTAGAATTTGAAAGAACATGCAGAGGATCTAATAAGGACCGGAGCCTGCACTGTTGTCGTAGAAGAGCGTGCTCGATAATGCTGGCGGGGCCGTTCTGTTCGCGTCAGCCAGTAGTATTTTTCTCTATACAAACCAGCATCAGCAACTAGCCACCAGTATTTTTCTCTCACCAGCCACCTGCCACCAGCCAGCCGAACAAGGCCGTTCAGAACCGATGCCGAGCCCTGCTGCTGATCTCCAAGGTCAGGCATGGAGCGGCCGATGCTGACACGGTGGCTCTGGTTCTTGGATTGGGAGGAGATAGGTAAAAAAAGAAAGGATGTGCTGATTGCACGTTTGTGCTAAGGTGGAAGGTAGCGATAGCTTGGCATGGCGCCGGGGCTCAACACGACGGTGTCCTTCATGATTGTCACCTCCCTCTTATGAACGCGCGACAAGATCATTTATTCCGATTTCCCCGTCAAGAAATTGTATCCGGCTACAAGGTACATTTGCACTAATTTGAAGTACATGAAAGACATATACTGGGATTAAACATGTCAAGAATTCCCATAAACCTTCTGGAGGCATACTGACAGCACAGTACGAGGACCTGAAAGGTTTAACAGTTAGAACACTAATAGAGAATTTTGAAAATATCAAAAGGCTTCTAATTCCTAAACCATATAATTAGTTATTCAGACTTAGTTTTGAATCTGAGCATGTCAAATATGAGCAGAAAAAATAGGGAACTTCAAGAGCAAGCAGAAAGGATAGTTGATTAAATTGTGATAAGGGGCATGGCCATCAGCCCATCACAGTACACACCCATTAGTACTACTAGTGCAACTCAGATTCAGATGTAGTCAGTGTTAAATCCTACGTGTGCTCTATATTTTTGTAAGGATTCCTAGGCACATTCTTTGTGCAGCCATTAGTACACTCGGTTACAGAAGACATACCAGAATTCACAAGCCTCCAGTGCGACTTCATCGTCTGAATCTTTGTTAGGCTGTGTTTGGATCCTAGGGACTAAAGTTTAGTCCCTCAAATAAGTGACAATTAGTAGTATTAAACATAAACTAATTATAAAACTAATTGCATAAGTCATATCTACTCCACGAGACGAACATAACAAGCCTAATTAACCTATAATTAGTACATAATTATCAAATCATTACTGTAGCATTATATTGTCTAATCATAGACTAATTAGGCTTCAAAGATTTGTATCGTAAATTAGTCCTGGCTTATGTAATGCATTTTGTAATTAATCTATATTTAATACTTCTAATTAGCTGTTTTTTCTATGTTTTTTCTATGTGGCTGCAGTTTCGGGGCGTGTTTGGCTCCCAGCCATAAAGTGCCACGCTACAGCTGGGGGCACGGCACAGATCTCTGGTTGCTGGTTGCTATTTGGTTGAAGAATTAATGCTGTCAGCCATGTTGAAGAACAGAAGAATTCTTGCCACGGAGTGTGGCGGCGTTTTTGGGCGCCACAGCCGTGGGCCGTGGCGGACTGGCGGCCACACTTTGCGGCTGTGGCATGCTACGGCTGAGAGTCAAACAGGCCCATCCAATGTCAGATCCAGATGTACATACAAACAAGTATCTAATTTAAGTATCTAGGGCAATTGCATATGCTGATACATGTAATGGCACATAACTTTGCCCAACATAACTATTTGTAAGCTATAGGAGTCGAGGTAAAGTTAATGGGATAATCCTAGAGTGCAAACTTGGAGGCTGAAGTCAGTACTAAAGGTTTCAACCTATGAGACAATAATGTTTTTTTTTCTCGAACGACGTAGAATTGAAGAAGCCCCAAAACCTAGCACCAACCAACACCCACACGGCCACGCACCCACACAAACAAAAAATAAAAACTGCGAAAAAAACTATACGTGAATTTTTTTTTGATTGGACGGGGAAAATGTTGCTCTTCAGTTTCCTGTTCCTCCTAGCTGAATATTATGTTTTTATTCTTCTCCTTTCTTTCTGCTTGGTCTCAACTCTCAACTGATGTGCCTGCCAAGAAGATATCGTCGTCTGCACTCGTATTGTAAGTCCATAAGAAGACATGCTGCAGTGTTCATTTCAGGAGCAATTATACACTCTTATCTTATTGTAACACCCCGGTCTGTTAGTAAAGCCCCCAGTGGTCCATGTAGTGTTGTGATGTTGGTGTACTTCCACATGGAAAGTTTAAGTGAGAACGCACTAGCAAATAGGGACCAAGCCACGCAAGTAAGAAAAAACAGAAGACTAAATGTTAAGGTGATATATACAAAGTTATAGACCACAAAATAAGAAAGTAACCCAAACCCAGCCTGCTTTTGTGGCTACAGATATAATAGCACAAGTTCAGGCAGATCAAGTACAATGTAAGTAACGACATGGATAGTGTGTGCTTGTCAGAAAAAAGGACATGTTAATGTCTGAAAAGTACATGAGGTTACACAGAAAAGCAATTAGTCACTCATCATGTTTGCTACTGGAGGTCTCTCTAGTTTCTACAATCCTCATTATCTTTTCTGCATACCTTTCTACTATTCTACAGGTATCGTTGGTGGCATAGTTTCATGGAAGTAATGAGGTAGTATTTCTTGAGGGCTTCACCTGAAAACAAGGCATCCTCGAAGTTCAAACATTGTACCAAATATGTAGTTCAAAACATCAGTGGCATTCCTCTGCTTGTCATAGTACAACAGCTCAAATCTAAAAGCCTGTCTCAGACCTTCAATTTAGCCCCTCCAACAATATGTTGCTCACATTGTCATCGTGCATTGCCTGGTAAACTCGATCATCTTCTCTAGCCTCCTCTCCACCATTGTTGCCAACCAAGACCTGATGTGTCCTTGAATCAGGTACCCACCCCTTCTCTAGCATTTGATCGAGAAACTTACATGCCTCATTCTCGCAACCTTCTTTAATAAGACCATAAATAATAATGTTATAGATTCTGGGGCTCACCGTTCCACTTGTATTTACCACTTTCAGTAAACTTTGTGCAACCATGTTAAGAAAAGAAAACAAGGCCATATCACTGACTAACAATTCAAACGTCTCTTGGTCAGGAACAAAGGCTTGATTCACCATTCTGTTGAACAAGATAGCAGCCTCAAAAATTGTTTCCTTGGAGAGGAAAGAGCGCAAGAGACAATTGTATGCATACCCATCCAATGGACAACCTTCCATCAGCATTTGTGCAAAGAGAACCAATACATCCTTCTCCTTCTTCAAATGGAGTAGTGCTTGGATAATTATGTCATAAGTGAAAAATGTACAAGAGGTGCCAGTGCAAACAGCTATTGAACGCAATTGGACCGCTTCACGAGTCCTTCCAGACAAACAACTCCCCTGAATTAGCATATCAAGTGACTTGTTGGTCAGACTGCAACCTTTTCTACAGTGATATTTAAAAACCTCAACAGCTTCTTGGATCCTCTTCGTGTGACACAAAACCTCAACTAGTTGTGAGAAAGATTCCGAATTCAAGGACAAGTTGCTAACTCTTACCCTTCTGAACATACCTAAGGCATCCATATACAAGCCTAATCGACAGTAACAAGATATAATAGCAGAACAGGTACTCTCATCTGGTGCAAATGAAGAAACAACCATTCTACCAATGAGCTCAGATGCTCTTCTAATGTTTCCTTCACTGCAGAAGTGAGTTATAACAATGTTCCATGATTCAGAATTCACCAAACCTCTGTTATGCAATTTCTCAAGATAGCTTACTGAATCCTGCAGTCTTCCATTTATGCACAACCATCTCAGCAGCACATTATATGGTTCTGATTCTGTGACATAATTTCCCTCTAGAAAGCTCAAAGCCTTGTGGAACTTGGCTGATCTGCAGTAGGAATCCACGATATCTACATATGCACTTGCCATTGGAGCATGACCTGATGCTATCATTTTGTTAAGCATCATTATCGCGTCATCCAATAGTTGATTCTCACATAAACATCTAATGAGGGCACTGTACGAATGCATATCCAACTGAAGGCTGTCTTCTTTTATCATTTGATGCAACGTAATCGCCTCCTTCACTTTACTGAACTTAGAAAATAGGGGCATCACTTGAGCA
Organism: Echinochloa phyllopogon; assembly: GCA_033239725.1. NCBI lineage: Eukaryota > Viridiplantae > Streptophyta > Magnoliopsida > Poales > Poaceae > Echinochloa > Echinochloa phyllopogon. Next base: position 3,380,495 of record BTCW01000018.1, read on the forward strand.
TAAAAACTACTGTCAGGGGTGCATCTCAATTGCAGCATCTTATAAAAGAGCTCCACCGCTTCATCTGCTCTATTGTGGGAACAAAGAGCCATGATGAGTATCTCAAAAGTGTGACTGTTAGGAGAACACCTCTTCTTGCTCATCCTGTCAAACTGAATCAGTGCCAGGTCCACACGGCCAGATTCACACAAGGCCTGAATTAACCAATTCAATGTTTCCACATCAGGAAGCACTCCAGACTTCACAATCTCCATGTAAGCAATCATGAACAACCGCAGGCTACTCCTTTGCTTGATCAGACCATGCAGCACACCATTGCAAGCCGAGAGTGATAACTTGAGCTTGGCAGAGGTAGCATGCTGGAGTACCAGCAAAGCTTCATCAAATTGGTTCTTACTGCTCAGGGACTGAACCAATTTATTCAGGGCTTGTTCCAATGCAGGGACCCTCAATCTGACCATCTCACCAAGGAGGCTATCCATATCCTCACGATTTTCAACAGCAGTAAGCTTGGAGATCATACAGCTGTAGGTGTCAACCGTGCGGACATTATATCTCTGATGTGAAGCCCATCTGAAGATCCTGAGAGCCAAGCTCGAATTGGGAGTAGAATCAATAACCCGGGTTAGCCTCTCTGGCTGCAGATTGTTCTTGAGTGACCGGACTGCAGAATCAAACTCAGAGGAACCTCCTGTATCAGCAGAAGCAGGCACAGCGGGCATATCTGAGCAAGAGCAGTACATGACTTTTGCTGATAGCAGGCGCCATCTCGCAGACCGTATGCGAGACACAACCTTCAGTGCCACTGCCATCGAAGCAGACACATGGTCACAGCATAATGCAAAGCTGGAAATGCACAGCCTGTGGGCTTGCACTGAATTTTGGTGTCTTTATTTTCCTCGTACGAGTGCGCCGATTTGCCTGAAATGAAAATGAAAACGAGAAAGGGAAACGAAATCAGAAAGCGTGTATGATCGGAAGTCAGAGAAGCCTCAGCCCAGTAAAACCGAAGCAACGGCATTGCTGCAGGTGTAACTCGATGGCGGCATTGGGTGGTTTGGCTGAGCCTCCGACGGTTTTATACTTTTATCTAAGATATAAACTAACTGCTGTCGGTAATCCGGCCGCGCAGCGAAGAAGATCAGCGACGAGCTGGACGGGCTAGAGCAGAGCGTCCATCCCCAGCGGAAAGAGTCGGAATCGAGAGCTCGCAGCGAAGGGAACATGGTACGGAACAAAAATTAAACGAGCAGTCCATCCGGTCAAGCTGGGGAGGGCTCCTTACCGACGAGACGAGGAGGAAAGTTAGCACCGCGTGGCGCTCCGGTGGAAGGGAGACGGCGGGCGCTGGCCGCCTGGGTGGAGGCGTCGATTGGCTGCCCGGCGTCTCCGCGCCGCCGGTCGTCGTCGGCAGGGGCGTCTGGGAGGCAACAGGCAGCAGGTCGAGTGGAGGGGAGTGGCAGGCGAGGCCCAGCCCAGGCGGGAGCGAGGCGGAAAGCAAGCCCGCGCGCGAGGCCCGTGGGCCACCGGCCCGGAAGGTCGCGGTAGCAGGCTAGCAGCATCACGTTTTAATTAATGGTAGCGTCGCGCGATTCGACTGACTTGAGTGCATGCAGTACAGTCTAGCAGACGCTATCCACTAGAGTTTAGTTCGGATGCTCGCACTTTTTTCTGGGATTTTCTCAGGATTTACCGACGTTATGCGTTAAGTGGTAAATGACGTTCACGTCGACTACGAAGCGTCATTGGTGACTTCGAGAATCTCCAGATGTGCTCATAGAGATAGAGGTAGGGCGTGTATTCATAGGGGTGAGTGTGCGTGCATGCGTGTTGTGAGCGTCTGCGTTGTACTGTATAATTCTAAAAAAATTAATGGTAGTGTCGCGGGCAGCCGGCAAACTTGAGAAATTTCGAGAATTGCCATTAAATTCGTAAGCCTAGACATCCTGATCCGCATGTCATTGACTTAGAATGACCTCACTTGTCATTGTGATATGGGTGTAAAATCTCGAAACTCACGAATTTAATCCCAAATATCAAAATCCTATATCTTTCGAAAGCTAATTAACTAGATGGTTTCCGATGTTTGAGATATGTGCAATGATTCGTGGCCGTTTGATCTACCCTGCTGTCCCTAACTGCCCTGATGCCTCCCATCGTGCCCGCCGCTGCAGGATTGCCTCCACTGTGTCTACCCTCGCCACCCGCACCCGTTGTGCTCGTCGCGCCTATTGCTACGTGTTGTTCCTGTCTTGTCTGCCGTTGCCCTCCCTATCCCCATGCCCGCCACCGCCTGCCTCACTGTCCTCACCATCGCTTGCCTCGACGTGCCTGTCGGGCGGCTTCCGCTACTATGATCGCCGCCCCAGCCATTGGGGGCTGCCCGCATGTGGTTCCTCCCCTTCGAGTGCCGCTTCTACCGTCCTTGCTGACGTCCCGCTCCTGAGTCTGGACGGGTGGGTCACACACGGTGCAGCTGTTGTTGCCATGCGCGGCTGCCATCACCGGAGAAGAATGAACCATAATTTTTTTAAAATTTGATGTAGGTGTTGTTAAATGTTGAACCAATTCTCGAAAGATGTTGAAATAGATTGTAAAATATATTGAATCTAGTATTTTTTTTAAATGTTGATATATATTTTTGAAAAATCTTGAATATGTTATTTTTAAATGTTGATATACTATTTAGAAAATATTGAATCTAGTCTTTTTAAATTGTTTGATACTACATCCGTTCTAAATTATTATTCGTTGTTGATTTTTTCGTTTAACGTTTGACCATTCGTTTTATTCAAAAAAATTCACAACTATCATTTATTTTGTATGTGACTTTCTTTATCATTGTATATACTTCAAATATAATTTATTGGTTTGTATATTTGGATAAATTTTTTGAATAAGACGAATGGTAAAAGATCACGGAAAAAAGTCAACAACGAATAGTAATTTGAAACGGAGGTAGTACTTCTTTTAGCACCAGACGTGGCTAGTAGTAGTCTGACATTGAATCGAATTGTTGTTAACAAAAACATTTAAAAAAAGCTTAGCTACGTTCATATACAGAGCCAAGCCGGTAGTAATATATTTTTGGGTCTTATTGGCCCCTAAGCTACATTGCTTATTTAGTACATGAAAGGCGGTCTGTTTGGATTTCTTGCCTTCTCTTGCCTCTCCTTGCTAGGTAAGGGTGCGCAATTAGTTTTTGATTTTATTTACATTTAGTACTCCATGCATGCTATGACATTTCGATGTGATGAGAAGGATAACCTCAATGTTTCTTGCCTTGCTTTGACCTACAAGGCTAGGCAAACCTCGCATAGCTAGCCTAAGCCAGCAAAAGAACCAAACAAACCAATAGTGACCCCGCGGGCAGCAGCGACACGATGAGAGGGACAAAGTGGCATGATCTCCACTGTTCCGCGGGTACGCGCTGCTGCCTGTTACACTGTTCTAGCGCGCCACCGGTTTTAATACTCCACTCCCCCTACTTAATGCTGGTCCCGTACACTGTCAGATCGTGAATGGCGCACGCAGCTGGGACTGACTGGGGAAGGGAAGGGCCGCGGGTATTTAATTACGGATTTACTACAATTGCTTCCTTCCTTCGACCGGGACCATATGTATACGCGTCTTCCGAGTTCAGATCGATCGCGACGTACGTACTGGATCGCTTCGTTCTCGAGCTGACGCAGTAAATAAATATAAAGACGTAAAAACGACAGCCGGCGGACCACGGGATTAAAAGTTTACAGTAACGACGACGTGGGTAAGAAACAAAAGATCGAGATTAAGACAAATGCAGGCACTACTAGGCGTAGACGCGTGGTTGACACGGTACGCGTGCGTGACCAGACGTAGCTGATGAATCTTCCTATCCTACCCGCCTGCAGTTGGTGAGCGAGCGAGCGAGCATGCACGCAGTGGTTGGGCAAGCAGGCAGGCAGGCGTCAAGCAAAATCTCTCCATCCCCATGATATAATGGGGAAATGGTCGCATCGAGCTAGCCCTCGGCGCTCCTAACGACGCCCAGACGAGACAGAGAAGCTTCCAATGTTCTCCGAAATATTCTTGCATTGACGTGTGTAGCTTATCGTGAAGAGGATCGCGTCTCTCTCTCCCTCTATCTCTGGGCAAGTTGCATGCGTTAGTCTTCGTTGTGACGTAAGAGCAGAGCAGATGTCGCCTCACTGTCTATTTGCATTAGGTTTCAGCGTGTCCTACTATTCACATTCCATGATGAACAAACTGCTGGACGAAAAGTCGATTCCTCTAATTGTAGGTCTTCGTCTTCACACCATGCGCACCAATGGTACTAGTATCTGTGACCGATATATTTCCCAGAAAAAAAAGAGTGTGTTTCGGACCATCTCTAATTATGCAGGGAAGAAAACATACATGAAAGTATGTGTTAAGTTGAATGGACTATGTGACTAACTCTATCGAGCTAGTGGCGTTTAAGTATATCGGACTGAAACTTTCAACCTGAATGTTCTTCCTTCTCGTCTACGAAAAACGCATGCCGTCGGCGGGCTCATATTAAATGCTCAGCAAAGCAAAACCAGATCAATACCCAACATTTGGGTTGAAATTATCTCCAATTATAGTGGTATATATAGATCCCCTTGCATAATTCAAATGCATATAATGACATATTATTTGGTCAGCATCTGCAGCCGACACAGGGAGAGCGGATAAGACGTCATAAGCAATAAGAAATGGGGCAATTAGATGAAGTGATCGCGTCAAATACTCTTAGCGAGCATGCATGCATGCATACCAGGAACTATAGCTACATGGAAATTAGAACAGCCATCTCCATCAGCAGCAAACGTACAACTAGAAAACACAAATGATGCAAGTCCTTGACGAAGAAATAAATGATAACAAATTGCCAGAAATATATATAAGGGCCGTGTCGCGAAACACAGAGAATTTTGAGCAATTATTCCTGAAGAGAGAAATTCATAGGACATGGTACCACTGCAATTGATGTCGCGGCAGCATTGTTGCTGTCCAATTAGTGCCTGCACAACCGGAAGAAACCGATGTTTTAACGGATGGTGCTTAAATGGGCACTGTACCATGACACAGGTGCACCAAGAACAGATTATTCAAGTAACTGAAAATTACATATTCAGAGCAACATAAAAGGATCGCACGTCATGAACGAAAACGAGAGCAATATCTCACCAACGGCCAATGGGCGATTCAACGAACCTGACGTGCCACCAGATTGTGCTGCTGAGGTGAACAGCAGCAAGCCGCAGGTCACGTCAGAATCTGATGCAAACGGTTCTGTGCCGGGGTGTGATGTGAAGGTCTCTAACTGCAGCATGCATGGGAAGTGCAAATCATGTGAGATTATGATGAGAAAATTCCACTGGTCAAGAGAAAGAGATGAATTAAGATAGGGATTATTATGGAGGATGGTTGACCCACCACCTTACATCTAGCAATATAATGCGATGAATTGACCACCATCTGAAACAAAGATATATTTCAAAAGAGGTCTGAAACGAAAGATGCAGGCCTATCATTAGCATACTCCTGCACCAGCAGACAAGTAGTATTTATATCTCAATATTTTTCTATGTTTGCATTCTTTTCTTAAAAACAGCTTATAAAATACTCTTTGTTTAGATTTTTACCAGACATGACAGACAACTGGCAAATTGATAAACCTGCCGGTTTCAGTTTATCCCATTGGAAAATTACAGAGGAGCCTGACGCGATCCATCGCGGTATCATTCATTACATAGTCCACTATTTCTTGGTTTCAAGTACACCAACTATATTCATCATCTAAAAAAAGTACAACAACTATATGTCTTGTTTCACCTGCTCCTAAAATTGCAGTCAATTGTTGTTCACACCCAAAAAGCAAATGCCAGTATTTGGCCAAGATTTGTATAGATAGGAATTAGGGGCTGTCACTAATAGAGTTAAAAAGAATCTTTCTAGAGTAGAGAAAAATGGCCTAGGACATAGGCTTAATTTATTTTAGAAGAAATTAGGCGCAAAGTGATATGGCTGATCGCCTTAAATCCTCACAAAAGTAGACTATAACACTAGCTGAAATCGATGACAACTCCGACCGAGACACTGAATAGTGAATACAGAAAAAGGCTGCACCCCTCTACTATTATTTCAAACAGGAAGCATCCTTGAAGCAGCCAGATCGTCAAAAAAATCGTGCAGGCCACATAATTTTGGTTGTTTCTGTTGATTAGGTCATGCAAGCATAGGCATAGAGGCTAAAGAAGATGATAAACAAAGTTAAAGGAATAGCACAAGCGGCCAACAAACACGGGGAATAACTAGACCCAAAGGCATTTCTCTCTTTTACTTTAGTGCAAGGAAAAGTACTAGTACTGATACGATTTTAAAGGTACCGATACTTGGCTTTGTCATGTCATCATTTGATTGAGCACTACAAACCATCTCTTTAGTGTACATGATTTGAAAATCAGAGAAAGAAGAGCATAACCGATCAAGATCAGTGTAAAAGGCACCAACAGTAACAGCATCTTATGAGTGGGTGAGATTTCATGATCATCTTATTTAAAGGATGAGATGTGTAATCACGTAAACAAACCCCACTGTTCAAGACGAGAATTGGAGGAACTCAGCTGCCCATTCATCAACAATAAATGGGAAATGTTTCTATGCTCCGTATTGGTACAAATCCTGAGCCAAGTGAGTAGCACGAGACAACAATGTCTGCCACTAACAACAAACACTGGTCCTGGGTTTTTTTTGACTATGTCCACACCCACGAAAAGGGCCAAAAAAAGCGAAAGGATCACGAATTCAGCAGCAGCCAATTCAATTAGGTAGGAAAAAACGAGTCACTGCACCCCTTTTATCATGCCCCTCAACAAGAACAAAAAACGTCGCAAACGAAGTGGTCAACCGTGCCAATGATCCAAGCAGCACAATATCACATTAAACAAAGATAGAAGCCAAGAGCAAATGATGTGCACGCACAGAGCCTAAAAAACAAGTCAGAGAAGCCCCAAAGGAAGCGCCTATATATACCAAATTGAACACACGGCAATAGCACACACTAAACACAAATCAGTAGCAGACATAGCAAGCAAGAAACCAACGGGAAACCAACATTCCTTTATCCTTACCGTTGCATGCCCGGAATGCGCGCCCCGGCCATGACGAGGATGAGCTCGACGGCAGCCGCGGCGGCGTTCTTGGTCGTCGCGGTCACCTGGCCGCTGCTGGCCTCGGCTCAGCCGGCGCCGAGCATGCCTCCGCCGTCCCCGCCTTCGGCGGCGGCCACCAACAACTCCCGGCTGCAGAAGGCGTACGTCGCGCTGCAGGCGCTGAAGCACGCCATCACGGACGACCCCAAGAAGCTGACCAAGAACTGGTGCGGGCCCGACGTGTGCAGCTACTTCGGCGTGTACTGCGCGCAGGCGCCCGACGACTCGTGCCAGCGCACGGTGGCCGGCGTGGACCTCAACCACGGCGACCTCGCCGGCACGCTCCCCGAGGAGCTGGGCCTCCTGTCCGACCTCGCCGTCTTCCACCTCAACTCGAACCGCTTCTCCGGCTCCCTCCCCCAGTCCCTCCGCTCCCTCCACCTCCTCCACGAGATCGACGTCAGCAACAACCAGCTCTCCGGGCCCTTCCCGTCGCAGCTCCTCTGCCTCCCCAACGTCCAGTACGTCGACATCAGGTAAGCATCCTCAATTCCTCATACGCAAGGTAAACCTGAACCTGCAAATTAAAGCTTTTCATGAGCGCACACCTTATGTGTTTGATGTATGTGATGTGTGAAGGTTCAACAACTTCTGCGGCGAGGTGCCGGCGGCGATCTTCGACAAGAAGATCGACGCGCTCTTCATCAACAACAACCACTTCGAGTTCACGCTGCCGGATAGCTTCACCAAGTCGACGGCGTCGGTGATCGTGCTGGCGAACCTGCCGCGGGTGGGCGGCTGCCTGCCGAGCAGCATCAGCGACATGGCCGGGACGCTCAACGAGCTGATTCTTCTCAACAGCGGCATCTCCTCCTGCATCCCGCCTGAGATCGGCAAGCTGGACAAGCTCACCGTGCTCGACCTCAGCTTCAACAGCATCGCCGGCACGCTGCCGGACACCATCGGCAACATGCGCGCCCTGGAGCAGCTCGACGTCGCGCACAACCAGCTCGCCGGCGAGATACCCGAGACCATCTGCGAGCTGCCGCACCTCAAGAACTTCACCTACTCTTACAACTTCTTCTGCGGCGAGCCGCACCGGTGCCTCGAGGTGCCGCGCATCGACGACAGGCAGAACTGCATCGCCGGGCGCCCCGACCAGCGGCCCGGCGAGGAGTGCATCTCGTTCTTGCACCGGCCCAAGGTGCACTGCGACGCGCATGGATGCATCGCCCCACTGTCTCCGCCACCGCCGCCCCCTCCCATGTATGCTCCTCCACCGCCGGTATACTAATCCGTGGTAATACTGTGACTGTAACATGTAATTGCTTGCTGCCTCTGTGGTGTGAGAATCAAAAGGGTAAATGCATACACATGGTATATACTGTAATATTTATTTTTCAACAAAAGAGTAATAATGGATTCATAGATTGCGTTACAGAATGCTACGTGCATTCTCTGAGAAAGAAAAGGTGTTTGAATTGCAGAAGCAGAACTCAACAGAAAGTTTGGTGAAAGGAACTTGTCAATGTATTCCTTTATTGTTTCTTGTACTGGTTTTTTAATGTTCTAGTACTCAAAGTCATAGCTAAATCATTTAAAAATAATGTGCTCTTAGCAGTATGACTCCTGCAAATACTTATTTCTTATCAGACAGTAAATAGTTGAACCATTCATAGCTAGTTTAGATGGGGACCAGTTTTAGACAGAATTAGGACCACTGCTAAAGTGGGAAAACTATCAAAGAAAAAAAAGAGACAAGGATAATAAATATTTTGGCTTTTACAGGCTGAAAAGATAATAAAAACTCTTCAGTTAACCATGCAAACTTTGGGGCTTTATAAGAGTTGGTATGTTACCGTGTGCCGCTTTGGCAATATGGATACCAACCATTGTCAAATGGAAAAGGTTATGTTTAAAATAATAAATGACCAAGTCAAGAAATGAAGCTAAGGAAACAGAGGATAGTAAATTAAAAAGAATCTAGTTCAGGTACACCAAATGATGAACAGTGATGGAACAATGCATTTGATAAGGACTGGTCAAAGGGCAATTAAAAAAGTGCTGCTCATGGATTCCAGCTGCAAAGAGGGTTTTCTTTTACTCTATGGTTGATCAACTCAAAGGGACAGAAGCTTCCCCTACCTCTCATCTTGGCTGGCTCCAGGCAGGCTGGGGTTTCTTCATGCGCTCAACATGCGTTTTTACCTTATCTAAATAACTTCTACTACATGTCCTTGTCGCACAGATAGACCTACTAAAAGATTAGATAACCGAAAAGCATATGATGTACTAACGTTAAGCATATCCAGTAGCGTAAAGCATGCCAACAATTTTCAGGAGATATAAACATGATTTTGATGGTAACATGATATAAGCAAGTATGATTGAAAAATGAGATCTCAATAGTGAAACAGAGTGGCCAGGCTGCATGGGATGGCTGACCTTCGTCACCAGTCGGTCAATTGATTGAGCAGAAAAGTTAGGCAGATTTATACACACAGTGGAAGAAGAACTACGAGTGGTAGCAATGGGGGTGACTAAACCAGCATTAGACCAACCAGGTGTAATGTGGCCACTCGCCCTAAAACATGAAAACAAGATGATGACACCACTTTTACTGTCCTGTTCAAGTAAGCAGGGGGCCATAGAGCTAGGGGCCAGCTTATCAGATAATCAACTCTGGTAACATTCTTGTAAAAAAAAAACTCTGGTAACATAGCAGGTAACCTGATCCATTGTTATATTGCAAAGAATATGCAAAGCAAAGGTTTGTTAACCAATTTACATGGATTACTTGAAATTTCAGCATATCTCAGCAAACTAAAATATGTGTGCATGGTGGATGCTTCTGCTTGGGCTATTCTTTTGAGACTTATGCTGTAACTTTGCAGTTACTCCGCTAGTTCAGGCCTAGTTGTGTGATTTTAGTGAGAGTGGTGAAGTTTCTTGTTTTATTTGTGAAAAAACACAGTTACGATAGAACCAAAATGGCAAAATGGTACACTGTACTGTGTCAGTTATGTCATGTGATTTCTGAACGAAAATTATGACTATTTTTGGACATAACCAATTCTAACATAGTAACAAGGCCATAAGGAACAGTGTTTGATAGCGTGCCCATTTTATTCAATTAAAGGGAGATTCAATGGTGTCGATGAACTTCAAAACAAAGCCACAATTTTTTTTTATCAAAAAGATTCAGTTCTCAATTAACATGGTAAAAAAAATTAGAATCTTATTACAAGAATGTAAACCAAAACTGCATAGTAATATTGTAGCAATAGGGGAGAAAAATCAAAATCCTAGCCGTGTGCAGATCTCAGTGGGTAATGCTGATCATGATATCCATTCAACATAGAAAATCAGAAAGTCAATGGGCATAAGGAGTGATTGAACGCTAGATATTCACTAACAGATATAATTATTGTTTCAGTGCTGTTAATAAAAAGAATCTTTAATCATTAGTAGGCTTTCCATGGATGTACAGATTCATCATACCTGAGTGGAAAAAGTTGCAGTACACAATAAGATACTGTGGTACAAGAATTTTGTTCCTAAAATCTACCAGTAGTCGCCACAAGAACAGACTCCATCTTCAAAGTGATGGAAGCGGTTCAGATCTCTGAGTATAATTCGCCTATTAAAGACCATTGAGACAAGCTTTGCCATGGAATGACAATCTGGGCATACGCGGAGATTCTTCACAACACGTAGTGTAGCTCCTGGAGCTGTATTTAGAAGGCCAAAAGCAATTGCCAGCTTCTCACTATGGTACCTTAGGCTTGTTGCCTTCTCCTCCTCACCCATTTCAACATGAAACACATGTGAAGTATCAGGCACATAACCAACCAGTTTTAGTTGGTCAATCACTTCATCAACCATTTTCCGTGCTTCTTGTGATTTGGGGTGCCTTCCATCTCCTGCGAAGAACTCGTGAACTGTGTTGTCTATCTCGATTGAACTACAGCCTGGCACCTTTACCACACCCTTCTCATTCATCAGTTTCCTTACCCTATTCATCTCTTCCCACTTTCCAGTGTTTGCACACAAATTTGAGAATATTACATAGTCAACACCATGAGAATCGTCCAGCTCAAGAATCCTCTCAAAGACACGTTTGCCAAGTTCAACATCTCCATGGCCTCCACAAGCAGAAAGCAACGTCCTCCATAAGATGGGGGTGGGCTTTATTGGCAGTTCATCAATGAACTTGTAAGCTCTCTCCAGCTGCCCTGATCGAGCTAGCAAATCTGTCACACAGCCATAGTGCTTGATCCCTGGAATGATACCATGATCTTTCATATCATCGAGATACTGAAGCCCTTCACTCACCAGACCAGAGTGGCTACAGGCAGAGCACACCAAGGAATGTAATATCATCAGGCTTTATCCCTTGGTTCTTCATCTCTTCAAACAGCAAAATGGCCTCCCTGCCATAGCCATGGTTAGCGTAGGCCACGATCATCACTGACCAAGCTTGCTTATCTCTTGATTCCATCCCCTGGAACACAGCAATGGCATCCTCCAAGCTCCCACACTTTGCATACATGTCAATCAACGCAGTGCTGACTTTGACGACGGAATCAAGCCCTATCTTCCGTACATAGTCATGGATCCACCTCCCCAGTTCCAGTGCTCCAAGCAATGCACACGCTGAGAGCACACTTATCATCGTCACAGACGTCGGCTTGAGCCCCTTGGCCTGCATCTCCCGGAACAGCACCAGCGCCTCCCCGGGCCGGCTGCTCCTCACGGCAGCGGCAATCATCGCGTTGTACGAGACCACGCAGTCCCCGTCCGTCCTGTCAAACATGGCGCGCGCGGCGCGCGCGTCCCCGCACTCGGCGTACATGTTGATGAGCGTGGGGCGGACGTACTCGTGCCCCGCGGCGCCGACCTTGACCGCCACGGCGTGCGCCTGCCGCTCTTCCTCCCCCGCGCGCGCCGCGGCGCACGACTTGAGCAGCGACACGAACGTGTACGTGTCCGGCGCGACGCCCTCCTCCAGCATCCGCACGAACACCCGCACCGCCGCCCCCGCGGCGGCCGCGGAGGACGAGGAGTGCGCGTAGCCGCGGAGGAGGGTGTTGTACCAGACGGCGTCCGCCGGGTGGGGCACCCGGTCGAACACCTGGCGGGCGTAGGCGAGGTGGCCGGGGTGCGCGCCCGGGGCGGTGCAGAGCGTGAGGAGCCTGGTGACGAAGGCCGGGTGCGCGGCGAGGCCGGCCTTGACGGCGGCGGCGTGGAGCTGGGAGAGAGACCGGAGGGTGGTGCAGTGCGGGAGGTGGGAGAGGAGCGGGTGGGGCGGTGGTGAGCTCTTGGATTTGGCGGGAAGGAGAGGGGGAGGCGTGGATGTCAGGGGCGCGGACGACATGGCCGTCCCGTTGCCGTGGAGGAAGATAGCCAAGTGGGGATCGTCTTTCTAATCCGGAGAAGAGATTAGCGATGGCTTTGGGGAATTTGGAATTGCAGATGGGCCTCTGGGCCGGAGCAGGCTGGGCCGAGAGCCGACTAGCTCGGGCCGGGTCAAGCTGGTATCCACGACCTTTTTGGTCTCAAACGAATTCAAATTCCATCCATACCCTAAAAAAACAAATTCAAGTTCCAAATCCATGTTCTAAGGTTTTGAGATGAAAAAAATAACACAAGAAACCTAACTATGAAATCTATATACGTAGAAAGTTTCAAGCCAATTTCAAAAAGAAACCGAAAGCAAAACTAACATTGAAATTCGATCATCTTATCTTGAACTCTCCCCATGGTGTGGGAGACGACTTCCACTATGCCATACACCGGCCTTGTTTAGATCCAAATTTTGGTGCCAAACTTTGACTCAAAGTTTACACTTTGTAATAAATGTGTCATTGTAGCATTTTGTTTATATTTATAAAAAATTGTCCAAATATTGATTAATTAGGCTTAAAATGTTCGTCTCGCAAAGTACAACAAAACTGTGTAATTAGTTTTTAATTTCATCTACATTTAATACTCCATGCATGTGTCGATATTTTGATGTGATGAAAATCTTCTTTTTTGCATAGTGAAATTTGGGAGCTAAATTTGGGATCTAAACAGGGGCCTAGTGATTGTTTTGGTGAAGATGGTGGAGCCGTGGAGGGAGGAATGATATGGTACTGTGGATGAGTAAAGAGGGAGGGATCAAAAGAGGAGGGCCGAGAGCGTGCCAGCGGTGGAGACCCGGACAGAGAGGGAAGATTAACATAGGATCGAGGAAATATTTAGTCACATTGAGAACACAAATTGTTCAGGAGTTGGGAACAAAATATACAGATGCCGGAGGAAAGCGTGAGGACAAGTCGAAACATGAGGGTCTGAAAGGTTTCATTTAAAACAAGACACCAGTTCCATGCGTCCTGTAATGTAAACAGAAGGAAATTATCTTGTCTCAACAAAACGGAAGAAAGAAAGAGGTGTTGACACCACTTGTTTGTCCTATATACGTGCGTACATACACCGATGGAGTACATACAAGCTTATAATTATAATATCCTCGAGACATGTATATACTTCATCCGTTCCTAAATATAAGCATTCGTTGACTTTTACTGTTGATATTTGACCGTTCGTCTTATTTAAAAAATTATAAAAATATTATTTATTTTTTATGACATGTTTTATCATTGTATATATTTAAATATATTATAATAATTTTTATATTTTTATAATTTTTTAAATAAAACGAACGGTAAAACGTGATACGCAGAAATCGACAAATGTTACGCCAGGGACCGAGGGACTCGGTAGCAACCACACCACCCGACTACGCACACGCACCCCCTTGCCTGCAGGCTTGCAGCAAACACATGTCGAGTTGGTGGGCGTTGCGAGGCGCCGAGCAGCCCATCGGCGCCGCAGACAGAACCTAAAAAAAAAGCTCACGGCTACACTGCAGCCATACGTGTACGGGACGCATACGCATCCATGTCACGGTGACACGGCTCGACAAAGCCGTGTGAGGCAAGCGCGCACACCTGTTCCTCGTTTGACCTGGGCAGGCACGCCGCACGATCGGTGGCGCTTCGTCCACGCACGCACGCACGAGCCAAAGCCAATAGCCAACTCTGACGTCAGAACTAGGATGCTATATATATATATATATATATATATATATATATATATATATATATATATATATATATATATGATAAGTATAATATAATATCGGACAGTGTGGTATGGATGGGAAGCGCGCGACCAGTTCGTCTGTTCCTACTGTGCTGCTGCCTGTGGGACATTGCCAGCCGGACGCGACGCGGACGTGAAGAGACTTGACGAGATGAACTCGTGGCTGTCTGTTTTTAACTCGAGTTCTTCCCCGGGAGATCGATAATAGTTTCACTGTGCAGCGTATTGCCATCTCCCAAACTCGTGACGGCTACTCTGCACTTTAGAAATTACAGAGTTTTATCGATTTTATTTATTCATCCTACGAAAGCTACCGATTTACAAAATTATTAGATGTTAGTTTAATGGTTACCTATTTTTTAGGTGTAAATGTAGTTATTATTTTAAGAGACGACAATATTATTATGCCACGTGTGACCACGAGAATATGGCCAACGCATCAAACTTATAGTTACATATAGCGAGCAAGCGACAAAATGCAATGAGCGAAGCATGATGTTACGGAAAACGTGTGGAACATGTTTGATCAATATGGGAGTTCGCTCCGCAAAAAAGGGAAAATTGTCGTCTCCATGCGAGCCATGGGATTGGTTGGATGGGCGCCAATCATCGGCAGCCCAGCCACGTATCACCATGCACGTTGTTTTTCTTCGCAGTTACATACATAAGTGCGAGCGGCAGATTTATGAACAACCAATAAATTATGGTCAAATTAAGTTAGCCTATAGATTCAAATTAATGTAATCATATAGTTGTGTGATTACATGTTTAGATTTGCTTTCTTATACAAATACAACATAGATCTATAGTGCGCAATCACATATACATGGATTTGGCCATCTTACAGCACGCTGGTCCAGTGGATCATAAAACCACCAATTAAAACATGATTGAAGTTAAAAGTGAACATCACCCTCGTTTTCTTAGTGCGGTTCTCTCAAAATTTCCTTGTGCAATGAAACTGACGGTGATCGATCACTTGAGCTGCCATGCAATGCGAGTGAAACTGAAAGAGGGTGGCCTGCAAGCAAGCGGCAGGAGGCGGCTAAAGCGGCCACCTTTTATCTGTTGGGCTCGGTTCGTCCCTTTCCCTGTCACGCACACCTCCTTTTGGTTCCTTGGAGACCCACCTCACCTTCCCCTCCTCTCTCCTCCCTCCCCTGCTCCCTGACCCTGTCAAGGTACTACACACCTCTCTCACTGCAAAGATTCAACTTGCTGCCGCAGCGCCCCCGCACAGAGGTTTGCTCCGTCTCTTGTCGGCAAGCTCGATTCTTTGGTTGCATTCCGCGGCGGCACTTTGATCTGCTCCCCCGCCAGATTCGATTGATGTGGTGTGCTCTTGGAGCCAGGGGCTCTAATTCGGCAGCCGCTCCCTCCCCGTGCTCCGTTCCCCGACTTTGATGAGGCTCTCGCATTGTGAGAGCCACTGCGCCGGCCCCTTCCGCTTCATCCCCTGCCTCCCCAAATCCAAAGATGCGAGCCGCGACGCTGCCTCTGCGCCGGCGCCGCGCCTTGCCGCCGTCGTCGAGGAGGAGGCGCCTCCGGTTCAAAAGATAGAGGTGCCGGTAGCCGGAAAGGAGGAGGAGGACGGCGAGGCTGAGAAGCAAGAGGATGGTGAGAAGGCCGCGGCGGCGGTGGCAACGGCGGCCGTGCCGACGAAGAGTTGCCTGAAGAAGGCCAACGGCGGCGATGACAAGTGTGCCGCCAAAGGCAATGTGCAGTGGCTGGATTTGCTCGGAGAGGATCTGACGGAGGTTAGGGAATATGAGCCAAGGTATGTCTCATCTTCCTCGCTGAACTTGCTGCAAGCCTACAATTGTCCATGAGTTTGGAATCTTGGATTAGTGTAGTATCCAGTTGATGGGTGAATTGCCATCATGTGCTGTATCCAGTTAATGGGTGAATTCTCAATTGCGATTGTCCATCAGTTGCTCTTGCATTTAGATCAACTAGGTGAATGTTCTACATCTTTGGATTGTAGGAGCTAATTTTCTGCTAGAAGTGGTTCTTACTAAATCAGTTTATATGGTGTTGACTTGCGTGAAAGTGTGAAACCATGCTTTGATGCCAGATGGATCACAGATACTTCCCATTTGTTTAGGTCCGATGATGGCTGGCATTGTTTTGTCATTCCAAGAAATCAAACCTTATGATAGAACAAGTTATCTTGTATTATACAACTTGAGGAACTTGGTCACAATGCTTACGTCAGCTTGTAGTTGTAGCCATTTGTAGGTCTTACAAATCCAGTAACTAGGGAGATACTTTTGTTCTATACTGCAATTGTTCGTACATGACTGTACACTTTTAGCAGGGATCAAGTTTGTGTTTATTGTTAAGACGATCATGCTAATTGAATGCGGGGGCTATCCTAGCCTCTAGCCCCTATATCATGCTAATTTCGTTCATAAATCATAAATGTGAGCCTTTATTGTTTAAGAGCGTTTGTTAAAAAATATTTAGCTCTGCTTTCTGAGAAAAGTGGATGAAAAATTATATATTTTGTGCTCTCAGCTATGATATTCTATCTGCTTCTTAATTTGATATACAAGCTACATTACATGGAAGCAGTCTGAGTACACGGTTTAAACTGAGTTTAATCACTCTCTGAAACGTGTTCACATAATTTGATACTGCAGTCAGTCAATGTTTATTTTTATAGCATCCTTGTTTCCATATCTGTTCTGCATATTCCTTTTTGAGAACATTGAAATAACTTGCAGGTAAGTTGCATAAGCAGTGATCGGTGTATGTATGGGCCTTTTGACATGTGTAATTAGTTAGGACTAAGTGTGGTCATATATAAAATGCAGTTTTACAAATACAGACAGACAGATAAAGACATTCCAATCAAACAATGAAATTATTGATCATCGTCGCTTTCCAGTGAGAAAATTCCTGTTCACCAATCGACATGTCACTTGACTTCACCTTATAGAAGTGACTTCTCTGTAAAAGTTTTCAATGCTCCACAGAAATGTACTAGGATACACTAATAGATGTCATTTCCTATTCAACAGTTCTATCAGAATTCAAACAGCTGAGGCGTGCTACTGTCGTTCTTTTCCTGTGATGGGGATATCATATGAACATAATTCTGATAAACTTTTCCATCTTCTAGAGACGCATCTGTTCATGGGGATATCATTCGAATGTTTTTTTTTTGCCTGACTTCCTTGACTGCAGAACCTTTCCTGCTGGAGTCTTGTTGGTTTGTTAATCTCACATGGTGCCTCTTGTGATTCCATACAGCGAATGCGGAGACTTGCTTGACGACGGAGACGGCATCTCGACATGTGTTTGCGTTATCCAATGAGTCAAGAAGAATCCTGTAAATTCTGTGTGAGAAAAAAAAATGGGTGGTTCGCATCAGCCATGATGTGGTCTTTCCAGTGGAGGGCCAGGGTGTTTTGTTGCTTCCTCCGTGAGCTCCATCGAAGATGACCAACCAGTTGCTGTGTGTAAACCAGTACATGCCATAATAGATGCTGCGTAGCCTAGCCTAGGCTGGTGTCAGTTTATCAGGTCTGTGTTTGGGTCTGTGCAGCTGGTTTTTCAGAGTGGTACATTGGTTATCTAGACAGAATGTTACCTTTTGTAAAGGTTTTATACTAAGAGAAAATTAGCTTAGTACTATAAATAATCGCATCAAGGTAAATGGTAGTGAAAAGGTATAAATCAAAGAAAAAAGTTGGAATAAGGATCCAGGGACCATATGCCAGTGACCGTGTGACACACTGTGGGGTAATATCCAACTTTCTGATCTGTCACCAAGCGGTCCAGACGTGTTGTCTGGATGCATTTTGGACAGAACGGGCTTAGAGTTATCTCGGGCCTAGGCCTCAAGGGAGCAAGGCCCAAGTCTCGAAGAAGGGAATCAGGCCCAACGTGTGACCGGGCCCCTTTCTGAGGGGGGATAGAGAGAGAGACGTTGGCGCGGCGAGAGACTGAGCCCAAGGAAACGGGAGGAGAGGAGAGGAGAGAAGCAAAACGAAAGCTCGCAACCACGACGGAGATGGCCTTCAGCTTCCTGCTCTCCCCGCCGGTATTTCCGCTCCCGAGCCCCACCGCCACATCCACGGCCGCCTCGTACCTAATCTCCGCCAGCCACGGCGGCCGCCACCGCCGCCGCCCTCTGGAACATGGCTGCCGCTGCGGTCGCCCGCCGGAGACGGCGCTAAGCGGCAGCGCCGGCGGTCGCGGCTCGTTCGACGACGACGAGGCCGCTCCCCGACCCCCCGGACTCTACGACAACAGCGCATCATCCTCGGACCGTCCAACGGGTGAGCTGTGCAAATTTAGTTGCCGTAGTGTAAAGCAATTCGTGCGTGCGGGTAACCGCGACCCGTGGGCTGAGGAAATTTTGCAGGTGGGGGTTTGCAGTGCGATCGGAGATACAGCGAAACGTTGGATTGTCTGTGAAAGCAAGTTCTATTGGAGTGCCGTGAGCCCATGACCGAGTTTTCTGTAGCTAAACTTCTACAATATATTGATAAATGAGCTAGGGGAAACCGTTGTGGGATGCCTTAAAGTGGATAGGGTCATCCAGGAAATATGTATGTGTCCGGGTGAGAGATTGTTGCAATGATGATTGCTGCACGTTGGCTGGTTAATGATTTTTATAGTGATAGCACAAACCTTATATCAGTTAAGATTTCCATAAACCTTTTCTCATCAGAGTAGTTGGTATGTTCCTAGTGCAAAACATAGTTCCTAGCATAATGATTATACGAGTACAAATTAGTGGCACTTAAGGCCTTGTTTAGATCCCGAATTGGGGATGTCAAAGTTGACAAAACGCCATAAATGCGTCACTGTAGCATTTCGTTTGTATTTGTGAATAATTGTCCAAACATTGATTAATTAGGCTCAAAATGTTCGTCTCGTAAAGTACAACAAAACCGTGCAATTAGTTTTTGATTTCAACTACATTTAGTACTCCATGCATGTGCCGGCATTTTGATGTGATGGAAATCTTCTTTTTGCATAGTTGAATTTGGGGGCTTTTTTTTGAACTAAACAAGGCCTAACACTGGGGTTGCCTAGTTTCTGTTCTTCTACTTAAAGGAAGCCACCTGTAATGTTTGGATACTAAAGATTATCGTGTGATGCCCTTTAATTTTCATATTTTAGGGAGTGCGTCACCAAGACATCTCCGAGACCATGAGGGGTGGCAAGAGAGGCAATATAGTACAGACGGGTTTTCAAAGAGCAGATCCAAGTCAAGCTACTTCAGAGCATTCGGGGTTGATTTCACCCCTGATAATGTGGCTGTTGCTATCGTTTATTTTGTGCAAGGAGTTTTAGGTCTTTCCAGGCTTGCTGTCAGCTTCTACTTAAAAGATGATCTTCATCTTGATCCAGCAGAGGTATGGTGGTGACAGTCCATATTTGCTTCGTCCGGCTACTAGTCCATTTCAGCTTTCAATCTCAGGGCATGTGTGCCTTTGTTTTCCTGGGGCATAAGCAGTATGAGAAATCAAGTTTATTCTCTTGGAACCCTTTTGTGTGCTTGGTAATATGTCTGGATACAGAGATTAACATGGATTCTGTTTTATAGACTGCAGTTATATCTGGTTTCTCAGCCTTGCCATGGTTGGTCAAGCCCCTCTACGGCTTTATCAGGTTTCATAAAAATACAAAATCTCCATCCAGCATTCCTTTCTATTTATATATATGCACTTAATCACAATACTGTACTGTTCCTATGCAGTGATTCCATCCCTCTCTTTGGATATCGAAGAAGATCATACCTATTTCTATCAGGCCTCCTTGGAGCACTTTCATGGAGTTTGATGGCGACTATTGTGGATGATAAATACAGTGCAGCGCTCTCTATTGTTCTTGGATCTCTTGCAGTTGCCGTCTCTGATGTTGTAAGTCAAAATGCCTGCTTACAATATATCAGTTCAACTTTGGATTGTGTCTCCATATCATTTTCTTTATGCTTTGCTCGTTCCATTGTGCAATCCATGATACTCTAGTTATGTCTTCAAATATTTTTTAAACATAAAGGAACTAAAGATATTCTTACCATAAGATGCATTACCCATGCCATCATATCTGGTTAAAACAATTCAACTCTGTATAGGCTTCATGTGTAAGGATTAATATCTAAAAACATCAAAAGATATGCATCTGCATCTTCTAAACTCATTATGTGTTCAACACATTCCAGGACAGAAATGTTAGAAATTTTGGTTTGTTTTCATACAGGTGGTTGATTCTATGGTGGTTGAGAGAGCTCGAGGTGAATCACAGAGTACATCTGGATCTCTCCAGTCATTATGTTGGGGATCCTCAGCCCTTGGAGGAGTTATGAGTGCATACTTCAGTGGTTCTTTTGTCGATACTTATGGCGTAAGGTTTGTTGTGTAGCTAAAAAACCTGATAACAGCTGATGAAGCCTCAGTGTATTTACAGTTCACTGATCAGGTGCTCCCATCAATGCAGATTTGTATTTGGTGTTACGGCACTTTTGCCACTGATGACATCTACTGTTGCAGTTCTTGTAAATGAAGAGCGCTTGCCTTTGGAGGAACGTTCAGTCTCACTTTCAGTTTCAGGCTCACAATTAATTGAGAGCTCTAAGCAGCGTATCATGCAGATTTGGAATTCAGTAAAGCAACCCCGCATATTCCTACCCACCTTGTTCATATTCCTTTGGCAAGCAACACCACAATCAGACTCTGCCATGTTTTTCTTTATGTACGTTCTGAAGACTCATTTTATCTGTTTAGCTCACGACTGTTCTGTTACATTTATTTCTGAACTCTGCAAAGTCTAATCACAGTTTTGGAGTTTTCAAAATAATAAGTGCAGTTCTGGAAGTACCAGGAGAAAGTTCGAAATCTTGTTAAGCACTGCTGGGTGGTGCATCTAGCTTGTGTTTTTCTTGGATATCTGCAATTTGAATCGAAATGATTTCCCTCCATGCTAAAGTTCCTTACTCTCTAGTGATGGGTTTCTAAGCTGATTTCCTGTTACCACACTACCACTATTAGCAATCAATTGAAATCCCATGAGGTATGGGCTATATACATTATGGTTTACTTCACACCAAAGTCTGAAGATATGTTTAGGACATGATAATTAGTTCATTATCATGTCCTAAACATCATATATTTCAAAACGGAGGGAGTAGATTTTTTTCGTGATTTTCTGTAATGTGAACAGAGTATATATTCATCACATTTGACTCTGTAGTAACATCTACTCAGAAGCTTAAATACCAAAGGTACATAAAGTCAATATTTGGCCATAAATTGGTATTGCTCTGATATGTACATTAGAAGTATCTGTGATTGACATCACAATGAAATGGCTGAATCTTCATATGCTACCTTTTGGTCCATTTCAGCACAAACAAGCTTGGATTTTCTCCAGAATTTCTAGGGCGTGTCACGCTCGTTACATCTGTTGCATCCTTAGTGGGTATCGGAGTGTACAATTCGTTTTTGAAGGCAGTTCCATTGAGGAAAATATTTCTTGTGACAACAATTTTAGGTTCTGCTCTGGGAATGACACAGGTCCTGTTCTGTACTTACTTGTCACAGTGTTGTTGCTATAATCTTTGTTGTCAAACCAAGTTTACTTAAGTATTTTTTCAGGTTCTTCTTGTCACTGGGCTCAACCGGAAACTTGGCATAAGCGATGAATGGTTCTCCATTGGAGATTCCTTGATAATCACGGTCCTTGGTCAGGTATGAAAAACGTTTACAGCAACTAGATGATTTAAGGAATAACCATTGCATGCTTGGGGTATTCAAATTATAATATGGTAATTCACATAATTTTTTTCAATCAGCATTTTCATTTTCCCTTGTGCTCCAACTCCGCAAAGGAATTATGTAAGGTGATATACTGTAACATAGCTGTTTTTGTTCCTGCTCACGAAAATAGACATATCAGTTTGTAAAAAAAGAAGACATATCAACCTAGTTCATTTTTAAGTACCTACTACTCACACCGGCATTGGCACAGCGAAAGTGTAATTATTGAAAAAGGGGGCAAATGTGTAACTATATAAACAAAACATCAAAGTTGTAATTGTGTAAATATCATGACTAATCTAGGTGAGATAGTAATATGCTGCAAAAGTGACTCCTTTCATGCAAAAGTCGAACATCCAGACTTGAAAGTGAAATGCATTCGTCATAATGGTTCTTTATTGTACCATTTCGGCGTAATAAACTTTTTTATTTGATAAACGTTTTAAATATCAATACATCTGTATCTGAAACATGATTTTAACATTTATTTCCCTACCTAGAATTACATTCAATTAATATAAAAACTTATGATGTAGGCTTCCTTCATGCCTGTCTTGGTGTTGGCTGCGAAATTGTGCCCTCCAGGACTGGAAGCAACTTTGTTTGCCACTTTAATGTCCATTTCTAACGCGGGCGGTGTTGTTGGCGGTCTGGTGGGCGCGGGTCTAACTCAGTTCTTGGGAGTCACTAGAGACAATTTTGAAAATCTGGCTTTGCTGATTGCCGTCTGCAATTTCAGTTCCCTGCTACCTCTTCCTCTTCTGGGTCTCCTGCCAGATGAATCACCTACAGATAGTGCACAAACAGAAAACGAATGACGTTTTTTTAATGGATTGTTACAAGAAGTGATACCACCTACAGGTAGCGCCCACTGTAAAGAAAGAACGGTGCGTTGGCAAAACTGTACATGGGTGAGAAGCCATCTTTTTCAGTCCTATATCCATTCAGGTCACAAGATGGACGGTCATAAGTTATTTCAGAGTAGCATAGTACATCTCCAAATAGGAAAATGTGGCAAAAAGACCATTACAACTTTCGACCAAACGTTTTGATCTTCATGCTGCCTAGGGGGGAAAGATTATATAAGTGCGTACTACCGTTTAACATTTTGATCCATAAAAACTAGTAAGGTGACCCGCGCAAACAGCGCGGGTAGCTAGCATTTTATTGTAGCTTCTTTACTACTACTTGAAAATAAATTTATGTAAATAATTTTTTCATGTTGTTCATTGTAATTTTTTTGTCTAGAGAATCCAAATAGACAGATTAAATACTATGATCTTGTAAAGCACTCAAAACATTTTGCTTTTGATGATTGTTTTTCTTCTAAATATTTAAACTTAATCAACACATGTACTTCTGATTCATAGATATGTTTTTATAATTTAAATAACTAATTATCTTTTTTTTAAAAATAGTTTCATATATTTATCGGTTGTTTTCTGCAAGTTAGCTTATCACCATAGCTCTTGCATGGTACATCCAATCCTGTCAAACTACGGTTTCGTCAATGATGTTGTTATTGATCTACCATCATTAATCAGTTACTCATTGTCAGTTGCATATACAAAACCAGATCTTATTGGATACCCTTGCCACCAATCTAATACATATCTTAGTGTAACCAATTTAGCTATATTTATAGTATTTAATATGGACTCTTTAGGTAAATATAGACATTTAGATCGTCATACATATCAATGGTGTGTGTTATTTCCATTTTTCCTATTGTGGTCCGCGCAAAAACCGGAGCTAGACTCACTACAATGTGTTTCTCTACAATATAATCGCTATGATTAGAAACCTAAATATTCTTAAACTATACAAATAATATTCAACTTTATGGACATTGTATGGAGATTTCTACAAATATTTATGTGAACATCTAAATAAACATGAATTGTTAGCGTAACTGTGAAAACATGATACACATTTGCTTACTGATGCTTCTAAATAGTGTAGCTAACTATTGAAGTTCTAACATCCAAAAAGATGGATGCGAAGATGGATGCGAGAGTAACAAATGTAAAGTGGCAAAACAATAAATATATGCATTTAAGTTTAAATTATAAGCAACACTATGTGTCGTTTGACTTATACTACCGCCGCTATAGGATATGAATGATTTTGGAGTGTTTTTTTTTAATATAAAATAGCCAAATGTTCTTCTTACTTAATTATCAAGCCGTCAACGCATTTCTAGTCTAGTTTGAACATTTATTGAAAGAAAATAAAAGGAACAAAAAAAATACCCAACCCAAAAACCTTGGGCACTCGATAATAGCTCTCAGGATAATCTCAATTAAACTAAAAATTTGTAGGTTATTTGTTAACAAAAAAGAGCAACCATTATCGACCACTAAAAGAAATAGAAAATCATGTCTCATGGCGTATGTATGTATGTACTCCGCTTATACGTCTACTGCTTTATGCAACGTACTTGTCGATCATCCGGTCTTGAGCGATGAGCGGCATTGTATATATGTTATATATATATACTTGTCATCTTAGTTCGGTCCGCCATGAAATGCCATCAATTATTTGATGCACCACCATCGATCGTTGCCAAGCTGCTCCTGTAGCTGCCTACTTTCACAGATGTCCGTTGTGGCTACTGCGGCTTTCCCATTGGGTGGGTCTTGTGTCCTTGCATCCAACTTTTTTGTTTTTTAGCTCTTTTAACGAAAGATGTTCACAAATACGTCCTTGATGGAAAGATTTCAAAAAATGGACACTAGCCTCGGCGCCGAGGTTACACGTCTCGACGTCACGATTCTTGGCGCCGAGGTACCAACATAGAAAGATGATGTGGCGTCTATGTAACATACCTCGACGCCACATATCTTGGCGCCTCGCCAAGATTCATGGCGCCAAGATTCATGGCGCCGAGCACACTGCATGCCGCTCCCGCTGCCCTGTCCTGCCAAGAACCGTCCCTTTCGCCTTGTCTTTTCAAATTTGTTGTGAATATATTTAAGATAAATCTTCCCTGGAACATCCAATTAACAAATAGTTTTCACCATTAGTTTGCTGATATTTTTGTGCACAATTTGAGATCCATTATGAATATATTTTTTTGAAATTTAAATTTAAAAATTTATGGTTTTAAGGTACGAGTTCTATGACACAATTTGAAATTGCTAACAGAGATACAAAACATGTAAAACAAATGCATTAGTATAAAACATAAAATTCAAGATCTCTATTCATTGCCTACAAAATAACCCGAATTTTAGCATGGTGGAATACTGGAATAGAGACCTTGAAGGCCTGAAACGACTTGAGCACCTAATTTTTCAGGCCAGATGAAGAAAAAAATTCTGCCTAAAAATAACTTGAATTTTACAATGGTGGAATAGAGATGGAATAGAGACCTTAAAGGGCTGAAACGACTTGAGCACCTAATTTTTCAAGCAGAGTCAGACGAAAAAAATTCTACTTTTGTCGCAAGTCGTTTATTTGAGCATGGTGGAATAGAGACCTTGAATTTTATATTTTATACTAATGCATTTGTTTTACATGTTTTGTATCTGTGTTAGTAATTTCAAATTATGTTATAGAACTCGCACCTTAAAATCATAGATTTTTAAATTTTCAAAAAATATATTCATAATGGATCTCAAATTGTGCACAAAAATGTCAGCAAACTAGTGGTGAAAACTATTTATTAATTGGATGTTTGAGTGAAGATTTATCCTAAATATATTCATAAAAGATTTGAAAAGGTAAGGTGAAAGCGATAGCTTTGTCTGTATATGCATGCATGCACGAGGGAATACTGGCAGCTCTTGGCAGGGCAGGCGGCAGCGCAGCGCAGGCGCGGAGCGGCATGCAGCGGCAGGACCAAGGCAGCGTGCTCGGCGCCGTGGACGTTGACGCCGAGGTATGCCACCCCACCTCATCTTTAGATGGTGTTATGTCGGCGCCAGGAATCATGGCGCCGAGACCTGTAACCTCAGCGCCACGATTCATGACGCCGAATCTAGGATTTATTTTTTAAAATCTTTCCACCAGTGACGTATCTGTGAACATCTTTCGCTAAAAGGGCTAAAAAAACAAAAAAAAGTCGGTCCTTCCATCGGCAACACCTCATGGAGTATGCTGTTGTCTACTTGTCTTGGTCGTCATTGTCAGCACTGAAGCCGCCATATGTGGTATTTTTTTTATATGCCTTGTAGATTGATTTCATCTAATATCTTGAGCTTGCAAGATCTACATGTCATCCTGAGTTGAGCAGTACATCTTCCTGTTGGCGAGGCTGGTCACAACCCAAAAAAAAACCGCACCTGGCTAGCGATTGGATCTTGTATTCTTGTGTTTGTGTCATCGGTCATCACCTTTTTTTAGATAAAGCTTTTATTCTTAGCATTAATCGGTGAACCAATCTGATGTCCTAGCCCTTTGTTCTGCGCTTCACGTTTCTCTCATGGGCAATAGCCAACATACACACATTATGGTAGCACCAGACATCTCTTTAAGACAACGATCAAATCTCTTTACCGATTTCTATTACCAAATTGCTGAGCCAAGAACATCCAACATTTAACGATCAAATCTCTTTACCGATTTAGAATCCATTTAAGTGCGTACTACCGTTAAGGGGCTGTTTGGATCCAGGGGCTAAAGTTTAGTCCCTTAAATAAATGATAATTATACATATTAAATATAAATTAATTATAAAAATAATTACATAAGTCATGTCTATTTCGCGAGACGAACCTAACAAGCTTAATTAAGCAATTAGTACATAATTATTAGGAAAAAAGTTCATTTTTGACCATCCAACTCTTGCCTCAGTTTGGTTTTGACCATCGAACTCCAAAACTGGGTATCTTTGACCATGCAACTATCAAAACCGTTCAAATTTGGCCATCGGGGCGGTTTTGATGGGGGGTTTTAATTTTTTTATTTATAATTTAGTCCTTAGATATTAAAATAATAATTATTTTTTGCTCATACCCCCGATTTAGGTGATTCTTGTGGTCACACGTTCATAACAACAATCTTTATTTTTTAAAATAGTCTTTATACTATTTTATCACTATTTAATATATTATTTTTATATTTTTGTGTAAAAACACCAATATAAGAAAAATAAAACAAACAGTTAGAAAATAATATGTCCATAACTCTAAAAGATAAAGCTCATCGTTACAAACTAAAATCGAACTATAAATAAATTCATTTATGATAAAACAACATACAGTTACGAGCTATGTAGTCAATTACATGCCAAATCGTGGTACATTTGATTTTTGTCAAACCAAACAGATCCAAGAGTTTCTTTTAAAACAATGTATTGCAAACATGTTAGGCCATGAATGAAATGTGCATTCAAATCTTGTTTCAACCGCATTGAAATCCAATCCAACTAATGATTGTTGAAACTTAATACAAACTTGCATTTTGCTATGATATTGCATGCTACGTGGATGTTGTCACTGTAGTGATTCCTTCTCAATTTCATGGCATCCCCTTTTATTCGTTTATTAAGAGGGTGAATGATCAGTTTGCCCCCTAGGTTTCCGCTGGCTCACTTACCTCCTCCTCCTCCTCCTCCTTCTTCTTTTTTGAGAGAGACGGCTCACTTACCTCCTTGACCTTTACAGAAAAGCCAAATTTATTGGGCCAATATTTAGTTTTGGATCAAGAATGCTTACCACTAAGATGAGAAGTGACCGGCTGCTTTCCAGCAAGTTGCTTCATCCCTTTGGGATGTAGTCGGCAATTTCAAGAAGAAGGCTGATGAGGCTCAGGTGTATGAAGAGAAAGAAGCGCTGATGGGAGAGAAGGAAGACTTGGCCAAAGAGAAGGAGCATCTACTCAGGGAGAAGGATAGGCTGGATATGGAGCTCGCCATGAGGGTCAAGAGTGATGGTAATGACAACAAGATGATGTTTGCTTTTATCCTATGTTTGATTGGCGTGATGGTGGCTGTCCTTTTTACTGTTATGTTCAAGAACAAATGATAGTCCACTAGTGTTATTGTGGACTTGGGATTATGATTGCGCTGACCTAGGTTGTATCCACTTGATGATGAACTTCTTTTGTTGAACTTGTAAGAATCTAATGCTACTTTGGTGTCAGGCTATGAAAAATGTTGAACTTCTTCTGTTTGCTGCTATGTTGAAGGTCTTCTGTTTGCTAACTAGTTCAACGATGACCGGATATGAAAAATGTTGAATGCTTTTGGGTTGTTATCATGATGGTGAACTTTTGCTATCATCAGTGCAATGCTTCTGGTTTCTTATCATTTCAAGCAACATGGATATGAAAAATAGTAGTTGGTTACAAGTTTCCTGATTTATACATGAGCACTCTTCATTAGTACTAATAAGTTACACTGAGTAAAGTTTAACATAAATAAGAGCCAAAATGATGATACTGACGATTAGAAGACTAGTAGTGTTACACGGGCTGCATTGCACAGCATCACTGGTTTGTTTAGTGCTAAACTTCTTCTCTTGAACTTCTTCTTCATGGCTAATCTTCTTCTCTAGAACCATACGGATATCATCCGGCGAGTATGAGCAGAAAACGATTTCCGTGCCGTACTGCCGTGCCCGTTTTTTTTTCCTTCCCGGCCGGCGGGCGCGTCCCGCCTCCTGCGCTAATTTTATCTAGGGTTTCCTTAGCCTCGCCGATCGATTCGAGCCCTCTGCCCTCCTTCCCCTCCACCACCATCGTGCATCGTCGGCCATGGTTGATGCCTGTTCTTCGCCTGGCTTCATGGTGCTGCGGGAAGAGCTGGTCGTGCACCTACCAGGCAACGCGCCGGGGCAAGGATGGGTGAGCGTCGAGTGCGCTAGCAAGGAGGCCTACGGATGCGGGGTGCTCGGCGACAAGTTGTTGGAAGGCCTCACCCTCTACGTGCGCCGCCTCGGCCGCTCAGACGATCTCAACTCTACCCTCTCCATCTGCCTTAGTGATCTCGCGCTTCGAAGCATCCAAGCGGAGCTTTGCGTCCCCGCTGAGTTCCGGGGGATCAAGGGCTGCTTGCCGGAGGTCGATGGGGCCATAAAAATGGTGAACCAGAAGGTCCTCGTCCTCATGGTCATCTTCCGCCGCCGGAACCATAGCAAGCGCGTCTATTACCTCGTCTACGACGCCAAGGACGCGTCGCTCTACATGATCCCGTACATTCCGGAGGGCCTGGAGGCAACCTTCACGCTGACGCCCGTCCCCGCCGGCGGCCAGGGTCACGAGCTGGCCCTCATGGCGCGCAAGTTCTGGCCTCAACGCGCCGAACGGGGTCGTCTCTGCGTATGCACTCCTTGGACGAGGGCGGCGAACCCCAGCACCGGCCCGTGGGCGATGAAGGTGCACCGCTTCCCGAACCTTCCTCAGGCATTCTCTGCGGACGTGATGTTCTCGCTCGAGGACAAGGTCTTTTGGGCCGATCTCTCGCAGGGTGTCGCCTACACCGACCTGCGCAAGGGCGGATCTGTGTTGGATGCCGTCTTCATCAAGTTGCCTCATGGTTACCAGATTGATTTCTCGGCATTGCCTACGCATGTTCAGATTGAGCCGGCGAACGTGAGCCGGGCCATGGGCTGCGTTAAGGGATCCATCAAGTTTGTATGCATCGACCGAGGAATGAAATGTTGCCATGGCAATGAGATTGTGAGGGTTTGGAGTCTGGACCTGGATCACCAGCAGTGGAAGGAGGAGGAGGAGGGTTTCCCTTGCTTGTGGAAAGATCTCTGGAAGCAAACAACATGGCACAAGAATGCCAAACTGAGGATGGAGGAGGCCATAGAGCCACCTCAGTACCCTAGTCTGATGTCAGACGGTGCCCTCTGCCTTCTGCTGCCTGACAAGCACTTGAGAAGGAAGGGTGTAGATGAAGCTGGTTACATCTGTAGCTTTGACATGATCAGCAAGAGCTGCCTGTGGTTCGGACATGTTCACAGCTACCAATCCATTGGGCCTGTTATCTTGCCTTACAGTTTCTTCAAAGACTTCCTGCCCTGCTTCCGTGGAGAGGAATTTACCAACACCCAAGAGGAAGCTTATCATCAGGCAGGTGCCGATGCGCAGGCCTGCATATGTTCAGGTTGTTCATACTACATCTGCTTACGAACTGTGCCATCCATACTGAATTTGTGTGTTGCTGCTCCTCATATCTTAATTGTTGCAATCTACCTAGCATATCTACTTACTGAATTTGTGTATTGCTGCTACTCTCTTGTCTTAATTGTTTGATAATCTAGTTAGGCCTTCTCCAATGGTGGATATTTAGCTAGCTCATAGAATATTTTCTTGTATTCTAATAGAAGAGAGAGAAGAGCTATCTCTTGATTCTCATACAACACTTCGAGATCATGTGAGGATGACGTGTGGTGTCATTCATGTTATGAGCTATGTGCATATGAACCTTGTGATTTGTGCTTTACGAATTTGTTTAATGCTGCTCCATGTCTTGATTTTTTTTGTCACTGCTATCACTATCAGAGGTCTAATTTATACATTGTCTCCTTTGGCAGTAAGGGTGGGATTGAAGTCCAAGGAGCAAGCTGAAAGTTGTCAAGATAATTATTGCACATTTTCTCCTGGATCTGAACTGTGAGGTTGCCTTCCAAGTGTTGAGTTTGCTTATGAGAGGCTTTGTTCTTCGCTGCAGGCTGCAGCCCCTAATGTTTATGACTCCTTCAATTCTATATATCATCATAATAGCCTATTTGTGGTTGTCACTTATGTTGGTGCACTTATGAAACATGGAGTTATCTGCTTGCTTATTAACTCCTAGAATGTCAGTGTCCTGGTCGTAGTTCTTTTTTCCAAAACTGTTTCAATGAGGTGGCGATCGATCTATTACATGTGCCTTGCCTGATGATGTACTAATTACTCCTCTCATGTTTATGTTTTTCGTTAGGGACATTTAGGGTGGGTCTTCCTTTGCTGGGTTAAAAGTTTGATGCTATGCGTAGCTCATGGTTAACTCAGAAAACATGCTGTCTATTTTCTCTGTATCAGATTGATTTGCATGCTTCAATGCAGGATGGTATTTGATTTTTTTGGGCTTCTTACTGGTGGGTTTTTTTTAGCTAGGGTGCATAGCAAGTGAAAATAAAGTACCTTTTGAAAGTGAGGAGAATTCACTGGAAACCACTTTATTAGTCTTAAATAATTCCTGGGTGTAGGTTTGAACAATTTCATCAACAAATTTAACCCAACTGGTGGTGATACTTCCAATTTGTTTGTCTCACAAATAGGATTGAATTTGCTCTTGAAAATTGGTAATAACACTAACCATGCCATTATCTACATATACAAATTATCCTTAACTTAATTATTCTTCACCTTTTTTCTTTTCTGGCACACTTAGGGCTGGGAGCAGTGCCATTGGTAGGCTACTGTGCTAGGGTTTTTAGTGTTTATGCTAGTCTTTACTTTTCAACAAAGGTCATGTGTTCAAAAAATAGAAATGTTGGGGCAGGACACAGCTGTAATAGCTAGCCATTGTTCTGATTTGTTTGGATTGCTTATATTCCAGACTTTCATCAGCCTTTTGCGTTGTTTATACTTGATGGTTTTTGACAGAATATTTAATTATTTCGAATTCAAATGCATTGATGTTCTTTGAGGGTTTGAAGCATTATGTCTATCTCCTTGGTATTGCGATGATCACTAATGTTAGTTGTGTATTTGATGAGTTCCTTAAGTTGCATGGTGTGCTCTCGTTATACAACTAAGAAATTTTGTGATTCTATTCTATCTATTAAGCATGGGTCCCGGTTAGGACATGATTCGCATATAAAAGGTTGATATCACATCGTAGTACATGGGTAATAGGTATAAAGTGTAAAGTGTTGTAGCAAAAACAGTGAATTCTTGTTACCATTATGAATTTATGTTAATGCAAACTGTATGCGGTGTAAATTGTTAATGTATTGCTGGTTGGAAATAAAACATTGTCAATTGCTGAATAGAAGAAAAGGTGGTGAAAGGAGACGGGGGACATTGTTGAACTTTAAAACATTGTCAATCTGACTTATGTAATCTTATGACTTGTATGCATCTTATGACCACCTGACGTGATTTTGGATTGATGCAAATAAGCTAGGTTGCCACGTGTATTGCATTCAAATGTCGAGGGTATCTGTTTTATGTAACGCGTTAAAATGTCTAGGTCATTTGTTCCTCTATTTTTTTCCTATACAAGAGATCGCATGGCCTATGAACACCTTTTCCTAACACTACATGGAAAAGGTGGTTCGATGTAGTTACCCTGTTCGGCTGGTACTGATTTGTGCTGAGAGAAAAATACTGCTGGCTGGCTGATTTGTTGTGAGAGAAACGTACTGTTGGCTGGTGGCTGATAAGCCAAACGAACAGGGCCCAATCACCCAAATGATTAATATAGCGGATAAGCTTCCTTTCTGCCGGATTTCACGCACGTAATTATTGACAAAGCAAAATCCTGCGACTGAAAAAGGTAGAATATAGATGCGCAAAACTATAAAGCAAAATCTGGTCTAAATTTGGTTCATATCTTTTCATTAAATTAAGTCTGCCGCAAAATTTATGTCTTCAAATTAAATACTTGATGACCAGATAGACAATGTGTTGAACTTCAAGCAAAAACAGATCCTGTATTGTTGTAATTGCTTTATTAAAAATAACATATGGGGAAATCTTTAGCCAAGTGCAGGATCACTGAAGCTATGAATCGATCTAGTTTAAATTCGGTTCATATCTTTTCATTGAATTGAGTCTGCCTCAAAATTTAAATTAAATACTTGATGAGCAGATAGACAATGTGTTAAACTTAATAAAAAACAGATCCGGTATTGTTGGAATTGGTCTATTACATATGACACAGTTTTTAGCCAACTGTAGAAATTACTGAAGCTATGAATTGTCTAAGAGTGAGTAATCAGACATGTCCACATAGCATAGCTGCTGTGCTTCGAACCAAAAGCACAGCAAAAAATATTTTAACTTCCTTCTTTTGGCAAAATAGAAATCATCCCAGATGTGGGGGGGGGGGGGGGGGGGGGGGGGGTCATTTCTCACTGCTGGACATGGGACTCGTGATTACATTTTCCCAGGATACAGCAGTATAATCCTTTTGCATGGCGAGCGGGAGATTATTCAGCAGTCAGCATAAAACAGTTCCAGCTATCTCGCTAGCAGCTTTACAACAGCTGCGAATGCCCAATAGCATATCCTAACAACTAACAAGGCTCTGTCAAAATCCCCTTTCCAAAATGTAACCAACTCCTTTCGAAGTGATACAACAAACAATTCAGCAATGAAATACATATTATGGGGCAATACATGGAAACCCTCCGTATGCCCACACATTAAACACGGTGTGGATTTCTAGTGATTCGGCAACCCAGTCATGCTGCGGGTCCTTCCTGTTTGCCTGACTCAAATAAACCATTACCATTAGAAGCTTGACTTTTGGCACGGTATACCTTGGTAGCCTGCTGTCTCTTATCCTGTTGCGATCTCGGGTTATCCTGCTTGGGCTGTCTATCCGGAGCTATCCTTGGATCATGCCTTGCAGGTACACCCGTGGGGCCTCCACTTGGTTGCTTGCCAATCCAGTTACTGGGAGGTAATGGTGGTGGAACCCCGTTTACTGGCCGCTGCTGCGGGAATCCTCCAGTTTGGAAAGGTCGCTGAGGTGTAAAACTGATGTTCTGCATAGGCCGCTGGGGTGGCGGTCCAGCATAGTGATTAGCATGTGGTTGATTGGGCCAGTACCCGGAATTCTGCATCCTGTTATTTTGATGAGGCCTTGGGCCTTCGTGGATTGTCAGTTTTGACATGGATGCATGGATGTCAGCATCATGGCTTTGGGAGTTTGGACGCCCCATTATCCGCATAGGCTGTCTGTTAGCTTGAGCATCACCAAAGAACTGAGGATGAGAGTTCGGGATGCTTCTGGACATGTGTGAACTGTATGGGTCGTCCACAAAACCCCTCTCATATCCCAATGGTCCAGCAGGCCTTGGTCTGTTTCCAGGGCCATAGGGTGCACCCCTGCATGGCATATCAAGTAGCCCAGCAGCGCTGCCAGATTTGATTTGGAGAGAGTTTTTCACCAGACGGTGTGCCGCTTCTCCTAAGAGAGAACCTGACAGAGCACCAGAAACCTGGGGCCTGTAATTGGAAAGAAATCATGAAAAGAGCTAACAGATTACCATATTGGTAAAGCTATAGTTAACAGAGAGAAAGGGCTATAAAGAATGAAGCAAATGTGTATTCATCTATCTTTACCAGAGTATAACTTGTAAATATCGCATTTATAATATGCTCAGAATTTATTAATACTCTATAGTGCAAGTGAAAATATTCTGCTAAAAGCATAAGTATCAATCGTACCTTTCTCTTGCTTGCCGACGATTATTATCTTCATGCCACAAGACAGGAAAGGGTTTGAAATCACTAGGCTTCAATATCTACAAAAAAGTACACTTGTTGGACTATGACTTTATCTTATAAGCAGAT
Organism: Echinochloa phyllopogon; assembly: GCA_033239725.1. NCBI lineage: Eukaryota > Viridiplantae > Streptophyta > Magnoliopsida > Poales > Poaceae > Echinochloa > Echinochloa phyllopogon. The sequence continues at coordinate 3,415,041 of BTCW01000018.1, forward strand.
TAGCAAACCAACATCAAAATTGGTGAAATTGAGAAAAGTAACCATACATTTCGAATAGCATACTTCTATGAAGATAGCACCATAACAGTACAGACATGAAAATCTAATTGAGACAAATAATTGAAAGACAGTATCATTCACACAAGAGAATATATATATGCTCGTGTTTCACACTACAAATCATTGTGCTGCAATGCGCTTAGCTTGCAGTCCAATTTTAAAAAATCGTCAACTTATACAAAAGCTGAAAAGAACTTCGGTTTGCCAGATCAATATTAATAGTTAAATTTTTCCAAAGTTACACTTTATGATATATTGTATGATACCGTAATACAGCAAACAGTGATCATTTTGCATCTTGCAAAGTGTGAGATGCTTAAAAATGCCATACAAAAACAAACAGATGAGTAAACATAAAAAATGCTAACACATCACCTAATACTTTTGCTTATGAGTCAGCAAATTCAGTTTCTTATGAATAGATAATTTTTGTAATGCTGATGCAAAAAATGTTAACTATACATGCATTGCTTTTTTTCCCTGAAGAAAAATATATGCTGTTACACTTTCATGTCTCCAAAAATTATATGCACCAAATTGCACACAGGATGTGGGTTAGCATTTACCTTCGCAGGTACAATGACCCCCACTGGCGGCTCCGGGATATGTTTGTGATACTGAGCATTAATATAGGTAGCATTCCTGAAAAATATAGAAAAAATAAGTTAGAGCTCTAGAACATTCAAAGGGTAGCTTTTAGTTTACAACATGCCTTTTGATGATAAGATACTTACAAAACTCTGTTTTGGGCAATGCCATTGAACCCCTTAACTGGAGATTTTACAGTGATGTTATACCAGTTCCTTTCAGATAAACAAAGGAACCCATTCATTCCACCACTGCAAATAGTATTACCATATCACAGCACAGTAAATAAATGCTGAGAGAAACAAAATATCCAAATAAAAGTATCTAGAGTTTCTACCGACCTAGCAGCAGGATCAATGGGAATAACATAAGGATCTGTTCTTGGTAGATGGTTATACATCTGATACAGGAACGCAATCTGAGCAGTCAATGGATGAGTTTCCCGAACATATATTATGTCAAACATTGTCCTGTTCCTGAATTTCTCTTCTTCCTGCAAAAAGATAGCAAAAACATAAACACCCTGAACAGTTGAAATAAAAAATTGGAAACCCAGAATGCTGCAGAGAAATACTTAAGTACAAGCAGAATGAAAATAACAAGCTAAGAGGGCTCATAAAGAAGGATTGTAACATATAACATACTGTCAATGTATCTTCTAGCTTTCTTGTCTCAGCAAGCAGACGCATTTCATCAATAAAAGGCAATTTTGCAACACCCTGGACAAAAGAATTCAACATAAATATACCTCCATAACAAAATCAGTAGCCTGAAAAGGAATGGTTTATCTATATGCATTACCTGCCATGCAAAACGTTTCCCATTCATGTCTATCTCAAAATCTGCAGGTGCAATTACTAGGTGTTAAGCATCATTCACTAGTACAAATACATACACAGTAGCATCCTATGCATTTTACATAAATCTCCCTGCGTCTCAAAAAGAGTGTCCTTTTAGGTTTGTCCTAAGTCAAACTATCTTAAGTTTGACCTAATTTATAAACAGAAGTCAACTTAAAATGGTTTGACTTTGCACACAGACGGAGACTTGAGAAGTTGGAATATACCCAAGGAATTAGCCTTAGATAGGAATGCTTGGAAAACAGCTATTCATGTGCCTGAACCTTTGATTATTGGTTCCTGTTGGGTTTCAACTCTAACCTACCCCAACTTGCTTGGGACTTAAAGGCTTTTGTTGTTGTTGTTGTTTGCACATTTATTTTGGGACAGAGTTAGGAGGATTACCTTTGGGATAGAAAGACTTCAAAGGTGAATTTGGATCATTCATTAAATCCCCATAGTACTTTGGCAGTGCATTGGAGCTACAGAAGAATATAGCAAACATCTCAACTCATTATAGTTTACACTCTTTCCATCCAAACATGGAACAGATTCATCTGCATAGGGGATAGCAAACCTTGCGGCTGGTAGTGTTCCCATGAGTTGGTCAAATGGCTTGAAAGGTTGACCCAAGAAAAACGTTATCTCCAATTCAGCCAAGCCTTTTAGGTCAGATGCAAAAGGCGCATAATGATACGGATAGAACCTGATGTTGATGAAAAATCTGGAATTAACATTTCATACTAAATTCAAGAAAAGTGCTACCAAGAAGAGCATGCCAATCTAATTGCTAGGTACGTAGGTACATATATTGGTTATGACAGGTAAAAGTGATTTCTCATGTCTTTGATTGATTTAAAACAATTCTTATCAGTAAGTAGCCATCAATACCACAAGCATCAGTAGACAGCTATCGGGAGAAAGGTCACTAACTCGCTATAAATTGCCAGGAGCTATCTGTATCGCCTATTAGAGATTCTACAGCTGCAGCATAGTGTGTCGCACAGCAGGGACAAATAGCAGAGGTTCTTGAAATAATCATACAATGATACAATAGTCTATCACTTGAATGTAATGATTAGTCATTGAACAAGAAGTCAAGAACAAACTCATCTGCACATTACAGCATATATAACACCATATCAATGGATTGATTTGATTTTGGTGCTACCAAATTTTGGTCATCTGGTCACCACAGCTGATCGGATAATTGAGAATTCTGGATGTATAGGTTTCTTGTGCATGTTCTTGTAGTTCAAAACTGGGGCTCTTTTAAGTGGCCATAACTTTTAGTTCAGAAATAGTGAAGAACGGTACTTTGATGCTCTATATTTTAGGTTTTATCTACCAAACAGAAGGAACATAATCTCACAGTAGATGTTCAATATTTACCTACCACTGCCATGAACAAACACCTTGATAGTAGTATCTCATAACCCAACAAAGACCTTCCACATATTTCTGGACCTGAAATATGCATAGATTAGACAATTAAAGACAACAATCCAACACCAATGTTAAGAGCAAAATGGTGACCATTCAGTAGTCAGTACAAGTATACCACATATTCCTACCACAGAAACCTGCTCGTCTTACACTCCTACTACACCATTGTTAGAGATATACATAGCTGTATAGACTTCTTGTATTTCCCTCTAGTTGGAGGGGTTTTCTGCATATTGTACCAATACATCTTGCCCCATTGGGCTGTGGAATAGATTGAGTTGCTCATTTCTAACGACCATAACTGAGTATTTGATATAATATATTGTTAGCATGGGTTATATGATGTGGGCTGTATGGGCCAGGCGTCCAGCCATAGGCGGCCGGGCTGCCTCAGGGTTTTCTAGTGGTTGATTATAGATTAGGCAAGGATCTCCGTTGATTGGGTGTATTCTATAAACCCTAGACCAATCCTTGCCTATATATTGTACACCCTTTGTACTCCTATCAATCAATCTACATGAATTTAATAAGGATAGGAAAAACAACAGTAAAGCATTTATCCCAAAAAAAAGTTGGGGAGGCTAGAGATAAAACCCAACAAGAGCCACATGAACAAAAGAAAAGTGATTTTACTATTTTATACAAGAAAAAATAGCGTACATGTGGATTGCTAAACTCAAACGTTGCTACTTCTTTTATTTAGGGTTTCATCTGATGGTTGGGTTTTTACTATTGTTCATCCAGCCTAACAACCCTCCTCTTTTGCCATGCCTTGGGACCAGTAATGTTTAAACAAAATAGGCAGAACTAAAATGATCAAAAGGTATCAAAATCATTTCAGACATGAATAGTTTATAGTAGGTTGAGACCAACTCACAAAACCAAACTTATAAAGCATTAAATCAGGTTAACTTTTCACTCTGAGCAAAGCCAGATCTAGCGTATTGAGCAATTGACCATGCAACCAACAAGTCAAAAAGATGGTTGATTGTTCCAGTCTGTAAAGCTACTAGGAAATCAGGTAGACTACTCTCCTAAGGCCAAAAAATGGCACCTCAGTAATGTATTTGGTCCGTGGCTATTGCCAATGCTGAACCTATTAGTCCGGTTATTTGTAAGTCGTAACTGTATGTGTTATTATTTGTAAGTCGTAACTGTATGTGTTATTAAGGACAACATTTAGAACATGGCTAAAAAGTATATATGTCTACTGCCAAGAATTAAAACTAAGTGTCTAAGAGCATAGTTAAATGACAACATTTAGTCATTAAATTAGGAGTTGCTGCACATGATAAATCAGCAGTGCCTAGAAAGAGGACTCACAACATCTCTCCGAACATGATCAATGGGTTTTGATTCTGCTTCTTCTCTAAACTTCTCAGCATAGTACCGCTCCCTGTATCCTGGCTCTCCTAACTTGACCTGAAGGAACAAAATCAGAAATAGAATGAATAATAGCAAACAATTTTCATACGTACAATCGTCAAAAACATTACTAACAAACATATTCAGTCATTTCACGGGGGGCAACAAACCTTGTCCTCATATTGATTCTCCTCAGAGTTTTCTCTCTGTATTTTGTGCTTCTCTTCATTGTTCTCGCGTGCCTCGCGTGCATCGCGTGCCTGCAATTTAGCAATCATGAGCATAAGTCTTCTAAGATAGCAATGCCAAATTGCCAGTGCAAAGGTTTAACAAACAAGCTTTTGTATATTGAAGAATTAAAACATAAGATTTGCAAGAATTGTGAAACATTCAAATTATTTGGAAATATATGCTCATATGGAAGTTGAACTCCATTCCATGTTGAGACTTGAAGTTCACTTAAAGGCAATATGATTAATCATTTAAAAAAAGGCATCAGAGTATAGTATCTTAACACAATGATATGATGTTAAAAAAATTATATTGTGGTATACACATATAACTCTAGCATGCTATGACTGGCCTACAATCATTGAAATAGCTTGATCTCACTATAAAATGACAACACAATCTTCAAGACAATCATATAATTTCACCACATAATAGTGCTTAAAAAGGTCAAGCTCACATAAAAAATATAAAGAAATAGAGAAATCAAGAAGGGTGTCAGCTGAAGATCAGCTCGAAATTACCTGCTGAATGCGCGTGCGTTTCTGGAAAATTTGTTCTTCATTGACAGCAACAGACTGAATGAAATGTTCCACTCGGTCCAATACAACCTTTTGTTGGAATGGAGAAAATGTAAAGATTTCAGGCATTGACCCATTTAAAAGAAAAAAGGAAAATCTGGGCATTCAGCAGAGCATCAACTATTGGTGAATCATGAGACCAAAGGTTTTAATTACTCTAATGATTTATATGATTTGTCATAAAACAACCTTCAATCCTTGCGGACACTTGATCTGACAATTACATCACGGCAGGACAGGAGGAAAACTAAGGGACTCCAAAATGACTTGAATTGTCAACTGTGGTGGCATAATGAACTAACTTATGCATGTATGCCAAGCAGCATGAAGTCCAGAATATGCTACTGTTGCATCAAGAACTACATATTACAAATAAGCACACATGTGTCTCAAAGTGAAACCAATATGTGCAAATTAGCAAAAGGGACACATTAAACAGGAAAAAACCAACCAGAGATGATGACTAAAGTTATGTGCTACTGAGCTGTAACAAAGCATACTTGCCAAACACAGTAATACCATTGGTTACTTTAGTGAAGATATTGGCTGTCTTCCTATATATTCTAAAAAAATAACTCTTTTTTCACATGTAATCCTACAAAAGGATCCCCATGGCTTCCATAACTCGTCCGGCACAAATAATGGTATGAAGTTAAAATTGGTCTGCAATCAACTTAAGTAATTTTACTGCAATTTCTGCAGTTCTCTGGATCCTACCAATTATATTACATGCATTGCATTTCAAGCCGATATGTGTGAATAATACGAAACTTGCAAAATGGTGATATTGGTATCATTCAGCTAACATTCTGACAGAACACATAATGATACAAGAGGACAGCACAGCCATGAAGAGAGAATTCCTTTCTAAATCGATTCCCTAAATAGTCATGACAATACACTACGAAAATATCGAACATCTCAATGTCTATGCACATGATTACAGAAAGCCAACAGTCCACTACAAAGTTAATCAAAAGACTACTTGTTCCCACACTCTGTAAGAATTGCTACCAAGAAGAACATTGCAACCTTATGGCTTCCAAATTCAAGAATTTGCATCTGTGAAACATTACCTCGCCCCCATCAGTGAGGTAACCACCCATTGATGTGAATTCCGCCCTGTAGATACTCATGAGAAGATTAATGGCACCCTGCAGAATATAGATGGTAATTAATCATAGTTATGCATAATCTTCAAATAAGTAAAAGAAAGCATATAAGAATATAATGGGTATTTTTTAGATCGACAAACCTCGCGAATTTCCAAAGTCGGCATGTGAGGCAGAAAGTCGTTGCCAACAAAGAAACACATAAACACAAAGTCATCGATAAGGCGTTCAAAGTTTATCTTGAAGGGGGCATCTATAATTTCCAAATCCTTTGCCAGGTATTCACGCAACACCCATATGTTAAGAAACTGTTAACAGAACAACAGTTACATAGTGAACTAACAGGAGTAAAGGATGAATTGTAACATATCTTATGTATATACTATACTAGAAATAAATACATCATGAACCCAAAAAAAATATCAATGTTATGAAAGGCACTAGGCAGTGACTAAGCGTAGATTAAACACAATTAAACATTTATGTTTTTTTGCTGCTGCGTGCAAGATCAGGAGGTACCAGCACATATGAAGGACAAAATGATGGGTTCTAGAACCATGTAATCAGGTGGCACACAATCTGACACTGGCCCAGAATGCAAGGCAGGGCATACAAATTCAGATAAGATATTCTAGTTTGTATCATATTCACAAAATTGACTTAATATATATTGATTTTTAGATTATGAAATGAAAAAAATAGAAATTTATATAGGATATTCTAATGCACAATCATTTATAGTTGTGTAACCATCCAAATTGATATATTGGGTCAATCCCAAACAGATGCAACACATATTCACTGGTTTAATAAAGATAAAAGAAGAAGAAGGAAGGAAACTAGGAAGTTCTGGCCCAGTCAGCCCTTCGATCCCAACTCGATTACTCCCGTACATACCAAAACCGCCACCCCTCCCCCCCCCCCCCTCCTTCAGCGTTCCACTATCCTTCCCGAACAGCACCGCAGCTGCCACTGATTGCTCGCCACCAACCACCATCTCACATCAGAGATTAGCTAAATCAACAGTCAACGTCCTCCTCTTCACTATGGTAACCTCGATTTCACCAAAAACCACCTCTATTGATACAGCTGTCGCTCGAATTGCATGGCCGGTGCGATGGCCATCTCCATCTCCAACATCAGCCATTTCCCCCACCCCTCTACCACCTTCCCTTCCTTTTCTATCCTCCCGCCCGCACTCCCTCGCGCTCTTTTTCCCATGCTCCCGGCCTCCCGCCCGCCCACGCTCACACGTTCTATTGCCCAAGTAGTGCTTATACAACACACCAGGCATCTGCATCACTTAAGTGTGACTAAGTGTGCATTTACTTGCGTTTTCTCGAACATTGAAAAATATACTAGATCAAACAGTGATATAGTTCACAGTACCTGGTATTTCTTTTTATGAATAGGAGGTAGCTCCACAGAACTATCAGCCTGGCTAGGGCCTCTGCATTCAGCAGCCAAATGCCCAACTTGACCGCACAGAAAACATTTTTCTTGTTGCCCTGGCATGGAGATCACCTGTAAAGTCAGTTGAATTCTGTAGTTATGGAAATACCCCTAGTTTACACAAAGATGGCAAAATCGAACATCCAGAAATGGCCATAGCTAGATATGTATAAATATACTTCCCGTTAAAGAACTATCGGAAGTTTTACCTCTCTTAAAATTGAGAAGTGGACCTCATGAGTTGCCAGAGCAAGCATAATCAAATCAGCATCCTGGAGAATAGAGGGGCTAATGTGTAACACATATTTAGTTTATAAACAGACATTACTAGTTTAGAAGTTGAAGTAGACTTACCAGGCCATATAAGCAATGGCGTGTATTGGGATCAAAGCCAGGAAGATTGCGCTGCAGACGGATGTATGACATAATTTTGTGCTCTCCCTCTCCAGGGACATTGGAATCAGACAAAATTACCTTGAAAATCGCATATCTCAGTTAATATGCTACAACCTAAATAGGATTGAGACTAACTTTACAATTCTAAGCCAATATAATAAATACCTTGACAGACTGCCATCCAAGTGTATGATTCAATCTCAGTTGTATGTAGTATTGAAGCGCCGTAGATAGTACAAACATGAACTGCGTCCCAGGAGTAATAACGTTCGAGTCGATTGCCTCCGATTTCTCCTTCTGGGCTAGAGTCCTACCCTCTGCCTCAAATTCCTTCCTCAGCCTCTCCTCCTCGGCTACCTGAACAAAGCAAAGACAATGTGAGAAGCCAGCTACCAACCTATGAGACAAACAACCACAACAGCTGTTACGTTACCGCATCAGCCGCGTCCTTTGCAGCCCGGAATCGCCTGGACCTCTGCTGATTCATCTTTGCCCTTGGAGCAACACCATCTAAGCGACAAAATTGACTCAGCTTGTTACTCAGAGCCCAAGATGGGTACATTATAAGTAGCAGAACTGCGGCAGCGGCTCACCAATGGCCATGTAGAGGAGCTTCCTGGGGCGGACGAGACCGAAGAGGTGGTCGATGTAATCAAAAATCGACTTGAACACCTCGTCGTAGGTGGTGGGCGCCGGCTGCAGGGAGGAAAAACCCGAAGCCGTGAGATCGAGAGCTGAGCAAACACTAGCTGGGGTTCGGAGGACCGGAATCGAGCAGGATCGAACGGCGTACCCGGCCTTCGGGGTGGAAGCAGGGGTGAATGATGCCATTCATGTCGAGGTAGAGGTTGTCGAACTCGAGGCCGTTGGGGTTGGGGCGGCGGAGGTCGACGGGGACGAAGGCGCCGGGCTCGAGCTCCACGGGCTCCTCCTCCTCCGCGTCCGACACCGTCAGCGGGTAGCGGTCCGCCAGCCACCGGTAGAACGCCGGGACTCCCATCTCCGACCGACCTGCCCTGCCGCCGGATCTCCCCCTTGCTACGGCCTCCCTCTCGCGGGGCGGCGCTTCCGGAAGCTCCTAGCTCGGCAGTGGTGTGCGGTGGTTGCTGCTGCCTCACGCCCTCGCCTTCCTCTTCGGTTCGATCTGGGGGACGGGGGAGGATGGAGGAAGGGCGAGGCGAGGCTGCGGGGAGGAGGGCGAGGGCCTCGCGCTTGCGGGTTGGGCTTCCGTCTCGGCCACTGCGGCTCGGTTGTTTTTGTGCGGCTTTAGCCCGAAACCGGCGATGAACAGTGCAGTAACTACGACCTGCGAATCTGCAAGAGATGACCGGAGGCCGTACGATGTGTATCTTCCACGGTCGGAGCATGTCAAGATATTAGTAAAAAAGACTAATCAAATTTACTGATTTAGCTACTCTCAAAAATAGATTTGACTAATAAATAACGGGGTAATCCAACAGATTCTGTAAAGATTGCTAGTGAGGTAGGCTAGCTAAAAATGACTAGCGAATGAGGTGGGATAGAGAGCCACTAAATTTGGAGAGTCATTTACAGAGTCTGTTGGAAACGTTTTTTCTCCGACAATAGCTAAATTTAACTTAAGAAAACGATTTAGCTAGTCTCTTAGAGATGCTCTCAGGATCGCAACGTGGCGCTTGTAACTGCGGCACAGAAAGAGTACAAGAAGGCATTTCGGCGAACCGAATATCAGTCATATCACGGATCATCTGTAAAAGTGTCAGGTGAAAATAATCGATTTCAATAATGTTGTATATTAAATAATTGTTAGAGTATATAATTAAATTTTAGCTAGGCTAAATACCCATGCGTAAAGAGTATAAACTTTTGCATCCGGCATACACCTGTCATTTCTATTTTTATCGTTGATTTAGGTGGAAAATATTCTTCCTTTTCACGTTGTTGCTTTAATCTACGTATGAAGAAAACTGAAAAAACCGATAACGCTATTTCCCGTTCTACGAGTCATGGTTTTTCTCTCCTTAATGAATTGTTTTGGATGTAATATGAATATGTTTGCATATCCTGTATAGCGTACAAAAACCCGTGAATCACATACATAAAGTAGTCCATGTTATGGTCAAAGCGTATAACAGCTAATTAAGTAAACGTTAGTTTCATTTCTTTTTTGTCATTTAGGATAATGCTAGATACTAGCCATCAAGAGATTCAAATGTTCTAGTTGATCCATGTGACTTTGCTCGTAACTTTTTCCCGGTGCTTTTTTTCTATCCCCCACATCTTTCTCTCGCTCCAGGTGCATGGGAAAAAAAACCCTTTTCTCCTTCACCACTTTTAAAGTTCGAGCGAGACTTAAACGGTCTAGAATGTCTTTTGCCACCCCATCAATCCGGTTTAATCATGTTGTTTAAGGTCCAACAGTGCCGATTCCTTAGGAAAAGGCACTGTGAGGCAAGCGGTCCAATATAAGGGTGTGCGTTGTGGTGGTCGCGGCTCGATAGTGGAGAACTCCTCCATGGTGGGAGTGTTTCCTTGACAAGTCCATGGAGGAGTTGACATGGGGCTTCCCATCAATATATTACTTCATGGTTTCATTTTGGATTTCTCAGCACATGATTTCTTCATGTTTTCCTCGAACGGACTTAAAGGATTTTGAGTGGAGAAAAAAAAAGTAAATCCATGTAGACAAAGGATAGAGCCAGATAGATACCCAACTCATTACAGTTTTTCAAAGTTTTGTTTCTTGACCCTCGGATCAAGAAAACGCGGCCAAGTCATCAAACCTTGTTGCTTTGGATGTGACGCAAGTCAGGCACCCATGGAAACATCAGCTCCCGTGCTCTTTTTTTTTTTTGCTAAAGAGAACAATAGCTTCTACATTTACGTTATAAAGATTTCACAATAAATGACTCACCTATAGGATCAGGTTTACTGGTTTTTACTGTCGCTGGTAAAATGAAATAACTACTTCTATCATATTCAGCATTATCTTAGAAATGGTATCGCGCTAATACTTTAAAACCGGATGAATGTCAATTCAAACCCCTCACTGCTTCACTGTTTCATCGTTTAGACGATTTCTAAATTCCAACATGTTTCCATAGTCTCATCCAATGTACACCATGTGCATAGGATGGATACATGCATAAATAACATATACATAACATTTTACACGGAACACAAAAATAGTTTTTGAGCTTTAATTCTATCCTAACTCTAACTAGTAGAGTGCACGTGCGGCACACGCACGTGATTTTTAAAATGACACACAAGCTTTAACGACTTGACAATAATTATAATACACAACCTTTGCCTATATCATAATAACATATGGCGTACTTGGCCCTCTTAAAAATGAACAATACACATTTAAAGTGGCTCAGAACCAATAGCGTGGTGAAACATGATTGCTTGTCGGTGATTTATTGTGCAGCAGAACGCACCTTGTAGATGCATCCTCATGTTGGTATCCGTAGACGATTCAACTACAATCATGCAGACATTATGGGTTTAAAACCATGCACTGAATAAAAAATGAGGCATATACAATTTCATTTTCTACAAGTAACTTAAAAAATTAACTGTATGCTCACTAAATTCACGTATTCACGAGGAATAATTGAAGTGGCAGGTACATTCTGAGATCCTAAAGTTACATGAAACCAACGTTTAGCTTCTTCAAAGGATGGCCATAGCCCCGATGCTCATCAAACTATTGATTTCTTCATAAAAGAAAATAATCATACATATCAATATTGAGAATGTGAGACAATAAACATACGTATCAACAAAAAGAATATTCAGGCTAGTACAAAGTCAGTATAATTACCATCCATCATACTTTCAATACATCCCTATAGACAATATTTTTTGGTCTTTTTCCCACTTGGGTCAATATCTTCATTACGCTTTGCCAAAACCCAAGTAGTGCGACAAGAAACTCCCCTGGACCATGCAACATAAAGCTGGCCATGTGAGAAGACAGGCTCAGGTAGATATATACCTGCATTTGGTATTGTTTGTCCTTGAGCTTTATTAATGGTCATGGCAAAGCTCGGCCTAATGGAGAACTGGTTCCTTTTAAACTTGAATGGGAGGGAGATGTCCTCGGAAGGAGATAGAGGTATCCGTGATATAAAAACTCTTTTCCCAGCATGTTGGCCATTAACAATCTCAGTATCTATTGAATTATCTTCAAACCCCCTGACCACCAATCGTGTACCGTTACATAAACCACTATGAGGATCAAGGTTCCGAAGGAGAATAATAGGACAGTTCTTCTTGACCCTAAGTTCATGGGGAGGCAACCCATTAGGTGTGATGGAGTTAAGAAAATCTAGTGGATAGTTATTGTGTGTGTCATCTTCAATGGAATCATGGCTATAGTAAACCTTCACTTGACCTGGGAACATGTCAATCATTCTTGAATTAAGTCCATCCACGTGCTCATTCCTGGTAGAAAGAATGGCCCGCTCACGCATATAGGTGGCACTGGTATAATTGTCTTTGAGATTTGGAAACACAACATCGATAAGAGTATCAACTGATTCTTATGAAATGTATTGGATGGCAATGTCATCAGGAAGTCTTCGTAATCATTTTCACAAGTTTTTTCAGTCCCATTGCCAATCCTTAGCAAGAAGTCAGAGTATCATTTGTCACTTTGAGCTCTCATGTTCTTCTTTAGACTAATCTTGCAAACCTTATCCCATATGTAAGAACATTGTAGTGTAGCGTCAGTGATTTGTGCTCTAGTACCACGTGGCACTACAGGTAGAACATGCCTGAAGTCCCCTCCAAGCACCATAACTTTACCTCCAAAAGGTTGTGGGCAGTCCATTATATCTTGCAATGATCTATCAAGAATCTCAACTCCTTGTCTTCGAGTCATTGCTACCTCATCCCATATAATCAAAGAGGCTCTGCGCAGCAAGACAGCTGTCCCACTTTGCTTAGTGAAGTTCCAAATGGAATTCTCACTGAGCTTGATAGGAATCTTGAACCTTGAGCGTGCAGTACGTCCTCCAGGCATGATGGATGCCGCAATACCTGATGTGGCTGTTGCTATAGCAATAAGGTCGATCGAGCGGACCTTAGTAAGTAAAGCCCTATATAGATATGTTTTACCGGTGCCATCAGGACCGTCGACATAGAATGCCTTGCATGTTCCACTAACCACAGCGTTGAGAATGTCATCAAAGCCAGCCTTTTGCTCTAGATTTAGTGTGTCAATGATATTTAAATCTTCAACACTATACCCAATTTTCAGCTCTTCTGTTAATTCTCTGTAGTAGTCCCTCGACAAATAATCTCATAGGTGTGAAACAACAAAGAAAATATTTACATCATTGTCGGTGCTGGGATCGGTCGGTCAATCCCCAACGCCACACAGAATGCGCTGTGTCCCGTCCCCTGACGGTTGATGCAAGAGCTAGCACAATGAGACAAGGATTTACCCTGGTTCCGACCGTGAGGTCGTACGTCCAGCAGGGTGCGCTCGGGGCGCTGCACTATCTTGCACCGGAGTGCTTGCAGTGGGGGGCTACAAGCAAGGTGGGAGAGGAGGAGTCTCCAAGTCCCAGAGGAGAAATGCGAAAGTGATTAAGGCGAGTGGAGTGCGTGGTTGTTCGTTTGTCTCTTTTTTCGTCTCCCCCCTCTTTCCTTCGTCGCCGCTCCCTTCCCCCTTTTATAGGTCAAGGAGAAGAGGGAGGGGAAGGAGTTTACAAGTACGCGTGATGTGTGCGACAGGGATACGCACTGGAGAGCACGGCGTCGGACGTGCGACCGTCCTTGCCCCTGGCAGGAGATTTATGGCGAGCCCCGGCGTCTGCGGGTGTCGTGGCCGTCCCTGTGCTTGTCCTGGAGTGGCTTCGAGGGGTGTCGTTGCCATAGTCCACGTCCAGCTGCTCGTCGCTGGTTGACTTTGAGGGCGGGGCAGGTGAAGAAGGACCGGAGTTGGCGACACAGGGGCCAGCATGGTGGTTGCCGTCAACCACAGTGCGCGGCGTGCCCGGTTCACCAGGGGATGGCCGAGAGTTGGTGGATTTGACCCGGCGTTCGTCATCGCCAGGCCGCGTCCGGTCGGAGTCTGTACTTGGTTGCTGTTCGCATATTCGCTCGAGGGTTCCCCATGCCTATTCGAGGGGTGTCCCCGGAGGGAAAGGACGGGAGTGGGTGGAATAGTGACGCGGAATGACGCCTGCCAGTCCGCACAGGGGCCTTGCGTGGTGCTGCGTACGTCTGCACAGCTGCGGCAAGGACGTACAGTGATCGGGGCAGGTGAAACAGCGAGCTCTGTGGTGTCAGTGGCGCAGCGTGGGGGAAAGATTGCCTTTTGACTTCGGCTCCCGCTTGATGGGGTGGACATTAAATGCAGTTGTCAGGCGAAGCGCTGGCGCGCGCCGCGTTGAGTAGAGGGGAGCCCTCGAGCGAGGCGGAGTTGTCTTGCCCGCTTGAGGGAGTGCGCAGCCCTCGAGCGAGGCGGAGACGGAGGTCGCCACCTGGGTCCCTTTGTCAGGCGAGTTCGGGCGGCCGTTTTGGGCCGTGGGTCGTGTTGGGCCGCGTTGCCCTGGTGGCCCTTCCGGGCTGCCGGTGATTCGGCCTTTCGCGGTTAATGTTTTTTGAGGGTGATTACCCCGATGATTAGGGGACCCCCTGGGTTTGTCCCCGACAATCATACAATAACATCTCAGTACATTGAAAATACAATAACATGTAGAAAAATATCAGTATGCTAATATTAGCACTATATTGTATTTAGCCAAATAATAAATAGAAATATGTTAATATCAGTTCATTTACAAACCTCACCTACTACACACAAAAAATTAACTATGGTGATATAAAAAGTTAACCCATAACAATGAGTTTGAAAAAATATCATGAGGCTATTATTATATATTACAGTACAAATATTACAAATGAAATGCAATGCTAAGCTTATATATGGTAACCACATGTCGGTTTAAAGCATTGTTATTTTACGGTACAACTTGGTCATTCCAGCTCCTTGAAAATACAATAACATGTAGAAAAATGCTAGTACGCCGATATATGACAAACTTTAATGAATATTAATTATCCACCTATTAATATCATTATATTAATTAAAAATTAATATTAACTACCTACCTATTAATATCATTGTATTTAGAAAAGTCATATACTAAACAAAAATTCTTTCTACGGTGATATAAAAATTTCCATTCATAACAATGAGTTTGAAAATAATGTCCAGAGGCTATTATAAAAAATGACATTACAAATATTGCAACACAACAGTATAGCAGATCAATTAAAAAGGAGTATCAATAGTGTGTATGGTAAACATATTTGGTTATAGGCATTAATATTTGAACCAATTACCTGAGTCATCGATTTGAGGCAGTCCATAGTCTCTTATGTCTTTTCCAATTGAATTAACTATATGGGCAATTTCCCTAAGCACCATATGCACTACGGCCTTAGAAGCACTACGGATATTTCTTCTCATCTGGAAGCTCAGCTGAGATATGTTTATCATAATCATCTGGCCCGCTAAGCTTGGTACTTTTATCCATAATTAAAAGAAAATGCTCATGTGGCAAACCCCTTTTCTGGAACTCTGTCACATGAGCCCAGGCTGCTACTTTACCAAAGTGCTTCTTACTTATCAAGAAATCCTGGAGGTCAACAAGCTTTGCCCTGTATACCCTTGCCACAATATCTGGTCTATCCTGAGCTGTCTGCCCCGGCAATAGTTGCTCTGTTATCTCAGGCCAGTAAGGATTGCAGGTCATGGTTACAAAGTAGTCTGGACGACCATACCTTTGCAACTAAAGCCATCCCATCCATAAACCTTGCTTGTACATCGCGATCACATCCAGGGAAACTTTTATTTAGCACAATCCTTTTGCCAGCATGTGAAGCAAGGACCTCCCCAACTGCGAGGGTGTCAAGAATCCCATGTATCAAATAATCACATGAAAAAATATAAACCAATGAACATATATATAATCTACATACATACGGGGAATATGCTAAATGTGCAAGCTACTGACTGACCTGGTATAAATCAGCACGAATAATAGCTTGGTTTTCTGGCCTTGCATGCCAATCCAATAGCATAGCTTCAATCTTAACATAAATATCAACTATCCACTGCTGAAAAAGTCGACCACCATAGAAAAAAATAACAAACACTCCATCACGGATTTGCATAAGGTAACAATAGTATTCCCGAGTGCTGACGTATAGGCGTGACCCCGTGCCTTCTGGAAGATGTAAAAAAAGCATTTGTATCTTGTTAACCCAATATATGTTTGTGAAAAAACACAATTAATAAACTAACCTCCATCACCGTTGTCTCCGTCACCACCATCATTGTCTCCATCGAGGTCGTGATATGTTTCTGTCAATTTGATCAACATGTTTATTACATATATAAGTTGACACTTTCGATGCACATATAATGTATATACAAGCATGTAGATATGCTATTAAATGATGTCCCATAAAAGCCGATTACCTTGCCCACCAAACCCAGTACCATCTGCATCAATGCTTACAGTAGTAACAGAAATCTTTTTTGCCGTAGGCCTCTTAGACTTGACTGCAGAACTTGCATCTTTCTCTTGACCATCTACAGAAATGGTATGTACAAGTGTGTAAAGCAAGAATGATATCAAGCACAAGCTGTAGCAAAACATGAGATACAACAAATTCAATACATTCATATAAAAAATACATGTTTTTTTCTTTTGGTGTATTTTCTCTTCTTTATTGGAAAACGAACCACCGGAGTTTGTTCTAGTAGAATTTGTTTGTCCTCCCATCCAGTTTCACCACGAGGGTAGAACAAAGGATATGCCAATGGGTCGTAGCAACCATGGTATGCTCTTATATAGTGTGCACGACCAGAGTTTCCATAAATCAGAATACTGCGAGTAAACCTACGATCCGCACCATTTCCATCAAACCAAATGGCTGTCACTTGCTCCATTGCCGGTGCGTTGTACCTCCTCTGGTCCACTGATATACTCGTATTCAGTTCAATAACATAGTTATCCAAGTTCTGTAGTTGTCCTAGACTCTTGAATGCTAGAACATATGGGTTATTGTTTGTCATCAATATATCTAGTATTTCTCTGATCAAATAGATGTCAAGATGCGGAGATCTTTTGATTCTATGTGCAATACTTGCATCTGTATCGTAGAAATAAAGTTGCATATGTCGGGGACCCTTTGCACCAGGAGCTAATTGATCCAACTTGTGGTATATCTGTCCATGGACCTTAAAAGTGTATATAGCAGTACCTGTGATATTGATAAAAATATCACACAGCAGTCAACAAAATCAAAACATTCATATTCAGTGTAAGCTTGACCTGTAAGGTAATACTAGCTGCCGTTGCAAGCCGACGATCAATGCTGGCACCAAAGCTAGTAAAAGAAAAATGTGAATTAAGATAGCGAATGTTCTTTCTGAAATAAATGGCAGTCTTCTCCTTTTGATGGGTGAATAAGTGTCGTAGACGCTCGGGTATATCAGGAACAAAGATATTCACCATTCCCTTCCTACAACAAAATCCGGGCCCTTCACCAGGGAATTTAAGTGCACCACAAAACTCGCAATTAGGTACTTTTTTAAGCACATGGTGTGCGGTAGGCAAGTCGCTGTACACAGCATCATAAGGATCACTCTCCATGACAATCACGTCTGGATCTCAGCACGTTTCATACCGTATCTCTTGCACAGTAATAAATGGAATAAATAAGAACAAATTCAACTAATGGCAGCCTGAACAAATTTATTAAAATCAAATATACCTTTGTCGTGAAAGACCCTTGCTTCTTCATCTTCGTAAATGTCTTCGCACTCCTCGGGTTCCATACACTCCAAATCCTCCTCTTCGGCATGAAAAAATAATTAGTTTACAAGAAAAAAATGTATGCCATTGCTATTTGAGTAACAAAAGATGTATAATTCAACGGCAATTGCATAAGATATCACATGTATTACCCGCAATGCCAAATTGGGGGTCATCTGGCTCCCATAGACCAGAATCAAAAACTGTTTTATCCCCTGTAGTATTATTCAGTGCTGCAACCAATAAACAGTTAATCATCATGAATTCCAGACTGTGCATGTTTAATTCAAAGGTGGCCATGGCTCACCCTTCGTAGCGCTTCTAGTCACTGGTCGAGTCAATAACTCTGTTGTCTCGGTAGCCGAAGAACCAAATTGTGGTGTCTCTGAGGATACACATGTAGATGGATAAAAAGCAATAGAAATAACAAACATTTGTTTATCTATACTACAAAAAAATCAAGATAGTGTCATAATCAGGTGCAATATTACCTTTAACAGCACCGCTGTGTATAGGAGCGGCCGACCCATTTATGACCGTAGAATGTGTTGACCCATTCATTGGTGTGACAACGCATTGCCCTGCATCTACAATCATGTTTCATATGACATTTCTAATATCACGTGTGAAGAACCAAACATTGAATCCACTGACAGTACACATGTGTTGGAAATAAAACGCTATATGACCTTCATCACATGTACTTTCATTTGGATTTGATGAAGTAGGTCTGCCATTGGACCCAGTTTTGTTGCGGTGATAATTAATTTTTGACTGTGCACGTTTTTTCTCCTTTTCTTCTTCAGTAAAATTGAATCAGCACGAAGGGATATTACCGTTGGATAGAGATTGGAACAATGCATGGGACAAACTAATGTCACTCCTTGTGTATGTGTCGTTTCTATGAAGCCATTCACGCGAATCATCATCTGGGTCAACATTGCTGATAATATCTAGTTACAAACACACAGTCACATATCGATACATTAAGGCAGGCAACTATATTCCACATGCAAAATATGACAAAAACTTAGATGTAAAGATCATACCTCTATTACCTGCATTCGTATCTAAATTTACAAGGAAGGACCCGGATTTTGCAGCACCTTTGTTGCGGTGATATCTCTCTCTTGATTGAGCACGCTTTTCTCCTTTTGTTCTTCAGTAAATTCAGAATATTTAGCCTTGCGTGCATTTTTGTTACGGTGATAACTCTCTCTTGATTGGGCACGCATTTTCTCCTTCTGCTCTTCAGTATAGTCGGCGTATTTCTTTCTCGGTTTTTTCAGCGCAAAACTTCCTACAGAAAAACACCAAATGTAAAAGACCATTTCACATATAGGGAGAGGGAGAGGGGTTGGGATCAATCATAAAAAAATAATCACAGTTCATAGAACCTTGCGTTGTCTTGGTACCCTTATTATGAATATTCTCGTCTGCCAAACTGGAACCTTGCGAAGCACTATTGTTTTCCAACCCATGCGAACCTGGGATCAATATACATAGTTTAATATCACAGAATTCAGTCTGACATGGGCAATTAAAAAGAAGAGAGAAATTCTGCAATTATAAACAGCCATGCGAACCTGAGTTCAATGTAGAAGAGAGAAATCCTGCAATTAAACAGTTCTAACCTGATTCTAAAAGTAATCTCTTGCAAAGACCAGAACCTCCACGACACAAGGTGTTTGAAACATCGGACAACAGTTGACGGTGATCCATCCGTCAGACAGTGGCAGGCAAAATGCTGGCAAACACTCACGTAGATGGTATGACGATTCACGACAAGTGGATGCAGTAGCAGATATGGCCACAAGATTGTGGCGTCGCCTAGACTTACCTGCCAGTAAACGTCCGGCATTGCCGACGATGAGCCAGGCGACGGCCAGCCGCTGAGAGGAAGATGAGGCTGATGTGCCGCCGCCGCCGCCACCTTGACGTATCTGCCACCGACGTGACGTCCAGCACCGCCGATGATGAGCTAGGCGACGGGCAGCCGCTGCAGCACTGAGAGCCTTCGACGACCTGATTTTTATTTGTCTGTCCCGTTTAACTAAGCTATATTATATGCTTTGCCGTGATTTCAAACTTGGAATTGTGAATTGGTAAAGAATGAATCCTGGGAGCTATGTTCAGAAGAATTTGCTCAATGTCAGTATGGGACTCTATTAGTTAATGTAGCTTTTTGCAAAACAAGTACCTAGCTAGTGACCTAGATATTAGGACACAAAACAATAATGGTTGTCTTGCTGTTGTTAGAGACGGGATCATATACTTAATTATCAGCAACTTTTACGTAACTAATCCATGTTATAAAGTGTTATGGTTAGTGTAAAATCTATGCCGTAGTACGCATACCTGCTGATAGATAATGGAACAACCTAGACAATACTACGACACTACCTGCAAAATATGTTTCCACTGATCAGAGAATTAGACAAAATGAAATAATCGATTATTATGACGTCTTCTTTTTTTTTTTTTTGCTTCAGTTGCAAGAATTAGACAATCCAAGACTGCATCTTGGAAGCCTGATCAAGTTGCGGTGAGTTTTACAAGCAAACACATATCTTGTTTCCATACGGTTAAGCCTAGACTTACCTGTCAGTAACGTCCAGCACCGCCGACGATGATGAGGCCGATGTGCTGCCGCCGCCTTGACGTATCTGCCACCGTCGTCCGGCACCTCCGATGATGAGCCAGGCGACGGGCAGCCACTGAGAGCGAGATGAGGCCGATGCGCCGCCGGCGCCGTCTTGATGTATCTGTTGGTGACGTCTGTCCGGCACCAACGACGATGAGCCACGCCAATGCCGCCGCCAAGATGATGATGAACAAGGCGATGCACCGATGCTGCCGCCGCTACGAGATGAAAACTTGCAGAAACAAAATCAAGGGCGGGTTAATTTCCATTTTTCTTTATGGAAGGTTTTAAATAAAACCAAAGTCACGGAGGGCGGGTCGGGTTGGGTACGGAGGCGTTTAAAAGGAGAGTCAAAATCACAGAAAAAATAAACACGCTGATGTGCCGCTTGCCAATCACGTATGGCACCGCCGCTACGAGATGAGTTGCCTTCTATACTACGCACGTTCCATACAATTGCATCAAATAACTTGCCTTCTATAGCAAAGGATTAAAAAAAGGAAAATAATTATCACATTCCTTGCCCTGATGATGCAACGATGAGTTGCCTTCCACGGGCGATGGAAGGCAACGGAAACTTCCCAACCCAAACATAACCACGGATGATTTTTTTTTTTTGAAAACGAAGCTGGCTAGTTGGCGTGAGTCATGACGGACGATGTTTTTTCTTTTTTTGGAAACAAAGCTTCATGGTTGGCGTGAGTCAAGGACGGTGGGCCGGGTGGGTATAGGGGGCGGGTATGATTTTTCTACGGTGAAAAAATAAGCGCCAAAACCACGGAAAGTCTCTAGAAAGCTAGTTTTTTCTTCTTCCTCACGTCTTTTGCCCTGTCCCCACCAAAATTCCTGTCATGTGGATCCTCCGTGAGAGGGTGGGTAGAAATTTTTTGGGTGAAAATCATTTTCAATTCTACTGATATTCAAGCTTATTCTTTCATAACCTGACTCAGCATTCGCTCCTCACACTGCAACAAGTGATGCCGGCGGTACAAAATTTGGGAGCGATGCAGGAACAAGGATCGGTGCTCATCGATTAGAATACTGAGAGGGAGGAGAGAGACTAACACAACCATGAGACTTGGA
The DNA here is from genome assembly GCA_033239725.1 of Echinochloa phyllopogon. NCBI lineage: Eukaryota > Viridiplantae > Streptophyta > Magnoliopsida > Poales > Poaceae > Echinochloa > Echinochloa phyllopogon. The sequence continues at coordinate 3,436,662 of BTCW01000018.1, forward strand.
GGACCTTTACCCTGGTGCTGACACGTCCTTTTCTCTTTTTTTTTTATTTCTCAAATGAGGCATGTTGTCAGTGTTCATACGCTGCGACCCAGGAACACTGATGCCTATTTTTAACTGTGGGACCCGATATTTTTTTGGGCTTCACTTCCACACTACGGAAGGCGTTATGCATACGAACTGACATGACTAAAGTTTATGCAATCGGATTGGGATTAGATGTCGGAGACGTAAGGGAACACGGCATTTTTTATTTGTTCTGGTCTCCAACGGCCATACATACTCGTCCCAGCATAGAATTAAGGAAACCTCTCCCGATCCATCCCTGTCCATCGATATGTCGTCGTCGAACGCCAAGCAGCCCCCGTGCTCCGTCGTCAGGGCCTACCATATTCTCAACATCGATGGCTACTCCAGAACCTTGGGATTGGGCACCCAGCAGAGTGGCGCCCCAAGATACTTGGAATCATGCCCGTTCCGTGCCGGAGAACGCACCTGGAGCATCAGTTACTACCCCTTGGGAACCGGCCGTGAAAACGCCGACTTCATCGCCGTTTTCCTCGCTCTTGTTGACACCGACGACGGCGGCGGCGGCGGCGAGGATGATGTGATCGCGCAGGTCACGTTCAGTCTGCTCGGCCAAGGCGAGAAGAAGACGCTGCCATCCTACAGCCGTACCACCCCCATGCTTAACCTGCTGACACAACTAGGCGGGTCTGCTGGATACGATGACTTCATCACAAGGAAAGATCTGGAACAGTCAGGGCTTCTCCTTGACGACTGCTTCGCAATTAGAGTGGATTTACATATTGTGAAGCAGCAAGTCGTTCGACCTTCTGACATGCACCTGCACTTGGGTGATCTCCTCTCCAGCAACAGGGGCGCCGATGTTGAATTCCATGTCAGTGGGAAGACGTTTGCTGCGCATCGGCTAGTGCTCAGGGCAAGATCCCCGGTCTTCAAGGCGCAGCTCCTTCTTCCTCCAGTGATCAATGGGGCAGCTACTACCGCAGATGTCATTGTCGTTGAGATAGACGACATGGAGCCACGAGTGTTCGAGGCACTGCTGAATTTCATATACACGGATGCGTGGCCAATGATGATGGAGCACGGTGACGACGACGAGGAGTTTGCGATGGCTAAAGGTTTGCTTGCGGCCGCTAACAGGTACGGCCTCAAGAGGCTGAAGCTCACGAGTGAAAACTGGTTGTGCAACCAAGTCGATGCAGCCTCCGTTTCAACTGTCCTGGGGCTCTTGGCGCTATCTGAGAGGCACACTTGTCCTGTTCTTAAGGGGGCATGCTTCGATTTCATTAGCTACTCGACGGTTCGTTCTGCAATCAAGGAAACTGATGGGTTTGATTGTCTAGCTCAGAGTTACCCTGATGTCGCTAAGGAACTAATTGACAATATTATTGATCGCGACAATGAATGAATATAGTAGGCAAGAAGTAGTACTTAGCTTGTTTGAATCGACCAGGAGGGTGAAGTAATAAGCATCATCAGGATAGACCAACATAATACAGCTGGTATATTTTGAATTAACTAAATGCATGTTTGTCAAATTTACTTCACATCCATCTATCTATCTTATTAATTTATCAATCCCTGTTGTATACTCTATCTTTTCCAAAATGCAAGTCGTTTTTGTTTCATTCGATGATCAAACTTCTCGAAATCTAATTATGTTTGTATAAACAAAATAACATCAACATTTATAAATTACTTTTACCAAATCCACTATCAAAATATCTTGTTAGTGTATTTATATGATATATACTCCTATATTATAGGTCTGAGTATATTTTTTTAACAATGTATTTAAAATTAGATAAATTTAATAACTTCAGAATCAGAAAAGAATAAAACGTATATAATTTGAAACCGAGGAGTACAGCCTCCGTATTGGTAAAGAAAGACGTTTAGGACAAGGTTTGAGTCAAACTTTGGGAATATAAATCATGAATAACTTTTAAGTGGTTGAGTTTGAAATTGTAAAAGTTATATGAATATATTTATTTTAAAAAAAAATACTTTCATAAAAGTATACGTGTATCACTTTTTGACAAATATTTTTATAGAAATAAGAAGTCAAAGTTGTGTTTTGAAGACCGTGTCGTTGTCCTAAACGTCTTTCTTTACGCGTACGGATGGAGTATATCATATCTCTACGAGAGTACGAGTACCATCCGGAAGACGAACAGAAAAAGGATTCCTTTTCCACGGTGGAGCTAGCAATATAGTTGCATGCAGTCGGAGGTTAAAAAAAAAAGATTTACATCTGATTTCCGTCCCACCGCTGCCTCTTGACTCTTCCATACAAGGCTAAGATAATATCCCTGCACGCTCTCCTCTTGCCCCGCCATCACACAACATACACCATGGCGGACAGCAGCGCCGGCGGCGAGCCGTCGCGCTCCGCCACCACGATCGTGGCGGCGAGGAAGCACCACGTCTTCGAGATCTATGGCTACTCCAGGACCCTGAACACCCACGGCGCCCGGCCACGTTTCAACTCAGGCCCGTTCCGTTCCGGAGACCGCAGCTGGCGCATCAGCTACCGGCCCATGGGGAGCTCCCACCGCCCAGACAACACCGACTCCGTCGGCTTCTACATCGCCCTAGACGACGTCGTGGACGAGGCCGTCATGGCGCAGGCGTCGTTCAGCCTGCTTGACCACGACGGGAGGCCGGTGCCGGAGTACACCTTCACGAGCCGCATGAACAACTTCTCCACGTCCAGGGACATGGCGTTCGGGTTCGAGAGGTTCATCAGGAGGGAAGACCTGGAGCGATCTGAGTATCTCAGGGACGATCGCTTCGCCGTCAGGGTCCAGGTGTACGTGATCAGGGAGGCGCCGTCCGTCGCCGTGCCGGCGTCCGACATGAACAAGCACATCGGCGATCTCCTGGCGAGCAAGGAGGACGCCGACGTCAAGTTCGACGTCGGCGGGGAGACGTTCGAAGCGCACCGGCTGGTGCTCGGAGCGCGGTCGCCGGTGTTCATGGCGGAGCTCTTCGGCCCGATGAAAGAAGGCATCGCCACCATGGCCGCCGCTGATACCAGCATACAAGTAGACGACATGGAGCCACGGGTGTTCGAAGCTCTGCTGAGTTTCATGTACACGGATACATGGCCTGAGACGGAGGAGGAAGATGATGAGTGTGTGATGGCTCAGCATCTGCTCGTGGCGGCGGACAGGTACGGGATGGAGAGGCTAAAGCTCCTATGTGAAGATAGGCTGCGGAAGCACATTGATACGGGATCTGCGGCGACTATTTTGGCGCTGGCAGAGCAGCATTGCTGTCTAGGTCTGAAGGAGGCGTGCTTCGAGTTCCTCGGCTCAGCGACGGCTTTGCTTGCTGTCGTCGAGACTGAAGAAGACTTCGATTATCTAGCACGGAATTGCCCTACGGCTATGGAGGAGCTGATTTCCAAGGTTTTGGGTCGTGATATGGAAAAGGTAAAAGTAGTTTCCAGAGGAGACAATTGCAATTTGAAAAATAGAAAAGCTTAAGGTTTTGTTTGGGGAAATAGAGTTTTAAGTAAATCCTCCGCCTAAGGGGGGTCTCTTTCTATCGCTCATTATGCCCGCGCCATGCGTCGGGGGCTCCTATATGACTTTCGTGCACCAGATAAGTATGGTGGCTCAAAGGCCCCAAAAAGCCTAGGAACAGATTACGGCTAGTATCACGTGTAAATACCAAAATATAATACTACCTCCATTATAAATTATCGGTCGTTTGATTTTTTTACCACAAGTTTGACCGCTCGTCTTATTAAAAAAATATGTGTAAATATAGTCAAATTTAAGTCATTTTTGAAGAATGTTTATTAATAAAGCAAGCCACTATAAAAATATAATAATTTGCATAAAATTTTAAATAAGACGAACGATCAAACTTATGGTAAAAAAGTCAAACAATCTATAATTTGGAACGGAGGGAGTACTAGTTATATTTGACTTTTTTCGTTCCATTGGTAGCAATTAGATTCAAAGTACTACTAGCCATGTTCAGCGTGAAAAGAAGTATCAAATATCAAACATTTGAAAATGAGCAGATTCAAATTGTATATTAACATTTAAAAATGGCAGATTCAACAATTTTCAGAAACATATATCAACATTTAAAACAATATTGTATTCAACACTTTTTACAACTTATTTTAATATCTTATGAGAATAGATTCAACATTTACCAACATCTACATCAATATTTTGGAAAAAAAAAGAATTTATTGTTTTTTCTTCTCCGATGATGGCGGCGACGCACGAATAATCATGGCGTGCAAATCTAACAGGAACTGCATGCATCAGAGGGGGAAGTAGAAGCGGCGTTCATGACATGAGCGTAGGAGCAGCCGTCGCGACGGACACGACGAGATAGGATGGCAGCGGGCACGATATGGATGGCAGCGGCAACGGGCATGATATGGACAACAACGACGGTGGACACAACATGCGCGAGGAAGGGAAGGCCCACGGCCGCGGCGCGCGGCAAGCGCGAGGAAGGGGAGGAGCACGGTTGCAGCGGCAAGAGGAGGTGCTCGGCCGCGGAGGTGCGGAGCAGGAGGAGAGGCGGAGATTGAGGAAAAGATTCTACGGATAAGAATTCGTACACGAATCTCAAACGCCATAAACTACTTAGAAAAAAACCTCCTAAATCCCTATAGGATTACCGGGAGCTCGTCCCATCCCATCTGTGTGTGTCTAGGCACCTACGTAAGCGGGACGGGCCGGATCTATGGGCTTCCCGAAGACCGTTTTTTGTTTCCGCAAGTGAAGAACAGCAGAGAGAGAGAGAGGGCGAGTCAGGCCGAATTGATCTGGACTGGCAGCCTGCTGCCTCCAAGCCATGTCCAACCAACCTTCTTGGTGGCCAAGTAAACCCATCAAACTCCGGTGCTGTATGCATAAAAAGGCCAGCACTGCAGGCACCGGTAAGCAGAAAAAGCAGCCCATCTCTCGCGTTTTGGAAGCAGCCAACCACCTCCCTCCCCTCCTCCTCCCCGCCAGCTGACAAGCGCCATGGGCGGATGCGCTCTGTTTGCCCCGGGAATGGGGACCTTCGGCACCGACGAGCGCCGACGGCGAGTCCGAGCGCCGCGCAACTCGCTCGCCACGGGGGGTCCGCCTCGGCCAGCCGCGCCTCTGCGCATCAACTACGTCACGCGCACCAACTACGACGTCGCGCCCGCGGCCGCCGTGCGCAGCCGCGCCCGCGGGAGAGGCGCTCGGCGTCGCCACGTGCTGGAGGAGGCCGGCAACGGTGGACTGGTGGAGAAGAAGGTCGAGGAGACTGGCGATGGAGTCGTGGTGGCGGACAAGGAGGGCGGCGATGGCGGCGTCGCGAAGGAGGAGGGCGGCGTCGCGAAGGAGGAGGGCGGCGTCGCGAAGAAGGATGGCGGCATCGTGAAGGAGGGCGGCGTCGCGAAGGAGGAGGAGGAGGTCGGGGATGGTGGCGTGTTGGGGAAGGAAGAGGAGGCCGACGACGACGGCCGCGTTCCGGAGCAGGATGCGGACGGCGAGCGCGTGTCCAGGAAGGAGCAGGAGGGTGGTGGCGACCGCGTGGGCGTGGCGGAGGAGATGGACGCACCGCCGACGCCGCGGGTCCACCACTAGCGGCGGAGGCAACCGTCAAGGAGGAGAGGGCGGTGACCTCGCATCCGGCCCCGGCGTCACATTCAGGCGAGGAGGCCGCTCCTCTCGGCCGGGATTAGCACAGCACAGCAGCGGCTTGCTTGAAACAAGGTCACGGACGTTGTCGAGATGCTGCGGGTATCATCCCTTAGTTTTTTTTGTTCTTCTCTCGATCGGTTTTTCTTCCCCAATTGGTTTTTGGCTGGGTCGGAACTTTCAGAGAGAGGGAGGGAGAGAGAGTCCCGGTTTCTTGTGTGTTCTTGTCCTGATGAAGAACTGAGCGAGCTATTAACTCATGTGCGTGCAGTGGTAGCGAATTTGCTTCTGATTCTGCACTTTATTCGTGCGATAAACTAGTACTGTTTCTGTGTGGAGAGTAGCTAGATCTCTTGTGTTCTTTTGATCCTGTAGGTCTGTGTGGATATTAGCTACACCTTGGATATCTGAATTTGCCAGGTGTTCCATCGTTTTTTAGCCTGTGCAAATATATCTGAATTCAACAAAAAAACATTGATCAGGTCAATGAACTGCAGATAGTAGCCTTTGGTAATTACTAATTTCCAGTTTCAATATGAATTAAGGGCCCTTCAAACTGAAAACTTTGTGAGCAGAGATCCTGCCAATGCTGCCAATCCTGGGATAATTCCAGGGTTCTGGGATTTCTCCTACATGTTCCTGGAACATATATAATTTGCAAAGCTAGATGAGTTCACAACTGCTTTTGAAATCCATCAAATTATCTTCCCTCTCGCAATGACTTGGGGCATTAAGGAAAATAATGATTCAATTCACCACAAGCTGTGAGTAATATATATATATATATATATATATATATATATATATATATAATATATGAAACAGCAAGGTTTCAATCTAGCCTGCAGCTTGCATATTTATCACGTTAGTTCAAAGGTTCATTTGAGAACTCAAGCAACAGGACAGAACCAATAATAGTAGTCATGACACACTGAACAACAAGGTAGCAACAGAGCATGAGGCACTCGAGAGATACAGAAAAACAATGCTGTACAACATATTCACGTATAGGCACCACTGGATCTGATGTCATCATATTGGTTAACATACATGGCACCCACATCGATCTGAATTTCCTTTTTCTTTAGCAAAAAAAACAAAATATTCCAACTATATAAACCAAGGAAGCAACTGGCACCCTATCACACAAACTCATACATGTTTTCAAAATCAAACTAGCACGGTTTAAATTACTCTAAAATCTGATCTCCTGACAACTAACCCAAATCACCTTCCATAGTTGCGAACACCAATTATGAACTGCCTGACAACTGAATCATCACCAACGTAGACCTTCAGCTTTCTCCTCTGTAGTCTCTGTACCCCCAACCATTTTCTTCTGCAGTATGAGGGTATATCCGTATATGAATGCACAGAATATGCAGTATTGTACTGTGAACTTGAAAGCATCAAGGTATAGCTCCCTGATTCCAACCTGTCGAACCTTTTCTCCTTTGCCCCCAAGGTCAGTTCTCAGGTACTATAACTTACTGATTCCAACACCTGAAGCTAGCAATTCCTCTGCAATTGCAGGGGGCTCAACTGCAGTGTACACTCATCCCGGCATAGTGCAGGGGTCGAACACCTGGCCGGCGCCCTAATTGCGTGGGCGGCAGCCACCAGCGCCGGCAGTGAGCCAGAGCTGAGGGTCCCTACGTGCGCGGCTCTTATGCGACGTGGATGGGGTGAGAGCCGCGGAGTCGACACGGGCAAAGCAGCTGCGGGCCGGCGCAGCAGCGTGGCGGCGGCGGCGGCGTCGGCGTGGTCGCAGCCATGGCAAGATGGTTGGGGTGCCGATCCGACTGGATGAACGGGGGCACGCGTGCGTCGGGAATGTTGGATCAGCGGCAAGCCGGACGGGAGGGGGCAGGGCGATGTTCGCCGATGGTTGTGTGGCGATCTCTGTCCCCGGGGATTTGCCAACTTCCTTCCCATGGGCCGCGACTGATGATGATTTGCACGCCCGCGAGCTAGGCCAAATTACCCTCTCTCTCTCTCGTCGGGTCGCGGGAACACTTGGGCTGAAAGTTCGTTGGAATGGACGGCCCAGCCCAGTTCACTTCTGCAAATTCAGTGTGTTTGGCTTTGCGACGCTGATCGTGACAGAAGAGAAAACGTGTCCTGGTACGACAATCGTTGGATCAGATGAGATAGGAGGCGGTGAGAGGATCATGATCGATTGATCCCAGAAAATTAACTTGAAAAGGATGAGATTCCAGTATTTCCACTACAAACACGTCTTCATCACAGGGACAAGCAAGCGCTGCAGCGATGGTCGTGGCCACAACACGGAAAAGATTATCATGGCGACACACAGACACTGACAACACGGATCGTCTTCGCGATCCCATAGCCGAGAAAAAATCCCCCCGAATTCGAGCCTCATCCCCGGCAGGGAGGGAACGGGAAGCAGCTCTTATCCGCTTCTACTGCAGTACGCCGACCCGCTCGCTCCCCTCGCGCCGCCATGGCCCGCTGGGCCATCCTGCTCTCCCTCTTCCTCTTCGCCGCGCCCGCGCTCGCCGCCGACGGCACCATCGTCTTCACCACGCTGGGCCGCAGTCGCTACGCCTTCGACGTCTTCGCGCTCCCGCTCTCCTCCTCCTCCTCCCCCGCCGCCGCCGGCGCCGAGGTCCGCCTCACCGACGGCGCCTCCGTCAACTACAACGGCAACTTCGCGCCGTCCTCGGACTCCCTCCTCTTCGTCTCCGAGCGCAACGGCACGCTCAACCTCTACATCTCCTCCGTCCCCTCCGCCTCCGATTCCGGAGCCCGCCGCGAGGCGCTCGAGGTGCCCAACGTGCCGCCGCTCACGCCGCTGCTCTCGTGGGACCCCATCGCGCTCAAGGACCGCCCGTCGCTCACCCCCGACGGCGCCCACCTCGTCTACGTCTCCACCGCCGAGCCCCCGGAGGCCCCGCGCCGGAGCTGGGCGGCCGTGTACAGCACGCACCTGCCATCCGGAGCCACGCGCCGGCTCACCCCGCGCGGCGTCGCCGACTTCAGCCCCGCCGTGTCGCCGTCCGGGGAGTGGACGGCCGCCGCGTCGCCGGGCCCGGACGGGTGGGGCGGCGAGGTGGAGGACCTCAGCACCGACATCTACGTCTTCCGGACGTCCGACGGGTCGCGGCGGACGATGGCCATCCGCGACGCCGGCTGGCCGACCTGGGCCGACGAGACCACCCTCTTCTTCCATCGCCGAGACAGCGACGGCTGGTACGGCGTGTACCGCGCCACCATCTCCTTCACGGGCGACGCCGCCGGCGTGTCGTCCGTCGAGCGCATCACCCCGCCGGGGTTCCACGCCTTCACCCCGGCGGCGTCGCCGGGCGCGCCGGGGCTCGTGGCGGTGGCGACCAGGCGCCCGGGCTCGGACTACCGCCACATCGAGGTCATCGACGTGAGCGGCGGCGGCGCGAAAGCCTACTTCGAGGTGACCCGCCCCGTGGCGCCGCGCGTGCACCACTTCAACCCGTTCATCTCGCCGGACGGCGCGCGCGTCGGGTACCACCGGTGCCGGGGCAGCGGGAACGGGGACTCGCCGCTGCTGCTGGAGAACATCAAGAGCCCCGCGCCGGACACGTTCTCGCTCTTCAGGATCGACGGGTCGTACCCCTCCTTCTCGCACGACGGCAAGAGGATCGCCTTCGTCGGGCTGCCGGGCCTGTCCGTGGTCAACTCCGACGGCTCGGGCGGCCGCCGGCAAATCTTCTCCGGCAACGCCTTCCCAACGGCGTGGGACTGGAAGAGGAAGGGTGTCATCTACACCAGCATCGGGCCAGACTTCGCGAGCGAGAGGACAGAGGTGGACGTGGTAGCCGTGACACTCGGCGACGACGGCGACGGTGAGGACTCAAACATCTCGATCAAGAAGCTCACCGTGGGCGGCGCGAACAACGCGTTCCCGTCGCCGTCGCCGGACGGCAAGTGGGTGGTGTTCCGGTCGGGGAGGTCCGGGCACAAGAACCTGTACATCATGGACGCCGAGGACGGCGAGGCCGGCGGCATCCGGCGGCTGACGGAGGGGCCCTGGTCCGACACCATGTGCAACTGGTCCCCCGACGGCGAGTGGATCGCGTTCGCCTCCGACCGGCACAACCCGGGCGGCGGCAGCTTCGCCATCTACATGGTGCACCCGGACGGCACCGGGCTGCGGAGGGTGGTGCACAGCGCCGACGGCGGCCGGACCAACCACCCCTGGTTCAGCCCGGACTCCAAGGCGCTGGTGTTCACGTCGGACTACGCCGCCGTGTCCGCCGAGCCCATCTCGAACCCGCACCACTACCAGCCCTACGGCGAGATCTTCACCGTCAACATCGATGGGTCCGGCATTCGCCGGCTCACGCACAACTCGTTCGAGGACGGGACGCCGTCGTGGACGCCCTACTACCTGAAGCCGGAGGACGTGGGGGAGAGGCTGCAGGCATCTGGGACGTGCGCGTTCGAGGATTGCCACTGGCTCAACATCGAGGCACAGCCAGATGGCATCATGATGTGTGGCAAGCATGGCTAAGGAGTATTTTGTATTTGTGATGGGGAAATTAAGGAGCTCATGTATGTACGTATGTATGTATATAGCGACCGGTAGAGTGCAGTGATGCCTCCTATCTATGTTTGCTTGCATATGAATAAGGCCATGTACAGTTATGCCAATTTGAAGGCAGCAATAACATGATTTGCACATATTTACTGGCCAGTTTTATGGTCATTCGTCATGGTTGTAACAATTTTACTGACACCAGCGAGTGCACAGAACTTGAAGAACATGCTGAATTTTATTAGAAGGAAAACAAAATTTGGATATACTTGATATTGCAACAGCTATAATTTTACATTGATACACGCAGCACATATACCTCACAGTGATGTAAAAACGCTCACTGACGCACCTCTACTGATGATCTAACAAATGATCTCCTCCACCATACCTGGAAAGCTCTGATGAGATTGGGGCATTCTGTGCCTCTAGATGCAAAGCACCGAAACCATTCTTCAAATAAGCTCTGCTGCTGCTGAAGTGGAAGGGTGAGGAGGGCTTGCCCAAGATTCTCCTCCAGTATCCTGACATCAAGGCCTTTGGAGCACCTTTGAAGCCAGCCAAAGTCCATTAACATTGGTCTGAACCATCCGTAGAACAACAGGCTCCTCGTATCGCTGGGGCATTGGATTCTTCCTTTCCCCAGAGCGGTAAACACGCTCGCTGATATCCGGCTGAGCTCGTACCTGAACATTGGTGACACTTGCTCATGCATTCTGATGAGTTCATCTTGTTTAGCCCACAACTCAACAAAAGTCTTCTGCCATATCATTGTTTACAAGGATGTCAAAGAGCCAGTTGAGATTCTCAGTTTGCTTACTGACCCTTTCAATCATAGGCTTGCTATCTGAAACTGCCATAGCTTGGCCTGCATCCCCAACCGCCCCTGAGTCTTCCACAAATAGTTCCACCAGTGAACTCAAGCAGGAACGGCATATTTGATAAAGGCCCCCTTTGTTTAACCCGGACAAGTCCTTATGATAGACTGAGCTTTTGCTTAGGAGACCGTTGACCAAAGATTGCATCTCTTTTCTTGCACCATTGTTGGTTCCACTGGTTACAGATTCAACGAGTTGCACTGTCAAGTCCTCTGAACTGCTCCTGCATTGCTGTTGTAATCTTGCCAGCACATCTTTACATACTGCTTCATCAAAAGTGCATCTAGCAAAAACATGCTTCAGCTTCTCTTCCTCATTCTCATTCCATGGAACTGCTTCAATGTACTTCAAGCATGATTCAATTCCTCTGTCAAACATAATAGAGGAGGAAACCTGTAATTCAAAATCAAAACAGAATTGTATTCGTCAGACACATCACAGGTAAAATTCAGATTTGCGCAAAAAAAAAGGTACAATTCAGATTGCAAGGAAGCAGAAAACGCATGAGGATCTACAAATATCAAAGGTATACAAATTGTATACATGTATAGAAATGGACAAAATGATCAGGTAGTCTGATTCTGTAATTGGCATCTCACTTCCACGATTAAAGCTCAACAAGTCATAAACGGTACACAGATTTGATGAAATCAGTTAATGGATCAAACATGTGACACCAGATAAGTGTATTTTGTTCAAAGTAAAACCAAGTACCAATATAATATTTGAGGTGCACAAATTAACAGCCAATTTTCAATCGAAAAGTTCAAAACAATATATGACATGAACCTGAAAACCTGCTATAACCTGCTAGTATGCTATTTTCTCAAAGTTTTAATGGCTTCTCAACACATATATTAATTAGATCGCTTTAATGCTGATAACCACCCTAGCCATTAGTATATAGTAATTAATAAAGCATTACTGATCCATAAGCACACCTGCACACAGGACCATATGTTCATAGCAATAGCTGTAATATAGAATGGTCATTTTTTTAATGTGTCGAACCTATATGCCTAAAATAAGTATTGAACTATAAAAGAATTTTCCAACTTGGATTTCTTTTTTAGCCTAACAATTGAAAACAAATAAGTTGTGAACTCTTAAGCCATAGCGTTCTTCTTGTCGTTTTATTGGCATTAGTAATATCTTATGAATGCGAGGTTATCATATACCACGTAGCAATAGTGAAAAGGTTCCCAAAAACTGTGTATATTTTACCAAGATAAGCTCAAAAGACCTGCTGAACTATACGAGTCACAAAAATCGCCAATAATAATATTATCCAAGTAATGCGAAGCTGTGGATAAGATCTCCTGCTAACTAAAGTTGCCAGAACCCCATTACAAAAATTGCCGGTAACAATATTATTCAAGTTTGAGGATGTCGATAAGGCCTACTGCTAACTCAAGTTGCCAGAACCCAAATGGGGTGAGTGGTGAGCCCTACCATAAAAGTAGCTTAAAAATATTTTAGCAACTGCATAACATACATTATCAGCACCAACTCAATGATTTTGACACATCAAAGTGACCAATTTATTTCTAACTGACCAAAAATAGCACCTTCAAAATGTGTACTCAATTTTGGTCGCTGGCTCGCTGCATTAGTCTAAGTCCAAGCACAAGCACACCTAAACCTACCGATGTCTACATGCTAACTGAATTGGTGATTACGAACATCAAGGTCACAAATATACCTTGAATTCATGGAAGCACAGTCAATTGAACAACCAAATTGAGATGTACAATCCTGCAACGTGAGTGGTACTACCACTAGCAATTCCCCAGCCACACGGAGATACTGGTCACATCACAAATCCGAGAACCGTACAGTCGGCACAAACGAGGAGAAGGGAACGAAAGGGATGCATCTCACCTCGAGCACACCAATTGCCCGCGAGACGCCGGCCCTGGCGAGCCAGCGCATGGCGTCGGGCTCGAACATGAGCTCCACGGCTTCCTTGAACGCCTCCAGGTTGTCCACCCCACCCCATCCACCTCAATCCTCTTGCCCCCGGCGCCGCCTCCTGCAGCAGAGGCGTCCGGCACCATGTCGGCGAAGAAGGCGCTGCTCTCGCGCAGCACGGCGGAGTCGAGCTCCATGTCCACGCACCTCCCGTCCCTCCCGCGCAGGGACAGCCTCAGATCCAGCCCGGTCCCTCCCTCCTCCTCGTCCTCCCGCACCGCCACGAACGGCACCTGCGCCGCCGCCGCCTGCTGCTCCCTCGGGAGCGCGTCCTCTTCCTCAGCCCCCACGCCCCCCACGACCGGCGACCCCTCGGAATCTATCGGCGACACGCGCCCCGGCGAGAGGATCCTGCGCGGGTCGATGAGGCCCGCGAGCTTGGAAGACGGCGAGCTCTGGAACGACGACGGCGCCAGCGGGGACTTGGGCGGCAGCTTGTGGACGCCACCTCCCGCGGCGGCGGACTGGAGCGCGCGGTGATCGGGGCTCTCCGGGATGCCGGAGAACGAGCAGCACCAGCCGCGGGGCCGCGCGGCGGATGGTGTGGTGCGTCGAGTCCGCCATCGGAGGAGGAGGCGCCGCGCGTCGAAGGAGATGATGAACTATCACTCCAATTGCTAGCCCCCCACCGCTGCTAGACTCTGCTAGGGTTTGTCTCAGCACGAGGCGGAGGCGGCGGTGGCCATGGGAGATTCCGAGCGGATACCAGAAGCAGCTAGCTAGCTAGCTAGCTAGCTACCCGAGCTCGGTGCTCATCACACGGGCGGGCACACACGGCCGGGGGCGGAGGAAAATAATTGCCGCGGCGTGGAGTGAGGCGGGCCCACGTGGTCCGCGGGACAGGGGGAGTGGGGCCTACGAGTAAGCGAGAGTGGTGTAGGTGCGTGTGGGGAGGAGAGGCGCGCATCAGATGCCGTTGGAACAGTGGGGATCCTCTGCGGCCACTGACGGTGGGGCCCTCGTGCCACGGCAGCCCACTAGCGAAGTGCCGCACGCGGTTCGCGGTCGGGAGAGGCCACGGCCACGTGGCGGCTAGCGAGTGGGCGGGTAAAGTGGTGAGCCGGTGCGTGAGATCCCGTTGAGCCGGTCACATGGAACCAAGGCGACAGACACTATTACAGTATGTGCTTCAGTGCTTGTGTGTCATGGTTGGAGGAAGCGAAAACCCAGATAAGAAATTATGCATCCGGATATTGTTTGTGTAAGTTACTCTTTTTTATTAGAACCGTGGGACCTGCATTGAACTGTGAGGCCATTTTTTTCATATGACTTTACAAGACCACGAATAATACATTATTCAAAGTTTACTTCCTAAATTCCACCCCAAATTCTACTATATAAAAAGAAGATTTCTATCATATAAAAATGTTGTTATATACGTGAAGTATTAAATATAGATGAAATCAAAAACTAATTGCACAGTTTTATTATACTTTTTTATTAGAACAGTGGGACCTGCATTAAACTGTGAGGTGCATTGCAAAACTTTTTTTCTGGCTACTAAAAGAATCTGTGCGCTGAAAAACGCACATCTCCATAGAAAAAAGTCCATTTTACGTCCCTCACGTTTGGTATAAGTTCATTATTTATTCTCAATGTGAAAAATCAGGAATCTTGCATCCCTCGACTCTTCAAAACCGTGTATTTTACGTCCATCGGCAGTTTCGACGGCAGTTTTGCTGACATGGTGGCGGTTTCGCTGACGTGGCGCGCTGACACGACGTGCTTAAAATGGTCGAAACTTTGAAAAATCATATAAAATCGTAAAAAAATGATAATAAGATAAATCTAATTTTTTTAGCTTCCTCATGAGCATCTTTACACAGTGGAGTCATTTATTTACATGTTTGATATTATTTTCTAGTCAAAATAAATTAGGCAAGAAAAGATGCCATAGAACTTGTAAAATGCATAGTAAATATTAGAGAAAAATATAAAATAGTAAATCCAACTCCTGTGTGCCTCTGGTGAGTGCGTACATCTATCAGAGTTGTTTTCTTTACATATTAGATGTTTATATATGGTCTAATAGGATTATGTTTAGCATATGCACAAACATAATCTTACTCTATTGTATAAAAACTTCTAATATATAAACAAACTACTCTACTAGACGTACCCACACCAAAGGCACACATGAATTAGATTTACTATTTTATAATTTTTTAAATATTTCCTATGCATTTTACAAGTTCTATGGCATCTTTTCTTGCCTATTTTATTTTAACTAGAAAATAATATTAAAATGTAAATAAATGAATCCACTATGTAAATATGCTCATGAGGAAGGTAAAAAAATTAGATTTATCTTTTTATCATTTTTTACGATTTTATATGTTTTTTCAAAGTTTCAACCATTTTAAGCACGCCATGTCAACGCGTCACGTTAGCGAAACCGGCACCACCTCAACGAAACCGCCGCCACTTCAGCGAAATTGCCGTCGAAACCTCCGATGGACGTAAAATGCACGGTTTTGAAGAGTTGAGGGACGCAAGATTCATGGTTTTTCACGTTGAGGACGAAAAACAAACTTCTGCCAAACGTGAGGGAAGTAAAATGGACTTTTTCTCCACATAGGGCATAGGCCCAAAACAACTTAGAATAGCCGACCCACAAGGCACAGAAAGCCTTCGCACACGTAGCCCGCAGAGACCATTCCCCTCACCCATCGAATCACAGCCGTCCGATGAGGCTCTAGGGTTTCACCCTCCCGTATATAAGCCTCCCCTCAACCACGCCTCCAAAACATTAGCCGCGCGGACGCCCACCACCACCTGCGCCCCCTCGCCGTCGCCGCCTCGCTCCGCGCGACCGATCTGCCTCCGCCGCCACCATGGTAGCCTCCTCTCATCACCTTCCCACTCCTTGTCGGTGTGCAGAGTTTCCGTATCGTGCTCTGACTTCGTGTTGATCCTGTGGTTGCAGTCGCTGATCGCCGGTGAGGACTTCCAGCACATCCTGCGTCTGTTGAACACCAACGTGGATGGGAAGCAGAAGATCATGTTCGCGCTAACCTCCATCAAGGGTGTCGGCCGCCGCTTCTCCAACATCGTCTGCAAGAAGGCCGACATCGACATGAACAAGAGGCATGCGCGCCGTCCTTTTTTACTCCTAGGATCGTATCAGATCTCGCTAGTGATGATGGGGCTGAGCTTTTGTGGTGCGCTGGTGGGTGTGCAGGGCCGGCGAGCTGACGCCTGAGGAGCTGGAGCGGCTGATGACGGTGGTGGCGAACCCCAGGCAGTTCAAGGTGCCGGACTGGTTCCTCAACAGGAAGAAGGACTACAAGGACGGCAGGTTCTCGCAGGTCGTCTCCAACGCCCTCGACATGAAGCTCAGGGACGACCTCGAGAGGCTCAAGAAGATCAGGTCTTAACTCCACTACCTATTTGACCCTGCTTGCTAGTCGGTACTGCTGCCATTGATCTAATATCTGCTGGGAAATGATGTTCTGTGTATGTGCATATGTGACATTTGCGAGGATGCAATTTCATCCTAGACCATCCTAATTGCGAATGTGCCTAGCATCGTATCTGTGTTAGTCGTCTGTTTTTCGGTTGGACTTTTATGGTACACTTACATTCAATCATCTGAGGTTATGAAGCTGTGAATGTCTACCTAGTGACATTTAGTCTAGTCAGGATAGTGAAAATGTTTTCCTTCATGCTAAAAACCTCAATGTTGTTAGGGTCTCTACTCTCTAGCAATCACCGGACATGCTAGATTTTTTTTGTTGGTTTCACACATGTGAGACTTTCATTCTGTGTTTTGGTGAAATGAAATTTGTTGGTTGGACATACCTCCATCACTGCAGTTTCATGTTTGCGGTTGAACTAGTTACAATTTGATTGCAGTAGCTTTCTGTTATGTGTTTATTGTGCCAAGCTATGGGTAGTACTAGAAATGGTGATCACCTTGTCAGTCCTCACTTTGGAGGGTATACTGTTATCTCAAAGAAACAAATATCTTCAGTGTCAATATTCATGTTCTTTCAGTCATTCAGACTATTCATGTTGTTTCAGTCATTCAGGCTGCTTTGTCATTTTATTGTTATGATTAGTATATGCTTCTTCCAGAATTTATAGATGTAACCTGATGCTGCTATACTTAGAATTTTGGTTGTCACCAATTACTGCCTAAAAATTGTTCATCACCTAGCATGCTCATATCTATGTGTTTTGCAGGAACCACCGTGGTCTGCGTCACTACTGGGGCCTCCGTGTCCGTGGCCAGCACACTAAGACTACTGGCAGGCGTGGAAAGACCGTTGGTGTCTCCAAGAAGCGATAAGCTATCTACCCTACAAATCTTGTCGGTACTACTGTGTTGGTTCATGTCCAAACAGTCTTGATGAAGAGTTTCTGTTTAGACAGTTTCCTGAAACGATGTTTTGCCCTAGGATAATCTCAGTTATGGAACCTTAATATATTGTATCTTGCAATGTGTTTTTGCAACTTCGAAGAGTAATTTGATTTTGATGAGACTGTTGCAGATTGACTCCTTACCTTGTCCATTGATATCTGGATCAGTTACTTGCATCTTTGTTGTTTAATCATTTTTAAAATGATGCAAGTGAAGGCTGTACTGTGTTCTGAGTTGTGCAGTTTGTTTTGTTCAAAAGCTAATCGTCTGTTAAAAGTTGCTGATGTTTATGTTAGTCAGAGGCAGATCTCAACGTTGGTTAGATGATCTTACCGTGTATTGTTGGTTAGATTTATATTTCCGCTTCGCTGTTTTTTTTATGGAATTTAGTGGTAACGTAAACATATCTGCGCGCATTGGTGGGTAAAAATTAATATTGTTCGGTAGACTTGTCCAATTGCATACTTTTGCTGTTGTGACTGGCGTTACTCTGGGAGACATTTGTTAAAATGCGAAGATGGCCCAAAAAGGTGGGAAGATCTACATGGCGTTTGGGGCATGTCCGATATGATGTGATGAAAAAGGGCAGACGCCATGAATTGTAGCACCGGAGGATGCCATTGAAGCCAATCGCGCATGAAGGAGAGGTCGGCTGGAGATGGAGGTGGGGCGTGCGGCGGCGCCGTCTGTGGTGGTTGTGTTTACTGCTTGCTTTACTTGCTTGTGAGCACTATCAGGAACTTCTGAATTTGCACGGTTTGTAGCCGGTAGGTTTTGCAACTGAAATCCTTTTAAGCAAGCACGGCTACGTTTAGGCAAATGTGACAGCATGTGCAGGACCTGTAATTGAATTCCTTAACCACTAGAAATCCTTTCATCCCTAACTTTGGGCGTGGCATGGCAAACTGGCAAAGTGTTAGAACATGTGGCCATCGACCACGCAGCCTCTGGTTTCCACTCTTTTCTGTGATGATGGAGAAGCTTTAGTTGCAGGTTAATAATATATGTGATCTTTTTTCTTCCTTCCATGCTCCATCCTTCTCTGTGCTATGAAGATTTGGAACTTGGATTCTCGAAAGGCCATTCTTCTTGCTTCTTGTAGCAGTTCCTCCCTTCCCCAGTTCATTTCACCGTCGCCGCGTCTAGGATCTTTTTTGTTTATCCATGGCTCATGCATAATGAATTAATGATTGCAGCTCAAAATGGGCTGCTCTCGCTTTTCCTGCCCACTGCTCTGTAAAAATACCAATCGAGCTTAAACTATATAAAAAAAATCGAGCATAACCGAAAGGAGTGCTGACTGCTGAGAGCTTTCTTTTGCACGTAAGTGTAGTCCTAATCGACATCCAGTTTGTTTGCCAAATACTTAATTGTGATTAGCAAAGCGAGTCATGGTAAACAATGGGGTCAACGCACTAAAGATACCCAAGTCTTTGAACTAAGGTCATCCAGATGTACATTACACATTGCTATCTTGTGAACAGTGACATACACGACTCGAATGCAATTCGTAAATGCAGCAATGTTCGAGCCTTGTACACAATTGAGCTTTATGCTCAAAGAACCTACTCCCTTCTTTTTGGGGAGGGCTCTAATGCAGCATGACGCTGCATCCATGAATCCGTGACACAAGACCGTAGAGGCAGTAATAGTATATGTAAATGTGGTATCTTGTTAATTCTAAATCAGCAGTATGTGCGGGGTGGTGATGCTGCTGGAACCCAATTGCGCCAATTTGCACAGACACATCATGCAACTTGTGGTGTGCTTGTTTCCGTTATGCTGGGGAAGATCTCTCCCGGTAATCGTGGATGATGGAAGCAGGACACGTCACGTCGTGATTGTTCACGCATTTGGTTGGGGAATTTGAATGCCGTATAATTCTTCCTTTTTTTGCTTGGGGATATGCACTGACTCATGCTGAGCATGTCGATCACATCAGGCAGCCAGTTCCTGGATGAACACGCTATTTGCAATGCGGGGATTAGGATTATATATGCCGGTTAATACAAGGACCTACTCCCTCCGTATAATATTAGAAATCATTTTAAACAAAATTTAAGTCAAACATTAGAAATATAAATAATGAATAATATTTAAGTAGTTGAGTTTGAAAATATAAAAATCACATAAATAGATTGGTCTTAAAAATCACTTTCATAAAAATATACATATATAATTTTTCAAGAAATATTTTTATAGAAATGTGAAGTTAAAGTTGTGCTTTGGTGACCGTATCGCTGTCTAAACGACTTCTAATATAATATCAGAGGGAGTAATCGTGTGTTCACGTGAAATGAAATTTCCCAGAAGGAACCACCACAGATAAGCGTTGGAACGCCGCGTCATCACGAGGCTGGAGAGGGAGAGAGATATTTAACCTCCGGCGTACTCCCTCCGTCCCACAATATAATCATTCGTTGACTTTTTCTGATCACGTTTGACTGTTCGTCTTATTCAAAAAAATTATAAAAAAATTATTTATTTTGTTATGACATATTTTATCATCGTATATATTTTAAGTACATCATAATTATTTTTATATTTTTATAAATTTTTTAAATAAGACGAACGGTCAAACGTGATGCGCAGAAATCGAGAAATGTTTATATTGTGGGACGGAGGGAGTAGACCCAAGCACACACGCCTTTGTGAGCCGAAAAGGCCGGACAAACAGGTCAAATCCATCCGTCGGATCATGGACGAACGGCCAACAAGACGGGAGAGGGAAACAAAACAAAAGAGGACGGTGGGCCCTCTTCCCCCATCTGTTCTCCTCGTCAGAGAATGGAATGAGATACACGCACACACCCAAACACCAACTGCTGCAACGCAATTGGAATCACAGGTGGATCCAATTCTTCCAATTGCCCACCACCACCGTCGCCGCCGCGGTGGCGTCATCACCCAATTCTCCGACCTCCGCCGGAGCCCTTTGCACTGATTCCGAAATTCCCCCATATCTCCATCGCCCCCAGCTGAAGACGATATCCCATGCATCGCAGTCGCAGGCGTCTCCCCTATAAAACCCCGGCTAATCCCCCGCCTTGATGGCACCGGCGCACACACGGTGGAGAATTCCTCGGCCAAGTCAATCCGTTTCGCCGCTCTACTGCTAAGCCTGCCTGCCTGTAAGACACCCTGTTCTGCAACTGCTTCCGATTGAAAGCTTCGTATTTTTTTTTTCGATAATGCGAATCTGGTTTTATTGCTCCTCCTCCTCCTGTTGGATGATTGCGTTTCTGATTCTAGAATATATGGTGGTTGCTGGTTGGCTGAACTGTTTGGTCTGTGGCCATTTAGGTCACGAAAATATCCCACAGACCACTGCAGAGTATCAAAATTATAATTTTGAAACAACTCTCTTATTCTTCAGCCACCTTCGAGATCATGCTTGCGTTTGAATGATTTGCTTCGCCACAAGAGAGTAGGTCGTCATTTCAGTAAGAATTAAAAGATTCTCCAGTATGCTGTAGTACAATTTTATAAGGCCAAAATAAAATGGCTACTGTAGTACAACCATCCTAAAATTTAGGAGACATTAGGTTGCTGAATTTTGGCTGTCTAGCCAAAAGCAATGCATTTTGTCGTACTCTGAATGCAAAGCTTAGGACAGAGCATAACTATTTTTTCTCGAATTGTAACCACTTTTCAGAATATGCTCTCGGGTTAGTGGAGCTAATCATTAATTCTATATTATGATCTTATCCTATAACTAAAGTGGCAAACCTCACATATGCTATCCTAATAGGTCTATTTTATTGTTTGGGCAAATAAGTCTATTCATGAAATGAGCCCGCACTGCTTAACTCATGGCATGTGATATTGTCACTGCATTATTTGGTCTACATGGGCATATGCTCCACATGTTGCACACTTGCACTGCAGACTGCAATGTATAATGCAATGTCTGAACATAAAGTTTATTTGAGGGCGAAAGCAACATAAGGTTTATTTGAGGGCGAAAGCTACCTTGTTAATATTATACTAACAAATGGAACACCTAAGGCTTAAATATTATATAGTGTGTCATTGCTGAGTCAGCCATGTGCTTTTGAAAATTGCCTATCCTAGGTGATATTTCTGAATCTTAACAGATAATGGTTTGAGTCAGTAACGTTAGTAATGATTTTTTTGCTGCATAAGCCATAATTGCATCTAACTAAATGGCAGCCATGCGAAACAGTATATTAGTGAACATTTAGAAGATCTGCGTCCCTTTGTATTATGTGACATACTAAGGCAACCTTAGTTATGTGCTTTATTACTTCAAAAGAAAATTCCATCATGTGCTCTCTTCACCTTCCCAAAATCAGCAATTGAATACTCAGCATGTGAGTATCAGAGTATGGGACACCGTGGCTGTACAACCAGTACAGACCCAGCCGCCAGGGGCTCGTTTAGTTCCCAAATTCCATCCCCAAATTCCGCTATAAAAAAAGATTTTCATCACATCAAAATGTCGGCACATGCATGAAGTACTAAATGTAGATGAAATAAAAAACTAATTGCACAGTTTTATTGTACTTTACGAGACGAACATTTTGAGCCTAATTAATCAATGTTTGGACAATTATTCATAAATACAAACGAAACGCTACAGTACCGCATTTATGATAAAGTCCAAACTTTGCCAACCCCAAATTGGGATCTAAACAAGGCCCAGGTCACCCAGTCAAGTACAATGGTGCATCTAACCGAGTGGGCATATTTCTATTGCTGGAGAGAGACTTTCTTGAGCACTCCGTTTTACTGTTTTTTTGGCTGAAATGCTGTATTGTTTCCTGCAAAAAGAAGCAGCGAGTGCCTGACCTCCATGGGGCTGTCTGAATCATGAATTCATGACCAGATCCCTCAAAGATCAGTCTTTAACACCTTTTCTCTCAGCTTGTCACCCCCACACAAGGGTGAAAGATTGGTACCTTCACATTGATTGACAGCAGATTATATTCCCAATCACCCGTTTTCTGCATCTATACAGTTAATATATCTAACTACAACTAGAGGTCAGATGTGTGGTTAGCTTGAGAGGGCTGTAACAGGGTTTTGTCGCTTTTAGCATCTTACAACAGCTTGCCTAGACTTTCTGGACCAAAATGAACTTTACCAAGCAGCTATATATAGTATACCTGCTAACATTGAAACTCCTCCAGAGCTTGGGCCGCCTCTCCTCAGTAGCTCTATTTTGTTGTTCCTTGGGAAGATAAAAGAAAGAAATACATCCTTGATTTCTTGAACAGGTTTGATTTGTTTACGCTTCTTCTGGCTCTTGTGGTTAGGTTTTCCTGATTCTCGCTCATCCCACTGGGCTTCTTGATTTATATTCAGGTACGATTCTGAAGGGAGATTTCATCAAGCAGGATGAATGCATTGGCAGCAACCAGCAGGAACTTCAAGCAGGCAGCTAAGCTGCTGGGCCTCGACTCCAAGCTGGAGAAGAGCTTGCTCATCCCTTTCAGGGAGATCAAGGTGATGAAACCACTACAGTTTTTTTAGATCTGGTAATCTGTTTTCCGCTGTTTCACTTGCTCGTGGTGGTTCCTGCTTTCTTGATGAATATGGTAAAATAATAATAAAATATTTACCTGAATAGGTTCAGTATTATACAAGGTTCTTCTTAGCATTATTTCCCCATCTGAAACAGTATGCTCAACTTTTGAGTAACAAGGAATTTGTGGTTGCAGGTTGAATGCACAATCCCAAAAGATGATGGGACTTTAGCGTCCTATGTTGGTTTTAGGGTTCAACACGACAATGCTAGGGGACCTATGAAGGGTGGAATCAGGTACCACCATGAGGTAAGCAAAAATATGTTTCTCGGTTCTTTTGTTCTCCATGACACTAGCCAGCATTTGATTCTTGCAACACTTTTGCCGACTTGAAATGTTCCTTAAGTATAAAGGCTTGAAACAACCCCCAAGTATAAATTGTAGTTCTTTCTTTTTTTTCAGGAATCCACCATATGTAGCATTGTTCTCAGTTGATCACATTAGTTTTCCAATATCTACCTGAAGAAATGGAAAAACCAAAGTACATTGGAGTTTCTTTGTTGTGACTAAGTATATAGAAAAATAGGAACAACTAATAATATCTGAGCTTTATGAGGTCACATTCTGGCTCTATTCCTTAAGCATAAAGAGTTGAAATGGTCCTTAAGCATAAATTCTATGTTTTTTAGGAATCCACTGTACACAGAGTAGTCCTCTGTTGTTCATGTTAGACTCGCAGTATCTTCCTGAAGTAATGAAAAACAAATGTCCCATTAGAAACTAGTACAGCTTACAATATCTTAATGGGTGAGGAGACGCATTCTGATTCTATTCCTTTCCTTAAAATCAGTTTTCTCTTTGAAAGCCATTGGTAAAACCTGATCATGTATGACCATGTCATGTATTGATATTTAAATGCTCTTTTGTAACTCAGGTTGATCCTGATGAGGTCAACGCCTTGGCTCAACTAATGACATGGAAAACAGCCGTGGCCAACATACCGTATGGAGGAGCTAAAGGTGGAATAGGATGCAGTCCTGGAGAACTGAGCGTCTCTGAGCTTGAGCGGCTTACGCGAGTTTTTACTCAGAAAATCCATGATTTAATTGGCATCCATACTGATGTTCCAGCTCCAGATATGGGCACCAACTCACAGGTTATTTTCCTTCGTGTATATTAGTCCACAACAGATTTTGATGAGAAACAATCATCTGTATATGTTTATTTTAATATGAACTATTTTGTTTGTTTTATGGATGTAGACAATGGCATGGATACTTGATGAGTATTCAAAGTTCCATGGTTACTCACCTGCTGTGGTGACAGGAAAGCCTGTTGTAAGTATCTGTCTATCTTGCAATTCTCAACACGCTTGTGTACTGGAAATGATGTTTCCGGATGACATTTGTAAGATAGTATGGAATTTCTGGAAAGGTGGTCAACTAAGTTTTTGTCAAGCACAGGGGGAGCTGGATTATCTTCTCATCGTCTTGCATATAATGTAAATATCCTGTTCAATGCAGGACCTTGGAGGATCATTGGGAAGAGATGCAGCTACTGGAAGGGGAGTTCTGTTTGCTACTGAAGCTTTGCTTGCAGAGCATGGCAAAGGCATTGCAGGCCAGCGTTTCGTTATACAGGTAAATGATGTTTGGTTAAGCCTTTTGGTTTAAGCGATTCACACTAGAGAACTTTTTGGAGCTAATGAATTGCATTATAGTATGTGCCTTTCAGGAGAAAAAATTCATGATTAAAGCTACACTTTCAGCTCTTTACCTCTGTTTTCATCGGAAAGAAGTCACAGCTAAACATTTCATCTGCAATGGTTCTTTCTTGAGTAATAGGTGCCCCCCTTGCCTTTTTCAGGGATTCGGTAATGTTGGTTCCTGGGCAGCTCAACTGATCAGTGAAGCCGGTGGCAAGGTGATTGCTATCAGTGATGTCACAGGCGCTATCAAGAACGTCAACGGCCTTGACATCGCCCAGCTAATGAAGCACTCGGCGGAGAACAGAGGGATCAAGGGCTTCAGTGGAGGAGATGCGATCGATCCGAACTCACTGCTCACTGAAGAGTGCGACGTCCTCATCCCAGCAGCACTTGGAGGAGTCATAAACAAGTAAAATTCTCCTCATTGCTGTTCATTTCACCCTACTGAAAAGTCTGCCTCTTTCAGTACTGTAATGTTTTTTCAGATATATCCTAGATGTTCCTGTAACTTCAAACCTGAATAAATTGTTGTTTTTCACCATTGTTTTACAGGGACAATGCTAACGACATTAAAGCAAAATACATCATTGAGGCTGCCAATCACCCCACTGACCCAGAAGCCGACGAGGCAAGCTCATACCTAAACCGTTTCAGAGATTAGGCAGCGAAGAAATCGAGTCCTTTCTATAATGTTTTCTGATTTATCCTTGTATTCCATCCCCAGATCCTGTCAAAGAAAGGCGTTCTCATCCTGCCGGACATACTGGCGAACTCTGGTGGTGTCACTGTGAGCTACTTCGAGTGGGTTCAGGTCAGTACTCTAATTATTGTCCTTTGAGCTGCCTATCTGTCACTGCACATTGTTCTTGTCCTTTGAGCTGCCTATCAGCATATCTGTCACTGCACATTGTTCCTCTGTGCTTCCTTCAAAGCGATGTAAATTTAACAGTGGGCATGTGCTTCGATTTCAGAACATCCAGGGGTTCATGTGGGACGAGGAGAAGGTGAACGCGGAGCTCCGGACGTACATGACGCGCGCCTTCGGGGACGTGAAGAAGATGTGCCAGAACCACAACTGCGACCTCCGCATGGGCGCCTTCACCCTCGGCGTCAACCGCGTCGCGCGCGCCACCGTCCTCAGGGGATGGGAAGCCTGATCCTGATCCGATCTCATAGAACCATGCCCTGTGTCTGCGTGGTCCTCTCGAGCCTGATTTTTCTTTTTGGTATCGGTCAACGGAGGTTTGAGAAAACCCGATTTCAGCTAATAATCCCATGAAGTGTGTATGTCTTCTTGGAGATCAATCGAGGAAAAGAGAGAGAGAGAAAATAGCTGTAATAAATATGTAATTCGTAGCTGAGATGCTTGTTGCTTTGCAAGCAGCTATCAATGACATTTGATTTCTTGCAAGACCTTGGATCATCCAACCATGTTCATGTTGTGAAAATCTTTAGATACATATGGAGCTTTATCTTTCTAGATCAGTCTACTAGAGGGTCAGTGGAGATGAAACTGTAGATGACCATGTCCCTAAGCCTTCCCTTGTCCACGCAGTAGCTCCGCAGCACGGCCTCCCGCTGGAACCCAGCCTTCTCGAGCACCCGCCGCGACGCCGCGTCGTCGACGTCGACGAGCGCCTCGACGCGCTCCACGCCGTCGAGGTCGCCGAACACCGCGGCGACCGTGCGCTTCAGCGCCGCCGTGGCCACGCCTTTCCCCCAGTGCGCGCGCGCCAGCACGACGCCGAGCTCGGCGCGGCACCGGTCGTCCGTCGGCGTCACGGACACCGCGCCCACGGGGGCGCCGCCGCCGAGGCAGACGGCGCGGAACCAGGGGTGCGGCAGCACAGCGTCGCGCATGAACGCGAGGAGGGCGTCCCGGGACGTGTAGGCGTCCCACGTCATGAACGCCGTGGCGACGGGGTCCGACGCCCACGCCATCATGGCGTCGACGTCGGCGAGGTCGAACGGCCGGAGCGTGACCGCGTCCGGGCACCGCATGGACCCCGGTTGAGGAGGCGCCTCTTCTTGGTCCATCCCTGAGCCTCAGATGCTCAGCTCAGTCACTAGCGGAGTAGCAGTAGTGGCGGCTTTGCCTCTGCTTTATGGATGGTTTCTGCAACACTAATCAAAGTGGGGCACACAATTAGACGAGCCTGGAGGCCCCACCCACGCCAGCACTCATGAGGATCAGGCTTTACTTAATCTGGGGATTAACAACAGAGTGACGTGTTCAATACTTCGATTGGTAGTGTGAAGTTTGAGCATAGAAAAATGAGCAAAATGGCCAGCAAGATGGATGGCCTGAATGGCCTCCTTTACAAAGCTTTATTCGCGGCGCCAAAGCGGCGAAGCAGTTGTCCTTGGAGCACCACGTGCGGCACCAGCCAACCAAGTCCAATCATCTTTGGACGATGCAGTGGCTTGCATCTCACTTGTCAGTGAAATGTCCAAAGACACCACCAGCCAAGAACATCAGGGCACGGTCCACCCACCTGATTGCTGTGCTGGGTCCACAAATGGCACGGCTCCAGTGTCATCTTCTTCATCCACCAAACCCCATCACCAATGGAGCACGCAACAACGCCGATTCACGCAGGAAATTTTAGCAGCTCTTCATTCAGGCACACGACACGAAGTTTTCATTTGCATCGATGCTGATTCTTCTGTACCACGTACACGAACAAGATTGTGAAGAAACACCAAAATGGTTTCATAGAAAGACAGAAATGCTTGGCGCTGAGCTGAGATGCACGGAACAACCATGGGGAATTGGGGATCATTCGGGGAGGGGGTCGGAGGCGAGGAAGCTGTACATGACCATGTCCCTGGCGCGGCCCTTGTGCCAGTAGTGGCGCCGGAGCACGCCCTCGCGGCGGAGCCCGGCCTTCTCCGCCACGCGCTGCGACGCCGGGTTGTCCACGTCCACGAGCGCCTCCACGCGCTCCAGCCCCTTCACCTCGGCGAACACCGCCGCCACCGCGCGCTTGACGGCGGCCGTCGCGACGCCGCGGCCCCAGTGCGCGCGCGCCAGCACGTAGCCGAGCTCGGCGCGGCACGGGTCGGCCGTCGGCGACACGGACACCGCGCCGACGGGGCGGCCGCCGCCGAGGCAGATGGCGCGGAACCACGGGTGTGGGAGCACGACGTCGCGGAGGAAGGAGAGGAGCGGCGCCGTGGACTCGTAGGGGTCCCACCGGCAGCGGGCGGCCACCTGCGGGTCCGACGCCCACACCATCATGGCGTCCACGTCGGACAGCTCGAACTTGCGGAGCGTCACCTCCACGGCCGCCTTGGGCGTCGTGGTGGTGGTGGTGGTGGGCATGGCGTCCTCCATTGCTGCTGAAGCTGTTTTCTTGGGCTCTGAACTCTTGATTGGCAAGTTTTCTTGGGCTACTTTGACCGGAGAGAAGGAGAATCTTGATTGCCAAGTTTGCTGTAGATTAAGCTTTTGCAATTTGGTGGTGCATATGCAACATGAAGCATATCGCCTTCATTTGGAAGGAACAAGGAAGGCGGGGGAGGAAGGATGTGTCACTGTGTCAGCGTCGTGTGTGGGCGGCTATCAACAAGTCCAAAGGTTAACCTGACTGTGACATTTTTTTTTGAAAAATAGACATGTCACATGTTCAGATTTCAGGGGGGAAAATACGACACATTATGACATCAACCCTGAGCTGAGAGGCCATCAACAATTCAACACGCCGACAGACGCGCCTAACCGGCAACCGAAAATGCTCACGTGACGTCAGTGTAAGAATCCTCAAGCGACGAGGCCTCGTTTAGTTCCCAAATTTTAACCCTAAATTTCACTATGTAAAAAAAAGATTCTCATTATATTAAAATGTTGTCACATATATAAAGTACTAAATGTAGATGAAATTAACAATTTTTTTTACTTTACGAGACAAATATTTTAAGCCTAATTAATCAATATTTAAATAATTATTCATAAATATAAACGAAATGCTAGAGCGACGTATTTATGACACCTTTTAAACTTTAGATGTTCAAACTTTAGAACTAAACTGTGGCAAATTCCCCGAACTGTACAGACTGCTCCTGCGAAACAAGCGTTCGTCCGTGACGAGCACGAGAAGCTCTCGCATCATCTCAGAAGCGATGGAGACACGCCAGTGCCGCGGCGGCGAAGACGAAGACCACTCCAGGCTTGCCGCCTGTGCTTCCGTCAGAGTAGGGGAGTGTGGATTCCGGTGTAGTCTTGGATCCAGATCCTGCAGCGTCGATCAGCGACATTCAGAGATACAAAATGATGCTGGGATCAGTATATGCTACTAGCAGTTTGAGCCTGAACAATGTACGGCTGGGTATTGCACCTGCTGGGGTCGCGCTGGCGTCTGACGGCGCCGCCGCGGCCGGAGCCCCCGGTGTCATTGTGCCCGGCGCCGCCGCTGCACAAACGCGCGAGATGTTTAATTAATGAACTTGCGCCGATGACCTCAACCATCCGTTTGCCAATTCCTCTTACCGTTGCACTGGCTGGCAGGTGGGGCCTGGACCTTGCACGCCCCCGGCAGCTGCGCCGCGCGGGCGCCGTCGACGGCGACGCCGAGCGACGCGGCCGTGCCGCCGACCACCATGCAGAGGCAGCCTGGGCTCGACCTCAGCATGGTCGACACCGCCGTGCAGCACGGCCCGTCGGGCGTCGTCGCGTTACCCGACATGTAGTCCATGCACGGCGACAGGCTGACAAGCTCCGGCATGCAGCCGGAGCCCGACGACGGCTGCGCCGCGCCGCATCGGCACGCCGCCAGGAGCGCGGCCGCCACGGCTAAGCCGAGGCCGCGCACGGCGGCGGCGTAGCAGGCTGGCCCCATTTTGGCCTCGATTCACAGGTGAGAACGTGCTTCTGGGCATCAATCAAAGGTTTTATGATTTATAGCAATGCAGCAGTCTTGTTGGTGACTGATAAAAAAAATGGATGATTTGGAGGATGACCTGTCGTGGCTGGCCACGTAAGACGGTTAGGAAGCACCAGCGAGCTTGGACTTGTGTGTGTTGTGTTTGGTCAACTTCTCACCAAATAAATCTCATCTTTTAAATTATGTTTGAACTTTGTTTGTAGAGTTAGTTGCTATAAACGCCTAGAAACTCTTCAAGGTCGCAATGCGTACTGCTGCTCTAGCGTCATATATTGATTCGTTTGGCCACTAACCATTCCTACCTGACCTAAAACAGAAAGCATATCGAGTTTCCGACCAACAGGCATGCGCCAAGATTAGCTTGGATATTCATCTTATGATGTTGGTCAAACAAAGGTCTATTTGCTTAACGGCGAGTCGATGCACAACTTGGCTGGCGACGTTGAGGTTTTTGAAGTTGTCGTAGCCATCGACATCGTCGTCGAGAGCGTCGTCAGCGTGGGCGCAGGCCGGTGTAGCGTAAGCCGCGATTTCAACGTAGAGCTTGCATTGCCAATGATGATATATAACATGTTGTCACTCAGTGGCGGAGCCACCAATATAGCGAGCACTGGCTGCCGCCATACCTATTTTGCCAGCGAATACCTTCTTCTTTCCCTCTCCAGTGTTCATGAATATGCTATATGTATGGAGCTGAACTATCATAGTAGTATAATCGCCATAGGTAAATTTTCATTCTGGCTCCGCTACTGTTGTCACTTGTGAAACACATACACATCGTTGGTGGTTGCATTATTCTCATCGTCTCTCATTCTCGTCACACACAGCATCGATCTCCGGTGCAACTGCGTGCTTCAATTCTGTCCGGGTCTACAGGCGCCACGCCACGGATATGGCAGTTAGCGGGATCATCCAAATCCTGCCAATGCAAGATTCTTGTTTCATAACATCAATTAACGATATGATACCGATCTAGCCCTTTCCCTTCCTTGTATTTTTCCTCCACCAGCCATGGCCGCGGCGGCGGTGGCCCGGCGTCCCGCTCCCATCTACGTGCTCTGCTGAACGGCTGTGTGGACACGTCCCCATTTACCGGCGATCCAGGGCAAGGGTGGACACGTCGCCTGGCGCACCGCCGGCGGCGGCAGCGATTACGCGCTGCTCCTCGTGGCTCGTCGAAGCCGAAGGCCGCGTACCCCGTGCACCCGCGCGCACAGCGTGTAGTAGAACTAGAACGCCGCCGTGGCCGGCCTTGTTCATCACCGCGGTCTCCGGCGGCTTCGGCTTCATCGAGCTGCATGCCGGGCGAGTGCCAGCTCGACGCCGCGCAGGCGCTCAAGGTCAGGGACCAGGCGAAGAACCTGACCCGGGACATGGGCTGCTGCGCCGCCGGGGACGGCGACGAATCCATCTGGTTCCTCTGCATCGACCGCTCCCCCAAGCACAGCAGTACGCCGACGACGTGCTGGCGATGTGGGCGCTGGAGATGCCGCCGGGGCGGTGGAAGAAAGAGTGGGAGGTTTCTGCCAGAGAGCTCTGGGGGTTCGACGGCTTCAGGGAGGCGGGGTTGCCTTGCCGGAGTTCAATTCCCTGTCATCACGGCGGACGGCGCCCTCTTCGTCGTGCTGACTGACCAAGGCCAGTGCGGATCCTTTGGTGATCGTCTTTTGGTGGGCCACATCTGCAGCGTCGACGTGCTTAACAAGAGGATCATAGGGCATGGGCTTGTTCACAACTACTACCCTTTGCTTTCATTCAGCCAGTTACCTTCCCTTCCAATTTCTTCCAAAGGAAGCGCGCATACTCCATGGTTCATTGGCTCCACTGGCAGTGTGAGCAAGGTTGATCCATCTACTACCGACTCTGTTTCATTCGATATCACTACTGTGAGATTCAGGGTTGCTAACTTGCTGAATTTGTGAACCGCTTTGTCCTTGTGTCTTTTGCTAGTACATAGCATGGCATATCCATAGGGCTATAGCACTGTCACCATCTGTTTTGAAATCCTGTGGATCATTTTGTTCTGCAGCAATGGATCGATAGGTCAGGGAGCATGATGAAAGGCATCAAAACAACAGGACCACATCTGCTGCTGCATCCAGACCTTTTTTTTTGTTCGCGGTTTGCTTTACTAGTTGGGTTCATGTTCCAAACTAGACTAGCCTGTTACCATTTCCACGTATGAACGGATGGATGTGTTACACAGGCACGCAGCTAATGACAGGACAAATCTTCCAAATACGCTATTCAACATGGTTAGAATCCATTCAAATTCAGCTAAATAAATAATGGATTCTAATTCGCGCGAGTTCTCACACCAGCGTGACTGGATCAGGCAATCTAACAAGAATATGCGGGTCTGTGCTCCAATGCTCACTGTCATTCGGCAAATTATTGGACACATTCGCACTTCCTTGCAGGCAATACCTTTCAAGCATAATAAAGCCACAAATCTGCAAGCATACCAAATTGATAAAATCTAAGATTTAATTCCATACATAAACAAGGTCCATACAACCATTTGCCCCAGTTTGGTATACGGTGTTACTAAGATAACTCCAGCAAACTGCATGCAATCAGGTAGCATTGATGTAGATAAGAAGAAATAGACACCCAAGTCCAGTACACGAGAATTCGAACCGGGGAGTTGAGCACAGTGCATATAGCTTTATCAACCAGACAACTTCAGCATCAGGAACATTCTGAGCCGACCACCAGACATTCAATAATCTGGAGTCAGAACACGGGCAAAAAGAGAACAGATAGCCATTAATCAAGGAACTAAGCAAGCCTACATATAAAGCTACAGAACGATGGGGCATCATGGCATGACTTGTCGCTGGTTAGTGGTTACCACCCTTCTAATTTCGTCATTACTTTGTCCACATCATAGCGGCCATCGTCTGTGGCCTCACCATATCCAGCGTTGTTCATGACAGTCAGGAGGGTGGCAAAGTCAGGAGCCTGGAGGCGAGCCACGTTCTGTAACTGCTCTGAGACTTTGTCGGTGCT
This sequence comes from Echinochloa phyllopogon, assembly GCA_033239725.1. Lineage (NCBI taxonomy): Eukaryota > Viridiplantae > Streptophyta > Magnoliopsida > Poales > Poaceae > Echinochloa > Echinochloa phyllopogon. The sequence continues at coordinate 3,469,178 of BTCW01000018.1, forward strand.
GTACTTGTTCCCCATCATGATCCTCAGGAGCGTGGTGGGGTCGGGCGATTCCAGGTTGAGGATGCTGTCTTAGGCGATCTTGCCGATGTTTTCCTCCTCACCGCTGATCACTACAACGGGCCAACAGAAGTCTTCTGTGGGGTTGCGGATTGCCACCTTGCTGCCATAGGCAGCCTCGCTGATGCTTCCCCCACCTTCATTGGTCCCTGCCTGGTTCCCTGTGGTCGTGACAAAGTGCCCCTTAAGAACTCGTGGAAACTGCTTCTCACCAACAGCCTATATTTCAGAAAACAGAAAATCAACACATTGAAGGATAATTTTCATTGCTTTGACAGATAGAACCTCCAATAGATACTCTGACTCTACTATCATGATATTAACTTTTGAAAGTACTCCTAGCAGGATATTACCAGAGCAGCTGGAGGTCATCCCTTTATCTTATGTTATTGGCAAGGGCCTTGCTAAGGTACACCAGTTACCTCCTAGGAGGTAAGAGGCCAAGTAAATCTGAACCTTTATGTTTTAAAAGAGATAAAACAATTATATAAAGGAAAAAGGAGAAAAAAGGGTTTACGGTTAACGCCCTACGTGGGGTCATTTTAGATCTGCATGCACGGAGAGAAAACATGAAGATATGAATGCAGCATGCCGATTATTTTATTGAAGGAACATCATAGAGATGTATGGTGTGCAATATGAATTGTTAGAGAACGTGAATATAATTATGTTGTCCATTTCAATTATTATACTTCTTCTCTAAACAAATTGGACATATCACATGTCACAAAAAATGTTTTAATGTGTATATGCAATCTAGTTGTAACTGTCATGAACATTTTTCATAAAATGTTCACGTTACCGAAATTAGATCCTAACACCTCTCACGATTTGGGTTCCATACAATTTTTTTCCTACACTGTCACGTAACGTTAGTTAGAAAAAAAAACTACCGGCCCAACATGGCCATGACGACCAGTACCTCACTTGCCACGAAAATTAGGCCAGCACGTCCAACACAGCTGCATAACAGGCATGCCAACCGACACCACATGGCCATGAAAAATAAAACAGGCACGCGGCCAACACATTCACTACAGCACAGACAAGAAAACAAATACATACCTAGGAAAAAAATGTACCACACGGCTAAGAAAAAAGGTTAGATCTAATCTAGTACGTCATGCGTGGAAGTTAGGTTTAGATCTAATAGGAAGATATTTCCTATATTTTTTATTTTTAATCAATTATAATATATTACCTCCTAGGAAGTAATATGTTGTAAGATCAACGGTCCATATTCATTTCGGTGTACCTTAGCAATTGCCTATTGGCAAAGCTAAAAGAAAAGAGTGAAGCAAAGAAAGAGTATAAAACAATAAATCAACCTAACAGTAGATTTTATAAAGCAGTTAATGTCATATGGAGACATGTGCCAACACTTAAACAAGACTTCCAAGTTTCAAATAATTTGTAACAATCAGTATGAGATTTCTGCAATTTCAAATTTGAGTTTGTGCTAAAGTAAGCTTATATACATCCTTCTATCACAACCGCGCTTAGAACTAAACATTCATTAAAATAACTGAATAATTATATTATTCGATGAGAAAATAGGACATATTGCTTATTAGGATTGGGTAATTGAAAGAAACACGGCATTAACTCAGTATAAAAATGGACATTCAAAAAAGTGTTACATTATGCATGTGGTCCAAATGTAGTTGATTTCATCCTTATCAAGAAAACAAGTTGATGGAATAACTTACCATTGCCTGGCCAACACCCTTCTCAGACGAACCATTATAATCCGTGGACATATTTAGTATTGCAGGAGCAGAACACTCAAACGCTTTTATTCCCTGGATCTAAATGCCACAGAGAAGCTACTGTTACATTTCAATATCCATAAAATACATCAAGGGTCCTTATTGAAAAAGAGGTGAACTAAGACATCAATGAATGACCGGGTATCCACAGACCAAAATCCTTCCATTCATAACAAAAATCTCAATAGAAACCACAAAAAACAAAGCTTTCCAAAAAATTATGATCAAGTCAGATATATCAATCTACTTGATGCTTTCTGTAGAGATTGTTTCCACTAAACCTCTTCTTAAGTTTCCTACAAAACCTACTGAGACAATTTACAGAATTCATGATTGCAGTATGTAGATGACCTTGCATGCACCTAGATCCATTATAGTCTTGCCAGACAAATCTATTCATGATGCACAATAAGGACACTTGGATAAAGTCCTAGAATTTCTCTTCTTTTCTTGTACAAAAGTCACCATCATGAGGAAATTCTACAACACTGGTTAAATCACATGCTGATATAAGATCTATATCAGATCAGGGCCTATTTTTAGTGCACAAAGTTCTTGACAAACAGTTTGACACTTCAATTGCCTCCAGGAATGTGACTACAGGTTACTAGGGACATGGACTCGGAATGTATATAGGTCGGATTCATAGTGGGCACATATCTTATAACGTGTTAGATTAATGATAATTAACAGAAAAGGTAAAGTGCATGTACTTCACAAATTCACATTACAAGGAGTTGATGATTGGGAAATCAAAGTCCATAGTAAAGGATATTAACATTTCACTACACGTTTTATAGAACATCCAATCCAACTTTTTAATTATTGGCTACTGGATACAAATAGAGTAGATATTGCTCATTCCGTACTCTGACTTATCCCATAAAATTCCATACTATGAAATATGAATACACGACATGAGCAAAATGGCCAGCAAGATGGATGGCCTGAATGGCCTCCTTGGTCTCCTTTACAAAGCTTTATTCGCGGCGCCAAAGCGGCGAAGCAGGTGTCGTTGGAGCACCACGCGCGGTACCAGCCAACCAAGTCCAATCATCCCTGCCAACCGGACACCAGTGAAATCCATTGAACTGACAAGTGAGATGCAAGCCACTGCATCGTCCAAAGACACCAGCCAAGAACATCACGGCACGGTCCACCCACCCGATTGCTGTGCTGGGTCCACAAATGGCCCGGCTCTAGTGTCATCTTCATCCACCAAACACCACCACCAATGGAAATTAGCAGCTCTTCATTCAGGCACACGAAGTTTTCATTTGCATCGATGCTAATTCTTCTGTACCAAGAACAAGATTGTGAAGAAACACCAAAAGGGTTTCATAGAAAGACAGATGCTTTTGCCGCTGAGCTGAGATGCACGGAGCAACCATGGGGAATTGGGGATCATTCGGGGAGGGGGTCGGAGGCGAGGAAGCTGTACATGACCATGTCCCTGGCGCGGCCCTTGTGCCAGTAGTGGCGCCGGAGCACGCCCTCGCGGCGGAGCCCGGCCTTCTCCGCCACGCGCTGCGACGCCGGGTTGTCCACGTCCACCAGCGCCTCCACGCGCACCAGCCCCTCCACCTCCGCGAACACGGCGCCCAGCGCGCGCCGCACGGCCGCCGCCGCCACGCCCTTGCCCCAGTGCGCGCGGGCCAGCACGTAGCCGAGCTCGCCGCGGCACCGCTCCGCCGGCGCCGGCGCCACGGACACCGCGCCCACCACCTCGCCGGAGCCGGAGCCGGGGACGCAGACGGCGCGGAACCACGGGTGCGGGAGCACGGTGTCGCGCAGGTACGCCAGCAGGGAGTCCCTGGACTCGTAGGGCTCCCACCGGCAGAAGGCGGCCACCTGCGGGTCCGACGCCCACGCCATCATGGCGTCCACGTCGGAGAGCTCGAAGCGCCGGAGGGTCACCTCCGCCATCGTCGACAGAGCCGGTGGGACGATGGGCTCTGATCGCGGTCACCGGACGCGCGCCGTGTTTCTTGATCTGAGGCTCTTGGAGCCAGGGAGCGGTCACCGCTGCACTTATAAAGCGGGCAGAAAACACAGCGCGTTCACTGCCCATGGCGAAATCTCCACACCACAGCGATGAAAAAACATTAAAAATCACATATGTATAGACACATATGTATTATGTAAATTGTACTATTTGACAGCAGATTTGCAACAATAGACAATCTTAAATCACTCGGGCACTGTGTCGGTGTCGATGAAGCTGAACATGACCGTGTCGCGTACGGCGCCCTTGACGACGACGTACTTGCGGAGGACGGCCTCCCTCGTGAACCCGGCCTTCTCCAGCACGCGCTGCGACGCCGGGTTGGCCACGTCCACGAGCGCCTCCACGCGCTCCAGCCCCTCCACCTCGGCGAACACCGCCGCCACCGCACGCTTCACGGCGGCCGTCGCGACGCCGCGGCCCCAGTGCGCGCGCGCCAGCACGTAGCCGAGCTCGGCGCGGCACGGGTCCGCCGTCGGTGACACGGACACCGCGCCGACGGGGCGGCGGCCGCCGCCGCCGATGTAACATCCCGTATTTTTATACGGAATGTTAATGTGCAAAAATGTGAATTTTCAAAAACTTTTCGTGGAGTGTGTGCTAGAGAGAAAATCTTAAGAGTGTCTTCTTGTTCCCCTCCTAAAAATTCCTAGAATAAATAAACATTAATTGGAATTAAGGTGTATTTTCGCCTTAGTGTGAATTTTGGTCTTATTTGGCTTTCTTGATGTTTATTGTTTGAAGCATTCAAATTTGAATTCAAATCCTAACTAAATCCTAAACTAATTGGAAAACCCCCCTAACCTGTCCCTGGGCCGAATCTAACTCCAAGTCCAGGAAACCACCCTAAACTCTCTCTCTCCCTCTCCCTCTCACTGTCAGCGGGCCCCCGCTGTCAACATTCCCTTCCGCCTCGCGTCATCCCCCTCCCCCACCGATCACGCCGCGCCGCGGCGCCCCCACGCCGGCGCTCCGCGCCAAGGCCGCCGCCCAGCCGCGTGGCCTAGGGCACGGACGCCGAGGCCTCTCCGCCGTCCGCACCCGCCCGTTGCCCTAGCCGCCCGCCTATTTAAGGCACCCGCCGGCGCCGCTCCCTCTCCAAGCCGCCGCCCGCTGCCAGGGCACCCACACACACACACACAACACCGCAGCTTCCAGAGCAGGAGGAGGAGGAGGTGAAGGGGAGGCGAGAGGACGAGCCAAGGAGGAGGAAGAAGGCCGCCCGTGGGACACCGCCGTCGCCGCCGTCGAGCAAGAGGAGACGCCGCCGTCCCTGCGTACCGCGAGACGACGACCTCCGCACCGTCCTTGAGCCTTCACCGAGCTGCAGCGCACGACTACGCCACCCACGGTGAGTCGCCGCCGCCGCGCACCCCTTCCCCTGTTTTCCTCTGTTCCGCCGTTGTTGCCGCCGGCCGTCGAGCCGTGCTGCCGTCGCCGTCGCTAGCCCCCTCTGTTTGCCGGCCTTCGCGCCGTGCTTCTTCTTGCAGGGATCACCGCCGCTTTTCCTTCCCCGCAACCCGCCGTCGCCTTTCCGCCAATCCAGGCCGCCATGGCCGCCGCGCGTCGAGCTCCGCTCGGGCCACGCGAGCGCCGCCGTGGCCGCGTCGCGCGCGAGCTGCTGGCTCGCCAAGCGCATGCGTGAGCCAAAGCCCAAACCAGTCCTGGCCCTTGCGGCCGTGTGCCGTCGTCCCTCGCTTCGCCGCCGGCCCTGCCCCGTCGCAGTGGCCGCGCCGCCGTGCGCCATCATCGGGGAGCCGCCTCGCCGGCCAAGTCTTCCCCTCTCCCGGCCGAACGTCTTCGCGGAACCGAGCTGAAGCTTTTGCCCTGCTTCCCGAGCCTCGTCGACCACTCCCCGGCCCTCGCCGTCGCTGGACGCCGCCGCTCGCCGGCGCGCCAAAGCGCGACGTAGCGCGCGCGTCGCGCCCAGTGCGCGCGCCGCGGACGCCACACGGTGGACCACACCAACACGCCGCACGCACAGCCGTAGAAGATCTCGTTCGGCCACACCCGATCCCGTGCGCCCGGCTCACGTGGACCACACTCACGGTCTACGGTGGACTCCGTCCACCAGGCCAGCTCCAGCCGCGCCCCCTTTTCTTGGGCCGAATGTTGCGCTAAAGTCCAGAAAGGCCCCCTGAACTCTTCTTTCGGCCCAATCCGACCCAGCCGTCGCGGGCTCCACCTGTCATACTCTGGCAGTCGCTGACATGCGGGACCCACTAACCCCACGCTGACCGCTGACCGTTGACCGATGACCCGGTCAACGCTGACGTCATCAGGGCCCACGATGACGTCTGCAAACCCGGACCCTCTGATGACGTCAGCATGACGTCATGCTGACGTCAGCAGTGATGACGTGGCGCCACCAGAGGCTACCACGTGTCCCTGTCTGTTTTTCTTTTTCTTTTTCGGAATTTAATTAAATATTTTCAGAAAATGATTTAAACTTTGAAAATTAATAATAAATCAACCGTAGCTCAGAAAAATATGAAACCAGTTTCATTATTTTTCTAAAATCATGCTCTACGCGTTAGAATAGAGTTTGGCATTGTTGGGCTCTTCCTTGGTTCTTGTTCGGAGTTTATTTGCCCGTAGTCTCGGTAATTAAATTGCGGATCGATGTTTAGGAGGACCGGAGACTCACATCGGGACTGAGGAAGAGGAGTTCGACGAGTACTAATACGAGGAGGAGTCACCGGGTTCACGCCCATCCATTCTTTGAACGCCTATTAGACATGCTCGTAGTATGCTATGTTGTATTTATTCGCATGAACTGCCTGAGATGATATACCATGCATAGCCTGTCTATTTATCAATTCCTTGCTATCCCACTACCACACTTATATATATGATGTTGATGAAGCTACGCTTGCATGCGTGTGAGGAAAAAGAAGTTTTAAACTGTTTTGGTGTGCGTGAGAAAACTGGAGGAGTTGGAGGATTTGAAAACCATTTGTCGAAGTGAGCGTACCATAACTCGACCCTTTGGGATCGAGGGCTTGGGGAGTACACTTGGGTATTCCCTGCGGAGTGCCTGTTGCGGGCACATGCTTGATTTGATTTGGTTACCAAGGAGTTGGCGGCGATACCTGTAATGGGTGCGACTGGCGGACCATTGCGGTGGATACGCACTTCGAGAGAAGAGTTCACTTCGACAGCTTGAGGACCGGTCGGACAAACCGCGTCATTGGGTCTTACCGTGCACACTGTGTGTCCAATATGAGGGTGGGCCCGATCCGAGCCTAGCAAGTGCGGTGCCAAGCCTGCAGGAGGATAGTGTTTCAGTGTAAGGGGGACTGGTGATGACCTTTGCTCCCTGATTTGCTTTGGCCCCCGACTGGCCCCGGGGGAGTGCTTCACAGTTCCGGGGTGACCTCTAGCGGAGGATGCGCCCAAGCCCGGAAAAGCAGGATGGTGCCGTAACTACTAGACCTCCGTTCGGTGTTGTGTTGTTCAGCTGGCTTGCTACCTTCTGGGCGCACATCGCATGGTTACTGGTGTACACACTCTGCAGAGTTAAAACTATACGTATAGCCGCGTCCTCGGTCATGGACAACGCCCTTTAAACTGTTCGTCTGTTAGTGATTTGATAACTAAAACTTCTATCTCTCCCCTTTTTTAAGTTAAGGATCCGACATGACCGATGAGGTGGGAGGAGCGGGAGTTCTCCCATCGAATAGACGTTGGAGACGGGAGCCTGCTCTGTCAGGATGACCGTGGAGGTGTGGGTTGGTGTTGGAAACTGATTTATAAACTTCTATTGCTGCTGCATAGGAAAACCCCGGCCATCCCTTGTCTATTTGTATACTAGATTAGTCCACCTTAAAGCTTGCACATATATGGATGGTGACGTGGAACTGTTCCAATCCTTGGGAACAGTTCAAGGTCTTGCAGGATACGAGACCGACTTCGACAACAACGCCGACGGATGGTACGACTGAGGTGCTGTGCTACGCTCGAGTGACTGCCTGTGGAGGAGATGAAGATGAAGCCCTGAGGATTTAGCTACCGCTGCGTTGGCTTTTCTTTCTGTCGATTTAGCCCAAGTGGCTTGTACCCGTACTTCCTTGATGGGAGATGTATTAATCTAAACCTTGTACTGTTTTATTCGATGTATGGATGTGATAACTTCTGGAATGAGGTCTGTACGCGATAGCTGTTGATTCTGGGACTATCGCAATGGTACAGGGAGTCAGATTTTCGGTAAGGAAAATCCGGTTGGTTTCAGCCGAGGCAGATGGCGCGGAACCACGGGTGCGGGGGCACGGCGTCGCGGAGGAAGGCGAGGAGCGGCGCCGTCGACTCGTAGGGGTCCCACCGGCAGCGGGCGGCCACCAGCGGGTCTGACGCCCACACCATCATGGCGTCCACGTCGGACAGCTCGAACTTGCGGAGCGTCACCTCCACGGCCGCCATGGGCGTGGTGGTGGTGGTGGGCATGGCGTCCTCCATTACTGCTGATGCTGTTTTCTTGGGTTCTGAACTCTGATGTCTCGATGCAGCTGACCAGCAGTGGCCTGTCTGTTCTTATACTTCCAGTTCCGGTGGATGAGGCAGAGCAGGAGCCGACTTGGTTCGACTTTGACCGGAGAGAAGGAGAATCTTGATTGCCAAGTTTGCTGTAGATTAAGCTTTTGCAAATTGGTGGTGCATGTGCAACATGCATGAAGCCTATCGCCTTCATTTGGGCCTTGATTAGTTCAAAAAGCAACTCCTAAATTCACTATGAAAAAAGAAGATTCTCCATCACATTAAAATGTCATAACATGCATGAAGTACTGAATATAGATGAAATCAAAAATTAATTATACAGTTTTGTTGTACTCTGCGAGACGAACATTTTGAGCCTAATTAATCAATTTTTGGATAAATGTTCATAAATACAAACAAAATACTACAGTTGTACCATAATTATGAAGTTGCATCTTACTCTCAAATTTAACCTTCCAAATTTAATATCTAAACAAGCCCTCGGAAGGAACGAGGAAGGCGGGGAGGAAGGATGCGTCACTCTTGCGTGGGCGGCTATCAACAAGTTCAGTTTTTTTTTTTTGAAAAATAGACATGTCACATGTTCAGATTTCATGGGAAAAAAAGTACGACACACTGTGACATCAACCCTGAGAGGCCATCAACAATTCAACATGCCGACAGACGCAGCCTAACTGGTAACTGAAAATGCTCACGCGACGTCAGTGTAAGAATCCTGAAGCGACAAATTCCCCGAACTGTACAGACTTCTCGAGCGAAACAATCGTTCCTTCGTGACGAACACGGGAAGATCTCTACAACTTTTAGATCGACCTGGTACTTTTTGTGCTATAAAATGCATGTGAATGGTCTAGTGTTTAGTTATATAAAGTATTGAATCTATGATGAACGTGCTTGTTAGTTCTGGTTACACGAGAGGAACATATATAAGAACTGTTACACGAGACAAACATTACTCACTGCTATCTAAAAAATTTAATTGATATGTCAACCGGCTAATACAGAGGATAACAGGGAAAATAGCAAGGGCGAGCACTCCAATCATCGTGCTTGAATCAATATGCCAGCATAAATAGGCAGTCAGTTGGTGGTACTCTCAGGTGAAGTGGGCAATTTCTGTTATGTGATACCTCTACTGGAGTGAGTTTTGGAGCACAAACGGCACAAGTATATACACCACCCATGACCTAGCTAGTATGTACAACTTTGCCTCTCAAATCTGCAATGAACAAAAACGAGGAAGAAAAGGAAAACAAATGGAGCCCAAGCCACAAGTGCTGGCTGTCACCCAGGGGTGGAGCCAGCCCATAAAACCGTCGATGTCATTTTCTTGGAGCAACGGTGTTAGCTCCATGTATCAACTGTGCCCTCACTTGGAATGCCTTCCTGGAAACCACAAAACAAAATAAACAGAGCTTAAGCTCCCATTTCAGAATTAACAGAAGCAAGAACCAAACAATATAAAAAATGGTCAGACAAGATAGAACTCATAACAAGATATGCCATGCTCAATGTTGTGCATTCAATTATTTGTCACTCGGATATCTGCTGGCGGTAGATAAATCAGACAATTTGGGCAAACAAATAATTCATGCAAGGAAAGCCAGTGTTCATGTAATAAAATTTTCTATGTTATAAATTCTTCGTCATAACCATGATTTAAGCTCCAGATCTACCTCCTATTGCGTCATATGTATTTTTGGGACTATAAACACACAAGGCAGAACAATAGTAAATATGAACAGATGTGCAATCTATAATCTTTAGCTATTGTCATGGTAAGGAGAACGCAGGCAAGCAAACCTGCTAATCATTCCACACAAGATGCTCATTTTGAGCTCCAGAAATAACCGCCTGATCCAACAAACAGGACCTGCTAGCCTACACCAGTGATCGCTTTATCGGAGAAATTACTAACCTATAGACAATCTAATCCAAGGAAATGGGGTTACCAGAGCAGGACGATGGGGAGGTCGAGCTGCTGCGCCTCCGCGAGGGCCTGGTCCAGCTGCTTCTCGCTGGCGATGGGCTCCAGCTCAACCCACGCCGGACCCTCCTCCTCCGCGACCGTCTCCTTGGTCGCGGCTGCCACCGGAGCAGCGCGGCAAGGCCCCGGAGGAAGTGAGATCGCGGCCCACCGGGAGGGCTGTTTGGAGAGGAAGCCAAGACGAGGCGCGACCGGCCGGCGGAGCTCGGGCCCCGGAGCCGCGGCGGCGGCGGCGGCAGAGCGAGCGAGACAGGCCACGAGGAGCTTGCCGGCCACGTTTGGTGCCTTTGCTAGCCGGCCTCGCCTCGCCTCGCTTCGCTAGCACAGGCCACGAGGAGCTTGCCCAGGCAGGCGAGCCGATTCGGCTCTCCGACGGGAGCAAGCCAAATCTTGCCTGCGCAAGCCCCGAGACGGAAACCAAACGTCTTCAAGCGCTGTACAGACTTGCTTGACGAGGCGACACAGGACCTGACAAAGAAAGCAAACGCGCTGTGGGAGGGAGTGAGAGAGGAGGCGGTTGCGGTTTAGGCGACGGCTTGGCGCCGACCTCGGCGCCACCAACCATGGCGCCAGGGCTGTTCCTGACATTCTAGGGGCCCGAGGCAAGATAAAAATCGGGGCCCTCTATTTAGCATGTGCCCAAATTTTGTTAATGAAATAGAAAGTGAAACAACAGTGTGTGAAGGTTATTTGCTTCACAGTACGGTGTTTCTAAATGCAGCAATAATAAATTAGTAGAGGTAATGTATTTGTGTGGTTCTTCATCACCAAAAAATAACGCAGCTTAGTGATAGATAAAAGTTTACTAGCTTGTAGGAGTGATTGCATTAGAATTTTTGAAGAATAAATATTTAAGGTCTTTTGCCTTTCCTAGTTCGGGCATTATATCTAATCCATAGGAAATTGCTCCCATTCAGTGGGTTTATACATCGACACATATATGTTTTTAGGAAATTTCTACTTTCGCAAGAAAAAGAAAATTATACAGAGTTGAATTCACAGATCTCCTTCATTTTATAACAGCTTTTCTTAGTCAATTTTATATAGATATTTCACGTTTATAACTCTTAAGTCTTAAGTATAGTAAAAATATACTTTAATGGCTTCAAATCAGGGTCGGCAGATTCCCTAGTAATTTTTTTCTATTCTTGTGCTGTAGCATGCAACCATTTAGACAGGGGACATGTATAGCTTCTAGGCGATTCTTCTTAGAGCAAGTATAATAACAGGCTGTAAGGAGGCTGAATCCTACATGGAGCAGAGAGAGGAGAAGAGAGAGGAGGAAGTGGGCTGTAAACTTACAGTCAGCTGAGGCACAGGTTCCTAGAAAACTTGTGAGAGGGGATGGTGGGCCAAGTAGTATTTTCTTAGCCAACCTATTATATGGAAAGACTTTTAGTTGGCTATAAGTGACGTGGTAACAACATATAGCCAGCAAGTGGGATGTATTATTAACCTTGCTCTTATGTTAGTGCATGTTTGGGACGGAATACAATGAAGCGATGAGGTAATTCGTGGACTTTAACTCATCCGTTGCAGGACAGCAACACACAGCTAACTAAACCACCTGCTCATCTGCTGATCCTTCTATCGCAAAGTATGGGGCCCCTTGTTGCTGGGCCCAGGGCGGTCGCCCCGCCCCAGGGCCGATGCTGCATGCGCCCCTCCGCCACCTCATCTTCCTCTGCTGTGGCGCCAAGACGTGTTACTTCGGTGCCGCAGATCATGGCGCTGACCTAAGGGGTTCAAAGAGGGATTTCGTTCCGCCAAGGGTGTAAACGTGAAATTTTATCGTTCGAAGGACCAAACTGCAAAAAGTACGGTCGCCGCATCCGCTATCTCGTACCTCCCTCGATCCGCCGCCTCCGTTCGTAGCGCGGAAAAGATTGTCGATTCAGCCTCCGACGGCCTCGAATCGGACTGGAGGTCAACGAATCGGCGGCAAACAATTTCAAATCGACGGGGAAGGCCGGTCGAGGCCATCACCCACCTCATCTGATGAGGACAGGACATGACATCAATGTATATGTCCATGAGTGGTGTATGGGGTGGTGAAGAAGGAGGTTTTTAAGTCAAGAAGAAGGCCCGAGGCTAATCCGATTCGAGTTCCCGAGGTGGGGGACCGAAGAAACTCAAGTTCGAGTCCGTTTTGGAGTCTGAGCAGCCCGCACACATACATAACCCTAGCTCCCAATGGTTCTCAATCGTCACCCATTCCCTTCTCGCCGCGCCGCCATCATTCTCTACCCGGCCATCCCGCTGCGCCGCCATCTCTACCCGGGCATCCCCGCTGCTACCGGCGCCGCCGACCCGCTCGCTAGCTATCCTCCCGCCGGATCAGAGGCGATCCTATTCTCTACACCCAGCCGCCAGTTTAGGTTGCCTCCAACCAATGGATCGCCGTCCCGACTGGATCCTGCTCAACACTATAGCCGTCGCCGGGCGCAAGCGCAACAGCAACGTTACCACCGCCGGAGACATGACGAGGAATGGCAAGATCATCGAGGTATCGCTCTCTCTCGAGAAGCCACCACATCCCTCTATCCTGTACGTGGACAGCTCCGACATGAACCTGTGCGTGCCCCCCAACATCGTCTGCGCGGTGGATGAGCACCTCCTTGTCTCCGTCAACATGGGATCTGGACCATCCTCCCTCTCACCCGACGACTGCGACTATTTCATATACCGGGCTCACACCGGCTGCCCGTCGTCGCTCCAGGGCTGCATCGCCCTCACCCCTACTTCAACGATCACAGCGACGTCGGCCTCCTTCCTCGTTCGGATGGCCAATATGCCGTCGCCGCGTTGATTCCCACAATCACTTTAAACCAGTACAAACTCCACTTGTTCCAATCGCATACCAAGGACTGGAGTTGCATGACGTTGTCTGTGGAGAGTCCGCAACAGCCGTTTCCGGTGAAGATCCCCAGAGGCTCAACTCGTCTTCATAGACATTTAACAAGCAGCGTGATAACCATCGGAGGTAAAGGTGGTACCATTGGCTGGGTTGATCATTGGCGTGGCATCCTGTTCTGTGACGTGCTGCACAAAAAGCCCGTCCTTCGTGGTGTCCCTATCCCCCTGCCATTGAAGGAGCTAACCCATGCCAATGGGGAGGATTTTCCATTCGGACCTGGAGGACAACGCCGTGGCATTGCCTTCATCAGAGACAAGGGCCTCAAGCTTGTTCACTTGGAAATTAATGACACTCGACTTCCCTACAAGGGCGCTGAAACAGGGGCTTTCTCATTCAAAGTGGATAACTGGGCTGTCACCACATGGACCAGCAAACGTATGACTAATTTGTATGAGGATTGGCACCAGGACTGCACGGTGCAAGCTTCTGAAATCACAATCGACAACCCAGCTGTCACCCAGGCGCTTGAGTCTGGATTGCTCATGCGCAACCATGGCTCTTCAGGAGAGCAGCTGGCCTTGCGGAACCTTTCAATGTCGCAGCCCGCTTACTGCATGAATGGTAACGATGTCATTCACTTGGTGGCCAGGAAGAAGCATAAGCACCCAAGGGCATGGATTCTTGCTGTTGATATGAAGAATGGCAAAGTACAAGATGTAGAGGAGTTTGGTACTCAGGGACAGCTTAATTCATCTATCATATATATGATGAATCCACCAACTACCCTAGGTAATTAGTTTCTTGTTTTATTATTGCTTCAAATGCATGCCTCTACTGCATCTTGTGACTCCCATCGTCTACTGTATCATATGATTTCCATCTGTATGTGTTTTAATTCATTTTCCATTATAAATAACAAAACAGTGATGTGTACCCAACTTTTCGTTGTGGCACCTACCGGTGAAATGCTTTTGTTAACTGTTTTATTTTTAACTAATTATTATGAATAATTACTATACTATAGTGATGCGTGCTCAGCAATTATTATGCCGTCTATCAGTCAAATGCTTTTGTTATCTGCTTGGTTTCTAATTAATCGTCCATTGCAATTTGTTTGTGGCATCTGCATCTCTTCTCAGTATGGCTTTCCAATATGGCTGGTGCCTGGTTACTATCTTTTATTGCAGCTCAGTTGCAAACGTCTTAATCAGATATCAAGGGTAGTGGGCATTGTTGAAAATTTAACTAGTTTCGACATTGTTGGAAATTTAACTAGTGCTGACATTGTTGTAAACATAACCTGTGTTGGTTGCACAAATAGATATTAGGTAGGGAACATTGTTGAAAGTTTACTAGGGTCGGTTGCACAATTAGTATGTTTGTAGTGGCACAGTTTAAAATACAAGTAGCGTTGTGTGTTGATAAATGGAGATGGTGTCAGCCGAGTCCATGAGGGCAGGCCCATCACAGCTACTAGAATCGCTGGCCGCCACTAAAGCTGCAGCTCATGCACACATAGGATAATTGAGGCTAATAATATCACACAATGTAGACCACTGGTCTATAAGAAAAGTTGCTTTTGTTTTTTTGCTAATCCCTTCCATTGTCTTCATCAGACTAGGTGACAAAACATGTGATAGGGTGCTAGAGCTTCGGTGTTTTGTCAGATCAGGCATTTGCTGCCTCTGCCGTCTGCTCTGACACCCTGCATGAGCACTAATTGATGTGATTTGGGCACCTTGTGCCATGTAGCCTAGGACCCAGTCCTTTTCAAATCACTTGAATGTTAATCGAAAAAACAGCCCCAGAACACTGTTCAGGTCCATGATTCGATTGTATTGGCTAGTTGGCCGATCCGTTGATTAACCGTCTGACTATTGAGTAATTGGCCATGTCTAGTTGAGCGACTGACTGCTGGAGTGCTGGTGCCTTATTTAACATTTAGGGCCTGTTTGGATCCACCAGCTAATTGCTAGCTAACTAATTTTAGCTGTGTTGGATCCAAACAGAACAAGCTAATTATCAGCTAATGTCCTTTTTTATTAGCTGAATAGCAACAATCCAATTAGCTGGTCCAACACAGCTAATTCCAGCTAACCAGCTAATGATTTAGATAGATGGATCCAAAGGCCCTTATTCGTTGTTTTTATTCATGTTGTTGATCACTTGTTCCGTCCTCACACTTGATCTGTTGTCCAGCTATTTAATTTTTTGTTGATTTGGTCATCATGTCGCAGGCTGTTCCTACCCAATTTCAAGCAAAGAAGAGATTCACGAAGAACAGTTACATGTTGGGATTGAACCAAGTAAGCGACCAACTCCTGATCTGTGTTCTACTCCATCTAGTACCTATTAGATTTGCAGTCAGGGATACTGGGATAGCCAGCCGACTAAGCGCCTTGGACTTTGGTTGACTAGCCCTATGCTAGTACGAAAAGAGTCTGGTTGGTGCCTGGGCCTGAGATTCTACTGAGAGGGAAAATATACAATATAATGTTCTTTTTCAATGTATGGTAGAGTGGAAATGCAACAGATCTGAATGGAATTGGTGTTATTCTATTTTCTGCCTGCTCCAGCAAGGTTTACATGTGCTACAGGATTTCCTAGTACCTAGTTAAGATTATGTTTACATTGTACCTAGGTAAATTTACAGAATTGCTTGTGAGACCAATCAAATTATTGCCCCTTTAAAAAAATGAAATGGAAGAAATATTTTATGTACTGCTTCCTGCTTCAGCAAGTATTCATGTTTAATTGTTAACAGGTGGTGATGATGCTGCGGAATGGAATGATGAAGCCAGTGCCTTGGAGAACCGTGGTGCACTGGAGGTTGCATGAGTCTGTCGTGCCAAACTGTGCTGTTCTAATAATCATGGTGCTATATGCTCAACTTGTGTGGATTTCTGTTTGCCTTGGAGGACCAGCTTGTTGTTGTTGATTTCTGTTTGCCTCAAGTCGAACAAACTTGTATGGAACTGTCTTTGCATTTCTAAGTCGAACCAACTTGTGAAATCACTGTCAAGGAATTGTTAGGGTTCTTATAGCCCTGCTATCCTTTCCTATCAAAGTTTTGCATACATGCGCTAGCGCAGCAGAATTGCAGATGACGGTAATTTGCAACTTCTTCTGCTCATGTTTTCTTTAAAAAAAATTGTAGAGAATGAACGTGCTACCAGTTCGATATATGTACATTCTCCGTACGTTGGCATGGAAATACAGATATGTTTGATTGACTGCATGTCATTGGAGACACGAAGGATTTATGGAAGTCATAAGTCTGTGTCCAGGCACCATAAACATATTTTTTTTCAATAAGTATTAATTTGTATGGTATGCATTTTTGTAATGACGTGTATGATTATATCTAATATCATATATTTACAAAAAATGCAATTTTTTAGCCTTTCTACATAGCATCATGACGAAGATTTTGATTCGAAACAAGCATGCCTTTATAACTGTTTAGGCATTCAACTGATTGAATTGTGCTGCCTTGCTAGGTTGCTAAGTTAAGACAGATCAAAGTTGATACCGCAAGCATATTTTTGCGAGTTCATCGAATCTGACAGTGCATTGTAAAAAAAGACTTTCAACGGTGACCAGAAGTTCCACTCTTGAAACTCTAGTTTCCTACCGCACGTCTTCTACCGCAACATATATATGATATTGCACACAACATTTAAATGACACTAGAATCTTTTGCAACATCTTGAAATATAATCTGCAACACAAAAAATTATACGGTCGATAACATGTCAAAACAAACATTAAGGAATATGAAAACATATAACTTATTGTCATCTAATTTTGGAGAGAAAACCAACCAACAACGTACTGCGTACCATCTAAATCCGGAGAGAAAACCAACCAGCAACAACGAGAGGATAACAAAATCTTGAAAAATGGTTTGCAATATTAACAAGGTTTTTTGCAACCCATTTTTCACAAAATACATAACACCAAGCAAGTTATGTGGATAGTACAATATTTGGACAAATATCATGAATACCTGGCCTTATGAATATAATACAATATATGAATAAACATCATCGCATAAACTTCAGATAATATTCAGCATTCCAACTGATGCAAGAGACAAAAGAAGCAATATGTTTTTAAGCAGCTACTCAGCTACAAACGAAAGCAAAGGATCTTCCCCCGAACATTTTCCCCCCTTATCTTCATCCTCCTTACCACTCGAATCTGAGAAACCTACAGTTAATCCTTTGGCAGCAATTATAGTCCCTGATAAACTTGCAGTCAATATCAATCAAAAGCTTATGTCAGTTAACACTAAACTGGATTGGAACATGATATCAACGCTATACCTGTCAATTGTCATGGTTGATGAGCTGCAGGAGAAATGTAGTTCTATACATTCAGAAATAGAGATTACTTACGGAGGAATAATTACCTGTTTCTTTTTCTTAGATCCAAATTTTTTTTAAGCAATCAACATTCAGAAATAGAGATCAAGAATAAGCACTTAATGAAAAAGTATGTCGCCAAGTTTGGAAATCTCTCCAAACCTTAAGAATTGAAGTTTTTGAATACCAAGGAATACTATTCGCTTATGGCATGTTCAGTAGGTTGTATTTGGATCAACATTCAATATAGGGAGAATATTGATGAATAACAGACACATTTCATTGTTCTATGCTTAGCTCCTTCATCGCTTAACACTTCTCCCAGGATCATTTGTACCACTATCGTCCAAAAAAGAAAGGAAGGTACAAATGTAATCAGAAATACAAGCTTCAGGATAACAGGTACTCAAAACTCACCATCTACTAGTCAAAATTTTCAGTCAGTATTCTACAAACAAAACAAGAAAAATATTTTCATCTGCAAAATATTCTCACTGGGATCCAGATCTCTGAACCCACAACTTCCAATAATCACATATCATAGCAAGCTCAAGTGTAGAGGTCAAATACAGAGAAATGATTTATACTCACCACCTTCACAGACAACTTGAGAGACATTGAAGATCATCAAAATTTTCAATACAGCTCTATATTTTACTACTAACCACAGCAGATCCCATTTTCATTGCCAAATTACAGTCAAAGCCGAAACAAGACCTAAATAAAACGAAATCACCATTAAAAATACAGAGTAAGGTATGACTTTGCATCTCCACCACTACTTTGCATCTCTGTTTCTAAGGAATGACTAACTAACAGCTTGCAAGATCCAAATAAAAATTCTTAAATAAATTGCCAAATCTTGAACATAATCTCCCAATACAAGATAGACTGACAGCTTACAAGATCAATTAGAAAAGGCACTAGTTTAAAAATATAAAAATGAAATAGCAGTTAACATTGAAGAATTCCATAATCTGTTCCTCAGTTCCTCACTGAAAATTAACTAGACATGAAACATTATGTCAATTAGAAAAGGCACTGGTTTAGAAATAATCAATGCAGCGATGTAGTACTGAGAGTTTGTTTTCGTTGCACTGAGCACTACTTTTCTGTACTGAGTACTAATGAAATGTCTATGTGTAATGCATAAAGAGATCATCATATGCACTAAGCAAGTTCACAAATCAAGAAGACATGCAGAGATAGCTCTTGCTGTACAGCAAGTACCGTATCACACGCATCGATCAATCCACATCAACTTGAGGTTCAGAGTTGAATGATCAACGTCACATCACATACTAGCACAAGACATTCATATAAATGAGTAGCAGAAATGTTTTACACACAGCACTCGTGTCGATTGTGTTTGTTGAGCAGTAAACATTTCTAACACAGAAATATAGTACTAGCACAAGCGATTCAGGGTGTCCTTCACCTAATGACAACGACGGTATGTGCTATCGAGCTAGTGATTCAGAGGATTCCATCTACAAACATGGAGAATCAGTTCAGATCAATAACCATATAGGGAGCAACAGCCAGATCGAGATCAACTGGGAGGCAGAGCGGCGGCGGCGCTGGCCGGGGAGCGGGGTGCAAATGGGGAGGACGAGCGGCGACAGAGCGAAGATATCCAGAGTCTTGTACTCATCAAGCTGGTCATTGCCATTTCAATCAAGGTCCGGTTCTTCCTCTCAATAATGCCATTTTGTTGAGGTGTATATGGAGCAGAGAGCTCACGCTTGATGCCTTCTTCATCAAGAAATTCCTCAACATTGAGATTCTTGAACTCCGTCCCATTGTCACTTCGTATTCTCTTGACTTTCAACTCAAACTCATTTTGAGCTCTTCTAATGAATTTCTTGATAACCCCTTGAGCTTCACTCTTGTCTTGTAGAAAGAAAACTCATGTAAACCGAGAGAAATCATCCACAATGACAAGTCCATACTTGTTTCCACCAATACTAATGTATGCAATAGCCCCAAACAAATCCATGTGAAGCAACTTCAAGGGTCTTGAACTAGTCAATATGTTTGTGGGTGGATGAGGAGCACCAACTTGCTTCCCGACTTGACAAGCACTACACAACCTATATTTCAAAAATACAACATTTGTTAGTCCTATAATGTGTTCATCCTTTTGAAGTTTGGCCAAGTTCATCATCCCAACATGAGCTAGCCGACGATGCCAAAGCCAACCCAACATAGATTTTGCCATTAAACAAGTCTTCGGTTTCACTTTATTTGTTGCGAAATCAACCAAATAAAGTTTTCCCTTAAGTTGACCCGTAAAAGCAATAGAGGAATCCTCCATTCTAAGGATGCTCATACCCTCGTTGGTAAAGAGACAATTGTAGCCTTTCTCACAAAGTTGTGAAACCGACATCAAATTATACCCTAAGGAATCAACTAGATAAATATTGAAAAGAGATGAGTCTTGTGAGATAGCAACTTCACCTTGACCTATCACATCACCATGGTTGTTGTCACTGAAGGTGATCTTTTCAATGGGTGTGTCATACTCTTGCAACTTGGCAAACATATTCTTCTCTCCGGTCATGTGATTTGAACATCCACTATCAAGCAACCAAGACGGTCCACCGAAGGAATATACCTACAAAACAAGTTTAAGCTTTGGACTTAGGTACTCAAAAGAGATTGAGTCCTTGAGTGTTAGCTTTAGTCATCTTAGACACCCAAACACTCCTAGTCATCTTCCTAACATGAGCACCTACATACTTTACCACCATCTTCCCATTTTGATCCCATGTAACCGTGTAATCAATGGTGTAGTTGGGAGATGGTTTGTGCTCAATGATCTTCTCATCTTTCTTGATCTTGATCATGCTTTTGGCATTCTTGCTAAATGCTTCAACCATGGGCTTGGCTTCTATGGTGTTCACCGACACACCATAAGCCATGTTCATCAACTCCCCTAGGTCGGTACCTTTGGTGAACAATGGCACCTAATGCCCTCTTAAATTCCTTGTGCCATTTGCTTTTCCACCTCTAGTGAATCCGAGCCCATCCTTGATACTAGGATATCTTTCGGCTTTATATGTCGGGTGGGTCTCAAACTCACTCTTACCTTTGCCTTTGTCTTTTTCAATTGCCTTGGTCAACTCTTGAATTTGAGCATCTTTAGCCTTGACTTTCTCCTCTAGCTTAGAAAGGTTAGCCGCACAAACGTTTATATCAACCTTATAACATCTTGAGCAACCTTCACTAGTAGAGACATTGGAGTCAAGAGTTGTCTTAGAGTCAACCTTGGTGCTTTTCCAAAGAGTACTAAAGTTAGCTTCTAGGTCTTTGTATGTGACCTCTAGGTTTGAATGCCTTTCTTGAAGCTCACTTTGTGCATTCTTTAGGTTGTCTAGAGAGTCATTTGCCAAGGACAATTTCTTAGACATCCTCTCACGTGAGTCATTGACAAGTGACAAGTCACATGTCAATTTCTCAACCTTGATCTTCTCCTCAACTAGAGTTTCTTCAAGGGCAAGATTTCTCTCCTTCTCAAGGATGAGCAATTCTTCTGGCCTATCAAGAGACTCTTTCTTTTTCTCCAACTTCTCTACTAATTTTTTAATTTGTTTATAGCCTTCTTTGCCAAACTTCTTTATCATATTTTTCTCATGTTCAATTTCTTCTTTATCTAGGTCATTTTCTACATTCCTAGATGGCAAGATAGTGGATGAAAGAGATGGGGAGGTGTTTAGTACCTTCGTCCCTTGAGCCATGAGGCACATGGAAGCTTCATCATCACTATCATGATAGTTGTTGAAAAGTCTAGGCGTTGATATAGGGGCTTGAATAGCAAGAGTTGCCACTTCTTCATCATCGGAGTCATCACTTGATGAGTCCCACCCTTGACCAACATGAGCACTTCCAAACTTCTTTTTGTACTCTTAGGGGCTTAAAGCACTTCTAAGCACCATCACAGCTTGAGAGTTGCGGAAGAAGTCATACTCTTGTTCACGGCTTGGCTTGACATCCTTGTCAACACCTATATTCACAATAGTCCAAAGGGATGGGTGAGGACCATGCAAATACATTTTCATATCATCACTCCAACGAGAATAGTCAACCCCATTGAATTTGGAAACTTTGCCCATTGGGACCGATGAGAAATTAAGACTAGTAGGATTAAGAGATTTCTTAGAAGAAGAAGTCTCATATTTATGAGACACCGAGTAAAGTCCATCCAACACATTTGCCTCCCTTAGCTTCTTCTTGAGAAGCTTTTGAACTTTTCTTTCGGCCTTCTCTTGAATCTTCTTCTTCATCTTCTCTTTTTCCTTCTTATTCATCCAGCGTTGTTCATGACAGTCAGGAGGGTGGCGAAATCAGGAGGCTGGAGGCGAGCTACGCTTTGGAACTGCTCCGAGACTTTGTCGATGTTGTACTTGTTCCCCATCATGATCCTTAGAAGCGTGGTGGGATCGGGCGATTCCAGGTTGAGGATGCTGTCGTAGGCGATCTTGCCGATGTTTTCCTCCTCACCACTGATCACTGCTACGGGCCAACAGAAGTCTTCCGTGGGGTTGCGGATTGCCACCTTGCTGCCATAGGCACCCTCGCCGATGTTTCCCCCACCTTCATTGGTCCCTTTCTGGTTACCTGTGGTCGTGACAAAGTGCCCCTTAAGACCTCGTGGAAACTGCTTCCCACCAACAGCATACATTTCAGAACACAAAATCAACACATTGAAGGATAATTTTCATTGCTTTGACAGATAGAACCTCCAATAGGTACTCTGACTCTACTCTCATGATATTAACTTTTGAAAGTACTCCTGGCAGGATATTACCAGAGCAGCTGAGGTCATCCCTTTATCTTATGTTATTGGCAAAGCTAAAAGAAAAGAGCAAGGCAAAGAAAGAGTATAAAACAATAAATCAACCTAACAATACATTTTATAAAACAGTTAATGCCATATGGAGACATGTGCCAACACATAAACAAGACTCATGTTTCAAATAATTTGTATCAATCAGTATGAGATTTCTGCAATTTCAAATTCGAGTTTCTGCTAAAGTAAGCTTATATACATCCTTCTATCGCAACTGCGCTTAGAACTAAACATTTATTAAAATAACTTAATAATTATCTTATTCCATGAGGAAAATAGGACACGTTGCTTATTAGGATTGGGTAATTGAAAGAAAGATGGCATTAACTCGGTAAAAAAATGGACAGTCAGAAAAGCGTTGCATTATGCATGTGGTCCAAATGTAGTTGATTTCATCCTTATCAAGAAAACAAGTTGATGGAATAACTTACCATTGGCTGGCCAACACCCTTCTCAGACGAACCATTATAATCCGCGGACATATTTAGTATTGCAGGAGCAGAACACTCAAATGCCTTTATTCCCTGGATCTAAATGCCACAGCTGTTACTTTTCAATATCAATAAAATACATCAAGGGTCCTTATTGAAAGAGAGGTGAACTAAGACATCAATGAATGACCGGGTATCCACAGACAAAAATCCTTCCATGCATAACAAAGATCTCAATAGAAACCACGAAAAACAAAGCTTTCCAAAAATTATGATCAAGTCATATATATAAATCTATTTGATGCTTTCTGTAGAGATTGTTTCTACTTAAGTTTCCTACAAAACCTACTGAGACAATTTACAGAATTCATGATTGCAGTATGTTGATGGCCTTGTGCATGCACCTAGATCCATTATAGTCTTGCCAGACAAATCTATTCATGATGTACAATAAGGACACTTGGATAAGGTCCTGGAATCTCTCTTCTTTTCTTGTACAAAAGTCACCATCATGAGAAATTCTACAACACTGGTTAAATCACATGCTGATATAAGATCTATATAAGATCAGGGCCTATTTTTAGTGCACAAAGTTCTTGACAAACAGTTTGACACTTCAATTGCTACCAGGAATGTGACTACAGGTTACTAGGGACATGGACTCAGAATGTATATAGGTCAGATTCATAGCGGGCACAGATCTTATAACGTAGATTAGTGATAATTAACAGAAAAAGTAAAGTGCATGTACTTCACAAATTCACACTACAAGGAGTCAATGTGATATGGATTATTTGGTGGGGATTAGATCACACGATACAGCAGAGGCAAAACCTGGTTCTCCCTTGGAGGCTCTGAACCAATCTCGCCCTCTTTCGAGGTTCTGAGAATTAGGGTTATACTTATGCTTATCTTCTAATTGATACAACTCCTCTCATTATATAGAGAGGTTGACTTGACCCTAAACAATAAACTACCAATCCGGTACTAAAGGATGGTGCTACAGTACCCTCGTGCTACAGTACCACGGGTACTGTTCACGGGCTGGGCCCTAGAAGGCCTCCAGCCGGCCCACTTACCATAACACTTCACCACCCCTCGAAGACAGCTCGTCCTCGAGCTGGGATAATGCGCAGAACATTAGACACCTGACTCAAACGACGACTTGACACGACACACACCATTAAGCCTTTTACATCTCAGCTTAAACCTAAATTATTGTGGAAATGCCACCCTTGCTGAAATCTTGAAACAACGGTTGCTTGCCTAATGAAGAAGCTAGACTGGAGACCAAAAACAGCACACCGACGCTGAAGCTGATGACGATCCAGGACGAGCATATCCAAAAGCAGCAATGCTCATGGTAGCCAGAGCGAGTACCCCAATGATCCGGCGAGGGGTACTGGTGATGGCCCGCACGACCGTCGAACAACGACCAAGGGCTGACCGAAAAGAGGCAGCACACGGCAGCCGAAAGCAGTCGCGGTAGGAGCTCCCGTGGGCCAAGCGTTCGCCGCGAAGGTGACGAAGGCTGGAACAGAGGCTCCCGGCGGGAGCGGACAGTGCCACACACAGCGCAAGCGTAGAAGCCGAAGATGGGGCGGGCGAAGAATCCCGACCTGAAGACGAAGCAGCGCGTGGCTCGGGACGCGGGGCCGCGCAAGCGTAGAAGCGGACGCCGGCGCGGTCGAGGCTGTGCGAGACGCGGCAGACGCCGGGGATGCCGGAGACGAGGTCGCGGGTGACGCGAAGGATGCTGAAGACGGGGCGGCGCGTGACGGCGACGGGCAGACACGCAGCTGGCGGCGAGACCAACGGCGCCACACTCAAGAGGACCCGTCGGTGCCCACAGGCCATAACACTTCACCACCTATTGGGGGCAGTCATTAGGGGTACCCAAACCTATGGGATAACCGCCCCAATAAACATTAATCTTGTCGAAGTAACCAAAAAAAGAAACGGAAGTTAAGGCCCACGGCCCAGCAACGACTGAAGGCCCAGCCAAGACGCCCCGCGACATGCCTCGACACGAGCCAAAATCTCCGCTTCGCTCGAGGGACCGACCCCTCGAGCGAATCGGATAACTCCGCTTCGGTCGAGGCCTGGGGACCAAGCCTCGAGCAACCCACGGAATGGGAAAAAGCTCCGCCTCGGTCGAGACCCTCGCTCCGACGAACATTAAATGGCGCCCTCTGCCACCGTGCCTCCAAAGTCAAAAGACAGATGTCTTGCCATACTGCCCTGACGGCCACGATCCCTCCCATCGTATCCACCAACTCCCGTCACTATGCTGCCAACCGAGGCTCTGTGCGGACAGGACGGCACTGTGCGAACAGAGCCCGTCACTCCGAGCTCCTGTACTGCCAACTCCGACGACTCGAAGACCTCCGTCGGACGGAGAGACCCTCGAGCACACACCAGGAAAAGAGCTCGGGACGACAGAGGTATGGCGGGCCATTCCGAGCGCTATGCGACCAACCCCGGCGCTGTGCGGACATGTCGCCGCCGTGCGAACAGGGCCGGGTCACTCTAACTCCCTGTGCCACCGACTCCCACAGCGATTTCCCACAGAATAAGCTGTGCGCCGGCATGGGAGACCCTCGAGGTGGTGTACGGACGAGCCATTATCGCGCAAAGGACGCCTCGCATCCTCAAGACCACTCCTCGACGTCATCACCAGTACGAGAATTGACTACAACAAACAAGGACGGAGAAGCACGCCCAACGCCACTCCTACTACTGTACGACAACTATACCTAAGCAGCAACACGCTCCTGTAACCCCTCCTCCTTGGCCTATAAAAGGAGGGGGAAGAGGGAGGAAAAAGAAGATCGGACACACTTAGAAAAGATCACGATATTGGCACCTTGCCTCAATCATCCGGGACTCGGAGGTCTAGCCTCTCGTCCCAACCTGCTTGTACCCCCTACTGCTTGCAGTCCGGAGCAGAATAACGCATCGCGCACACCACCTTGCTGGAAGTACGGTCTTCTGACCGGAACCAGGATAAACCCGTGTCTCGTGTTATCTTCTGCATCAACCATCAAGGGAGGAAACACAACGCATTTCTGGTTGGTGTCGGGACCACGATTTCTAAACACCGACAGTGGCGCGCCAGGTAGGGGCATCCGTGCTGTGATCGATCAATTCATCCACCATCTCCCTTGATGGCAACCCGAGTCGTACGCGACAACCTGGTCTCGATGCCAGCATCGGACCCGCTTCCTACCGGATTCGAAATCCAGTTCGGGAGCCTTGACTTCAGGGCAACTGGCGATGGCTACAACATGCAGCTCCTGACGAGGAACGACAGCATGAATGTGCCGCCGTCACTCCCATCACCGTCACCACGACGCAAAAGGCGTTCGCGTCAACGCGCGCGGAGCGACGCAGAACAGCTCATGCCGGCTCCCCCGAACGGGTTGAGCCCGGCACGACGAGGGCAACAACCGCCACCACCGCGGTACAACCTGCCGGGGACAGCACGGTCGACCCATGGCGAAACCCCGGTGGGACACGCACCGCAAGCGTGACCAACTCTTCATCAGTTGACACGAACATGACGGCGTATGAGGATTTGTCGGGCCACCACCTGATCTCGATCCGCAATCTCATAGCAACGTCGCCAGACGAAAGCTACCCCGAGTCTGACAGCGAGGCAGCAGAGAGCGGCCGGAGGATCCCCGAATGGGATTACTCAGGGCTTCGCGATCGAGAGGCCCTCTTATCATTTCAAGCTGCGGCAAACTATTGCCTAACCTGCTCCGACGATCCCAGCGAGGAGGATTACGATCCCACCAGGGAATGCTTCGTCGTCCTTTCGGGAAAGGATGGCGGAGATGACAGGGCAGGAGAGCCAGCGCACGTCAGAGACCACGAACAAGCGCGCAACAACGTGGCGCTCGCACAAGCACAACTGGCCCAAGTCCACGAACTCGAAGCCAAGCTTGAAGAAGAACGCCGACAGGTCCGAGAGCTTCGGGCAACACTTGAGGACAATCGTCCTATGCGCGGCGCACGTGCCAGGGAAGCCGGGCGCATAGCACGAGCCCGCATCGAGGCTGATGACGATGTGGACGACCCACTCGCGTTAGCCAGGGCAAGCCAGAAGCCCATCGCCGCGGCAACTCTGATCCGAGCCATGCCCGAGCCATCAACACCCGAAGGCCGAAACCTGCGTCAAGAGGCGCAGCTCCTAATCGAACAAGCGGCTGTGCAACAAGCCGAAAGCTCGGCCTCTCGCATCCGCAGTTCCGCCGGCCCAAAGGCTAGTGGACCAACGCGGGAGCTCGAGGCATCGGCGTAAACCCCGCGAAGGGGCAATCTAATGCCACCCCCGCCCTCGAGTAAGGGAAAGACGCCTTCGGTGCACGAACGCATCGGAAGGAAGCCTCTCAAGGAGCGAATTCTTGACACACGTGGTGACATCAGCGAGGACGACGCTCGCAACACCCTTAACAGAAAGAGGCGGGATGGCGCATCTCGCGGTTTTCACCCCCGCCGTGGAGGCCGCTACGACAGCGACGAAGACAAGAGCCCAACGCCAGAGCCCCCAGGAACCCGGGTATTTGGCCGAGAGATTCGTATGGCTCCGATTCCCGCACGAATCAGGCAGCCAACGACCATCACCAAGTACTCGGGGGAGACGGACCCAAGGGTGTGGCTCAACGACTATCACCTCGCCTGTTTATTGGGCGGTGCGACCGACGACGCCATGATCATCCGCGACCTGCCGCTTCACTTGGCGGATTCTGCGCGGACGTGGCTGGAGCACCTACCCGCGAACCAGATCCATGACTGGAACGACCTCGTGAGGACGTTCGTGGGTAACTTTCAGGGCACCTACCTACGCCCTGGAAACTCATGGGACCTTCGAGGGTGTCGCCAAACATCCAACGAGTCCCTTTGTGATTTCATCCGCCGCTTCTCCAAGCGTTGCACCGAGCTCCCGAGTGTGGGTGACTCCGAAGTCATCCACGCTTTCCTCGAAGGTACAACCTGCCGGGACTTGGTACGCGAGTTAGGACACAGTCCTCCAACTAGTGTAAACGAACTGTTCGACGTGGGCACCAATTTTGCCTCCGGCGAGGAGGCGGTCGGAGCCATCTTTGATGGTGGAAGGGGGAAGCGGACGGAGGAAACGCCCGCGTAGGGCAGCAAGTCCAAAGGATCCGCCAAGAAACAAAGGCAAGGCAAGAAAGGGAAGACGCCACAAAAAGCCTCGCGCCGACAAGAGCGGACCGAGGACCCTGACGAAATACTCGCAGTCGATCCTGCCGCGCCCAAACCTCCTCGAGGCCCCCCTCGAGGAGGCGGCATCTTCGACGATATGCTCAAGAAACCGTGCCCTTATCACAAGGGCGTCGTGACCCACACCCTCGAGCAGTGCGGAATTCTAAGGAAATACTTCAATCGCACCGCTTCAAAGGACGAGGGGGGAAAGAGAGACACGGGCGACGGGAATGGCCAGGGCTTCCCGGAAGTGGAGAACGTCTTCTTCATTTTCGGTGGGCCAACCGCGAACATGACCCCTCGGCAACGTAAGCGCGAGCGCCGAGAGGTATTCTCCATACACAAAGCGGGGCCGTCGTACCTCGATTGGTCAGAAGAGATCATCTCCTTCAGTCGAGACGACCACCCCAACTATATCCCGAACCCGAGACAATACCCGCTGGTCGTTGATCCTATCATCAGCAATACCCGGTTCTCCAAGGTACTCATGGATGGAGGCAGCAGCCTCAATATCATGTACGCTTCATCCTTGGAGCTCATGGGCATCGGCAGGGACATGCCGCGCCCTAGCAAGGCGCCGTTCCATGGCGTTGCGCCGGGAAAGCGAGTTCAGCCCCTCGGGCAGATCGATCTGCATGTTTGCTTCGGTATCCCCGACAACTTCCGCAGAGAGACCCTGACCTTCGAAGTAGTGGGATTTCGAGTTGCATACCACGCCATCCTCGGCCGCCCATGCTACGCCAAGTTCATGGCGATCCCAAACTATACCTACCTCAAGTTAAAGATGCCGGGACCAAACGGCGTCATCACCGTGGCCCCATCATTCGAACATGCCTACATATGCGACGTGGAATGCGTCGAGAGCGCCGAGGCGCTTGCTGAGGACGAGGCTCTCGTCGTGGACCTGGAGAAGATGGCGAACGAAACCATACCCTCCACTTCGAAGCATGCAGGCAGTTTCGAGCCCGCAGAGCCCACCAAGGCTGTGTCCCTCGACCCAAGTGTTCCCAGCGACAAGACGGTGCGGATCAGCTCAACCCTCGACAGCAAATAGGATGTGGTGCTCGTTGACTTCCTCCGCGCCAACGCGTCCTTGAAAGCGCGACAAATGCGTCGGTGAAGACCCGAAGTCGCTCCAGACGGTCGGCGGGGGAAATTCCGTAGCTCCACGCCTCCGGTCGCTCGCGCAGCACTTTGCCGGTGTACTCCGGCAGCTTGTTGTCGACGTTGCGGAGGTAGAACCACCCCTTGTCCCAATCGGCGTTATTGGAGGTCATCATCGAGGGGATGTACAAACTGCTCCGCTGCCCCCGGACTTGCAGGGTAAGGCCCCCGGCGCGGACCGCCCGGCGGAGCCCCCGAGACTCACCACGGCCGTATGGAGCTCACCCCGGAAAAGGTGAACCCATAGGTCCCAGTGAGCCTCGATCCCCAAGTACCCCTCACAAACGGCGACGAAGACCGCCGCTTGCGAGATGGCGTTGGGAGCAAAGTTGTGGAGCTCCACGCCGTAGTGGAGGCACAACCCGCGGAAGAACGGCGAAGCCAGGATCCCGAACCCCCGCTCGTGAAGTCTCGCCAGGCTCACCACGAAGCCCTCCGGCGGAGAAGGCTCGTGGTGGTTGGATGGCGGCGCGATCCACATCGGCTCGTCCGGGTCGCTGTTCGCCGGCAGCACCCCGGCGTCCACCAGCCCGGCGAGATAGACGTCGGTCGCGATGGAAGGGCTCCACGGAGCAGGGTCGACGATGATCACCATGGCGAACGGCGGCGACGAAAAGGACGAAGTCTTGAGCATGGAAAGGTGAAAGGCGAAGAGCGGTAGCGCTTGGAAATAGTAGATGCAATCGGAAGGCAAAGTCAGGGCGACACGTCGCATCATAACTGCCCACGTCTCTTCTGCTCCGCCTAAAAAGGCGCGCCCACTTCGCGTTCTCCGCACCACGCCGCACACGACTACGGAAATAAACGCTCGAGGCCAGCCAAAAGGCTTCCGAGGTAAGCTACCTCTCCTCGAGGCCCTAGTGATCAGGGGTTCGAAGTCCTGGCCCCTCGAGGGTTCGACAGGCACCTCAGATCTAACAGAGTCAGGGATCAAGCCTATCCTCAAGCACGAAACTCGAGGGTGCCCTTCCCGTTATATTCAAGGCCAGGATGGAGGCAGCTAGTCGAGGGATCCCACCGAGGGAGAGCAACGAGCCCTCGACCCCTAACGAACGGGGTCGAGCCCTGCCTAGCAAACCTCCACGAGTGCTCTTATGAGACATGTCTCCGGACCACGAGTCGGCCATCATCGAACGAGACATGGATGTCCACTTGAATTACCCGCTATCAGCTCACAGAGACATCCATGACTCGCAGCCCATTCGAGGGAAGCATGGATTGTGTCACCCCTCCTCCCCACAAATGGGGCGACGAGGGTCGTAACTCAAAGTCAAGAACCGCCCCTGATCGACCTTGCTAGGGCCAAGGCTCAGGGGCTCCTTGCACCACAAGATCGAATTCCTTGAGGACGAAACAAGTTGTAGCTCACAAAGACGTGAAACGCCGATAAGCCCTTGCAGGAGTATATCCACTCCTCCAAGGCCTTGGGGGCTACACCCGCGGGTGCGCGCAGCGCACCCGGCGGAATTCTTCAAGGAAAACCTTATCAGAAGCACCTGTGACGAAGGGCCTTTGTCGAATAAAAACTTGTTCCAACAAAGGCTCGGGGGCTACAGTTGGGGGCAGTCATTAGGGGTACCCAAACCTATGGGATAACCGCCCCAATAAACATTAATCTTGTCCAAGTAACCAGAAAATGAAACGGAAGTTAAGGCCCACGGCCCAGGAACGACTGAAAGCCCAGCCAAGATGCCCTGCGACATGCCTCGACGCGAGCCAAAATCTCCGCTTCGCTCGAGGGAGCGACCCCTCGAGCGAATCGGATAACTCCGCTTCGGTCGAGGCCTGGGGACCAAGCCTCGAGCAACCCACGGAATGGGGAAAAGCTCCGCCTCGGTCGAGACCCTCGCTCCGACGAACATTAAATGGCGCCCTCTGCCACCGTGCCTCCAAAGTCAAAAGACAGATGTCTTGCCATACTGCCCTGACGGCCACGATCCCTCCCATCGTATCCACCAACTCTCGTCACTATGCTGCCAACCGAGGCTCTGTGCGGACAGGACGACACTGTGCGAACAGAGCCCGTCACTCCGAGCTCCTGTACTGCCAACTCCGACGACTCGAAGACCTCCGTCGGACGGAGAGACCCTCGAGCACACACCAGGAAAAGAGCTCGGGACGACAGAGGTATGGCGGGCCATTCCGAGCGCTATGCGACCAACCCCGGCGCTGTGCGGACATGTCGCCGCCGTGCGAACAGGGCCGGGTCACTCTAACTCCCTGTGCCACCGACTCCCACAGCGATTTCCCACAGAATAAGCTGTGCGCCGGCATGGGAGACCCTCGAGGTGGTGTACGGATGAGCCATTATCGCGCAAAGGACGCCTCGCATCCTCAAGACCACTCCTCGACGTCATCACCAGTACGAGAATTGACTACAACAAACAAGGACGGAAAAGCACGCCCAACGCCACTCCTACTACTGTACGACAACTATACCTAAGCAGCAACACGCTCCTGTAACCCCTCCACCTTGGCCTATAAAAGGAGGGGGAAGAGCGAGGAAAAAGAAGATCGGACACACTTAGAAAAGATCACGATATTAGCACATTGCCTCAATCATCCGGGACTCGGAGGTCTAGCCTCTCGTCCCAACCTGCTTGTACCCACTACTGCTTGCAGTCCGGAGCAGAATAACACATCGCGCACACCACCTTGCTGGAAGTACGGTCTTCTGACCGGAACCAGGATAAACCCGTGTCTCGTGTTATCTTCTGCATCAACCATCAAGGGAGGGAACACAGCGCATTTCTGGTTGGTGTCGGGACCACGATTTCTAAACACCGACACCACCCCTCGAAGACAGCTCGTCCTCGAGCTAGGATGATGCACAAACAACCGGCACGGAAGATACGATCGTTCGTCGCCTGGCCTGGGATGCCAGGGTCGCGCCTGGCACAGCCAGTGGTGCCTGCGGGGGCGGTGCAGGAACGGACGTCGCTAGGACGGCCATCGCGGACAGCGACGCGGGGACGGGCGCCGTCGAGACCGGTGCCGCGGTCGTCGAAGAGGTTGCCGCAGCAGTCGCCAGGACGAGCGCTGCGCGTGGCGCGACTGGGGGCGCCAGGCTCGGTGATGCAGATGCAGTCGGCGCCATACCTGGAAAAGTCGCGAAAGAGGGAGTCGATTTTGGCAAGGATCGCGGCGATGGTGGGCGTCGCGGACGCACGAGGCACGGTTGCTGGCGGAGACGAGGGCGCCGGCGCGGGGGCGGGCGGCGCGGATGGCGTGAGAGCGGCCGTCGCGAAGCGCTTGGTGATGTCGTCCACGAATTCCGACCAAGACGGCTCGCAGTGGTCCTTCAGGCAGACGTACCACTGTTTGGCGGCGCCGTCGAGGAAGAAGGCGGTCGTCCAGACCCGCATGGACGCTGGAGTGCCTCAGGAGCAAAAAAACTGCTGACACTTGTGGAGCCAGCCCAGGGGATCTTCAGTGCTGTCAAACCTGCGGAAACGAACAGATTCTCCCATGTTTGATCGTGGCTGAATTGGATTAGGGGTGGGCTATGGGTGGGATTTGTGGCGTAGGGAAAGAAAATTGGCTCTGGATACCAAAATGGATTATTTTGCTGGAATGGATAGATGAACACGATAGCAGAGGCAGAACCTGGTTTGCCCTCCCTTGGAGGCTCTGAACCAATCTCGCCCTCTTTCGAGGCTCTGAG
The DNA here is from genome assembly GCA_033239725.1 of Echinochloa phyllopogon. Lineage (NCBI taxonomy): Eukaryota > Viridiplantae > Streptophyta > Magnoliopsida > Poales > Poaceae > Echinochloa > Echinochloa phyllopogon. Next base: position 3,502,057 of record BTCW01000018.1, read on the forward strand.
AATTAGGGTTATACTTCTGCTTATCTTCTGATTGATACAGCTCCTCTCATTATATAGAGACGTTGACTTGACCCTAAACAATAAACTACCAATCTGGCACTAAAGGATGGCGCTACAGTTCCCTCATGCTACGGTACCGCGGGTACTGTTCACGAGCTGGGCCCTAGAAAGCCTCCAGCCGGCCTACTGGCCATAACACTTCACCACCCCTCGAAGACAGCTCGTCCTCGAGCTGGGATAATGCCCAGAACAGCAGACACCTGACTCAAACGACGACTTGACACGACACACACCATTAAGCCTTTTACATCTCGGCTTAAACCTAAATTATTGTGGAAATGCCACCCTTGTTGAAATCTTGAAACGACGGTTGCTTGCCTGATGAAGAAGCTAGACTGGAGACCAAAAACAGCACAGCAACGTTGAAGCTAATGACGATCCAGGATGAGCATATCCAAATGCAGCAATGCTCATGGCGGCTAGAGCGAGTACCCCAATGGTCAGGCGAGGGGTACTGGTGATGGCCCGCACGACCGTCGAACAGCGACCAAGGGCTGACCGAAAAGAGGCAGCACACGGCAGCCGAAAGCAGTCACGGTAGGAGCTCCCGTGGGACGAAGGCTGGAACAGAGGCTCCCAGCGGGCGCGAACAGTGCCACACACAGCGCGAGCGCAGAAGCCGAAGATGGGACGAGCGAAGAATCCCGGCCCGGAGACGAAGCCGTGCGTGGCTCGAGACGCGGGGCCGGTGACTGGGCGGCGGGCGCCGGCGCGGTCGAGGCTGCGCGAGACGCCAGGGACGTCGGGGACGCTGGAGACGAGGTCGCGGGCGACGCGGAGGATGCTGAAGATGATCAAAGATGATATGGATTATTTGGTGGGGATTAGATCACACAATACAGCAGAGGCAGAACCTGGTTCGCCCTCCCTTGGAGGCTCTGAACCAATCTCGCCCTCTTTCCAGGCTTTGAGAATTAAGGTTATACTTCTGCTTATCTTCTGATTGATACAGCTCATCTCATTATTATATAGAGAGGTTGACTTGACCCTAAACAATAAACTACCAATCCGGTACTAAAGGATGACGCTACAGTACCCGAGGCTGGGCCCTAGAAGGCCTCCAGCCGGCCCACTGACCATAACACAATGATTGGGAAATCAAAGTCCATAGTAAAGGATATTAACATTTCACAGCTACTACACGTTTTATATAACATCCAATCCAACTTTTTAATTATTGGCTACTAGATACAAATAGAGTAGATATTGCTCACCCCGTACCCTGACTTATATCCCATAAAATTCCATACTATCAAATATGAATACACGACATACTATGCACTATTTTTTTCAGAAAAAGCATCCCATGCAGATTTTTCTCATATCTACTATTGTGCCAGAGTGTCACACATAAACCAGTGTTCCTATTTTCACCCATCAATCTATCATCACCCCATGGTTTATGTATAAAGTACAAATATGTCTAACGGATAGAGATTAGAGTTAGAGCAAACTCACCTTGAGACAACGATTGGGTAACAGCTTCAAATCCGTCCTATGAAGATCACGGGCATGCAAAAACAACAGAAGGAAAAATCAAATAGTAATAAAAAAGTATATGGAGAGAGAAGTGGTATGAAAAAGAGGTATCTAAAAACTCTAAATACTGCATGGGATGTTGGACTACAGGAGTTATCAATATCATAAAAAGGATCAGATTGAGTTTGGAAACAATAATAAAAAACGCGGCCAAGCTATGCTTGATGTGTGTTTAGAAGCTCCGGACACACTGCCTGACCCAGGCAGCAAATCCGGACTTTGGATTTCGGTGGCCTGCGGATGGTGTTGTTGCTTGGGCCAGGCAGTCAGCTCCAGGGTTCCGAGCAAACATGCCCGATATATGCAACAATAGCCAGACATCGAAACAGAAGATAACCAAGACATGCAAAAGAAGGTTGAGAAATCAAGTACCGCTACTCGTAAAGAGGCAACACGGAGATTATGAGGGCGAACGAGACAAATAATAGACTGGTGCGATGCGCATATATAGCCGGTGACGGCCTAGGAGTAGCAACGGTCATCTTCTCAAATAAAACCAACAATAATTTAAGACAGATTTGTTCCTTCAAGAACACTATGATATCATCAGGATATAAATGGTATGGGTAGATATAGATGATATCATCAGTATATAAATGGTATGTGTACAACACCGTCATGTCATAAGTATATAAATGCAACGGGTAGAATGAAGCTGGCAAGAGAAACCACTGTACGATTGATTAAATGCTAGAAATAAACATATGCAAAACCTAATGAATTCGGCAACGGTCAAGAAACTCCAGATGTGCATGCTGTGTGAATAAGACATCATATCATCAATTGTGAGCTTGATTGTACAATCACTAATAACAAGCCAAGGTAAAGCAAATGAAAGTCTATTTTTCAAATTTGGAAGATCAACCACATGACCGAACCCACCTAAGACACATCTAGCCAATTATTAGAACATTTGTGTGTTTAAGTTCAGTGAAAGGACAAACTCCTGACTTATTTGTACTTGTAAGAAACCATTGGTAACGAATTATCTATTTCTGCTTAATCATTCAACTTGAAGTCAATTTTTTGCAACTCAAAACACATGAATCTCTATTATTTTACAAACCACCCAAAGCTAATCCTTTTTATTCAAGGACAAGACTTGCATTTTAAGGACCCAGATGTGCATTTAAGAGCTTAGGGGCCTCGATGTCTGCAGAACAAGTTTAAGGACCACTGGCGTATTTTATTCATTTAAGAAATCCGTTTACTAAATCCCATAAACCTTTCAAAATGTTCAAATCCCTCTCTCTTTTTTTTACATTCAAGTAAAATATAGCAAGTGGGGTTGAACATAAGATTGAAGTCCTCTTGACTCTCCAAGCAACCAATCTTTCACCAATCCTTAATAGACTGAACTTTTGCTAGTTCATGCTGACATGTGATACCCTTCCTTCTTCACCTATGAACTTGTCCTCATTACGTCAGAGAGACACTTTTGTTGATTTCGGCCTCTCTAAACCTCTTATTATCACCCTCCTCTGCCTCACTTGCAACTCCTACAGGTGATACTATAGGACGAACCTCAATTTAAATGATCTGACTGACTACTGTAATCCTCCGTTGCCATGAAGAAAAACCCTTGTTGGCAATTAACTGCAACCAACTTCTTCAAAGCTGTATGGAAGCATCAACCCCCCACCCATGAATATTTACCACGTTCATCTGAACAATGGAAACAGCCTCAATATTAACCTGTACCACAAGTAACAATGACACCCTTCCTCCTCTAAATCACCATTGACAAATGGCGTGACACTTTGCTAGTCTGCGATCACTACCAAACCGCGATATTCCTCAAACTGGATATTTTACCCCTATACCTCTGCCCCCAATCCCCTCTCTGTTCAGGGCATTTCAGTTGTAACAAACTGCCCAAAATTCTGGTTCTATGATTACAATCGAGCCTATAACCTCCCATGTAAAATTGAGTCATCAGGAGGTCTTAAATACCAAGGTACAATATTGTTTCTACATTGCCTTCTTTTCTTATGAAAAGGTTGATATTATGTATTTTCTTTGCAGAACTGCTCATTCCTGCCATTCTCCTTCTCGTGAGGTTTTCTTAAACTTCAACCATGTTGGCTATCACAATACAGCACTCTCTAGTTGTACATGAAAAAAGAACATTTCGCCTCTTCATCGCCAACTGGGAAAATTACTCTGGTCCCCTCATGTTGCTGTTCCAGAACTACCGACCAGTGACTATACAATGCAGAGGCTCTATGTTGCACATCCGTTTTCAGCTATCAAGAGTTACAAAGAAACCAATAACATGCAAATGCCCAAATGATGCAAGAATTTATAATTGCAGTAAACTCTCAGTTTCCCGCTAACCTTTAAAGTTCCTCCATCAATCGAGGCAAGATCGCCATTTGGTGGTGCCCATCTCTCCAGGCATTCCATGGCAGACAGCCTGCAAGAAACAGCCCCCAAGAGTCTATCATCCAACAATGCGAAACAGAGGATCACAATCGATGAAGTGCACTGGTCACATACCATGTATGCCGGAGCCCGCTCGCGCTGTGCTCCAGCTCAACCCGCAGCCACCAGCGTCTGCCAGCCTCCTCCTCATCCACCGCCCGATCGCCCATGTGCCCAGGCCAGCAAATCCGATCCCCGTTCCAAGGCCATCACTTCACAGCACCCCAAAGAAGCGGGATGCTTACTTCGCCGTCCCCTCAAGACCAAAATAGCGGCGGCGCGAAGGTGAGGAGCGCCGGCCCCCAATCCATATCGGCAGCGGACCACCGATCCACCAGCCGCCTGACCTGCGCGCGGCCCATCCACACCCACCCACCATTCCTCGCCTCCGGCCGCCGCCACCCCCACCAGCGAGGAACCGGAAGGCCCTAGCCTCAGCATTAGCGGCGGATTACGAGCGCGAAGCCCTAGCGCGGTGAGGTGGGTGGAGACGGAGACGGAGACGACGACGCGGCGCGGCTGCGCGAGCCCACGGCGGACCAAGGCCAGGCCGGCAGATGGATCCGGTGGTTGGTCAACTTCTCGCCAAATATTTCCATGCTTCGTATTGTTGGCATGGCACACGTGTCTAGAAACTCTGCAGGTAGCAATGCCTATTGAATTGCTGACCCCATTTTTATCCGTTTGGTCACGAACCATTTCTACCTGACCTAAAACGCGAAGCTGCATCTAATTTGATCACTCCCCAGGTATGGAGTAACCTGGATCATGAACTGGCTTGCGTCAACAGTTAGCTCGGTTCGTGCAACCAACTTGACCAGATCTTCATCTACCACTCCCAAGCATTCTCCGATATAATGCATCAACATCACAGGTACTTCTTCCAAACTTTCTTCACCTCCAAAAACCCGTACGTGTGAAACTTGTTACGCACCCCGAGAGCGAGCGAGCGAGCGAGCGCACGCCATGGGACGTTGCGGCAGGAGGATGGAGTCGCGGGCGGCGGCGGCGGTGGCGCTGGTGGTGGCGGCGCTAGCGGCGGCGCCGGCTTCGGGGCAGGTGGCGACATCGTGCGCGGCGTCGCTGATCACGACGTTCACGCCGTGCCTCAACTTCGTGACGGGGAGCACCAACGGCGGCGGGTCGCCGACGCAGCAGTGCTGCGGCTCGCTGGCGGAGATGGTGCGCACGAGCGCCGACTGTGCCTGCCTCATCCTCACCGGCAACGTGCCCTTCAGCCTCCCCATCAACCGCACCCTCGCCATCTCCCTCCCCAAGCTCTGCAGCTCCACGTCCGTCCCGCTGCAGTGCAGAGGTTGGTTGCAATCGCAACGGACTCTTCACACTTCGTGCATAAAAACATGCTTATCTTTTTGTTTTATGATGAACAAGTTTACTCACTGAAAATTGTCTGTTTGGTTTCGGTGATTGCAGACACGGCAACGCAAATCCCAGCTCCAGGTACGTAATTGCATCTTCTTATTTGGACAGGCGAATCTGAACTCAAAACACCATAAACTGCTGAAGATAACAGCTAGTGAACAGTTAACTGAACCTTTTGTTTCTTGTAGGCCCTGTTGCATTTGCTCCGGCGCTGCCCCCTCTGCGTAAGGATCTTTGCCTCCTCTGCTCACATGCAAATTCCCTTGTCTGAATTTTCACTGACAGATCTGATCGACACATCTTTGCAGCACCAATTCCACCGGAGTCTTCAAGCCAGCCCGACTCTCCGGTGGATCCCACGGCGACGTCTCCGGCGGTGGACTCGCCGCCGTTCAGCCAGAGGCCAGTGGTGATGCCCAGCTCCGCATGGAGGAGGTCTCGTGTGTCCGTGGCGGCCGTCGCCTTTGCGCTGTCGATAGCTGCATCCATTTTCGTTTGAATGGGATGTGGTATATATTGTAGGAAGTAGGATGCACGTGTTCTGTTCATGTGGTTGGAGATGGAACTGCTACACGTAGATTACTTTCCGAGGAATTGAGGTTGGCTGTGTAACCATATACTTAGAAGTCAGAATGAAAATGTTTTTGTGTGATAGGTTGTATTTTTTAATATCTTGAGAATGAATCTCTTGTCTTTTACTCCTACTAAGACTGCGTTGGGAAATTACGTCAGCTCCCTCCTTCTGTCTACCTCCGCGTGCGATCCATCCTACCTATCAACATAGAATCCGACGCCCCAGACCTATCCCTGACGCCCCACACACACATACCAAAAAAGAAACTTAACCGCGCATAGCATGGGAAGGTAGCGGTGTGGGGAAGAAAGAAAGAAAAAGAGAGCGAGGGAAACCGTGGAAAGAGTGGATGCATTTAGTACCAGTGGTTCACGTCAATGTATTTGTTTGATATTTAAATAGTTGATTTTTTTATTATTTCATCAACATTGTGGGCCAATGTCATTTGGGCCGGCTTGAGGGAAGTAAGATTTCTCTATATTAGAATAGAGCCCACTACACTAGGGCACATGCGTCGACAGGCTACTACGCGTGGCATGTGCTATATTCCCTATATAAGGTTCATTCCAACTTTCCTATTTATCCCCGCTCTTCCGCCGCCGCTAATCCCTAGAGTCATCTCCCACTATAGCCAATACCAATTGCTCCCTCTTCAGATCTGGCGACTTGCCGCCGCCCTCCATCACCGCCGCCGCGGATCTAAGTTAGAGCTCGACACTCCTGTATCGCTATCCCCCGTCGGCCTATCTCCACCATCGGTTCGAGCAACCTCCAGTGACCTTCTTTGGAGCCAGTAGCCATAGACCCCATAATCCCCCCTCCTAGGTGGCGTGAAAGAGAGGAAGCTTGGCAAGAAGAAGCATGTGAGGGGAGATTTTCGACATGGTGAAGCAGAGTCACAACTAAGGGCGTGTTTGATTTCCAAGCGAGCCCTCGCCTGCTCAGCTATAAAATCGAGGTGGAGCTGTGGGCACAATGGTGAGTTCCACTCAACTTTCTTCTTCTAGCGGTGAAGGAATAAAAGTGCACTTTGAATTTGAGTTTCCTTTTATGTTTCTCAGCCTCGTTATTAAAACAGAAAGGAAAATAGTGGAACAAATAATACTTTCTAAACCTGTTGTTTCACGGTGCACTTGTGCAGAAAGAAAAACTCGAAAATTTACTATAGTTTGCCCATAATGTGAATTTTCACGTGTACCTCTACTGAAGTGGAAGGGAAATCGGATATAAGCGATCGTAGATTGGTAGACATCAGAGTAGGTGGAAGCGGAAAAAAAACATAGGATTTACCGATTGATGTATTGATCTGAAATTTCGTGGTCTTCGTAAAGGCGTGTGCTTAACTTTTCAATGCTTCTACCTATTTGACATTCACTGACTGTATAATTCAATTTTGTTTCTTATCAAAACAAAACTTTAGATACGCGGGCGCAAGAGACGCACCGGTGATGTGGACAGGATCAGCAGCTTACCTAATGACCTACTGATCAAGATTATCAACAAGCTAGACACCCGCACAACAATAACAACTATGATCCTTTCAAGGCGATGGCGTGACCTTCCTCGACGTATCACTACATCCTACAACCTCGCCGTCGATGACATGCTCCCACCACACTATCACCACCTGAAAAGCCTTACCATGGAGGCTAAGGCTGCATATGAGGCAGACAAGAGCTTCCACAGGTTGACCAACAAATCTGCCAGCAGGGCCCGGCACGAGCGTTGGGTGGCCAAGATCAGGCCGCTCACGGCCGCCATGGAACGCCACGAGCGCCTGGCCATGCGGCGCTATGTCAAGCAGGTGGATGCATTTCTTCTGGCTCCAGAGGCTGTGCGCCAACGCCGACCTGTCCAGAAGCTGAGGCTCCAACTGTCGGGGCATTGTCAAGTGAACATTGATGCATGGGTCACTGCAGCCATTGACAAGTGGCGTGTTGAGGATTTTGAGCTTGTTGTTGATGGGTATTGCCTGAGCTATGACCTCGAGCGGCTGAATGCATACCGGAACTTGCGGCTGGAGCGATTTGTGCTATTCAACTGCGATGTTGGTGGTGACTGGAACTGCCTGAAACCAAATAGGCTCACCAAACTCTCATTGGGAGGTTCAGATTGTGCATATATCAATGAGATTCTTACAAACTGCGTGCAGCTAACTCATTTCAGGGTCACCGCTTCAAGTGGTTACCGAGAAGGTTTTCCTATCAACTTCCGGTCATTGAAATTAAGAAATCTGCAAGTGGACAGGTGCAACTTTGGGATAATCTTTCTGGTCTCGTTACCTTGTCTTGAAACTTTTGTTTGCCGTGGTCGCCCAACCGAGATATACTACAGCGATGTGCGTAGTCTCAGGCATGTGAGCTTGGATTTCTCACAGACTGAAGATGATAGAGACTATGCTTCTGGTACCCGCAAGACATATCCCCCGAGCAAGTTCCTCGAAGGGGTTCCACAGCTAGATTACCTTGTTATGCAGTTCAAAGGATCCTAGGTGAGAAATCATATCTGAAATAAACTAACTGTCTACTAAAATCACATTGCCACATGAATGACGATTATTGCATCATCATATATGTATGTAGACGTGGATTGAACCACTTGCCTTTCCTACCACATTCAACCGGCTCAATAAGCTGTTCATTGCAAATCTACCAATGAACTGGGATGTATTCTGGATTCTCCTACTTCTTGACGCAGCACCAGCTTTGGAGTCATTCCATGTTCATGTATGTCGTGCCTTGACCGCTTGCCTAAATTACCTTGTTTGTGCATTTAGATTGGAATACACTAGTTAATTGTAAACCCAACTTGATATGAAATCTGAATGCAGATCGACAAAAGCTCAGGAGAGCGAAGTGTAGGTGATCTCTATGCCGGTCTGGACACCAATGCGCAGCAGCATCAGTACGGTCGCCTCAAGGAGCTCGTCGTGGCCGGCTTTGACGGATTGGTCTGGCAGACTGTCTTTGTCAGGATGATAATGAAGAGCTCGCCGGAGCTGAGGCGCGTTCACCTGCTTGACGGCGAGGTCAGGGAGGACGAGCAGGACCTGGGGCATCCGCAGATCGTCCCGCGCCGCCGGGAGTGGCGTGAGTGTGAGCGAGCCGAGGCGCTCGATAACCTCACCATCACCACCGGGTTTCGCTGGACTCCTGAAATAATTCTGGAATGAGCTGCAGGCCTTTCCTGTTCCAAGAAAATGGCAGCATGCCTTGTTAAACTCGTTTAAATTGCCGAAACTATGTAATGAATGTGTGCTTCGTGACTTTGCTTGATGACGATGCAAAGGATGCACCTATTAGCTCCGATTTTTTTTTTTTGAATGGATTAGCTCCGAATGGAAGAAGAAGAACCACCGCGAAGCGAAGGAAACCCACGTGCACCGTCGGATGCGATCCCGCCCCACCTGGCGCCGTCCGCCCCAGACCCCGTTTTCCCCGCTTCCGCTCCCTCTGTTTTCCCCGAAGCGCCGCCCCGCCCCTCTCCGTCTGCCTCCGCTCCCCCCTCCCGTTCGCTCTCTTCCACCGCCGCCGCCGCCCCGCGTCGCGGCCTGCAGGAGGAAGGTAAGGGCTGACTTAGGGGGCTTGCTACTCCTAGCAGGATTCGCCCTCACGCTCCCAAACCATCCAACTCGCCGCCGGTTTCTCTCTCTAGCTTTCCATTGGCCCTCGGCGGCGAACCCTCCTCCCTCTCCGGCAACACGCGTCGCCTCGAGCCCTCCAAGCGGAGGAGCCACCGGAGTCCGGGTCTCTTGCCGCTTCGCGCGCCCGTGCGGGAGAGTATAGAAGGATGGAGGCGGAGGTCGTGAGGACGGAGATGGTGCTGGCGCCGATGCTGCCGTTCAAGAAGGTGCAGACGGCGGACAAGTACCCCAAGGGTCAGTCCCGGGGGCGCCAGTGGAAGCATCTTCGCCACCTCCTCCAGGCCGCAGATGCCTCCTCCATGCCCCCCGACCGCCCCAACTGTGAGCACCGTCTGGTTCCCACACTTATTCTCAGATTGGATACTCTATCTGAGTTCTAGCAGATGATTATTGCTCAATTTTTGTGCGTTGTGGCTGCGATTAGGTTGTGCTTCCTCCTTTTGTCTTGGAAACCACCTGTTTCTGTTTCGGCGTCCGTGCTCCCAGTTCTACATGTTTATGTAGGTCACTTTACCTTATGTAAAAAGTGTGAGGTTTAAATCGTCCTCTTATACGCTTCAAGGCTGGTGGATGCACGTGATTGACTGATTGTTGTTATTCGGGTGTTGATAAATAAAGGTGACTTCGGCTGCTCCTGTTGGGTTTTAGGTTGTTTAGGATTAGCATTCTGATCTACACTAGCAATTGATTGGAGTTGAGTGCACATTCTGGAAGACTGTTGACACTTGGCATCATGTACTTTGGTAAAGAAAAAGAGCTTCAGAACTGGAGTCAATACATTTTTTTACAGCAAACAAAATCATTTTATTGTCATGTTCAAATTTGTTTTTAGAGAGTAGCTGCTTGACTGTTCACACAGAAAGCATTAGGTTAATCAGTTAATGTCATCATTATACAATTCTTTTGAGAAGAATGTATACACAGATGAATGTCAATATATTGTGGAGATGTTTGATATGAACTGATATAAAACTTTTAGGTTATTGCAAACCATTGCAGAGGGAACCTTGATGTTTGTAATAAATTGTCACCTAATGATGCTGGGAACAAATATAAATTGTCATCTAACCATTTTATTTTAGAAGAAAGCTCGTGACATGTAAAATCAACTGCAAACTGTCCTTGAATAAGCATAAGTTGAGACACCGTCCCCGCTCCTTGTATGTAGAGTTCAGATTGACCTTGGGGCAGCCAATACTTCATTAGGTTTGAACAGAATTTTGTGTAGTAATCCTTGTGTCGTAATTTGATTATGTTGGATAAAAGGGTATGCCACTAGAAAAATCCACAGGTTTTTATTCTTGCCATTTGTGCATACTTTTAGATATTATCGTGTACTGGAAAACAATCAGAAGAATATGATCTGTATTAGATTTTTATCAGTCAAAAGCATTCATGCTGGATTAGTGGTAAGGTTAAGAAATGACTTGAAATTAAGAGTGTGACATTGTTGATATGTTATCTTCAATATGCTGCATATGTGGTTTTTTTAGTTTGAGACAAACATCATATGTTGCCTCTTATTTGGTTTTATGCAGATCTGAATATTCAATCGCCCCCATCCATTTACCCACCAAAGAGATACTGTGACATAACAGGTTTTGAGGTAAGTTTACTTCAATGGTTCAACTCAATGTTAGTTCCTTCTTTTGCTTATGTATCTGAGAAGATCATTGAATGGTTATATTCAGTGTCTAAAGGTCAAATAAGAAGATGAAAAAAAATGCTCACACTGTGTTTCCTACTTTACTGGTCATGTTGTATTTCCTTATTTTGCTTATGTATCTGAGAAGATCATTGAATGGTTATATTCAGTGTCTAAAGGTCAAATAACAAGACGAAAAAAATGCTCACACTGTGTTTCCTATATACTGGTCATATTATATTTCCTTATTACTACTATATGTTGTTGCAATGTTAACTTGTGACTTGATATGTAATAGTATTATCTGTATACGACCTGTTTAATACTTATCCGTAGGCAGGGGCGGACCCAAGGCCCAGCGAGCCTGGGTGACTGCCCGGGCTCCTTTGCCCGAGCGCCAAATGAGGAAATGCCTTGGGCCGTTCCGCCGAGCAGCCCAACTCAAACAATCATTAGCCTAATCATAGACTCGTGTACCGGAGACCAGGGAACAGCGTATTTGCTGCGGGATGTTTTCTACTCCTTGCTCTGGTGTCCTATGCTGGGGCATCGGTCACTATGTTCGCCCAGGCTCCTGATAAAACCTGGGTCCGCCACTGTCCGTAGGACATAAAAGCTTATCTTTCTTTACATTATGTACTATTAGCTGGCAGCTGGGTTAGTAGAAAGACCAACGGTTAGCTTATAAGAAGCTAGAGCTAAGAAAAAGAAGATTGTCAGTAGTATGCTTGTCAATACTGGTGCCTTTTGAACAATGGACTGTTATGTTCAAGAAGCTTTGCATTTCTTTTGTTTTTTAGGAAATGTGTATTTTATTCTTCTTTTGGAGAATGTGGCTGTCATGATACTCTTTTGAGTTTGTGTGTTCACCCTCCTGAAACTTCTGATTAGAACCATTTCAAATAGTAACATTTTTCTCTTCGTTTTGTGTGTGTGGAACCATGTGAGAAACGAAACCTTGGTACATTGTAGTGCTAGACTAGAAACTGTTAGGTGGTTGGTAGGGCTAGACTGCAGTCACTTCGTACAAGTGAGTCGCCTATATCAATAAGTGGCTAGTCTGTGATGGAACCCTTACGAAGAAGATTTTGTGCATATTGTATATGTCTTCAAATTGAAAGTGACAGATTGCCGATTTGGCTTGGATAATATCTGAATTTTGGTATTTTGCAGTTAGATGTTGAATTTATTCAACGTAATTTCTGAGTGCTCTTTGGTTAATGGCAAGGTTTTTGTCCATTTTATAAAAAATTATTAACTCTTTTTTGGCAACAACTCAGTACTGGTAGAGTGACATAATGTATGAACTTCACCTCCTGTGACGACCTGTGTAATGGACATCCTCAGATGACATCATTTAGAAACTTTCATTGTTTCTATTAATAGTTTGTGCATTGTACATCCTCAGCTGATATCAATGTTAATAATTTGGCTGCAGCTGAGCAGTCCTATCCTAGCCAATGAGCAATGGCCTAGCCTCTGTTATGGTTGAGCTGTAGGCGAAAAATCCTTAATGAAACTGGATCTGGCTTTTGCTCAGTTGTAGTATCTGTGAAGACTGGACAAACTTATTTGCATTGCTATTTTTTTTAATTATACACCCCCTACTGCTGCATTATCTGTCTACTCTTTGGCTGCCAAGTGGTAAGTAAACTAAAATTCTCATTGCAGACACCATATGTGGATCCGAGGACAAAGTTGCGCTACGCCAATCCAGAGGTGTTCAAGCAGATCAGGATGCTTCCAGATGAATACGTCCAAAGGTATCTGGGCTTGAGAAATGCAGCGGTTATACTGAGATAAACAATCCCTGCACATGGATAACAGTCTTGTCGCCCTAACCATGTTGCACTGCTCTCATGAATACTCTGATTGTGTACAGAGGAGGTTGTTTCTGAACCCTGATCCTTTTAAACGGATCTTTCTTCCTCACTCTTGTATATCAGGGTTTGCCTATGAGATTAGAGACATCCTGTTGCGTACTTTGCATACTGAAGTCTGCAAATTGATGAATATGTTCTTGTCTGCGGTGTCCGAACTCGTTTCAATCAGGCGTGGTAGCTATGTGCTATGTTCAATTCACACCTAATTTATTTGCTGTGTAAGATATTAGTTCCAAATCTCAATTATATCGTGTGATCTTACATTTTACAATCTGGATAATGGAGCTGATTCTACGTTTTAGTCAATGAAATTTGCGGTTATATGATTTTTGTAGTTAGAGACTTGGCATGTAGCCGGATCGTTTTTTCCTAACTACTAATACAATCATACGCAGTTATTGAGAAAGAAAATGATTTTTGTAGCTACGTGGATTAGAGAATCTGAATTCACATGAGTTTTTTAAAATGCTCTATTTTATTACTCCCTCCAATCATAAATACAAGTAGTTTAGGGTATGGGTTTACAAGGTGTAACTTTGATCGTTGATTTATAAAAATATATTCCTTTAAAGGAAAATTCTATTTTATTACTCTCATCTATTTATGTTATTAAATTATTTTTATGATAAATCTATTGTGATCAACCATATGTTGCAGAATTATTTAAATTTCAAAAATAAATAAATTTTTCTCGGGGCAAACTCAAAACTACTTACATTTATGATTAGAGGTGAGTACCTATACAATTTTTCCAATAAAAAACAACTTGGCTCGTTTTACTATCTGGAAAATGCCGCAAACGTTTATCATACAGGTCACAGGTCGATATCAGACGCTTAACATTATCAAAATCAAAAGCATGCAGTCAGCGAAGAGGAAACATGAAGAGGGCAGCAAGGATCTGGTAATGTACTAATGTCAACACTCGTTAGGGTAGTTGAACAACAGCAAATGATTCATAGATGTCGACTGGTTGGCAGCTTAGCAGCCCGTAGGGCCGGTTTCCTGCCAGTGTGTTGTCGTTCTGTCGTTGTTGTCACGGGCCATGTTTGTTGTGCAATATCCGGGTTCAGGACTCTTTGAGCGAAAGCTTTGCTCGGCTTCTGCCGATGCCGGCAACGGCTATGGTCATGGACGTAGTTCACCTTGTTGAAGCGTAAGACTATTGGACAGGTAATTAGCTATCTTACTATAATCGTTGGAGGTGCCCTAAATGAATCCAACAGGGTGGAAAGTTATTCATTGACAATGTCCATTTGTACAGGCACAAACATACAGCGTGTAAACCTTTCCTTTCTTCTTTATCGCAAAAGTTACGTGTTTACAGTGAATTAATCCCCTTTATTTTTAAAATATAAAAGTACAGGCACAATTTAACTTTCTGCTAGCCCCAAATTTACAGTAAATTCTGACTATTAATCGCTACATTTTTAAATGTATATACCATATAGGAAAATTTTATTTATTCATTTCCGAACTAATTAAATTGTCCTAAACACTATATTAAAACTGGAGGGAGTAATTTTTCATCTTTAGAGGAAGTAACATCCAAGGAGATATACATAATTACAACCGGTTCCTTTGACAAGTTGTTGCTCGCCCGTCAGTGGTCAAGGATTCAGGATGACATCGAGCAGGCATAGCCAACAAGACAATATCAAACTCGTACCGTTGTTAGCAGCACCTAACACGGCAAGAAGGACCGACACCTGGTTGAATTTCTGAGCACCAACTTTTCAGCAGATACCCCGAATTAAGCACTGCCAATTCAGTAACCACTTCTGCACGAATCGAAGAGAAAAAGATTGTTTCCTGACAGATTAGGAAGCAGCAGCTCACCAAGATAACCAACCCATCCAACCTCCCAAACGAACCAGTCCTATAAAAACCTGACCAAGACAAATCCAAAAGAACACAAGCACACACAGCCAAGCAATCAGCTGCAGTTCACCTCCAAATCCAAGAACTCAGGAGGCACCCCTCTGCTCTCGCGTCAGCGAAGCCAGACAGAGAAATGGCGGCAAGAGCCGGAGCACTATTTCCCATGGCGTTCCTCGTGGCCGCGGTGGCGGCGGCGGCGCTGGCCTCCTCGGCGTCGGCGCAGTCCGGGTGCACGACGACGCTGATCAGCCTGTACCCGTGCCTCAACTACATCAGCGGCAACGTGACGACGCCGCCGTCGTCGTGCTGCTCGCAGCTCGCCAGCGTCGTGCAGTCCAACCCGCAGTGCCTCTGCGCCGCGCTCAGCGGCGACTCCTCCTCCCTCGGCGGCGTCACCATCGACAAGACCCGCGCGCTCCAGCTCCCCCAGGCCTGCAACGTCAAGACCCCGCCGGCGAGCAAGTGCAACTGTAAGTGCTCGACGAAATTCCCTCCCACCGGCGGCAGTGCCGAGTGATGTTAGCTGCGGTTTCTTGTGTCGCTGAAGCAAAGCTGAAACTGATCGGTTCGTTGCCTTTTGCAGCTGCCGGCGGTAGCAACGCTCCGGCCGCGGCGACGCCGGCCGCCCCGTCGTCCGGCGTGCCAGCGACCGCAGGTAAGACGGCAACAGTTGTCCATAGTCATTAATTGAGCTGGCACACGGCTTCGTTCTTACAAATTCACGGGAACTCGATGCAGGAACAGGAACCGGCACTGGATCGAAGGCGACGCCGAGTTCGCCGTACCTGACATCCGGCGGCGCGTCGATCCGGGGGGCGGTGAGCCTGGTGCTCGCGTTCGCGGCTGTCGCCGGCTATGCCGTCTCGGCCGTCTGAGCATGCATCTCGGCTCAGCAAGCTCTGTTGGGTCTGTTGGCCTTGCCGTTGGGGACCTCACATCCGTTCAAGATGTGTTGTGTCATTGTGCCGTGAATTGCTTGAGCATTGCATTCAACGAGTATTGGAGTTTTGGGCGTCGCATTTGTACTTACTATATATTGCTTGTATTTGGTTATCGCAATAAAGAGTATTGTTCGTGGTTTTCTTTGCAAATCACTGTAAGTTAATGTTCCAGATGTTCTGTTTTGCCTGTGCATGACCTCACCGCGCTGGCATCGAAGAGTCTCGTGCCCCCGTTCATTTGGTTTAACAGTCGCCAACCAGCGATATTTATCTCTCAAAACAAATCAGTACCGGCCGTACTTCTCTCTCAGAAGTAATCAGCACCGGCCACCAACTACTCTCAGAAGCCACCAGTTGTACTTCTCTCAGAAGAGATCAGCACCAGGCACCAACCACTCTCAAAACAAATCAGTACCGGTCACCGACGAACGGTTGTCCGTTTGCTTATTTTCCCAGTTCATTCGATCGAAAGTTGTAACCTTACTTGAAGTAGACTCATGATGCTACCATATCTACCGAAGAAGCCCGTTGCTGTCACTGGGATATACAGAGTACCTGTGAACTTGTCTGTCAGAGATATCCCGGACGGAATCCGGAGGGGCATCCTCACATGGGCCTGGGCCTAGATTCTCGAGGCCCAGGGTCGAGTTGCGGCCGGAGAAAGATTGGGCAAGCATCGAGTTGTCTGGCAAGGAGGCCCTCGCGGTAAAGGGCCTCTCGTTCAAAAGCACGCTCTTCTGGGCCGCCTTAGCGGTGGATTTTTTAATTTTTTTTAGAACAGAATATAGCACAATCTCAGGCGCCTCTCAGCAACATTATTTCACGTACAAGCGTAGGTACATTCGATTTACACAGGCGCACAGCAGCTAGCCTCCGTTACACGTACGATACGTACACAACGCCACGCGCCGGCGACTTTATTATTCCACTCCATCCCCTACCCTCGCCATGGCTGCACACCTAGAGGTTGCCAAGATCGCCGGCGCCGGCGAGCGGCGGCCCATCCGCCTTACTCGGACGAGACCCTGCGGCTGTTGGGCCCGCGCAGGAACACGGCGTCGGTCTGCGCTCCGATGACGCGGTCCACCTTCTCCTTCTCGGCCCCGAACGCCAGTGCTTTGGCCGGATCATCCATCTGCTGCAGCATGCTGTTCTTGCCCGCCAGGAACACCTTCTCGTCGTGCTCGGCGTTGACGCCGAAGCAGACGACGGCGAGGTTCCTGTCGTCTCCGGCAACCAGCGTCATCGGGTGCCCCGCCGGGATCACGATCACGGAGCCCTCCCTGATGCGGGACCTCACCTGCCTGTAGCTCCTCGACTTCTGCCCGCCGCCTTCGTGCTCCTCTTCTTCCTCCTCTCGGCCCCACTCCCTCCTGCCGTGCTCGCGCTCGCGCTCCCGGCGCGACGGCGACGGCGACCGGCCGCCGGACAGGTGCGGGCACGCCATCTCGAAGTAGCCGCTGCCCTCCACGACGATGGCTATCTTGGTCGCGTGGGTGCTGTAGCTCGGCGCCATCATAGAGCCCTGCACGCGCATGCGGTCGAATCGTATGAATCCCATCAGAAAACATCTAACTATTTGAGCTGATTTCTGGGGAAATATGTATATATCGAGATGCATGAATGCTTACGCGGGTGATGTTTGCCAGGCCGACTTCGATGTTGAGCGCCCGGAGCTGCGGGCAGTCGTTGCCGGTGATCTCGTAGTGCTTGCCGTGGTTGTTGGAGTGGCTTGGCTTCTTGCCCGTGAGGCTGGACGGCTTGATGTCCCAAAGCTTGGATGAACCCGACTCGCCGCCGCCGTGGCCGTGGCCGCTCCCGCTCCGCGAGCAGGACTTGCTCAGCTCACGAATCTGCTCCTCGGACGCCGTCGTGATCTCGCCCTTGCTCTGCTTCTCGAACACTTGCTCCCACTCTTCCCGGCGAGTCTTCACACAAGAATTTGAACGAGTAGTCCACATGATTAATAAGGTTCATCAGCTGCTAATAAAGAAAAAAATTATGAACAAAGAAATACGTGATGACGATCAAGCAAGAGCATATACTGACGTTGAACGCGGCCTGGAGAACTTCGTCGCTGAAGACGCTGAAGAACGACTCCGGCCTGTCGCCTCCGATCGGGAAGAATTCCTGTCGAAAAAAGTTTCAGCTACTCGATCGCCGTCTTTGGATGCAAACGCGTGATGGACCGTGTCATCGTGGTGGGGAATGCAGGCAATGCAAATTAAACCTCGAAGCGTCCGGCGGTGGAGATGGGGTTGAGGAGCATGACGACGCGGAACCACCGGGAGTTGTGGGTGTTAGCGGAGTAGACGGCGGCGCCGGCGGGGATGACGAGGACGTCTCCTTCCCTGACGCAGAAGGACTCCCTCCTCCCCTTGAAGAGCAGGACGACGACGCCCTCGCCCTCCCTGACGAACATGACCTCGTCGGCGTCGTAGTGGCTGGGCTGCAGGAACGCGCGCGGCGCCGCCTCCAGCTCCGCCACGCGGTAGTTGCCGACGGCGTCCTCGAGGAGCTCGTGGGTGAACCGGCCCAGCACACGGAACCGACCCTGCCGGGACCGCGTCCAGTGCCGGAAGCTCTCCTCGCCGTAGTGGTACGGCCGGCCGGAGCGCCCCTCGCCCGCCTCCGCGTCCATCTCCCAGTACGACGCGAGCGCCAGCGAGGAGCTCAGGGAGAGCAGGAGCACCAGCACCAGCACCAGCGGCGATCTCATGGCGGCGCCCATCTCTGTGGACTAGGTGTTCGACACTTCGACTGGGCGTTCGATGCGAGGGATTGGAGGCGAGCGGTGGCGCATTTGAAGAGGAGGCTGCGGCCATGCGCGCGGCCAGGTGGAGGCCGGAGCGCGTACGTGGCGAGGGGAAGGCGGTGTGGAGCGCTGCTGGGCTGCCGCGCTGGGTGCTTGCGTGGGTGCGTGCATGCTAGGTTGCCACTGCCAGCTTGGTGCTGGGCTGCCTGCGGCGAAGCGGCAGCGATGACTGAGATGGGGACAAGAGGGAGCAGATGGAGCTGCGTGATGGGGAATTGGGACTATACTGTCATGCTGTACAGCATTTCGGCTGGCATCCATTACATCCTGCCATCCACGGCGGAAGGAGATATGCATGCTTCAAGATTTTTTTTATGAAATATATTATTTATTTAAATTATGAAATTATTAGGCTCATCCCGAGCAGTAGCCGATTTTGGACTTTTCGTTCCCCAAGGAAAATGGCCAGTTGTTAGTCCACATTTGAAAAATCCCAAAAATTGGTGCAATCCTTTGATCTCAGCTATCAAAATTCCAAAAGGAAGTTTAGTTATGTAGAGGATGTCTCCTTCGAGTTCCTAACATTTTTTTCTGATTGTTTTTTTTAATCAACCAATCACAGGAAAAGTTTTGTCTCTTCACTGTGTCAACGACACAAGTCCTACTTGTCCGAAATTTGCAAATGAGAGCCTAATTTGTAGTATTAACTAGGTAAGTGCCCGTGCGTTGCTACGGGTATGATACATGGAGCAACATAAATAGACCATACGAAAAATTCAATTTTGACGGATGTAAGGTCGCACCGAAGTCAATAAAAGTTAGTACTTTTATTTTTCCCAGAGGCATGGATGGTGGGCTATAAAACCATAGTTGATTATGTTGCATATGCTATGACTCTATTGATTTATATATAGTGCAAACTATTAATTGAACGGTGGCAGTGCAGCTGGAATGGGTGGACGTGATTCAAGTTTGTTCAACAACTTGTGGAGATCTAAATTAACATATGCCCTTCACCTTTTTGGCATGCCATAATACATTAATTTCTCGATATGCTTCGGAGTATATATTGAGTAAACGTGTGTTTGATAGAGTATGGCAAGCTTATCATATTGTGTATGAAATCATTTTCACGTCACTGTCATAAAGAAAAATGTCACCCATACAAAGCAGTAATTCCCTTGGACCAGGCAACAACTTCTGCAACCGACATACTGCTTGCATATGAAATGTTTGATTCAAAGAAAGTTACCTAGGGCGGCCACGGCCAGGCCACGGGCGGGCGCAGCCAGGCTTGTAGGGGAAAGGACGCAGCTGTGACGCCCAAGTCGTAATGGTGTGATTCAGATGAGAAACAAGGTTGGTTGTGGACCTGATTCACCGCTGTTGATTGCCCTTCTGCTCGGCTGATCGAAGACGATGTGGCCGTCTCCACCCGGCTGGTGACGTCGGGAAGTTCCCAGCTCCGAGGTGAGGAACGTTGGTGGCGGTGGTTCGAGCTCTGAGGTCAGAAACCGTTAGCGTCGTCGCTCGGGACCCTAAACCCTTCGTCGATCGTGAATCGTAGGCACAAACGCCAGAAACCCCGTATCCCAACAGCCCACGATGCCCAGAAACCCGTACCCCCTCCCGTATCGGTTGATTTTATTATGTTAACAAAACCTCAATGACCAGGTGGGCCGAGCCAAGATCGAAGCTGTAGAGAAAGAAAAGCTAAACTGGTGCTCATAGGGCCCCTGTGTCCCGCTGCCGCTGTCTGCAGCAGTTGGCCGCCATCGTCAGGTCAGATAGAAGCGTACAGGCGATCGTATCGGCAGGAGTTTACAACTGAGTACAGCCATCTCCAGGATCAATTCACGACCCAACGACATGCAGACAGGGACAGGATCACGTATAACCATATAGCCTATACACGTATAACCATATAGCCTATACACGTATGCATTCTGCGATAGTGCACCCGATGCACTTAATATTTAGTTAATTGATTATGACCAAAATGCATATTTCCTGGAACAGACCAGAGAATATTGACAATTCAATGATTACACATCAATTTGTGAATTAACGTGGTTTTTTGAAGAATTAACGAAAAGAAACCCTACACACGGGTAAATAGATTGAATGTTTTTCGGCTTAATCAAGTAAATAAACCAAAGTTGCAGCTAGACATGAGGCTATTATTTATCGCAATAAGCATGGGAACCCATTATTAGATAAACATCATATCTTTAGCATGTCGTACCCGTAGTTGGTGGTCTTCAGCTTGTCTCCAAATGCGAAATTCTGCACAAATTTGAAAAGATATATCCGTTTCAACACCAATTGGAGACAGTACAGGTTCACTGTAGTAAGTAGTGGTCACTTTATCTAGATATTGTACAGCCAAAATCAATAAAACATTGCTAATAGCGCTCTCCACTTTGACATGAAGGGCTGCAAATGTCTTTAATTCAGAAGCCGCCGTCCTCCATTGCCAGTTTGTGGCAGCACCCAAACCGGCCCGGCCAGCAGTTCCCCTCACCGATCCCATTAATTTTATTGCCATGCTAAACACCAATATACAAACATAACTGTATTTTGACATATGAAAGACACAAAAGCAGTTGCCTTATAGACCTAAATGGTACTGATGTCGTACGCATAGATCATGAAAAGAAAGACTGCTATACTACTGCATTTATAGACAAGAATTTAGAACTGATAGAGAAATTGGCAATTATTGAGCAAGATTGAACAGATAGCACCACCCAAAGTCATTCCTAGGAACCGCATTCTGGGACTTAGACATCAACGTAGTGCACAACTAAATATATTGATTCATCTGAGTTACAAGCAGTAGTCCACAACAGGATTATATTCGTACCTCAACTGATAAAAACAAGGTTCTTCAATAATTCAAAATGCTATTGTTGCTTCATTTCCAACGTCTTGCTCAATTGGGAAATAGACCTAACAACAATAAACATACATCAGAACGCCATATTATCAACCTGAATGAAAGAAATAATGCAGACCCAAGGTTCCAAGATTCCAGCAATCAGCCAAATCCTTGTCATGTTTCAGGGAATAATCAGAAATCATGTATTTTTCCATTCCATTCAATTAGGTAACAGCTGGAGCAAAAGATTTCTCTAAATGCCATTTTTACAAACTATCTCCTGTGGTCGAGTTTTATATGTAGAAAAATGAAGCCATCACTTCACAAAATGATGAAACTATTTCAGGGTGAGGAATTATTTTCTGCTCATGCTCATCTCATTAATCATGTTTGGATCTCACAAAAGCATTTTCAATATAGTCAATATGCAAGAAGGAAGAATATTTACTTGTAAAACAAGCATATCTTCCTCGCTTTCTATTTTCACAACCACTTTAACTTGCCCACACTGTTCCCACCTGCAAAAATTGAAAAGTACAGAGCAAAGAAAATTTGGCATATGTTTTGCTACCTCAGTGGATATGGAATTGAACATTTGGAAGAAGCTTCAAACAACATGAAATTGTTGTGGAGCAATACCTTCTTAGAGATTTTGGCGCTCTCTGTTGGAGTCTTTTAAACAGACCAAGAGTTGCATGGCTACAAAACAGAAAAAGGAAGCCAATATACTCAAACAATACTCACACTTCAAAGAAACAAATAGCAGAAACCTATATGATAACTTTTTAACTACTGAAGGTTATGGCTGAAGTGCTGGGGGCAATGATCAGCATCAATTTTGTAACCTGGTAATTTAATTCATCAAAGTTAAATGTCCACATGTTTTATGGCCCAATAAAGAGCGCATATCAAGTGAAATGGCACAAATATTAAAAACGGTGAAAATTCATTCAAAACATTGAGAAATGCATCATAGATATTAACAGTGCATTCTCTATGGCAGCTGAAGTTACATGGTTGTCTGGCCAAAGATGACCTGACTAAAAAATTATATTGGACCATTTCCACTTTCTTGAAGGCAGAAAACTTTCGATGCAGCATAAGTATTGCCATGGGGAGCAACCAAGAAAAAGGTTACGCTAATTTTGCCATAAAAAATACAGTTAATAAAATTGTACTGGATGACTGATGTTATAGCTACTATTGCAAAACTGTCATATTTCAGACAAACAAACTACAGAATGGGTTGTGACCATATGAGTCCAAATCTCCTAGGACAAAATACTCCCCAATGCTCCATCTAACTGACTTTTGATGGATAGAATATGCATTTTCGTGTATTGTAGTGCAGCATATATAGATAAACCAACTACAAGTTATCTATAATGCTATTGTCTAATTCAAATACTGGATAAATGTCAGCACATAAAGAACAAAGACCGGCACCATGTGTCATACATAACTACCAATTTCTTTGTTCTACTAATTTCATTTCTGTACCAAAAAAAAATATATGCACAGGTTCCACAATTTGTTCATTACTAATACAATGTTTCATTCATCATAAGTGCATCGAAGGACATCATAATCCTACCTGCACCTTGTTTTCTCAAACAGTTATCAATTCTAAAATGTCATGTTCTAGGGACCAGACAGGCAGGCTTTGTTTCAAAGAAATTGATGTCATCCATCAAACAACTTTCAAAACCACATAGTGCACAACCTAGGCAAACATTTTGTGCGAGCTCCGTTCACTAACTCCCGGTATACAACCATCTTGAAATGATGCTATAGTTAAAGGAAAGTCTCACCTGCACTGTGCAGCGATCGTCCCCTTTCCCATCTTCAAATCATTCCTGACGACCAGCACCTACCACCAAAGCAAAAAAAAAACTTAATTTCGACATTATATCCCCATCCCGCAGTAAAGTGCCATCCAACAGATCAAAATAGTGGAATCATGAACTTAGTCTCCAGTACCATCTTGAAATCTTCTATAATCTCGGTGAGGTTCTCGATCTCCAGGGGGCTGGCGGCGGCCTGAGCAGAGATATATGCATAGATTAACTCATCAATGTCAACATGTTTGCACAGCCATAAGTTTGGCATGTTAAAGCTCACTGCCAAAATATCATCAATGAGCACTTCAGTCTGCTTGCTGTGTTAACACAGTTGAGCATCACACTACCCTGGGGGCCACACCTATACAAAGTCAAAAGTATGATCCGTTAAAAAATGTAGCAAATTTGTCAAGTCTGTTTTAGTTGCTGCTGCCCAAAGGTAATAAATTAAATGATATTTCAACTACATGCAATTTTGCTACATTTTACGATAATTGAATGAAAAAGTGGGTTCCTTTCCCTTCCCTTTCCATGATAATTCTGGCAACATTTCTGCTAATTATTGGGCTAAGTCTCATAATTTGCACATTCAGATCTACAGATATGGCCATATGGGATAGGATGCAAATGACATAAAAAAGGAAGCCCAGCTGGCTAATCAACATTTCCTGTCCTGGTTATTGGGCTTAGTCTAATAATTTGCAACTTCAGATCTGCAGATATAGGATAGGAATAATTTGCAGCTTCAAATGTGAAGATATGGGATAGGATGCAAATCTTTACTCAACAATTAAATGTAAAAAGGAAGAAATTCGACAAATTTGCATTGCAATTGAGTCCACGGTAGATACATTAGCAGATGGCTCTATAACCTACGGAGTCATATAGAGTACAAATGGTCATACGCAAAGCATTAGAGTTTGCAGCAGTAGCAAATAATTAAAAAATCATACTCGATGCAAAAAAAAGGAAAAGGGGGCCTTGGAGCAGGAGCCAATACCCATATGTGAGTCTGTGATAGAGTAGGAACCGGACGAGGCTTGAGTGCGGCGGCAAGATTCAGTGCCGTCGGGCCGCGCGTAATCGTTGATCCCGCATGAGTCCATGACGCCGGCTCAGATCTGAGAGGTAATAAAGCCTGCGTGAGACTGAGATTGAAAAGAGAAATAAGAATTAGGGAAAGAGGAAAAGGAAGAAGCAACCAAACTCATCCCCACATGTGGAGATCTGTTGACGCTGCGTGGAACACACTGTTCACCATTGTGCCGCGCTCCAGGCACCACGCGAAATCCACGAGCTCCGTGCGCTCTCCATGGAGACCTTATTGGTGCTCGTCATCTTCGCGGTGACCATCGCATACGTGGCCGGGATGAACCCTCCTGGTGGCCTCCGGAGCATGGCGGACTACGAGCCGACACGCACGCGCTCGGCCAGGGCAGCTTCGGCGCCGTCGTCGAGGCGCGGCACCGCGGCATGGGGCAGGCCATCGCGGTGAAGGCCCTCCGCGTGCCGGCGCCGCCGGCCAGATCCAGCACGGACGCCGCCGACGAGGTTCTGCGCGAGGCCGAGTCCCTCGCGGCCTGCCGCGGACACCCGTCCCTCGTCGGCCTCCACGCGCTCGCCCTTAACCTCAGCACGGGCAAGGTCACACTCGTCATGGAGTGCGCCGGGGCCAACCTCCATGACGTCCTGAACGACGGCCGGCGGAGGGGGAATGAGGGGCGGAGGGGAACGTGGGGGCAGAGGTTTGCCCGAGGGCGGACGGGGTGGATCTGCCGCGGGTTTGGCGGAGGGAGCGGAGGGAAGAACAGGCCGACGGAAGGAACACACGGTCACGGTTCTCCGTGGCATTCTTAAGTAGAGATTAAAAAGAGTAAAATACACTCTAATTAAAAATATTTGAAAAATAATACATGGTTCGATGTAGGCGAAAATGGATTAGGCCTGCTCCGGCCCAGGGTTCCAATCTAGTGTAGTACAATGCGGTACGTGTACGTGACTGAGGTAAACCCTTAAAGCGCTGCCGGCTGTCTAGTGTCGACGGTTCAGAGCAACATTTTAAGCTTAATTAATTAATATTTAAATAATTATTTATAAATACAAAAAAATACTATAGCGTTATATTTATAGTACTTTCTAAATTTTGACCATCTAAAGTTTGGAACCAACGGCTTAGCCGAACTAACTGTGCCGTGCAACAAGCCCACGTACGCGTGCACGGTCGGTCGCACACTTCTTCCATTCCCTGCGACCCTGCACCTCTACCACAGTTCCACCTGCGGGCTGTGGGTATGCCCAACCCATCCAGGGGAAAGTGGATGGCCCAAGATTTGGTCTAGCTGGGCTTCCATTTTGGGTTGTACGTCGTGATTGTAGCCTAGTGGTCCATTTTGGGCCTCCCCCTTTTTTCTTTTTGAGATAGGCCTATTGTGTCCACGAAATTTCTATTGAAACGGGTAGAAGAGAACAAACTGATGCATTCACGCGCGTTTAATTAGGCCAATCTCAGTGGAAGTTTTATGGATAATAAATTGACTGTCATGTCAGCATTTTTGATGATGTGTCACTGTATTAATTAAGAGAGAGGTGAAATGAGTTTTATGGTGATGAAACTCCATGTACATAGTTATCTAGACGGCTTGTGTCTTGCATGTGACCTAGGAAACAATAATTGATGAAACTATGCATTAAGAGGGAGGTGTTTCATCTTAATTTTAAATACTTTTAAATGATGTGTCACTTTAGGTAACTGTGTCTACGAAATTTTCATTGAGACCGGCCTTAGGATGATGGTGCTGCTTCGAAATCCACTGCAGGCATGTAGCCCACGCGTGCCTCAGGAAACAGAGTAGATGATGACTCGCCGCTGGCGCACGCACGCCGGCGCGCGAAGTGTCACCGTGCTAACGTCAGTATACGATCGATACGCTAGAGCATGAGAGCTAGGCGGCGCTGTGCAGTGTGCACAGGCTGTATATATATGCGCCCGGTTGACGCTCCGAGAACCGAGATTGGGCAGACGCGTGCGTCTCGCGAATGGCACACACGCAACACGGTCGCCGTCGTCGCCGGCTCGCGTACGTGACGACCGGCTGTGGTAGTGGTACAGGAGTAGTACGTAGCACTAAGCAACGGCCGGGCACTGTAGTAGCCCTGCATGCGTTACGAGCGTACATACTGTGGGCGTGCATGGCCGTAGCTGTACGCACTGGCCGGCAGCTGGGACCCGCGACCTACCGCGACGGTCGTCGTTAAAGCGCTACGGATCGAGGTGTACCTGACCACAGTACACATACCCAGCCGAGACTAACCTTGCCGTGCAAAGCCCCCCGGGCCCCGTACGAGCAGCTCCATGCGTGCACGTACACGCTGCCACAAAAAGCGTCATGGGCGTACGTACGTGTACGTGTACATGCACGCTAGCACCGCACTACATGATTGGGTGATGATCGTATCATCAATTGTTTCTAAGTAGACAAGAGATGCGAATGATTGCTACTCCCTGTGGACAACTCAAGTTTGACTCGGAAGAAGATCGAAGCTTGGTCTTTATTTTCTCGTTTAGTCTTTAGCGTTCTTTCTTGGTGTTTTAAGTTTCGCCTTTGTTGAGGGCTGGAGTCTAAGTACTCATATAATTTTTGGCTATATATATCCATTAAGGATAAAGAGGCCGGATTAATACCCTTTATCTAAAAAAGCACCGCAGTACATATCTACCAACGTACGCTACGCTAGGTCGCCCCTCGGTCCACGCAACAAGGAGTGGGACGTGGGGTACCGACTCGATCCTACCGTAGGACAGTAGGACTGCAGGGGCGGAGCCAGGATTTGAGTATAGGGGGAGCAAGGACAAAGGGCGACACCAAAGATCCAAAGAGAGCTAAAGCAAGAACATGCTTGTATATCATCTATAGTAGATATCATTTGGATATATATAGTACTATTTAGATCCATTGACTATTAGCGGTAATTTTTTGAAATTAGCAATGTTTGTATATCAAATTTCTCCATACTAGCGTAAACCGGGAACAAAAAAACAAATATATTAGATGGAAGTGGAAATGAAAGTAAAAAATAGTTTTTAAAAATTGTATTGTGCATATACACAAACAATATCTAATTATTTTTAGTATAAACATCTAAAGCTAAGTGAAATTGGAGAAATGTTAGGATCAATCTTGGCATCGTTATCACAACTAAAGCTAGGTATTTAAGTAGCAACAACTCAGTGGAGTGGTGGACCAAAAAACATACTAGTTCTATTAACGAGAGTTTCAGGTTAAACAAATATTATGGGCTTGGGCTATAATTTAGTTTACTTCTACTCTCTTTTGGCAAAATACTACTACGTTGGGCCGAGGGTTGTTGTTAGGCTACCGTAGAGTATTGATGGGGTCCATGTAGGCTAATCCTAGTAATTACCTAGTGATTAACATATAATATTAAGAGGCCTCTTGCTTTGTTACCGGAAGATTACATAGGGTAGGGGTGCCAGGCCCCCCTCAGCCCCTCCCTCCCTCCGCCACTGAGTAGGAGTAACTGCTGCAGTGGGAGTATGCGCGGGGACGGACTGGGCTGGGCAGTCAGGCAGAGCCGCAGAGGCCGGCACACCTCCACCGGATCGGACGGCCCGAGCTAGCCGTGCTCGATCCGGTGGCACTGGCACGGATTGCCATAGCATCTCGCCGTGACCGTGACGACGCGACACGCACGGTGCGCCGCGGTTTATGCGTGTCGAGATCAGCCAGTGTGTGGCGTGGCGTGGCGTACGTACGTAAGCACGTACGTACAAACTGCTGTGTCCACGGGTACTGCCCAGTGCAGCTCTCGTCCATTCCTTTCATTTCGATCAGTTGCCCATAACGGGCTACAGTGCTAGTACTGCTTTTGGTGTCCTTCGTGTAATGATGACGACGCGCGCGATCGCCAGGGAATTCCCGACACGGTTTCAACTACTACTGTGTATCAATCCCGGTCGTTTTTTATCTCGATCGCCCTGTGCACACGGCTGTGCGTATGCCTATGCATGCATGCAAGCTTTGACTCGATCAGAATACAATTCATGACCTCACCAAACGTTCAGTATGCGCAAACAGGCAAACAGCAACAAACAGCTGCGGCCACGGTCGCGTCCGAGGTCTTCAAACAAGGCAACGCAAACGGCTGGTCCTGGCCCCTGCCCCTGCAGCTGCAGCGCAGGGCTGTGCAGCCAGCCATGCGTCGCCCCGGCCGGCCAGTCGTCTATTCTTCGTCCATCCATGCATCCATCAGTCTCGGCTCCGGCTATAGCCTCTATAGCAGTATAGCCTTTGCGCTGAGCTCAGGTTTGGTTTTCCCAACTTTACTCTCAAATTTCGCCGTGAAAAAAATTTCATCACATCAAAATACTGATACATACGTAGAGTATTAAACGTAGATGAAAACAAAAATTAATTATATATTTTTATTATACTTTGCGAGACGAATATTTTAAATTTAATTAATTAATGTTTAAGTAATTATTCACAAATACAAATAAAATATTACAATGACGTGTTAATGATAAAATGTCAACTTTGACGCTCCTCGAGTTTCGGTAACGGGAGCACAGGAAGCCCAGTCAGATCGATCAGAACCGTCCATCATCGGTTTCAGTGGCGGAGACACGTACGGCCATGCTGTCATCGTGGTTGAGGAAAGGACGGTGATGTTGAGTGAGCACGCTTCCTGCTGCTCTGCCTCAAGATTCGTACTCCGTGCCGTGCCGTCCAGACTGCAGTCTGCAGAGAGTTCAGAGCTATGTTTTCCACTCCTCGAGAGGCGTACGTTAAGTGTGAGATGATACGATGGTCGGCGAAAAAAAAACCATAACCATAGGAAGAGGGGAGTGCATGCATCAGGGCAGCAGCCAGCGGGACCGTGGCACGTGCCGGCCGTGGCCCGTGGCCCGTGGCTCGTGTCGTCACCATCTGTCACCTTTGCTGCTTTGCCACATTCTCCCCCTCGCCCCATATTATTGGTGTCCTGGCACGGATTTCATTTTCATCTCGTGTTCATGCTACAAAAAGTATCATGAATTACATATTTCGTGCAACGAAAATATGCTTTGCACGTACTTTATGCGTTTATTTACGGACAGCCTGATACGCGCGATCGTACTTACAAAAAAAATCGAAAATCGAATCACAAGCACTGATGGCCCAACCAGCACTGCGAAAACAATGCTGTATGCACGGAGCACGAGGCAACAAAGTCTGGGTATTGTGTTGGTTAACAGGGGTAGCTTAGCAAGATGAACAGCGCCAATAGCAGCAGGCCACCTCGCCTTTCTTGCGATCGTCGAGGTCTGTCACTCTGTCAGTACGCAAGCCACAACTCGGCGCCGGCAAGAAGTAGATCGCCGTTAGAAATCGGTGGCGTAAATTAATAAGGGAAACAGTGATTGTACTATACATTATACAAGACGGATACGGTATTTGATGAGAAGAAAATACGCTCGGTGGAAAACACGGCCCCGGCTACGGCTTCGGTGCTTTCTGTAACGCTGCTTTAATATATATATATATATAACTATATATCTTTTATAAAAGAAATGACAACAGCAACGCCCCTGCCCCAGTGTCATCTCGATGCCAATGCCGTACTATCCATGCGGCAGGAGAGACTGGCATTGTTCATGACTAACGGTCAAAGGATGAACAGGCGAGGCAGATGCGTTGCGTGCTCGTCCTTTTGCATTGGATGCACCGAGTTACAGAACCCTTCTTTTCCCTTTTACCGGACTGCCGCTTTATCTTTTACTGTCTCTGCTTCCATCACAGCAGCATCTATCGATTCGATCACATCCTTTTGCCTTTTCTGTTATAATCTCAGATCTCCCAGGAGCAACTACGGAGTTACCAACCCAATTGTAGCTCAAATTTAGATGGACGTGGTAAATCTAGACAATAATTCACAGCTCACCGGCTTAACTGATTTCTTGCTGGATTTCACTTTTCACCTTTGACATTTTGACCGCCAAAGCGCGATTCTTCACCTAGGATTCCAGGGGAATAGTGGAGAAACATCAGCAGGTAACAACCCGGTCAGAAGTCAAAGCCACCAATCTTAAATTCCCAATCACATCTCATCCCACGAGCCATGCCTATTCAAGTGAAGGTAGCCAAGCTGGTAGGTGGAAGGGTGAGATCACGGCACGTGATTTCCTTTACCTGGGCCCAAAAGGTGGTCAAACCTTCCTCTCTCAACAAGGCAACATGAGTGATTACAGCACAAGAGCAAGCAAGCAAGTTGTCTCGAAGAATTCAGTACTAAGCAAGATTACAAAAGTAATCAACTTGCCAAAATGAATGCTTGCAAACCAGACACCATGTCTGATGTAGAGGACAAGCAATCTGATAGAGTATGCCGCTATGTATTCCATCCAGGAAACAAGACTCTGACCAAGAACTAGAAAAAAATTATCTGAAGATTATTTTTGGTGCCACAACAATGAACACAGCAAATGCAGGCATCATTTTGCTTCTCAGGTACTGCACCATAGCGACAAAAGTTATACACATGATTACACCTTTGCAAACCTCTGAAGTCACATCAATCTATCACTGTTCCCTCATCGCGGGAGATCATGATCCAGGATCAGTTCAATTCAAGCATCATTTCACCTTTTTTTTCCGATTTGCAATGATTTTACACCTCATGCTCATATTGATGCACTCGAAACTTCATACTTAACAGATTTCCCAAAGCCAAATGGAGAAGAAAAATAATGTAAGTTTATTTACATCCCTAAAAGGAGACAACCAAAATGGAGGACAAGGGTTTGTCGAGCTGTGTAGTTAATGACATACAGATGTGGGCTGATCCTTGTTTGAACATGGCTGTCCACAGGCAAATGGTTAGTTGCAAAATTGCCCAACTGTCCTGCAACAACAGCAGAGAACATGTTAGGCAAAACATTGAGGGGTCAATGATTTTTGCAACAAATCAACAGCCAACAAACTGGTTACCTTTATGTTAGTTTTTGTGCAATGTGCCTCTCAAGCACCTGACGGAAAGCTTGCAATGAAAACCAGATTTAAAAACAGTCAAGTTTACACCTGATCGTCTAACAAATCTTTGACCCCAGTTATTGACCATTAGGGACCCGGTAACCTGTGTCATCAAGGCAGTTGTGTGAACAGAAGGCATAAAAGCAAAAAAAAGCAGTTTTATTGAGAATCGACCAAGCTTACCTAGGTCAAAAGTAGAAAAACCCTCCATCCATATGCCAATGTGAGCCAAATTAGTAGAACCTCGTTTCTCCAGAGCTGTAAGAATATGGCAAAAGCTCTTCCACCTCAATTCTAGAGCTGAAATAGCCCGTGTTCCTTCTTCTAGGGCGGGCAATTTCAACCTCAGCCGTGAAAATACTGTACACGGGTCTGTGATCAGAGAAACGAGACTCTCCACGGACATAGGACAATTGCATGAGACCATTACCATACCACAAAATGCGGTCACACCTTCAATCAGTTAAAGAAAAGATACATCAGTGAGTTCCTTAAGAGTAACTAAGAGCAGGATGCAATTCTGGTCGATATTAGCACAAGAAATTACCAAGCTGGTGTTCTCCGCTTTTCTTTGGGACGCACACCAGAATAACGATCTGAGTTGAATGAGTACTTATATGTTGGAGGAAAATAAATCCTGCCTTCTTTCCATCCCTGGAAAACACGCCCAGATCTCCGTTCTATTCGAAGCTGTAAAAAACAAGTAATTCAGACGTGGTCCTTGCGCTAACTAGAAAAGGATGCACTGTAACAGAACATTAGAAAATTACCTGATCTTTCTCTAATAGTTGCTTCCAATTATGCATTTCAACAAGAGCTTTAGCTGAGCAGTATGAAAGAGCAATCCGGTAATTCAAATCCCCAAGCCAAATGATTCGACTGCAATTAGGAACAAAAGAATTGTTACTCGCAAAAAAAGAAGTATTATCCATTCAGTCAGTTCTCTGTTACAACATCACTATACATATAAGGAGCATTGAAAAAGGGGGCATAGATACATACTCATGCTCAAGAATTGTTTCTGGTGACTTGACATCACCAGCACTGCGGACCTGAGGAAATCTAGTCTTCCTTAGAATTTCCATTACATCAGAATTCCTCCGCAATTCATCTCCCTCCTTTTCCCCAGAGGTTAAATGACAACAGATAAAACAAAAGGTTGTGTGGTGCAAAGACATGCTTATGGATATAGACCCCTGCAGCAAAATAAAAGCATGTTCAATAGTCTATATTGTAGTAGCAATGGATAACCATTCACAACCAAGGTGATCAATCTAGCACATTGAACTACTTTCTAGTAAATTTCTAAGCAAAAATGATAGCAGGTCGAAAATGAAAATCATCCAGAATCTACGCCATTTACCTTATTTCCAAGATAACCCATTAGTCCTCTACCCACACAAGAAACTTTCAGGTTTCTCACATCATTTCTTATTTCACTCCGTACCCAAATAGTGAGAAATATACCAACCATCTGCTTGCTGGCAACCAAACAATACCTGGTATAAACACAACATTTCTGTAGTTATTTTCAGGAACATAGAAACAATGTATCATAGCACTACTAAGATACATTGTTATGATACATAGCACTACTAAGATCAAATAATACAATTGTCACAAAAAATAGATCAAATAAGACAAAATCATAAAAATTGTATGTAAGAACAAGCATGTCCAAACTTTTAAGGAAAATATCAAAAGGACACCTTGGTGTATTTGGTTGATCATCGTTTTCTTCCATAGGCACTGAGGCACCATAGCCATATGGGAAGGGTGAAATATATCTTCCACTACTTGTATCCTCCTCAATACAATTATCATCTGGCGATCCGATGAATGGGAAATTTCCATCAAAATCACTTGGCCTGCCTCCCAAGCTAACTGGATCACACACACTGAACCTACGATCCAACCTTGGGTGTGATAACATATGGTTCCCTTCAACTCTTAAACTCCGGCTAAGGTTGAATGATCGACGATGCAAAAATGAGAGACTATCCTGCCTTCTCGATGATCCCTCAAAATCAGCATCTAGCTCCACAACTGGATCAGGGACAGGAGATGGTGTGCGATAGCCACCATAACAGCACGACCCAGGGTTCTTATTCAATGTCCTCCTAACAAGGGATACCCACTTTTTCGCTGGGAGATTATCTTCAGTGCCAATAACATTTCCGGCATTCAAAGGAACAATTTCTTGGAATCTGAAGACAAGAAAAAGAGGTTTCAGGGAATGAGTGTGTATAGTTAAGTCAAATTCCATTGGAAAAAAAATCAGGAAGCCCTTGGGCAGTACACACCCTAAGACATAGATATCTGCTGGAGGTGAAGAATGGAGCCAGTCATCAAGATTTAATCCTCTTGGTGGCGATTTACCACCAACATTCCATGTGGAGGCAAAGATTCTACAAAAGCAAGAGAGAAAAAAGAGAGCTTCGATCAGATTATTGCAGCAAAGTCAAACTGCAAGAACTTCATACACGCAATATTGTTGATGACAACTGACACATTTTCAAATCTGAGTTGTACACATTAGTCGGTCCATGCATTCCATTCGGTTTCTAAGCTCACAGGGCAAAGAAACACATGCAGTGAAAAAAGGCTACCTGTAACTTCGAACTTCTGTCAGGCGAGCCGCATCAAGGTCATTCCTTCCTCCACAGATTCGGTCCATACTCCGCTTGGACAATCGTTCTGTAAATCATAAGGAAGAACAAAAACAAACATTAATCAGATGAATGAACTGGTAAATAACACATGGAGAAAAACCTTTATTTAGAGGACCAATGAGATCAGTTTAGCAAAAAGGGGATCTCTGGTAAAATGAAAGAGAGAGAGAGAAGGGCGGTCCAAATGCTTTAACTGACCAGTTCTGCATTCCTTGGCTGTGCCTGCGTCCCTCTCTGAGCAGCTGGTCCTCCATTCATCACCATGCCCGTCCCTCCCTGAACCATTAAGTAAATTTAGCCCAAACCAAGAAATGCAGCATATGCAAATAAGAAGCCATTTGTTCGAGTCCGTTTGAGCAGAGCAGCCAGAGCTGTCGTCTCGGAAATGAAAGTGGAAACTGAGACAGGTAAGCATGCCATGAGATGAGAAAGATACAAAAATTCCAAGCAGCAACAGACAAACATCTGCATCAGTTAGGAAAAGGTGTCTGATTGTGACATTCTAAGGACCAATAGCAAGAACAAAGAGTTTAAGGTAGCCGTATCTGATTGTGATATATTTGCTGGTATTCTGGTAATGTATCCATCGTTGAATCAAATCTAGGAATATAGACAGGAAAAATCTGGTAATGCAAGAAACTTGACGCACAAGATCATGAAAATTGCACAACAGACATTCCTAGTTCAGGAGAGCCATCCTCACAAAAGCAGCAAAAGTAAAAGCGTGGGGGTTGAGACTTAGACAGTTGGACCTCCGTTTGCCGATGACAACAGCTAAAGAACCCAACTACAGCGATTAGCCGATGACAAATTAGGGGCGCAGAATGCTCATCGCTGAATCAAAACGACTTCACCGAAATGCAGCAGTGGCGTTACCTTTGCCCGCGTCGTAATCCGCATGGAAATCCTGCGCCTTGGACTTGATGTTGAACCACTTCCTCACAAGGGATTTCGACCAGGAGAGCTGCGCATGTGCGAGCAAGACACAACAAGCCCGATAAAAAACGCAGCAAACGGAACAACAAACCCAGATTGAACTGCAACCAAGCACATACCTTGCTCTTCTTGTTGCTCTCTTCCATCATTGTCTCATAACTCCCCGCCCACAGCAATGGAAGAATCCGCACGCCCCCTCCCTCCCCTGTCTATCCCTCTTCGGAGTCTCCAATCTGCCCCCCGAAACAGCGCGGGGCGCGCCCTCCGCGGAAGGAAACCTCAAATCCCGCACAAATTTCAGCTCAGGGCAACATTCTGATCCGGGAAGCCGCAAATCCTGGGCCGAATCGACGGACTGCCGAGTACAGGGGGGGCAAATGCTTGAGCTTGCCGCAACTAACCAACCGCGCTGGCCGCCGGGATCAAGAATCCAGCTTCCCTTGCAGTAGGAAAAAGAAAAAAAACCAGCAAATCTTCTTCCTCTCCTCGTAATGGACGACGAATGAATGCCTGGCCTGTCTCTCCTCTGCAGCAGCCCAGCGCCGTAGCGGTATGGCAAGGCGCCACCTGCCACCGGTTTTGCTCCTGAAATCCTGAATGCTCTCTCCCTTCTCCGTAGGCCTCTCTCTCTCTCCCTCGCAGCGCTCGCGCTCTAGTAGGGGTTAACAAGACTAGCGAGCGGTACAGGCAGCAGGAACAGGAGTAGGAAGGAGTAGAGCTCAGCAGTGCGGGCGTACGGTGGTGCGTGCAATGCGAAAGCGAACTGCAATGGCGTATGGCTATGGCCCCCCTCTCCCCCCGGATCTGCGCTCTTTCCTCTGGTTCCGCTGCCTCTTTTATCCCCCTCAATGCGTGCCTCCGAGCCTTGGGTTCTCTATCTAATCGCCCCTGTTCTCGGCCTGCTCGCTCTAATCCAAGCTGCTTAATCTTAATTAGTAGCAGTACAGCGGCAGTTATTTAAGCTGGCGAGAGCTGGGGTCGTGGGAGAGAAACGGTGCGCGTGCTAACCTGGGAGTGAAGCAGCAGCCACCGCAAACGGCAACGCATGCAGAGAAGAAATATATAATAGGCTTATGTTTTCTGCTGAAAGGAAAGCGTAAATTACATGCCATTTGCAGCAGGATTTCCGAAACGAATTCGTGAGATTGTGTCTTTGATGCGAGTCCTAGACATGGTAGATTATATCTGCACGTATTTTTATTTTATTATATCCCATGATTTGGCCCTGGCTGTAATAATCTGCAAAACACAGACGGGTGAAAGGAAATGGTTGGCTATGGCTGTGTTTAGTTGATGAAAAATAGGGTGAAAAGTTGGTTGAAAAGTCACATCGGACACTGTAGCGCACTGTATCACTTTTCGTTTGGTTGTGGTAAACATTGTCCTATCATGACCTAACTAGGCTCAAAAGATTCGTCTCGTCGTGTACATCAAAACTATGTAATTAGTTTTTTTATTTACCTACATTTAGTGTTCTATGTACGAGAAAAGAGATTTGATATGATTTGATGTGATAGGTGAATAATGAAGTTGGGAGAGAGAATTTTTGGATGGCCATGGAAAGAAACTGAACCAAAATACAGTAACCGTAGAGGGATGGCTCCAAGGAAAGGAACAAGCTCTCTGGGAAGCGGGCCCGGCGTGCAGTGGCCAGGTGCGACCGGCTGTTGGGCCATTTTCCCTCTCCGGGCCCACCTCCAGCCTACTGTCAGTTTGCCGCGTTTCCGGGGTGCGTGGGCTCGGACCCGCTTCTTCTATTCGTTTTTTACCCCCCCAACGTTAAGCAGGGCCTAGCCTGTGGGTCCCGCTTCACGATACAGCCCTCTTGTCGTTTGGTTTTGGCCTTTTGGGGTCGCTTGAGCAGTTGAAGGTCGAGCTCGTGATTTTTTTTTTGGTTTGGAGTATAAACAGCTACATACGGCTCTAACAAGTTAAAAATCATCAGAAGCAAAATGGCCCAACCTAGCTAGAATATAGATGAGTAAATTCATAGAGAGGCCTTTTCTAGTTTCTACGGTTGTCCTGTTCTTTTCTCTCCCACACGGCACAGCCATGCACGTCGAATGTGCTGAATGTAACTAGTGCACGTGTAGCCACCACCATATACCTGTAGGTCGATAGCCAGGGTGAGCCACTAGCCCACTAGTAACAGTGATGACGTGGCCAAATTAAATCGTACGTCTTGGATGCTCTGCTCTGCTCGATCTCCTGGGACTAATCGAGCTGAGCAGGCCAGCAGCAGGGCCAGCAGATCGACGTGACATTGTTACACGAAAATTTAAAAAGATCGACGCGGCAGTACGTGACCAGCGCGCGCTTTATGTGCGTCCATTTCCGTGTCGGCCGGAGACGCCGCCGACGAACCGGGGCCACACGGCGACGCTCCTTTCCATTTCCCCGTCGGGCAATGGGCGTCGTCGTCGTCGCTGCTTTGCATGGCATGCATGCACGCGATCGAGAGCTCACACCCCTACACACACGGGGCATGGGTGTGCGTGACCGATGCATGCCATGGCATGGCATGCATGCACGGTTTCTCTTTCTTCTTCCTCGCGTTCGCGTTCGCATTGACCGAGATCTAGGGCGGCCGGGCCGCTTGGTCTTTTCACGCTTGTCCTCACACGCGCGCGCACCAGGAAAACGCCACACGCACGCACGAGCGCCATGCATGCGTGGGTGTGCAGTGCACTGTTCGCATCCCGAGCGGTGTAGTGTAAAATCTTAGTGTCCCCTGGCTATACATGCATGGCTATAGATAGGTCTATGGCTATAGCTATAGCTAGCTAGCATGCATGGGAGGACGGGAGAGGGGAGAGGAGAGAGATGATGAAGCAGCAACAGCACGGCGTGGACTGAACTGAATGTGATGCCTTGTTTAAATGTTAGAATTGGGAGGTTGAATTTGAGAGTAAGATGCCACTTCGTAATTATTACGCTACTGTAGCATTTCGTTTGTATTTGTAAAAAATTATCCAAAAATTGATTAATTAGGCTCAAAATGTTTGTCTGGCAGAGTACAACAAAACTGTGTAATTAGTTTTTGATTTTATCTACATTCAGTACTCCATGCATGTTTTGACATTTTGATGTGATGAAAAATCTTCTTTTTACCTAATGTATTTAGGGTTGCTTTTTAGAACTTGTTTTTGAGTGGATGTTCGGGGGCCGGCCGGATCGATCGGATCGGGGCTAGCCGCTAGCATCATATCGGCTTGCACAGCGCTGGCGCTTTGCAGCGGTCACTGTAGCTTTTTGTCCGTTTTTTCGATCCCTCCATTAATTTCCACGATCAGCTTCGGCACACGTGCATGATGTGTTACATCGGATTTGCTACATCGTTGAGATGACGCTGTCTCGTTTTTTTCCCTTTCAGTTTGGATTTCTTCATGTTAATTTGAACTTACCAGTTTTTTTTTCATTTCCTTACGACCAGCTTTTGACCAATAATTATTGTATTAGTACACAATTTTCATAAGGCTCACAATAAAAGATATTTTCTTATGAGTAAGTATACTTTTAAAATTTCATAAATAAACTATTAATAGATTATGTAATTTTTATATCGAAATATTATCATAAGGAAGCAAAATACATGTTTTTATACTTAGCAAAATACATGTTAAAAAATAGGGAAAGTATTGCACTTCTCAAGCAATAACTAATAAGAAGGGCGCATCACCCCATATTATTAGCAAAATACATGTTAAAAAATAGGGAAAGTATTCACATGCTTCTTCAAAGAAGGGCGCGCTTTGAGATCGGCGACGACCTGATGGTATATACTGTATACCCATGTTAAAAACAGCAAAAACGAGGTAATTTTCTTTCTTTGTGAATCAACTAGAGGTATTAACTCCTCGCAGAAAAAAAAACTAGAGGTATTAACTTATAAGCTTCCTTCCTGACCCTATCTGCCTGCTTCCCAAAGCCGACTCGTTGCCAGTGACTTGTTGTTTATTAACTGCCCTAATCCATGCTTTGCACTCGGCTACTCGCCTAGACCCATGATCTAGCTCTCTGGGATCTTGCTTTGAGGCGTTCTGGGGAGCAATAACCAAATGGCGGCCCTCATGGGGTGATGCGACCGATGGGTTCGTCAAGCTTGCTGGTGCTCTGTCATTTTTTTTATTACCCGGGCAGAAGATGGGAGGATCGACGCCTAGTGGTCCATGTGGCATCAGAAGCCATGCGAGAAGCCGTCCAATTAGACCATGCCACGTGAATGACTCGTTACTCCTTTATTTTTACCGGTAAGAACCATATAATTTCTTTATATAAGAACAAAAATAAATTAAAAGAGCGCGAACAGAGACGTCCTTATTATTAGTCTCTTGCAAAAAATGTTCCTGCACGGGAATGTCCTTATAACCCTCTTTTGACGGAGCACTTGCACATGATGTGCTCGGAAAAGGTGGAAGCTGATGGTGGGTAATCACGACCCTGTTATGGCCGTCTCTTAGGCTACCTCATAAATTTTTTAATCTAAACAGTGCAAAAAGCTAAGAGCCAGCTCAGCTCTTGTTCAAGAGACAGTCTCATACACGTATTTCGAGATTATGTGAGGATGATGTGTGGGGTCATTCATGTTATGAGCTAGATGCTAAGAGCTAGATCATTGGAGGAGCTGTCTCTTAGAGTGCTTAGAGCCGGCGTGCTAGCTCAACCATTGGAGAAGGCTAACTAAGCAGCGAGCAGTGGCGCGTCCCAATCATCATCGCGGCTGTTGTAAAAGGCATGCATGCAGCAGGCCGAGGGTCCTGGATTCGCTAGCTGCTTTCTCTCTCGGACCGTGCGTGCAGTGCAGTGAGCCCGCCGTCCCGACCCGAGCACGACCGCCCCCACGCCGGACATAACGTGCACGTTTGGTTTATAACCAATCTTTGCCCAACCAAATATTGGCTTGTCCATGCTCCATTGATGGCTGTTTGGAATGACGCCGATTTTTTGTCTGGCCAAGCCCACAAAGCTAGCTCGTGAGGACGTCCCGTTCATTTTCTCGCCCGAGCGTTGGTGAAGCGCGGGCGGCTGAAACGTCCGCCAAATATTTGGTGCGCCAACGATTGGCAGGGTAGGGCTGGGCAAAATCCAAACGTGCCCAACATGATCGAGATGAGAAGATCAGAGGAAGGCCCGCCCGCCGCCGTCCAGCCACCTGCCGTGCATAGGGATGGCAACGGATCGTGGCCATTTTATTCCTTTACAATTTAATTTAGTCCTAATAAAATTTAGCTCAAAAACTAGTATTATTTTAATCTGATCTTAATTAGATCCGATCCTTAAAATTTCTAGGACAAATTTGAGGACCGTTTACCACCCGTGCATAAATTTCTTCACAAAACATCCCCTGGCGAGAGTGAGCTGCCCAACTTTTGTACCTGCGTCTCCTGAATAGCGAACCTAAACCTGAACCCAACGTATCGGTAATGCAAGTAATCGATCGATCCATGGCGCGTGCCGCCGATCCGAAGGTCCATGCTCATCGCCGACTCTCCTGCCACGCCCCGCGGCCGAGCGAGGCTGGCGGCGGGCTCTACTCTATCACCACGGCCGCGGCCCAGGCCACGACGACGACCAGCCCTGCCTCGACTTGGAAGCCGTCACCCTACGACCACCACTTCATCCAGCAGGGCAGGCCCATCGCTGCGCGCCTCGTCTAGACTAGACGTACGTCCGAGCGCCCATCCCTGGTGTGTGGAGCAGTGGAAGCAACCATAAACCATTGAGAAGAAGGCCGGGCACGTACAAGCTGAATCACAAATCGCCAAAGCAGAGATGTGACGTGCCACTGGCAAATCGATAAATCACATATAACAAATATGACCACGGACAGGGTTCACATCTGATACAGCATCGCATATGATCCTATTCGGCATATGACCCTATACAATGCCGAAGCCAGCCATTTTCACGCAGGTGAATATATGTGGAACATTAATTGTTCCATGCCGCAGGTCTTCACCCTCCACTGCAAACTCTAGCGCCTTCACCTTGGAGCTTCCACATGGACGTCAGCACACAGTTCGGCCGTAGCACATTGACGAAATATACAGGTTCTTCACCCATTTTTCCTAGAAAAAAAGATTCTCAATGTTAGGTGGGCCAAGAGAAAGAGGACTAGAAAATTTGGTTCGCTAAATGCATAAATCATGGATGCAAATATATACCTTTACATGGTTGCTGGGGAAGGCGGAAGTTCGAAGAGTTTCTTGCGTCTCATCCATTGGTTTCCTCTTCAGTATGCTCAAGATAAAAGCAGCTTGGTCGGGTGTAGCTGCAGTCGAAGTTATTCTGTAACCAGTCTCCCATCTCTGATGAATACCTTCACTAGGATACAGAAAGTCCAACTCCACAACCTGTATTTGGACAGATTCAGTTTTGTGGGGAGCCAGATTGCGTATTTTACATGCAAGGCCAAAAGTGGAAGAGAAGCTTGCAATCATCTGGATTATAGAATTCAAATGCATATACATATGCAGTAGTGTCTTAGATCATTTTTACAAGTCGAAGGTGCTATCAATCCTTGCTCAGGGGAGTAATTCTTCTGACTTTGGTTGCTGAAGGGGAAAAAGCCCAGAAGGAGCAAGCCCGGTGACGCGGGCGGATCCTTGCACCGCCGCCGCTTCCCCAGCCCCCTCCGTGCGCCCCCTCCCACCCCGCCGTCGCCCTCGCGCGCGGCCGTGATGACGGTGGCGGCGGGGCCCTTCCCCTCCTCTCCCTTCTCCCCGCTCTCCTACTCCGTCGAGCCCCCCTGTGCGCGGTCCGCTGCGGCGCCTAGGTGCTCGCCGCCACCGGTGCGGTGGCCACCGGCTCTGCCGGGGGCGGCCGGATCTGGGGGTGCAGAAACCCCTGGATCCACGGCTCCCTCCTTGTGCCCGCAACCAGCGCGGTGTCCCCCGAGCCTGCCGGATCTGGGGGGCGGCCCCTGGATCTGCGCACCGGGCCCCCGCAGGTGCGGACTGGAGGTGTGGGCTATGTCGCCGTGGAGGTGGCTTCGGGGGCCGCCGTGGCGGCGGTCTGGTGCCTTGTTAACTCTACCAGCCGCAGCACCTCCGCGCCTTCCAGCCCTGCCTCGTGGAGTTGGCACCGCCGGACTCCCAACTGGGTCGGCCGCCTGAATGTTGTCAACCTTGTTTGACCTCAGACCTCTCCGGGCACCGCTTCGCAACTCTGGCATTATCCCTCCATGCAACTCAGGCCGGCGTTACATCCCTCAGCATTCCTTCGAATCTCCACATGCAAAAAGTACCCAACAGAGAAGAATAAATTCACCGATCAAAGGAAAACCATGAGCAAAACCAAATCAGTAAACATATGAAATTTCAGCTCAACTGCTCAAGACTTGTTCCTTCACTACGCT
This sequence comes from Echinochloa phyllopogon, assembly GCA_033239725.1. Classification (NCBI taxonomy): domain Eukaryota; kingdom Viridiplantae; phylum Streptophyta; class Magnoliopsida; order Poales; family Poaceae; genus Echinochloa; species Echinochloa phyllopogon. The sequence continues at coordinate 3,544,502 of BTCW01000018.1, forward strand.
GTGGCAACCAAAAAATGAACAGTTCAGGTGGACAAAAGTGGGGGGAGGAATCAAACTGGGGCCTTCATTGCCATCGCGAACCACCTTAAAGACCAAGGTCCTTTAGGTGGAATCGAATGCCGCCATCAGCGCAAAAGGAAGAGGCGGCATCTCCATCACCCGATGCCTCCCAGGGGACTCCACCTAGGAAAATTCCGCCTTTTACCCCCTCAGATAACTGCCAATCGGGAGCTAAATCACTTCTAGACTAATCACAACCCGTCTCATGGCGCCAACCCCACCCAAACTGCGCATTCCTCCCGAATCCGCATTGCCGCACCACGCCACAAGCATCTTATCATCAGAGCCGAAGCAATTCCCGGCCCGAATCCGCCGCCGGTGACCGAATCAGCCCGGCAAACCTCCATCGGATCGCGCCAACGTACCGTCGGACGCCCGACGAACGATCCGATCGCGCGCAAACCGGTAGCCCCCGCCACGCGCGCGGATCAAAAAAAAACCCGGAGAAACAATGGGGGTCGCGGGCGGAACGGAGAGCGCGCGGCGTTGGAGCAGCGGCGAATAGACACTTACATCGGCGGCGTCTCCGCGGCTCGGCGATGGCGGCGAGCGGCCGTGGCGCGGCGCCTCGGGTGCCGTGCAGCGGGGGAAGTGGGCGTCCGTGGCGACCGGGGGCAGAAACTGCGGAGCGGAGGGCTCCCTCTCTCTCTGTCTCGCGTGTGTCGCGATGGGAGCAGCGCTGGGTGTGTGTGTGTGCGCGCGCGCGCGCCGCAGGAACTCATGCAGGTGGTGAGGTGGAGGTGGCACGGGCCTGGGCGTGGGGCCGGGTGTCCTGGTGCCGCCGACCGGTGGGGCCAACGCGCCAGTTACGGAATTTCTCGTCATATTTTAAATTGACGGACGGGGCGCTGGCCGTCCTTGACATGTGGGCCATGTCTTGTGCCGCGCTTTGACCGGGTTGATTTTCTACAGTTCAGAGGCTCCATTTGGAACTGGAATTTTCTTTCCCTCCGGCTAGCTGGAATTCAAAGAGTCCAAGGCCTCGTTTAGTCCCCAACTTTAATACATTAAAGTTAAAACTTTATCATAAATACGGCAACGTAACATTTCGTTTGCATTTATGAATAATTGTCCAAACATTGATTAATTAGATTCAAATTGTTCGTCTCGCAAAGTACAACAAAACTATGCAATTTTTAGTACTCCATGCATGTGCCGATATTTGATGTGATGAAAATCTTTTTTTTTTGCATAGTGGAATTTATAGGTGAAATTTGAAAACTAAACGAAGCCTAAACCGGCGAAAGCTCCCGTGTTTACATGAGAGATCAAGTTTTTTTTAAAAAATAATTAAAGTCCGTATAAACCTCATACGCGCAGCAGCACCTGGAAAACTAAACTTCATACGCGTAGCAGTACCTGAAGATTCGTAACTTCGTTCTGAAAAGCATCAGGTAGGCGGTGGTGACATGTATTGCACGTGCTCGTGACATGTTTTACTTCTGGACTCTGATTGTTCAAAAAGGAATGGCGTGTCTTACCGTTCAGCGTTAACCGGCCAGCTAATCGACCACAATGCATCCATTTCTCAAGATCTTTTTGCTGGACGGTGCGAATCACACAAGTCAAGCCAAGCCACACGGTTCCGTGAACAACCATGGAATCTGAGGCAGCTAGCTGCATCCTTTGCATCTTCAAGCATAGTAAAGGACACGGCACACATTTAATAATTATACATTCTTCTTAGGTTTAAACAAATTTAACAAGGCTCGATGCTATATTATTTGAAATTTTGAACAGAAAAGAAGCTCTGCGACTCATCATTCCAGAATTATTTGAGGCGGCCAGCGAAACCCAGCGGTGAGGTCGTCGAGCACCTCAGCTCGCTCGCACTCGTGCCACTCCCGGCGGCGTGGCACGATCTGCAGAGCCCCCAGCTCCTGCTCGTCGTCCCTGACCTGCCCATCGAGCAAGTGAACGCGTCGCAGCAGTGGTGACCTCTTCATGATCAGCCTGACAAAGCCGGTCTGCCATCCCAACCCTTCGAAGCCGGCCACGACTAACTCCTTCAGGCGACGGTATTGATTCTGCTGCACACCGGCGTCGAGACTGACACAGAGATCACCTGTGCTTCTCTCTTCTGAGCTGTTGTCAATCTGCATTCAGAGATTTCGAAACAACTGGGTTTAGAATTGTTTCCCAACATCCATGACCACACGTTTTCAGTAAGTTCAGTGGTCAAGAAAGAACATACATGAACATGGAATGACTCCAAGGCTGGTGTTGCATCAAGCAGTAGGAGAATCCATAGTATATCCCAGTTCATTGGGACATTTGCGATGAATAACTTCTTGAGCTGACTGAACTCGCTGAGAATAACAAATGGCTCGATCCACATCTGCAGACAGAAATATGCCATGGCTTTTTTTATGGCAATGAAATGCTGATACACAATTAGTTTGTATAAGAGATTATTACTCACCTGGTACCCTCTGAACTGCAGAACAAGGCAATCTAGCTGTGGGATCCTTTTGAAGAATTTGCTTGGTGGATATGTCCTCTTGGCACCAGATTCATCATCTATGTCGTTATCTTCAGTTTGCAAGTAGTCCAACCTCACATGCCTGAGCTGAGGCACCTCAACATAGGATAACTTGGTTGGGCGACCGCGGCAAACAAAAGTTTCGAGACAAGGCAGAGACATCAGATAGATTTTCACAAAGTTGCAGTTATTCACTTGTAGACTCTTTATCTTTGACGTCGGCACATTGATACGAAGAGGAGTTTGATAAACACTACAAGATATGATCATGAAATCCCTTAGCTGCATGCAGTTGCTAAGAATAGCACTGACCATTCCCATATATGAACCTTTGCCCAATGAGAGCTTGGTGAGCCTCTGTACCGTCAGGCAGTTCCACGCACAAACAGGTTGGCAATTGTATAGTGCAAGGTGCTTCAGCCGCAAGTTCCTGTATCCATCCAGCAGCTTGAGGTCATAGATCTGGCAACGGCCATCAATGACAAGCTCAAAATCCTCAACACCCCACTTGGCAATTGCTGCAGTGACCCATTCATCAATGTTTCCATGCCAAGGCCCCAGCATTTGGAGCCTCAGCTTCTGGACATGCCGGCGTTGACGCGCGCTCTTTGGAACCAGAAGAAATGCATTCACCTGTTTGACATAGCACCGCATGGCTCGGCGCTCATAGCGTTCAAGGATGGCCGTGAGTGGCCTGATCGTGGTCATCCAACGCTCATGTCGAGCCTTGATGGCATATATGTCAGTCAGCTTGTGCAATTTTTTCTCTGCCTCGTATGCCGTCTTAGCCTCCTTGTTAAGGCGTTTCAGGCGGTGATAACGAGGTGGGAGGAGGTCATCGACAGCGAGGTTATAGGATGTGGGCAAACGTCGAGGAAGATCACGCCATCTCTTTGAAAGGATGATGGTTGTCACTATTGTCCGTGCGTCTAGCTTGCCAAGGATCATGAGCAGTATCTCTTCGGGTAAGCTGCTAATCTTATCCTCATAACTGGTGCTTTCCTTGCCCATTCGAATCTAGTTTCGTTTGGTGAGAAACATGGAATTTTAGTCAGTGAATGCAGAAGATAGAAGCCACAACACCTAAGTGGAGCCACTTTATTTACAAATAATTATCAAGACCACAAATTAACACTTCGATCTCATATTATTATTTTCATTAAGACAAAAGAAATTATGCCGGCCTCAGCATTGTGAGATGCACAAAGCCTAATGGCCAGTGCATCATTGCAAAGCTTAAGGGCATGTTTGTTTCCCTAAGGCTAAACTTTAGCCCCGTCACATCGGATATAAACAAATTAATTAGAAGTATTAAATATAAATTAATTAAAAAACTCATTACATAAAGGACTAATTTGCGAGATGAATCTATTAAGCCTAATTATACTATAATTAGACAATGTAATGCTACAATAAACGTATGATAATTATATGTTAATTATAGCTTAATTAGACTTGTTAGGTTCGTCTCGCGAAATATATATGACTTATACAATTAATTTTACAATTAATTTATGTTTAATACGTCTAATTATTACTTATTTAAAGCTCTAAACTTTAGCACCTGAATTCAAACGGCACCTAAGTTCAAGGCGAATCCCATGTTACTTCCACCTAAAGTTATTACCAATGGTATGAACAAGCTAATGACAAGAGTAGTCCTAAATCGACCAATTGGAACAACAAATCGGGATACTAAACTAACAGTCCCGCAGCTAAAGCTAAACATATTTAATTACAGTGTATCCTGTGCACAACAACAGCAGTACTGTATTCCAGAGTTTGGTGGGACGGGCAACCCAAAATAAACAGAAAAAACTGGCTGCTGTGCAGTGCAATTGATCCACGATTTTGAAAAAATGCCTCGATATAATTGCTTTAAATTGAGTTTGATCTGGTAAAGGTGAAAAAAATCTACGAACAGAGGCAGACTGTGAAAAAAATCCAGATTTGAAGAACTGAGAGGGGCGGACGCCGTACCCGTTTGGCGAGTGGGGAGGCGGTGACGGAGGTGGAGAGATCCGAGGCCTTCCGAAGCCGGCGATAGCGGCTAGAAGGCATCTCTGCAGCCATCGGTTTCAGAACCCGGTGATCGCCGGCCGGCCGGTCTGCGGGGAAGGGGACGATGGCTATGTGGCCTTTTATGACATGACGATTATAGCTGGACCCTCGAGCTTGTCGTTTCGGGTTCGGGACTGGGCCCGGCAAATATTATAGCTGGACATGTCAAAAAAAAATATTATAGCTGGGCTCCGTTTCGGCTTCCAGTGCGGTTCCGATATGAAATGGAGTTCTTTTTATATACGTACTACGGAGTAGTATAGATTGGAAAATCTCCGGCATCGTACTCATTTGTTTATAGAAGAAGCATCAGTAAAAATTACAATAAACATCTTCAAAATTTAGTGTCATATTGGCTTTCTGGTCCAACTTATCCTGCTCCCGCTCCAACGGTCCCACTCGTCCACCTATTCGGTAGGGGCATCTCCAACGCCGTCCCGTTCGTTTAGCTTATCAACGGCCAACCAATAGTATTTTTCTCTCTATATAAAACCAGCACCAACTACCAATCAACCAACAATATTTTTCTCTCAGCATAAACAAGCACTGATGACCGTCGGTCAGCGGAACGGGGCCCAACACATGAGCACTGCTCGTAGCTCATCTCACACGGCTCTCGATATCTTCTCCTCTCACAAGACAGCTCCCCAGCGTCTGGCTACACATGAGCACGTTTGCTCTCACATCCATGTCTACCGGCGACTTCGATAGTCTGTCGGAGACGCCCTCAAGGGCCGTCGCTGTGCTCCCCCGCCGCTCGACCTCGGCACCGCCGTCAACACGCCACCCGATGACTACCTTCTGACCTCGCCGGGGCATGGCCCGCGGTGCTCGTATGTGTTCACACGGATCGGCTTAATAAGTTTCAAAAATTTCTGTCATCTGAGCAACGGGAAGTACGGAAAACTAAAATAAGAGATTTTGGCAGTGCTAAAAATCTAAAATTTAGCATTTATTGAGGAGTGTTTGGATCTAAAGGGCTGAAGTTTAGTCCCTTAAATAAACGATAATTACACGTATTAAATATAAATTAATTATAAAATTATTTGCATAAGTCATGCCTACTCCACGAGACGAACCTAACAAGCCTAATTAAACTATAATCAGTACATAATTATCACATAATTAATGTAGCATTATATTGTCTAATCATTGACTAATTAGATTTAATATATTCATTTTGTAAATTAGCCCTCGATTATGTAATGGATTTTTTACTTAATCTATATTTAATATTTTTAATTAGTATTTTTATATCCGATGTGACGTGACTAAAATTTTAGTCCGAGTTCCAAACGCTAGTCTCACACCTTCTCAAAGAGTACACGGAGATGTCGCCTCCTTATGTCGCGTGCTTCTCTCCTACTCATTTATCTCCTATCGCTGTCGAAGGTCCCATCGGTCCTATTTCTCCTCTCACGGCTCCAAATCATCGAGCTCAAGCCATTGTTTAGTTCTTAAAAAGCAACCTTAAAGTTTACTATGCAAAAAGAAGATTCTCGTCACATCAAACTGTCATAACATACATGGAGTACTAAATGTAGATGAAATCAAAAACTAATTGCACAATTTTGTTGTACTCTGTGAGACGAATATTTTGAGCCTAATTAATCAATTTTTAGATAATTTTTCACTTGTACAAACGAAAATGCTACAGTAGGGCAATGACTACGAAGTGACCCCAAACCCCACCCCTATTTTGGATCTAGGCCCAAATTTAGTCGCTGGCGTAGATTCTCTCTCCTCTAATTCCATCAGCCATGTCCAACAATGTCCTACTGGGCCGACGACGATATAGTCCGCCGTTGAAGAAGGCCTTAGCTTATAGGGCTTTATTGAGACTTTGCACGATCGTATGCTAGCCCCTTATCGAGTTGTTCGGTCATGAAATTGAAAGGTAATATTCTTTTCTGCAAGGATAAAGGAAATATAATCCGGTTTCTTGACCCTGAAAAGACAATATCAGCCCCTTTAATTTATCCATGGAGATGGTCATCATCATCATTCTCGGAAGAACATTCGCAAAGGCAAGAATCGGTAGACTTTATTCGAGATCAGTCAATCCCAGAAGCTGCAGAAGACTCTGACCATCATCGCCCGCTGCCCCACTTCACGCTGCTTTTGAAACCACATTGGATGGAATCCCGACGGGCTACCGACAGGCTACTACAGTTTATTGCCGATTTTCAAGGCTTAATTTCTGTCTTTTAGATTTTTCAAAATTAAACATTCAAAATCAATCATAAATTGAAACAAACGAGGCCTATGACCTCTGGACACCACGCTGGCTGCTGCTGCTGCTATGCTGCTGGCAACTCCGGAAGCATTACGTCGTCTACTCGTCTTCAGGTCACTGGAACCCTCAACCGCCTCCTGTTCTCCTGCGAGGCTGAAGCAAAAAGAACATGCATACTCATCATGTTTTTATTTTCCTCTTTTTACATAATATCGGAATGACGACATCTTGATTTACTTGTCGCATTTGGCACCCACAAAGGCAACAATATATATAATAAACTTCAAACACGTCAAACTGTCTATATTTAGACGAACTTTTGAATACCATCATCCATCACTAGCTCACTGGTGCCGTGCCCATGGCTCACCACGTGGGCGCAGTCCAGCGGGCCCATTCAGCGGTTTGCCGAGTACTCCCTCCGTCCCTAAATATCCCTCCGTCCCTAAATAACTGTCGCCGTTGGTTTTCGTGCCACGACTTTACTTCGATTGGTAGAAAATACGTGCAACATTTTAATCTTCAAAAAAAATTTATTAAAAAACTAGATTCAAATATCTATGTAATGATATTTATTATGTACCATAAATATTAATATATATTTTTATATATTTAATCAAAGATATTTGTCGGGAAACTAAAACGACCTATATTTAGGGACAGAGGAGTAGCTCGCCAGAGAGCGCTCACTCGGAAGGAATCGACTAGTCTATGAAGGAAACCGAGGTAAACTTTGGTTAGAGGCTCAAATGAGCAAAATGAATTGCTCATATTAGTAAAAATACTAAAATGGACCCTTTTTCTTATATAAAAATCTAGCTCTGCTGACACAGGCAGAATGCCACATAGCCCCAAAATAAAAGGTACAAACCGCCACATATCAAGAGCACGCCACATCACATCGAAATCAGAATGCGACAAACCAAAGTAACTATTGAAACAAAACAAATTGGCACAACAAACCGCACTGGTTCTTCCTAAATGCCTAGGCCACACGGTTTTGTGAACAGCCATGGAAACGGAGCAGTCATCTGCATCCTTTGCATCGTCAACAAAAGTCACAACTCACAAGGCGCACATATGTCTATTACTTTTAATTTAAACCAATTCAACAAGCAATGGTGCGATTTTGTTGGAACAAGAAAACTCTACAGCTTATTCCTCAATTATTTGAGCAGGCCAGCGAAATCCAGTGGCGAGGTCATCGAGCACCTCGGCTCGCTCACACCGAGACAAATCAAAGACCATGTCACATCAGATCGAAATACATAATGCGACAAATCAAAATAACCATTGAAATAAAACAAACTGGTACAGCAAACCCCACAGGTTCTTCCAAAACGTCTCACCCAAACAGTTTCCCGAATAGCCATGGAATCGGAGCTGTCTGCTGCATCATCAGCATCCTCAAGCAAAGTCACAAAGAACACATTCATTACATAGTTTCGGCAATTTAAACGAGTTTAACAAGGCATGCTGCCATTTTCTTGGAACAGGAAAGGCCTGCAGCTCATTTCAGAATTATTTCAGGAGTCCAGCGAAACCCGGTGGTGATGGTGAGGTTATCGAGCGCCTCGGCTCGCTCACACTCACGCCACTCCCGGCGGCGCGGGACGATCTGCGGATGCCCCAGGTCCTGCTGGTCCTCCCTGACCTCGCCGTCAAGCAGGTGAACGCGCCTCAGCTCCGGCGAGCTCTTCATTATCATCCTGACAAAGACAGTCTGCCAGACCAATCCGTCAAAGCCGGCCACGACGAGCTCCTTGAGGCGACCGTACTGATGCTGCTGCGCATTGGTGTACAGACCGGCATAGAGATCACCTACACTTCGCTCTCCTGAGCTTTTGTCGATCTGCATTCAGATTTCATATCAAGTTGGGTTTACAATTAACTAGTGTATTCCAATCTAAATGCACAAACAAGGTAATTTAGGCAAGCGGTCAAGGCACGACATACATGAACATGGAATGACTCCAAAGCTGGTGCTGCGTCAAGAAGTAGGAGAATCCAGAATACATCCCAGTTCATTGGTAGATTTGCAATGAACAGCTTACTGAGCTGGTTGAATGTGGTAGGAAAGGGAAGTGGTTCAATCCACATCTGCATACATATATGATGATACAATCGTCATTCGAGTGGCAATGTGATTTTGGTAGACAGTTAGTTTATTTCAGATATGATTACTCACCTGGGATCCTCTGAACTGCATAACAAGGTAATCTAGCTGTGGAACCCTTTTGAGGAACTTTCTCGGGGGATATGTCCTGCGGGTACCAGTAGCATAGTCTCTATCATCTTCAGTCTGTGAGAAATCCAAGCTCACATGCCTGAGACGAGGCACATCGCGGTAGTATACCTCGGTTGGGCGACCACGGCAAACAAAAGTTTCAAGACAAGGTAACAAGAGCAGAAGGATCATCGCAAAGTTGCACCTGTCCACTTGCAGATTTCTCAATTTCGATGACCGGAAGTTGATAGGAAAACCTTCTCGGTAACAACTTGAATCGGTGACCTTGAAATGCGTTAGATGCACGCAGTTTGCAAGAATCTGGTTGATATATGCATAATCTGAACCTCCCAATGAGAGTTTTGTGAGCCTATTGGGTTTCAGGCAGATCCAGTCACGATCAATATCGCAGTTGAATAGCACAAACCGCTCCAGCCGCAGGTTCCGGTGTGCATTCAGCCGCTCGAGGCAATAACCATCAACAATAAGCTCAAAATCCTCAACGCCCCACTTGTCAATGGCTGCTGTGACCCATGCATCGATGTTCACATGCCAACGCCCGGCCGGCATTTGGAGCCTCAGCTTCTGGACAGGCCGGCGTTGACGCACAGCCTCTGGAGCAAGAAGGAACGCATCCACCTGCTTGACATAGCGCCACATGGCCAGGCGCTCGTAGCGTTCCATGGCGGCCGTTAGCGGCCTGATCTTGGCCATCCAACGCTCATGCCGGGCCTTGATGGCATGTTTGTCAGTCAGCTCGTGCAGGTTCTTGTCTGCCTCATATGCAGCCTTAGCCTCCATGCTAAGGCTTTTCAGGGGGTGATAGTGTGCTGGGAGCATGTCATTGATGGCGAGGTTGTAGGATTTCGTGAGACGTCAAGGAAGGTTATGCCAACGCTTTGAAAGGATCATAGTTGTTACTGTTGTGCGGGTGTCTAGCTTGTTGATAATCTTGATCAGTAGGTCTTCAGGTAAGCTGCTGATTCTGTCCTCATCACCGATGCGTGTGCGTCTCTTGCGCCTGCGCATCTAAAGTTTTGTTTTGATAAGAAACAAAATTGAATAGCAGTCAGTGAATGACAAATAGGTACAAGCATTGAAAAGTTAAGCACATGCCTGTATCAAGATCACAAAATTTCAGGTTAACATCTCAATCCCATTTTTTACTGTATTCGTCATCTACAATACTCTGACGAACAGGGTCACGCGCATGCACAAGAGCCAAGAGGTTTAAGATTTGACAGATTTTAACAACAAACAGAGATATTAAACTAACGAATCCTGCAGCTTGGTTAAGCACACTCCTTTATGAAGACCACAAAATTTCAGATCAATACATCAATCGGTCAATCCCATATTTTTTCCGTTTCCACCTACTCTGATGTCTACCAGTAGTCTACGATCGCTTCTATCCGATTTCCCTTCCATTTCAGTAGAGGTACAGGTGAAAATTCACATTATGGGCAAACTGTAGTCAATTTTCGAGTTTTTCTTTCTGCACAAGCGCATCGTGAAACATCAGGTTTGGAAAGTATTATTTGTTCCACCATTTCCCCTTTTGTTTTAACGAGGCTGAAAAACATAAAAGGAAACTCAAATCCAAAGTGCACTTCTATTCCTTCACAACTAAAAAAGGGAAAGTTGAGTGGAACTCACCATTGTGCCCACAGCTCCGCCTCGATCTATAGCTGAGCAGGCGAGGGCTCGCTTGAAAATCAAACACGCCCTTAGTCGTGACTATGCTTGACCATGTCGGAAATCTCCCCTCGCGTGCTTCTTCTCGCCAAGCTTCCTCTTTGTCACGCCACCGGGGAGGGGGGGATTATGGGGTCTATGGCCACCGGCTCCAAAGAAGGTCACCGGGAGGTTGCTCGAACCGATGGTGGAGATAGGCCGACGGGGGATAGCGATACGGGAGTGTCGATCTCTAACTTAGATCTGCGGCGGCGGTGATGGAGGGCGGCGGCAAGTCGCCAGATCTGAAGAGGGAGCAGTTGGTCATGGCTGCAGTGAGAGATGACTCTAGGGATTAGCGGCGGCGGCAGAGAGGGTGGGGGAAGAGGAAGGTTGGAATGAGCCTTATATAAGGAATGTAGCACATGCCATGTGTAGTAGCCTCTCGACACGTATGCCCTAATGTAGTGGGCTCCATTCTAGTCTAAGAGAAATCTTACTTCCCTCGAGCCGGCCCAAATGACCTCGGCCCATGATGTGGATGAAATAAAAAAACTCAACCATTTAAATACCAAACAAATACATTGACGTGAACCACTGGTACTAAATGGATCCACTCTTTCTACGGTTTCCCCCACTCTCTTTTCTTTCTTTCCCACACCGCTACCCCCTGCGTGCGTGCGGGTTGGGGGGGGTGTGGTTTGAAGAAAACAACATAGGAGACGAAAAGGGGCTGAAGAAAAAAAGGGAAAAAATGCAAGAGTAAGGAGTAAGTCTATTTTCATATATATCGCTAGCGAATTTCGACGCACTAATTATACACATAATTACAATTTCTTGCAAAGTTAGAGATTTGAAATGAATCGTTCCATACCCATCTCCCTTGTTTTAACATGGTTCAAAACACAAGGAGGGAAACTCAAATCCAAAGTGGAGCTTTATGTGTCACTATAAAAAAATATAAAAAGTCCAGTGAAACTCACCATAGTGCCGAGTTGCCTACGGTTCGACACGTGCCCCGTGTACTGGGCCCCCATCCTCTCAATCCACACGAATCGTGCTTTCCCCCACCTCCAAAGCCCACCAAGCCAGCCCAAACGGCCGAGGCCCACAACATCGTTGAAATAGAAAATTCCAAACGGTACAATACAAGGGCAAGAATTAAAACACCCGACCCAACCCCTCGCCGCTAATCACTGCTACTTAACGCGCCCGCTCTCTCTCCACTCGTTTCCCTCGCTCCCCTTTTCTTTCTTTCTTTTTTCGCACGTTGCGGCGCCACCTCCCCTACCTCTCTCACACTTACCACCTGCCCACCCCCCGCTCCGCCTCGCTAGGGTTTCTCTGGGTTTTTGGACCGCGCCGCCACGCTCTCCGCGGCCGCCGGATCGCCACCATGGCCGCCGTCGCCCCCGCCGCCGGACGTATCCTTGACAACCCCTCGCAGCTCTACTCTTTACCGGATTTGGTTGCGTTTTTCGGGGCGATTTTTTTTCTTTTGAGATTTTTGGGGCGGGTTTTGAATCAGTGAGAAGCTTGTTTCTTAGCAGCATGAGATTTGTTGGCAAAGCGGAGGACTATAAGTTTTTTGGGGTGATTTCGTGTGGGTTGCAAGCGCAGACTTGTAGTTTGCGGGTCCAGTTTTTGCTTTGAATTTTGTTTCGGCTGTTCCTCAATCCTAGTTTTAGCCCCCGAGTCTTTGAATTGGATGCTGAATCTGTGATCTTCTAGTATGTGTATTGGAAGCGTGTGGATCAGAATTCCTTGACCTTTTGCTCCAGATGCTGCGGATTTGCTGCAGAAGCTGTCCCTGGATCCCAAAAGCGAAGGCGGCAAGGGCCCAGAGACGAAGGATAAGGTATGGTCAGCTTGGCTCTCCGTGCAATTCCAGCGAATCACTGTGTGGTGCTACTGTAGCACTCCAGAGTCTGAGTTTTGGATCCCCTTGCAGGCGTCGGGAGGGCAGAATGGTGTGTCGAAGGGTGTGGTGGTATCCCCGAACCCTACAGCGTTATCAGCAGAGCCATGGGCGCAGCAGGATTACAAAGATGCTGCGATGTACTACAGTGCCTACCCTGGAGCTTACTACTGTGGAGGTGAAGCAGCAAGTCTGATATGCCTGTTTCTTCTTTCTTAATACCAACAATACATATTTCTCCTGCATATTTGAGAAATTATGGCTGTTTGTAGTGAACTGGCAGTAGCACTGCAACTGTGGTGATATGGCGATGTCAATTTAGAGCATTTACCCTGAACTCTGGCTTTGCAGGTTGGGGTGATTATTCCGTCTACGTGAGCCAGGATGGAGCGGATGCACTTTCCTCTGTGAGTTTCATTCCCTTCACATCTTACTAAGCCTGTAGACACTTTGGTTCCGTAGTTCAATCTATTGTCCAACCCCTTAAAGTTGGATAGCAAATGCAAATCGCGTGCACTATTTTAATCAGTACAAAGTGCACCTGGATTAATTGGTCTTGCTTGTTTCAACTCAGGGTGTTTATGGGGACATGTACTGCTATCCTCAATATGGTATTGCTGATGGTCAGATTTATGGGTCTCAGCATTACCAGTACCCATCCACATACCACCAGCCAAAGACTACCGCCAGCAAGCCAGTATACAAGGCTAAAACTGGCAAATCAGCTCCTTCAACACAAGAAGATGTTTCTACTGCAAGTGCTGCTGATCAGCAGCCTGTCTTGTTGGATGCCTCCAAAATCACTTCAAAGAGCACTGATGGTGTAAAAGGTCTTAAGAAGGAGATTTTGCCTCTCAAACCAAATGAGTGTTTCACTAACTACCAGAATCAAGGTAGCAAAGCAGCTTATCCATGGTCTGGTGGCCGTACTTCGTCAGAAAAGCATCCGAAGCTCTCTGGTGGCAGTCCTACATCAACAGCCTCTAATCGTAATAACAAGGTATAGCCAAAGAATCTGAATGTGCAATCACTTTGTCATCTACTTTTGAGCTTACTCCACAATTTTTATTACTTATACTGAATGGTGAAAACTGTTCGCTGATAATAATTCACGTGCCACAGTACTGTATTGTTTGTTGTGACCTGTCAAAACAGTGTTGTTTATCAATTTTTTCCCTAGCTAGGCGGCTAGACCTCTAATGATGAATGCAAGGAGAAAAAGACAGATGAACCAAAATTACATTTTTTTTGGCATTCTCGATATCCTTTCGATTGGTTTTGTTTATTTGGGGACAATGATAGGTTCAGTTGCTTTTCAAGTGAAATTTACATACCCTGCATACTTTCATAGTTTGCTGTATAGGCACAAACTACTTCTGAACATTGGCACATTTCTTGCAGGGCTTCAATGGGCCGAACTCTCCAATGGGGCCACCATCTTCTGGATTCATGAGTCCAATATACTCTGGTAGTGGAATGTACAACACAAACGCTTACACACCTAGCTTTTGGTATGGATCTCATGTCTATGGTCCTGGCATGTATGGTGGGTGGAATGCGTTGTCGAATGGAAAGTACAGGCCCAGAGGAAAAACCTATGGATCTTATGGTTTTGGCAATGAAAACTTGGATGGCTTGAATGAATTGAAGCGTGGGCCAAGAAGTGGCCTCTTTAAAAACCAACAGGGGTCTGGAGCAGCTGTTGATGCAAAAGGACAGGAGCTTCCCACCAGTGATAGTGCTAATGCTGTTAAGCAGGATGAGTACAATAGTGCTGATTTTGTTGAGACCTACTCTGATGCCAGATTCTTTATAATTAAATCATACAGTGAGGATGATGTTCACAAGAGCATCAAGTACAATGTTTGGGCAAGCACCCCTAGTGGAAATAAAAAGCTGGATGCTGCATATCTAGAGGCTAAGGAAAAATCGAGTAGCTCTCCTGTGTTCCTGTTGTTCTCTGTAAGTTTTATTGTTGCCCTCTGTTAATAGGCATTTTTTTTTCCTTCTGTGAAGAATGGGTAAGGTTGGGTGTTTGATGTCACTGGTCTTCCTTGATTTTTCCAGGTTAACACCAGCGGACAGTTTGTTGGTCTGGCTGAGATGGTGGGTCGGGTTGATTTTAGCAAGACAGTGGAATACTGGCAGCAAGACAAGTGGACTGGTTGTTTTCCTGTCAAGTGGCACATTGTGAAGGACATTCCTAACAGCTTGTTGAAGCACATCATTCTTGAGTATAATGAAAACAAACCAGTGACAAACAGCAGAGATACTCAGGAGGTGAAATAAGTTGCTTCCAATACTTCTCTTGTTTTGCCAATTTCTTCCACTGTTTCTATCAGGTCACACATTGTAGAGAAATTCTTGATATGCTTGAATCAGAAATCCTTGCTGATATACCTGAACAGTACTATCTTGAGAGATGGAATATTGTCCTGTGGATTTTCATGTCTTGACTCTTTTGACGTTGCAGTAGCTAAGTTTTCTCATACCTTTTCATGCTGTCTGCAGGTTAAGCTTGACCAAGGCCTCCAGGTGTTAAAGATTTTCAAGGATCATGTCTGCAAGACATCCATCTTGGATGATTTTGGCTTTTACGATAACCGTGAAAAGATAATGCAAGAGAAGAAATCAAGGCGCCAGTATCTAGTGGAGAAGGTGTGTGTGACAACGAATCTACTTTATGTAATGAGCCCTCTTCTATATGCACCTGCACAAATCTTAGCACTTGCCATTTCACTTGTAAACCTGAGAAACATGGGAACTTAGCTTTTGTGTCCTATCAATTCTTTTGATCATGCACGAGTCGTCGAGTTCATCTTGTTGGTGAGGGTAGAATTGTTTCTAGCATTTTTCCTATTAAGCCCATAGGACTGGCATTGTTTTCATTGATATTCAACCTCAGTTTCATGGCATCCATTTGTCAGATTAGTGTTTACCCTTATTTGGGTGTAAAGAAACTTATATGAACTTGCATTTTTTTGCCCTTCAGGTCATGAATAGAAAGTCGCCCACCAACAAGGCTGAAAATGAAGCTACTGATGGGAATCAGAGTCTGCAGAAACCTGAGGTTGTCCGGGAACAAACTGCTGTTGTGCAGGATGGTGCAGTAGCTGCTAATGGTGTCGCCCCAAGGGAGCAAACTGCTGTGGTGGAAAATGGTGTGGTGGCAGTAGCTGCTAATGGTGTTGGCCCGAAAGATGCTAACCCGGCAACCGAAGCCCTTGCAAATGGCTGTTAATTTTCGCTGCAGGCCACCAGCTATTCTGTGCAAGGAGACAGCTCATGTGCCACAGGAAGCTACCGCTGTTGAAACCATTCAAGATCCTGCTGTGTTTTTTCCCCCTTTTCCCTTTGGTTTTCCTTTGGCAATGCTGCTAGGTTGCAGAAGGGTGCAGTCTAAAGGCGATTCTGTATCTTGCTAGGTTCCTCTTGTCCGGTGTTTCGTCTGTACCATTTTCCCTGTGATTGGTTGTGTCGCCTGTGAGTTGAGTTTGGTTAGCGTGAGATAGAGGTCACATGTTCCTGTTCCGGCAAGGTGCGTTGTCTTTTTGTCTCGTCATTTGGAGTTGTACCTATGTGTGGTGAGATCTGTAATGTTTTGGAAGTGAATGATAGTGGTTTTGGGATGGATCATTTCTTTCTCTCTGTTCCTCTCCAACAGTCCACAACTCGGAACTCCAACTCCAACCCCCTCGACTGGAAAGTATTTAAAGATCTGAACCTATTAACTCCGTCCTTTTTTTCCGTTTTGTGCGACGGTAATGGTGGCATCAGTATGGTATCTCTGTTTCTCCCTCATCGATGTTGCAGAGTTCGTGTATCAGCCGGGGATCCACGACGCTGTGTTTGGTGGGGAGACCTGGGGAACTAGCAGGCTTGCTGTGTTTTGTAGACCTGGAGAAGTACCAGGAGTGCACCGTTTCGACGAAGTCGTCGCTGCCACCAGTCACGGTCCCGCGACGCCGCCGCCGGCGTACCCTTGTCGACTTATCGCGCTGGAAGGAAGTGGCCCTGACGGCGTTCCGGTGCCGCTGCGGCGGGACGGACCTTGGGCGACCTTGCCGCGCCCGTGCATACCTTTTCTCAGCGCTATGGAGCATACGCATACACACGCGATGCAGAAATATATATATATATATAGAAATTAGTATGTCCACATATTCAAAGTATGCTTACATACTCAACCTACGTACCATCCAGACAGTCTAGTATTATCATATACTACATGAACATACTCTTCGTTGGGTCATACACGTCTTCTAACATGAGATACACAGGTGAAGGTAGCTACATGCGCATGTAGAAAAGATTTTTCATATATATATATACTAGCAAATATGTCCGTGCGTTGCAACGGGTTCATGAGGATTGGAGTAAAGTAGGACAACAAATGAACATGACTTACTTTTTTAATGGGCTCAAATAAACAACACAGTAGATTATAAATTGCAAATATAACAAAACTGCACATGTATGCATGTTATAAATTTAGCTGACACATTTGTGTCAACATACATAGATAAAACAAAACAATAAAAATTAGTGTATTCTTAATCTCACTTTTGCGCTTTAGAACGTTGAAAATGGTTGTGTTCATTAGACAATCACGGTTATTGAAACCAAAGGGTTTGAAAATGACCTTCAATCCGAATATACTGAGTTATCCAAAGGGTTCTTCACGGTTATTAGACAATCACGTTGAAAATGACCTTCAATCCGAATATATTGAGTTATCCAAAGGGTTCTTCACGGTTATTGAGTTCTTTCTCGGAGTACTGTATGCATCACACAACATGCATTTTCACGGTTTTTTTTGCTCGTTTTTCGTCAGCTGACATGTTTGCATAGAGCACCCTCTCACGCTCATGTATTGGTTGCCTATACTTAAGTGTTAAATTTGAATGGCATAACCTAGAATTTGCAGGTCATGCTTCAATTTGATAGGAGTTGCATTGTAGTTCTTGCATAAAGTGTCCCTGACCATAGTGTTCTATATTAACCATATCCGTTATAACTTTCTTTTGTTGACGAGTTTTTTGACGGTTTTTTTTGTAATTCATCCTTGTGTTGGTCGGATTGTTGCATGCCAATTCCTTCCGTCCCCAAAAAGAAGACACTATAGGATTCAAAATTTATCCCCAGAAAACAAGTCATCCTACTGTATTTAGTAGTAGGTGCATGTGCATGCAACAACCAATTAATGTCAAATATGACTAATAATTAGGGGCAATCAAGGTCATTTTACTTTCTCGTTAATCTATCCTAAATTTCTAGAATGACTTCTTTTTTGGGATGGAGGGAGTACATTCTCTAGGATATTTGTGTGGTGGCTGCTCACCATAAGTCGTGGACCCATTAACGTTGTTGCCGTATGAAGAAATACAATACGCATTTAATTATTATGTAGTCTAAGAAGGAATGAAAATTTATAGAGAAACAGTATTACCAGTTCTTGGATCTTTGAATGGAGCATGTATTGTCCTCGTATCGTTTTGAAGAAGCCATCCGCGGTAAAATGGTGTAATAATAAATTGAATATCATAAAAATATTATCTAGAAACCAATATGAATATCATCAAACGTGCCATGTATGCATGGATGCACATGCAGCTATCAATCTGCGATTGGTTCCCGAACTGCAACCTCACCAATGGCTCCGAACTCGAGTAGTTACAAAGGGCAGCGCACGGACAAGTCTGGCTGTAGCCACGGGCCCGCGACCGGTCAGCTCGACCGCCTCGATGCTATGATCGAACTTCCTGTCCGTTCGTCTAAAAAGAGAAAAAAAAACAATAAGTCTATTCCAAGCTGGTTGGCCACTGCTACGCAACCCTTGGTCCCTTGCTTGTTCCTGCACAAAGTCAGGACCCTGTACACGAACGGTACATGTTGTGGTAGAAGCCGCACACGCACACCAGTAGTAAAATTCATCGATGGGGAGCTACGACCAACCGGCCTGTGTGTATCTGAGGTCGGGTTGTCAAATCGAGGAACCATGTACGTGGTGCAGGCAAGTCCTTGCTTCCTTCCATGGAAGAATCCCAGGATTTACACCACAATCCCACGAACACGAAATCCCCGCTTCATCTTTCATACGCGAGTGAGCAATCAACCAGCGCCAATTGTTCACACCTCCGCACGCACATAGACCAATCTAAATCCCATGATCTCCTGGTGCCCCGCTCATCTCTCCATGCCTGCAAGATGCGTAGACCCCAAGCTGATACGCCTATACCAACAGAAGAGTTACTCCCTTCAGCTTCTCGTGCACAAGATCAACATCGGCGCCGTCCTCGGAGCTGCGGACTTGGCTATATATATATATATATATATATATATATATATATATATATATATATATATATATATATATATATATATATATATATATATATATATCCTGCGGACGTTGCTGCGGAGGCAGCGGCGACGGTGTCTGGCTCGGATGCGTAGACAAGTTTGAGTCTGGCTCGGAGGTGGAGGCGTGTTGGCTAGGGTAAACGGAAGGACGTAGGAAGAATCCAAGAAGCAAAACGTACTAAGGCCACGGACGAAAGGCATAATTTACTAATATTGATTTGGATGGTGGATTGATTTCTATACATGTAGGAGGGTTTTCATAAAATTATGACGTACCGTAGAATCAATCCTAGCTTTAGTATTAGATAGAGATGCAGTCACTGACGTGACACATCATCATCCTTGGCCGCGTCGCACCGTTCAGGGAACAACGTGATCTCGTTCGCATGATTTTGAAAGCCAAGTGGACAGCGAATTCATGTGTTGGATGGACGGACATGTCCAACAATTATTACACACCATGCCAATCGATCAGTACTGTTCGATCTGCAGGCGTGCAGGCACTGCATATTCACTCGATCATCACCACCACTTGGAGAGGAAGCGCCGGGACAGAGCACGAGACGGCGCCGGCGCCGGCGCCGGCGGCAGCAGCGGCGCATGCGTGGCCGCCGGCGCCGGGAGAACGGTGACGTTGAGCTTCATGCCAAGCCGGCAGTGTTCGCCCACCGCGCAGATGAACCACCTCCGGCCTGGCTCGTCGAGGGCGACTTGGTCCTCGCCGGAGCTCCAGACGGCGGTGGCCGCGGCCTTGTTGCACGCCTTGAAGTCCGGCCCGCTCACCTCCGCCACGTCGTGGAAGCTGCTGCTGTACTTGAACGCTGCGTACAATACATACTTCAGGTGCATTGCATGCTGCAGGGCGTGCAGCTCTGAATGAAACGAACCAAAAAAAAAAGGTGCAGCACGAATTCTTGTGTCCTGGACTCGTGCGATTACTACCTAGCGTGTCGCCGACTGTGAACTGCTTGCTCTCGGCCCAGGAGGCGTAGTCGAAACCGAGCGTCCAGCCATGGCCATCGCCCACAACGTGATCCGTGGCGGAGGCGAGAGCGGGGAGGAAGAAGACGACGGCGGTCGCGGACGCCACCGCGGCAAGCATTTGCTTGGAAGCAGCCATGGACGGCTTCAATTCCTTTCTACTAGCTCTACTTTTAATTTTCTTGGTTGTATATGCTGTGAGTTCAGAAGGGCAAACACAGCTGCATGCTTATATATAGGTAACAAATTAAAGATCTTGTTGGTTCCTGGAAGGTTGGAGACTGGGTCAGTTGCGACGGACTCCAAGCAGGCTTAGGGCGGCAGGGTCATCATCACACGCGCCAAATCAACGTTGGCTGGACTAGTGATGTGCAAATGTCATGAACGTACTCATACTATGGAATTTGGATGTTTTGTTAACCTCATATTATGGTGTGCATACAGGGCCTTTATTGAAGGTGAAGCTATATATTTTCACTCAAACTCGCATAAAGTTAGTATATGCCCTTGCAGTGTATACTAACTTTAGGCGTGTTCCAAAAAAGATACACACAAATACATGTCCACGTCATCTATATGCTTCTCATTTCGCAACAAATGGAGAAAAGGAATGGAAGCATAACGTACATAACAGCCGTGAAAGCTTTGCTTCTGAATAACCAATGAACGAACATATAATGCATGCATCATCAGAGAAACGACTTGTTTGACATGGTCTTGCTACCTGTTCACTTACGAGCTCCGAGCTAGGGCCAAAATTTTCAGCTCAGAGAACAAACAGAGGGGAGGTATATTTTGCTGAATGCACGATCGAGTACTCCCAAGCAGAATTAGCGGAAGAAAATGCAGTGCGCCCGGGGCGCACGCGCGCCGGGGTGCGCCCCCGCGCGGATCCGCCGCTCAACTGCAATCTGACGACGCGCGCTCCACCTCCGGCTCCGCACGCGCGACGGCTCATCCGCTCGGCTCCACGTCTGGCTCCGCACGCGAGACTGCACATCGGCTCGGCTCCTGGCGCGCTCCCCCACTCGTTCAGGTTTCGTCGAATCGTCTTCCCCGCCGGCCGGCCGGGTGTTCGACGCCGAGCGCGTCGCGCCGAGAGACGCGACGGCGTCGGTCACGGAGAAGCTCGCCGGCGTCAATGTCCGCTTCTGCCGTAGCCCACGACGGAGGCGGATAGGTGCACCCCGCCGCACTCGTCGTCGTCCTCCGGCGCCGGCGGGACGTCGGTCCCCGTCGAGGCCACGACGACTGCGGCCGCCAGCGTCGTCGTGGACGACAGCACCCGGCGCAGGGTCGGGCGCGGTGACTGCGGCCGCGCCGCCGAGCGTATCCTCGCGGTCGTCGCGGGCTGCGTCGTGCTGCCAGAAGGGCTCCTCCGCCGCTGCCGCCGCCGCCGCGGGCAACGCCGAGTCGAACAGGCAGGCCATGTCCAGGGACGACGTGAAGTTGCCGGAGCCGGTCTCGTTGCCGAGGCTCTCAGTGCAGACCTCGAGGCTCTTCTGGCTCATTAGGCTCGACGACAGGCGCACGAGCGGGTGCACGTACGGCTTGGACGGCGGCGCCTTCTTGCCGCCGGCGGCGGCAACCTTCTCCACGTCGGCCTGGATGGCATTCCATACGTCCGCCTGCGCGGACCGGTCCTCGACGACGAGCTCCGGCTTCTTGTCGCGTCGCCATTGCTCGTCCAGTCGTCCACAGCTCCGGCTTCTAGTTACGGCCGCACCACACACAACATCTCTGCGAATGCGACAGTCCAGTCGCGTCGCATTGCTCGTCCACGGCGCAGAAGTGGCCATTGCCGCCGGCCAGCGGCTCCGTGACCGACTCCGTCGCGTTCCTCGGCCAGCCGGCGGGAAGACGTTTCGACGAATTCCTAACTGACCGAGCGGGGGAGCGCGCCAGGAGCCGAGCAGATGTGCAGTCTCGCGTGCGAAGCCGGGCGTGGAGCCAAGCGGATGAGCCGTCGCGCGTGCGGAGCCGGACGTGTAGCGCGCGTCGTCAGATTGCAGTTGAGCGGTGATCCGCGCGGGGGCGCACCCCGGCGCGCGTGCGCCCCGGGCGCACTGCATTTTCTTCCGAATTAGCGGTCATTTTCAGCGAGATTAGATACTGGTTATCAGCGAGAGTCCATTTTCTTTAGTTTGTTGTGATTGGATTTAGGTTACCATTGGTAAAGGATTCCACCTTCTACGAAGTGATAAATGGACTCATGTTCATAATAATGGTTAGGGATTAAGTCTTGTATGATGGTATTAGTTGTTCACAAAGTGGAGGACCTTATATCTGGTCGGATGGAGTGAACTGGATTTCTGGTCATGAGCGCTCAAGAGATCTTATATTACTCATCCGTACAGATTTTTTTGGATAGGCGATTTCGAGGAGATCGAATGGGTGATAACTTCATCATCAACATAGGAGTAGAGCAAAAATAACTTGACTGACCAAACGGATTCAATAAAATCATTTTCATAATTATAAAAAAATATTTGACATAACAGATACTACACGGTAACATTCTTCAACACAATAAAATCACATACAAATGCTCGTACAAGAGACACCCCAAACACCACTCTCACATCGAGTGTTCGTCCACACTGATCTGACACAGAAGACCACAAGGCCTAGAACACGAGCGCGGCCGCCATCACGGCGGTCACCGCGAGGCGCGCCTGCACCTTGGCCGCGGGGCTGGACGGCGGCGGAGGCATCGCTGACGGACCCCCGGCGGCCTCGTCGGCGGCAAGGACGTCGACCCTGACCTTCATGCCGTTCTGGCAGTGCTCGCCGACGCCGCAGACGAACCACCGGCGGCCGGCGTCGCTGAGCGTGACCTGGTCCTGGCCAGTGGTCAGCGCCTTGGAGCTCTCCGGCTTGTTGCACGCCGCGAAGTCCGCGCCGTTGACCTCCACCACCGTGTGGCTCGGCTCGTTGTACTTGAACACTGCAATGCACCAATCAGTCAATCCAGGTCTTGTCGGTGTCTCATATATAGAGGCGAATTTTACAGCGTGAGCCGTGAAGAAAAAGATAAAATAGTAGTATCTACATTCCACGTTGCTATTCCCTGTTTATGTTTTCTCGTAACATTTGACCATTCATCTTATTAAAAAATTAAACAAATATTATTCACGGAACTACCGGTATATATGAGTATATGACGAGGCTGTTGCATTGCATGCTTACCTAACGTGTCGCCGACCTTGAACTGCTTGGTCTCAGCCCAGGCGGTGTAGTTGAAGCCGAGGGTCCAGCCCTGGTCATCGCCCACCCAGTGCTCGGTGGCGGCGGCGAGCGCCGGGAGTAAGGCAACGGCGAGAGCGGCCGCGACGAGCAGGAACATCTGCTTGGAGGCCATTGGGTTTGTCGTCAGAAACTAGCTTAGCTAGCGCACTCTTCTCGTTCTCTGCAGCAAGTGCCTGAACTTTCAGTTTCAGAATGCAGCTAAGCTAGTAGTAGCTCTTGTGTCTTGCTTGTGCGCTGGCTCTTGGTTCTGGCCTGAGAAGCCAAGGTGCATCTGCAACTGTATATATAGACGGAGAGCAGGGCATAGTACGAACTAATCACTCGGTCAGGCAAGACATTACTGTCGCTCTGTCAGTGGATCAGAGGACTTGTTCTGCGTCGCAGCTGCAGCACGCAGGCCAATGGCGGCACCCGTGGAGCTGCCCGCGCGGCGCCAAATGCAACGAAACGAGAAGCGACGCTATCTCTTAAACACGTGCGAAGAGGAATGACGAACATGAACAATTGCGGATTGCCTTAGTTTCATCGCCGGATTGTTGTGCCTCTGTGCGTGACACTCTGACCTGGTCTTGATTTGACACTTGATTGTCCCTTGCTCGCTCACTTGATTGTCCATTTGCTCACCTGGCGTGGGTAAGTTGGCCGGTTGGGCCCGGTCGTCGGCGTGACCACAGCCCTCCCCGTGGCGAGATATAGCAATGTCGTACTCGTCCTTGGACTTCGCCACAGAGATTCTTCGAGAAATACGTAACTCACAGATCATTGACGTCAGGGGAAAAAGATCCCATGGGAATGAGAGCCGCCCAACCCATTGGCATTAGGCTGCCGCACCGGGCTCCCCTAACCGTTCGTGGGGGAAGTTTAGGGGAAACGAGTGCTGCAGCGGGCTCCTCTACTGCCTCCCCAACGGGAGCGGAGGCGGTCTGCTCCGCCATATACAGGGGAGTATGGCATCTCCCCTACCGCGCCACCGTAGCGGCGGGGCCCACGCGTCCAACCACCACCGCTCGCCTGCCGCCTTGCCGTCGCGAGGATCCGCCGTTGCCTGTTGTCGTGAGGAGCCGCCGCCCGTCGTCGCCGGCGCCTCCACGTGGGGCCGCCGTCCGCCCCGCCGTGGACGAGGGCGGCGGAGCTCGGGGACGAGGCGGTCGTGGACGAGGCCTGCGCAGGACGGGGACGGGGCAGCCGGTCGGGAACCAGCGCTCCAGCACCGGCGGCAGAATGGCCTCGTCGTGCTCGACTGCGGCGGCGGAACGGCCTCTGTTAGAATTAAGTTTGGCGTATACATGTGAGTGTGCTGTGTGTCGTATACGTGTGAGTGTGCTGTGTGTCGTATACGTGTGAGTGTGCTGTGTGTCGTATCCGTGTGCGTGTGTGTGTCGCCCGGAACGAGCGTGCGCCGCAGTGGAGCTGCAGCCATGGCGCACGGGGGTGTTCTGCCATGTTCCGGGCGAGTAGGTGTCGATCGGGCGCGCAGGATAGCTGCGGTGGACTCGACGTGTGTTAGTTAGAGGTGCGGGGTGCTTGGCGCCGACGCTTGCGGAGGTAGTTGCGCGGATCAGGGAGCGAGTGGCTCACGAACGCGTCGCGGCGTGCTCTGCGGGTCGTGGCGGGAATGGCGGGAATGGAGGCGTGCTCCTTGTGATCCCGGCCTACAAATAGCCCCAGCCTCCTCTGTGTATCGTGTTCGCTGTGTTTCCATTCAATCAAGGCCAAGATACAGGCGAGTTTGTCGCCGCGGCGTTCGTCGCCGGCCAAATCACTGTTCATCTTCTTCCTTGGTCCAATTCGCATTGCTGTCGCGTGAGTGAGAGAGAGGGCGAGTGAGCAGGCGGAACACGCGTTCCTGGGCATTTCCAACAAGTGGTACCAGAGCCAGGTTGATGAAGACCGGCAATTCTCCGGGAGCGAGTGGATCGAAGGCGCCGGTGGACATGGAGCGCGTCCTCACCAACGGCGGCGCCGTGGAGATCCCGCTGCTGACCAATGCGAACTACCATGTTTGGGCTTTGGTCATGCAGGTGTCGCTGGAGGCTTTGGAGCTCTGGGACGTCGTCGAGGCGACGTCCAAGGACCGCGCCAAGGATCGGCGGGCGCTCGCCGCCATCCTCCGCGCGGTGCCGTTCGAGATGAAGGCTGCGCTCGCCGTGAAGGAGTCGGCAAAAGAAGCGTGGGATGCCGTGAAGACAATGAGGGTGGGTGATGATCGCGTGCAGGCCGCAAGCGTACAACGCCTCTGGAAGGAGTTCGAGGGGATCACCTTCAACGACGGCGAGTCAGTGAGCGACTTCGCCATGCGCGTCAACGGCATCGTCGCGAGTCTGCGCCAGCAAGGGGAGGTTCTGGAGGACCCCCGCGTGGTGAAGAAGATGCTGCGCATCGTCCCAAAGAAGTTCAAGCAGGTGGCGGTCGCGATCGAGATGTTCTCCGACCTCAAGACGGCGAAGATTGAAGAGCTCGTCGGCATGCTGCGCGTGGCGGAGGACGCGGATGCTGATGAGGAGAAGGAGGTCGCGCCAGGACCTGAGCGCCTGCTGCTCACGGAGGAGCAGCGGGAGGAGCGGCGTTTTCGTCGTCGCCGTCAGGAACGTGCGCGTGGAGAAGGCGGGCGCCGTGGCGCCAACAAGAAGGGAGAAGGCCGTGGCGGCGGCCATGACGAAGACGACGATGGAGCAAGCACGTGCTCCGGGTCCAGCACACGGTCGGCGCGGCGTCATCGCGGGAGATGCTTCACCTGCGGAGAGCGCGGGCACATCGCGAGGGACTGCCCCAAGTCAAGGAAGGAGAGGGCGCTGCTCGCCGGCATCGAAGAAGAAGAAGCTGCTCTGCTGTGAGTCGGCGGAGGTGCGACGCCAAGCTTAGGGGGTGATTGTTAGAATTAAGCTTGGCGTATACGTGTGAGTGTGCTGTGTGTCGTATACGTGTGAGTGTGCTGTGTGTCGTATACGTGTGAGTGTGCTGTGTGTCGTATCCGTGTGCGTGTGTGTGTCGCCCGGAACGAGCGTGCGCCGCAGTGGAGCTGCAGCCATGGCGCACGGGGGTGTTCTGCCATGTTCCGGGCGAGTAGGTGTCGATCGGGCGCGCAGGATAGCTGCGGTGGACTCGACGTGTGTTAGTTAGAGGTGCGGGGTGCTTGGCGCCGACGCTTGCGGAGGTAGTTGCGCGGATCAGGGAGCGAGTGGCTCACGAACGCGTCGCGGCGTGCTCTGCGGGTCGTGGCGGGAATGGCGGGAATGGAGGCGTGCTCCTTGTGATCCCGGCCTACAAATAGCCCCAGCCTCCTCTGTGTATCGTGTTCGCTGTGTTTCCATTCAATCAAGGCCAAGATACAGGCGAGTTTGTCGCCGCGGCGTTCGTCGCCGGCCAAATCACTGTTCATCTTCTTCCTTGGTCCAATTCGCATTGCTGTCGCGTGAGTGAGAGAGAGGGCGAGTGAGCAGGCGGAACACGCGTTCCTGGGCATTTCCAACAGCCTCGCCGTGCTCGCCCATGGCCTCCACGTCCTCTTCCTCCCGTCGCCAGTCTCGTCGACGGCTAGGCGGCCGGCGAAGGGGTGGAAGACGGCAAGGGCGCGCACGAAGGAGGACGCGAGGTGCTCGACGAGGTGCCAGCACGCGCTTGCGGACGCGGACGGGGGCCGGAGGTGCTCGTCGGCGGCGTCGTTGTAGGGGAGGTACTGGCGCAACGCGGCGAGCAGGTACATCGTCACCTCGACCTCGTCGCCGATGTCAACGCCGCTCACCGGGAGGTGGTGGGACCACGGCGGGACGCTGACGCCTTCGACCATCAGCATCATGGCTGCTGCGCCGGTGGAGCGGAGAGGCGGAGCCGGCGGGCCAGGAAGGCGGGAGGAGGGAGGAGGGGCCGCGGCTGGACCACGCGCCGTCTCTCCGGGCCGCCCGCGCGCCCCCGGATGCCGCCGTGGGAGCCGCCGCCGCGCCTGGCCGCTCCGCGCACCGCTGGAGCTCTGCCGCCCCACGCGGCCGTCGCAGGAGCGGACATCACCTCCGCCACCGCCGCCGTGGCTCGAGGAGGCCGCCCGCCGCCCGCGCGCTCCAGCTTCCCTGGCCGCCATTGGACGCCTTCACGCGCCGCCGGAGGGAGGGGAGGGAGGGATGGGGCGGCGGCCGACGTGGGGGAAGGTAGCCGGCGGCGGGGGAAGCGAGCCGACGTGGGGAGGGGAGGGAAATAAAAAAAAGGGAGGGGGAGGAAAATAAAAAAGAGACGAGCACAAAATACGTGGTAGTTGAGATCGAGGAAAGAATCTTGATGAAATATTTTTTTAAAGAAACGGGGAATATTTTTTTAAAGAAACGGGGAATACGAATGCGGACAGCCTTAGCATTAGCATGACCAAAGTACGCAGGGTCTTCCCACTGCTGGCCCATCAGGAAGTGCCGCGGTTCAGATGGTAATGGACGCGACCATCTCCAACGGGCTTTCCAGTCGCTGGCTGACTTTTTTTTTTGACTTGGAGCTGGGAAAGCGATGACTGTACGAGGGAAGATAGAAAAATGTATGCTAGGGAGCCAGAAACGCCCTCATTGTCCTAGGCCATCCTTCCTAACCTCACCGATTAGGCGACTACCATCAAACTCGGTAACCCTGAACCAAAAATCCGTAACCCTCTAACCCCTCTGTACTTGTACTTCTTCATCGGCTCCAAGCGGCGCCAGCGTTGCGATTGCGACACACACGAGCGCTGCTATCGGCCGGCTGCGCACACACTATCTTATCTACGCAAATTGGGTGATATGATAGTGGTAGAAGAGAAGCAACCAATAAATACGCCTAATGAGAACCGGATGCTTCACCGATCAACCTAATCTCAGTATGCTGATACTAGGCGTCTAGTAAACTAGAATTGGCCATCGGTAGCGACCCATCATCCCTTTTTTTCCTGTTCGCTTGGCTTATCAGCAACCAATCAGTAGTATTGTTCTCTCTACACAAATCAGCACGACCCACCAGCCACCGGTACGCCACCCAGCACTATTTTTCAATCGGTACAGACCAGCCACCAGACTCGTCGCGATCAAGGAAAAGGCAGAGCAGAGAGCGGCAAAGCCCACGCAGGCGAACACCAGCAGAAGCGGCAAGGCAGCGACGCCGTCCGTCCATAAGACAAAGGGCCGGATCCATCCATCCATCCACCAACCCACCCACCCCACACCAAAAGCCCACGTCCCGCACGGAGCGGCGAGGCGACCCGGCGGCGGAGGGGAGGGGGGATGTGCGAGGGGAGGCGGCCGGCGGACCTGGTCCGGCCGGCGTGGTCGGCGGCGGAGCTGCGGCGGAGGGAGGCGGCGGCCGACGCGCAGCTGGCGGCGGCGCGGGCGCGCCTCGCGGAGGCGCTGGCGGAGCTGGAGCGGGCGCGGGCGCGCGCCGCCGAGCTGCAGCGCCGCCTCGAGCAGACCTACGGCAAGCGCCGCCGGCTCGTCGAGGAGGCGCGCGGCCGGATCCACGAGATCCGCGCGCGCCACCACGAGGGCGAGCAGCAGCCGCCGGCGGCGGCCACCGCGGGGCCCGAGCCCGAGCCCGAGCCCGATCGCTCCGGCGCCACTTCCCCCTCGACTTCCTAGGTGCGTCTCGTCATCCTTCCCGCTCGCGGATCATCAATTCCACCATCCAGCTTCTCGATTGCTGGCAGTAATTATCGATCGTGTCCCGTCTCCGATCGAGCAGAAGCTACCGAATTCTTTCCTCGCTTGTTCTCTTCCTCTGATCGAACAGTAACCTAACAAAATTTTCCCCTTCCGATCATCGTCTGCAGGGCAAGGTGCTGCCGATGATTCCTGCCGCTGCCGCCGCCGCTTTTCTTCTCCATTTCGCATTGGTAACTGCAACTAGCTAGTTAGGCTGTGTATGTAATATACTAGTGTCAGTGATCTGTAGAGCATCAGAATCTTGCTCAGTGACTGGATTGGATTGGGAGTTAGTGCTAGAAACATTCTCAGTTGACCATCTCACTGCAAAAGCTCAGTTCCCTTTTTTTTGTTTTTTTTTCTAACCTATCGCTTAGTTCATGTTGTGATGGGGTTTCCTGTGAAGGATTTCCCATTGCTGGCTGCTGGTGAATGGTGATTGCTCTTGTCAAGAGATGGTCCTATAGTTTAATTTTCCCAGGCTGAGTAATCCCTGTACTGAAAAAAAATGTCGCGTATAGAATGAAGAAAGGTGAAGCACATGCGTCGTCCAGCCTTTGCACGGAAGTGCATTCAGTTGTCCATGCTCAAACGCATGACGATTCCTGCAATTGCAAGGAAAGAATCTGCCAAATCCTGAATCGTTCAGAGTTGAGACCCAACAACGATCACCGTCGACCGCGTGTCCGTGCTGCTCCCACCTCCGCAGCAACCCCCAGCTCGCAACTCAGCCCCACTCATCAGTCACCAGCTCAAAGGCCCGGTGCCCTGCAGCCCGCCAGAGCTCACCCTGGGTCACGCCCCACGCAGCAGCTCCCACACGGTGTTGCCCCGGGCCGCACCCTCGCGAGCGCTGCCGATTTGCCACACAAGGCATGCCACATAGAACAGGAAGAAAACGGATCCGAGAGCTGGAGGAGGAGATCCATGGATAATTGTGATGGAGCTCTTGCTCCGAGTGGCAGCGACAGTACGGCAGGAGGCGAGGTCAGCAAAGATGATTACAAAGGAGCGGTGCCAATCTATGAGCTGAAAGAAGCGGAGCGAGCTGAGGGGTCATGGTGCAACGGCATCGAGTGTGTATAGCTTCTTGTCATTTGACCAGTTCAATGTTCTTGCTGTGTACTGTCTAACTATCTCCCTCAATTACTTTTGGCCTATTTGGCTCCTCCAATTTAGAGATTATTATGTAGAAACATCAGTTTTAGAATTGAAGTAGCAAGCAGTCACACGTCTGCAATGGGGTGTGCATCTATTTCTGAACCTGGCAGCTTCAAAGGTCATGTTATTCCTATTTTGCATATAGGCTCAAGGTTCTATATAATTTTAGTGGCAGATCACAATAATCAGTGAATGCAATACGTGAGCCCAGTGTCCTTTCTGCAATCTTCTTTTGCTATATAACGGTTCCTAACTAATTTGATTTGGAAATTGCGTTCATTGGCTTCTCTGAATGTTGGTGGCTATATGACGCAATTTTTCTCTTCTGTTTTCTTATACGTGATGTGCTAGATAAGCTGCTCACCACCTGTTATTGTCTATTTGTTAGATTGGGTGGCATCTTTCATATACTATATTATATACCTGACATCAACGAAGATCAAACAAATCATTGGTAGGCTAACAATAAGCAAAATATGTTGAGAAACAATAGTAATTGTACATGCCAAACCCATCATAAGGTTGCTGATGAAAGGTCAAAAAGTTATTGTACAGAGAGATGAGTTTTCTTGTAGTGGTGTACACTTTGTTTTCTGTCCATGGAGTAGTCAGGCCCTGCCCAAGGAAGGTGGGCTCGATGTTTTCTGTAACTCATCTTACGAAGTGGCCAATTATTAGTCACCTAATTCTTCTGTAACTCATTTCCCTTCCTTGATGGTCCCTTTCTCTTAGTCTTACTTGCAGTAATCATTTCATACTAATGGGAAAAATGCACCAGAAAAGCAAACGAACATCGTGGTGCAATGCCATTTCTGTAAATTTCTGTCTTGTCTATTTGGACTGCACTATGTAGGGTACAAACATTGTCAAGTTGCTCACTGCCTCCATTTTCTTTGCCCAGAACTCTAGAAAGGAGCAGAAGGAAAAACTGTGGAGCGAGATTATATGGTCGGACTCACTGTGGTCAATAGATGATCCCAATTTCCAACCCGCATTTTCTTTTACTATTAGTTTATGCCTTTTTTTTTGCTATATTATGCTCTGAGCTAAATTTTGGTTACCTTTATTTGGTCTTTAAATCTTTGCATTACGGTGTTTGCCAAGATGAAATCATGCCAATTGGCTTCTCAGCATTTAGGAGATATACTTGCCTATTATGATGACATGACATCTATTCCAGTGTAAACTTTTTTTCATGAAATATAATCGTGCACATGTATACCTCATATTGTGGTAAGCCTATTAAGAGATCACATGCATTTGAAATAAAAAAAATTAAGAAGTCATAAACATCGACTGCAATAAAAAATATAATGAGAGAAATAAAAAACTTTCTGATTTCAAAATAAAATAGCATAATTAACCGTAGCAACGTACAAGCATTTTGCTAGTCTGAAATCTAAAAAGTCTAGCTAGAGGTACTACAGAAATATTGCTCGGATATTCTGACTTGATGCTTTGTTACATATTATAATATATAAAAAATTTCCTAAAGCAAGTTGTTTATAGGTACAAAATGTTTATCTGCTACATGTGTCGCTGGTGTGGCATTTGATGCATGGCTCGATAACCTCGAATTTAACACTTGAGGGTACTTTACCCTCGATGTATCTCTTGATGACATCTACAGCTTCCATGAGGGCCTTTCTAGTTAAAGGTGTGCACATGCAATCCCTCCTATTGCGGCCATATGCAGTGTCCAGTGTCAGGTGTTTCAAGGACGCTGCGGTCTCAAGGATGTGACTTGTTAGCTCAACCAAACCTTTTGCAGAACGAAACCCACTCATCAGCACATTCTTCAACTTGCGATGGCCCTGTCCCGTCAGATGCCTTTTTCGACGTGAGGAATCACCATGAGGATCTCCCGGAATGGCATCATCATCATCATCATACATCTCTAACTGCATGTATGAATATATACATTATTAGTGCCTTATTGTGTGTGCAAATGGAAATAATCTTACATATACAGACAAAAGGTATCCACAGAGATAATTCAACAGAAAAAGCAACAAATCTCATATTTGAATGTAAGTTTTCGTATGGAAAAAAGATTGACTTACACGCAAGATAAAAGTATCCAGGACAGGACAAGCATTAAGAAAAGAAACCAGGGAATAAAATCATAGTCTGGACAACGTCTTGGCGTATGAAGCTGTATCTCCAAGTACTTGAGGCGGCGGAATTTGTTAAGCTTTTTGATTGGTGTATCAGTAGCAACCTGAAGAAACAAAAGAGATGCTCAACAGTTAGCATTTATGGTTATTATATGTGTATATGCTCACTTGCTCAGCTACAAAGGCAATAATACTGATTTCACATATTTGTAAAGCTCACTAAAACTACAATAATATTGTTAAAGCATATTACAAGGCAAACGTGGATGCTAGTAAAAAACAAATACTGATTACACTCCTTGCAAAAAAAATGTTGATTACATTCCTTGCAAAAAAATGTTGATTGGATATATGCCTATGTTAATATGTCTTTGGGAGAGAGAGAAAAAGCAATTTTGATATATTTATGACAAAAATGAGTGCAACATGTATATATAATAACAAGCTGAAGCCAGAATGCACTGACCTCAAAGCATGATGATAGAAAAAGGGAGCGGATATTTGGCGCAACTGAAGGAAGCTTAGTGGTGGCATAACAGAGCATGCCAGGCTCATCCATACAAGACATTCCCATCTCCCTCACTAAGGGTGACGAATCTCCAAGGTAGATGTGCGTTGTGGGCAAGCCGACACATCCAAAGCTCTTGAGCTTCGGAGCATCACATCCAATAATTTGCAAGCTGTTGCAGTTGTGTACCTGCAGCAATTTGAGCCGCGACAGGAGACGAGGTATCTTCAAGCAAACCATGTCATTGCAGTAGGAGAGTTGCAGCTGCTGCAATCCAGGAGAACTAGACAGGAAGCTCGTAAGTTCCTCTGCAGTAACACGCATCTTGTGGAGATGCACTCTACACAAGCTTATCAAGCAGTCAACCCTGTCTAGGGAACGGAGACCGCAACCAGCGATGGAGAAAGATGTAATCGCCGGGCGCCCCTTGTTGCTGCTAGAGCTAGACAACAGGGAGCATGGGAAGCTGTAACCTAGCCCGTCATCGCCCATGTCTAGGTGCAGCTCAAATTCTCTGATCCCTGGTGCCATGGCAGCTTGGAACCAGCCATCAAGAACGACAGGGTTTATGTAGCGTCCATGCGGCGGTTGAAGCCGGAATGTTTGGACGCCTGTTCCGACGTGGTTATTCATGATGTGGTCAACTCTGGCAGAGAATTCTTTTATGATGGGAGTGTTCTTATCGAAGTTCTCCTCGAATGTTGCAATGATGCCCCTCCTCATTTGGTCCTCTATAATTGGCAATTCTTTGTCGATGGGATCAGACGGCAGGCGGTCTAGCTCCAACAATCCAAGTGTGTACATGTCAAATTCGAGCCTGGCGTAGCATCGCCATGAACGCAAAAAGGCACGGGATACGCAGGCAGCACGAGCAGCATCTCGCATCGGCATCAACGAGTGTATGTGGCCAAGGATATCCTGCATATATATATATATGCACATACGAAAAAGAAATATGTAATTCTGACGATCAATTTGCTTGCTAGCTGCGGGCATGCGATCAAACTATTTATTTTACCTATCAATCATTATTCATTCTATCGACCGAACAGGCTCCAAACTGCGATCATATCGTACCTCTGGAAGGCTGACCGTCCTCGTCGTTCCTCCTTGTTGCGCAGGCGCCGATCCGCCGCGAGCTGCAATGCAATCCACTACCACAAAAGCAAATTAATTAGACCATCTATCGTATCCTATATATGAAATGCACCCAAGGAGTGATTATTGATGGTATTAGCACGACGAGCAGGCAGGCAAATGAAGAACAGGATGTACATAGTCGCCGTAAGTACCTGAGGATGAAGAAGCCATCTTAATTATTATTCGATCTACTAGATCTATACACTTGCGTTATGTAGGAGGGAGCCGATCGATGAATCAACCAACAAGTCGCCGCAGCAGCCCTGCGGCCTGCCGATCGGAGAATGAATCCAAGAATAAGAAGCTGACCAGCCTTGATGCTGCGGCGGGTGGGTGTTGTGTGTAGCGTGATTTCTGGCCGTTTGATTTATATTGGTATAAAAGCTACTATGCCTAGGGTTGTTAATTAGTCTGTGTGATGAGTAGAATCAGGATCGGACTTGGGCTCCACTACGTACCGGACTCTGTTTGGCCCAGTACTGGACTTTCTCTTTCCACGTATAGGTTCGTTTTCTTTTCAGGCGCGATCTGATGCTTCGCAAGGTGTTCCCAATTGGGCCAGTCGTGAGGCGATTGACACGGCCGAGGAGGAGCTCACCCAACCGTTGTCTCGCCGCCGGCGCGAGCTTGTCGGCGGTGATGTCGACGCGGACGGCTTGATGGTGCTGCAGGTGGTGAACTTCCAGGCGCTTCACCGTACAAGTACGGCGCCGATGACGATCGATGCAGGTCCACTGGCGATGGACCTTGACCGGGGATGCCGCCACACCGCCAACCGGCCCACAGCAACCTGTAGAACTCGCTTCAGTAGTCAGGTAAGATTTCAGGATCTCTGTTTCTGCTGGAGGTGTTGGATGGTCGATAGTGTATACCACTGTCAACAGATGCCGTCTAGCAATAGCTTATTGCATTTTAATGGAATGGAACCAAACAGTAATTTCCCTGCAAGGTTAGTCTCGTTTAGTACACTTCAGTGAGTAATTCTATTGAAATTCGGCCAGAAATTTAAGTTGAATATTATGGTTGTCCTTGTTATATTGATGGTGCACTACTTGATTCTTTTCATTTAGTTCGTGGATTCTGTGCTTAATGTATATATGAAATTCTGCACCTAATGTATATTTCAAAGTATGTCATTTGATTTGAAATGGTTTGCCTTGTTAATGTATGATTCACTAGATTTTTCTGAGAACTAGGATTTCCTTTCATTAATATTGGAAAACATCAATACAACATTCCTACTTTTTTACCGAATGACTGAAATATGATTGCCAATTTCTCTGTCTCTAGCTAGCTCAGATACATTCTCCACGACAGTTAGGCCTTGTTTAGTTCCAAAAAGGAACTCCCAAATACACTGTGCAAAAAGAAGATTCCCCATCACATCAAAATATCATAACATGCATGGAGTACTAAATGTAGATAAAATCAAAAACTAATTGCACAGTTTTATTGTACTCTGCGAGACGAACATTTTGAGCCTAATTAATCAATTTTTGGATAATTTTTCACAAATACAAACGAAATGCTACGGTAGCGCAATGATTACGAAGTGACATCTTACTCCCAAATTCAACCTCTCAATTCTAACATCTAAACAAACAAGGCCTTAATATGCCTCGGATACAAGAAAATGGTCCGGGGGAAATGTTTTATACCACTTACTGAGGCTTTCTGCTGTCAAGTTTGTCTGTCCTGTTGTGTGTCTTTAAAATCCTTGTCTGTGATTTGCTCATATGCCGCATTCAATCACTCACATTGTTTACTGTACCCTGTGATTGCATCACTGGATGCTTGCAATCGCTATGCTCGTTCTGAGCTGTCAGGATTAGTGTTGGCCTGAGAAGGACGGGCACCTATCTGCTTTACTCTGCAACTATTCTTAGATGGGAGTTAGTACCCTTGTTTGAACTTTAATTGGTTATAAACGAGTTGCATCAGTAGTTATAAACGAGTTGCATCAGTTGTTATAAACTAATTACCTTCTGCTAATGCTATCTAGATCATTTTGTTTGGTGAACCAATCTGCTTATAAGCTTAAGCAGTGCCTGCTTTTGCGCCTATGCAGCAGCATCCCAGGTGCCTGCTTAGCCCTTTGTCTATTGGAGTATTTTGTCTAGGGGTACGTCTGAATTGGATTGCCTCTTCTCCATCATCATGCGCTTGAAGGCTGTAATGCTGAACCTTGGACACCCTGGTTGTGGTTTAGTTGCAGCTGTTGTTAAATAGCATGCAGCTGCTTATGATGTGGCTTTCTTTGAACCTGTTCCTGGGCTTCTGATTATGCATGAGAAATCGTGTTTTCCTCCTTTTAAGGTCAGTTTCGCACTACTACTTGGTACTAACTACATTCTTCTCTACAATACTATGTAGGTAATTGTACAAAGGTTTTGTATGCCGGCAGAAAAGAGAAGTGGCCCTTAGTTTGAACTTTTGATCCAAAGTTCATCATGATAAAGGAAAATTACAGCCTTTGGTGCTTCAACGATCCATTCCTCATTTCATCTGGGCCATCGTCATATGGAATTTCCATATGGACCACATGCTGCTCAAGTGTGTCTGCATGGTACCAGAAGACCCAATACTGATGCAACAGACACCAAATTTTGCCATGGCGTCCAAGGCCTTGTTTAGATACTAAATTCTACCCCTAAAGTTTACTATAAAAAAGAAGATTCGCATCACATCAAAATGTCATAGCATGCATGGAGTCGCACAGTTTTGTTGTACTCTACGAGACGAACATTTTGAGCCTAATTAATCTATTTTTAGACAATTTTCACACGTACAAACGAAATGCTACAGTACGTATTTATTGTGCACGGTGCCTGTCGGTCCCGAATCGGCACCACCCGGGAACTAAACAAGGGCCAAGAGTCATCATCCCTGGCTTTCCCCCATTGTTTTCAGAAGTAACCTTTGCATTGTCTCCGGTCAGTACGGTACCTTCTTCTACACTCCAGGTTTGATGCGTGTATGGCTGCTACTGAAACTCTGTTGCACAGGCACAACCCAACTGCCCCGTACCCTGGAGTACTGGAACCTGTCCTGGAGCTCTGAATTCGCCAACGCCTCAGTACGACGGCAGTGAAAACCCGAGCCTGGTCCTTAGCCTTGTGAGACACGCGGCCACCGGCCATTGAGCGACGGCCGTGCCCGCCGGCCCGGCCGGCCATCTCATCGGAGTCGGATCCGGAATTCTGGAGGCCGTGGCGCCCTTGATGGCCGTGTCGGGGCGGCGGAATTTACTCCGTGCCATGGCTGGCCATGGCCATGGCGCATCGCGTGGTGATCCTTGGATGCTTCGAAAGTTCACGGCCGCTGGCTGGCTGGCCTCCGGGGCTCTCCTCTCATCACCGGCGGGGGAGTAAAGGCGCCAGGCGGATCGCCACCAACCGGACCCGACACCGGCGCCAGTAATGGCGCTCGTGGTACGTGCGCGTACGAGTGCCCGATCCATGGATGGCGATGGACTCCGGTCACGTACCTCTCGACAAGCCGGCACTCACTCTCCAGTCGTCTGTCTTCACTCACTCACTCACTCACTCACTCACACTCACCCACACATGGATGAACAGGCCCAGTTTGCTCGCGGCTTGCGTGCATCGCAAACTTTGATGGTGTATGCTATTGCCTTTTTGTGTTTCTCCGGGTTGAAATTTCCTTGATTTGGTGTAAATGGTAGTGGTACTAACTGTTTCAGCAGCGAAAAACTTGTTTGGTTTATGAGAAGGTAGCAAGAAAAAGCTTTGGATTACAGACCTGTGAACCTCGTGGCTATACATCGTGATGCTATCTATCTCTTCTTTTTCTTGTAGCTGTAGGCCATGACACATACTTTTGATGCTCCTAAAATGGGGCGAAAGGCAGGCATGTGGGAGTCTGGTTTCTACGCGACAAAAGATATTAGTCAATTCGGCTGCCATCTCCTTTTCTTTTCTTTGTTCTTTGAGAATTATTAGCATATATAGTAAAAAATAGTACAATAATTTTAACGAATGTAAACAGTACAACATGGTTCTAGTACGATAACACAGCGTCCTTCTCGGTCGAAAAAGTGTTGGTAAATGCTACTGCTATTTTCACTATTTGTCGTGTACAGATTAACACAGGCACGTGCACATCATCCACGGCAAGGACCACAGCTCCGTGATGAAGCCGACGGAACTGCCGGGCACATAACGTTATGCTCAGTTCCAAGAAGAATTGCTCATTATCCTGTCTGACGAGGAAGAGTTTTTGTGCTGTCCAAGCAGGGCATCTTCTACCTCTAGGGCCCAAGTCAGTTAAATAAGCATTCATTGCGCAAGGGATTCAGAGTTTCAGACGAGTCGTCTTCACAAAAATCTCTCGAGCATCATGGCACACTGAAGTTTGCAAGGCTCAAATGTTTCAGTGCAGCTGCAGTTTACCGTCAGGGCGCAGTGTTCCCTTTGCATTCTGTGTTCAAGACACCCTTCTCCCCTGCATCCTCGCAAGTCGCAAGGCATGAATGCGGGAGACGCTTTCGCTTTAGGCAAAGCGGTGAGGTCGGCAGCCGCCTCCGCTTGTATGCCCCTGGAGTAAAAGCGCCGAGGAAACGAGGAAAAAAAGGGAAAGGCACGAGGAAAATAAAGGGCGTGTTCATCATATAGCTGAGGAAAGCATGAACCCATGATGGCTTACCGTGCAATAATAATAGCATCATGCCGGTCCTAACGTCTGGTGCCAGTACTGTTCTTCAGGACTAGGCTTATCAGTAACAGTAAGTAAAAAGGAAGACGTTGTGTAGGATTGATCATTTCACGGAATCTATATAAATCTTTTGTTTTAACGGGTAGATGAATCATGGGCATGGCAAAGCCTGTCAAAGTAAAAAGCCTGCCAGACTAACTCTATAATCTTCAGTCTTCAAAAAAAACAAAAAAGTTCAGTAGGAAAAAAAAAACTTGGAACCATAAGCAGCACAGTATCCTACTACCTATAATTGAGCAAGCACAGGTAAAGACGAATCTAATCCCAAGAAAGCAGAGAAGCATCACACCATCTGATTGCACTTTGTTTTTATTTTATTTAATTTGCCAATATAAAGAGAGTGACACTGTATCCCTGTTAGTCTGAGAGAGAAAGCACTAGCACTACTGGTCTGCCACTCCTTGTCCGTTGCCTGCTCCCTCCCCATGTCCAGCTCAACCTTTGGAGACACCACCTGTCCGTTGCTCCAGTCGCCTCTTCCTCTGCCACCCCCGTGATGCGCCGCGCTGCTGCACTACTAGTAGTGACACTCGCTGAGTGACCTCTGAGCGGCACAATACCACACAACACCGGCAAGCGGCCATAGACCACAAGAAACAAGGTTCTTCGTGCTGTTTATTCATCTGTTGTGGCCTTCGCCATTGGTCTGAACATTGAAGAAGGTTTTCCTGGCCCCTTCATTGCTGCTTCGGCCGCTGCAAGGTGACATTCAGTTCCTCCACGGTTTTCTTGCGAAGTGCTAGTGATCTTGGAGCCAAGTGGTGGCGAGTGTTCTCTGAGATTCTTGCGACGGGTAGTAGCAGGGTTCATTGGTTTCTCTTTCAGTGCTTTGTTGGCCAGGCATGGGAGAAATGCTAGTTTAGTTGTAGCCAGGTGCCCAGATCCTTAGGAATTTGGAGTCCATTCTGCTCACTGTTTTATGGTGTCCGATAGCTGTCTCAAACTTCCAAGCAGCTTTGCTCAACCTTTCTTTTTCTTTGTCCCCTTATTATACCTTTAAACCTCTCTAGTTCTTTACAGCTGCTGATCAAGGGGGACATGAGCTCGTTAGTTTTGCTTCCTGAAACCTGATGATGTTTTGTCCTGGTATTTACCCACGATTTGCAATTTCATTCTACTGATACTCGTTACTGTTCTTGGTTAGGAGGAGAAACCGATTCAAGATCGTGTGAAAACAGGGCCCAGCTTCGTTGCCAAGCTTAGGTGCTCCTCTGTTCGTGTTCTTGATAATAGTTAAAGAGCAGAGTGCAGCAGTGACCGCACAGTGTTTCTTGATCGAGAAAAAGTATCCTCTCCAATGGCGAGGCCGAGCCATCTCCTGCTCATCTTCTTCTCGGTCTTTCTTGCATTGATCCCGGAGACCACGCAGCTGCAGCCCTCGCAGGTATGGACTCTGATCAAGATCCAGCAGCTCCTGAACGGCCCTTCAATGCTAAGCCACTGGCGCCGCAGCACCGACTTCTGCGGCGGCGCCGGCGGCTTCATGGGCCCCACGGGCTCCGCCGCCGTCCTGTGCTACGGGGACACCGTGACGCAGCTCCACATCGCCGGCGCCGTTGGCTCCCCTCCCCTGCCCAGGAACTTCTCCGTCGGCGCATTGGTCACCACGCTGTCCAGGCTCCCCGACCTCAAGGTGCTCACGCTCTCCAGCATCGGCCTCTGGGGCCCCCTGCCGGGGAAGCTCGGCCGCCTCGCCGCGCTGGAGATCGTCAACGTCAGCGGCAACTACCTCTTCGGCGAAATTCCCAGGGGCATGTCGCGGCTCACCGGCCTCCAGACGCTTGTCCTCGACGACAACATGCTCGGCGGCGCGCTGCCGGCGTGGATCGGCACGCTGCCGTCGCTGGCCGTGCTGAGCCTCCGGAACAACACGTTCCAGGGCGCCGTGCCGGAGTCCCTGGGGAGCATGCCGTCGCTGAGGTCGCTCGTGCTCGCGTCCAACAACCTCTCCGGGAACCTGCCGGACATGAGCCGGCTGACGAACCTCCAGGTGCTCGACGCCGGCGGCAACTCGCTCGGGCCGGCGTTCCCCAAGCTCGGGAGGAAGGTGGTCACCGTGGTGCTCCGCCGGAACAGGTTCGGCGGCAGCCTGCCGGCGGCGCTGGGCTCGCTCTACCTGCTGGAGACGCTGGACGTGTCGTGGAACCGGTTCGTCGGGCCGTTCACGCCGGCGCTGCTGTCCCTGCCGTCGATCCGGTACCTGAGCATCGCCGGGAACAGGTTCACCGGCACGCTGTCCGACAAGTCGCCATGCGGAGAGAACCTTCAGTTCGTGGACCTCTCGCTGAATCTCCTCATGGGAAGCGTGCCGGCCTGCTTGAGATCACCGGACAGGAAGCCGGCGCCGGTGGTGCTCGTCTCGACCAACTGCTTGGACGACAGCGATGGGTCACAGCATCCGTCACCGTTCTGTCAGAACCAAGCCTTGGCCGTGGGGATAGTGCCAGGGAAGGAGAGGAAGAACATTGCAAGCCAGGCTGGTTTCGTCGCCGGCATTGTGACGGCGATCCTTGTCGCCATTTCTGTTATCGGGTTCATCGTCTTCTTCGCCGTGAGGAAGGCAGCTACGAAAGGTTCGAAGGCAAGGGCTCTAGCAACTTCAGAGGAAGAAAGTTCTTCGACTGGCTATCCTTCCAAGTTGCTGGCTGATGCACGTATGATCTCAAGCTCTTATGCATAAAACTGCTTCTTTACCAATTCATTCTGATGTCGGAATCACTAACTTCAGTTTTTTCTCTGGGAACTTGAAACAAAAATAATAATAAAGGATACATATCACAGACAGTGAAGCTGGGAGCTCTGGGGATCCCATCATACAGATCATTTTCTTTGGTGGAGCTTGAAGCTGCAACTAACAACTTTGAAAACTCTTACCTACTGGGACAAGACTCTCATGGCGAGGTATGATGTCGTCTTCGTGGTGGCTCAATTCATTATCAGCTCAGAATTGGGACATCTGATGTATGCAGTTTACTGTCACATGCTCGGCTGTTCCATTATGTTTTATCAGCTCACCTGAATACATGATCATCTTGTTTCCCTTTGGAATACCATGGGAGCACATTTATATACATATTTCTTGTTTTATACTGTCAGATGTACCGAGGAAGGTTAGGCAATGGTAACCCAGTGACAATCAGGACTCTGAAGATCAAGAGGAGCCAGACTACCCAAAGCTTCAACCGCCACATTGAGACCATCTCTAGGCTCAGGCATCAAAACTTGGTCAGCGCTCTAGGACACTGCTTTGAGTATGATCTTGACGATTCCACTGTGACCCAATTGTACATCGTGTTCGAGTACGTGCAAAATGGGAACCTTAGAAGCAGGATTTCACGTGAGTTCTTTTCTTCTTGCATTGGTTTCACTTACTCTGAGTCTCTGACAGTGCAGCCACTGAATGTTATGTTGCTTTCTAAACTGAATTTCACCAGAAGGTACTGAAGGATGCAAGCTTACCTGGTCACAAAGGATATCAGCTGCCATTGGTGTCGCCAAGGGTATCCAGTTCTTGCACGGAGGGATCATACCTGGTCTATTTGGAAATGATCTGAGGATCACCAATATTCTTCTAGATCAGAATCATGTTGCCAAAATCGGCAGCTACAATATACCAATCCTAGCAGAGGCCATGAGATCTGAGGTAGTAGGGCAATAAATAACTTAACGCTTTGACATCAAGCTACATCTGGTAACTTTATGGGGAGTCTGATGCTGACTAACAAATACCATTTCTTTGTTGTTTGCCAATCCAAACAGGGAGGAGCTGGAAACAAGTTCCAAACTGAAAGGTACTTAAGCAGAATAGCATCTTACACTATTACCCAGCAATTTCAACCAATGTGGCTAAGCTAATCACAACATAATCTTCCTTTTGCAGTCTGATGTACAGCGATAAGACCGACATCTTCGATTTCGGGGTGATCCTACTTGAGGTTGTGTCTGGGAAGGCCATCACATCCATGTATGAGGTGGATATACTAAAAGAACTGGTATGCATCATCA
The DNA here is from genome assembly GCA_033239725.1 of Echinochloa phyllopogon. Classification (NCBI taxonomy): domain Eukaryota; kingdom Viridiplantae; phylum Streptophyta; class Magnoliopsida; order Poales; family Poaceae; genus Echinochloa; species Echinochloa phyllopogon. The sequence continues at coordinate 3,587,063 of BTCW01000018.1, forward strand.
CTGCCCCTTTCTGCCAATGCCAACTTGTGATCACCTGAATGAACCTCAATGCACTGCAGCTTGCCTGGGCGATCGCCGATGAGGACCGGGTCAGGAGGAGGAGCTTCGTGGACCCGGCGGTGAGCAAGGGGTGCTCAGATGAGTCAATGAGGACGGTCATGGAGATCTGCCAGAGGTGCCTGGCCAAGGAGGCGGCGCAGCGGCCGTCGGTGGAGGACGTGCTCTGGAACCTGCAGTTCGCTGCCCAGGTGCAGGACGACTGGGAGGTGGAAGCCTGGAGCAGCAGCGGCGGGAGCCCGGTGTCGTCGTCGTCCAGGGTCGCCAGGTCGTCTCAGCTGAACTTGAGCAGATGATCAGGGTGCTTCTCCAGTAGAGCTCTCATGATCATCCTGGCTCTAGTTGTGAAGCCACATGAGACTTCTGAAACATTGGATCAGAGGGATGGAAACGTTGAGCCTGATGAAATGCTGGAACGCCCACCTGGATGTGCTCACCTCAAAAGTCAAAACTACCCATGGTGCACAGAAGACCAGTGCGCATTTGTTTTTGTTGTGTCAATGTAGAGATATTTTTTTGGTTCCTTTTCTTTGTTGTTTTGCTACCTAGTAGAAAAATAACTAGCCTTCTGTTGAGAGTTCTCTATGGAGTACAATAATGGTGTAACAGGCATTGCCTTGGCCCTTGGTCCTTCCGAATTTCAATGACCATTGTCTAACTGCTGCTAGAGCTACCATTTATGATTTATCACAAGAACTGTATGAACAGCATTCTCAGGAGCGGAGAGGATGTTCGAGCAGCGACAAAGACCCACGAGGCTTCTGCAAACCTAGCAACAACTTGGCTTAGCTATAGCTTGCATATGCATAAGTAACCGAGTTTTGGAACCGTTCACCACTACATCAGGAAAACCAGCATGCAGCAGTACAAGGGATTGAACCACAAGAACACAACAATCCTGAGGACTTTAACGGTTAAGTGGATAATACAGACCGGCAAAGTATGAAATGCAGATGCTTATTGCACCGTCTGGCGAAGTGGATAAGAAGTTTAGTCGGCTGTCCAGCTCTGTTCCACAACCTCGCGAACTTTGCGGTTGTACTCACGCTTGTTCTCGCTGAACATTCTGGCCGCTTCAGAGTTAGCAGGAGAATTTGGGTTCGGGTCACACAGCAGGGACTACAAAGGGAAGCACAGCATTAGGAAATAAGTATGGGGTTTTGATATATTCAGTACGGTATCACCCGTGACCCAAAACCACTTTTTGGAAGCAATGGGGCTGTGGGACCAATATAAATTCATATAACAGCCATGGTAAAGATATGACTCTACTTCCATGATACAATCAAACATTCAAAAACATTTCAATTGCTACCTACCTATTGGTGACCTGTTGCCCATGTGGAAACAGACAGGTGGTTTGGTCAACAGTATCATCTTCCAACAAAATATGGATGACTTGTGTCTATCCTTTTCTATTGACATCAGGTACTGGGGGAAACCATTTTCTATTTCACTCTTAGTATGGAACTGGAGTAGGATTTGCTCCAAAACAATATTGATGTATCAAAATGATAACAACATGAATTAGGAAGTACATATCGTGTGAGCATTCTACTGGCAATTGCAAGTACTGTAACCAACTACAGGAACACAACTTTACAGGGCGAACAAAATGAGAGATTTCAACTCTGATAGGTTGAGAGAGAAAATAAAAGATACCTGAATAGAGGTCAATATTGCTGCAACATCATATATAGGGCTCCACTGGTTTTGTAGGATGTCCAAACATATGCTTCCATCTGCATAGACTGGAAAATAAATGATGGCATTAAACCACTTGTTGTGTACTCCCTCCATTCTGAAAAAACTGACGTTTAGGACAAGGTTTGGGTCAAACATTGGGAATATAAATCATCAATAACTTTTAAGTTATTGAGTTTGCAAATGTGAAAACTATATGAATAGATTTGTCTTGAAAAATGCTTTCATAAAAGTATACATATATCACTCTTTGATAAATATTTTTATAATAACAAGAGGTCAAATTTGTGTTTTGGAGACCGTGTCGCTGTCCTAAACGTCAGTTTTTTCAGAATGGAGGGAGTATGCATTAAGGCTTTAATATTTGAGGATAATTTAGTTATTTCTCAATACAAGAATATGGATGAAAAAACAATATAAAGAGAGCATACTGTTTGGGTGAAACATCCTCGAAACAAACCGAACAGTTGGTGGCTTGTTGGGATAATCTTCTGTAAATTGCAGAGTCAGCTTGAACGTACCTACAAGTGTAAAATAATCATATGTTCAGTGAAGCTACAACTAAAATCATAACACAGCTTGTTCTGCTTCGGAAAAAGGACACAACATGAACCATGTTCTCATGGAAAAGGCCCTGAGAAAGTGATTTAAGTCAACAGACTCTTGACAAACCAAAATCAAGGTATATGAAAACTGAACACATTGAAAGGTGTAGTTGATGATCCTAATCACATAGGACGAAAAACAGAGTTTTAGTCTTTCAGGAAACTGAGTGGATGCCAGAAGCTTAATGTTTGCCCAATGTCAGAAACGCAAATTACAGTTACAGGAGTGATGAAGTTCCTTATTTAACATGACCACACTTGTGGCCGATGGCTTTTTTAGCAACATAGAAACTTCCATTGGGGAGGGGTGTTAGACCTCAACCTAGCGATGTACGCTGCCGGCGAGGTCAGGAGCTCAACGAAGGAGCTCTCACAGCAGAAACTCACACTAGTCAACACACGGTAGTTTTGGTGCTGCGAACAACAAGCAGCTTTTCTGTTCTTTCTTCTTCCCTTTTATTCTCTGAAACGTAAAACATGCAGGAGCTCTCGGTGGAGCACCGCACATCGCTCTGAACGTGTCCATCCCCACGCTCACGACGCCGCGTCCTCAGCGAGCACTCCGGGTCATGAGCGAGCTAATCTCGCCACACCCTCCTACGCGCACGACCTTCCACAATCCGGGTTCGTGCGCATGCAAACAGAACAACATGCAACTAGCTAAGTATGCGCAAGGTTTACTAACTAACAAATCTCCTCCTAAACTTTGCGCACACTCTGTACATCAATGACGCCGATCTTGGAGCGTAGCTCACAGAAGCGATCTCGCCCCAATGCCTTCGTCAGAATGTCTGCCAGCTCTTCAACTGTCCCAACGGACTCAAGCTTCACCCTGCTCTCCTCAACGCATTCCCGAATGTAGTGATAACGAACATCTATATGTTTGCTGCGATCATGGAAAACAGGGTTCTTACTTAGTTGAATGGCAGACTCACTGTCCATCTTCAGTGTGTAGGCTCTGATCTTCTCGCCCTTGAACTCAGCTAGAAGTCGAGCCAACCATACTCCCTGGCAGGTTGCAGTGGCAGCGGCGATGTATTCAGCTTCGCAGGAGGATAATGCCACCACCTTCTGCTTTTGGGACTGCCAAGTGATGACGCTGGAACCAAGGAAGAAGAGAACACCTGTGGTGCTTTTCCTTGTATCGACATCTCCGGCCAGATCGCTGTCACTGTAACCAGTGAGCTGTGCCTCCTTCTTCCTCTGGTAATGGCAGCCAAAATGCAGAGTTCCAGCGATGTACCTCAGCACCCTCTTCACAGCCACCATGTGTTCAGTAGTTGGGCTCTCCATAAACCGGCTAACATACCCCACTGAGTAAGCCAGGTCCGGCCTTGAATTCACCAGATACCGAAGAGAGCCCACAATGCTCCTGTACTTTGTGGCATCAACAGCAGGAGCAGAGCTAGACTTACTGAGTTTGAGCCGGGACTCCATGGGGGTGTGACTCGAATTGCATCCAGTCAGGTCGGCGCCTTCTAGTATCTTTGCAGCATAGGCGCTTTGGCAGATGGTGATGCCGTTTTCCCCCTGTGTCACCTCCAGCCCAAGGTAGTAGTGCAGCAGCCCGAGGTCGCTCATTTTGAACGTTGCCTTCATCTCCTCCTTGAACATGCTGATGTCGTGTGGATCCCCTCCGGTGATCACCAGATCATCCACATAGACGCCCACAATGAGGCGGTGCGCACGCACACCCCGGAGATAAACAGCATGCTCCGATGTGCTCCGCTGGAAGCCGAGCTTGATCAGAGACTCATCCAACTTGGAGTACCACGCGCGCGGGGCCTGAAAAAAGTCCATACAAAGCCTTGGTCAGGTGCAGCACCTTCTTCTCTTGCCCCTTCAACACAAATCCAGGTGGCTGCTCGACGTAGACATCTTCCAGGAGCTCTCCGTTCAGGAAGGCGGACTTGACGTCCATGTGGTGCACCTCCCATCCTTCGCTCGCCGCGAGTGCTAGTAGTAGTCTCACAGACTCCAGGCGTGCAACAGGGGCAAACACTTCACAAAATCAATGCCTTGGCGCTGGACATACCCCTTTGCGACGAGCCGCGCTTTGTACTTGGAGACGAGCCCGGCCTCATCTCGCTTGGCCTTGTAGACCCACTTGAGCCCGATGGGGCGTGTATGCGGCGGCAAGTTGACGAGCTCCCATGTGTCATTGGCTTCGATCGATGTCATCTCGTCCAGCATCGCGTGTCGCCAATTCTCATGCTTCCGTGCCTCTACAAAATTCGCCGGCTCAGCTTCACTGGCCAGCAGGAGCTGCTCCTCCAGCTCTCTAGCGGCAAGCCCAGGCGGGGAGGCCGGCCCCAGTAAGTTGTCGATGGAGCGGAACCGGAGCGGTGCATCATCATGGTCAGCATCCAGAACAGCTTCGTCGAGGCCGAGAGGCGTGGCGAACTCCACCTGTTGCCCAGCAGCTTGTGCTGGCGCACTGGGTGTCTGCTGCGCGACGTCATGCGGCAAACGTGGCGAGGGCGTCGGTGCGGGCGATGCCGAGCTGGATGCTGCCCCGGCACTTGTGGGCGCAGAAGACGTGGTCACGGTGACCACCTGGGGCAGCCCTGCCGCGACCTCCTCGATAGTGAAGTCGTCCGTCGCGGCAGCAGCCTCGCCCGCCCAGTTCCACTGAGCGGCCTCGTCGAAGACAACGTCGCGGCTGATGCGAACTCGCCGCGTTGTCGGGTCATACAAGCGGTAGGCCTTAGAGCCCGCCTCATACCCGACGAAGATTGTGCGCTGGCTCCGGTCGTCAAGCTTCTTCTGGTTCGGGACCGTCAGCTTCATGTGCGCGATGCAGCCGAATGTGCGCAGGTGCTGGACTCCTGGCGTGCTCCCGGTCCAGAGCTCGTAGGGGGTTTTGCCTCCTATGCTCTTCGACGAGGATCGGTTGAGGAGGTAGACTGCCGTTGTGACTGCCTCACCCCAGAACACACCTGGGAGCTGCTTCGCCTTGAGTAGGCACCGAGCAGTGCCGACCACAGATTGATTTCGCCGCTCGACGACGCCGTTTTGTTGGGGCGAGTATGGAGCCGTGAGTTGGCAATGGACACCAAGCTCGGCGCAGTACTCCTCAAAGTGGCTCACCAGGAACTCTCCTCCTCTGTCCGTGCGGAGAGCATGAACCCGCTTGCCGGTCTTCCGTTCCGCCGCGGCCTGGATGCGCTTGATGGCCGCGGCTGCGCCGTACTTGCTGGGAAGCAGTGCAATCCACATGTACCTCGAGTAATCATCAACGAGGAGCAGGAAATAGCGGTTACCACTAGGCGTCGGCGGCGAGATAGGCCCACACAGATCCCCGTGCAACAGCTGCAGCACCTCAGTCGAACGCGAGAGCGCGCGCTGCGGGAACGGCGTCCGCCGGTGCTTGCCGGCGAGGCATGCATCGCAGATTTGGTCGACGTGGTCCAGCAGCGGCATCCCGCGGACGAGCTCCTCACGGCCCATCTTCCTGAGCGCGCCGAAGTTGACATGCCCAAATCGGGCGTGCCAGAGCCACGGGTCCTCCTTGGCATGCGCAGCGAAGCATACCGACCGTGCAATGTCGACGTCGAGCACGTATAGCCGGCTTGGACTCCGGTGGACCTTGGCAAGCAAGCGGCGCTCCTCGTCACGGATCCTCATCACCCCATCTTCAATCAGTACCTGGTACCCAAGTTCATCGAACTGGCCGACGGAGATGATGTTGGCAGTGAGGCGCGGTAGGTAGTAGACATTGTTGATGGAGCGGTGCTCGCCGGTCTTGCAGGAGAGCAGCACGGTGCCGATCCCCTCGATGCGGGCGACGGAGCCGTCGCCGAACCGTACAGAGCCGGTGACGCCGGCGTCGATGCTGGAGAATGACGTCCGTGCGCCCGACATGTGGTTTGATGCCCCCGTGTCCAAGACCCAGCGCTTCGGGTCCCGGTCACCGGAGTCGTCAAAGGCGGCGAAGACCTTGTCCTCGGCGAGGTGGAGCTGACCGTCGTTGCAGATCGGCGGCGAAATCGCCGGAGTCAGAGCCGGCGGCGTCGCTTCAATTTTGGGATGAATCCCCTCCTCTCGCTGGACGCTGACGGCAAGGAGAAGTGTGGGCTCATCATCTTGGGCCACATGGGCTTGCTCCTGCTTGGGCTTGCTTCGGCAGTCTTTGGCCCAATGGCCTTTCCTGCCTCAACGCTTGCATGCATCGTCGCCATTGCTCTGCCCCGCGTTCGTCGCAGAACGTGAGTCGCCGCCGCTCCCAGTGCCGCGTCCGCGTCCTCTGCCACGGCGTTTGCCGCGGCCACCGGAGCTCGATCCGCTGCGCCCGGACTCCTGGTCCTTCTTCTTGTAGCGCTCCAGCCACTGCTCCTCCGTGAGCAGTAGCTTCCCGGCAACGGTCTGCGCCGGCGCTGGTTCGTCGTCGGTTGCCGCCTTGAGCCTTCCAGTGACCTCCTCGATTGAGAGCTTGCTGATGTCGAGGAGCGTCTCGATGGAGACGACGAGTTGCTTGTACCTCGGTCGAGCGACGCGCAGGTACTTGGCCACTACCTTGGCCTCCGGCTCCGGGTCACCGAGGATCGCGAGACGCTGCACGATGTTTGTCAGGCGGAGAGAAAAATCCTCAACGGACTCACCCTCGCGAAACGCGATCTGCTCATACTCGGCGCGTAGGGTCTGCGTCGTTGACTTCCGCACCCGATCATCACCGATGCGCATGGCCTTGATTGCGTCCCAGGCCTCCTTCGCCGAGTCCTTCGTCGCCAGGGTGGGCACCATCTCTTGTGGCACCCCACTGCAGATCGCCTCCAGTGCAGTGCGGTCGTCGTGGTAGTCGGCGTCACCGAGCTCGACGGCATCCCAGAGAGCGCGAGCTTGGAGCTTCAGCTTCATCATCAGTGACCACGAGTCGTAGTTCGTCTTCGTCAGCTGCGGCCAGTTGCCGGAGCCGCCGGACTCCCTGATCACGCGCTCGACTACAACCTCCCGCGGATGGCGAGAACGGCTGCCGCGAGTTCGCGGACGTCGCGTCGGGGAGCGGCTTGGAGTCTTCCGATGAGGCGACTTGTTGCCGGAGCCATCGCCTTTGCCGGAGGACTCGACCTTCTCTTTCTCCGTGCCCGACGGTGTGCGGCCACGGCTCCTGACCGACGGCGACACCATGGCGGCGCGATGCCCTCACGTGCTGGCTCTGATGCCAATTGTTAGACCTCAACCTAGCGATGTACGGTGCCGGCGAGGTCAGGAGCTCAACGAAGGAGCTCTCACAGCAGAAACTCACACTAGTCAACACACGGTAGTTTTGGTGCTGCGAACAACAAGCAGCTTTTCTGTTCTTTCTTCTTCCCTTTTATTCTCTGAAACGTAAAACATGCAGGAGCTCTCGGTGGAGCACCGCACATCGCTCTGAACGTGTCCATCCCCACGCTCACGATGCCGCGTCCTCAGCGAGCACTCCGGGTCATGAGCGAGCTAATCTCGCCACACCCTCCTACGCGCACGACCTTCCACAATCCGGGTTCATGCGCATGCAAACAGAACAACATGCAACTAGCTAAGTATGCGCAAGGTTTACTAACTAACAAGGGGTACCCTGCTCTCATGTATGGACATCTCATGTTGGAACACAAAATTATTCCTTTTTTTGGCGAAAGCAACACAACATTATTCCTGACAAAAGATTGTCATGTATTTATCAAGCAAAAACGGTTTCCCTTAGTTCTATATTGACATTGTTTGTGAAATGCTATTAAAACTCTCATGAGCTGAACCAACCATTTTCTAGTCCAACATCAACATTTAACAGATATATTGGCAGCAAGAAAACAGAGTCTAACCCTTTCATGCTCATACAATATCTATATGAAACATCCTCCTGGTACGGAATAACTTAAGCCATGGTTATTAACTACGCTATTAATGCTTTGCAATAGGTGCAGCGGTGTAGGCAAAAATTGCTCTCATTAGTCAATAGTTCAGTCCCTCAAGTTACAATCCCAATCGATGTGAAGCTTGTTCCTTTATTAGCTGTATATAATGAAGGACAGATGTGCCAAAATGCACATAACCAGAGTTGACTAAATAATCTTCATGCCAATCAGGCACACCTTCCCTTTCGGCAACTTGTGAGTTGTTACAACCCTTAGCATTAAAGAACAATACAGACGGGTGACAGAACAAGCTCTTTACTCTTTGTTTTTTTGGTAAACAGCACATAAGAGATGAATGACACAACTGTAAGCTGCCTACATCAGGAAAGCAGGCAAATGAAACAGGGGGTCTAAGTAGACAGTTTGCAATTCGTTTACATTTCTTTGCTTCTACAACTCGAGACGCCAATTCAAACGAGAAACATGGCACCTACAGCGCACAATTACCAGATAGATAAAAATCGGCATAAGGTAGAATTTCAGTTAACCAATCTCAACAAGCAAACAAAATCAGTTGTGCTCACCTCCGTCCCACGGCGTGTCATCCGGTCTGCAGAATACAATCAGCAATTTAGCACCAAAGCGCACCAAACGACTAGATCCTAAGCTAGCTAACCCAAAATCACGGGGAAAAACGGCTTGGTTACCCGAAGATGACGGCGTTCCAGAGCATGATGTTGTTGTCGTGCGGCGCGCCGCTGATGCCGGCGGGCGGGTCCTGCTGCAGCCGCTTGAAGTCCCGCATCAGCCGCTTCCTCGCCGGCGTCGACATCTCCGCCTCCCAAACCCTAGCTCAGGCCCCGATCTCTCGTCCCCCCAGCCCCGCGGCGCGAGCTGCGCACGCCTCCGCTCGCCGGGCTCCTCCTGGTACGGGGTACCAGACGCGAGGCGAGAGGCGGGCGGCTGGGTGGGGGAGGAGACGGGTGCGAAAAGGAGTCGCTATAACACGGCGCGTAGCACGAGCGGCGTGACGTGACCTCCCCCTTCCCCAGGAGCTCGCGTTACCCCCACGCGCGGATCGACTCCTGAGTTACTGATGATGTGGGTGCTCCCGTTGGGAAGAGAGGTGTCTATCTATCCGCTAGCCATGTCGGCCCTGCGCGGCGCTCACGGGCCTCGTGCCTGCCCGAGCGTCCCCGCTTTCTCTGACCATGGGCCCCTCGATATGTGGGACCGATATGTCAGTTAAGTAGCAGGATATGCCTCCGCGCAAAATGCCGCTTTATTCGTACGCGAGGCGTGCTGACGGTGCCCGTGGGACCACGCAGGAAAGGTAGGTTCCCTGGGCCCACAAGTCGTCACGGTGCCGGTGGGCCGGCGCGTGGTGGGCTCCTGTTCCGCGATTTGGAGCGGTGCGAAATACGTGGTGGGAGCCCGCAGCTGGCCCAGCCTCTTGACTCACGAAGCCCCCTCACGCCTCACCTGTCGTTCTTTCCAGATTCGTCATTTGGTGCCAGCTTCTCTTGACATGACATGTTCAAAATAAAAAAGCGGCAAGCTTTGATCTGATTCCCTTTTTTCTGTGAATTTATCCGTGTTCGTGAACGTTTCTTTCTTTTACCAAATGGAGGTGTTTTGTCCTAGATTCCCTTTTCTGTGAACTTTAATAAGATCAAACGTATAGAATATGCTTTATCTGAGGTCAATTTCCTCTGCATATTTCTTGGATTGGTGGTATGGGCGGGTCAATCCGAACATGAACCCCAGACCAAAGGCGTGTTTCCTTAGGGTGAAAATTTTTTTCCACCCGGTTTGACCAATAATTAAGGGTATTAAATAAAGTCAGATTACAAAACTACCTTCACAACCTTAAACTAATTCACGAGACAAATATAATGAGGCCTTTGACCGCATGATTAGAGGATGGTTACTGTAGTATTACTGTAATAAATTATTGAGTAATTATACTCATTTCTAAAAAGATTTTATAAATAGACTTCATTTAATACTGCAAGATTCCCTTTAAAAAAATTCAGCTTGGGAAAGAAACACGGCCCAAATGCGACCTTGGGCCAGGCCGGAAACACCCTGCCATCTCCCACACGATCCGACTGACAGAATCCCAGTGTTGTCAAAAGAGAGAGAGAAGACTGAAACCGAGAGGATTTTTTTTTCAAGGATATTTCTGTATTGGATTTCCCTGGAAAGCGTCGCCACCTCGCCTGTCGCAGCCAAACTCGCTGCCACGTCGGCCCAATCCAAATCGAGCACACTCCCCGGCTCTCCTCCGCATCGCACCCTATCCTCCCCTCCCCTTCCCAGTCCCCATCCCCACCACGCTCTCCCCTTCCCCCGCTCCCGCCTCCGACCACCGCACCACCGGAATCGGCGGGCCGCTCGGCGCTGCACGCCAAGCTGGGGATGGCCGGCGCGCTCGCGAGCTCGCCGCTCGTTCACCTAACCACACCCCGCCTCCGCCTCCCCAGGCCCCAGGCCTCCGTTTCCAGTTCCGCTCCGGGCTGCTCGAGGGGCGTGTGCCTGGGATGGAGGCTGGCGGTGGGGTGGAGGGCCGCGAGGCGGTGCGACCGGCTCCGGTGCTTCTCCAACGACGGGGGCGGCGGCGAGGATGGGGAGAAGCGTGGCGAGGAGGAGACCTCGGCAGCGGCGGCCCCAGCGGAGGAGCTGGGGTCTGAACGGACCAGGTCGGGGAGCTTTTCTTCGTCATCCTCGTCGTCTGGGGTAAGTATTTCGTTATACTCTTCTCAAATGCACGCACTATCAACGTTTTGGAACGCAATAAAGGAACACCTAGGAGCTGCTTGTTCCTTTTGTGTGTGTGTGTGGGGGGGGGGGGGGGGGGGGGCATTGAGCTTTTCGATTAGGTAGTGGGTAGAGGCCGAGGAGTAGCTGTGGCCGTTGGTTTAGCTGGCTATCCTATCTATCGGATGCGTTCTAATTGGTGCCGAGTTTGGTGTGGGTTTGGCATTGTATTGAACTCAGGGGTATGTCTCGCTGATTTACTGGCCTAAGCTTTTGTGGAATAGAATGATTCTGTACAATTTGAGAGGGGAAGCTAATTATTACTGTATTTGTCATCTGCTCATTGTTGATTTTCAAATGGAATTCTAATATATACTTTGTGTACTAGTGGCTGATTAGTTGTTTATTTATAGAAACTTAAAGAGAATGTTAGTACTAGCATATAATACATGGCATTCCAGAAATAGTAACTCCGGGTTATTGTATGGTTGCCCAAACTAGTCGGTGTGCATGGGCCCACCCTGCAGAGGGTTGGTCTTAGACAGATGTTTGGGCCATGGTATGCTGCAGGAGATGTGGAGTGAGATAGTGTCTTCGTTTGATATGGAATATTTGGCATTTAGTTGTGAAAACGGATGCTGAGTGGGAAGGAACCACAATTTGCTGGTTTTGGTGTTCGATAGTCACAGGACAGTGTTATGTATCTAGTGAAAACTATTCTGGCACTTCATATCAAGTTGTTGGATGAAATTGTACCCTTGAATCTTGCCGTCTGTCTCTTTTATCTGACATTGACTATATCGCAAGATTGTACCTGTGCTTTTTGCATTGTTTGCTGCAATGTCCGTTGAGTATCAGTGTGATTGTGTGGAGTTAAACCTGTTATAGCTCAGACGTTTCATGTTGTCACCAATCTTTTAACTTGTTTCATTGACATGAAAATTGCCTTCCTTTTGCTTTATGAAAAACATGATGGGCTAATTCTTTGGCTCTTTGGTTTTGACTTAAATTACACATTCTTTATAGTTTGTAGATAGTAATATTATTCACAGGATACTTCTTCTCAAACATGTTCTGGCTACGTTTTGCTTTGATCAGACTCCTGGTATATCAAGTGAGCCACCACTGTTGAGCTTCAGTGTTGATAATATCGACACAGTTAAACTGTTGGAACTTCTAGGCCCAGAAAAGATTGACCCAGCTGATGTGAAGGCAATTAAGGAAAAGCTCTTTGGCTACACAACATTCTGGTTGACAAAAGAAGAACCTTTTGGTGATCTTGGTGAAGGAGTTCTTTTCATTGGGAATCTCCGTGGGAAGAGGGAGGTCATCTTTGCTAAACTTCAACGACAACTGTGTGAACTTACTGGTGACAAATACAATCTTTTTATGGTGGAGGAACCCAATTCAGAAGGGGACGACCCACGTGGGGGACCGCGTGTTAGTTTTGGTTTGCTTAGGAAGGAAGTTTCTGAGCCTGGACCAACTACCCTATGGCAATATGTCATTTCACTGTTACTTCTCCTTCTCACTATGTTCTCCTGCGTTGAGCTAGGAATCGCATCAAAAGTATGTTTATCTTACTCTTCATCTGTTATATGTTACTATATCTTAATAACCATCTATCTGAAGTTGCTTATGCACTTTAAGCTTTGTGCAGATTAGCAGTCTTCCACCAGAAATTGTTTCATATTTTACTGATCCAAATGCTACTGGACCCCCTCCCGATATGCAGCTTCTACTCCCATTTGTGGAATCGGCTTTGCCGGTTGCTTATGGCGTCTTGGCTATCCAACTATTTCATGTAATTTATGCACTAAATATGTTGATATCTCTTTGTCCATTAGTTCCCATTTGCTTATTTCTTTCCAATATGCAAATAAGTTGTGTGAACAGTATATTACGTTTTTAGCTCAGTTCAGTGTACCTTGTGTGCCCCAATTTGCCCTTAAAAGTGTTGTTGGAATGACTTTACAAATTTTATTTGTCTTAGATTAGTGATTTACCTTTATTCAGAACTATAGTTGAATTAGTTCCTATGTCGGAAGCATTCTTGCATAGAAGTATTTATAAACTCGATCTGCGGGGGGGGGGTAAGACAGCCCCAGGCATTTTTGCTAAGAGAAGTATTTATATAAAGCTCAAAAGTGATTTAGTGTTGTATTGCTTGGTCTTACAGACGATAATGTGAAGCAAAACCTATGTGTAAACAAATTGAACTTTGGCCTGTGGATTCTTTAGTCTTATGAAAATGTACTTGGTGTTAGAACTGCATTTTTGTGTAACCTCTTCTTTTAGTGTTCGTTTTAACTCTACCTAATATTTTGCCGTTCTGTACATAGGAAATTGGACACTTTTTGGCAGCATTTCCAAAAAATGTGAAACTGAGCATTCCTTTCTTCATTCCTAACTTCACCCTCGGAACTTTTGGTGCAATTACACAGGTTAGTATTTCTGAAAGGATGTAAAATACAAGGGAGTTTCTAGCGCATGAATATTCCTGCTGTTGTCTTCTTATGTATAGATATTGATCAGTAGCATGCCACGATAGTACAATACCTTGATAAGGCAATGTACTTTAATGCTTTCTTCTGTGTTAACTGATTGAACAGTATGAACCTACAGGCTACAAACATAATACCATTGTACACCTCTTTTTCCAAAATATCTCTGGTTCACTTTATATCTAACTGAATAAAATTAAATTGATCTAAATGATGCCTGCTGTCATCATCTGCCAGAGGTACACATTTTTAACGTCATTGCCAAGATAGCAATCAATCTTTTTTGGCACTATGAGTTCCAGTTTATGTACATTTAGTGTGTCCACTGATTAGAAGACGGTTACATGGTGCATACTTTTTTCCTGGATATTTTCTTATTTTTGTTGTTACTCTTGCAGTTCAAGTCCATCCTGCCAGATAAGAAGACAATGTTTGACATATCAATGGCTGGTCCTGTAGCTGGAGCTGCCCTTTCCTTTTCAATGTTCTCTGTAGGCTTGTTACTCTCTTCAAATCCTGTTGGGGCAAGTGATTTAGTTGAAGTACCTAGCCAGCTATTCCAGGGTTCCTTGTTGCTTGGGCTTATTAGCAGAGCAACACTTGGATACAGGTATCTTTTACTTTACAATTCATTCATTTTCAATCTAAGCTAGTCATTAGGTTCTTTTTTTCCCAGTTCTGCTTGTCATTCCTGCACCTTTTCCTTGAATCACTTTTATTGTGCACCTATAGGTGCTATTTCAGACCACATGGAAGTCTCGCAACTTCCCTTCCCTCTCTTTCACAAGATCAGTTCACAAGGAAACCAAACAGACACCAACTTATACATATCTTATGAATAACTATATGTGCTGAGGTCCTTATGGACCACCATTGTGGATTATATGTATATGCCCACCAACTCAGATACAAGTGGCACTTGTTATAGCACAATTCCTGATAGTATAATTTCTGAGCACATTAGTCTGAGTAGACCATGACCTGTGGTGTAATTTGAAATTATCTCTTGATTGATTCTATGCCTACAAAAGTTGGACATGAATTGTTGTTTCTAATGAACTTATATTTACTTACAGAGCTATGCATGCTGCTACGGTTGCAATCCACCCTCTTGTGATTGCAGGCTGGTAAAGTATCCTACACTAAACTCTTGAACCCTTGCAACCAAAGAATTGTTACTTTTCTTATTCTTGTTGCAAATTTTTAGGTGTGGCTTAACTACTACTGCATTTAATATGCTTCCTGTCGGATGTCTTGATGGCGGAAGAGCATTACAGGTAACATTCCTGTAAATTTTGATTAAATGAAGTCCGACTACCACACTGTACCAGATGTTGAGATGGTCCTCACTCCTCAGCTAGTCAGATGCCCTTCTGTAGAACTGTTTTCTGGACATGCTTTTCATCGACCTGTGATGATAAGTCTCTAAATGATGTGGCTTGCAATCCCATAAGGAAACAGAAAAACAACTGTAAACTAATGTCTAATTGTACTTGTATGCTGTCAAAAATAGTCTGTACCTCTTAGTTGCTTGTGTATTCAAGAGCTTGTTAGTGCAGTTATGTTAGGGTATTACAGAAGTTTTTCCTGTGCAACTCCACAATGTCACAAAAACAACTGTGCAGCCATAATCTCATGCCACTGTTTCTTCAAAAATATATTTGATCCGAGCATGAATTTTTCGCAGTACATCTTTTGTGAAGCCCTGTAGGCAGCCTCCATTAAACTCTTTGTCCCTAACCGTGGCATGTACAGATCTCCATGAATATTGAGCTGCTTGATCAAACGGTGTGTTTTTAAGTTCACTGATATATTCAACAGGGGGCTTTTGGCAAGGATGCCTTGTTTGGATTTGGCCTCACAACATACTCATTGCTTGGACTAGGAGTGGTAAGTCAGTCCATCTTGTGCCTCACTATTTCTATTGCAGTCATAGACAGATTGGTTTCTGACCTCTTGAAAGTTCTTTCATCCATCTGCCACATAAGTAGATTATATGTATGTTTGCTGAATCTGCACTGTTTGTTTTTTCAAATATTGTGTGTAGTATAGGAAGTCTTATTTGAAAGACTGCTGCCTAGTGGTATTGTTTAAGTAACCTTAGTACATCTGAATTCTACAGTTTGCAAGATGGTATATTGTTCCTGTGTCTTGACTCTTCATGCGTAGTAGTACCTTTTTACCATTGAACATACTTCACTTTTGTGTGTGCCTGGGTTGTAGTATTAATGTTCCTTCTCCATTTTTTTGTTTTATTCAGCTTGGAGGACCATTATCTCTTCCTTGGGGTCTATACGTGCTAATATGTCAGGTAAGAAGGGGACAAATTGATGTTTCAGATATGTACAAAAAGACAAAATTGATGTATAGGGGAACCCGCTAACTTATCTGGATCTTCTGATTTGTCTCAGAGAACACCTGAGAAACCATGCTTGAACGACGTGAGCGATGTCGGAACCTGGAGGAGGGCAGCCCTGATAGCTGCGGTGTTTCTTGTTGTATTGACTCTCATTCCATTGTGGGATGAACTTGCGGAGGACCTAGGTGTAGGGCTTGTTACTTCGTTCTGAGACACAGTGCTTACTGATAGAATAGGCCATGGTGTAGCGCAATTTTGTATTGACTCCCCGATTTGGTGAAGTATGTAAAGCTTCTTGTGCAAGTGTGACGAAATTGCACCGAGATAGTTTTTTTTTTTGCCGGATTGTAAGATATGCTACAATTACTGTGTTGAATACGATGTGTAACACTCAAACTTTGTCACAAACTATTGTCAAGATGCGCGACCAATGTGAATTTGAACAGTTTTCGACCTATGCTGGCGTTTAATGGTCAAATTTGAAACACGAGCGGGGCCACACGACAGGTAGACCATTCCAAACTTGTATTGATCACCTGCAAGCGGAGGCCTCCAACCTGGCAACTCTCCCGTTCCACTTCCCTCTCTTCCACCCATCTCTCCCCGTGCTGTGGCATACCATACAGCTTCGCGTACCCAACTCCCAACCAAATCCCCAATCCCGAACACCACCACCCGTCCGTTCCCGACCTCGCCGAGGAGCCTTCCCACGCCAAACCCTAGCCTCTCGCTCCCCCACCCCCAGCATGGAGGACGAAGACGCCGGCCCCGGCGGAGGTGGCGAGGCCTCCCCTCCGCACCACGCCGCGGCGTCGGGCGACCGGGCGCGGGACATGGCGGCGTCCCCGACGAGCTCGCGCTCCGTGACGCAGACGGTGAACGGGTCGCACCGGTTCGTGATCCAGGGGTACTCGCTCGCCAAGGGCATGGGCGTGGGGAAGCACATCGCCAGCGAGACCTTCACGGTGGGCGGGTACCAGTGGGCGATCTACTTCTACCCCGACGGGAAGAACCCCGAGGACAACTCCGCCTACGTCTCCGTCTTCATCGCGCTCGCGTCCGAGGGCACCGACGTGCGCGCGCTCTTCGAGCTCACGCTCCTCGACCAGAGCGGAAAGGGCAAGCACAAGGTGCACTCCCACTTCGACCGCTCCCTCGAGTCTGGGCCGTACACCCTCAAGTACCGCGGATCCATGTGGTAATGATCTAGGAAATTTGTCTCTCTATCTCTTGCCGGCTCCATGTGTTGAGTAATCAGCTCGTCTGAGGTTTAGACTGAGTGGCTAGATTGGTTACAGGGTCTGCGGGTACTCACATTTGCCATTACTTTCTTAATTAGTTTGATTTGAAAGGAGCTGCTGGATGTGGGGAGTTATTTTGTGTAATTAGTCTCCATGATGTGTTGTATACTTGTATTACCCCCAGCCTTTTATGCTGCCTGTGAGTTTGGCAATCAACACTGTGAGACAAATTGGTGATTCTGTAGTACCTAGTTGTGGTTCAGTTGCGCTGTGGGTCTTTGGCACCATTGTGCTACAATTGTGACCATGCAGATACCTGCGATGATGTGCTAATTACAGTCTGATTCTGTTGTTTCCCTATTTGTGTTGACAGCTAATACTCACTAGTGTCCAATCCGTAGAACTGTAGGAGTAACTGCTTAATCTACTTATCCCAAAATTAGTCATGTGGCTTCAAGCCAATTCCAATTGTAGTGGCATTTCTTTGAACTATTGTCTTAATAATAAAAATATACCAAACTTTCCCATGAAGAAACTGTACCATGATTCCAATTGTATCATTATTTCTGCTCCATGCTAGTGGTATATATGTATGTATGTGTGCTTGCATATCTAACTGTCAGGAAGCCAGTTATGGAAATATGGAACATATTGTTCAGTATGGATAATTAGTTCAGCTTTCTATTTGTTATGATGGAGTACTTAAAGTTGGTTCAGCTTTCTAATTATGGTAATTACCAAAGTCTTGGAGATATCTAGCTGTTTCTCTATGCTTTAGGTCGTTGATAAATGTTCCAAACATGTGCATTGGTTTGGTTTCCACATTTGTTTGGATTTATATAGTTGATCAGCTTCAGTTTGTACTAGTTAATGTACAATAATATCTAAGAGCCAACAAATTGATGCGAAGGCTTGTCTTGTCTGATATCTGTGGTTAAGGTGGTAGAGACTAGAGCATCTGTAACCGATATGCATACATTTGAGCTCAACAATCAATTAAGGAGGGACTTCCCACAGATTGTCTGATGGAATAACTTGTGTTGCTTTTATGGATTTTCATCTTGTGATCTATCACAGTTATTGAGCCTTAAGGGTGACTATGATAACCAATTGGCTCTCACAAAATGAGGCGCAACCGTGCAAGTATATTAAATCATCCCTTTTGGGCCACTCATGTGTACCCAGATAATTCATGAATAACGTGCACACATATATCTCTTTCAGATTGTTTAGTTGATGAAATGTGTCTGGTTGTTTGATTTTATTTGCCCAAATTTGCTTCTGAAAAATACCCTTATTTCTTTGTCCTGATTTCAAATTTCAGGGGCTACAAAAGGTTCTTTCGGCGTACTGCTCTTGAGACATCAGATTTTCTTAAAGATGATTGCTTGAAGATAAACTGTACTGTGGGTGTTGTAGTATCAACTATGGATTATTCTAGGCCCCATTCAATAGAGGTTCCAGAGTCTGACATAGGCTATCATTTTGGAACGCTTTTGGACACTCAGGAAGGTGTAGATGTTGTTTTTAGTGTAGCAGGAGAGAAGTTTCATGCCCATAAGTTGGTATTGGCTGCCCGATCTTCCTTTTTTAGATCTGAATTTTTCGATCATGAATCAGATGAAGAAAAGAATGAAGCTGATACAGCGAATGAAATCAAAGAGATCGTCATTGATGACATGGAACCTTCAGTGTTCAAGGTATGTTTCTGTTTTTGTGCCAGTATCGTCTCCCATTTCATTGTCGAACAAACTTTGGGATTTTGTCTTCATCTGTGCAAATTATTTATTCTCTGTTGCAGGCTGTGCTTCATTTTATCTACAGGGACAATCTTGTCAATGATGATGAGTTGTCCGCATCAAGCTCCGAGTGCTCGATATTTGATTCTTTAGCTGGGAAGTTAATGGCTGCAGCGGACAAATATGAGTTGCCAAGGCTAAGATTGTTGTGTGAATCTTACTTGTGCAAGCATATTTCTGTAAACTCTGTGGCAACTACTCTAGCATTGGCTGATCGGCACCATGCTATGGAGCTTAAATCTGTTTGCCTGAAATTTGCTGCTGAAAACCTTTCAGGTAATAAGAGTTACATGAAAATCCGTTCAACCTTCACACATCATACGTAGATATCCTCTTGATTGACATCTTGGGTAAAATTTTGATCTGTGATTTGTAGCTTTATACTTAACCACAAATGGGTGTCTGCAATGCTTAGGTTTTGATTCTATAAATAAATCAAATGAGCATGTGTTAGGTTTGTTTCTTGTTCAGATGTTAGGCAATTCCCAGTTTGTTGAGCAGTTTATCCAGGTGTGGTATGATGGTCAAATAGCTGCAGTGTGTTTCTTGCGTAGAAAATGGGCACATATGGTATCGATATGATGCCTTGTTATCAGCAAATTCTGCATAGCTGTGAATTGTGATAGATGGTGTAATGTGCCAAAATAGATTATGAGTCATGATAGCATCTGAATTTCAGCCATTTCTTGCTTCTATTTGGACCATTATCATAGTGAGCATCATAATTCTTTCACCCTAAACTTTAGTGTATCCTATTAGTATCATTTTGGGCTCTGCATTACTGTTCAGTAAATTGTGTGCCTTATTATCCAGTTTACTCGTTTACTGCTCGGTGGTGCCCAAATAAATTTGAACTGTATAACATTCCAGATGCCCTTATGTATCTGCAGCTGTGATCCGGACCGAGGGGTTCGATTACCTCAAAGACCACTCACCATCTCTGCAGTCAGAGATACTGCGAACGGTTGCCGGGTGCGAGGAGCAATGCAGCAGCGGCGGGAAAAGCCAGAGCGTATGGGCGCAGCTCTCGGATGGTGGCGATACCAGCGGGCGCAGGGTGAGGCCGAGGGTCTGAGACGTCTTTGGCCCACCGGGAATCCGTGATCACTGACCTGTGTAATCCAACCTGTAGTGTAAATGGGGACAGGGAACCGTACAGCTATTTGATTCGTGACAACGCTTGAAATAATATGTTTATCATCTGCTTGTTGCCGCCCTTGTACGGTTGTGTTTTCTTATAATCATTCATTGGCTCAGTTTGAAGCTGTTAGCTTCTGAGTATTACACATGGCACATGTAGAGATTTGCGCATTAGGATAACATGTGGCAACTAAGCGAACCTACTCCCGATCATGGCATCCTCAATGTCCAAGTAAAGGCAGAAGAGATGTAACCACATAACCTGAATGACATTGACAGTGGTTTAAACAAACAGGATGCTGCTAATCGTCCACCTAAGCTTGTAAGAACTACACCGGCAAGGCCCCATACAATGCAAATATGCAATAGACGATGGCATCTCTTTTTTGCAGGAAACAACCGCTTCGGATTTTGCTCAACCAAATGACGATGGCATCCTCTCTTTGCAGGAAACAACCCTAACGCTTTGGATTTTGCTCAACCAAACGAAGCCACCAGGAACTCTTTGTAAATGCTCATGAACTTTGCCACGAAAGCTGCAAGAGTTTTAAAAGGAGACGGAGCAAATAAGTTAAAAGTATGACCTATGTATTGTTAATCATCACACGAAAGTCCATATGGACAAATCTAAGACATGTGTGCATAATGAAACAGAAAGGAAAAATGAGAAAGAGAGCAATATAAGCAAAAGTTAATCATGATAATGCACGAAAAAGCATGATTTGGCCGTGCTTCGATCATGGTTCATGGGACATTCTTCATATAAAGGTATCAAATGATAGTGTTCAAAACAATGTTAGTTGATATAAGATTGAACAGACAACCAAATACATGCAGGCCAATAAACATCATACGGTAATAAGCACTAAACAGAAGGGGGAAAGAGAAGTGTACCTTCTAGATGAAAAATGGCCTTTGACCCAAGGCGCATCTTGTGCTCCTGCAAACATTAGGCCTTACAAGTTATCTATGAGATTGTGAGACTAGCACCACAAAGAAATAACATCAATCCGTTGTGCACCTCTAATTTCTGTCTATTTGACAAACTAGATAGGGGCGTAATATGGAACTAAATTAATAGGGGGAGTTGTTTCCAAATTGTTTACTCACATAGTGTGCAGCCCAGTGACATATTTCATGTTTCAGATCAGCGTCTAACTTCTTCATTAATTCCGTCAACAACTTCTGCAGTAGTCAAAAGACAAGTTCAACATGCATTACATGAAAGAGCATGGAAGAAGAATGAATAAAGTAGCGACAGAAGCATTAAATCACCTTCAAAATACTTTCAGGTGGGATACAGTTCACAAGTAATTCATAGAATTTCTGGCGTACAGCATATAGCCTGAAATGTTAAGTCAAACCAAAGAAAATCCATAAGCCACCTGGGTACATTGCTATTTCAGAGTGATAAAAAAAATCAACAAATAGTGTAGGATAGAACTGCATTAGTTGGAAAGGTAACTTTCTCAAATCTATGTTCTGTTTCACAACAGGTAGTCGATATTGTAAAAAAATAGAAAATAAATAAAAGACAGTAAACACAACATATTTAGCTGCTTGTAATCAGGCTGTTAAGATCTTAATATCATTAGATTTTAACATCTTCATGCGTAGTTGCAGGCTGCAAGAAAAATGTGCACTTGAGGGAAAGTGTGGAAAGTAATGAAGGAATTTGAAAGGACAGAAACTCTACAGATAGAACTGCATGTCTGATGCATCAAAAGATATGTCCAGGAAATAGTATCACTATATCAGTACCCAAAAGCAGACTAATATCAACCTATAATACCATCCACCTGGCATCCCTCCCTACTTTCAACACTAATACTGAATGATATGAATCTATCTGTTGCAAACACCAAACAGAAATTACGAAAGCTAAGACAAACTAGAGCTTTTCTATGTCCATCTGAGAAAGTACACCAGGTCCAACCATGCTCTCACTGCATTCCTATCATTGGTGTCTTTATTTTCAGCAAACATAGGCATAAAATCCCATTACAAGTATAAAACTAGAGCAATACTTCAGCAGGAACCCTTAAAACTGCTTTAATTTAAGACAAAGGATAAAAGCATGTAAAAGAATTATATGGATTAAGTACTTTCAACACAAGTTGGAACCTTTTAGGGCTTTGTTCTGTCAGGATATCAGTTGCTATTTCAGACACATATTTCTCCCAGTCAAGAGGAGGTGCCACTTGATTTGATGTAAAAGGGTATCTGAAAGCAAAACGGAATATGATGATAGTCAGTACTGGCAGGAGGTAGAGATTGGTATAAGTATAAAAGCAGAGCTGTGGCAAATCAGTAAAGGAATTGAATATAACAAATAAACACAAGAGCTTACTGTTGCACTTTGCAAGTCTCAAAAAAAAGTATTGCCCGTCTCAGATTACGGTTTGATTGTGCTGCAATACGAGCAGCAAATCCAGCTGGAAGTTGTAGGTTTTCTTTCTTCCCAATGAACTCTAGAACTTGGATGATCTATGAAACGAAGAAAATGTTCATGCTTTAGTATTTTCATAGTTTATTTTGGGCTTGAGGGAGCATCACACTAGGGAATATCCATAGTGCTTCTGAACTCCCACATGGCATGTAGTGCAATCAATGGCAATACAAGAAGATCAAATGATAGCTGAGAGTCTGTACCTGATCTTCACTAGGTGCATTTACTCGCACATTTAAGCAACGGGACCTTACTGCCTCTGTCACTTTTGAGGAGCTGTTACAGCATAGGATCAGTCTACATGATGCGCTATACTTCTCCATAGTCCTACGTAGGGAATGCTGCGCTTCTCGTGAGAGCTTGTCAACTTCATTTAACACAAGGACTGCAAGTTCAGATGAACCTTGTTAAGTTTTTGTTAACAGGAGCTATACATTAAACCTCAACAAGACGCACGCTCGTCAAAATTACGCTATTAAGATTTATAATCTTGATTAAAATCATTAGTTCAATGCTAATAAGCAAGTCTATTAGCATCATGTGAGACAACTGCGTACTGTCAAATTATGCATAACCCTGAATATCCAGAAGAAAAAAATTGCAGCACATCCTTCAATAACCAACAAAGAACTAGTACCATTGTAGACATGTTACTGTATGATTAAACACCAACCTTTAAATGCTCTCTTGCCTTTGGCATCAATTGGCCTATTCTTCGCCATCTCTTTGATGACCTCCTGGACAACATATCTGTCCTGAAAGCCTGCGTCACTGGGGTTCATCTCGACATGGTGAGAACTTGACAACATCGCCAACTCTATCTCAAGTGTTCTTGATCCAGTCTGAAAAGAAAATAGCAACTCAGACTCCAGATAAATTCATAGATAATCCAACTTGTCAATAAAGCCGACACATTGAAACCAGGAAGTACGGGCAATTGAAAATGCACATAGGACTAGCACCTACCGCCAAAAAAAATCATATGGATTGCAGTACTTTTCTATCATGGTGCTGTGACCATCAAGATCACACGAAAGGGAACTCCTTATACATATCTTACATCACACTACTGCCTTCATCCTAAGAAGTATTACTATTATAGTATTATCGGTACACTAGCATTTCGTGAAGTCCGAACTTGTTAAAGTGATACTAATAAATAAGAACAAAGATTAGGCCATCAAAAGATAGGACTCACATCGATCTTCCATGTCTTGTTCTCCATCTTAACCTGCAACCGAGCAATCAGAACACACAAAAAATGTCAACAACAAAGCACAACATCAACAGAGAAAAATATAAAAACAAATAGGAAACCCCCAAACAAATTTTGAAAAAATAAACGCACCTTCTCCGCGCCGGCGCCGAACATCTGCTTGATGAGCGCGAGGATTAGGGTTTTCTTCCCGGACCCCGACGGCCCATAGAACAGCAGGTGCGGGCAGTCCTGCTCCGACACCTGAACAAAACCAGACCACGCATGATTAGAACCGCAAAAAAATGGACAAAACCCTAGATTGACCCCAAGACGCGCAGATCGCGGGCACTTACGAGCTTCCTGAGGTTCTGCGCGACCTGCTCATGGACGGTGACCTTGTCTAGGGTCTTTGGCCGGTACTTGTCCACCCACAGCATCTTCGCCGCTCCCTCCTCTTTCCCGCCTCGCCTCGCCGCGCCGCTGGAGAGAAGAGGGAGATTTGGGGATTGGATTGGGAGGGGAATGAAGGGGAGTGGCGGGAAGCCGGGAACTCGGGACTGATGGGGGCGGGACTTCGCCGCTGGGAGACGAGGGTTTTTGCCGGGCTCCTCGCCTATCTTTTCTGGCAGGTGTGGTCGACATGTCAGTGAGTGAATGTGCCGGGCCTGGGCAAGCGAATTGGGGTGGGCCGGGCCGCCGGCGACTTGGTTGGGTGGAGATGCTCGAGGACCTTTTCCT
Organism: Echinochloa phyllopogon; assembly: GCA_033239725.1. Taxonomy (NCBI): domain Eukaryota; kingdom Viridiplantae; phylum Streptophyta; class Magnoliopsida; order Poales; family Poaceae; genus Echinochloa; species Echinochloa phyllopogon. The sequence goes on from BTCW01000018.1 coordinate 3,611,451, forward strand.
AATGCACTGGTTTGTAATTTGTTTGCCACAAATTTAGCTTCTTAACTTATATATACGTTTCGCGAAGGAAAATAAATCGTATATGTACTGGTTAATTTCAGGCTGTTAGTCCTGGAACGAGCAGCATTATTTGAAGTTGAATAGAGTCATTAGGAGTTACCAGGCGTATGGGCGTGGTGCAAGCGTATCAAGTGTGGAGGGATACAAATTCGGATGGCACTAGTTTCCATATTCTAATTCGAATACAGTCCAGATATTGATGATTGTATAAATCGAGTCGGATGATTCGAATTTGAATTTGCTTCCAGATATCTGGTTGTGGTTGATACGCTTATCTGAGAGTATCCAGCTGTGCATAACAAGGACTTCATCAAACAAACAAACGCATGAACAATGTGACAATACTCTGGTGTATAGTGGCCTTTTTAGACCGTACTGTACTCAGGTACTTGCACGTGAATCTATAAATGCTCGCTTGCTTAATCTTTGCGAGTGCACTTGACAGCCTCTACTTTTGCGAGTGCAGTTAGTAGTCCAAACAACGGTCCCCGCTGTTAGGCACAGAAGCTTTTATGTCCTTGCCTGTAGCAAACCTAGCAGCAGTATTAAAGACAGATCCAAGAAAATGTGATCAGTGATCCTGACAAAATAGTGCTACGCCGAGAACATATACACAGGCTGGTGTATGGTGTCGACTGTAGATAAATATCATATATCAAAACATGAACGGTTTTTATACTCACCAACGCACCAGTGGTCTAGTGGTAGAATAGTACCCTGCCACGGTACAGACCCGGGTTCGATTCCCGGCTGGTGCAGTTTTTCTTTTTTGAAGTTTTTACGTAATGTTGAAGGTACACCACACAGACGAAAAAGATATTATGATTTTTTTTGTGAATTTTTTACGTAATGCTGAAGGCACACCGCACGAAAATAGGTGATGATTTCGAAATCAGATCGTGCAGCTTTTTTGAGTTCCCATCACATGAAGGGAGCATGGGACCAAGTGCACAACGACAAAGCTTTGCCGCTTCTATTCTTCTCGGAAAGAAGATAGATACGTCCCCAAGCAAAAAAAAAAGAGGCGAGGAGCGCAGCCAAAGCACTCAATGTGAAAATAAACAAACAGAGACATCATTTTCCAATCCAGGAGCGCGTGATGGGCTAATTACCTGATTGACCCTCCTGCTGTGCCACCTGGTAAGTGGTAACCTGCAACGGCAGCGAAGTGCAAATCATGAAATCAATCCGCGTAAGGCCTGTTTAATTCCAAATTCTATGCACAAAGTTCACTATGTAAAAAAAATTCTCATCACATCAAAATGTCATAGCATGTATGGAGTACTAAATATAGATGAAATTAAAAACTAATTGCACAGTTTTGTTGTACTCTACGAGACGAACATTTTGAGCCTAATTAATCAATTTTTAGATAGTTTTTCACACGTACAAACAAAATGCTGTGGTGAGCATCGGTTTCCCAACTCCTAAATTTGGGGTGCCAAATTGGCATCTAAACAAGACCTAAATCAAAGTCACATCCTCGAACGATCCGTTCGGCTGGCTGGTGATTGGTGGTTGATGCGGATTTATGTTAAGAGAAAAATACTACTATATGACTGGTGACAGGTGACTGATGCTGATTCGTTATGAGAGAAAAATACTGCTGACGGGTGCTGATAAGCCACGAACAGACCAGTACTCCGCCAGAGCAAAGCAACCTGTGCAGGCCATAGCCATAGTCCAGCATTTTTATTAGGGTGCGTTTGGTTGAGTGGATGGGATGGGACAAAGAGGGATGGGATGAACTCATCCATTTTTTTGACGTGTTTGGTTGGATGGATGGCGTTGACACTAAGGGTATATTCCTTCAAGATGCTGGATGAACCTATCCCACCAAATTGAGCGGATCTGGGCGGCAGCGTCATCCCTCCCTCATCCCCACCGCCTCCTGCGACCTCCGCCGTCTCGCCCGACTCCACCCCGTCCTCGTCGATCGCCCCCCCCCCCCCCCGGATCCGGCGCCGCCGCCGGGATCCACACCGCCGCCTCGCCCCCACCACTCCGCCGTCGTTGTCATCCTCGTGCCCGTCTCCACCCCGCTGCCATCGGTTCGCCGCCGCCTGACCCTCCTCGGCAGCTTTCGCGGCGCGGGGACCCCATCGTCCTCCTCTCCGCCCCCGCGGCGGCAACGCTTGTTGGGGAGGTGAACCATGGTGCGGCGATGCGCAGAGTGGGGTTGCTGCCATGAGCGGCCGCCGCCGTCGTCTAGGCGGGCGACGACAATGGCGTGGAGGGAGCGGAGCTCGCCGGCGTGGGCCACCGTGAAGCGACGCACCTCGAGCTGTCGTGGCGGCGGCGGGACTCCGACCGCCGTAGGATTGTGCAATCTTTGTTGTACATGTTCATCCATCCAACCAAACAAAGTATGGGATGATCCCATCCATGTTTTATCCCTCCAATCAAACAGAAATCATGGATGCCACTGTCCCTCGAACCAAACACGTCATAGGGATTAACTCATCCCAGATAGCATGGATGGAATGATCCCATCCAACCTTGACCCTCAACCAAACACACCATTAGCTTTTGTCATCCAGCTCTCTACAATCTCATAAATTTATCCCATTCACCTATTTTCAGCTAATAAATTTTACACACGCAATTAACAAATCCAACAAAGATTAAAGGACGTAAACAGCTCTAGCTTTTTATCAGCCAACTTTTTATGAGTTGTAGCTAATAGCCTAATACACACCGGATGCCCGGAAGGAGGCGGCACGCATCAGCTCACTACTCGCTGGAGTTGCTACAGCGAGGCTTGAAATGGCGACGGGGGGCGCTTGGTTTGTAGCGTCTGCTAGAGTGCCACCGGTGGGGGCATGACACGATGCCGCAGCGTGGCGGGCATGTGCAATCCGCAGAGTGCAACACGCCCACACGGCCACACGCATACGCATCCGCCCAAGGCCGTGGCCCTTTTGTCCGGGCGTGCCCGGCGATTTGAATCGGAGGGCGTTTCGGTAATTAGGCTAATGCAACGGGCGAATCCGCCGGCGCCTGGGCAGCAAGCACGTCGCCGGCCATTTGGGGCCTTGGGCTGTTCCCTGATACGGCTGTCCCCTATTTCAATTCAATTTTGACAGCTCTCTTTTTGAAACAACCAATTCATGACAGATCGGCACGAGCACGAAGCTGGACTATTTCTCGCGCGACGCGAGACCGTTGCGCTTGGCACCATTTCCCTTCGCGAAATTCAACCCGATTTGACGAGTCAGGCAGATTACAACAAAAGGTAGTAGCATTAGAATGAATCTCATCTGAAAAGAAAAAAAATCTGAAAAACTTTTTAGCTACTCTCTTTTCTCCATGCGATTTGCACGGTACCTTTTGTTGGTACGTACTGTATACTGCAGACAGTGGTCTGACGCGCGCAGGCACAGCAGCGGATGCGCGGCCCCGCCCCACGTGGGCTCCACGAGTCAACCCGGAAACCGCGTGCCACGTCGCCCTCCTGCCCCCGCGCACCGAAACGCTCGCGCGCCGAGATGACCAAACCGCCCTCGCCTCGCCGCCCACCACCACCACCACCACCACCACCACTCCCACTACTCCCAGTCCCCCCCTCCCCCAACCTCACCTCCGCGCCTCTGCCTCGCGATACGGCGCCGGCCCTGGTGTGAGTGGTGTCACAGCACGTAGGCAAGGAGGAGGAGGAGGGATAAACTCCCAGGGATCGGCGGTGGCTGGCGGTCCCGGAATTCTGATCTCCGCTCTGGATTCTGTATCATTTCGGTCCCGTGTATCCCCTGCTGTCATCTCCCCTGCCTCGATTCAAAAGTTTCCTCGCTTTTCCGATCCGTCCCTGTCACCGTCACCGCCCCCCTTCGGTTTTCCTCCTCCGCCGCTTCCTTTTCTTAATTGCGGTCGCCGTCCAACCGCCTGCTCCCTCTTCCTTATTTGGTTATTGGGATTTTTCGGCGCTCGCATGTGAAATCCCTCTTCTTCTTTTCCCGTGTTTCTGTCACACAAAGGATCGGGTGGTACGGTTGGAGGAAACCGTGTTTCGTGTGTAGCCTTCGCTCCTCCGTTTCCTCGGAGCCGCGTCGTCTCGCCGTCCTGTTTATAGAAGCCTTTCTTCATCGATTCGCATCAATCTTGCGTTGCGTCTCTCTGCGCCAGGAATTTAAAGCTTTCTTTGTTTGGGCTTGTACGAGTAATAATAAATCTTGAAGCTTCCTTAGCCTGGTTCCAGCCCCAACCCATTGCATCCAGGAGCGCCGGCCTTGGCTCTGCTGCTCGCTGCTCCGATCGATTGGTTGGTGGGAGTTCGCGGTCGACATCTTACAGAGCTCAGATCGACGAGCCGGAGGAGGGGGATGACGAATCTAGCGGCGCTGCGCCCGTGGCTCTGCTTGCTGGCGGCAATGGCGGCGGTGTCGTGGTCCGGCGTCGCGACGGTGGAGGCGCTCGGGATGAACTGGGGCACGCAGGCGACGCACCGCCTGCCGCCCAAGATCGTGGTGCAGATGCTGAAAGACAACGGCATCAAGAAGGTGAAGCTGTTCGACGCCGACCAGGACACGCTCAGCGCGCTCGCCGGCAGCGGCATCGAGGTCATGGTCGCCATTCCCAATGTCCTGCTCGACAGGATGACCGACTACGACACCGCCAAGGAGTGGGTCCGCCGCAACGTCTCCCGCTACAACTTCGACGGCGGCGTCACCATCAAGTGAGCTCTTCTGCTGCTCATCCATGGCGCCTGTCTTCCGTGTGTGGCTATGGCTAAACGCTAAAGCTTGTTTGTTTCGGCATTGCAGGTACGTGGCCGTGGGCAACGAGCCGTTCCTGTCGTCTTACAACGGCACGTTCGACAAGGTGACGTTCCCGGCGCTGCAGAACATCCAGAACGCGCTGGACGAGGCCGGCCTCGGCGACACCATCAAGGCCACCGTCCCTCTCAACGCCGACGTGTACCAGTCCCCAACGGACAACCCGGTGCCGTCGGCGGGGCGGTGGCGCCCCGACATCGCCGACCTCATGACGCAGATGGTGTCGTTCCTGGGCAACCACAGCGCGCCCTTCACCGTGAACATCTACCCCTTCATCAGCCTCTACCTGAGCGACAGCTTCCCCCTCGACTTCGCCTTCTTCGACGGCGGCGCGGCGCCCGTGGTCGACAACGGCGTCACCTACACCAACGTGTTCGACGCCAACTTCGACACCCTGGTCGCCGCGCTCAAGGCCGTCGGCCACGGCGACCTCCCCATCGTCGTGGGCGAGGTCGGCTGGCCCACCGACGGCGACAAGCACGCCACCAACGCGTACGCCCAACGCTTCTACGCCGGCCTGCTCAAGCGCCTCGCCGCCAACACCGGCACCCCCGTCCGCCCCAACCAGTACATCGAGGTCTACCTCTTCGGCCTCCTCGACGAGGACATCAAGAGCGTGGCGCCCGGCAACTTCGAGCGGCACTGGGGCATCCTCCGCTACGACGGGCAGCCCAAGTTCGCCATGGACCTGACGGGGCAAGGCCAGAACACGATGCTGGTGCCGGCACAGGGCGTGGAGTACATGGCCAAGACGTGGTGCGTGATCAACACCAACTCGCCCAACATGGACAAGCTCGCGGAGAACATCAACTTCGCCTGCACCTACGCCGACTGCACGGCGCTGGGGTACGGCTCGACGTGCGGCGGCATGGACAGCAACGGCAACGCATCCTATGCGTTCAACGCCTTCTTCCAGATGAAGGACCAGTCGGACGAATCGTGCGACTTCCAGGGGCTCGCCGTGCCCACGCAGACGGACCCGTCCACGCAGGCCTGCAACTTCACCGTACAGATCGCAAACTACGACACCTCCTCTGGGCGCCGGCGGCCGACCGGCGGCGTGGTCGGCGCCGCCGCGGCGATGGTGCTCGTCTTGGCGCAGCTGATCCTGCTGCATTGATCGATCAGGGCGGCGTCGTGGTTTTTAGATAGGCAGGTTTTACTATTGTTCTTCTTCTTTGGTAGGTTGATTTTGGGTTATTATTCTTGGTGGAATAATTACTTGGTGGGAATTGTTGTACTGGAGATATATATATATACATGTATACTTCAGGTTCAGGATATATACTGATGTTGAGATGGTTTGACATCAACAACACTGGCCTGAGCTGAGCTGAGGATCCAGATCATTGGAGGTAGATGACCGACGGGTACGGTTGGTTCAGTTTCATCAGTGGGTACCATGTGTCCACATCATGGGCACGTTTAGGATGCAGTGCAGAGATGGAACTTGGGCCTTTGTTTAGATGTTGAATTTGGAAGGCCGAATTTGAGAGTTTGACGTCACTTCGTAATCATTATGTTACTGTAGCATTTTATTTGTATTTGTGAAAAATTATCCAAAGATTGATTAATTAGGCTCAAAATGTTCGTCTCGTAGAGTACAATAAAACTGTGCAATTAGTTTTTGATTTCATCTATATTTAATACTCCATACATGTTATGATATTTTGATGTGATGAAGAATCTTTTTTTTAGTAAATTGAGAGTTGCTTTTGGGATCTAAACGAGGCCTTCGAGTTTGTAGTAGCGTCTAGGTGATCCAGATTGGTTTGGCCTATTGCAACTGATCCACACGTGATTCTGAATCGAAATCCGAGATGCGGTGGAGATGCACATGGTCCCATGATCTAGCGTAACTAACATGGTCTAGATGCACTATTTTTCGCTCTCTCGCGGAAAGTTGGGATAAACTCGTTCCTGACCTCCATATGCAGGTGAAGTGACCAATAACAAACCAGTAGAAGAACCTCAATCTGGGATTCAGCAGTGCACATGGGAGAGATCCCAATTTCTACCGGTCTTGCTTCGATTTCTAATCTGTGACAGTTGAGCGAGCAACAGAGGCCTTGTCTGTTTAGGGCTCGTTTGGTTGTTTGCTACCTATACTTGCCAAACTAATTTTTAGACATGTCCTTAACATTTAACGTTTGTTTAGTTTGGCGCCGCATATTGGCACACCGATCCGCGCCAACAAAACTGCTGTTGTCGCCGTGGGCGAGATTGGGACGGGCACAACGCTCGTCTACGATTTGGCTGTCAACTAAAGTTGCAACGTGACAGTACTTCTTTAGGTACGCGGAATTAAGAGCATCTCCAGCAGCATTGTTATAATTGAATACCTAAAAACATTTTTAGGTATAAGAGAGAGAAAAATTTGAGTATTCAAAAGTTATATGCTCCAGCAGCATACCTAAAATTGAATACTTATAAAATTTCTATAAATACTCTTATCTACTAGGATTTTTGTGTAAAAAAATCTAGACACTAAAATACCACTAAAAATTACATGATTTTGCAAGGTCCTTTTTACAAAAGCCCATAGAATCTTATCTTCTTACTAATCCCCTCCACCCGGCCTGCGTCCGGTGGTCTCCGCTCCTCGCGGCGGAGGCGGCGCTTGGCAGCCCAAGCGCAGCGCAACTCACCCCTCCCAACGCGTGTGGAGCTCGTCTGCGCGCGCGTCAGCGCCTGCCCCTCATGGCGGAGGCAGAGGTCTGTAGTAGCCATGAACCTCTCACGGCGGAGGCCGAGCTCGGCAACTCGCAGGCCAAGGAGCCCGCCCCTCCCGACGGCTGTCCCCTACCGCAACCGTTCACATCTGCGAAGTCCTCAACGGCAACCCCTTCTATCTCCACCGGCCCCTGCTCCTATCGCACCTCCGCTTCATGTGCGAGGAGGTGAGTCGGAGGTCGCCGTCGCTCGTGCCCATGGGGCAGAGGCGGAGCTCCCCCCCCCCTCCCCCCTGCAAGGCGTCGGTGGGCCCAGCGATCGGAGGCCGTGGAGATAGCCGGTGGCATGGCCGGAGGTGGTGCGCCGGCGGCCGGACCTTGCGGGATGTGTGCGGAACAAGAGCTACGCGGGAGGGAAGACGATAGTTGGTTGACGTGGCAAGAAATAGGTTTAGACCTATTTTGGTTTGGTGGATTGGTATATCTGCATATACGAGAGAGAAATTTAGGTTATAGCCTAAAAATTTTAGATATAGCAATCCATATAGCAATGCTGCTGAAGCAAGTTTTCAGGTATTTTGATGGTTTTTAGGTATAACAATCTAATATAGCAATGCGGCTGGAGATGCTCTAAGAATATTAGATTAACAACATTGAAGCCCTAATAACTTTTTAATGGAATGATTAATTTTGAAACTGTTTGCAGGTTAATATTCTTTGTAATTAATTATACAAAATTTGACTATATTTCGACATAAAATAAAATAATGACACGTGGACCCCACATGTCATACTAACAAGTTGAATGGATTTGGTAAAATTTGGCAAGGCTATAATCCAAACACAACTTTACCGATTTTTTAGTGCCGCCAATGATTTGGTTATGACCAAAATTTGGTTGGGCAAAATGAAGATTTCCATCACATCAAAATGTCGGCACATGTATGGAGCACTAAATATAGATGAAATTAAAAAATAATTATATAGTTTTGTTGTATTTTGTGAGACAAACATTTTGAGCATAATTAATCAATGTTTGGGCAGTTATTCATAAATACAAACGAAACGATACAATGCCACATTTATGATAAAGTCTCAACTTTACACCACTAGAGTTGGGAACTAAACAATTAGTGATGACTCGTTTGTTGGATCACCGTTGTTCAGTTTGTTGCTTTTTGTTTTAAGAAACTTGGAGGTGGTCGTAGTATTTTGGTTCGAGACTTTAGATAGCTATACATATGAATCGACACGGAGGCTGGAATATTAATAAATATTCGCCGCCGACCGGCTCGCCGAGCCGCGCGGCTCAAGTGGGAAACAGAAACGGCCTAGCGTCGTCGGCCCGTCTCCCCTCCCGCCGCTTGGGCGCCGCGATCCGAGACGCGGCGCTCCCCTTGTCTGGCGCGAGATCGACATGGGCGGTGGCGGTGGCCGATGGGCACAGGAAACCTCCGCGTGAGGCGTGCACTGCATGGTGCTGGATGCGCGTTCGTGCAGGGGTGCCTCGCAGCGGGGTCGGTGCTCGGCAGGTGCACTGTCCTTTGTTGCCGGAATAATGCCAGTCCAATTATTAAAAAAAGAATAATGCCAGTCCTATCCCCGGTTCTGAAAATCCGGGGAGGGAGCTTGCTCGTCTCGATGTAATAACTTCGGTAAAATTTTGGACGAGGTACTGTGTCCGTGTCGCTGGCTGCACGCAGTGGCGGATCCAGGACCCGGGCTGGGGGCTGCAGCCCGAGTCCGGCCCATAAAACCTTTTGTATGTCTAATTTTATACAGTGCAAATTGGCCCATATTACACAAAATCAGCCCAGCTACTTTCATAACATATAGGTCTAGCCCTGGTCTAGGGCTATTCCTGGGTTGGGTCCGCCCCTGGCTGCACGCCTGCTCCCAATGCCTGTATTTATACTTAGGATATGTTTGGTAGAGCTCAACATGACTCTGATTCTTTATGAGAGCTGATTCTCTGAGAGAAGTAATTCTGTGGCCGAAAGTGATTCTCTTTGATTCATAAACTCTTAAAATCTGGATGGAGAATCACTCCATAGAATTAGGATAAGCTATTTTTTTCAGCTTCCAGCCCCTTAGTTCATTTCAGAGAATCACTTCACAGAATCAGCAGAGAATCACTTCTCTCTGAAAAACTGTTTGGCAGAGCTCCTTCTAGATTTATCAAAGAATCAGGCTCTGAAGCTCTACCAAATAGGGCATTCTGCATACAACGCCCGAATTTCTTGAACCAAACAACATGACTAGAGTGTGCACGTGCTTATTCGTACTTTTTTTTTGTTACCGATGAAACTAGTCTGAAATCAGAACTGAATGTCCACACATGGACGGTTGGACCCTCTTCAAGCTCGAGGATTGACGCACGCGCGGCTGGCAGCTCATCAGTGCACGTTGACGGCGAGCTTCATCCCCGATTGGCAGTGGCCCTCGACGCCGCAGATGAAGAACCACCGCCCGGCCTGCCGCAGCGCCACCCGGTCGTCCCCCGACGCCAGCGTCGGCGCGTTGCCCGGCACGGCGCACGCCGCGTAGCTCTGCGCGTCCACCACCACCACGTTGTGGGAGCCCTCCGCGTACAAGAACTCTGCCAGCATCAACCAACCAGTCTAGACACCCTGATCGTGTGACGGACAGTCTCGTGATTGAGATTATTTTTAGGTGCCGGCCGTGCCATATACATACGCGTCGTGTCGTGTTAACCACTAACTAATAACACGTACGTGCAGCCCAGTTCACGTCACGTACGTACCGAGCGTGTCGCCGACTTTGAACTTCTTGCCGCGGGCCCAGGCGTCGTAGTCCACCCCGTTGTCCCAGCCGGAGCCGTCGCCGACCGTGTACGACGACGCCGCGGACGCCGCCGCCGGGAGCAGAGCGGCCACGCCGACGATGGAGATGACAGCGGCCATGGGCATCAACGCCGCGCGCGAAGCCATTTCGTTCGGATGCCGAGCGAGTGGTCAATTGATGGTTTTTTTTTGAAAGATCAATTGATGGTTCACCGGATGCTGTAGTGGCTATGTATATATGCTTGTACTCCGGGTATCAGCAATCACTGAATCACCGTAGCTTGCAGCATTGGTGCGACCACCGGGTGCCTTGGCTGCGTGGCGAGAAGACGGCCGTTCCAGCGGTGTAACCGATGGATGGAGGAGCCTGCTGCACTGCACTCGCTGCACAAGGGATTTCACCCCCAAAGTTCACTGTACAAGCAGAAGATTCCCATCACATCAAAATGTCGGTACATACTTGGAGTATCAAATATAGATAAAATTTAAAACTAATTATACAGTTTTGTTGTACTATGCGAGGCGAACATTTTGAGCCTAATTAATCAATTTTTGGACAATTTTTCACACATACAAACAAAATGACTTATACAATTAGTTTTATAGTTAGTTTATGTTTAATACTAATAATTATCACTTATTAGGATCCAAACACAGGCTTAGTTCCCGAATCGGGTGGTGCCGATTCGGGACTGACAGGGACTGTGCACAATAAATACGCACTATAACATTTCGTTTGTACGTGTGAAAAATTATCAAAAATTAATTAATTAGGCTCAAAATGTTCGTCTCGTAGAGTACAACAAAATTGTGCAATTAGTTTTTGATTTTATTTACATTTAGTACTTCATACATGCTATAATATTTTGATATGATGATAATCTTTTTTTTTCACAGTGAACTTTGGGGTAGAATTTGGGATAAACAAAACAAGGGCCAAGTCGGGGTCAGGTCAACTGAAGGCCCAATTACTTGAGGGAGCGACTTCGTCGTAGAAGCCCGTTGAAGGATTGGGCCGCAAGGCGGCTACTGCGCGGGCCAGCTCTGTGAAATAGAGTTATTATTGGGAGCCCGTATATATTCTCAATCCCTAAAAAATCCGCAGTCCTACCTTTGTTGTGAAAAGAGTAAATTTCTTTCCAACCTATAAAAATGAATTTTTTTACCCCTGAACTTTCTAAAACCGGACAAATCATCCTCTAAAACAGTTTTAAAAAATCATAATAAATCACAGAAAAATCATAAAAATGAAAAATCAAATTGTGTTGGACTTCAAATTAGTAGTTCTACGCAGTGAACATATAATACGGAATGCTACATTTTTTCTGTAACTTTAGATCTATGCTTTTCTTCATAGCTGTAAAAAAATGTACTAAAGCATACCATATTATATGTTCACTGCGTAGATATACTCATTTGGAGTCCAACATAATTTGATTTTCCATTTTATGATTTTTCTGTGATTTATTATGATTTTTCAAAACTGCTTTAGGGGGTGATTTGTCCGGTTTTAGAAAGTTCAGGGGGTAAAAAATCCGCTTTCATAGGTTAGGGGGTGATGTGTTCCACCCCTCGTAGTATAGGGGTGAAGTAGACTTTTTCCGAAAACAAAACAACCGCGCTAATCCCTTTCGATCCAGACCAGAGAGAGCGAGCGGGGAGGCATCCCCGAGCGACGCCGCCGGCGGTCGCTGCATGGGGAAGCGGGCAGGCAACCGAGCCCCGATCCCCTCCTCCCAGCCCTGAAGCGACCGAGAAAAACTCCAGCAGCCAGTCGAGCCCAGATCAGCCCCTCCTCCCAACGCTTGAACCGACCAAGATCACTCGACAATTCGCCGCCAGAGATCCGCCCCTCCTCCCCGCGCTTGAAGCGAGCAAGGTCACTCGATGACGCGCCGCCAGGCTTGTGCTCGTGCTCCTCCCATGCTGAGATCCCTTCTTCTTCTCGGGCGCCGAAGCGAAAGAGGTATGACCTGCGCTCCACCGTGTAGATCCATCTCCTGCGCTCCTGGGGCGCGAAGCGCGCACGCACCGCCCTCCGCCGCCTGAACTCGTACGCTCGCGGCTGTGGCTGGGGGGGCACTGCTAGTTTCTCTGTATCTGAGGATTTCGAATCTGATTTGTGTTGCCGCCAACGCAGTAGGGACTGGGCGAATCTTGAGGATGGGCCGGCGGGTCTCGTCGCCGAGCTCGTCCTCGCCAACAATATGGCCGACTACATTCGCTTCCGAGCCGTGTGCCATCCGTGGAGGCGGTGCTCCCCGAGCCCGCGCGCGTGCGGCGTTCTGGACCGTCGGTTCCACCCTAGGGAATGGATCATGCTCCGGGAGAAACGTGCCAACCCACAAAGCCGTCACTTTTTCAACGTCTGCACCGGGCGGTGTGTCACACCCCAAAATTTTTGGATTTTGGGATGTGAATTGATAGCATAATTAATACAATGATTTTCTCAATTTTCTAAAATTTTCCAACCTCTAAATAATTATTAGGGAATTTAGTATAGGAAATTTTTATTTTCTGAGTTAAATTAAAACAATATAGGTTTAATATTGAGTGCTTTGCATTCATGCCGGTTTCATTTAGTGGTTTTATGTGTGTAAAGTTTTCAAAAACGCGTTTAGAAGCCTAGTGGGAATTTTCTAGAGTTTTCTGGCATTTATTCCTATTTTCCTTAGAGCAAATTCCAATTTTTGGAGTAGGCTAAAATCCATTTCGTGAGGTTCAAATATTTTATTTGGTTACCTCATGTCCAACTCTATCTCTGGAATTTTTCCTAGGATTTTTAGAATTTTCAGAATATTTTTCATGGTTTTAATATCAATTCTGGACTTATCTGGAATTATTTTATAACCAGAAAAATAATTATTCCGAAAATTAAAATCACCCTAAATCTTAGTGGACCAGCCTCGGTTCAAAGTTGATCCAATTTTAGGCCAAATCCATCCCACCACTTTATTGGGCCATATTTCAAAGCTCATGCGCATTAGAATGAGGCAACCCACCTTTAGTCCCATATTGCTAATGAACCTGAAAGTGGAAGGTTTTCTCCCTATATATACGAACCACCTCTCATCTGGAAAAGGCACACCATCGACTCCTTTATAGGGAGACCCCTTTGTTTGGGATTCCCTAAGGTAGTCTTCTTCCACCATATCTTCCACTACTGCCCATTCTTCGTCTCGTCGTTGCGCCGAGCCTTCCGTCGTTTTTGGCCTCAAAATCTTCAGTAAGTCCCTCAGCGAATCTTGTAATTTTCTACCATATTCGTTTAGTCTACACTCTTTCGTAGAAAAGCCCCTGCTAGTTTTAAGCACTGAAAATCTTGTTTGTTCCATAGTTTCCAACGTTTTCTGAAAATTCGACTAGATTCCTGAGCTACTCACTGTTTTGACCATAACTTTTGATCCGCTTAACCAAATCTAGCAAATAAATACATTTTGGATATCTACAGAAAATTTCCTACACCTTTCATTAAAGACTTCAGGTCAAAATATGCCTATAACTAAGTCGAAAATATTTAAACATATTCCTGCACACTTTGGCTGAAGTGCTTCAAAAATTTTCTTATTTGTTTGAACTCAAGTTTTACCTCGGTTTTACAAATTCAAATATAATTATTTGAAATAACCATTACATATTATTTTGTTTAACTAAAATCAATCAAGTATATATTCGTATTGTTTTATAACCAAAATGCTTCGGATAGCAATAAGTCGCAGTGGAGATTTTCACCCTCAAAAACAGATTCTGATCGGTGCACTAAATCATGTGTCGTTTCTATACAGTAGCTCCTAAAATCGTGATATTTTTCTAGAATATATATTATCAAATTATGAAGCTAACCCAATTGGAATCACGTTAATCGGATGTCTAGAACTCGAGATATAAAATAAACAAGCAGACTATGTCAGATGGTGACGAGAATTGATCAAGTCATAACTTTCTCGTTCTAGCTCCGATTAGAGTGATTCTTGCGCTCACGTGACCATAGAATCGAGCCCTTCCGCTTAGCACGCTCTTTTAAAGCTTTTATTTTTATTGGTGTGCTGTTCTTAGTTGTATATTGTTTATTCGCTTGTTTAGCTACATGTTGTGCTCGTGTCGTTGATTGCTGCGAGTAGAGGAGTGCCATCAAGAGATTTCAAGGACAAGAGTTTGAAGATCAAGATCCAAAGACTATAAGTGATTATACTGGATTTGAGGCAAGTTATAGCACGGACAATCCTTGCTACCTATACCCACCTGTTTACATACTTTTACTTTCATATGCATGTGTCTAAATTTGATGTCCTATTAAGGTTGTACCTAGTTTGTTTACCCCTATCCTTTGATTACCTTGGGTTTATGCATATGGGTAGATATTTGCTATGCGTAACTACTGTCACCATTATTTAACTGTAAAATTTGACTTAATGGTTCACTTCAACATTAATGATAAAACTTGCTTTTTAGCAACTTGGTTTAGGGAGCTAGAGTATGTGTTGTGTGCTTTGCTCTAGTATCTCTCCGTAAGGTCCGGTTCTTAAAGCGGCAACCCATGAGCCTATCGCCACCGCTAGAACTATTATGGCTCTGGTCTCGGTCATGTAACTTGCACGGCTCTAGCTTGCCAGTGGCTACCATTGGGGCCAACGACGTTAGTGGACACAAGGTGAAAGGGTGTTTCCGGATTCCACCGAGGACGGGTGATCCATCGGCTAGGTCACGTTAGACCCAGTCCCGTGTTGGGAGTCCCTGCGATGGGGAACTCCACACGTTGCGCATGGATGGGTGCGATGCCCGCGCTCTGGACGCCATCGACCCCCCTATGGTGTGACTCCGTAGGCGTACGTCGATCTCGGTGCCTATGGTCTCACCGCCTTGTTAAACTAGCGGCTACTGTCTTGTTAGGGTGTCTTGTGAAAAACCTCGTAGCGTCCCTATGTCGTCACACCTCGGAAGTGTTGATGTGCGTGGTTGGTTGCAAAGTTCCTTTGAACTTTTACGCGACTGGTGGGTAAATGGCGAAACCTCTGCAGAGTGTAAAATATATCATGATAGCCTTGCTCAAGGTCACGAGCGGCCTGGATCCTTTTTGATTAGAAGATGATGATTATTTATGATTATTGTCACTTATACTTATTAATTGGGTTACAACCGGGTTTCATTTACTTGTAGTAATCTGTTAAATGTTAAAATGAACCAACTAAAATGCTAATGCAGTTAAGCCGTGTCTCGCCTATTTTGAGCCTTCGTACCCGTGCTATACTTGCTAAGTAAATGTTTTACTTACACTTGCCATTATTCAACAAAATCTCGGATGGGTAACAGATGAATCAGTGATTGAGACAGCTACTGAGTTTCCTGAGGATTTTCCATTACTTCTGAGGTGTGGTCAACCAGTCGGTGTCCCTGTGGACTTGAGGCTCTACCCGTCGAGAGAATTAGACTTTCGATGTGTTTTATTTAGATAAACTCTGATATAAACTATTTTATTCGAGCATGTGTACTCTGATTTTCATATTTGTAAGCTGTATGTGTTTTGTGGACATCCTGGACACACATATGGCAGCATTCGGATTTCTGTGTAAATCCGGGTGCGACACAGTGCATCCATGTGGACCTTCCAGAGCTCCTCGACCACCAACTGCTTCAGTCCACCACCGAGGGCCTCCTCGTCGTGCGCTGCAGGACTACCAACGTCATCCGCCTGCTGAACCCGCTCACGCAGCAGGTCACCGAGCTTCCGCAGATTGCCACCAGTCTGGCCTCTGAGTTCACAGGCGATTCACCCGATAGCGTTGGCCTTGCCGATGACCACACAGTCCTGCTCTATTTCTGTGGCACTGGGACACTGGCCTTTGCCAAGCCCGGCGATGAGCGCTGGGTGTTTGTCAAATTTCGTAAATTCCTCATGCCCACGATGTCATTTGGAGGCCGCTTCTACGGCGTCACCACGGATGCTGTCATGGCGGTGGATACTAGAGAGCCAATCTCCACGGCTGGTGGTGGCAGCTAAACTGGCTAAGCCTTTTGGCAGGATGGTGGATACAGTGCACCTAGTGGACAATGGTGGGGAGCTCATGCTGGTGCATCGTAAGATACGTGAAATCCGTGGTGCAGAAGACTGTTTCAAGAGGAGTTATAAGGTGTACCGGGTGGATTTGGATGCAGGGAAGACGACCCCTGCCCATGGCCTTAGTGGGCGGGCTGTTTTCATTGGCTATTACCGTGCGCTTTCTGTGTCCCCTCGGTTGTACCCCTGCATCCGAGCAGACAGTCTACCCGGGCCTCAACTTGGATGAGAGAACTGGCCATGAGCAAATAGGAGCCTACCATCTCCCAGATGGAAGCATTGAGTCCTCCAACTACAATTTGTGGCGTGGTTTGGCACATCCCTTGAGTGCTGTTGAGTTTCTAGCTGATTGTGTAAGCAGCCGCAGATATACAGCCAATGATTGTGCTCAGGTTCTGTGAACTGTTTTGTATGACGTATCATTTGGGCCAGCAATAGTATTTGGAGTGGATGATTTAAATGCTTCTCCGAGTCGTCCCGTTTACTTATCTTGATTTTTTCCAGAGGAATGTCCTCACTGTCACGGAGAAGCATTCATGGAGTGGTTATGCGATGAGCCAATCTGGCCCGTCTTCTTCAGAAGCATCAATCAGATTTAAAATAGAGTAAAATGCATGAATAACCATTGTACTTGTCAGAACGTTTCAATTTGGTCATTTTACCTAGAAAAGTGTAGATCGTGGCCTTAACTCACCAGACTTTGGCGATATGGTCATTCACTTATTAATCATATGAATTTGGATAACATGGTGCCTTGGATAACAATTTGTTTTTGCTTACTGTAATGCTCTAAACAGGACGTCTGATCCATCGGACGCCCCGCACCATTCCGCGGCCGCACGTCGCCATCTCAAATAAAAAATCCTCCCCGCACCGCATTGCCGTTCCCAAAAAAAAATCCACAGCTTCCTCCGCCCGCTGCTTCCTCCTCGGTCCGCCCCGCGTCGGCTCCTCCACGCACGCCGCCGCCGCCCCGCGCCTGCTCCTCCACGCTGACACCATGCTCCTCCGCGGGCGCCAACCCGCGCCGCCGCCGCCACCCCGCGAGCCACCGACGACGCGGCCGCCTTGTGCGCCGTCGCCCCACGAGCCGTTGCCGACCCGAGCGCCGTCGCAGGCGCTGCTGCCGCGTCGACCTCCTCCGCCGCGTTCAGCTCCTCCGCCGCCCCTCCTCCACGTCTCGTCGCCTTCACCTCCCTCATTGCGGCTCCTTCGTGCCGCCGCCGACCCTGCGCTCCTCTGCTGCGTCGTCGTCGCCTCCCTCATCGCCGCTCCTCCACGCCGCCGTTGCCGTCGCCTCCCTCGTCGCGGCTCCTCCGCGCGCGCCGTCTCCCTCATCGCTTCCTCCTCCTTCGCGCCGCCGTGCGCTCCCCATCCATGCTCCTCCGTGCGCCACTCCTCCGCGGCCGCTAGTACAGCCGCCATCGCGCCGCTTCTCCGGGGTGCCGCTGCCGCTCCCGACGCCCCCGGGCGGTGCTCGTCGGTGGGTGGCCGGTCGCGGGCCGCCGTTCCCCGCGGTGTCCCCCAGAGAAGCTCCAGGCGACATTTATGGCGTGCAGCAGGTAGGTTTTGGTGCATATTGCTAGGGTTTGCTCCATGTTGCAAGAGCATATTTCGTGTGTTTCAGATGTTGTAACATCCATAATGTTTAAGAAGAACAAAACCATCATCAAGGGTACAAGTGCAAATGCTCAAGTAAAAGAAAGTCAGTGAGAAACTCAAACCAAATTTCAAATTTGGATGAAATTTGGACAAATTTGACAAATAAGAGAAATTGTGCCAAATCCAAAAGAAATACTACCTTGAGAGTATTTTATGGTATTTGGAACAAAGAACAGCAATAGTTTGGACTTGGAAAGTTTTGGTTAAAAATTCAAAACCTGAAAATTTTGCCCAAAAACAGTGACAAGATGTCATGTTGGAGCCAAGAATTTGGGAGAGATTGTATAAGAACTTTGGTCAAGAAGTAGCAAAAATTCAAACTAGGTACTTTCTACTCCATATTGAACCACTTCATGATCAAGGAAGTTATTGTTTGCTAATTAAATTGGAGCACCAAAGTTTGAATCTTGCACTGTCATTGGGTCAATCAATTACTGACGAACTGAACCCAGACGTTCAGTATAAACCGCCAATCTTCAGAGCAATTTTTCTCTCCAACAATTAAGTTTGAGCACCGAAGATCTAAACAAGAATTCAAGCTTGGTATCCTGGCTACAACTTTGCTTAAAGGAAGAGGAGCACTTTATATATGGAATCCTGAACTGTAGCTTGAGTTTCAGAGCAAGAAAAGATAAAAGAGAAAGAAGAAAATGCAGAGGCACGCCGGGCGGTCACGGCAGCACCGCCGCGGGTTCGCGCCGCCCTTGACCGTCGGCCAGCTTCAACTCTGCCACGCGCCAGCGCCCAAGCAAGACAGCCTACACGCGGTGAAACGAGATAGCTACGGTGAGAATTCAAATAAGTACCGACCCATCGCCAAGTTGTTCTCCACCACCGCCATTCGCGCTCACCACCGCCATCGCTGCCTCGCGCTTCAATTCGTCGCCCTCGTTGCGTCGCCGGTCGATTCCACCCACCCATCGCACCACCGCCACCCCAGCTACGCCCCCGACCCGCTCGAGTCCAGCCACCAGCCCCACCGATGCTGTACGCCGTCGTCTTCTACCTCCGGCCGCCGCCGACCCTTTTCCAAGGTGAGCTCGAGGGGAGCTATCCTCGCGCCTTTTTCATCTCAATTTCAGGCCGTAGTATAGCTCCTAGTATTCATGCGAAGCTGTAGGGACAGCGCCAAGCTCTTGTTCTTGGTCCTGTTGGCCGGAACGCGTGCGTCGCCGCAGTGCACCGCCGCGCCATGGCCACGACCGTGGGGAGCTAAGCTCTAGCCACCAAGCACAGCTTGCTGCTAGCACACCTTCTTTAGGAAGTTTAGGCGATGCTTTTAAGCCAGCTAGGATAGCACTAAGGCTTGCCGTCGCACCTGACCACCGGCGCCGCCATTAACCGTACCAGCGCCATGGCCGCCGTCGAGGGGAGCCTTACTCCGGCTTAGTAGAGCATCTCGATGTTAGTGCATCATGTAGAGCAAGCTCCAGTGAAGCTCTAGCGTCAGAGCAAGTCGCCAGACTCGCCGCCGTTGAACCGGCCGGCGAACTCAAGCAGAGCGCCGCCGCTGCCGCCGTTGGGCATCCTTATCCGGTCACCTTTGCTAGGTGTTTGACCCATGGGAGTGCTCGTCGTGCCAAGCTGATGCTATTGGAGCACTTTCCGTCGCCGGAGACCTCGTCGCCGGCGAGATCGAGATGGCCGACCGACGCCTGGTCGGTTTAAGGTCGGGAGGACCTGATTGCATTCTTTTAGTTTCTTTTAGGGGGTTATCAGCAACAAACCGATAGTTAGGCGTGGGAGGATTTAATCTTCGCAGGGGGTTTTGTGCTAAATTAATTAAGTTAACTGTTTTCTTTTGTTAAAAATGCTGAAACCTTGTTTATTTCACTATAATTTATTTATGTATCCAAAAATTATGAAACTAATTTTGTTAGCTTTATTAGATTTTTCTCTAAACATGAAAAATGATAACTTTTGCAAAGGTAGAAATAAAAAGTTAAGTTATTTTAGTGTATTTCTTTAAAGCATTTAAATAAATCTATAGAGTTTCTACCTAAATAAAAATATGGAAAAGGCTTTTATTTCATATTAAAAATAAATTACAATATTCAAGATAATATTATTTATAACATGAAAATAATTCAAGAAATTCTTTTAAAGGTTTCTAAAATAATTTTAATGGGTCTAAATTTAGGAAAAATCCTTATAAGGATTAGTTAGGTGTTTTTTATTTGTTGGCTTGCAACTTTATCGTGAACGAAAGTTGTATAGCTAGCTTTTCTAAACTTTTGCACCTTGCATTCATGGCATATAGATACTATACCTGAGCATTTTCGACCCGGCCCGATAGCCCGGCCCGAGCCCGTCGGGCTAAGCCCGGCCCGTGGTTGCTTACTGGACGGGCCTGGCGCTGGTTTTTTTGGCCCGAGGAAAAAACGAGCTGGCCCAACCCGGCCCGAGTATTTGCTAAAAGCCCGATAGGCCCGAGAGGCAGGTCAATCGTCCACCATTCAACCAGCGGAGCGGCGGAGGTGTTATTAATTCCCTCGGGAACCTGGAGCGGTGGCGGTGATTCCCGAGGTGGCGACTAGCGAGGTCCCGAGCAGTCCAACAGTCAATCGATCTCGATCAATATTTTTCTGGTGTATAAATGAGAGCTGAAGAGATTAGGTTTTCAGTTTTTTACTTTTCCCCTCACTCTCCGAGAGCATCTCCTTTCAACGGCGGCTGAACAATACAGTCACGAAGAAAGTTCGTGAAATCTGGAAGCACTAGCTGGCGGCAGAGCGTTCATCTCAGGTACGGACATACCTCTACCTAATCCTCTCCGTTCGGCTATGCTTGAGTTTTTTACTTGTAGGATACTGTCGAGCGGATTTGCTATGTGAGAGCAGCATCTAGTTGTGTTTGTGATTTTTTTAATCTTGAGTTTAGACTTTAGACTTGAGACAATCACGTGTTTCATCCAGATCTATTTACTCTTTATTTAT
This sequence comes from Echinochloa phyllopogon, assembly GCA_033239725.1. NCBI lineage: Eukaryota > Viridiplantae > Streptophyta > Magnoliopsida > Poales > Poaceae > Echinochloa > Echinochloa phyllopogon. The sequence continues at coordinate 3,632,412 of BTCW01000018.1, forward strand.
TCAAATTAAATATTTAGTGTCGCTGCTTTGGCACATGAGCTCCGTAATTTTTTTATGCCTTACAGAGTTTTAGTTTTTCCTCTAATGATGCAACATTTGTTTTGGCATGCAGCTTTTGGAAGATGAGCCAGGCAATAGAAGTGGAAAATGATTCTCAAGATGGGGACCAAGAAGTGCAGCTGGAGGATCAGCCTAGTGGAAAACGTCGCAGGAAGTCTCCTGTTTGGAAAGATTTTGAACAGTTAGAATCTGATGACCCAAGCACGACCATAGCTAAATGCAGAATCTGTAAGAAAATTCTCACTGCTTATAGTAAGAATGGTACTTCTCACTTGAAAAGGCATATTGAAATGCATGATAAAGGGCAGGCTAGTCTTGATCAGTATGTCCTTCGGGCTGAGAGTAATCCAGATGGCTCTGTTGCTCTCAAAAACCATAAGTTTGACCCAGATCTTATTAGGAGGGCAATAGCTGTATTTCTTACTGGTGGTGAGCATGCTTTTACAGTTGTCGAGGAAGTTGGATTTCGTTATCTTTTAAACTGTTGTGTCCCACAGTTTAAGAAAATTGGTCGTTTCACTGTGAAGAGAGATATCATGGCTATGTACCAAACTGAAAAAACTGCTTTAGAAAAAGTATTATCTGATGCACCTGGAAGAATATGTTTCACTTATGATAATTGGAAATCTGAGACCTCAAAAGATAGCTATATTTGCATAACCGCACACTTTATTGATGCTGATTGGCAGTTACAGAAGCGAATAATATTATTTAGTGAATTGCTTCCTCCCTATGATGGTGTATCAATAGCTGATACTGTTGCAACATGCTTTAGCAATTGGAATGTTGAGTCAAAGGTCATGAGTATTACTTTGGATAATGCATCCTACAATGACAATATGTCAAATTCCCTTAGGATGAGATTGCTAGCTCATGGTAGATTACTGTGTGATGGTGCATTTTTTCAAGTTAGATGCTGTGCGCATATTCTGAATTTGATTGTTCAAGCTGGGTTGAAATTAATTGATACTGTTGTTGACAAGATTCACCAAGGAGTTCAGTATATCCATGGTTCTAGTATCCGTAGGCATAAATTTTATGCGGATGCTAAAAACATATTTCATTTAGATACTAAAAAGAAGCTATGTCTTGACATGCCTGTCCGTTGGAATTCTACATTTAGAATGCTTGAAAATGCTTTGTTTTTGTCGGGGACAAACCCAGGGGGTCCCCTAATCATCGGGTGATCACCCTCTAAAAAACAAAAACAAACATACTAACCACGAAAGGTCGTGTCATCACCCAAGCTCCGCCTCGCTCGAGGGTAGCGAACCCCCTCGAGCGGGCAAAACAAACTCCGCCTCGCTCGAGGGTAGCGAATCCCCTCGAGCGGGTAAAGCAGCCTCCGCCTCGCTCGAGGGTAGCGAATCCCCTCGAGCGGGTAAAGCAGCCTCCGCCTCGCTCGAGGGTAGCGAATCCCCTCGAGCGGGTAAAGCAGCCTCCGCCCGGTACACTCCGGCGCGCCACCCGACGAAGGCAGTTAATGCCCGCCCCAACAGCCAAGCGCCGAAGTCAAAGGGCAATCTTCCCCCATGCCGCGCCGGACACCAACAGTGCCCACTGTTCCACCTGCTCCGGTCGCCATCCGCCCTCACCGCCACTGTGAAAGCGCACGCGGCGGTACAGAGCACTGTGCGGACTCTCAGAGGTCGATCCGCGCCCCTGTTCCACCAACTCCCGGTCAGGTGATGGCAAGCGACAGGTCAAGTCTGCCAACTCTCGGCCATCCCCTGATGAACAAAGCACGCCGCGCACTGTGGCCAACGACGACGACCAAGCCGGGCCCTGTGCTGCCGACTCTCGTCCTTCCTACACCTACCCTACCCTCGAGGTCAATCAGCGATGGGCAGCTGGACATGGACTACGACGGCAACACCCCTCGAAGCCGCTCCAGGACAAGCACAGGGACAGCCACGACGCCCGCAGAGGCCAGGGATCGCCATGAATCTCCTGCCAGGGTCAAGGACGATGGCGGGCCCGACGCCATACTCTCCAGTACACCCCCCTGTGGCACACCTCACGCATGTACTTGTAAACGCCTCCCCCTCCTTCCTCTCCTTGGTCTATAAAAGGAGGAAGGGACCGACCTGCATGGGGGGGACGGGGGACGAGAAAAAAGACACATCACGACACACGGGACAGACATTCGAATACATCCCAACACCCGCTCTCAGGGACTTGGAGAAATCTCCTCTCCCGCATTGCTTGTAGCCCCCCTTCTGCAAGCACTCCGGTGCAAGATAATACAGCGCCCTTGAGCGCCCTCGCTGGACGTACGACCCCCACGGTCGGAACCAGGATAAACACCGCCTCATTGTACTGAGCTCTTGCATCAACCGTCAAGGGACGGGACACAGCGCATTCTGTTTAGGCGCCGGGGATTGGCCGACCAATTCCGGCACCGACAGTGGCGCGCCAGGTAGGGGATCGCGCTGTGATCGATCACACCCGATCAGTCCCCTTGACGGCAAGTCGCGACGAGACCATGCCACCTCGATCCGCCACGGGGTCCCCCGGTCCGCTTCCGCGCGGATACCGGATCACGTTTGGGAGCCAGGAGTTCGAAGCGACCGGTGAGGGCCTCCTCATGCGGCTCGCCTCCAGGTCACCCAGCGTGACGCCCGACATCCCGACATCGCCGACGCCAGTCCAGCTCAGGCGACGGCGGAGACTTCGCGAGCTTCAGATTAATACGGAGCAGCGCGTCGCTCCGCGCGTCGTCCTCCCCGATTGGGACGCCCACCTGCTGCTTCAGCCCGCGGCCACATTGCAGGGGGGCGGACTCCCACCGGCAGTTCCCGCGGAGGGAACGCACCGGGAAAATGCGGCCAGGCTAGCGCGCCTCCCGTTCGGGATGAGCAACGCGGCCGCAAGCCACTCCACGGCGATCAGCACCATCCTGGGCGCGCGTGGAAACTCGCCAAGACATCGGCGGGCCCCAATCCGGGACCTTGGCACTTCTTCGCCCGGTGGGCTCCACTCCGAGTCAGCGGACGAAGAGGACACGCGCGGCCAGGAACACCCAGACCTGGATTACACCGAGTTGCGCAACCGCGAAAACCTCATCGCCTTCCAGGCCGTCGCGGACTTCTGCCTCACCTGCTCCGACGACTCCAGCGACGGGGAATACGACCCCTCGCGGGAATGCTTCGTCCTCGACGGCGAAGTAGAGTCCGTGGGAGAGGACGAAGAGACGCACGACGAAGCCGGACGCGACGAACCGCAACCGGCGCCCGCCGAGCCGGCGAACGAGGCCGCTCTCGCACAAGCACAGCTCGCGCAAGTACAAGAGCTGGAAGCCAAGCTCCAACAGGAGCGCCAGCAGGTACAAGAACTGCGCGCAGCCTTGGAAGCCCAACAGCCCAGGCGGGGCGAACACGCACGAGCCGCCGGGCGCATCGCTCAAGCGCGCATCCTGGGTGACGGCGACGACGCCGGCCCGCCCAGGCCGCCACGAGCAAGCCAGAAGCTCGTCGCCGCAGCAACCTTGATTCGGGCCATGCCCGAACCATCGACACCGGAAGCGCGCAGCATGCGGCGCCAGGTGCAGGCCCTTGTCGAGGAAGCGGCCGTGCAACAAGCGGAGAGCTCCGCCTCCCGCATGCGCCACCAAAACAGTTCAAGAGCTGGAGGCGGCAAGTGGGATAAGGAGCAATCTGTCCACACCCCGCCTAGGGGCACGTGGACGCCTCACCGTCCAACGAACGACGGAAGGGCGCTCGTCGCCGGCGATGGCGAAACAAGGAGGTCCGCGAAGGACCGACTTGTGGACACGCGGGGCGCCGTTGACGATGGCGACGCGCGCAACGTCCTGAACAGGAAGAGGCAGGACGCGGCGCCTCCCCGCAGCAGGCACCCCCGACGAGGAGGCCGCTATGACAGCGAGGAGGATAGAAGCCCGACGCCGGAACCCCCGGGAACCCCGGTGTTCAGCCGGAAGATCCGTTCGGCCGCCATCCCGCCGCGTTTTCGCCAGCCAACCACCATCGCCAAGTATTCGGGTGAGACGAAACCCGAGACGTGGCTCAACGACTATCACCTAGCCTGCCAGTTGGGCGGGGCCACCGACGATGCCATGATCATCCGCAACCTTCCGCTTCATCTCGCGGACTCGGCGCGGACGTGGCTCGAACACCTACCCGCGAACCAAATCCACGACTGGGACGACCTGGTCAAGATGTTCGTGGGTAACTTTCAGGGCACATACGTGCGCCCCGGAAACTCCTGGGACCTGCGCGGGTGCCGGCAGGCGGCCGGCGAGCTGCTGAGGGACTTCATTCGCCGTTTCTCCAAACGCTGCACCGAGCTCCCGAGCGTGGGTGACTCCGAAATCATCCACGCCTTCCTCGAAGGCACGACCTGTCGAGAGCTGGTGCGCGAGCTGGGGCGAAACCATCCCACCAGTGTCAACGCTCTGTTCGACATCGCCACCAACTTTGCCTCTGGTGAGGAGGCTGTCGGGGCGATCTTCGACGGCAAGGCCAAGGGGAAGCGCGCGGAGGAGCCGCCAGCGGAGGGCAGCAAACCCAAGGCCAGGACCAAAAAGCAGAAACGGGGCAATAAAGGCAAGGGGCCCCGGCAAGCCGCGCAGCAGCAGCGGCAGGGCGAAGACTCTGACGACGCCCTCGTGGTCGAGCGAGGCCGCAAAGGCCCTCGGGGCCCCCCTCAGGGGGGAGGCCTGTTCGACGAGATGCTAAAGAAGCCGTGCCCGTACCACAAGGGCCCTGTCACCCACACCCTCGAACAGTGTGGGATGATCAAGGGCTACTTCAGGCGCACCTCCGCGAAGGAGGACGGCCCGAAAAAGGATACGGGCGATGGCGGCAACGACGAGTTCCCTGATGTGGAGAATGTATTCTTCATCATAGGGGGGCCCGCGGCGAATGCAACGCCCCGGGAACAGAAGCGTGAACGCCGAGAGGTCTTCTCCGTTCACCCCGCAACGCCAGCTTACCTCGCCTGGTCGGAAGAGACCATCTCTTTCGGCCGCGAGGATCACCCAGATTACGTCCCGAACCCGGGGCGGTATCCGCTCGTCGTCGACCCCGTCATCGGCAACACGCGGTTTTCCAAGGTACTAATGGACGGAGGCAGCAGCCTCAACATCCTCTACGTCCACACCTTGGAGCTCATGGGTATTGGCGTAAACCAGCTGAGGCCGAGCAAGGCACCTTTCCACGGCATCGCGCCGGGAAAGCGGGTCCAGCCCCTCAGGCAGATCGACTTGCCCGTCTGCTTCGGCACCCCTGACAACTTTCGGAGGGAGACTCTCACTTTCGAGGTAGTGGGATTCCCGGGAGCATACCACGCCATTTTCGGGCGACCGTGCTACGCCAAGTTCATGGCGGTCCCCAACTACGCCTACCTCAAGATGAAGATGCCAGGGCCAAAGGGCGTCATCACCGTGGGATCGTCGTATGAGCACGCCTATACGTGCGACGTCGAGTGCGTCGAGGGCGCGGAAGCGCTCGCCTACAGCGAGACCCTGGTGGCGGATTTGGAGAAGATGGCGAACGAGGCCGTCGACTCCACCAAAAGGCACACGGGCACCTTCGAGGCTGCGGAACACACCAAAGCGGTGCCCCTCGACCCCGCTGCCCCCGAGGGCAAGGCGTTGAGGGTCAGCACCACCCTCGACCCCAAATAGGAAGCAGTGCTCGTCGACTTTCTCCGCGCCAACGCCGACATTTTCGCGTGGAGACCCTCGGACATGCCGGGGATCCCGAGGGAGGTCGCCGAGCACAGCCTCGACGTCAAGCCACACTCCAAGCCGGTGGTACAGCGACTGCGGCGGTTCGACGAGGAAAGGCGCCGCACCATCGGGGAGGAGGTGCACAAACTCCTGCAAGCCGGATTCATCAAAGAGGTATTTCACCCAACCTGGCTTGCTAACCCTGTTCTAGTTAGGAAGAAAAACGGAAAATGGCGCATGTGCGTAGATTACACTGGTTTAAATAAAGCATGCCCTAAGGTTCCGTTTCCTCTGCCTAGAATAGATCAAATAGTAGACTCCACCGCTGGGTGTGAATTGCTATGCTTTCTTGATGCTTATTCCGGTTATCATCAAATCAAGATGAAAGAGTCCGACCAGCTCGCGACTTCTTTCATCACCCCGTTTGGCATGTTTTGCTACGTCACTATGCCGTTCGGCCTCCGAAACGCTGGAGCTACATACCAGCGATGTATGCAACACGTTTTCGGAAGCCACATCGGGCGGACCGTTGAGGCATATGTTGACGATATCGTTGTTAAGACCAGAAAGGCGAACGATCTGGTTAACGATTTACAAATCACGTTCGATTGCCTCCGGGCGAACGGGGTAAAGTTGAATCCGGAAAAATGCGTGTTCGGGGTGCCGCGAGGCATGCTGTTGGGTTTCATCGTCTCCCAACGAGGCATCGAGCCCAACCCCGAAAAAGTCTCGGCCCTAGAGCGAATGGGGCCGATTCGGGACCTGAAGGGGGTACAAAGGGTACTGGGCTACCTGGCAGCCCTCAGCCGCTTCATCTCTCGACTGGGTGAAAAGGGCCTGCCTCTGTACCGACTCCAAAAGCACGAACGCTTTTCATGGACCCCTGAAGCCCAAAAAGCCCTCGACGGGCTAAAAACATCGCTCGCACGCGCGCCTATACTCACGCCGCCACAGAACGGCGAGCCACTCTACCTCTATGTGGCTGCGACAACGCAAGTGGTCAGCTCCGTCATTGTCGCGGAAAGGATGGAGGAGGGCCACGCCCTGCCGGTCCAGAGGCCGGTGTACTATGTCAGCGAAGTGCTGACCGAAACCAAGACACGATACCCACAGATCCAGAAGCTAATTTATGCCGTAGTGCTCGCGCGTCGAAAGCTGCGGCACTACTTCGAGGCTCACCCGGTCACCGTGGTCTCATCCTTCCCCTTGGGGGAGATAGTCCGCAACCCGGACGTCTCGGGCAGAATAGCGAAGTGGTCTATGGAGCTCGTGGGAGAAACTCTCTCCTACGCACCACGAAGGGCGATCAAATCGCAAACCTTGGCTGACTTCGTTGCCGAGTGGACCGACGTCCAACTTCCGCCGCCGCAGATTCAAGCCGAATGCTGGACCATGTACTTCGACGGATCGGTGATGAAAACCGGGGCAGGCGCGGGCCTCCTCTTCGTCTCACCTCTCGGAGAACATATCCGGTACGTGGTTCGCTTGCACTTCCCAGCGTCAAACAACATGGCGGAGTACGAAGCCCTCCTCGCTGGGCTCCGCATCGCCATCGACCTCGGCGTCAAACGCCTCGATGTCCGGGGAGATTCTCAGCTGGTCATCGACCAAGTGATGAAGAACGCAAGCTGCCGCGACGAAAAGATGGAGGCGTATTGCAACGAGGTTCGTCGTCTCGAGGACAAATTCTGTGGCCTCGAGTTGAACCATGTCGTGCGCAAATACAACGAGGAAGCGGATCAGCTGGCCAAGATCGCGTCGGAGCGAATCACCGTTCCTCCGAACGTCTTCGCCCGCGACCTCGACCGCCCCTCTGTCAGCTTCGAATCAAAGGCCGGAGCCCACGGGAAACCCTCGGGGGCTGCGGGAGTCGAGCCCATGGAGGAGGACCCCTCGAAAGAGGGGCTCGAAGCCCTCGACGCTGAAATCTCTTTGGCCGAGGCCATGGAAATCGACGCAGACACACGACCACAAGACTGGCGTGATCCGTACCTCGCATGGATCGGTCGCGGAGAGCTGCCCTCGGACCGAACCGAGGGGCGCCGCATCGCCAGAAGGGCCAAGACCTTCGTCTCGGTCGGCGGCGAGCTGTACAAGCGCAGTGCCTCAGGGATCTTGCAGCGATGCATCCCCATCCCCGAGGGAAGGCAGTTGATCCGCGACATCCACGCCGGGGCGTGCGGACACCACGCAGCGCCGCGTACCCTCGTGGGTAACGCATTCCGGCAAGGCTTTTACTGGCCCACCGCCGTGTCCGACGCAAACGAGGTCGTGCGCACCTGCGAAGGGTGCCAGTTCTACGCACGAAAGACGCATCTCCCGGCGCACGCCCTGCAGACCATCCCTGTAACATGGCCTTTCGCGGTCTGGGGGTTGGATCTCGTGGGGCCCTTCCGCCCAGCGCCCGGGGGCTTCACCCACTTGTTGGTAGCCATCGACAAGTTCTCGAAGTGGATCGAGGTCCGGGCCATCACCAGCATCAGATCTGAGCAGACCGTAATGTTCTTCACCGACATCATCCACCGATTCGGGGTACCCAACTCGATCATCACTGACAACGGCACCCAATTCACCGGCAAGAAGTTCTTGGAGTTCTGCGACGACCATCACATTCGCGTTGATTGGTCGGCCGTGGCACATCCACAAACGAACGGCCAAGTAGAACGTGCCAACGGCATGATACTACAAGGCATGAAGCCAAGGATCTTCAACAAGCTGAACAAGTTTGGCCGAAAGTGGGTTGCTGAGCTGCCATCGGTGATCTGGAGTCTCAGGACAACCCCAAGCAGGGCCACCGGCTTCAGCCCGTTCTTCCTCGTCTACGGCGCCGAAGCCGTCCTCCCGACAGACTTGGAGTACGGGTCTCCGAGGCTTAAGGCCTACCAGGAAGACCGAAACCAGCGGGACCGCGAGAATTCGCTGGACCAGGTGGACGAGGCTCGCGACGTAGCGTTGCTTCACTCAGCACGCTACCAACAATCGCTTCGGCGATACCAAGCTCAGAGGGTGCGGCGTCGGGACCTCCACGAAGGGGACCTGGTGCTAAGACTACGCCAGGACAACCGAGAGCGCCACAAGCTCACTCCGCCATGGGAAGGACCGTTCATCATCGCTAAGGTCCTCAAACCCGGTACTTACAAGCTGGCGAACGAGAAGGGCGAGGTCTTCACCAACGCCTGGAACATCCAACAGCTACGTCGCTTCTATCCTTAAAACTCTCAGTATTTCTTGTAAATACTTCGTGTTCTTAGTTAACAATAATAAAGAGTTTGCGAAAAACATGAAAATATTGTTGCTAACAACACAAATAAGGGGACCTTGGTTTTATTTTTAATAAAGCCAAGCCCCCCTCGGGGGGCTGCAGGGGGGTTAACCCCCCTAATCGTCCCGGTTTTTTCGAAAGTTGTGCTAAAACTCGAAACGCTTAGAGAGAGGCGGGGCGTGAGCTAGTCAAAGCTGGAGCCGGTCGAGTCGTGAGACTGCTTATGCCCGCGAAAGGCTACAGCGCCTCCCTCACCACCCCACGCTTTAATTACTCACGAATCCGAAGTACCCGGCCACAACCTTTCGAAGAGCTAAGAGTAGCACATCAGAACAATCAAACAAGTGCGAAACAGGCAATCGACTTTTAAATTTAGTTTTCATATATATATATACAAGATACATTTGAAGCCTGAACTCTTCAGGCTCCATCCCCCTGCGAGGGCGCGGTGGCCTCGGCGGCAAGGGTCGAAGGGACAGACGAAAGCGCCCCAGGACCACTCTCCTCGCCGCTCACCGAAGCAATGTCGTTCTCGAGGGCCGCCACGGCGTCGGCCTCCGGGTCAGCCTCGACTTCAGCGGCGGTCGCGGTCCCTGGCTCGGCGTCGGCAGGCGCATCTTCCTCCTCCTCGGGGAAAAGATCGTACCGGAACTTGGCGGCTAGGGCCGTCGCGGCGTTCTCGGCACCGTCATCAGCCTCGTCGAGAGCGGCGAGGGCGGCGTCATCATCCAGGTCGGCGTCAATGAAGTACCCGCGCCCCACCGCCGCGAGGTCGATGTCGTAGTGCGTCGACACCACCCCAAGTGCCTTCTTCACCCCGAGGTGAAGCGCGTGCTCGAGACGCTCCGCCACGCAGCCCTTCAGGGACCTCAGGCGGCTGGACAGCGACAACCCCGACTGCACGTCGACGCACTGGACGTCCCGGCACGCCGCGTCGGCCGCAGCCTTCAGCGCCTCGAGCTCCCCCTGGGCCGCGGAGTAGGCAGCCTGGAGGGCCGTCACCTCGTCCGCCTTCTCGGCCTCTGCCCTCCGCAACCCTGACAAAAAGCTCAGGCATGTCAGAAAGCAGTTTTCGACACAAGAAAAAGCCGAAGGAAACATGAAGTCTTACCGTCCACCAGGGCTCTCGCCTCGTTGAGCAGGCCGTCCGCGGTCGCTAGCGCGGCCTCCTTCTCGCGGAGTGCGCAGCTCAGCTGCTCGGCCTCCCGGGCCTTCTGCCCCGCCTGAGCCGTCGCCTCCGCGAGCTGGGACTGAGCGGCCTCTCGAGCGCGGCGCTCGAGCTCAAGCCGCTCCAACGACGCGGACGAGGTCCGGGCCTCCCGCTCCGTCGCGGCGTCGCGCTCCCTCTCCGCGCGCGCTTTGGCCTCCTCGTACGCTCGGGCCGCCGCCTCCGCCTCCCTGGCTCGGACGGTGAGCTGGGTCACGTCCGTGCCCAGATCAACGTTCGCCTGGCGGAGCCGGCGGAGGTCGGTGTGCAAGCCCGCAATGCATGCGGTCTTGTCCGCCGCCTCTCGCCGGAGGACCTACCCAAAAAATCATCAGGATTAAGCCATGAAACTAAAAACGTCTCGAAATACTAAGGATAAAGGCGAGAATACCTCGAAGAGCTCCAGCGCTTGCCTGGAGTGCAGGTCGGCGGCAGTCGAGATGGCCCGCTCCAGATCCGTCCCGATCCGCTCGGCCTGAGCCCACAGCTCGTTTTCCTCGGCCATGCTCCGCCAGACCTGAGCAGGGACGCCGGGCCCCTCCGGCCACTCACTCGACCCACGCGGACCCTGGAGCTGCGCCGCCTCGGCAGCATCCCACTCGGGCGTCCCCCTGACCGCAGGCATCTGCGGCGGCCCCTGAGACAGGAACCGCGCCGCCGACACCTCGGCAGCAGAGGCCCCGATGAGGGAAGCGCGCCGGCTACCGCCTGGAGTTGGCGGGGCGACCGCCTCCTGCCCTCGACCGGCAGGAACCGAAGCGGTGGCACGGCTCCCACGATCGCCTGCCTCCGCCGCCAGGGTGCCATGCCTCGGACCCGCCGCGACAACCGGGGCACCTTGCTCCGGCTCCGTCGTTGGCGGCGTCCTCTCCCCCCCGCCGGTCCGGAGCCTCGCGCCCCCGGCGCCGGCTCCGCCGGCGTCGCCTCGAGCGCCGCTGCGGGACGCGGAGCCCCGCGCGAACGCGCCTCCCCGGCGTGAGGGGAATCTGACCCCCCAACCTTCAGCGCCTTCTTAGGCGCAAGATTAGGGGGAGCCTTGGTGACGTCCCGAGCGCTGGACCAAGAAAAGGGAAACATAGGTCAAAAGAGAAATCGTATGGAAAAACGAAATCGAAAGAGATTCGAAGAAGAGCTCACCGGATGCAGTCTCGCAGCTTCCGCTTCAAGCCGCTCGAAGAGGGGGCCCTCCTCGAACTCGAGGTCCCCCTCGGATCGCTCGGGGGCTGCGAACCCCCCGAACCCTCGACGTTCGGGCGCGACGCCGCGCGCTGAGCCGGCGCGGCCGTCACCCGCATCGCCGCTGGCGCGACGTTGCTGGGGACCGCCACGGCCACATCAGGCAGCGGCGCGGCCACCTCTATTGCCTCGCCGGCGGGTCCCCTCCCTCCGCCGGCAATCTCCTCCTCGCTTTCCTCCTCGCCCTCCTCCTCGCTCGGAGAGTCCTCGGGGGTCGACGGCGTCTCCCCACCGTCCCTCCTCCACCGGCGGAGCGCCGCTTGGTGCGCGTCCCGTCGGGCCTGCCTCCTACGACTGCTGGCCCTTTTCGCCTCCTTCGCCTCCCTCTCACGGTCGCGGCGGGCGCGATTCGCGGCCCGCACCTCCGGAGTTGGCGCTACGGAGCGGTAGAGGCCGCAGTTCACCCCCTGGAATCACGACAAAATCAAAAAGGAGCTCCAAAAAAGATGACAAAGAGGAAAAAGGAGGACTCACCGACAGGATGTGGCCCTCGTCGGGGCGTAGCCGGAACGACCGAAGGTCGCTCGGCATGGTATCAGGATGGACCGCCGTCCGCACCCGCGTGACGACGTACTCCTCGAGGAGCGGCTCCGCCAGCATGCGTGACGCCGCTAGCGCCGCCGGGTCCGCTCCCTCCGTCATCTTGAACAGAGGGAGTGGCCTCTCCATGAGGGGGACCACGCGGCGGCGGTGGCAGTGCGCAAGCACGTGCGCCACGGTCAATCCTGACCCCTCCAGGGAGCGGAGGACATCGACGACCGGGCGGAGCCTCTGCCGCTGGGCGTCGCCGGACCTTCTCCGTCAGGACCTTGCCGGTGTACTCCGGCAGCCCCAGGCCGTCGTTGCGCAGGTAGAACCACCCTTTGGCCCACCCGCTGTTGTTGGTTGTCATCTTGCAGCCCGGGTAGATGCGCTTCCTGGACTCCACCGGCGCGCGCGTGAGGCCACCCGCGCACGAAGAACGGCGCACCCCCCTCCCCGCGCCGGACGTGCTGAGCTCGGCGCGGAAGAGGTGGACCCATAGGTCCCAGTGCGCCTCAACCCCCAGGACGGCCTCGCAGACGCCGACGAACGCCGCCGCTTGCGAGATTGCGTTGGGGGAAAAGTTGTGGAGCTCCACGCCGTAGTAATGGCAGAGCCCCCGCATGAACTGGCTTGCGGGCGCGTTGAAGCCCCGCTCGTGGAAGCGAATAAAGCTCACCACGTAGCCCGCCGGCGGATTCGGCACCCTGGCCGCCAGCGCCGGAACGATCCACGCCGGCCGCGCTGAATCGCCCCGGGGCGACAGTTGCCCCCCGTTCACCAAGCCCTCCAGGAGGTGCTCGGTGGCGGTTGATGGAGTCCACTCCGTGGCACCCTCAAGGACAACCATGGTGAGAAGAGGAGCTTAGGCGCGGGGCGAAGGTGGCGAGGTGCGAGCAGAGCACAACGCGCAGGCTGGAGGCAAGCACTAGGCACGGGCGAAAGCTGGAGCGAGAGATGGCAAAGGTAAAAAATCACCCTCTATTGCTCCCCTTTTATAGGGAACGGGCTCTCCCCGGCCGCGCCACGCCAGCTCGCGCGTGCCGCCACCGAACCCGCGCGCTAAGCGCGGCGGCATGTGGAGTCACTGACACCCGGGCCAGGCGCACGATGAGGATCGCCAAACAACCGGCGCGCGTGGGCGGCGGCATTTATTACGGCACGGTAAGCGGAAACGGCGCGCCTGCGATGCATTAACTACCCGTCGCCTCGCCTCTCCCGCGCATGCGCCGAGCCCGCCTAAAAAGGTGCTCCCACTACGCCCATCTCGCCCACTCCGCGACGCGTCAGCCACGCCCACGCCCGCCAGCGGTTGTGCGCGGGCCCGCGGAGCCGAAATGACCCAACCATTGGGTTCCCCCAGGTAAAGCTGCAACGCTCCTCCTTCCCGAGGCGCGGACGCAACTAATCAGGGATTCGAAGCCCGAACCTCGAAAAGGTTCAAAGGGTGCCCCAGACCGAATAATGCGAAGGCCGCCGATTACGTTCGGCCGAGCCTCGAGCCCACCGCTCGGGGGCAACCCGCATCTTACGCAAAGCCCTACTGATCAGGAGTACGAAGCCTGGCCCTCGAAAGGGTTCGACAGGCGCTCCAGATCAACAGAGTCAGGGACGATTCGGGCGTGTCAAACAGACTTTACCCCAAACGCGAAGTTTGGGGACGCTCCTGTCGTGTTCAAGGCCAGACAAAGGCAGCTAGTCAGGGGGATCCCAACGAGGGAGAGCTTTCGCGCCCTCGGTCCCTACGAAAAGGACCGAGCCCCACCTAGCAAACCTTTGCAAGTGCTACATGGACGTGTCTCCGGACCACGAGCCGACCCCTAGCGAACGGGGCACGGACGTCCACTTGAACTACCCGCTAACAGCTCGCCGAGGTATCCGCGTACGTTGCCCAACTCGAGGGTTGCACGGATGACCTCACCCCTCTCCCCCGCGAAAGGGGTAGCGAGGGTCGAAAATCAAAGACAGGGAGCCCCTCCGATCGCCTCCACACGGGCCAGGAGCTCGGGGGCAACCTGCATCTTACGCAAGGCCCTACTGATCAGGAGTACGAAGCCTGGCCCTCGAAAGGGTTCGACAGGCACTCTAGATCAACAGAGTCAGGGACGATTCGGGCGTGTCGAACGGACTTTACCCCGAACGCGAAGTTTGGGGACGCTCCTGTCGTGTTCAAGGCCAGACAAAGGCAGCTAGTCGGGGGGATCCCAACGAGGGAGAGCTTTCGCGCCCTCGGTCCCTACGAAAGGGACCGAGCCCCACCTAGCAAACCTTTGCAAGCGCTACATGGACGTGTCTCCGGACCACGAGCCGACCCCTAGCGAACGGGGCACGGACGTCCACTTGAACTACCCGCTAACAGCTCACCGAGGCATCCGTGTACGCTGCCCGACTTGAGGGTTGCACGGATGACCTCACCCCTCCCCCCCGCGAAGGGGAAGCGAGGGTCGCAATTCAAAGACAAGAAGCCTCTCTGATCGCCTCCGCGTGGGCCAGGAGCTCGGGGGCTCCTTGCAGCATCTCATCCTCCTCTTATGCGCGAAAAACATCAAAGCCGTGCAGGGTCCGCCCCCCGAGTTCCATATAACTCGGTCTCGCCCCTGTCGCATCGAAAGAGGAGCGACCGACACAACCCTCGAAAGTCAAAGCCCTTGCACGAGTAAACTCACTCCTCCAAGGGCTCGGGGGCTACACCCGCGGGTGCGCTCGCGCGCCCCCACAGAAGAACGTGCATAATCAGAAAGGGATAAATCCCCACAGGAGGCCCGGGAACGACCCTGCGAAACCATCAGCCTCTGCCCGACTGAAACTCAGTCCGCCAGAGGCTCGGGGGCTACTGTCGGGGACAAACCCAGGGGGTCCCCTAATCATCGGGTGATCACCCTCTAAAAAACAAAAACAAACATACTAACCACGAAAGGCCGTGTCATCACCCAAGCTCCGCCTCGCTCGAGGGTAGCGAACCCCCTCGAGCGGGCAAAACAAACTCCGCCTCGCTCGAGGGTAGCGAATCCCCTCGAGCGGGTAAAGCAGCCTCCGCCTCGCTCGAGGGTAGCGAATCCCCTCGAGCGGGTAAAGCAGCCTCCGCCTCGCTCGAGGGTAGCGAATCCCCTCGAGCGGGTAAAGCAGCCTCCGCCCGGTACACTCCGGCGCGCCACCCGACGAAGGCAGTTAATGCCCGCCCCAACAGCCAAGCGCCGAAGTCAAAGGGCAATCTTCCCCCATGCCGCGCCGGACACCAACAGTGCCCACTGTTCCACCTGCTCCGGTCGCCATCCGCCCTCACCGCCACTGTGAAAGCGCACGCGGCGGTACAGAGCACTGTGCGGACTCTCAGAGGTCGATCCGCGCCCCTGTTCCACCAACTCCCGGTCAGGTGATGGCAAGCGACAGGTCAAGTCTGCCAACTCTCGACCATCCCCTGATGAACAAAGCACGCCGCGCACTGTGGCCAACGACGACGACCAAGCCGGGCCCTGTGCTGCCGACTCTCGTCCTTCCTACACCTACCCTACCCTCGAGGTCAATCAGCGATGGGCAGCTGGACATGGACTACGACGGCAACACCCCTCGAAGCCGCTCCAGGACAAGCACAGGGACAACCACGACGCCCGCAGAGGCCAGGGATCGCCATGAATCTCCTGCCAGGGTCAAGGACGATGGCAGGCCCGACGCCATACTCTCCAGTACACCCCCCTGTGGCACACCTCACGCATGTACTTGTAAACGCCTCCCCCTCCTTCCTCTCCTTGGTCTATAAAAGGAGGAAGGGACCGACCTGCATGGGGGGGACGGGGGACGAGAAAAAAGACACATCACGACACACGGGACAGACATTCGAATACATCCCAACACCCGCTCTCAGGGACTTGGAGAAATCTCCTCTCCCGCATTGCTTGTAGCCCCCCTTCTGCAAGCACTCCGGTGCAAGATAATACAGCGCCCTTGAGCGCCCTCGCTGGACGTATGACCCCCACGGTCGGAACCAGGATAAACACCGCCTCATTGTACTGAGCTCTTGCATCAACCGTCAAGGGACGGGACACAGCGCATTCTGTTTAGGCGCCGGGGATTGGCCGACCAATTCCGGCACCGACAGTTTTATAAGGGAGTTCTTAAGCACTATGCATCGAGGGATGCAACCTTCTTGGCTAATTTTGTTCTTTCTGAAACTGAATGGAAGAAGGTAACAGTCGTGACTAATTTTCTGAAGTCCTTTCATCAAGTCACGTGCACTTTCTCTGGCACAAAGTACCCAACTGCCAATTTGTACTTCAAAGGTGTCTTCAAGATTCACTCTCAGCTACTTGAAGTTGCTAAACAACCACAGAATTTCATGTCTCCTATGGTGACAGAGATGAAAATTAAGTTTGATAAGTATTGGTCAGACTACAGCTTGATTCTATCATGTGCAGCTGTCCTTGATCCTCGATACAAGCTTAATCTTATTAAGTACTGCTACAAGAAGATACATGTTGATGAGTCTGCTGCTGAAGAACAAGTTAATAAAGTTGTGACCAAGCTTTATGAGTTACTTGATGAGTATAAGGTCTTGAATCCTACCGGATCTAACACCAACCCGAGTAATAATGCTGAACAAAATGGACAAGATGACTTGTTTGATGATTATGCTGAATACTTGACCACTGTTGCACCACGAACTCAGAAATCTCAGTTGGATTTGTATCTGGAAGAACCTACAAAAGACCCAAATGTTGATTTGGACATATTGGAATTTTGGAAGGTCTCATCTGTGAGTTATCCAGAACTTGCAAATATGGCTCGAGATCTCCTTACCATCCCTGTCTCTTCAGTTGCTTCAGAGTCTGCATTCAGTATTGGAAAAAAAGTGATAACTCCTTCTCGAAGTTCACTGAATCCAGAAACAGTGGAGGCTTTAGTGTGTTTGCAAGATTGGATGCGCGCAAAGAAGGACATAGGTATTGTACATGTTCTAATTTTTTAGATTAATACATGTTCTCGGTTTAACATTATCGGTGTCGATTTGGTGCTGATTTGAACGTGCAGCTACAGAAGCTACTGAACTTGATGATAGTGATGAGGTCATGGCTGTTGATTAGAATTCAGGTGGTTCCTTACTCCTTATACTCAATTTTAGATGTTCACATGAAAGTAAAAAAATTACACTGTAACGTTTTTGCAGGGTTCTTATATTCTTCGGTCCTTTTGGAGTTTTGGTGAAAGCTTGCAGCCGGGAAGAAATGTTTCTTTTGCTGATAGACAAGAAAAGATTTTTTTTGGTTATGGATAAATATAGATATAAAAGCTAGATATCATCTTTTGGTTGAGGCACTATGCGGTAGCTTGGAGAAATGTAATAGCTGGGTACTTTTAATTGTTTGAACATTAATTTGTTAGAGTCAGTACTCTGCAATTTGTATGCAGGTTCATCGGATTACATTACTATCTGCGTTACTATGTGGTTTATATTTTAAATTAATTTTTTTAGTGGTATGCTGCTATTTTGTCTACTGTGGTTGATATTTATTTTTTTTAAGGTTTGCATTAGTGTGTACTCGGGCTAATGGGACGGGCCTGGGATACTCTATTTTTCAATGAGGCCCGGCCCGGCCCGGCCCAGCCAGCTTAGTGGGCGGGCTTGGGCACAAGTTAACAAGCCCGAAGGACCCGGGCTTTTAGTCGGCCCGGCCCGAGCCCGACCTGAGCCCGAGAAATGCTCAGGTCTAATAGATACCGAGTTTGAGGAGCCTGAGTTCATCGAACTCCAACCAGAAGAAACTCAGGAGTTCGAGGAGGTCATCGTAGTGGAGCAAGAGCCTGAAGCCCCTACTGACGATACTAACCCAACTACTGATCCAGGCAAGCATCGGAGCATCTACACCTATTATTTTATCTATTATTTCATGTGTCCAAACTATTTCAGTACTTACATTAAGTTCAGGAATTGCAATGAAACTTCTTGATTGCATGACCACCTTGATTAAGGATATCTTTGCCACCTCTTCAAAAAGATCCTTCAAATTGGCTTAGTCAAGCTTAGTGAGTTCTACCAATACAAACTTAGGACCAATCACTGTGATAATCACATAAAATTTTGAAGTTACACTTATAGAGTTGGGCGAGGATTTGTGAAGGCTTTGTTTATGATTGAACTTATAGGCCAGCCTCGTCCAACTATAAAATTTTGGTCAAGGACTTAGTAGTTGTTGACCAGAGGTCAAGTTTTGAACGTACTAATCACATACCGGAAGAATGGGGCCGGTAAACTGATGCAACTCAGTTACACCGGAATTGGAACTATGGCTTGCCCAGTCGGAGAGAGGCAGTAGGCGGGAGTGTAGTCTGAAACTCATAAGTGGGTCAGGCCAGACGTGGGGCCGCTTATGGGGATGCACTTCTGGACCCTGGCAAGGATAGTTTCGATCTCTGGAAGTAATTTGAGCGAAAGGTTGCCGCGTGCGGTTCGACGGTTCGCGCACGTGTCGTGTGATTAGTTCTTTGCCCTCAGGATGTAAAATTGGTCATGACCGTCGCACTTCTTGATATGAATACCGCTTGATCACTGATGAACAATATAGTAAGATCATGAGGAGCCAATCTAAGAAATTTTCTGGATTATCATAGAGGATCTTGGTTGTCAAATATTGTCTTCTTTCTAATTTAGAATGGAAGCATTCAACTACAACATGATTAAAAATCTTGAAAAACATCAGGACTAACTCTAGTAAGCCTTTTTGGAAAACATCAATGCCAGTCCACTATAAAGCCTTGCATACTGGAGTCTTGTTTAATTCTTATTCGAAATTGGCGGGTAAGCCTTGCTGAGTACCCTCGTACTCAAGATACTACAATTGCTGCAGAGGAGAAGGTGGATCAGGCTTAGGGCCTCAGGAAGACCAAGAGACACGAAGGGTCTACGTGTTCTCTTGACACAAATGTTTTGTTGAAAACTTAGGCCTTTGCCACTTTAGCTTTTGTTAAGGCTGTTTACTTTAAAACTCTGGAAACCGTTTTTACTCTTAGCAGTACTCTTCGGTTTGTAATAACTCGTACTCTTCTATATTTTTGTAAAGTTTGTAATGTCTGTTGAAAGCTTCCCGTGTAAGTGATCCTATATGCATGGAGTTGTGCTCAGTAAGTGGTGTTTCAGGTGCCTGCGGGTACCCGACGGATACCAAGTTTACACTGTTTCATATGCATTAAGTCCTCGACTGTCATGGGACAATGACTGGTGCATCTGAACCAGTTTAAGCTAAACGGTTCTGCCACAGATGTTCTAGACGAATGTTGCAACTGTTTGATGAGAATGTTGCAAAACTAGATCCGGAATGTTCTAGGGTTTCACTCCATGTTGCAACAATATGTTTCACGTGTTTCGGATGTTCCAGAAGGATGTTGTAACTGTTTGATGTGAATGTTGCAAAAATAGATGTGGAATGTTGCGATGTTGCATATGTTTCGCATGCATGTTGTAAGTGTTTCATCCAGATGTTGCATTTTTATTGGGAATTTTTCGTCTGCTGTCGTGCGTGGCTGAGTGTTGTGAGCACGCCATTTTAACGTTGCAAATGTTGACTATTCATGTTGCATATACTATTGTTTGATGTTGCATACGCTATTTTTGAATGTTGTAAAAAAATTTACATGTTACATGCAACACCATGCCATATTGCGGCGGTATTTTTTTGCATGCTACAGTGCCGCCGGTTATGAATACTTGGCTGTAGTTACGCCACGCCATCTTCTTTTTTTCCCTCTATTTTAACTCCCGCTACGGAATAAAATACTTGGCCCTCGTTGCGCCACGTCACCGTCCGATTTGTTGTTTCGCGTCGGACGTCCGGGCGCTAGTGCGACCGTTTTGCTTATTTAGATACATGATTTTTACTACCTACCTAGATATAATATATATTTAGATAAAATAGGCAATTCCATCCCCCAACTAATATCTGAGGGTCAAGTTCGTCTCTTAACTTTTAATTGGACCAATTTAGTTCTTTCAATTTTTTTTTGTTTCAATATGGCCCATTCCTCCTACATGATTGTCCATGTTGGCATGCCACGCCACCCTAGGCTTGTGTTCCACTGAGTCATCAATAGCAAATGTATTGTTACCTCGTATATACCCCTCATTTCATTCGGCTATATCCCCTCTCCCGACAACTTAGCATTGAAGGAACATTCTTAGCAAGTCAATCTTGGGTACAATCTTTTCCTTTTCTTTATCTTTCTATCCCAACAAAACTTAATAATAAATCATATAATATGATATAAATGGAAAATTCAATTGTGTTGGACTGCAAATGAGTATATCTACACAGTGAACATATAATATGATATGCTTCAATACATTTTTTACAGCTATAAAGAAAAGCATAGATCTAAAGCTACTGCAAAAAATGTACTAAAACATATAATATTATATGTTCTTGTATATATACTCATTTGAATTCTAACACAATTGGATTTTCTATTTTATGATTTTTTTATTTACTATAAATTTTTTAAAAATTTTAGGGGTAATTTGATCGGTTTTAAAAAGTTTGAAGGTGATATAGACCATTTCATAGGTTGGGGGTTGCGTAGTCCGACCTTGATGGGTGATCTAGACTTTTTTTTCAATGATGTTAGAGTTTGGGGTCTCAGCTGGGCAGAGGGAGCTTTGAAAAGTCGGCTGGCCCGGCGGCAGAGACGGATAGCGAGCCGAGCGGTGAGGCTGTTCGCACCGGCATCTGTAAAAGAAACGCTACGGCCGTATAGCGTGCCCTTACAAAGTTTTTGAGGCTGCAGCGGGGAACGGAGAGACGATCTGTAAACGGCAAAGCGCCCTGCCATCGGTAAATCAAGGGGGGGTGGAGATTCAACTGTAAGCACCACGTCGGCGTGCGCCCCGCACCATCCCAACTGCCCGCCGCCGCCACGTCGCCCTCCTTCGCCGCTCGATGTCGCCGCCGCTCGATTCGACGCAGCCAATGGAGAAAGGGAGAGGGGCGACGCGTGGCCGCTGTCGCGCTAGCCTCGGGAAGCCATGCGCCGCCACCGCGCTAGCCGCCCCGCCACGCAACGCGCCCGTCCGCGGCCGCCGCGCGCCTGTCCGCGACGGCGGCCCGCCCGTGCGCTGCCCGCGTCAAGCTCGCGCGGGAGCTCGGCCTCCTCGTGCTCCTGCTCATCACCGCACGCTCGTGCTCCTCTCCCTGCCCCACGCGTGCTCCTCGCCGCCGCCGCGGCTGCTGAAGGCCGCCGCCGCCCGAGCGCGCCTCCGCGCCGCTGCCCGGCCGCCCGCATGCCGCCTTTGCTGCGCCGCTCGCGCTGGCCGCCGTCGCCCGCGTGCTGCCCGCACTCGCGCGCTGCCGCCCGCCTGCCGTCTCCGCCACCGTCGTGCCCCCACGCGCCGCTCGCGAGGCGCTCGCCCTCGGCCTCGACGCGGGCGAGCTCGCTCTCCGCTTGGGCAAGCAGCTCGAGGAGGCCGCCGCCGACGCCGTGGTCCGCGCTGGAGGGGCGCCGCCGGGCCGGGGAGGGAGGAGGGGAGCGGGTGGCGGTGAGTGCAGACGCATCACGCGTCGTGCTCGCCGAGGCCGGGTAGGAGGCAGTGCGCGGCGGGGGCGCGGGGCGGCGGCGGTGGGAGGCGGGGGGAGAGGAGAGGCCGCGGTGGGGGGAGAGAAGGGGGCACGGCGGGGGAAGGCGATGGAGCGGCGACCGAGAGAGAGCATGAGAGGATAGGATAGGAGAGAGAGGGGGAAGAGAGATGAGAGGTTAAAAAATTTTAATGGTGGGTCCCGCGTGGTGGTAGTTGGTATAGAGAGTGGAGATAGAGTATGAACGAGTGCGGAAAAAAGTGATATAGAGTAGAGAATCTCGATGACCAGGATACAATATTTTTTTAAAGGGTAGAGTTACGGAGAAGTAGTGCGAGCAGCCTGAGGCGAGGCAGCGATGGATGGCGCCTCCGGCCGGGACGGGGACAGCACGGTAAATCCCCGTCAAAGGTAGGTAGACCATCGACTACTACGTGCTAACACACGCAGCACTGATCTGATCGCGTCTCACCGGTGGTGTCGCTCGAGCCTTCTGACTGACGCCGTGCAGAACTGACTGTCGATAGAAAACAAGCTGCTGTTTTCCCACGCCAACACACTGATCCCACGGAGGCGGCAAGATGTCGCGGCAGCACTCGGAGCTGGCTGATGCCGGTGGCTGCCGGCGCCGAAGAAGGCCACACATGTTGCATCTTCCTCCAGTCCGTACTCGTTTTCTCTGTCAATCAAGGCTACTAATTAAGCATTATTTAGTTCCTAAATTTCACTCACAAATTCTACTTACAAAAAATTCTCATTACATCAAAATGTCGGTACATATATGGAGTATTAAATGTAGATAAAATCAAAAATTAATTACACGGTTTTATTGTACTTTGCTTGACGAATATTTTGAGTCTAATTAATCAATGTTTGGACAATTATTCACAAATACAAACGAAATGCTACAGTGCCGCATTTATGACAAAGTCTCAACTTTAACATGTCAAAATTGAAAACTAAACAAGCCCTAAAACTACAGTACGACGTCGCCGTCAGCGATGCCTGCCAAACGGCCGCGCCGACCTACCCAACCGACACTACGTGAAGCAGCGTATGCGGGATGATGTTTTACCACGAACGTTCTTGCGCGTCTGGCTGGTGGCTGGTGCTGATTTGTTCTGAGAGAAAAGCTACTGACGTCGCGCCGACCCGTCCTTCCTAACCCGGTGGCCCTCGCCGCCCTCGCCACCGGTGATGAGGACATCACCGGCTTAGATACGACCATATTAATGGCTTGCAAACCAAAGGTGAATCAATCCTATATCACAATTATTGTTGGTACATTCGATGAATTGATGCTGCGCCATGATGTGTGTTCATTCTCATTTTCAGAAATACATACGTGGATTAAAAAGAGTGCTAGACACGTATGGAAGACATGGAGGACCAAAGAAGTTGATTGGGGACCAATTCTAAGTATTCCCACGTCCCCCATCAGGTTACCACGTCACATTGGCCTAAGGAAGGAAAGAGACCAAATCCAACACGTTTTGGAGAGTCTGGATTCGGACTGCAGGAAAGTGCTGACTTACGACGGCCACCACGGTTTCATCCGGACTCCGTTTTGGGCGTTTAAGTACTTTATGGAAAGCTTATCAAGTCTACTTTCAGATGGATCTGGACTCACCCTCGTACCTGTTCAGATGCGGCCGCAATCATCGATTTACTATAGAGACCTTTTTTGCCCACGGTGCTGCGTCACTTTATTTTGGGCCAATGGGCCGTGTATCAAGTTGGGTCCATTAGGGGCGCGTCCTAGGGTTGTAGGACGACCCCAACCTCGTCCTGGTCGTCCTCCACCTTCTTTTACACCTCCATAGCCGCCACAAACAGATTGAGTTTTGTTTAGATCAAGTTTAGTCATTGCTACTTGCTTGTAAGCGCGCGTGCTGGTCCAGCCGCCCGTCTTCGAGTCGACGGAACCCCACTTCGTTGGTGATTGAGTTTGAGATTGAGACACTTCAATTCCCATCTAGTAAATTCAGTACTTGTATCATACTTGTTCTTGCTAGTTCTTCGATTGCTTGCAGGACAGGTCGGGTGACGCGCTCCCACAAGATCGCGGCATCCATAGGAGGTGGTGTATTGGTCGCTAAGGCGCAGTCTTTGAAAGGTTGTGGTCAGGCCGTGAACGTCGTCTCCTCCAATCGAGTTATCCCCCACGCCTCTCATCGAAAGATCGGGCACAAACCCCAGCGGGTTCACATCAACCGGTCACCGCCCACCGGCCGTCCTACCTCGCCCGGTCGACGGTGCTCCCGCGCCGCGTCGCCTCCGCCGCCGGCCGAGCCGCCACCGGTCCTCCGCCGCTCCCTCCGCCTCTTTCTTCTCTAAAGCCGACGATTATTTGAGCCCCCACCTGACAACCCCGAAACCCTAACCGTCGTCGCCGCCGTTGCCGCCATCGCCGCCGCCGACCTCGCCTACCACCCGCGGCCGGCGGCGCCCTCGCCGCCGAGCTACTCCCGCCCGTCTCCCGCCCCTGCGGCCACCGGCTCCCGGCCGCGACGACGCCCCCTCCGTGGCGCGAGAAGCGGGCAGGGAGGAAGAAGGGGATCGTGTGCGGCCCAATATCAAACAATGGAAGCCAAGTAGCCCAACGTAGGAATCCCGGTGCGTGCAGGGAGGGATTCGGCTTGTGGGCAAAGTGGAAGGGCCCAATTACATGGGCTACTTCGTGGTGGAGGCCCGTTGAAGGATTGGGCCGCAAGGCGGCTACTGCGCGGGTCAGGCCTGTGAAATAGAGAGGCATCTCGCTCGGTAGTTATTGGTCGTGCCGCATCCCCTCATCTCCCGCGAAAACACCCTTTATTGCCGCCGCCCGCGCGCGCATTTCATCGAGCACGTCGTCTGCAGTTCCGCAGCCCGCCGCCGCCGCCACCACCAGTGCGTGCCGGCGCGGGGCAGCTTGTCAATGGCGGCCGACGACTTCACGCCGGAGGGCGGCAAGCTCCCCGAGCTCAAGCTAGGTCAGTCCGCCCCCGCGCGATTCTTGGTTTCTTTCGAATCGTCGGGTTCCGCTTTTGGCTTACGTTTTCCTGTGGGTTCATAGATCCCAGGCAAGCGCAGGGTTTCATCTCCTTCTTCAAGAAGCTGCCGCAGGTGCGCCTCTCTCGATTTTTCCTTCTTGGTCCTAGTTTCAGGCTTATTTTTGGGGATAATTTTTGTTGGCTGACTTCTTTCCCCATTTTTTTCTTTGGTCTGGCAGGATCCACGGGCCGTTCGCCTCTTTGATCGCAGGGTAAGTGCTTCGTGTTGTTGGTGCCATAATATTCCAATACATGTAGATGTGAACCCTTTTTTTTTCCACGGGCAATAGGATGGACAGGATTAGAGAAATGGTGGAAATCGCTCTGGTAGTGCCGTTACTATTAGGAAATACGATGGATTATTGTGCTTTTTTACCCACCTGATAAGTGAACACGTAGATTTTATGAATTGGTCTTAGCCAGAATTTAGGGATTTCCTAGTATCAGTTCCATGCTTTTGTATGTTTCAAAGTTGTCAATATATTAAAGCCGGTAATGATAAGGTAGCAAAGTAGGGATGTATTTGATATTTGGGAGCAATGCCACATCCTTTGGGCTACATATTCCATGAATGCATTTTTGTATCCAATATGATTTATGTATGGTTTGAAAGTGCATTTAAAGAAATGATTGATAACTCAGAAATATTTCTTTGGAAGGGGGCACAAATGTGAGTGAAATGAAGTTCGGTCAAATCATGCAAATATAAATCAGCATTTTCTCCCAGACTTGTTTCTACTATTGGCACTCTTTCCTGCATTGTATTTGCATGCAAAGCTATATTCATACTATAGGAAATCACAATGTACCGTGCTGGGCAGAGTTAAATTTAGCTTCTTTTTTTCCCTTTGGGAATTTAACCCCTATGTGCATTAATCCTATACTGTAAAATGACATTCTATAACTAGTGTTTAAATGTGGTTCAGGATTATTACACTGCTCACGGTGAGAATGCCACGTTTCTTGCAAAGACATATTACCACACAATGTCTGCCTTGCGTCAACTGAGTAGCGGCTCTGATGGAATCTCAAGTGCCAGTGTGAGCAAGGCTATGTTTGAGACCATTGCTCGCAACATTTTGTTAGAGAGGACTGACCGTACATTGGAGCTCTATGAGGGAAGCGGGTCCAGCTGGAGGTTAACAAAGTCTGGAACACCCGGAAATATTGGTAATTTTGAAGACATTCTGTTTGCAAACAACGACATGCAAAATTCACCAGTCATTGTTGCTTTGTTTCCAGTGTTCCGGGAAAGTCAGCTGTATGTAGGGCTTAGTTTTTTGGATATGACCAACAGGAAGCTTGGGTTAGCTGAGTTCCCTGAAGATAACCGATTCACAAATGTTGAATCAGCACTTGTTGCATTAGGTTGCAAGGAGTGTCTTCTTCCAGCGGACTGTGAGAAATCCATTGATTTGAAGCCGCTTCAAGATGCCATTAGTAATTGTAATGTTCTATTGACTGAAAAAAAGAAGGCTGACTTCAAGTCCAGGGATCTTGCGCAAGATCTTGGTAGAATAATCAGGGGTTCTATTGAGCCTGTTCGTGATCTGCTATCTCAGTTTGACTATGCTCTTGGTGCCCTTGGAGCTCTGTTATCTTATGCTGAGTTGCTAGCAGATGATACTAGCTATGGAAATTACACAATTGAGAAGTACAATTTGAACTGCTACATGAGACTTGATTCTGCTGCGGTGCGAGCATTAAACATCGCAGAAGGGAAAAGTGATGTGAACAAGAACTTCAGTTTGGCTGGTTTGATGAACAGAACCTGTACTGTTGGGATGGGAAAGAGATTGCTTAACAGATGGCTGAAACAACCTCTATTAGATGTAAATGAAATTAATAACAGATTGGATATGGTTCAGGCTATTGTAGAAGACCCAGAGCTTCGTCAGGGACTCAGGCATCAACTTAAAAGGATATCAGATATTGATCGTCTAACAAATTCTCTCCGAAAGAAATCAGCTAATCTGCAGCCTGTTGTTAAGCTTTACCAGGTTACTGCTGCAACCTACTGTTATTTTCTGTTATGGCATGCAAAGATGATTGTTTCCCTAAAAATGTATGGATATAGACTTAATACAGTAATATTGAGTAATGTTGGTTTATGAGCTGGTAGTATAAGGCTAGTAACATGAAATGAAAGGAGCGCACTAAACCTTTGTATACTTGTGTTACTCTGTATTTATGCATGGCCTTGCAGGAAACAGAGTAAAACTAGGTTTCTTATGCAAGGGCAACACCTCCTAAGATGCATGCCTTTTACCACAATTGTTTTAACCCATTCACTATTGGTTTTGCAGTCCTGTACGAAAATCTCATACATCATGGGTGTTCTTCAGCAATACAATGGCCCATTTTCCACATTGGTAAGGACAAAATTTCTTGACCCATTAGAAGAATGGATGACAGAGAATCGATTTGGTAGGTTTGCTTCTCTTGTTGAGACAGCTATTGACCTTGATCAGCTGGACAATGGAGAGTACAGAATATCTCCCCTATATTCTTCGGACTTAGCTGTGTTGAAGGATGAGCTTTCTGTTGTTGAAGATCACATAAATAATCTGCACATGGATGCAGCTAGTGATCTGGATCTCTGTGTTGATAAGCATCTGAAGCTAGAAAAAGGACCATTTGGACATGTGTTCAGAATCTCAAAGAAAGAGGAGCAGAAAGTGAGGAAGAAACTCACTGGCAACTACATAATCATAGAAACTCGTAAAGATGGTGTGAAGTTCACTAGTTCGAAGTTGAAAAAGCTAGGTGATCAATACCAGGCACTGCTGAGTGAGTACACAAGTTGTCAGAAAAAGGTTGTTGACGATGTAGTAAGGGTTTCAGGCACCTTCTCAGAGGTACACTAATAATTCTTTTACATTCAGGGTTTATTTTTTTTCTTTGCACATGATTGTGATAATTCGTCAATTCTTGGTGCAGGTATTTGAAAATTTTGCAGCAGTTCTGTCAGAGTTGGATGTTTTACAAAGTTTTGCTGATCTGGCAACTAGTTGCCCAGTTCCTTATGTAAGGCCAGACATTACAGCATCGGTAAGAAACACTTGCTAAAACCCTATGAAAGGGAGAAATTTCAAATGCAGATCTAATCTTGAGAATATAATACAGGATGAAGGAGATATTATTCTACAAGGTAGCAGACATCCTTGTCTGGAGGCACAAGATGGTGTTAACTTTATACCCAACGATTGCACTCTGGTAAGTATCCTGTGAACATATACAATTGCAGCACTTCGTGAAATTAGTAATGCTTCACTGGCTTTAAACAGGTGAGAGGGAAAAGTTGGTTTCAGATCATCACTGGGCCAAACATGGGAGGAAAATCCACGTTTATAAGACAGGTTGGATTTGTACTTTCATGATAAAATTTATGACGACCCACTCAATGAATTAATTTGTAAATGTTATGGATTCATGCACGCTACCTCTGTTCTATGTATGATGTTTTAGAATGCGCAATCAAACTTCTCTAGCTTTGACCCATTGATTTTGAGTAAAGATATTTGTATTGATCATCTGGAAATAGTGTCATTGAATCTGTTGTGTAAAATACTTTCACCAATATAGTAATCTATACATTTTTGTTATCATATTTGTGCACATTGATGACTGCCAATGTCCAAAAACATCATAAATTTATGAACGGAGGAAATATTGGGGAACTATCTTTTATCGTGGATGTTAATATGACAAGGACGGTACTTGTATTATGCATACTGCTTCATAGGAATTGTCAGCCCCAGAATACTCTAAAATTCTATTTAATTTATTGTTCAATCTATGTCTATAACTTAAATAGCAGACCAACATTCTTCTTTTTTTTTCTCGAACCACGCAGGAGAACTGCGTGTCATTTCATTAAGGTAGAGATAGCAGACCAACATTCTTCAGAAATGGAAACAAATCAGACCAATAAGTTCTTGGACGGTCTCTACTGTAATAATAATCTGATTACAGTAATTCTTTATTTGAAAGAAAACCTTCAGCTCTATGAATATGCATTACATTATATTGTCAGAGAATGGGGATCTTGTGAGATGATAAGCCAATTTATGCATGTTTATTTTAAAGTCTAGTAATCGAGAAGGGTTACTATGATCAATATGCATGTATAAGAGTGAATAATTTAGTGTTCCTTTTCGGTGTGCAAAATTTCGCATATAATTACTTACTAATGTTAGTAGAGCTCTTTATTTGTATTTGCACTAAAACAAAACAAACAAGATATCTGTGCACTTAAATTTATACATATGTAATTATTGCTACTTGCATCCACATCTTGATGTGTTGTTCCATTCTATAACAATATAATTGAACTACCAATTGTCTGTGACGATTATTTCACCACTTGCACCCCATGTGCATGAAAAATGCATTAGAATGCAGTACTATAATAATGAGTTGGTGTGCATGCTTTATGTCATCCATTTTCCTGTTTTCTGGATAGCTGTATGGGGGTGACTTATTGAGTAGTTCTATTCATACATATTTGATCCAAGAACTTTACACAACTTCTTGTAGCAGATGGATTGGCCAGAAATTAGATTCTTGCTCAGCTATTTAAAATGCTGTTGGTACAAAAACTTTTGTGTGAGCATGTGTCTGTGACTCCTCTTGATTAGTTTTTTTTTTGAAGAATTGACTATAAACCATATTGTTATCCCAATAATCCAATAAAGGGTGAGAGCATTATTCTGTCATGCCTTGATCAGTGCATTTTGGTTAATGGAACGCAAACCAGTTTGTTTCAGGAATACATTTGGACGAATTAATTATATTGTTTCAAAAATACCATTTAAAGCAGCTCATAATACCTGTCACTGTTTCGTTCCTTTTCATATGGGAACCAGGTTGGTGTAAACGTCTTGATGGCCCAAGTTGGTTCCTTTGTTCCTTGTGATCAAGCACGTGTTAGTGTGAGAGATTGTATTTTTGCTCGTGTTGGTGCTGGTGATTGCCAAGTAAGTTGGTTCCATTAGTATTTTGCTATTTAAGTTTTGTGTTGGAAATGCCTTTTGTTCTTATTTAAACTTCTGTTGCAGTTACTTATACAGTGCAATATATTCTCTAGCTTTAGTACATAATCATAGTATCATACAAATTTAGCAAATTAAAGATGCACACCAGCAGGAAAAAGAATAATAGAAATTAGATGAGTAGCACCTGGCTATATCAATCTAGTTTTTTTTTTCTGGAGAACAAAAATTGAACAATTCTCAATTGTTTCTTCCTCTAAAACCCTTTATCTAGATGAGTAGCATTAGCATTTTTAGTTGGTTCATTTTAACATTAACCAAATTACTACAAGTGAACGAAACCTAGTTGCAACCCAATTTAAGGTATAAGTGACATTAAACATAAATAAACATCATCTTCTAATAAAAAAGGATCCAGGCCGCTCGTGACCCTGAGCAAGGCTATCATGGTAGATTTACACTCTGTAGAGGTTTCGCCCTTGACCAAGACCAGAGCCATAATAGTTCTAGTGGTGGCGACAGGCTCCTGGGTTGCCGCTTTGAGAACCGGACCCTAAGGAGAAACACTGGAGCAAAGCACACAACACATGCCCAATTTCCTAAACCATGTTGCTAAAAAGCAGGTTTTATCATTAAGTTAAAGTGAACCATTAAGTCATGATTAACAGTATAACAATGATGATAGTAGCTGCGCATAGCAAAGATTCTACCCACATGCAATAATCCCAAGGTGACAAGGACAGGAGTATACAACCTAGGTACAACCTTAATAGGACATCAAATTAGACACATGCATATGAAAGTAAATGTATGTAAAAAGTGTGTTTAGGTAGCAAGGATTGTCGTGCTATAACTTGCCTTCCTCTGGCACATTAGATCATACAAATCCTTATTGGCATCTGGGTATATTAAAAAAAAAATGAATGGATAGTGATGGCAGGGTCTTTTCTTATAGGAAAAATGGAAAAATTGCCCTTACTTTTGAGCAAGCATTAAATTTATATACTTCTGCAAAATATTATGTTGCAAACTGTTATTTTAATATTTTTATGGCAGCTTCGTGGTGTATCAACCTTTATGCAAGAAATGCTTGAAACGGCATCCATCCTAAAAGGCGCCTCTGATAAGTCTCTTATAATTATTGACGAGCTGGGACGTGGAACTTCCACATATGATGGATTTGGTCAGTGTTGTAAACCTTTCTTGGGTTTCAAGTTTGATAATCATCTTTGGCTTTCTTTCCTTTTTGCATGTGCTAACTTCATCTGAGCTATATCAACTTTTAAAAGTATGTTAGTCAGGGGCAGACCCAGGGCAAGACTTTTTACTTGGTTACAGAATTTCTTGGACAATAATTCCTTGTACCCTTGTGCCGTTAATTTTCCATTTTATTAGAGGTATGGGTTAATCTGTCCCACCAGTCTGATTTGGGAAAATAAAACTTCTGTATTCCTTTTAAATTGTTTTGAATTAAAATCTAGATTAGAGTGTTTATGTCGTTGGTGCTTTTTTGTGGGTTTGGATTAAAACCTAGAAGTTAGTCATCAACCAGTGCAAAAAAAAAATCAACCAATGGAGCATTGCATGGAATGAAGCTCCTCTGCAGATAAATCATAAATGTAAAGAATCGTTTTTTTTTTGGCAAAATCATATTTTGTTACTTTGCTTGCTCCCCTCAATGCTCATGCATATGGTTGATTTTGGATGGAGTTAACAACCTGAGCTGCATGCATCCATGCCCACAATTCTTGGTATATTCATTTGCCGGTAACTACCTGCGTGCATGGCATGCTTTGTACCATTCGCGTCCTAAATCTCCTGTTACTTGTAATACAGCTGTCTAATGTTTTGTTGTTACTAATACTAAAATGTTGTCTTATGATGGCCTTCATAGCCAAAAACAAGTTGCCCGTGTGTCATAACAAACCTCTGGACATTTTTGGATGACCTGATTATGTGTGTCGAATTTAGAAGAGGAAAGTAGTATACAACCACAACCTTTATTCCAGTTGGGCTTAGGTATATATACAGGAGTGTTGGACCACACAGGATAGCTTAGATAATCTTAGATCATATTAGCCAAGTTAGCTATATATACATAAACTTACACAGCAAGAAACATCATAAGGGCCTCGTGTGGCATGCAATATGAGTGGTGAGTGCTTCAATCAACCAAAAATAGGCGAAGTTTGTTGCATCCATTTTTGTCTGTCATTATCAATATGCAAAATCTACTGGATGAAAACTACCAATTACTATTTCTAAATTAAGTACCCATTGTTACAAGAATTTCCCTTTTCATGCTCTGCAATATGCTCAGACTTCCAGAAGACTGGAACTTCTAATTCTTATTTGGGATTGATATATTAATTTTTACCAGGCCTTGCATGGGCTATCTGTGAGCATCTAGTTGAAGTGACTCGAGCGCCTACCTTGTTTGCAACCCATTTCCATGAATTAACTGCATTAGCACATAGAAATGATGATGAGCACCGGAATGTCTCTGATATTGGAATTTCAAATTATCACGTGGGTGCTCACATAGACCCATCAAGTCGGAAGTTAACTATGCTTTACAAGGTATGTCATGATGTGAAATTCTTAACTAAACTTAAAATTCCCTTTTCTGTAGCTTACAGAAGTAAGTTGGCATTAGTGGTGTGTGAAATGAAGCTATACTGTGACCAAAATTCACATTCTATTTACAATATTTTTTTTTTGGTGTTGTAGGTTGAACCCGGTGCATGTGACCAAAGTTTTGGTATTCATGTTGCAGAATTTGCTAATTTTCCAGAAGCTGTTGTTGCTCTTGCAAAAAGCAAAGCAGCAGAGTTAGAAGACTTTACTACTGCACCCAGCTTTTCTGATGATTCGAAAGATGAGGTATCTACAACCCAAAAATATAAATGCTATAGATCCAATATATATCAATTAAAATGAGCATGCTTCTTCCAATGCGAGTGTCCTTAGCGTAAAGAAAACAAATATTGGACACGGAATTTCAGTGGTAGATTTTTGGGGTTTACAGTTAAAAAAAAACTTTCATCCCCTCCGCAATTCATGGGAGCTTCGGTGGTGACTGGTGGCATGGGGAATATTGGCACGGCCCTAGTGGTATCCTACCCATACTGTGCCGAAAACTCGAACCATTTCCTAAACTATTGAGTGTTGTCCTGTGCAGGTTGGATCAAAGTCCAAGAGGAAGAGGGAATTTAACCCAGATGACGTGACCAGAGGGGCTGCTCGGGCTCGGCTTTACCTGGACGAATTGGCGGCATTGCCTGTAGATGAGATGGATGGGAGCAAGATAATGGAGATTGCCACCAAACTGAAAGCCGACTTGCAGAAAGATGCAGTCGACAATCCTTGGCTTCAGCAGTTCTTCTGAAGGGAATTAATCTGTGTGGATGTGAGTTCTGTTAATGCAAAACCGTTAGAGAACTACGCTGATGCTAGGATCTCCTGATCCATTTTGTTAATATGCGTCGGTGTACATTGTTCTCTAATCTCTAGGCTTAACTGAACAAGTAGTAGGCTACGCCAAACGATCCTGCAAGTAAGCGAAAAACCATATATGTGCATATCGTGGTAAGTAACGCGATTACGCGACTCCTTCATTGCTGAATGCTGATCTGCTACAGCTACTCCGTTGTGTCTTCCTTTGTGATTGCATGGCATTGCGCGCAATCGTGACTTATTGTCTTACTCGTACAGTGCAACCCTCGTCAAAGCTTACTGCTTGTGCAGCAAAGTTGGTGCAATGCAGGCAGCCAGGTCGGCACTGAGTTTCGTGCAGTCCTGGGACTCCCTGCTAGACTTGCTGCAACTGTGGATGCTAGACTTATCTCCCTATGCCGATCTTCCTCGCCGACATGGCCGCCGGTGTCCTCTCTGAGGAGTGAGGACCGTCCACGCGATGGGTTCCGCCCGTTTGCGCCGGGTGGGCGTTGTTCGAGCCCCTGCCCCGCGTGGCATCCCTCGGAGGCCACCGCCTCCAAGTCCAACTACAAGGCCGATCCCGAGTCCCCATCGCTGCGGCCTCTCCCTCCTCCTCCCAGCTGGAGACAATGGCATCGCCCGCAGAGGCGAGGAGTTCGTCGTGGCCAATTGCTCCGAGACCTCTCGTCTCTTCCGAGCTACCGGGATTCGCCTCTGCCACGGGCCGTGCCAATATTCCCTTTCGTCGACATGCACAGGATGACAACGCTCTCCACTTCGTACTGAATGGGCCTGGATTTCTTGACAAGGCTTGGATGGTTGCGTACAGTTGACATGAAGGATAAGTCACTGGTGCAGTACGCACTCTATGAGAATCCAGTAGCGGCGAGGAATTCTGGTGGTTATGATCTTAGCAATGTAGTTCTTGAAATAACCTTGGTCTCCACCCAGCTATACCATTGAGCAAGCATTCCAGAGCATTGCGCTCTAGAGAACCATTCTGTGGTGTAAACTTGTGAGTTGTAACCATGTTGTCATTCAGATTATCAGGCAAGTCAGTAAATGTAAATGCATGTGACAACAGGACTACTTGGATCAATCTCCGCTAGCATTTCAGGAAATTGAGAAATGTGATAGAAAAGAATGCAAACGAGCAAATAGGATAGGACACAGGAGTACAGGACAAAGGGAGAACCAAAACTGAATTCCATTTGTATTAGCTGATCGAATTGCGAACCATGCAACCCTATGTTCTCTCAGACAACCACGTTGCAGTCAGTACTGGAACTACACAAGCTTGTTCATAGCATCGATCTGGTACTCCACTAACTAAGATGAGATGTCGCTGACAGAAAGCTGCACGCTCTATGTATCTACCTGAAACATGCAAAGATCGAAAAGCCCTCCGCATGTTGAGACGAAGAAGTGGCCTCCCAACCGAGGAAAGGGAAGCTATATCTATGGTTCATCATCAGCTTGCTGACCCGCGTCAGGAGATGGTTCAGATGGCGGTGCCATGTCCTCCTCACTCATCTGCTGGCTCGTCAACTCCGTCTCGCTTAGCCAATTTTGAACATACTCAATCACCTCACGGTCCTTTTCCTCATCATAAGTCAAAGCCGTTGGTCTCCCTTCTGCATGCAAAAGAGCAGTAATTAAGGGTGCTAATTATATCAAATTCCTGGACCGGGTAACAGCAGCAAGCAATCAGCAAACCAAATGTTAGTAAAATCAGAGACATGAATGAGATTGATCTGGGCAAGAGAGGAACAAATTAAACACCGATGCCAAACAGAAATGCAACTTAGAGCACATGTATGATTTGGTAAATAGTGGCGGTAGCTGTTCACTGAATGACTGTCGTCTTCAGACCAATTCAGTTTTATGCACCCCCTGTGCAGATACAGTGCGAGTGAACATAACAGAGTAAAGCATTGGAATGATGGTCTAGCTCACGATCTGTGTATGCAAATATTTAAATAACACCTACATATTACTAACAATATTCATCAATGGTAGGATAAAAGGCAATGAATCCAAGCAGCACACAGAAACATGATACAAAGAACTCTTTCGTAATTGGGTCAGACACTCAACTGTGAGCATATCAAGTTACCATACACTGGAATTGCAAAACATATAGATGAATTCAGCAAGAACATATACAGTCACACTACATGAACAGCACCAAACAGCAACACGACCACAGAGTAATTCTATTCTGCACAAGCATGTTTTGCAAATGGTAACGATAACTGTTGACAGTCATCTTCAGACTAATGCAAATCTATGAACGTTGTGCAGTTCCAATCCGAGTGAGCATAAAAGAGTAATATATAATATTGGAATGATGGTCTGGTTCACGATTTGTGTATGCAAATCTTCAAACAACACCTACAACTTACTGGCATAATCATCAATGGTAGGATAAAAGGAAATGAATCCAAGCAGCACACGGAAACAGATGACACAAATAACCCTTTCGTAATTGGGTCAGACACTGACTGTGAGCATATCGAGTTACCAAACACTCGAAATGCAAAACATGCACGCCAACTCTATAGGATCATCTCGTTGAATTCAGCAAGAACCTATACAGTTACACTCGATCAACAGTAACAAACAGCAACACAACTTCAGAGCAATTCTATTCTGCACAAGCATGATTTGCTAGTTGTAATGATAACTGTTGACTGTCATCTTAAGATATTCTTATGCACACGGTACAGTTACAATTCTAGAGTAGATAACAGAGTAACATATTGGAATGATGCATCAGAATTGTAAATCCTGAGCCATAGAATATCTACAACTTACCGACAATACCAATCAATGGCAAGATAAAGGCAATGAATCCAAGCAGCACACAGAATTTGCAATTGGGTCAGACCATGAGCATATCAAATTACAAACACTGGAAACTTGGAACATGCAAGCGATGCGAACCCTACACGATCATATCGGCCAATTCAGCAAGAACCCTATACAATCACGCTCGATGAACAGTGCGAGTAATTAAGATTTCTGCAGATGATCAATGAATGCACAGTTGTGTCGTATGCGCACGTACCGTTACCACCAGATGAAGGAGCGTCGCCGGGGCGAGGATGTCTGGGCTGCGGCGGCACCCAGGCGTCGACGAAGCGGGAGGATTGGAACCTCTGTTTCGCATCATTGTCTATCAGGCATTGATCGCAGGCCACGACTCGCTTCGCGCGCACGTCCAAGCCGAAGAGGAACGAGTCCTCGAAGAAGTAGACGATGCCGTGGTTGTTGGGGTCGATGAGGGCGACGTGGGGCACCTTGCCCGGCGGCAGCCAGGCAGTGATGTAGGTCTCGTCGGTCCAGATGTCGGCGAACGGCACGTCGTACTCCAACTTCCAGGGGTCGGGGGCGTCCGGGTCGACGAGCGTCCACATCCAGACGGAGGGGTTGGTGGGGGGCTCGGCGGCGGCCGTATCCGTGTCGTAGCAGAAGCCGCGGATCTCGACGTAGCGCAGCTTGCCCTCGCTAAGCCTGATGCAGCGGCGCTCGTCGAAGAAGTGGCGGGTGGTCGCGGTAATGTTGTCCTGGTCCAGGCCTTGCAGCCCGCAGTCATCCGGGAGCCGGACGAAGCGCAGGTGCGGGGTCTCGCTGAAGGGGTCGCAGTAGAGCATGCCGTAGGCGACGTCGACCCACCAGAGGAGGTCGTCGTGGGCGAAGACGCCGTGCACGCCCCAAGGCTTGTGTTCCGGGGCGGAGGCGAGCGTCTTGACGGACCACTGGCG
Organism: Echinochloa phyllopogon; assembly: GCA_033239725.1. Taxonomy (NCBI): domain Eukaryota; kingdom Viridiplantae; phylum Streptophyta; class Magnoliopsida; order Poales; family Poaceae; genus Echinochloa; species Echinochloa phyllopogon. The sequence goes on from BTCW01000018.1 coordinate 3,669,176, forward strand.
GGTGGCGGTGGAGTAGCAGAGGAGGGAGTCGAAACGGGTGGCGCCGAAGGGGTGGAGCTGGGCGACCATGAGGTGGCCGCGGCAGTCGAGGAGGCCGATGTTGCGGCGCAGGAGGAGGTCGAGGCCGCCGAGCTCGGCGGAGGGCACGGCGGGGAGTCGGGTGGCGGTGCGCGTGCGGGCGTCGCAGAGGAAGAACTCGGGGCGCGGGATGGGGCTGCTGCCCATGGAGGCCCTGATGAGGAGGAGCGCGGTGGAGGAGTCGGCGATGTAGATGACGGGGTAGAGCTGGGTCAGGTTGGCGCGCAGCACCAGGGTGGAGGGGCGCGGCGGGTCGTGGAGGTCGATGAGGAAGTCGGTGCCGCGAGCGACGTTCCGGACCCGCTCGTCCATGCAGCGGCTCCCAGGCCCTCCGACTGGAATGGAGGAGAGGACCACCCACCGGCGCTGGGGGTGCGCCGCCGCGCGGTCGCGGGCGCGCGACGACTCCGGCGCGTCGGGCAGCGCCGACATGGCCGGGCCTGGTTGGGGGCAGCGGCTGGCCGCTGGGAGGGTAGCGAGTCGGTTGGGTGGTGTGGTTCGATTTGAATTGATCCGCGGCGTGTGATGGCTGCTAGAGGAAGGAGACGGCGAGGGATTTATAGGCAGGCTTGAGAAGCAAGTTGGTAGCGGCCGGCGTGGTCTCTGCTGCGGCGCTCGCACAGCGACAGCTCGGAGGAAGTCCAGCTGGGATTGGGTGGGGTCCATTCGACGTACGGAGAGCAACAGAATGTGAGCGAGACGAGCGTGCACGCCTGACGGGCTGGGCCGTCCATCATACATACTCCCGATGCGTCCGTCTCCCATCATGGGCCGTGTTGTAGCTGTGGCGGGCCGACTGGCACACCCCGAAGCTCGACCTTTTAATTTAATTTGATTAATCCATCCTCAAAAATTAATTTGATTAATCGAAATATATATGTCAAGCCCAATTAATCCAATACACGTGCCGTATTAGCAATTCATCACTAAATCTTGAGTGGTATAATTAGCAAGACATATATATGCATTCTAAGACTTTGGGGGCTGATTCAAGGCATGTTAACAAGAGATATGAGAATGTATGACGAGCTTAAAGACCTTCAAGGCTATACTACGCTTACACCCAATGCGAATGCTGTGTTGATTGGAGCAAGCTTGACTGAAAACATGGACGGACTAGACTGCCAGGACATACATCGCCCTGTTTATTCGTACTGAAATGATGCTCTGAACTAAAGAAGTCCGCAACATCGAGGCACTGGCGCTCTGCGCGTGAAACAATGCATTCCAGATCGACGACGACAGAGAGTAAGCAACCTAACGCCGCAAGGTTAATCCTGCCTAATACTAAAGCAATAATTGATTCTGCGGTACCTTATAATTTTATAAAACCCCCCTGATATTTATATAAATTAATTCACTGTTATTTAATATGTTGTAGTATATTTCTTCTCATCCGCTTCCGTGTTTTCTTCGTACGTCGTCGGGCACCGTTCGTTCCACTCCGTGTTCGCTTTATCCTCTTTCCCACGGAAGCCGATTGATTTAGCCTTCGGAGTTTGAAGCAGACAAGACCCGTCAAATATATGATTACCCTTTGTTATGTATTTTTTAAATCAAATACGGGCGTATTTCTGCACCCGTCGTCGTCGCTCGACGCGCCATCGCCAGATCCGTGGGCTGCGGCGTCCTTCCGCTTCACCGCCCACGGCCCCGTCGCGTTGTCCGCGCTCGACGACGCGCCGAATCCACCGGCGCCGTAGTCCAGCGGCGTGTCGGGGCTCGACGCCTGCATGGGCTCCTTCGCCGGCGCGGCCGCGACGAGCGCCTAGACAACCGGCTTCGCGCGTGCCGCGCGGCCGGCGGTGCTCCTCGAGGGCGCGCCGGATCCGGGCGTCGCGCCAGCGCCCCTTTCGTCTCAGACGCGTGTAGTGGCCATCCGCCGACCGTCACAGGCAATGGCTGAGAGACAACATGTCCATAATCGAGCTTGCCATACTGTAGCTGGGAGAGGTGCCTGCCGAGGTGGCGAAGCAGTCCAAGTCCCTAATCTGAGCCCCAACTAGTGACCGGCAGATAGAGCGCCGTCGACGAGCGAGACTGACGGAGGAGAACCAATTGAAGTTCTTGATTTTTTATCGGTGCACTATCGAGATTATGCTGTGCCGCCGTCGAAGCTTATCTAGGAGGGCGATGGAGGATGGGAAAAACTGTGAGCGGTGGGGAAGACGACGTGCGTGGTGCCGTGGTAGGTGAGAACTGAGAGAACTCGGCCGACGTGGCATTGTGGTTGTGGTGCTGTGGGACCAAGAGTGAAAGCTATACGTGCTTCCTGCGATGAGACACTTGTGGCCTCCATTTATTTTCTGTATCTGTCCAACTTACTTCAGCCTGCCCATACAGAGTAACAGAGCAGAAAAAGGCCATAAACAGGTGAGCTTTTGACCGGTGAAAACTCAGATGTAGCTAGAACACGTTTGGTTTGTAGACCCAAGCTGTCTTACCACTTTTTTTGGGTTTGCTCTCAACATTTGGCAACCACAGGTTTGGCAAGTCCAGTACAAAAGTCACATTGATGTTAGCAAAAACATGGGTGGGAAAAACGCTCGCCAAAGATTTGGCAAGGATGCTGACTTGCCAAGGTGTCAGCACATCGTTGGTTGTACATAGTTCTATTGTTATTTGGTTGACAACATTCAAACGTTTTTTCGACTGAACCATATGTCCAATTGTAAACCCGTTTGAACCATTGAACTCCTTATGAATATGTTTTAGCAATAAAAACATGCTTGACATATCGGACCACACGTCATAGACATAATCATAAAGTATTTGGGAATAATTGTTATGGCAACAATCCAATTACCTCTACACCAAACTTTTGATTACACCATGGATTTGGTCATCACAAATTTTTAGTAAGGGCCGTGTTTTTTTGGGTGAAAATTTTTACAGACACGTTTGACCACTAATTAAAGGTATTAAATAAAGTTAGTTTACAAAACTATATACAAAACCCCCGAGTTAATTCGCGAGACCTAACTGATGAGGCATAAGATCGTATGATTAGAGGATAATTACTGCAGCATTATTGTAGCAAATCATGGGTTAATTAGACTTATTAGATTCGTCATGTAAAGTTACACTCATCGACCCGACGTTCTTTATTTGTGTCGACCAAATATATATTTCATGTACGATGAACGGTACAATGCATGTCCTTAGTTAACATATGTACACGCCTGATAGTATAAATTTGACTTACACCCCATACATGATATATGCCTCATATTTTTTTCATCCCGTTGCAACGCATGGACATATTTGCTAGTTAGCTGTATTAGCCGATCAGTGGACGGTGACGGCGAGCTTCATGCCGGATCGAGTCGCATTCCCCCTCGGCGTCGCATATGAAGAAGAACTGGCCGGCCTTGCCCAGCGCCACGTGGTCGTTGCCGGAGGTCAGCGCCCTCGCCGCCTCGCGTCGCCCGTCGCCGTGCACTCGGCGTAGCCCTGCGCGTCCACCGGCACCACGTCCTTCTCGCCATGCGAGTACCGGAGCACTGCGTGCACAGCCAGCCAAGAACCAACCAGTTAACCACACAAAATCAAAGGCCACTCCACAGCGACGCCGGCCCAACCCAAAGCGCGCCAAGCCCAGCAGCGTAGCGTACCGAGCGTGTCGCCGACCTTGAACTTCTTGCCCCTGGCCCAGGCGTCGTAGTCGATGCCGGTGTCCCAGCCGGCGTCGTCTCCGACCTTGTACGTCGCCGGGAGCAGGGCGGCCACGCCGACCACGGCCGCCAAGGGCTGCATCTACGGCCAGTGTCTTAGGCGAAGCCATCATTTGCCAAGGGAGCCAGGAGGAGCGTATGTGTCTTTGATGTCTGCTCGGATGCTGCTAGGTGCGCTTTTGCTTGGCATCAGAGTTGGGCGCACATACATGTATATGTATAAACACCACCCTAGGCCTACGCCCTACCCGCGATCGCCCTGTTCATGGTTGGTGCGACCGCCGGTAGCGTTGGCTGCTTGGCGACAATACGTGTGTTGTAGCGGTGTATCCGATGCGATCGACTCGCAAGGCACACGACGACACGACATGGGCCGTCTCGTTGATTGGTCTTTGGCAGTGCCTGGGTTTGTTTAGTTTGCTGGTGTTAGAGTTGATCGATTCAACACTCAATAGAGAGAAGTTGGGGCCCGTTGTTTGCTGAGCTGGACGCGAGAACGAACTATGCAGAGCCTCGATGTGCCTGCCTGCTAGCGTACGATACGGAGACATGGAAATAAGAGAGTACAAAACCAAACCGATCGATGAACTTGTAAACTACTCCGTAGACACCACGCTGCTTCTGCCTGCAAACTACTCCTACTACTCCTGCAAACTACTACTACTATACTAGCACACTGTCGTTGGCGCACTGCTGTCTCTGCTTCAGATCCTGGCGATCTTGTCGGCGACCACGACCGGGTTGTTCTTGGCGATCCGCTCGCGGGCGGCGCCCTTGTAGTCGAAGCCGCAGGCGTGCGCCTCCGCGTAGCGGTGCGCGCCGCAGAAAGTCTCCCCGCAGCAGCACCGGAACCCCAGCAGGCCCACCTTCTTGCGGCACGCCCTGCACCGGCTCGGCGCCGCCGCCGCCGTCTTCGCGGGCTGCTCCTCCGCGGCCGCCGTCGCTGGCTCAGCCTCAGCGGCGGCTGCATTATCATCAGCGCCGGCAGCACCGTCAGGGGACGGCGCGAACGTGATCCGGGCCTTCTTCTCCGGCAGAGCGCCACCACGAGGTGCGGGCGCGAAGACGCTCGTCTTGAAAACAGACTGCATCTTCTCGTCGGTGGTTGCCGTTGTGCCGCCGCCCGCGACGGCGGCGCCGGTTTGCTCACGGTAACACTTGGAGCACATGCCGCCGGTCGCGGCGCTGCCGAAGAATCCGCACCCGTTCGCGCAGGTGGCCGCGGCGCCGATCTCGTCGACGTCGACGCCCTTCCGCTTCTGCGCCATGGTCGCTGGCGTACGTGCTGTGGCCGAACACGCCGTTCGTTGTTCGGTGCGTGCGAGCTAGACGACGAGCTTGTTGGCGTCGATCGAGTGCAGGAAAAGTCTGGGGTTTTGGGTTGGCTGCGCCCGGTTTTATACGGGCATGCGTGGCCATTGGCGAGGTCGACACGGCGCCGCCGACGGAGGCGTTACTGGTTCAGAGTGTACGTGAGCTTTCCCCAAATAATTATTCTCCCGTCCCGTTCGGATTAGATTAGATGCATTCGTGAATCCGAACCGAAATCTCTGGCTCTGACTGTCGGACCTTAACAAACATAACATCCTCTTTTGATCTGGTCCCGGGCCTCTCGTGTTGGTCGCCGCGAAACCGCGTCGGACTCCCTCTCATCCTCCGAGCTCATCGAGAACTCTCCACAGTCCACAACTCTGCAATGACTGTGAGCACGTTTAGGTTTTGGATTGATGATCTGGGACGCCTTGCGATGCCCGACGTCTCTGCAGTTTCCAAACTACGGGGACCTCAACATCATCAAGTAGGAGCACGTCAAAGTGAAAGAGATGGGCTCCGTTCCGGCCGGATCCCCCTCGCAACCGGGGCCCGCCCCCTCTGCCGGCGACGACACCCCACCTCGGCCACCGCCACTTCGCCTCCGCCGTCAAAACCCCAGCCAAACCCATCCCGCGCTCACGCCGTGTTTTGGAGCAAGCAGAAGTTGAAGGCCGCCCGTCCAACAGAGGCTACCGCCAGGCCAGGCATTGCCTTCCTGGAGCAAGTCCGTGATTTCTACTCCGCCGTCCCGGACATCTTCATGGGCGAGAGAATTGCCTGTGTGGCATTTGGAAAATATAACATCTCTTTTACGCCATCCAAAATTACATCATCCCTTCATTGCCATCCGTTTTAATTTTTCATCCTCTCTGTGCCATTGCCGTTAGATGTACATCATTTTACTGTTAAGTTTGTGTGAAAAGACATATTTACCCCTCTAGAGCACTTGTGTCCCTATAGTAGCCCAAGCAATGGTCTACTCCGTACTAAGCAAGCACACACGCTAGTATAGCGATTTTACTAGTACAATCTACAAATCCAATCATAAAAGGCAAACAGCTGTGTCATTTGCAACAATACGTGGAGGATTGAACTCGTTGGAGACAGGTACCTTGGTACTTCAACTTCACTACGAACGAGAGAGCGAGCAAGACGCAAGGAAGGAGCTCTCTACCTGCAGCAGCAAGCCGACCTGCTCCGAGAATGCCTCCGCGCGCCGTGCCATCACGAGCCGCCGCCGCCGTGGGGTCTTGCACGAGCGCAGCCCCGACCTGCCTCTGCTGCTTCGGGCTGCCACCACCGCACGCCGCTGCACGCCCCTCCGCCTTCCGTCTACTGCCCCTCGTTTTCCCCTCTGCACATCTTTCTTCCCACCGTGTCTCTTTTGGTCGTTTCACATGTTCCATCCACGCTGGCGCGCGGGCGTGGCATGCCACATCAGCATGCCACATCAGCGAAAATGGTAAATATGAGACCGTTGCTTTTCAAGAGTGGCAAATCTGTAGACGTAATTCTAAAGTTCTCATTTAAAAGAGTGACTTATATAAAGATGTCAAATAGTTAAATAGCCCGGGAGGGCGTGGCGCGTCAGGAGCCCAACGCGCACCCACGCCCGCGGCTCCGGATTGGGTTTGGCCTTCTTCCTCCGTGCTCGGCGGGGCGCGCCGTGTGCTGCCGGAGGGGACGTGCGGAGGTGCGGCATGAACAGGAGGCGCCGGCGTGTCGGCCACAGTGGCCCGCGACGGCTTGGTTTTCGCGCTCTTGCTCACCGGCTGCTTCGTCCTCCTCGCCGGCTTCTACAAGTTGTACCACCTGGGGCGGCCGCAAGATCACTTTGGCAGCGCTCATCGGCCGCTCCGTCCTGCCATGATCGCTCATAGTATCCACGGTTTCCTCCACTCTGCTTAATTCGATCTGCGGCTCGGGCCCACTCCGAGGTGCCAGCATGGCAGCGTCGATCTGGACCAGACCGGCCATTGGGCCGTACCCGTTGAAAAGGATGGGGGAATTTGATGGAGGGTGGGCTGGTTGAAGCACACATCTCGGCCCAGCCAGCCACGTATAGCGCGGATCGTTAAAGCCGAATACGAAGTATGGGCTATTAGCCCTTTTTGCTATGCTCTTACTCTTAGTACTTGTTTAGTTCTTAAATTTGAAAGCTAAACTTTGGTTTTTTGGTACGTGTGCACTGTAGCATTCCGTTTGTACGTGTGAAAAATTATCCAAAAATTGATTAATTAGGCTTAAAATGTTCGTCTCAGAGAGTACAACAAAACTATGTAATTAATTTTTTATTTTATCTATATTTAGTACTCTATACCTGAGTCGACATTTTGATGTAATGAATTTTTTTTTACATAGTAAACTTTGAGGTGGAATTTGAGATCTAAACAAGGCCTTAATTTCGGCCCAGCTCGTCCGTCCTGCAAAAAAAAAGAGAGGTTTCCTCGTGTTTCTGAAAGCCAGTGTGCCAAGAACCTGTTTGCATCTGCTAATGCATGTAATTGCTTGCGCAAAATTTAAGAGAGATGTGTTTTGTGTTTGATCTTGATGGCTAGATAGATTAACGCGAGGCGAGTTTTTGTGCTCGTTTTTCTAGTTCCCATGCTTGTGTGGGTGTTTGATATTTGGTATTGTAACCCACCTACTCTGGAGTCGGGACAGATGGAGATATTGCTTCACTAAAGAAAATCCCTGTTATCGTGTCACTGGATCACACTCGAGAGATCAGTCAAGACGAACGAATGATTGATGCTATTCAGTGTTGACTAAGCTCGATCTGTTAATTAAGTATGCAGTAGCAGACTAGTTTCGAGGTTGGCTATTCTCCCACGCTATAAAGAAAAGTCATCCTACACGAACATGCATAAGAATCTAGGGCTAGTTAATTCATGCAGAAGTCATCCTACACGAACATACAATGATCTACTGACCGAGGAAGGACATGGAGTCCATTCTGTCACTCTCGTCAAGCACAAGTCAAGAATCGACAACAAATAACGCATCAGTCCAGCTGAAAACTAGGTGAAAAAAAATTCAATATTTCCAACACATGCGTGGAGAAAACAACAGGTGATGGTGGTGGCCCTAAAGGTCGTCGCGTCCACATCCACATGGTGAGACTTTTGAACGCATGAGAGGCCCTCCCACCCGATGAGTAATCGAATCCCCAGGATATCTGATTTCAATCCGGCCATCCATTTTCTGTAAGATGTCACGGCTGACGCATCCTATTTTTTGTTGGGTCCAAAACTGTAAAGATTTTTATGCTGGCCTAGGCCTTTGTAGCCCGTTTCTTCGGTAAATATATAAATCTGTCAAATCTTCTGCCAGCTTTACTTTCTTTACAAAAAACGTGACGCGTCCATTTACAAATAATCCACGATTGATTCTACAAAACATATTTATTACTGCAAAGTGGTAGGAGGTTAGATTATATTTCTAATATTTTTTCGAAGAATTTTAGAAAAGGGCAAGGAGTTCCTGTTAGGAGTATTCACTAAAGGAAAAGAGAGCTGGTCCACTCTGTTAGATTTGTAATCTAGCTGCTCTACATGTTATCGTGGATTATGATATATACTTTTGAAAACGGATTTAAAAAGTTTTTTTTTTCAAAAAATAAAGGAGAATCAATTCCTCATCAGAAAAAGTCCAATCTGACATGTGTGTTGTACTGAGGTAGGATGCTAGGTTTCAGATTAATTAACATATAATTCACGTTTCATTCAGATGCTAAGCAATCAATTTGTCGTGGAGTCGTGGAGCGAGGACCCACTTACTTTCAACTAAGGCCCCGTTTGACAGACCTTTCAATTTAATTCCGTTTGGCAGACCTTCTAATTTGATTCTCTAGTGAATTCAGAATGAGCTCTGTCAAATAGTTTTTCAGAAAGAATCAATTCCCTGCTGATTCTGTGAAGTGATTCTCTAAAACGAACTAAGAAGCTATGAGCTGAAAAAGAGCTTCTTCTGATTCTTTGAAGTGATTCTCCATCTTGATTTTGAAAGTTTATGATAGAGAATCAAAGAAAATCACTTTTAGCCACGAAATCACTTCTCTCAGAGAATCAGCTCTCATAAAGAATAAAGAATCAGGATCAGAAATATATAGGTCTTAAATATAAGCTGGTTTCGTCACCTGCCGGACAGCGTTATCGAGCTCATAGCTGCCTCTGATCGAATGCCGCTATATGCCTATATATACTGTACTATCTCGTCAATCGGACAACGTCACAGACCATGATGGAACATATAATAACATATGCAATTATTGGTAATATACTATCATCCAGTAAGCAGTAAATTATCAGGTTCTTGGTTTCGCTGCCCAAAACAAAGATTCTTGACGTTCTCGCCGCTGCTTTACACCTTATTATCGATTACCATAGGCCAATACGTACGTATTATTATTAGCACAAACCTTTTTTTTAAAAAAAGATAATAATCTAAGCAGCGATCGTAGTGTGTTAGGCTGGGTCTCCTGGCTAATCTGGCTTTAAAAACACTTGACGTTCACTTCAGGAGTTGAGCTATCAAATTATCGGTCGAGACAAGAGAGGAGAGGAAAAGTAGGAGCATTGATCGACGAGCCGTCTCTGGAACTCGTTAGAAAACTGAAAATGACAGGTACTCACTCTTGCTCGGACCAAGCAAAGCATATCCATCCGATCCGTTCCATCGCCACGTACAAAAGCTAGCAGCAAGCAACAATAATCAAAAGGTGCAGTGCCACATTGGAGCGACACGATTATTTCTAATGACGAAGCTGCATCGATCTAGAGCGCGCCGGGCCGGGTAATTAGCCGTGACGCCCGGCGTGGCGTCACTGCGTCAGCCAGGACATCACGACGACGCTGTGAAAAAAAAATGCACTAACAGTGGAACAGGAAACAGTGTGCGTGGTCTCCTCGCTGGGACGGCGACGTGTGGCACCCTGAAGTAGTGGTCAAGTGGGGTTGGAGAAAAAAGAGGCATCGCGCGCGTTCGCTTCACGATCTCACGTCACTCTCGGATGGGATTATTCTTACTCCGGGAACGTTCGTACGTAAGTACGTGAACCGATAAACACATCGCTCCCATCCACACGACCAACACACCATCGTGTAGCGCGTATAGCCTAGTAGTATGTACGAGCGAGAGTACACACCAACCAACCAACCAACCAGTCAAAGAGCGCCGGCCGGCTCCGGCCGCTTTGTCCCCGTCCGGGTCCGGGTCCTGGTCCCTGCCGCATATATATATGCCTCCATCGATCCGTTCCGTCCAATTCCCAAGGCGTACGTCGAGTCGTCGCCCCGGCTCAGCTCGTCCGGCCTCATGCGGTGGCGCTATCGGCCCGTGAGACCGTACCGCGACGGAGACGAGGACGCCGGCCGGCGCGAGCGAGGCAGGCGCACGCAGCTGGGAGGTGTCGGGTACGGTGGAGTATATATCTGGCCGGCCGGCGCGCGCAGGGTTGATTGCGATGGTGTGGGAGTGAGTGGAGATAGATAGAATATCACGGTGGTGCCTGTTGCTACTGGGCATTGTATTTGTATCCGTGCTAGTGTGCTACTACCTTGATTGAGCATCTTGCATATGCTTGTCATCTTGCGTTGCGACTACTTAATCTACATTTTTGTTTTGTTTGTTTGTCACGCAAAGGTGCTCCCCACTACGTACGCCTATAGTAAAACACACACACATACTTTTTTTTCTCGAATACGCGGGCAGTGTATCATTGTATTAAGACGAAGAAGTAATTGATACAAAGTTCGGTTACAACCCATTTAGAACGGACTCCAAATGGACACAAGCTGGCGAGCTAGCTGAACACAACCCGAAATAAAGCTCTAACATGAACTACTCACATCCAAGACAACCTACACAACCTAGACGAGATGCTCTGTGCGGAGCCCTCAGTCGACACTCCATCCCAAGGAGGGAAAGGTCTTGTTCTTCAATATTGGAAACATGTCCATCATTGCATCCATATGTTGTGCTGAATGACCTTCGCCGAAGAATTGCTTCACCGCTTGCCTTGCTGGAACCGTCAAGTCAAGGGGCACACCGACCTCACCGAGCCGGCGTCTCAGGACCACCGCTCCTCGCTCTGTCGTCTTGACGGCTGAGAGAGGGTCTAAGGCTTGACGACGGCTTCGCCTGAGCCCACACGCCTCCGGAGAAGGCGGTCGAGGGGGCGCATCGACGAGGACAGGGTCGACTCGACGACGACGAGGCGGCTTGTCCACAAGAGGCGTCGGGATGTCCTTCGTAACCTGAGCGATGAAGCCTTCCAGAGCCGCCGAGGTGCCAACCTCCGAGTCTACGACTGTGGCGCTTGCCTCCACAGAAGGCACCACGGTCTCTGGTGGCACCAGCGAGCACCCAGCTAGTGCTTCCAAAGGGGGCGAAGCACTTGCCGCAGCAACCAACGAAGCACTTGCCATTGAAACACGATCACGGATTTCTGGTGACCGGAAGGTGGCCACGAACAGCTTGGGGAAGGCAGGCCCGATGGTGAGGTCGTCCTCCTCGATGTTAAGCGCAGCCACGATGGCGGACTTAGCCGCGGTCAGAGCGACCATGGCTAAGGCATCAGTGGCCGAGAGCATGAGGGCGAGACCACTGTCAGCCACCACGGGCGATGCGCGCTCTTCCGAGATCGAAGGTCGAGCACGGCCATGCCCAGACCCAACTGGAGGGGCAACTTGGCCGTCCAGTCGAGTGTGGCCCTGGCGAAGCTTCGGGCGACGAGGCCGCCTGCAATCCTTGGCGTGGTGTCGAAGGCCATGACAGCGCAGGCATCGCGATGGTTGACGACACGAAGCAACGCGATGCTTGAAGGAGAGGCAATTCAAGCATCGCCCATCAAGCACCTTAGGGAAGGACCTCCGTGGCGCCTCTGAACGGGGAGGCAGCTCCCGGTGCGGAAGTTCCACACGCAGCGACGCTTGCCGCCTCTCAACTCGCTGCCAACCATCAGGGTCAACGCGAGGAGGGCGATGTGCCGCACGTCCCCCGTCATGGCCAGTGGCAATCCGACTAGCCAAGGGGTGGTCATGCCTCCGAAGCCCGACGATCATCTCCGTCGTTCCGCGCCAACGGTTGCCGCGCTTGGAGCGACGCTTGGCCGGCTGGGGCGGTGGAGGTGGGCGGCGGCCCCGCCGCCGGGGGCGCTTGCGGTGTCCGCCCTCACCACGGGGAGGCTGCACCACGAGGGAGGATGCGCCAACCTCACCGGCGTTGACTACCTCATCGATGTCGTCCTCGGAGTCGGAGTCGTCGGAGTAGTCCATCCAACGCTTGGCCATACCGCGGTCTGCCGACGAGACGATGGGGAAGAATGGCTCCGCCGCTGGTGAGAGCGACGAGGGGGATGCCGCACCAGGAGAGAGGGCGCCTGGGCTGCCCGTGGTGTCGGAGGTGGGCGTCTGCGCCGGCGGCGGAGGATGGCCGCCTAGGTCGGGCGGCACCGTCGCGCGGGAGCAAGGCTGCTGGCCCACGACCGGTACCGCGCCATCTTCGTCGGCGAGGGCGCCTGCGTCGGCAGCCGAGAGGGCTCCTGGGCTGCCCATGGTGTCGGAGGTGGGCGCCGACGGCGGAGGATGGCCGCCGAAGTCGGGCGGCACCGTCGCGTGGGAGAAAGGCTGCTGGCCCACGACCGGTACCGCGTCAGCTTCGCCGGTGAGGGTGCCTGCGGCGGCAGCCATGGCTGCGGCCTCCGCGCGCGAGAAGGGAGGGCGCTGTGCAGGCGAAGGAGGAGGGCGTGGGAGGAGCTGCTGCGGCTGGGGTGGAGGCCGTGGGAGGTGCGGCCGCGGCACCGCCGGCGGCGGCGGGGAAACCCTAGGCGGGTCGCCCCCCGCATCGCCCCCCCCCCCCCCCGCCCCCCCGAGTCGCCCCCTGGTGGGCTCATGGGCCGCCTTCCTACGTTTACGGGGGGCACACACACATACTCAAGATAAAACAAAAATATCTTCCCCTCGAAGAAGCCATGGATGGCTCCCGCCGGCCGGTTACCACGAGCTAGGATCGATCGATCATTTGTTCCATATTGATCATTTGCTCATGGGCTAGCTAGCTCGATTGAGACGAAACTAGCTCTGTGCCCGGCACGTGCTCCCCACGCCTGCGCATCACGCGAACGACCCCTGTTAACATAAAGCCCAGCCGGGACCATCGAATCCACTAAAACGCGCCAGCCCCGGCTCAGGAGCGCACGACGACGCCTACCATCCATCCATCCATCCATCAGCTCTCGGTGCTGCTGCCACCACCATCACCAGCAGCAGCTTTGCCGAAACACCCTCCGTCACAGCGCCTGTCTGCCGGCTCCATCTCTCGTGCAGTCGTGCGCGCACGCGTGCACCTGACTGACATGTGCCCGTGTCGTCTACTCCTCTCGACCGCGACAGGCCACCGCTCGCTCTGCGCCAGGCTCTCCGCTTGTGTACAAGGCTGATCTGATCGATCTGACGCCCGGCCCGGCCGAGTACCTTGACTCTTGAGCGGGGAGCGAGCCCGGGCCTCCGATCTGTGCAGCATGTGTAACGCAGGCCGGTAGACACGGTGGCACGGCGCGCATGCATGCACCATGCATCATAGTGACACACCCTCGCCGGCCTTACTCGTTCCGTTCGTTTTGCTTATCAATCATCGGTCAGCAATCATTGATCAGCAGTACTTCTCTCTCAGAACAAATCAATCAACAACCATCACCAGTATTTTTCTCTCAGAACAAATTAGCGTCAACCACCGGGCCAAAGGAACGGCACGGCCAGCACGCGATCGAGCGAGCGCCTCGGCTAGCTCCTCGTCGCTTTCCGCCGGCGTCGTCAGCGCGTGCATCAGATCGATCACCCACCGGCCCGCGCTGGGAGACAGACTCGCTAGTCGCCACCACTCGCGGTATAATAAACAATAGGCGGAGGCCGCGAGTAGTGCCTGTGCTGTGCCTCTCCTCTCCTGCATGTGCGCTGCAGTGTCCGGCCAGGTCTCCAGGAAAGGGGGGTGGTGGTGACTGGTGACTGGTCTAAGTTTTGGAGGTGGGAGATGGGGATGGCTGCGGCGGCGGCGGCGACGGTGGTGCTCGCCGTGAACGGGGAGCGGTACGAGGCCGCCGGCGTCGACCCGTCCACGACGCTGCTGGAGTTCCTCCGCACCCAGACGCCCGTCAGAGGCCCAAAGCTCGGCTGCGGCGAAGGTACGTACGTGCGTGCACATGCCCAGCTTGCGCATCATCAGTACCATGCTTCACTAGGGAGCTTGCTTCTGGCTCCATTTCCTGGTAAGATTCGCAGGCGAAGCTAGATCCAAGATCGAGCACCCTGGTGCACGTACCTCTTCATCAAGTCCGCAGCAATCCTATAATTCTCAAGTAATATAGTGCTCCACTAAATAGCTTTAGGTTTTCATTTGAAGCCCCCTTGTCCTTGGTCGAACCTTGATCTAAATTCTGAACACAAGAGAAGATCACCAGCCTATGGTAGAAAGTTTCTATCAGATTCCTCTCGTGATTTCAGCTGGTGAACGAAGCTGCAAATAACTACTGCACATATACACGAGCATGCGTTCGATCTCTAGCTTCGTATACGAGGATTGCGGCGGCGAAGGAGCTCTCTCGCGCACACGTGCACGTAGGCTTCACCGTCCGTGCACCAGGCCGGTTTCATAGACCATAGCTTCGGTTTTCTTGTTTTCCTCCCCACATCTTCTTGGGGATGATGTCGCCGTCTCACTGACGCTTCCAAGAAACTCAAGCTGTGGAAAGGCACAGCACATCCAACCATCCACGTATAGTACAGATTCTCCTAGGTACTGTCTCCGAACAAAGTTCAGACGCAATAATATCCCCTTCCATTACCAGCAACAGAGGAATTATCAAATTACGGAGTGTTTAGCAGAACAGAAATCCCTGTAGGGAAAATGAATATGTGTCCTAGGTTATTACAGGAAATGAAGTGTTAAGTCCTCCCGTGGGCATCTAGCCTACTACTCTCATACGGAGACACCAAAGGCCGCCAAGAACAGCGCGCTAGCCAAGCAATCTGAACATCCAGTGCCCACGGAGAACCCAGGTTGAACTGTTGAAGACTACTCTGTTTTCAGCAGCCAACACGTCGTCTTCTTCATCATAGAGAACAGCAACTAAGCAGGAAAAGTTGAAGACGAGCGCTTTCCACGCAATAGGGCTAAACCTTCGCTGTGGACAAAGTACACCGGATCTCGAAACATCAGCCTTAACTGTTGGGACGCTACATGTTAGGTCATGATGTGGTCAGGTCCCATGTATGTAACTAACACATCAACAACAGTAGCCACAGTGTACACTTTGCGCAGCACGATTACGCTAACCTCGTGTACTTTTTTGTTTGAAAATTAAGCACCTTACATTTTTTTAAAGTCAAGATAATGACGCACGAATCTTTTGCTTGTTCAGAAAAAGAAACAAAGGAAGCCAACCTCACCTTTTAACAACTTCACGCTATTGCAGGTGGCTGTGGTGCATGCGTCGTCCTCGTCTCCAAGTACGACCCGGCCTCCGACGAGGTGACAGAGTTCTCGGCGAGCTCCTGCCTGACGCTGCTCCACAGCGTGAACCATTGCTCGGTGACCACCAGCGAGGGCATCGGCAACACCAAGGATGGCTACCACCCGGTGCAGCAGCGCCTCGCCGGCTTCCACGCCTCGCAGTGCGGCTTCTGCACGCCCGGCATGTGCATGTCCATCTTCTCCGCACTCGTCAAGGCTGATAAGGCTGCCGACCGCCCAGCCCCGCCCGCCGGTTTCTCCAAACTCACCACATCGGAGGCTGAGAAGGCTGTCTCAGGCAACCTGTGCCGGTGCACCGGGTACAGGCCCATCGTCGACTCCTGCAAGAGCTTCGCGGCTGACGTTGATCTCGAGGACCTGGGCCTCAACTGCTTCTGGAAGAAGGGTACAGAACCTGCAGATGTCAGTAAACTACCAAGCTACAACAGTGGCGCCGTCTGCACCTTTCCGGAGTTTCTCAAATCCGAGATCAAGGCCTCGGTTAAGCAGGTGAACACTGCTCCGGTTCCGGTTTCTGATGATGGCTGGTACCGTCCCAAGAGCATTGACGAGCTTCACAGGCTGTTTGAGTCCAATTCCTTTGACGAGAATTCTGTAAAGATAGTGGCTTCAAACACTGGGTCTGGAGTGTATAAGGATCAAGATCTTCATGACAAGTACATTGACATCAAAGGGATCCCAGAACTTTCAGTCATCAACAAAAGCAGCAAGGGAATTGAGCTTGGATCTGTTGTGTCCATCTCTAAAGCTATTGATGTGTTGTCAGATGGAAATTTGGTCTTCAGAAAGGTTGCTGATCACCTGAACAAAGTGGCTTCACCGTTTGTTCGGAACACTGCAACCTTAGGTGGAAACATAATCATGGCACAGAGGTTGCAGTTCGCGTCGGACATTGCAACTGTACTGCTAGCTGCAGGTTCAACCGTCACTATCCAGGTGGCTTCCAAAAGGCTGTGCCTCACTTTGGAGGAGTTCTTGCAGCAGCCTCCATGTGATTCTAGGACCCTGTTGCTGAGCATATTCATCCCAGATTGGGATTCAGATGGCATCACCTTTGAGACTTTCCGAGCTGCCCCTCGTCCATTTGGCAATGCTGTCTCATATGTTAATTCTGCTTTCTTGGCAAGGTCATCAGGTGGTGATCGCATTGAGGACATATGCTTGGCGTTCGGTGCTTACGGAGCCGATCATGCCATTAGAGCTAAGAAGGTTGAGGATTTCCTGAAGGGCAAATCGCTGAACTCTTCTGTTATATTTGAAGCAGTTCGATTGCTTAAAGAGACCATTTCACCATCCGACGGCACAACACATCCTGAGTATAGAATCAGCCTGGCTGTCAGTTTCTTGTTCACCTTCCTATCTTCCCTTGCCAATAAGTTGAATGAAGCAACAAAGATTAGTGTTCCTAATGGGTCATATACAAATGGAGTCACAAATGGTAGCGTTGAGCACTCACCAGAGGAGCATCTTAAGGTTGACAGCAATGATTTGCCAATACGCTCAAGACAAGAAATGATTTTCACCGATGAATACAAGCCAGTTGGCAAGCCGATCAAGAAAGCTGGGGCAGAGCTCCAAGCATCTGGTATTACTCTTATTCCAATGTATATACTGATTTAGATTAGATCCATCTCCATAGCTATAGCTCCTGAACATATTTATTGTGTACCTTTTCTTTTGCATACTTTACAAAATATGCTG
Organism: Echinochloa phyllopogon; assembly: GCA_033239725.1. NCBI lineage: Eukaryota > Viridiplantae > Streptophyta > Magnoliopsida > Poales > Poaceae > Echinochloa > Echinochloa phyllopogon. Next base: position 3,686,473 of record BTCW01000018.1, read on the forward strand.
TAGGAAACCATGCCAGCATCTAGTGGCGATGAGGCATCGACATATTCAAATTATATCACATGGCACCCACAATGACAAGAGCACCTAGCAAAACCCATCCGAGGGGCAAAGTGACCCCAGTTTAAAACATGAGGGGGTTAAATTGACTAAAAAAAGCAACCTAGGGGTTATCTGCCCGAACACTCCAATTTAAAACCTAGGGGCTAAATGGACTAGAAAAAAAGTATTTCAAAGGGTTATTTGTCCAAATACAATACTAGTCACTACAAAGAATTTCTGGTTCCTACAAGCAGAGTAGACACTAGACAGGGAAAGATGACATAACCCAACAATGTAGAACCGTGCAACTTACTAATCAGAAGTCAAACCATAAATATGGAAACCCAAGCTAACAAATAAAAAGCAAGGAATAAAGGCGTCCTCTAATCTCCGTCGTGATCTTTAGCATGTGATAGGATGGTTTGGTCTTGAATGACTGTTTCATCCCATGTCCATAAGAAATATGCATTGGAATACTTTTTGACATTTCCAGCGATAAAAAATAATATCAAATAATCAAACTTCAAGCACGATGAAGTCATAACAAGTTAAGAGTCCATCCATCCAAGCATATTTTTCCTGACTATCTTCACTAAGTTCAGTAGTATCAATAGGCTGATGGCTCACAAGATTTTCCATAGATGCTTCTGCAAGGAAAGATGATGACTCATGTTGAACCAGCTGTAACAAAAGAATTTGTTACAGCAAAGGTTAAAACACGGCTAAAATTTTGGGAACTTTATAGCAATTCATCACTGCAGCCATTAGAAAAAGGTAGACCACACGCTAGGGCCAAAAAAAAAATCTGCACAGATTCAGAAAATGTAAACCTTAACAATGCTAACCATCTGCTGTTCTTTTGTTCATCATTACTTAACTAGTTTATTCAGGACAAAATAACCATTCGAAAAAGTCCATCCATCCAAGCATATTTTTCCTTGCATGTTTAGTGCCTATTGCTCCCAAAAATTACACATAACCATGTTCCTTTTATACACAGGGGAGGCTGTGTACGTTGATGACATCCCTGCTCCCAAGGATTGCCTCTATGGAGCATTTATCTATAGCACACACCCATATGCTCATGTTAAGGGTATCAACTTTAAACCATCTTTGGCATCAAAGAAGGTCATCACAGTTATCACAGCAAAGGATATTCCCAGCGGTGGACAAAATATTGGATCCAGCTTCCCAATGCTAGGAGATGAACCACTTTTTGCTGATCCCATTGCTGAATTTGCTGGTCAAAATATTGGTGTCGTGGTAATGTTTCTTTAGTGTTCTTTCAGATTTCACAAAACCGGCTATATGTTTTGTGTACCCAACCTTACTGTGGTGTGTTGCTTTTCTATCACTCAGATTGCTGAAACACAGAGGTATGCCTATATGGCAGCAAAGCAAGCTGTTATTGAGTATAGCACAGAAAATCTGCAGCCACCAATTCTGACAATAGAAGATGCCGTCCAACGAAACAGCTACTTCCAAGTCCCCCCGTTTTTAGCTCCCAAGCCAGTTGGTGATTACAACCAAGGGATGTCTGAAGCTGATCACAAGATTATATCAGCAGAGGTACAAACCTCATTATGTTTCGAAAGGATGCATGCTTGAGTTTCCAACAAGGCCAAACACACTCACCTAATATTTTTGTTTCCGCAGGTCAAACTTGAATCCCAGTATTATTTCTACATGGAGACACAAGTGGCGCTAGCTATCCCTGATGAAGATAACTGCATAACCATCTATTCATCAACACAGATACCTGAGGTCACACAAAATGTAGTTGCAAGATGCCTTGGCATTCCATTTCATAATGTCCGTCTCATCACCAGAAGAGTCGGAGGAGGCTTTGGTGGAAAGGCAATGAAAGGAATACATGTAAGTACTGAGTACCTAGAACTTTGCTTTCCTGCACATTTCTATTTTCAGTTAGTTACCAATATACTGCCAATGGAGATTCATAATCTGACCAGATAACAGTATGAGACAATGCGCGCAAGAGATGACCATAAATTTTCTGTCAGGTTGCATGTGCATGTGCTGTTGCCGCATTCAAGCTACGGCGTCCTGTTCGGATGTATCTTGATCGCAAGACAGACATGATAATAGCAGGTGGGCGGCATCCAATGAAGGTGAAGTACTCCGTTGGGTTCAAATCAGATGGCAAGATCACGGCCTTGAACCTTGACCTTGGGATCAATTCTGGAATATCACCAGATGTGAGTCCAGTGATGCCATCTGCTATCATAGGCGCTCTCAAAAAATACAACTGGGGCAATCTTGCATTTGATGCCAAGATCTGCAAGACAAATGTCTCATCAAAATCAGCAATGAGAGCTCCTGGAGATGCGCAGGGCTCTTTCATTGCTGAAGCCATCATTGAGCATGTTGCCTCGGCACTCTCAGTTGACACTAACACCATCAGGAGGAAAAATCTCCATGACCATGAGAGCCTCGCAGTGTTCTATGGAGAAAGTGCAGGTGAAGCTTCTACATACAGCCTGGTCACCATATTTGATAAGCTGGCCTTGTCTCCAGACTACCAGCGCAGGGCTGCAATGGTTGAGCACTTCAACACAAGCAACAAGTGGCAGAAACGTGGCATTTCTTGTGTGCCAATCACATACGAGGTGCGCCTTCGGCCGACTCCAGGCAAGGTGTCTATCTTGAATGATGGTTCCATTGCGGTTGAGGTTGGAGGAGTTGAGATAGGTCAGGGGCTGTGGACTAAAGTGAAGCAGATGACAGCATTTGGGTTGGGACAGTTGTGTTCTGACGGCGGTGAGTGCCTCCTTGACAAGGTGCGGGTTATCCAGGCCGACACATTGAGCATGATCCAGGGAGGATTCACTGGTGGGAGCACCACTTCTGAAACCAGCTGCGAAGCGGTTCGATTGTCGTGCGCTGCACTTGTTGAGAGGCTTAAGCCTATAAAGGAGAGTCTGGAGGCTAAGGCTAGCACAGTGGAATGGAGCGCCTTGATTGGTCAGGTTAGAATAAGCTTTATAAATTCTAATTTTCCCAGTAACATGCCAAGAATAACAGTTGCTTTAATCTTTGTTTGCTTCCTTTGTGACATTGTCAAATGGCAAGCAGTAGAAGTAGCAATTTAGGGACTTGCCGGGGCGAAAGCCATTCGAGCTTTTATCCCTGAGATGGAATGATTTGTACAGCTCTTTGTTTTCTTTTGTATAGCTTTCTGTTTCGTGCCCACCCGTTTAGGGATGGCATCCGTACTCCTCTTCTATGTTAATAGAGCGGCCCAGTCTGGGTCACGAAAAGAAGTAGCAATTTAGGGAGGAGATCTTACAAGTCCAGGGAAAAAATATCTGTTGGCATTTCAATTGGTCATGTCATTTTGTTCCTCTCCTGCAGGCATGTATGGCAAGTGTGAACTTATCCGCGCATGCATACTGGACCCCTGATCCATCATTCACAAGCTACTTGAACTATGGAGCTGCCATTAGTGAGGTATCCCTGATCCAAATTGCAATGACAACCCTGCAAATGCAGTTACCAAGCTAAATTGTCGGTGGATGCAGCTTCAGTCCTGCTAAATGCTCACAAGTGATTCGAAATTTCATCACAGGTGGAAGTTGATGTTCTGACAGGAGCAACCACAATTCTAAGGAGTGACCTCGTGTATGATTGCGGGCAAAGCCTGAATCCAGCTGTGGACTTGGGCCAGGTTAGCCCTGAAACAAAACCTGATTGTGCACACCACTGCATCAAAGGAAATGTGCTGTTCCTCTGAACACTGCTTTTGAATCTTGATTCACCTAGGTGGAAGGTGCATTTATCCAAGGAGTGGGCTTCTTCACGAATGAGGAATATACAACAAACTCTGATGGCATGGTCATCAACGATGGCACATGGACATACAAGATCCCCACGGTTGACACCATCCCAAAGGAGTTCAACGTCGAGCTGATCAACAGCGCCCGTGACCAGAAGCGCGTCCTCTCTTCGAAAGGTGAGCCTTCCTCACAATCCATCCCTTCCAACATAGTTGCGGAAAGTGTCAACTTCTTGAGACCGAAAGCACTCTTAATTTGAGCTTGTGAATGATGGTTGCCTCCACCCCTGACATCATGTGGCACCTTTTGTATGCAGCATCGGGTGAGCCACCGCTGCTTCTAGCGTGCTCGGTGCACTGCGCGATGAGGGAGGCCATCAGGGCCGCCAGGAAGGAGTTCTCCGTCTGCACCGGCCCAGAGAACTCCACCACCACCTTCCAGATGGATGCCCCGGCGACGATGCCCGTCGTCAAGGAACTCTGCGGCCTGGACGTCGTCGAGAGGTACCTCAAGAGCGTGTCCGCTGCCGGCCCAACCACCGCGGAAGCATAGATCCAACAGACGCACTGCCCAAGTGCCCATGGTGAATGAGGTTAATCAGTGAGTGTATAAAGTAGTAAAGGGCAAGACATGTAAAATGAGTTGCTCTCTGATGTACAGAAGAGGTAGTGATAGCGAGCTACGATCTGTGGTTTTGGGAATCAGGAGTGACGAACCATATAGAAGGAAAATTAAACTAAATAATTGGGCATGGCGAATGCGCGGTTGAAATCATGTGAATTCGATTGGATTTTGAAGCAAAGCGAATTTGCAGTGCGTCTTCGTTCAGACTTCAGAGGTGCGTACACCGTACCTGACTTCTGGGTGGATGTGGATCGGATTGGACCAGCTAGGCTAGGCCTCGCCATTGCCGCGGCAATGGCCTGCCACGCTTTCGCCCTCGCACCCTCGCCGCCGGCCGCAATGGCCGCCCCTCCAACCCCCGCGCCGTTGGTTCGCCCCGTGCCGGCTGGCGACGAAGTGTGGCGGCCGCGCGCCCAATCGGACAGGCGGCGCGGCGGGGGAGCGAGGTCACCTCCTCTTGATTTCGCGACAGCCTGCTTGATTCCAGCCGCCGCCAGCCACAGCCTCGGCGGGTGGCAGGTGCGGTCGGCCGTTGCTTCCCACGATTTGGTCTCGGTGCTTGTCACCCGGTCGATCCGAAGCGTTGAAAATCTAACGGATGCCAAGCACGTGAAGTTCCACGGCACGGCTGAGAGGTGATAGCAATTATTGCTTGATTGATTTTCCAGCTCTGTGCTAAACCGAGATCCACCGTCGAAGCCATTCCAATCGTACTCCCTCCCTCCGTATCACATTTACGTTTACAAATCATTTAAGACAAGATTTTAGTCGTTAAAAATATAAATCATGAATAATTTTTAAATCGTTTAGTTTAAAAGTGTAAAAACTATATGAATAGAGTTGTCTTAAAAAATATTTTTATAAATATATAAATATATATATATATATATATTATTTTTTAATAAATATTTTTGTAAAATAAGAAGTTAAAGTTATATTTTTAGAGACCGTGTCGTTGTTCAAAACGATTTCTAAATGTGATACGGAGGGAGTAATGACACTACACTGCTGGACAAAAAAAGTTCCCAAACACAGAAATATACCTAAGTGTACAGTAGATTTGTTAAAAAAATATCTTTCACAACCACATGAAGTCATGAATTAAACATATTCTGGTAGGAAATTCTAGTGCTCAAACGCACTCATTGGATACCGTTCATTCGGATAAAGCAGCAAATACTTTTTCCAATTGGAGGGAGTACCTACATATGTGTGGACCTACTATGATCGACATGAATACCATTATATTATTTTTACAGAAAATTAAGTTTATATAATATATAAATAATACACGTGCATCGTCTTGCTAAAAAAATGCTCCATGTCTCCATCCATACCATGTCCGCATACCGGTCCAATCAACAATTCGCCACAACTCGTCTCGACCCATCCCTGCTTGAATCCAACTTCTCGGTTAGCAAATTCCCTACACCCAACAACAACAGTCCTCTTGCCTCTCCACAGCAGCCATCCTCTCCCATAACCCATTCACAGAAGAGCACTCAGTTTCTTGCCTCGCGGTAAAGAGGCGCAAGCAACTTGTAACTGAAAGCTACGCTACTGTGTACTACTCTTATTTTTTGCTTTTGCATTTTGGACTGATCTCATTTCTTACATGGAATAAGCACCCGGGGAAATCCTAGTCCACCGTTGTACCTAGAGCAGAGTACAAATTTGGCGGGCAAACTCCACAAGACTTGGTCTACGGAGTACTTGCTTATACTCCGTTGCGTTTCGAATCCTACTTCATCATCAAAGATGTCGTCGCCGCATGGTTGGAAATCGGGGATTAATTTGTACGTCCTTTCCGACAGACTTCAACTTGATCGAAATTTAATTGTTCAAAACATATATGTTCGGCTGCTTCCCACGTTGTAGCAGCCAACGCGCGTGGCGGACCCACGACCTCGCTGGCGTCGTCGCCGCTACTCGCGACTGGCCATGAACGCAGCCGCATGCAGCTAGCCATGCATTTCCCCTCGGTGCCGCGCCGGCTGACCAAACCAAAAATGGCTGACATATTTTTTTTGCCGGGTCGATCGCTCGCGTCTCGCGTCGTACGTGACGTGCTGTGCATCCCACCTCGATCTTGCCCGATCGATCTCGCTGGTGGAGTAGCTTCCGGCCCTGCTGGAAAAAAGAATAATGCATATCTTTGCGTAACTGCTCGACCCGGGCGGGCAGGTGTTGTGGACGCTTTCGCATCCAAGCCGCCGGCGACGTCAGCGCGTACCTCAGCCTTACCGTCTGCGAGACCGCGACGCTCGGGCCCGGACTCGTGTATATACTTATATATATATATATATATATATATATATATATATATATATATATATATATATATATATATATATATATATATATATATATATAAACAGACAAGAGGGGGGCCAGTACGTGCAGGATCCGAGGAGAGGGTGCCGGCCGGCTGGCCTGGTAAATCGATCGAGTGAGGCTGCGGAGGAGAGGATCGGAGATGGGGAGGACGAAGGCGGCGGCGGTGGTGCTGGCCGTGAACGGGGAGCGGTACGAGGCCGCCGGCGTCGACCCGTCGACGACGCTGCTCGAATTCCTCCGCACGCAGACGCCCGTCAGAGGCCCAAAGCTTGGCTGCGGCGAAGGTATGTACGACGTGCTCTTTCTTCGTTCAGTCTTGTTACGTGTGAGTGACTTGGGCTATCGGTGTGTTTTGAATTGTTACGAGTTACTGTAAAATTTGGGCGTTTCCGTTCGGTGCGCAAAAGCTTGGGTGTTTGTTTTAGCAACCTGACAAAACCCAAGTTGTTGGCTAAAAACAGAAAGCCGCACAAAGTAAATGAAGTGTTGACAATCCACTCCAATTAAGATAGTTGTTGGCTAAAACCACAAGTAGCAATTTAAGGCTTTGCCCAAAGAAAAGTAGCAATTTAAGGCTATGCAAACTTAGCATTAAAAATGAAAGGGAAAAATCTAATAAATGCATCGGACAAGCGAGCAAGCTTAGGCCTCGTTTAGTTTCCAGAATTTGCTCCCAAATTTCACTATATAAAAAGAAGATTTCCATCACATCAAAATGTCGGCACATGCATGGAGTACTAAATATAGATAAAATTAAAAACTAATTACACAGTTTTGTTATACTTTACGAGACGAACATTTTGAGTCTAATTAATTAATGTTTGGATAATTATTCATAAATACAAACGAAATGCTACAGTGGCACGTTAATGTCACTTTTCAAAATTTGACATCCCAAAGTTTGGAACTTAGCGTCAAAGAAGACTCGAGGATCGGAATGGGCAAGCAAGCGACCGAGCCACAGGCTCCATCACGGGCGGCCAAGAAGCATGCGCTTGGCTGTGCCAACGTGCTCACCGTGGCCGTCAGGGCATGCCGCCGCCTGCGCTCTGCTCGTCGCGGCCGCCTGGATTACACAGGGATAGGATACGATAAGGATAACACGGATTGGATGTCTACAGTGAATAGATTAGCGATGCTGGCTGGTAGCTAGCTTGGGGAGGGGAAATAGAAAATAATGCAAACATGGGCTACTGGCAAGGGTCACAAGTTTTATTATATAGAGCTCTATTATAGGAGACGTCACAATCTCTATTATAGAGAGCTACTTACTGATTAGGATGACCTGGCTAGCAAATATACCGGTGTGTTGCAACGGGTGAACACGATCTGGTTGCAACGTTCATATTGCTAAACATGATTGTTTCAAAGTACGACTCGATCGATAAGGAAAAAGGGAAGGAATGTTCGAGTTTGAATTTAATGAAAATTTTTATGGTTTGCCGTGGCATTTTGCTCGTATGTATTTCTTTTGCGTTTAGATTCCAAATCATCACAAAACTTTTGTTTCTCCTTTGCATCATTGGTTCCCGATCATTCGGTATCACTTAAGTCAGATTACCATAACTAATTAAGGTTAGATCTAGTTCTTATGGCATGTCTAACTTTGATTTGGGCATAATAGAACAATTTGGTTGGTTACCACAACATAGTCCAATTTTGTGACAAAATAGATAAGGCTACTATTTGGGTGTTAAGCAGTCAAAAGTTTAGCAAACTTTGATCTGTCGATTGGTTTATGATTATGGATGTGTATATTAATCAGTAGTTTCATATACAGGACACAACAGGGAGTAACTAATGCATCAAATTCAGAAATGTAACTTCAACCAATATTGAATAAAAGAGAGAAAGGAAAACACTTGTTTTAATCAACACACTTATTAGGGTGATTGTTGGGGCCACGAGTGACACACATAGCGAGTATAGAAAGCTAGATTTGTATTTTAAAAGCAAGGGACCTAAAACAAGACAAATTTAAAGACAGCCATTGCATCGTACTCAAGTACAGGGCTTATTTTGTACGGTTTTGAACTGGTCTCAGAATTAGGCTTCAACCATTTCTTTTCCTTGCAAAATATATTAGTTATATATAGGTACAAAGTCAGTACAATGTGAAAGCATTAAACTCTAAATTTTATAAAATAATACGTATGTTTATGATTTGACTAAGTATTCGTACAACTGTATAAAGTTTGACTAATTCATAGTACACAGGAAGTTAACACAATAAGAAGAAGGATTAGTTTTTATTTACTATTCTATTCTTTTTCAAGAGAAGCTTCATTGTGCACGCTTTGATGACACAACCCAAGTATGCTAGCCTCTTGCAATTCTGTTATAAGAAAAAATAGCACCATGCTTCTTCTTTTTCTTATATCTGAATGTAAAGCACAGTTCTTCCACACGTACAGTGAAGGAAAAAAAGAGCTACTCCGTACTTCTCTAATCTTACGTTTTCCGAACGCTGCAGGTGGCTGCGGTGCATGCGTGGTTCTCATCTCCAAGTATGACCCGGGCACCGACGAGGTGACCGAGTTCTCCGCGAGTTCCTGCCTGACGCTACTCCACTGCGTGAACCATTGCTCGGTGATCACCAGCGAGGGCATCGGCAACACCAAGGATGGCTACCACCCCGTGCAGCAGCGCCTCGCCGGCTTCCACGCCTCGCAGTGCGGCTTCTGCACGCCCGGCATGTGCATGTCCATCTTCTCCGCCCTCTCCAAGGCCGACAAGGAGTCCGGCCGCCCAGCTCCTCCCGCCGGGTTCTCCAAGATCACTGCTTCGGAGGCTGAGAGGGCTGTCTCGGGCAACCTTTGCCGCTGCACGGGGTACAGGCCCATTGTTGACACCTGCAAGAGCTTCGCTGCTGATGTGGACCTCGAGGACCTGGGCCTCAACTGCTTCTGGAAGAAGGGTACAGAACCTGCAGATGTCAGTAAGCTACCAAGCTACAACAGTGGCGCCGTCTGCACCTTTCCGGAGTTTCTCAAATCCGAGATCAAGTCTTCAGTGGATCAGGCAAATGGTGCTATGGTGATGGTCTCTGACGACAGCTGGTACCATCCTAAGAGCATCGAAGAGCTTCACAGGCTGTTTGATTCAAACTGGCTCGATGAAAATTCTGTGAAGATTGTGGCTTCAAACACTGGGTCTGGAGTGTACAAGGATCAGGACCTCTATGAGAAGTATATCGACATCAAGGGGATCCCAGAGCTTTCAGTCATCAAAAGAAGCAGCAAGGGAATTGAACTTGGATCAGTAGTGTCTATCTCTAAAGCAATTGAAGTATTGTCAGATGGAAATATAGTCTTCAGAAAGATCGCTGATCATTTGAACAAAGTGGCTTCGCCATTCGTCCGGAACACTGCAACCCTAGGTGGAAATATAATCATGGCACAGAGGTTGCCATTCGCATCGGATATTGCAACCGTACTACTAGCTGCAGGCTCGATGGTCACCATCCAGGTGGCTTCCAAAAGACTCTGCCTTACTCTGGAGGAGTTCTTGCAGCAGCCTCCTTGTGATCCTAGAACCCTGCTGTTGAGCATATTTGTCCCAGATTGGGGTTCAGATGATATCGCCTTTGAGACTTTTCGAGCAGCCCCTCGTCCATTTGGCAATGCTGTCTCATATGTAAACTCTGCTTTCTTGGCAAGGACATCAAGCGACCATCTCATTGAGGATATATGCTTGGCATTTGGTGCTTACGGAGTCGATCATGCCATCAGAGCTAGGAAGGTTGAGGATTTCCTGAAGGGTAAATCGGTGAGCCAATCTGTTATACTTGAAGCAGTTCAGTTGCTTAAAGAAAATGTTTCACCATCAGAAGGCACGACACACCCAGAATACAGGATCAGCTTGGCTGTAGGTTTTCTGTTCAGCTTCCTGTCTTCCCTTGCCAACAGCTCCAGTGCACCAGCAAAAGATGGACTATATGCTAATGGAACTACTAATGGTAACACTGGGTACTCACCAGCCGAGCATCTTAAGTTTGACAGCAATGATTTGCCAATACGCTCAAGACAAGAAATGATTTTCAGTGACGAATACAAGCCTGTTGGCAAGCCGATCAAGAAAGCTGGTGCAGAGCTCCAAGCCTCTGGTATTTATTCTAATTCCAATGCATAAACTGATTTAGCTTGAACTTCAAACATGTCCTATAGTGCTAAACTTCCATGGCCTTCAATAGCTTGAACTTTTAAACACGTTCAATTCAACCCATTCTTTTGTATACTACACAAAAAGGTCATCTGATGGCCTCTTTTCTCATTTTTAGTACAGTAGTTTGGTCAGTGTAGAACCATCTAATAAACCTTCGTCCCTGCATGCTTGAGTGATTGTATTTCTCTCTTCAAAAATGCACTAAACCATATTCATTTTTCTGACAACAGGGGAGGCTGTGTACGTTGATGATATCCCTGCTCCCAAGGATTGCCTCTATGGAGCATTTATATACAGCACACATCCTCATGCCCGTGTGAAAGGTATCAGCTTCAAATCATCTTTGGCTTCACAGAAGGTCATCACAGTTATCACCGCAAAGGATATTCCAAGTGGTGGACAAAATGTTGGAACCAGCTTCATGATGCTAGGAGATGAAGCACTTTTTGCTGACCCAGTTGCTGAATTTGCTGGTCAAAATATTGGCGTTGTGGTAATGTTTCTTAAGTCTTATTTCAGAATGCATAAAAAACAGTAACATGTTCAATATAGCTGTGATCTTGAAAATCAGGCAAGCTTACTGTGCCGTGTTGCTTTTCAATTTACTTAGATTGCTGAAACACAGAGGCACGCTTATATGGCTGCAAAGCAAGCTGTTGTTGAATATAGCACAGAAAATCTCCAGCCACCAATTCTGACAATAGAAGATGCCATCCAACGAAACAGCTACATACAAATCCCCCCATTTTTAGCCCCCAAGCCAGTTGGTAATTACAAGCAAGGAATGTTTGAAGCTGACCACAAGATTTTATCAGCAGAGGTACATAGTATTCCTTTATGTCCAAAAGGATCTATATTCTGAGCTTCCAGCAAGGCCAAACACCCAAACCTAATATTTTCGTATCTGCAGGTAACGCTTGAATCTCAATATTATTTCTACCTTGAGACTCAAGTGGCGCTAGCTATTCCTGATGAAGATAACTGCATAACCATCTATTCCTCGACACAAATGCCTGAGCTCACACAAAATGTGGTAGCAAGGTGCCTTGGCATTCCATTTAACAATGTCCGTGTTATCAGCAGAAGAGTTGGAGGAGGCTTCGGTGGAAAGGCAATGAAAGCAACACATGTAAGTCATGACTAACTAGTGCTTTGATTCAATAAATATATATATTTTATTTCCTCTGACCAAAAATGAAAGCAACACATATATATATTTTTTATTCAATAACTAGTTTAGTTCGTGATCTGACCAAAAATGGTTTGAGATGTAAAAGTGTGAGAGATGACCAAGAATTTCCTCTTTGTCAGATCGCATGTGCATGTGCTGTTGCTGCATTCAAGCTACGGCGTCCTGTTAGGATGTACCTCGATCGGAAGACAGACATGATAATGGCAGGAGGACGACATCCTATGAAAGTGAAGTACTCTGTTGGGTTCAAGTCAGATGGCAAGATCACAGCCTTGCACCTTGATCTTGGGATCAATGCTGGAATATCACCAGATGTGAGTCCATTGATGCCGCGTGCTATCATAGCGGCTCTCAAAAAGTACAACTGGGGCGCTCTTGAATTTGACACCAAGCTCTGCAAGACAAACGTCTCATCAAAATCTGCAATGCGAGGTCCTGGAGATGTGCAGGGCTCTTTCATCGCTGAAGCCATCATTGAGCATGTTGCCTCCACACTCTCACTGGACACTAACATAACCAGGAGGAAGAATCTTCATGATTTCGAAAGCCTTGTGGTGTTCTATGGAGAAACTGCAGGTGAAGCTTCGACATACAGCCTGGTTTCCATGTTTGATAAGCTGGCCTTGTCTCCAGACTACCAGTGCAGAGCTGCGATGATTGAGCACTACAATAGCAGTAACATGTGGAAGAAACGTGGCATTTCATGTGTGCCAATCACATATGAGGTGAACCTTCGACCAACTCCAGGCAAGGTGTCCATCATGAATGATGGTTCCATCACGGTTGAGGTTGGGGGAATTGAGATAGGTCAAGGGTTGTGGACTAAAGTGAAGCAGATGACGGCATTCGGGTTGGGACAGTTGTGCCCTGACGGTGGTGAATGCCTCCTGGACAAGGTGCGGGTAATCCAGGCAGACACATTAAGCATGATCCAGGGAGGTTTCACTGCTGGGAGCACCACTTCTGAAACTAGCTGCGAAGCGGTTCGACAATCATGTGCTGTACTCGTCGAGAGGCTGAAGCCAATCAAGGAGAGTCTGGCAGCTAATTGCAACCCAGTGGAATGGAGTGCCTTGATTGCTCAGGTGAGGATAACACTTACTCATTCTAACTTGGTTGCCAACATGACACTTAACCTGATTGAAAAAGATACCATGAATTACAGTTACTCAAATTTTTTGCCTCCATCTATTCTGTCAGCAGTCAGTAGAAGTAGCAGTAGCAGATAAATGTAAGGATGTCAGCATCTTGCAGTTTCAATTGTTCATGGCATTTGCTGCTCAAATATGTAGGCAAGCATGGCGAGTGTGAACTTATTGGCGCATGCATACTGGACTCCTGATCCATCTTTCACAAGCTACTTGAACTATGGAGCTGCCATCAGTGAGGTATTCCTGATCCAAATTGCAATAACAGCATTGCAAATGCAATTGCCAAGCTAAATTGTTGGACACTGCAGATTCAATTCTACTCAGATGCTGACTTGTTATTGTGAATTTGCAATTGAAAATGGCAGGTGGAAGTTGATGTCCTGACAGGAGCAACGACAATCCTACGGAGTGACATTGTGTATGACTGCGGGCAGAGCCTGAACCCTGCTGTCGACTTGGGCCAGGTTAGCACCAAAGCAAAACTGCTCGTGCAGAACGTTGCATCAATGAAAATGTGCTCCTCTGAACGCTGTTCTTGATTCACTCAGATCGAAGGCTCATTTGTCCAAGGAGTGGGCTTCTTCACGAACGAAGACTACGCAACGAACTCTGATGGCCTGGTCATCCATGACGGCACATGGACATACAAGATCCCCACGGTGGACACCATTCCCAAGCAGTTCAACGTTGAGATGTTTAACAGCGCCCGTGACCAGAAGCGTGTCCTGTCTTCCAAAGGTAAGCAAGCACAATGTTTCATCACCTCCCAAAATTCCTGCAGACCTCAGCTTCTTGACAACTGATAAATACAGTAACTCGAGCTCCCCAACAATGGCTGCTGACATGTTGTGGACTTCTTTGCAGCATCTGGCGAGCCGCCGCTGGTTCTCGCGGCCTCGGTGCACTGCGCAATGAGGGAAGCCATCAGGGCCGTCAGGAAGGAGTTCTCGGTCTGCACCGGCCCCGCAAACTCCGCCACCACCTTCCAGATGGACGTCCCGGCGACGATGCCCGTCGTCAAGGAGCTCTGCGGCCTGGACGTCGTGGAGAGGTACCTCGAGAGCGTATCTGCTGCCGGCCCAAACACTGCGAAAGCATAGATACAGCAGGCGCATTGCCAGAGATGATAAGGTTAATCGAGCAGTGGTATTGTGAATTGGGGAGTGGTGAACACTGAACAATATATAGAGAAAGAATAGAATAGAACAGTGTGTCGGACAGGGTGAATGCGCGGAGGAAATCATGCGATTTCTACAGAACTTTGGAGGAATTTTGCGATGAATGATCCATGTGTGCATACCTGCCTTCTGGGTGGAGATGGGGATCGGATTGGACCGGCTGAGTTAGGCCTCGCCGCCGCGCAGGCTGCCGTGCGTTCGGCCTCACGCCGTCGCCGCCCGCAACGGTACGGTGGCCGCTCCTCCCCGCGCGCCATTGGTTGGTTCCGTCCCATCCTGGGCTCCCGGGTGGCCAGGGAGTGCGGCGACTCAATTATTCGCGAGCCCTTTCAAGATTTATCATCCCCATCATAACAACACGTAGGGTCATTTTGAATCAATGACATACGGATCAGGCTAACAAATCTTAAAAGTCTCACAAATTTAGTGTCAATTCTCCTCGAACCGCAACGCACCGGGAACTGATGGTTGGCGTATTTTTGCCACTGCCGTTGGTCTCGGTGGTTGGCGTATTCTACCCGTCCGTTGCCGTTTTTGACATATCAATCCGTTTAGTACTGTGCGATTTTATTATCTCCTGCCTCTCAATCTCAAGTCTCAAGAGGACTAACCAGGAGGTGTTGACTTGTGACTTTGCTCGACGGATTTTAAGCTCGTGCCGAAAAGTAAAAAAAGAAGAAGCAGGATTTCAGAAATGCGGAGTACTTCAAATCCTACAACAAATACCGAGTCCTATATTTCTCAAGTCCAGTCAGGGTCATTTTCATAGGCACGACCAGTCCTACATTTATTTTTTAGTTTGCTTTTCCAATAATAGAGTCCAATATTTGGTTCCAATCAAGTGTTATACGGTTAAATAATACTTCATTCTTTTTAATTAAAACTAGCAAGGTGCCCCGCGTAAATTTACGCGGGTAGCTAGTATTTTACTAATATTTAGATAATTTTAACTTAAATATAATTTTATTTAAATATTCTTTGTTCTACTATTAATATTGTTTGTCCAAGTGTGCTCAAACTAATGTATTATTTTTTATCATCATGCATGTGGCACATGGTATGAATTAATGATGCAAGCTTATATTTACTAATTGTATTTGATATTGATTCTTTGATCAACTTATATTTTCTTTATTTATTCAATTTAGAATTTAACTATTTATTTACTCTAATCAATGTACTTTAAGGGTTAATATAGATTATTAGATCTTATCAAAAAATAATTGTGTGTATTATTTTTATTTCGTTTAATATGGTAATAACATTATGTTATTAAGATTAACTCTATCAATACCTCCCAGACTCTCCAAATACTAAATGAAGTCTACCTCTATTTTTAAGGGCCACAAAAATGCTACAACTCTAGCAATACCCTCATAAATATAGGGCTTTCTATAGACCCCCGAGAATGGAGGCCTACTGGAGTGCAATTTTTTTCTGGACCCTCTAAACTTGCGACAGGGGCTTGTTGGGTTTGTTGGAGTGCAACTTTTTTCTGGACCCTCTAAACTTGAGATAGGGGTTTGTTGGGTCTGCTGGAGTTGCTCTAAGATAATATATTGTGTGCCCTAATATTGAGGTAGTGATCATGGGTAAGTGAATAAAGTAATTCATATAACTTTACATATATAAAATGCAACTTGCTGACATGACATGAGATACTCCCTTCCTCACGGACATGAGAACTACCTCTACGAACTTACAATAGCGTAACACATGACGATTAGATTAAAGTAGAAATCTTCTACAAAACATAATGGTGTTTGAGTCGTCTCACTTTACAAATTAGCGGTATGATCGGTAGCCTAGCTTGCTACAGAAATCAATGATCAAAAATGGCATACCATGAAGGAAAGCTTAAGGAGGGAAGAAATCAAATATAGAGGGTAATCAATCACACCAAGAAAATGCTATCCAAAAAAATACTACTATTTTGCTAGTTATGCAATAAGAACTTAGGCTGCATTAACCAATGGGTGCCTATCACGGTTATGGATCAATCTTTTGCCTTTTTCCTCCTCCGGTAAAAGATGGAGTAATATTTAGACATGGTTGATGCCCGATCTAGTGAATGATCGACAGTAGTTTACAGTTGCATGATTATATCGGTATTAAGAGAAGCATTTCTTTGCCCAGCCTGTTGTCACTCAACTTCCATGTCAACACATGTGCACGTCAAGCACGCCTATCATCAAAATTATACGACACATGAGTTTGTTTGCTTTGTTTTTCCTAAATCTCCTCCTGCTTCTTGCACTGACTCGTTTACGAAGACCATCAAACGGGATTGAGTGTGGGGAAACCATTTGATGATCTTCCATGAGTGCTGAGCATGACCATGGTGATGATCAATTCCAGCAGCGATTCACTTCCTTCGGATATGGAGAATTTTTCTCTCACGTTGCTCTCACAACCTTAGTGAACGCCCTAAATCTAAGCAACTTTCATCAGTTACATGTGCAAATCACCATGGTGTCCTTCGCTCATGTTGAACGTCGCACCACATTAGTTTCTCCGCTTTGTTTTTCCTCTCTCTGCTCCTTCTTGCACTAAGTCATTAACAAAGACCATCAAAAGGGTTTGAGCGTGGATAAACCATTTGATGATCTTCCATGAGTGTTGAGTGCGGCCATGGTGCTCAATCCCGACAGCGATTCGCTCCCTTCGGACAGGGAGAACCGTTATATCCTGTTGTGCTCACAACCTTTTTGAACGCCCTAAATCCGAGCACATCTCATTAGGTACACGTGCAAGATCGACATGGTGTCCTCCGCTCATTGTTGAACGTTGCCTCTTATATAGAGAAACGTGGAAGGGCACATGGGGCTTCAGGATATCCGCAGTCATCGTACTCTGTTCTTATCCTCTAAAAGGAATATTTGTGCCTAGTCACTGAGATTCTCTCCTCTATATTAATTTCTTCTGCATCTGTTATCTTCGATATCTCATATTATGTATCAACTACTAACACGTGAGCCCACCCATCTCTTTTTTCTCCTTTTCTTTCACCGACGCCCCCACTCCCCCCACTCGATCTCTCTCCCTCTATCTCCCCACCTCTCTCTAGTGGCGGCGGCGGCGAGGGGTGTCGGTCTCCCTGACCGGCAGCCTTCAGCCCCGCTGTCCTCTGGCGACGCGCGGAGCGGCCGGACCCCAAACTCCGAAGGCACGCGGACGGCTCCCACGGCAGCAACGACGGTGGACGGCCTCCTGGCAGCGGACGGTCGCGTGACAATGACGAAGGACTCCCGCGGCGGCCACAGACAGCCGCACAGCCGCGGGGGAGGGCTCCCGCGGTGGCCGGGGACGGCCTTGCGGCGACGACAGTGGACGGCCTCCCGGCGGCGGACGATCGCGCGGCGACGACGAAGGACTCCCGCAGCGGCCACGGACAGTCGTGTGGCGGTGGTGGAGGGCTCCCGCGGTGGCCGGGGACGGCCTTGCAGCGACGGTGGAGGCCTCCTACGACGACCATGGACGGCTACGCGGCGGCGGCGGATGAGGGGCTCCCACGGCGACCGCAGAGGGGTGGCGGCGGATGGAATAATATAGACCGTTAGATCTTCATAAAATCTGACGACATATATTTTTCTCTTTTTTAGATTAACGGAATAATATAGACCGTTAGATCTTCATAAAATCCGACGACACGTACTCTTCTCTTTAAACCGTTAGATCTTCATCAAATCCGACGACATATATTTTTCTCTTTTTTAGATTAACGGAATAATATAGACCGTTAGATCTTCATAAAATCCGACGGTCCATATCCTTCTCTTTTTTAGATTAATGTGGGAATTTTTGACCCTCTCGGCGAACGTGGTGGCTTCTTTTAACACTATTGTATTAATATAATAGATTATAGTTCAAAACTAATCTTCACCGTGTTCATAGAAAATTAATATTCATTATTGACCTTCAAAATACAAAAGTTTATAGAGATTGTCCATATAGCATTCAAAATTTGTCTCACAAAGAGTGTCCCTTTAGTTTCAAGGGGTACATACATTAATATAAAAGTGCATAGAAAAGATATAAAGTCGATCAAATAGTTAGTTAATGCTACTTTCTAATTCAAATGAGTAGTAATATGATCATTCGTTATAACTAGTAATATATATTCAATTTTCTAAACATACATTTATTTTATGACAGAGGAAATATATTTTAAGTATAACTTAATTTTTATATACTTAGATTAATTTTTTAAATAAAACGAACTGTCAAGAAAAATCAATAACGAAAATCAATAACGAGTAGTAATTTAGAATCGAAGGAGCGGAGAGTGTAAGATAGCATTGCATTAATCGTGTTCCCTAGGACGCGTGCATCATCGCTTTCGCAGTCAGGCCATCGTCGTCAGCGCGTGCATCACCAGCTGCCGGCTGCCGCTCGGTAACTCACGTGGTAACTAAAACCCTCGTATAAAGAAGAGGCCGGCCAACGCCGCGATCTACGACCGCCATCTCCAACTCGGTGAACTGGTGGGGATCGGAGTCTCGTAGGTGGTGGCGGTTTGACCGTTGAGGCGCCAGTAAACGAAGGAGATGGGGAAGGCGGCGGCGGCGGTGGTGCTGGCCGGGCAGAGGTACGAGGCGGCGGCCAGCGTGGACCCGTCGACGACGCTGCTCGAGTTCCTCCGCACGCGCACGCCCGTCAGGGGCCCAAAGCTCGGCTGCGGCGAAGGTACGTGCAGGTGCAGTGGCCCTTCTTCATTGCCGGACCGAAGTAGTGTCACGGTACTACCCCGTCCAGCACCAAAGAATAAAAGAGGTGAAGAAGATCGAGTTGTGCTGAGTGGTTTGCATGATTGTGCTGGTAGAATATAAGCAATCTTGTAATTTTCAACAATCTAAAAACTCAATTTGTGGGAGGTGTGATGTACAAATTCACCATCAAGATTTAAGTCCATCTTGGCTTAAATTTAAACCTCTATTTCTTTCCCTTTACATGTTACATAGTTTCTCCCTAATTTAGTCGAGGCCTGGCACCCCCAATACTCTACTAATAACCATATATTTGTATAGTTAATATATATGTTTAATGCTATTTTCTTTCTCCTAATTCAGCTCAAATGGCTACTGTACTTGAGAGTTGATAATTGAGGCCTAGTTACTTAGCTAGAGTAGCCTATTTATGCCTTTCCGGTGGCTAGAAAAACATCATGAATGTGAAGCGTCGTGCTTGATGACCTACTGGCTTGATGCTTGTATTCTGTTCGGTTTTTGCCCCTTCACTCTTTTAGCTTTTACTTTGCTTTATTCACTGCACCTCTACTCAATTTCTAGCTCCGCCCCTGCTCTCAATGTTACACATGTCTAGCTTTTGGACTCTTACAGTTTTATACCGTGCAGGTGGCTGCGGTGCATGCGTGGTCCTCATCTCCATGTACGACCCGGCCACCGACGAGGTTACCGAGTTCTCCGCGAGCTCCTGCCTGACGCTGCTCCACAGCGTTAACCATTGCTCGGTGACCACCAGCGAGGGCATCGGCAACACCAAGGATGGCTACCACCCAGTGCAGCAGCGCCTCGCCGGCTTCCACGCCTCGCAGTGCGGCTTCTGCACACCTGGCATGTGCATGTCCATCTTCTCCGCCCTCGTCAAAGCCGACAAGGCGGCTGGTCGCCCTGAACCACCTGCAGGTTTCTCCAAGCTCACCACATCACAAGCCGAGAGGGAAGTCTCCGGCAACCTTTGCCGCTGCACCGGATATAGGCCCATCGTTGACGCATGCAAGAGTTTTTCGGCCAATGTCGATCTCGAGGACCTAGGCCTCAACTGCTTCTGGAAGAAAGGCAGTGAAGCTGCAGATGTCAGGAAGCTGCCGGCCTACAATAGAGGAGCTGTGAACACCTTTCCGGATTTCCTTAAATATGAGATCAAGTCATACTTAGAGCAGGCGAATGGTCCTCTGGTTGCAGTCTCTGATGACGGTTGGTACCATCCGAAGAGCATCGAAGAGCTTTACAGGCTGTTGGACTCAGATTGGTTTGATGAAAAATATGTGAAGATTGTGGCTTCAAACACCGGGTCTGGAGTGTATAAGGATCAGGACCTCTATGACAAGTACATTGACATCAAAGGAATCCCAGAGCTTTCAATCGTGAATACAAGCAGCAAAGGAATTGAGCTTGGATCAGTTGTGTCCATCTCTAAATCCATTGAGGTGTTGTTAGATGGAAATCTGGTGTTTCGAAAGATTGCTGATCACTTGAACAAAGTGGCTTCGCCATTTGTTCGGAACACTGCAACCATAGGTGGAAACATAATCATGGCACAGAGGTTGCCATTCGCATCAGACATTGCAACGGTACTACTAGCAACTGGTTCTATGGTCACAATCCAGGTGGCTTCCAAAAGGCAGTGCCTCACTTTGGAAGAGTTCTTGCTGCAGCCTCCATGTGATTCTAGGACCCTGCTGCTGAGCATATTCATCCCGGATTGGGGTTTAGATGGCATCACCTTTGAGACGTTCCGAGTAGCACCTCGCCCATTTGGCAATGCAGTGTCATATGCCAATTCCGCTTTCTTGGCGAAGACTTCAGAGGATGCAGCATCAGGAAAGCATCTCATTGAGCACATATGCTTGGCGTTCGGCGCTTATGGAGTTGAACAAGCCATCAGAGCTAGGAGGGTTGAGGATTTTCTGGAGGGCAAAGTAGTGACTTGGTCTGTTATACTTGAGGCTGTTCGTCTGCTTAAAGAATCCATTTCACCATCAGAAGGGACAACACATCCTGAATACAAGATCAGTTTGGTTGTCGGTTTCTTGTTCAGCTTCCTGTCTCACATGGTGAAAATTGATACTCCCAGTGGGTTATATACTAATGAAAGCTCTAAGAACCCACTGGAGGATCACATTAAAGTTGATATCAATGATTTGCCAATACGTTCAAGACAAGATATGGTTTTCACTGATGAATACGAACCCATTGGCAAGCCGATCAAGAAAGACGGGGTAAAGCTCCAAGCTTCTGGTATATACACTTATTACACTTGGTTTCCGTGGCTTGAGCTTCTGAAAAGAATGCTATTTTGTTCGTCCTGTGAATTTTGTTGTAACATTTAAATGGCTTTAGTCTGTCTTGAAAAATAGGGGAGGCTGTCTATGTTGATGATATCCCTGCTCCCAAGGATTGTCTATATGGAGCATTTATCTATAGCACACATCCTAATGCTCATGTAAAGAGTATAAACTTCAAATCATCATTGGCTTCACAGAAGGTCATTACAGTTATCACTGCGAAGGATATTCCAAATGGTGGAAAAAATGTTGGAAGCTACTTCATGATGCTAGGAGACGAAGCACTTTTTGCAGATTCATTTGCTGAATTCGCTGGGCAAAATATTGGTGTCGTGGTAGGGTTTCTTAGGCCTTCTTTCATATATTATACATGACCAATAATATGTATTTGGAATAATCAGGCATCCTCACAATGTTGTGTTGTTTTTATCACACAGATTGCTGAAACACAACGGTACGCTTATATGGCAGCAAAGCAAGCGGTAATTGAGTATAGCACAGAGAATCTTCCGCCACCAATTCTGACAATAGAAGATGCCATCCAACATAATAGCTACTTCCAAACTCCTCCATTTTATGCTCCTAAGCCTGTTGGTGATTATAACCAAGGAATGTTAGAAGCCGAACACAAGATTTTATCAGCAGAGGTACATGATACTTCTTTATGTTCAATGTGATGTATACTCTGATTTCCAGGAGGCCAAATACTCACACCTAGTATTTTGATTTCCACAGGTAAAACTTGAATCCCAATACTATTTTTACTTGGAAACACAGGTGGCATTAGCAGTTCCTGATGAAGATAACTGCATAACTATCTATTCCTCAACACAATCTCCTGAGCTCACACAAAGTGTGGTTGCGAGGTGCCTTGGCATTCCTTTTCACAATGTCCGTGTGATCACTAGAAGAGTCGTAGGTGGCTTTGGTGGAAAGGGAATGAAAGCAACACATGTACATACAAACTAACTAGAGCTTTTATTTGCTAAACATTTTGAATTACCAATGCATTGTCCATTGATGTCTGTGATCTCACCATATTAAGTGCAAATGTGTTAGTAATGACAAAAAATTTCCTCTTTGTCAGGTTGCATGTGCATGTGCAGTTGCCGCATTCAAGTTGGGGCGTCCTGTTAGGATGTACCTCAATCGCAAGACAGACATGATAATGGCAGGTGGGCGACATCCTATGAAGGCAAAGTACTCTGTTGGGTTCAAGTCAGATGGAAAGGTCACAGCCTTGCACCTTGATCTTAGGATCAATGCTGGCATATCACCAGATTTGAGTCCATTTTTGCCATGGGCTATCATAGGGGCTCTCAAAAAGTACAACTGGGGGGCTTTTGAATTTGATGCCAAGGTCTGCAAGACAAATGTCTCATCAAAGTCGAACATGCGGGGTCCTGGAGATGTGCAGGGTTCTTTCATTGCTGAAGCTATCATTGAGCATGTTGCCTCGTCACTCTCGATAGATACCAACACCATCAGGAAGAAGAACCTTCATGACTACAAAAGTCTTGTGCTGTTTTATGGAAAAAGCGCCGGTGAAGCATCTACATATAGCCTCGTGTCCATGTTTGATAAGCTAGCCTTGTCTCCAGACTACCATCTTAGAGCTACAATGATTAAGAAATTCAACATCAGCAAAAGGTGGAAGAAACGCGGGATTTCCTGTGTGCCAATCACATATGAGGTGAGTCTTCGCCCGACTCCAGGCAAGGTGTCCATCATGAACGATGGTTCCATCGCAGTTGAGGTTGGAGGGATTGAGATAGGTCAAGGATTGTGGACCAAGGTGAAGCAGATGACAGCATTTGGATTAGGAAAGTTGTGTGCTGATGGTGGTGAATGCCTATTGGACAAGGTGTGGGTCATCCAAGCCGACACGTTGAGCATGATCCAGGGAGGGTTCACCGGTGGCAGCACTACTTCTGAAACTAGCTGTGAAGCGGTTCGCCAGTCGTGTGCTATGCTCGTCGAGAGGCTGAAGCCAATCAAGGAGAGTCTGGAGGCTAAGGCTGGCACCATGGAATGGAGCGCCATAGTGAACCTGCAGATGTCAGCAAGTTGCCAGGCTATAATAATGGTGCCGTCTGCACCTTTCCGGAGTTCCTCAAATCCGAGATCAAGTCTTCAGTGGATCAGGCAAATGGTGCTATGGCGATGGTGTCCGACGACAGCTGGTACCATCCTAAGAGCATCGAGGAGCTTCACAGGCTGTTTGATTCCGACTGGTTTGATGAAAATTCTGTGAAGATTGTGGCTTCAAACACTGGTTCCGGAGTGTACAAGGATCAAGACCTCTATGACAAGTATATCAACATCAAGGGGATCCCAGAACTTTCAGTGATCAACAAAACCAGCAAGGGAGTCGAGCTTGGATCAGTTGTGTCCATCTCTAAAGCAATCGAGGTCTTGTCGGATGGAGATATAGTCTTCAGAAAGATTGCTGATCATCTGAACAAAGTGGCTTCTCCATTTGTCCGGAACACTGCTACCATAGGTGGAAACATAATAATGGCACAAAGATTTCCATTCGCATCGGACATTGCAACCGTGCTACTAGCTGCAGGTTCAACGGTCACCATCCAGGTGGCTTCCAAAATACTATGCCTTACTCTGGAGGAGTTCTTGCAGCAGCCTCCTTGTGATCCCAGGACCCTGCTGTTGAGCATATTTGTCCCAGATTGGGGTTCAGATGATATCAACTTTGAGACTTTTCAAGCAGCCCCTCGTCCTTTTGGCAATGCTGTCTCATATGTAAACTCTGCTTTCTTGGCAAGGACATCAAGAGGCCATCTCATTGAGGATATATGCTTGGCTTTCGGTGCTTACGGAGTCGATCATGCCACCAGAGCTAGGAATGTAGAGGATTTCCTTAAGGGAAAATCGGTGAGCACATCTGTTATACTTGAAGCAGTTCAGTTGCTTAAAGATAATGTTTCACCATCAGAAGGCACAGCACATCCCGAATGCAGGACCAGCTTGGCTGTCAGTTTTCTATTCAGCTTCCTGTCTTCCCTTGCCAACAGCTCCAGTGCACCAGCAAAAGTTGATACTCTCAACGGATCAAATACTAATGGAACTGCAGATGGTAGCACTGGGTACTCACCGGTTGAGCATCTTAAGGTAGACAGCAATGATTTGCCAATTCGCTCAAGACAAGAAATGGTTTTCAGTGATGAATACAAGCCTGTTGGCAAGCCGATCAAGAAAGTTGGGGCAGAGCTCCAAGCCTCTGGTATTAACTCTTATTCCAATGCATAAAAATGATTTAGCTTGAACTTCCAAACAGATCCTATAATGGTTAACTTCCATGGCCTTCAATATCTTGAACGTCTAAACATGTAGAATAGTTTCATCAGTACAGAACCATCTAATAAGCATTCGTCCCATCATGCTTTAGTGACTGTATTTCCTCTCTTCGAAAATGCACTAAACCATATTCATGAACAGGGGAAGCTGTGTATGTTGATGATATCCCTGCTCCCAAGGATTGCCTCTATGGAGCATTTATCTACAACACACACCCTCATGCTCATGTAAAGAGTGTCAACTTCAAATCGTCATTGGCTTCACAGAAAGTGGTTACAGTTATCACCGCAAAGGATATTCCAAGAGGTGGAAAAAATGTTGGAAGCAGCTGCTTGATGCTAGGAGACGAAGCTCTTTTTGCTGTTCCAATTGCTGAATTTGCTGGTCAAAATATTGGTGTCGTGGTAATGTTGCTCAAATGTTCTTTCAAATTACACAAAACCAGTTATGCATTTTTTTGAAAAATCAGAAAACCTCACAACACCGTGTTGCTTTTCTACTACTCAGATTGCTGAAACACAGATGTATGCTTATATGGCAGCAAAGCAAGCGGTTATTGAGTATAGCACAGAAAATCTTCAGACACCAACATAACAGCTACTTCCAAATCCCTCCATTTTTTGCTCTCAAGCCTGTTGGTGATTACAACCAAGGAATGTCAGAAGCTGAACACAAGATTTTATCAGCAGTGGTACATAATATTTCTTTATGTTCAGTGATGTATACTCTGATTTCCAGCATGACAAACACTCACGCCTAGTATTTTGATTTCCACAGGTAAAACTTGAATCCCAATACTATTTCTACATGGAGACACAAGTGGCACTAGCTATTCCAGATGAAGATAACAGCATAACCATCTATTCCTCGGCACAATCTCCTGAACTCATACAAGGTGTGGTTGCGAGGTGCCTTGGCATTCGTTTTCATAATGTCCGTGTGATCACCAGAAGAGTCGGGGGAGGCTTTGGTGGAAAGGCAACGAAATCAACACATGTAAGTTCAGACTCACTAGAGCTTCTCTTTGCTATATATTTTCAACTTTGAATTACCAATGTATTGTCAATTGAAGTTCGCTATCTCACAGAAGAGATGCAAGTATAATAGTGATGACGAAGAATTTCCTCTTTGTCAGGTCGCATGTGCATGCGCAGTTGCCGCATTCAAGCTGCAACGTCCGGTTAGGATGTACCTTGATCGCAAGACGGACATGATAATGGCAGGAGGCCGACATCCTATGAAGGCGAAATACTCTGTTGGGTTCAAGTCAGACGGCAAGATCACAGCATTACACCTTGATCTTGGGATCAATACTGGAATATCACCAGATATGGGTCCATTGCTGCCACAAAATATCATTAGTGCTCTCAAAAAGTACAACTGGGGCTCTTTGGAATTTGATACCAAAGTCTGCAAGACAAATGTCTCCTCAAAGTCGGCAATGCGGGGTCCTGGAGAAGTGCAGGGCTCTTTCATTGCTGAAGCTATCATTGAGCATGTTGCCTCAACACTCTCCGTAGACACTAACACCATCAGGAGGAAGAACCTTCATGATTTCAAAAGTCTTGCAGTGTTCTATGGAGAAAGTGCAGGTGAACCTTCTACCTACAGCCTGGTCTCCATGTTCGATAAGCTAGCGTCATCTCCAGACTACCAGCGCAGAGCTACAATAGTAGAACACTTCAATAGCAGCAACAAGTGGAAGAAGCGAGGCATTTCTTGTGTGCCAATCACGTATGCAGTACATCTCCTTCCGACTCCAGGCAAGGTGTCCATCATGAATGATGGTTCTATTGCTGTCGAGGTTGGAGGAATTGAGATAGGCCAAGGCTTGTGGACTAAAGTGAAGCAGATGACAGCATTTGGGTTGGGGCAGCTGTGTCCTGATGGCGGTGAATGCCTCATTGACAAGGTGCGGGTTATCCAGGCCGACTCATTGAGCATGATCCAGGGAGGGTTCACCGGTGGGAGCACCACTTCTGAGAATAGCTGTGCAGCAGTTCGACAGTCATGCACTGAACTTGTTGAGAGGCTGATACCCATAAAGGAAAGTCTGGAGGCTAAGACCGGCACAGTGGAATGGAGTGCCTTAATTGCTCAGGTGAGAATAAACCATAAGAAAACAAACTTTATTGGTAACATGACAAATAACCTGATTGAAAGATATGCCAGTTATTTGAATCTTCTGCCTCCCTCTCCCTCCTTCCGACCATCAGTATACAGCAATCAGAATCAGTAGCAGTAGAGGAGGAGGAACTCACTATCTAACTGTTCCACTTGTTATGGCATTTGCAGGCAAGTATGGCGAGTGTGAACTTATCGGCACAATCATACTGGACCCCTGATCCAACTTTCAGGAGTTACTTGAACTATGGAGCTGGCATTAGTGAGGTATCCCTGATCCAAATTGCAATAACAACAATACAAATGCAATTACCAAGCCTATGCGTTGGAAGCTGCAGCTTCTGTCCTGCTCAATGCTGACACGTGATTGGAAATTTCGTCACAGGTGGAAGTTGATGTCCTGACAGGAGCAACCACAATCCTACGGAGCGATCTCGTGTATGACTGCGGGCAGAGCCTGAACCCTGCAGTAGACCTGGGCCAGGTTAGCGCCAAATAAGAACTGCAGTTGCAGATCATTGCCAGAGGAAATGTGCTGCTCTAACCTCTGAACACTTCTCTCGATTCATTCAGGTCGAAGGTGCATTCATCCAAGGAGTGGGCTTCTTCACGAACGAGGAGTACGCAAATAACTCCGACGGCATGGTCATCCATGACGGAACATGGACCTACAAGATCCCCACAGTCGACACCATCCCGAAGCAGTTCAATGTCGAGATGTTTAACAGCGCTCCCGACAAGAAGCGCATCCTGTCATCCAAAGGTGAGCTTCTTCCCCCAATGTTCTTTTCCCCCTTCCAACATTCTTGCATATTTCTAAAACCTCTTGATGTAACTTAACATACTGATGCCTGCAACCCTGACATACTGCATATTGGAACCTTTGCAGCATCAGGCGAGCCACCGCTTCTCCTCGCAGCCTCGGTGCACTGTGCGATGAGGGAGGCCATCAGGGCCGCCAGGAAGGAGTTCTCCGTCTGCACCGGCCCCGCAAACTCCACCGCCACCTTCCAGATGGACGTCCCGGCGACGATGCCCGTCGTCAAGGAGCTCTGCGGCCTCGACGTCGTCGAGCGGTACCTCGAGAGCGTGTCCGCTGGCAGCGCAACCACCGCGAAAGCATAGATACAGCAGATGGCGCAGTAGTGCAGAGATGAATTGTGGTTGATCAGTGTGAAATAATGGCATCGCCGCATTTGGCATGCTCTGATGTACAGAAAGATACAGCAAAGGCTTCGAGCGAGCTGCGGCCTTGTGAATCGGGAGTGACGAACAGGGTTCAGGATAAAATAAGGCTCCATTTGGTAGAGCTCCACACGAGGGTGGAGTTGGAGAAGGAGTGGAGGAGCTGATTTTTTCTAGCTCCACCAGCTCCACAAAACAGCTTCACCTCTCACAATCAAGCCTCCAGAAGTGACCGTCACGACTGTTTGGTACAGCTCCACCAAAAACAGCTCCTGGAGCTATTTTTGGAGCTCTACCAAAGGTGGTTTAGGGGGCCTAAACCAGTGCCGAGCATGACGAATGCACAGAGAAAATCATGTGATTTTGGATGGTTTCTGAATAAATTTTGCAACGAATACCTGCCTTGTTGGTAGATGGGGATTGGATTGGAATGGCCGCGCCTAGCCTCCTCGTAGGCTGCCATGCGCATGCGCTCGCCCCTGCGACGTCGCCGGCAGCAATGACAGTGCCTCCCCACGCGCCGTTGGCTGGTGCTGCCGCCGCCCGGTGCCGACTGGCGAGAGTGCGCGGCTGACAGCGCGCCCATCGCCAAATCAAACAGGCGGCGCGGCGGTGGTTGATTTCGCTAGACCTCTTGCTCGCGTGCCCGTGGCCGTGACTCACACATGGGAGATCCTGATGCTGTGTGGGTTTTGCCCGACGAGGCGGTGGTTGGCATATTGCAGCCGCCGCCGCCGCCGCCCAGGGAATTTCAGTTTGCCGGCGCGGCCAGGGTCAATCTTGTTTTGTTTTCTCAACAGGGTAATCAGAAGCGTTGGCTTTTGATCTAACGGATGTCCGCACGTTCAGTTAGTGTTTTTTAATAAAAAGAAAATTCAGTTCGTATTAGCGGGACTCATATGTACGAATGTACCTACTTCCTTCACTGCCAAATATAAACCCGTGTTTCTAAAAAAAACCGTGAGGGCATCTACGATTGTACTTAGTACTTCTAAATTACTACCTCTATCCTTTTTTATTTGATGTTAGGTCCAATCCTTTTAGACTATTTAGTAGTAATTTTTTGTCCTAAATGTCATCTATTAACGAATGGAGGTAGTACTTATTATTGATTTTTCTCATAATATTTAACCATCCATCTTATTTAAAATTTTCTATAAATATATGAAATAATAAGTCATATTTAAAATACCTTTGATGATAAGTCACAACAAAATAAATGATACCTTGCATAATTTTTGAAACAAAATGAATGATTAGACATTGTAAATAAAATAAATACGGAGTATCCAATAATAATTTACAACAAAGGTATATATTTTTAAAAAATGATTTGAATATTATAAAAGTATATGTTCTGGACGAATCAAGTAACATTAATCTTGTATATTCATATAATTTTTGAACTTTGATGGTTAAAAATATTGATTTATAAGACGATCAAACAAATTTACACCTTCTAAGATCGAAGGAAGCAGCTAGTAGAGTACTTGATGTTGCAGTTGCTCGATTGATTTTAGATTTTCTATTTAGCGAGGAAGATTCTTTTAATATGGTGATGCATGTGTCATGCTATTCTCATTAGGGGTTTTATGTGAATTTTATTTGCACTAAATGATGTGACACATCATTATATTTGTTGGCATACCAAGATTATAACGATAGAGATGAAAGAAAAGTCATTAGAATGGGACTCGGTGTGTATAGTTTTCAAAACTATAATACTTGTTGAAACTGCTGTTGCTCTATCGGGCATTAGAGTTTTATTTCATTTGTATAGATTAAATTCCATGTCTTGTGATTAAATACTACAGCTAACCTACGAAACAGTAAAATAAAACAGTGTATATGAAGATCTTATTTTTTATTCATCAATACAAGCTTTTGACCTGGCACTCTTGAAAAACTAGAGTCATGGGAGAGGTTTGTCGAGCCATGGGAGAGGAGACGGGAAAGAAAGAAAGAAAGAAAACAAACCAATACGCATAAGCGGTGGTATTGGGGGTAAATTCGAGGAACCTCTCACTCTCGTTCGTCCTCACAACCGCTCAAAGCAACTCAGTTGTAGCGGTAAAATTTATACTACGAAAAAACAGATTTTGTGGTAGCCACTCGAAGGAAGGGACTCCATTTAGTTAGACTTTTAGCTTTTTCGTGAAGCAAAAAGCAGGTCCACGTCCTAACCAAAGGAACCCTTAAACTCATGATTGAAAATGATCCTGGTTAGTATTAGTACGTGGCCTTCTCGCTCGCGCGTCTTTCGGCCCTTCCGCCGCCTTCGTGTCCGTGGGCTCCATCGCTGCTCTTGTGCACCTGTACCCAGCTGAAAAATCAATATACGCATGTCATGTGTTGATTGGTGAACCATACTAGCTAGACGAGCAAGCAATACCCTGCCTTGTTCGTCTTAGATCAGGCCGAGACATTTTTTTATGGGATCAGGCCAAGACTTTTCTCTTTATGGAATCGGGCCAAGATTCTTTTATATATATGGTGATGCATATGTCATGCTATTCTAATTAGGATTTATATGAGTTTCATTCTCACTCCATGACGTGGCATATCATTATATTTGTATAAATCTAATTTCATATCTTGTCATTATATACTACAGCTAACCTATGAGGCAGTAAAATAAAATACTAATGTATAGGAAGATCCTATTTTTTATTCATCAATACAACCTTCCAATATGGCACTCTTGGAAACCCATAGAACCTAAACTCCTAATTGAAAATGATCTTATGGCAATTCCAACCCAATGGCTAGGATGATGTTCATAAAATTAAATGAGTAGCCACCTATGATAAAAGATGATGTTGTAAGTAATTAAATGATAAAAGAGAAGGAAATCAGGTCTTGCATAAGACAATGTCTACACAACATTCAAGATAAGATGTGAGATTACTAGCATTAAATGAAACATGAAAGGATGGTGTTGACATTATGAGCGTGATGTCTACTGCTAGTTTCTTAACGATGTGAAGACCGTAAAAATTATATAAGTGTATTGGGTTGTCACTGCATCCTTCTCGCTCGCGCCTTTCGGCCCTTCCGCCGCCTTCGTGTCCGTGGGGCCGTGGCGGACTTGTTGCTCCATCGCTGCTCGATCTGTGCAACCCTGTACCCAGCTGAAAAATGAATACGAGCATGCCATGCGTTGACTGTTGACCCATACTAGCTAGAAGAGCAAGCAATACGCTGCCTTAGTCGTCTTAGATCAGGCCAAGACACTTTTTTTATGGAATCAGGCCAAGACTTAGGTTAAAAAGATGTGGCATTCTTGGTCGCGGAAGTGCATCATCGCTTCCGCCCCCAGGCCGGCGTGTCGTCAGCGCGTGCATCACCAGCGCTGCCGCTCGACCGGAAGCTCGATCGATCTCGTGTGTGTGTATATATATATATATAGGTCGGTGCAGTAGTAGACACTAGACAGGAGGTGGTCACTGAGCTGAGGCCGTAGAGGAGAGCAGATGGGGAAGGCGGTGGTGGTGCTCGCCGTGAACGGGGAGCGGTACGAGGCGGCGGCCGGCGTGGACCCGTCGACGACGCTGCTCGAATTCCTCCGCACGCAGACGCCCGTCAGGGGACCCAAGCTCGGCTGCGGCGAGGGTACGTGTGTGCATACACGAGCACGGGAGTGGCTTTGCTCCAGTTAATTTCCTTGTGTAATTAAGCATCTCTTTTTTTTGTAATTAAGCATCTCATGTCTGAACAAAATAGAAACACAAAGCACATCATGGGAGAATAGGTAACAGCGTCACGGTTGCTTCGTGAACGAACGTGCACGAAAGCTAGCTTTACCGTGCGTATGCATGTGGATTTCAGGCTTTGCCGTGTATATATTTGTCGTTTGCTCGGTTCATCATGCCTAGTTCCCATCGGTTTTAGCCACGATATTCCTGTTTCCCTCTCCCACTTTGGCGCATGTATGTCACGATCCGGCCGGGACATGCCAAGATCCTAATTTAAACCGAAAGAAGCCTTAGAGAGGTGGATATTTTTAAAAAAAAATACAAATTCAGCAGAAGCGCTGCCTTTTCGTTTAGAAAAGTAGGGCCTGTTTAGTAGAGCTTCATCTGATTCTGATTATTTATGGGAGCTGATTCTCTGATAGAAGTGATTCTCTTTTATTCTATATCATAAACTCTCAAAATTAAGATGGAAAATCAATTCACAGGATTAGGAGAAGCTACTTTTTTAACCTTCCAGTCTCTTAGTTCATTCAGAGAATCACTCCTCCACAGAATCAACAGAGAATCAGCTCCGAGAGCTTTGCCAAACGGGGCCGTAATTTAGCGCACAGATACAAATAGTTTGGCTCCATTAAGCTTTCTTTCTTAAGCAAAATTAAAGGCTTTCCGGTTTATTCAATGAGCAAAACATTGTTTAAACTTCAAAGCCTGGTGCGTACAACCCAGTGGCTCAACGGCGATATATATATGGATAAATACGATAGGTGGTCCGCGTTAGCCATCACCAGCCATCAACGTCTGGAAAAAAAAATTGATTGCAGTAGAAAGAAACACCCGGAACCCGTTTCCGTGAGATAATCCTAGGCCACCTGCAGCTAAACTGGTACATACGGTCAACTTTTAAATATTCCCAATTTGTCGGTCAACTTTTGCACGCCGTCTCATGTGCTCCTTTGGCACACTTTGCCAATGTTAACTTCAGAACTTGGCAAAAAAAAAACTAAGATCTTTGACCATTCTGAGAGTTCAGTGTAGCTAAGCTTCTACGACCACCTGGTTCATCCAGGCCTTTATATGATTCAATACTTCCCTCACAAAAGTGCATCATATTGTTTCGGGTTCTTTTAATTTGGAAAGACAATAGTGTGCACTTTCCACAACGCAATTATGCTAACCCCTTGCACTTGTTTTCTAGAAAAATGGTATATTTATCTAAATGTAATGATAGAAAGCACATCTCTCTAGTAGTCCTCTGTGTCCAGAGAAAAAGAATTGAGCTAACCTGCTGTGCTTCTATGATTTCCCACGGCAGGTGGTTGTGGTGCATGCGTGGTCCTCATCTCCAAGTACAACCCGACCACCGGTGAGGTGACTGAATTCTCAGCCAGCTCCTGCCTGACGTTGCTCCGCAGCGTGGACCACTGCTCAGTGACCACTAGCGAGGGCATCGGCAACACCAAGGATGGCTACCACTCCGTGCAGCAGCGCCTCTCTGGCTTCCATGGCTCCCAGTGTGGCTTCTGCACACCAGGCATGTGCATGTCCATCTTCTCTGCCCTCATCAACGCTGACAAGGTGGCCAGCCGTCCTGCCCCACCCACGGGCTTTTCCAAGCTCACCACTTGGGAGGCTGAAAAGGCTGTGTCCGGCAACCTGTGCCGCTGCACTGGGTACAGGCCCATAGTCGACGCCTGCAAGAGCTTCGCGACAGATGTTGACCTTGAGGACCTAGGTCTCAACTGCTTCTGGAAGAAGGGTGAAGAACCTGCACATATCAGCAAACTACCGGGCTACAACCGTGGAGCCATCTGCACTTTCCCAGAATTCCTCAAATCCGAGATCAACTGCTCGATGGAGAAAACGAATAGTTCTCCAGTGGCAGTCTCCAATGATGGCTGGTATCATCCTAAGAGCATCGAAGAGCTTCACAGGGTGTTCAGTTCCAATTGGTTTGATGAAAATTCTGTGAAGATTGTGGCTTCAAACACTGGATCTGGAGTGTACAAGGATCATGACCTATATGACAAGTACATTGACATCAAGGGAATCCCAGAGCTTTCAATTGTCAACAAAAGCAGCAAGGGGATTGAGCTTGGATCAGTTGTATCCATCTCTAAAACCATTGAGGTGTTGTCAGATGAGAATCTGGTCTTCAGAAAGATTGCCGATCACCTAAACAAAGTGGCTTCACCTTTCGTTCGGAACACTGCAACCATAGGTGGAAACATAATCATGGCACAGAGGTTGCAGTTCGCGTCGGACATTGCCACCATACTGCTAGCTGTAGGTACTAAAGTTACTATCCAGGTGGTTTCTGAAAGGCTGTGCCTCACTTTGGAGGAGTTCTTGCAACAGCCTCCATGTGATTCTAGGACCCTGTTGCTGAGCATATTTATTCCAGAATGGGGTTCAGGTGGCATCACCTTTGAGACTTTCCGAGCAGCCCCACGTCCATTTGGCAATGCTGTCTCATATGTTAATTCTGGTTTCTTGGCAAGGACTTCAGTGGATGCAGCCTCAGGTGAGCATCTCATTGAGGATATAAGCTTGGCGTTCGGGGCTTATGGAGTTGATCATGCCATCAGAGCTAGGAAGGTAGAGGATTTCCTTAAGGGAAAATCATTGAGCTCGTCTGTTATACTAGAAGCAATTCAGTTGCTTAAAGAGACTGTTACACCATCAGAAGACATAACGCATCGTGAGTATAGAGTCAGCTTGGCTGTCAGTTTCTTGTTTACCTTTTTATCTTCCTTTGCCAGCAGCTTCAACGAACCAGCAAAGGTTAATGTAACCAACGGGTCATATACTAAAGGAGCTACAAGTGGTAGCACTGGATACTCAGCGGAGGAGAATCTTATGGTTGACAGCAATGATTTGCCAATACGCTCAAGACAAGAAATAATTTTCAGTAATGAATACAAGCCAGTCGGCAAGCCAATCAAGAAAGCAGGGGCAGAACTCCAAGCTTCTGGTACATATTATTTTTCCAATGTCGAAACTAATTTACCATACATTTGATTTCCATAGCTTGAACTTCAGTTTGCAACCTCTTTCTTCAGCATATTTTCCATATCCATTTTTACCACACAGGGGAAGCTTTGTACGTTGACGACATCCCTGCACCTAAGGATTGCCTCTATGGAGCATTCATCTGTAGCACACACCCTCATGCTTATGTGAAGGGCATCAACTTCAAATCGTCTTTGGCCTCACAAAAGATCATCACAGTCATCACCGCAAAGGATATTCCAAGTGGCGGACAAAATATTGGATCCAGCTTCCCGATGTTGGGAGATGAAGCACTTTTTGCAGACCAACTTACTGAATTTGCTGGTCAAAATATTGGAGTCGTGGTAAGATTTCTTAACTGTTCTTTAACAATATACAAAACAGTAATATATTTATTTGTAGAATCCGGCAAGCTTACCTTGTCGCTGCTCTTCAATCTCAGATTGCTGAAACACAGAGGTATGCTTATATGGCAGCAAAACAAGCTGTTATAGGGTATAGCACAGAAAATCTGCAGCCACCAATTCTGACAATAGAAGATGCCATCCAACACAGCAGCTACTTCCAAACTCCCCCATTTTTAGCTACAAAGTCAGTTGGTGATTACAACCAAGGGATGTCTGAAGCTGATCACAAAATTATATCAGCAGAGGTACATACATCCACGTTCAAGGGGTAAGTACTCTTGAGTTTCCAGTGAGGTCACACATGCACACCAACTATTTTTTGTTTGCACAGGTAAAACTTGAATCCCAATACTATTTCTACATGGAGACACAAGTCGCGCTAGCTATTCCGGATGAAGACAACTGCATAACTATTTATTCCTCGACACAAGTGCTTGAGATCACACAAAGTGTGGTTGCAAGGTGCCTTGGCATTCCATTTCACAATGTCCGTGTGATAACCAGAAGAGTTGGAGGAGGCTTTGGTGGAAAGGCAATGAAAGCAATGCATGTAAGTCCTCACTAACCAGAGCTTTGCTTTGCTAAACATCTTCTGTCTTCAGTTACAAATGTACAGCCAGCTTAAGTTTATGATCTCAACAGAAGACTGTTTCAAATGCAAATGTGCAATAGTCTTAGAGATGATCAAGAATTTCCTCTTTGTCAGGTTGCATGTGCATGTGCCGTTGCCGCATTCAAGTTGCGGCGACCTGTTAAGATGTACCTTGATCGCAAGACAGACATGATAATAGCAGGCGGGCGACATCCTATGAAGGCGAAGTACTCTGTTGGGTTCAAATCAGATGGCAAAATCACGGCTGTACACCTAGATCTTGGTCTCAATGCTGGAATAGCACCGGATCTGAGTCCATTGTTGCCATATGCTATCATAGACAGCTTCAAAACATATAACTGGGGCGCTCTTGCTTTTGACATCAAGGTCTGCAAGACAAATGTCTCATCAAAGTCAATGATGCGGGCTCCTGGACATGTGCAGGGCTGTTTCATTGCAGAAGCCATCATTGAGCACGTTGCCTCAACACTCTTAGTCGACACTAACACCATCAGGAGGAAGAACCTTCATGACTTCGACAGCCTTGCGGTGTTCTATGGAGAAAGTGCAGGTGAAGCTTCTACCTACAGCCTAGTCTCCATGTTCGATAAGCTAGCGTCATCTCCTGACTACCAGCGCAGAGCTACAATAGTAGAACACTTCAATAGCAGCAGCAAGTGGAAGAAACGTGGCATTTCTTGTGTCCCAATCACGTATGAGGTACGTCTCCGTCCGACTCCAGGCAAGGTATCCATCATGAATGATGGTTCCATTGCTGTTGAGATTGGAGGAATTGAGATAGGCCAAGGCTTGTGGACTAAAGTGAAGCAGATGACATCATTTGGGTTGGGGCAGCTGTGTCCTGATGGCGGTGAATGCCTCCTTGACAAGGTGCGGGTTATCCAGGCTGACTCATTGAGCATGATCCAAGGAGGGTTCACCGGTGGGAGCACCACTTCTGAAAATAGTTGTGAAGCGGTTCGGCAGTCTTGCACAAAACTTGTTGAGAGGCTGAAGCCTGTAAAGGAGAGTCTGGAGGGTAAGTCTGGCACAGTGGAATGGAGTGCCTTGATTGCTCAGGTGAGAATAAACCTTCTGAAAACAAACTTTGTCAGTAACATGCCATTTAACCTGATCAAAAGAGATGCCAAGAATTACAGTTATTTGAATCTTCTATCTCCCTACTTTCCATCATCAATATCTAACCGTTCCCACTGTTCATTCGTTGCCGTTTGCAGGCAAGTATGGCGGGTGTGAACTTATCGGCACAATCATACTGGACCCCTGATCCAACTTTCAGGAGTTACTTGAACTATGGAGCTGGCATTAGTGAGGTATCCCTGATCCAAAGTGCAATAACAACACTGCAAATGCAATTACCAAGCCTATGCGTTGGAAGCTGCAGCTTCAGTCCTGCTCAATGCTGACACGTGATTGGAAATTTCGTCACAGGTGGAAGTTGATGTCCTGACAGGAGCAACCACAGTCCTACGCAGTGACCTCATGTATGACTGCGGGCAGAGCCTGAACCCTGCTGTAGACCTGGGCCAGGTTAGCGCCAAATAAACCTGCTCATGCAGATCGTTGCCATTGGAAATGTGCTGCTCTGAACACTTATCTTGATTTACTCAGGTCGAAGGCGCGTTCATTCAAGGAGTGGGCTTCTTCACAAATGAGGAGTACGCGACGAACTCTGATGGCATGGTCATCCACGATGGCACATGGACATACAAGATTCCCACAGTCGACACCATCCCGAAGCAGTTCAATGTCGAGCTGATCAACAGCGCCCGCGACAAGAAGCGTGTTCTCTCTTCGAAAGGTGTGCTCTTCTCGCAATTTTCCAACCCCACAAACATTCTTGCAGACCTTGTACACCTATGGACAACTGACAATACCGCAACTTGAGCTCACCAGCAATGCTGACTGACATACTTTGGACCGGATCTTTTCCTCACAGCATCAGGTGAACCTCCACTACTACTTGCATCCTCGGTGCACTGCGCGATGAGGGAGGCCATCAGGGCTGCTAGGAAGGAATTCTCGATCTGCACCGGCCCTGAGAACTCTACGGTCACGTTCCAGATGGACGTTCCAGCGACGATGCCCCTCGTCAAGGAGCTCTGTGGTCTTGACATCGTTGAACGGTACCTTGAGAGCGTTAACGCCGGACCAACCACCGCAAAAGCATAGATCCAGCAGACTGCAATCGCCTTGCCTGCCCAGGAGGTTGATATATACACCAGTGCAAAATAAAAAATAATGGCATGTTTAGTTTGGGCGTGGTA
The DNA here is from genome assembly GCA_033239725.1 of Echinochloa phyllopogon. Classification (NCBI taxonomy): domain Eukaryota; kingdom Viridiplantae; phylum Streptophyta; class Magnoliopsida; order Poales; family Poaceae; genus Echinochloa; species Echinochloa phyllopogon. The sequence goes on from BTCW01000018.1 coordinate 3,724,594, forward strand.
TGTATGGCCCTAGTGTACAGGTGATACAGCAATGGCGAACAGCGAAGCTATTATCTTGTAAATCAGGACTTCAGGAATGATGAACAATTGCAAAATTAGACTGAGTAAGTGCCGGACAGGACCAAAGTATGGAGGAAATCATGCTATTTTGACTGGATTTCGGAATAATTTCGCTACGGAAGAATTTTGAAGTACCTGGCTGGGTAGATGGGGCCATGGGGGAGGGGGATGATCGAATCAATTCGGCCTAGCCGGCCGCCTGCATCGTGTCGGGCCTCGCCGCCAGCCACCAATGCCGGCCGTCCCCCTCCCGCGCGCTATTGCTCGGTCTCGTGCCGTGGCCGATGGGCGAGTGCGGCAACCGCGAGACCGATCGAACTGGCGGGCGCGGCGGGGCGGCGGGAGGAGATTGATCATCTATGCTTCGATTCTCGGGAGCTAACCTGCCTGCTCGTGCCGCGACGGCTCTGAAGCGGTGTAGGATTTGCCGCTGCCGCTCGACCGGGGATTGGCGCCGCCGCCGCCGCCGCCAACCAGTCAGCTTTGCGTTGCCGACGCGGTCGGCGGTTCCCGCTTCCGTCTCTACGCTTTCTCGACAGGGTAAATCAGGAGCGTTGAGTTTTGATCGAACGGAAAACGTGCACGTGCGAACAGCGAGTCCGGATTCCGGAATGCATCTTCCTACTCTCTCCGTTCCAAATTGACAAATCGCACAATATATTATAAAATTATAATTTATTTGACTTTTTTGACTCGATCACTTGTCTTATTCAAAATTTTATAAAAATTATCATATTTTTGTGATGGCTTTGCTTTATTAATAAAAATTCTTTAGAAATGACTCAAATTTGACTATATTTATACAAAAATTTTAATAAGACGAGCGGTCAAATTTATAATAAAAATATCAAACGAACTATAATTTAAAACGGATGTAGTACTTAGAAAAAAGGACTAAAACGACCTCTATGAGAGCCTTAAACTATTCGGAGTCAAAGCTAGCAACACAAATGCCACTCCTACCCATATTGGTTCGTCGAGAAACAAGTGAAAGCTGGTACTCCCTCCGTTCCGGTATATAAGCATTTCTATAGAGATGACAAAATTAAATGGGTTGGTAGAGTGGATGGAGAGTTGGTGGGCAGTGTAAAATGAGGGGTATAGAGGTCTATTAGCGGTACTGTTATTTCTTGAGTTTCAATGTTTGAAATGCTAATATTGTGGGACGGAGGGAGTATCTAAATTCAGTCACGGGTACGTAATTCATGTAAAGATGAGTACAAAATTAACAAGGAATTCTGTGTTATAACATAGTAGTACTGCTGCGTGTATAAAGCTAAAACAAAATAACTTTAACTTGGTGAAGACTTCATGTTTACTTCCCGTTCTTTTGACCTCGAGGCCGGACTGGATCATTTCAATGTAAGTCTAGTCAGTATTCATGTCATCATCATCAACCAAATTAACATCCACGCGGTAATCGTCTACGAGCAGGGCCTCCAACCCTTGGAACGGGTCCTGCATGCCCTGCGCGTCGTCTTGCTGCGGCGGAGGCGGAGCGCCCTGCGCCGGCGAGTTCACGGCCGGCAGAGCTCGAGCCGCCGCGGCGTGCACGGCGATCTGGGCCTGGGTCCTGGCCAGCTCGCACTGCGCGGCTCTGATCTCTCCCTGGAGGCTGCCGACGATCCCCGCGCAGCCGTACACCGGGTCCTGCACCCGCCGGTGCGCCTCCAACGCCATCGTGTCCGCCGCCTTGCCGCGTTCATGGATAGGGAGATTCTGCGCCAGAAAGGAGATGGCACGCCAGTTACTTCCACGTAGCTAATGTAAAAAAACGGTTCTTAAATTCAAAAAAAAATGTGAGATCATGTGTTTCTTTTAAATGCAAAAGAATGATTCTACAATGCCTATTTATACGTTAAATCTATATATACGTGCTAATGATCGATACTAAACCACACTAGCGCTAAGGAAAAAGTGCATCCGCTCTCGTGTAATTGAGTATAGCTAGCTACTAGTAGCTTACAGCCTGCAGCTGGGAGCAAGTGATCGATTTACCTGGAGCATTCTTGCAACGTTGCTGGCGCCAAAGACCCTCTGGACGCAGGCGTATCTCCGTGGATCCGATGCCGGGAAGTAGGGGGCGAGGATGCAGTCCTCGGAGCACTTCCTGCGCTGGTTCTTGCACGCAGCGCACCGCCTGCCCGGGCTGGCAGCAGCAGCTTCCGTGTTCGTGCTCGTCGACATGATCTAGCTGAAGATTTTGCAGAGAGGGAGAGAAGATTTTTTGAGAGATTTTGAGGATCTAGCAAAGATGCTGAGCGCTGAGAATGATGTTGTGTTTATGTATGGGATGGGGCGAGCGTATTTGGAAGGATTCAACGGCTATCTTCCATGCCGGGAAAGAAGAAATTTTGTTGTTCCACCACCGCGCATGTCAGGCCTGGGCCTGGCCTGTGTTGCGGGGGGCAAAAGCAGCCCATCTAGAAGCTACGCAGGATTCGTGTTTTTTTTTCCTTTTAGAGAAAGAGAGAGCCGGAGTTGCGGAGGACTAAATGTTGATGCCGCATGGTAGAGGAATTTATGTATAGGATGAATGGTGTGTACGTATATGGTAAGTGACAACGGCTCTCTTCTCTTACCGGTAAAAGAAAAATTGTTGCTGTTCCACCAAAGCGCAGTACATATTTCATCACTCTTATCATTTCCTGGTGAACACATCCTGTTTTATTTACAAACACGCCTCATGGAGTCACCAAGGAACTAAAATTTGACGGTTCATTTTGATGACTGAATTCACCTCTAAGAACACTCGCGGCCCTTTGAATTGCCCGGCAAACTTTCCACATTTCATGCTGAATTGCCACCTCCCGTTCTTCGGCAGTCAGATTGCCTGACCATGACATGGCGTCGGCGATTCCAGGGAAGAACGATAGCTTGCTTTCGTAGTCCTCCGGGGGCGAGTACAACTGGGAAAACAAAAGGTATATACTTGAGATGCGTGATCGTGGCCGCTAACCTTACTTTCACCGAAGACAAATAATGCAGGAGAGTTGAATTTTCTTTTTTTCAATTTTGAACAAGTTGCAGCTTTGCTCACCAGATGCTTGAACCATCCTCTTCCTTGAAGTCCTTCCGCTTGCAGGAAGCTTCTTTCGGCAAGTAGGAGGCGATCGTTCAGCAATCGCCTTCTCATCCTAGCATGCTCGTCATATAAATCCAGCTGCTGCAGTTTCTGGATTTTGGATCCAAACAAACAAAGGAGCACATGATGAATTAGCACAAGGAGGTTCAAACATCCTTTACAAAATGGAAACAAACTGTGCCATCAATCACCATGTTGTGAAAATATTGAAAAACGCTACTCAGATGATAAACTCTGGTAACTTAAAATGCCCATTGTCCAAATCAAGCAATGATGCAAAATTTGTTGAAGGATTGGACTACCTGAACACATGAAAACAAAAGGCACAGTAAATCAGTACCTTTGCCTCCTTCAGAACTTCAGTAGCTGCACCAGAAAGATCATTGATGAATCTGTTCATCAAATTGACTGCTTGACTATTACTCATCAGGGCAGAAAGTGCATCTTTATGCTCCTGTGACATTGTAAATTTAAATATTATATTAAAATATATATCATAACATATGCTATACTGCTAACTGAAACCAAATTGGTGGTGGTTTTATGTAATATGTGTGAGTTCTCAGAGATAAAGTTCACTTGAATGGAAATAACCATGTTCTAAAATGAAAAATTCACTGAGAAGTTACAGATTCAACCACTAAGTTGGAAACACCATCCGCGATGTCGCTGGTGTCAGACACATGTTAGGTGGTATTCTCCAAATCATACATTGCAATTGTAGAAATCAAGTGTGCATAAATAGCCCCCTCACAAAAGGGAGTGAATAGCTAAATGAAATGAAGCTTTCCAGTACAATTCTGAGAAGAGTCAATGTACCTGTAACTGTGAAGCATAAACCTGATAATCAAATGGTAGCACGGGATCATCTGCCAAGCGAAGAGCTAATAGTCCCCAAATCTCTGTGACTGGAGAAGCAGGAAAACTACATGAGCACTCCAAGGATTACGAAAATAAATGCTATCAATACATTATTTTGACGCACCAAAACTTCAAAAATTGTAGAGTATGTAGCTAGCTTTATAGGCAACAGTTCATTCTTCTTGCTGACCCCTTTCATTTCAGTACACTCAAATCTTTTTTTTTCTCGAATGATGCAGGAGCTCTCAATCATAATTTTGAGCAGCAATATCAGAAGCGCTGCAACCTTCTGCTCTTAAAAAAAGGTGTTTTCACAAACTATGTTGTTACTTACTAGCCAAATGACGAAGAAATAATGGATCACCATGCTTTTCCATCCAATTATAGGAGTCGAGAGCAGTATGGTAACCAGGAAATTCTGCATTAGCACTATATTGGTTAGTAATGACACTTACAAACCATGTAAGATGAATATGACGCAAGATAGGAGAAAATAGAGCAAGGAGAAATTGTGTGTGCCAACTTTAAGGTCAATCGATGAAAAAATATTAAGAAATAAATGATGGGCACACATAGCCTCAAAAGTCAAAGTTGCATACAGTTCAGGCAAAAAAAAGAGAAAAACTTAGAAAATCGTTCAATCATATGATCCTCAAGCAAAGTTCCAGGCTTCCAGCAAAACAAGTATACATTAGCAACTGCAGATTTAGACATGTTTAATCTCCAGCATGTCATTTTCCTTTGTGGAAAGAGTCTGTTCTGTTTTGACATACCTTCTCCATAGTACAAGTCTAAAGAGGGAATTCCAGCATGATGTAGAAATGGAGCGAAGTCGGAATCAGTTCTGGCAAGTCTTTCTATCTGCAGATTTGATATTCTTTAGAAATAGAATAGGCAAGTACAGCAGTGATGGGTCATTCAAAATGAGCTAGCTTTTTGCTGTAAAGAATCCAACATTAAGCCAAGCAAATAAGGAAGTAGTGAGAAAACTGGGAGAAAGCAAAAGGGAGTTATAGGCAAAGTCAGATTTAAAGTGCGAGCAGAACCAACCAAATATGCTCTGCCATACTTCTTAACATTAAAATACACAAGGTCGGTCAAATCAGTACAAAAAGTGCAATTAACAAATTATATTGTATGTTTGCTCAACTGTGGTGTAACTGAATATCTCTCAGAACAAATTTAAAACTTCTTAATTCTTACACTGATGCCGCCCTTCATTTCATTCCATGTATCATGAACCATCTTTCCCATGACATCAGGATCCTTTACCTGGAAAACAGAAGTTTCAAATATAGTCTTGTGTATTCATTCTGGCAGTCTAGCTTAGCTGTACTACAGACAGTTGCATAGCAATTATATGATTTTGAGTACCAGTATTGCTCAATGTCTCAAGTTAAGCTGTTCTGACTTCCGAACATATGCAAGAGGCTAGATGATGCTAGATTCATAAAACCATGTTGTCGAATAATAAATAATTTTACTACACCATGATTTCAAACCTTACCTAGTTAGGTGAAAGTGAATACAATTTCTAGTTTAAAAAACAGAAACATACAAGGGTGCAACAAAAAAGATCATTCTACCTGTCTTGTAACATCAACCAAGAGTTTGTCCAATTGAGGAGTAGAACCAGCAAAAAACCCCACACCTTGCACAGCACAATCAACATTCAAGTAAGCTACAGCTTTAGAATGCAGATCTTCGAGGTTCTCTTCAACCCATTCAGTTGATCCAATCTGGAAAAAATAACCTTCAAAATATAGACAAATAAGAGCAACAAGAAGTAATGCTAACAGCTAGATAGCATACAAACCTAACCTGATCTAACAGCAGAAAAAAAAACATTTCATAGATGAAGCAAAGGCAGAAAAATTATCCAGATATTCTTATTCAGATATATGGAATTGAAAATCAAACTACAACGCTGTTATTCGGCATCGGGTAAGCATCGTCAAGAGTCTTTTAAGTCAATCCTATCCCAAATATTCAGGTAGTTGTATTGTATGTTATTTAAAAAATAAACATAACCAACATGTGTGATGTAAGAGCACAGCTAGGTCTGCTTGTTGTTATATACCTAACATTTATACATTAACATATTACCATCATCTTTCTTCAATGTCTACTTACCATCCCAAACTCTTCAGCGTCCCAACTACAAAGAATGATGGATCTCTGTGGTTTCCATCCTGACTGCAGCATTATTCCAAGACGCCGAGCAATGTCAAGAAGTGCAGCGGTCCCACTGTTAGGGTCAACTGCTCCATAGGTCCATGCATCTCTGTGGTTACCAAGTATCACATAACGGTCAGGTTCTTCGGACCCTTTTACAACACCAAAAATGTCTTGAATCATTTCAAACTTCCTGTCCTCCTTAAACAAAGAGATAAGAGCAATCATGGTCTCATCTATCTAGAAAATACAAGTACAGTAATACTTGCACAGAACTTTCAATAATATGAAACAAGTACAGCACATATTCATGCACATGACATATCATAGGTAACAAAGATGAAAACTTGCATTCTAAATATTCGAATGAACAAACTGTACTTCACAAGAGCAAAAACCTCTAAGAAATGATTTGTGGACAATCGTGCAGTTAAAAGGTCACCGGTTCAATTGCATGGTGACAGGGGCATGGTATAGAATAAGCACAAAATAGAGGCAAAAATGTCAAGAAAGCAGAACAAAGGCCAAAAGACGTACTACTTGCAAAACCTATGGCATTGAAATACTTGTTCATAACTCTGATAATTTATATAGCACAAATTATCCCTTGTCTTCTTCTAGCATTCTGGTCGTGTGTATTGGCATGGTGCTTAAGCAATCCATGCATTTCCACAAACTAAATAAGAAGATTAATTCAGGGGTTAGAGACTAAGGATCTGATGACTCTATAACCAGTCCATTTCTTCAGATCAAGCACTTCATTAGTTTGTTATCTACTAATAGATAGAGATCGGTAAATCCATGAGATCATGGTGCCAGTGGCGGATCTTCATTGAGTCTCGTTTTACCATTTGCACACTAAAAATATCAATTCCAACTGTTTTCTCAATAGCTTCAGCATCACCCTCCCCCCTGCATTCCTCTTGAAGTTCCACCACAGCCATGGCAACAGGCGGGCATCAACTTTACTTTATTGTTTATTGATCTTCGATTGCTGCCTTGACTATAAATAGACCAATTATTACGGTGGCACTGAACCAGGCTCACTGCCCATTGCATGTAGTGCACAGGAGTAGGACTCTTGGGTACAACTCCATATAGAGATAAACCAAACCAGAATACAAACACTGTTTGGTACACTATAAGGGTACAGCTGATGTGAAAAGGCAGATAAGTCTACAGATCTATGGAACAGTACCACCAAAATTGTTTCAAAAATCGGATGATGAAGTTACCCATCAAATCACAAATTTCTCACCTAATTTAGGCAATAATCACCCTTTCGATAATTCCAGAGATGGAAGCACACAAATATAGACAGACAATCCAGTACGCTACAACAGAAGAAACCCTACAGAGGGGCCCTATTCCCAATCCATACAAATCAAACATGCAATATGACTTCATAACAACATTGGAAGAGTGTGGAGTATGATAACAGCAATCTACATACGGAGTATGTTTTTGGATCTAGCTGTCCAAAAAACATTGGAAGAGTCCGCATACATGTCGTTTTGTTGTCTTTAATCATACAGAAACAACACCAGGCAACGCATACCTGATACGTGAAGTTGACCAACGTGGGGCCCGGTCCAACGCCACCGGCATCCACCCCAAGCCCACTCTGCCATTCCGTCGGTATGGCCGGGCCACCAAGGCTTCGAATGATCGCTGCTGCCGTTTTGGCCGACACCGGCATGGAGGGGATCGTCTGGAACCGCCGCTTGACTGCCTCATTGTCGAACCCCAAACGCTCAGCTCCGCCGGTGGCGGCCCACCCGGGAGTGAGAGGATCGCCGGGGCCGCCGAGCAGAACGACGCCTCTCTCGACGCCCCCGTCCTCGCGGCCCGCAATGAGCACGGCGACGGCGCCCTTCGCCGCCGCGCGCGCCACCACCCCGCCGCGGTACCCGCCCCCTCGGCGCGCCACGGCGACGCGGCCGCGCACGCCCACCCCGAGCCTCTCGAGGGCGGCGTAGTCCTCCTCGCGGCCGAGGTTTACGAACACCGCCTCCGCGACGGCCCCGCCGGACGGCGCGTACGCGTGGTAGGGCCGCACGAGGCGGCGCCCCTCGTCCGCGGGTTCCTCCAGCGACAGGCGCGCGAGCAGGGACCCGTCGGCGCGGAGCAGCGCGAGGGAGGCGTTCCCTGGGTACGAGAGCAGCGGCGCGTACTCCCGCGTTAGGGTTTGGAGCCCCGCGGCGCGGAGCCGGCCGAGCAAGTGCGCGGCGGGGCCCGCCGCCACCGGCGTCCCCGCGAGGTGCGGCCCCGCGGTGAGCGCGCGGAGGTCGGCCTTGATGCTCGCGTTGGCCCCCGCGGACAGCGAGAGGAAGAGCGCGGCGGGATCGGGGACGCGGCGGCCGCCATCACCGCCGACGGCGGCCCTCGCCACCGGTCCCCCGGGGTGGCGGCGAAGGACGAGCAGCGAGACGAGGAGCAGCAGCCCGAAGGCGATGACGAGCCGGACGGAGCCCGGGGGCAGGCGGGCCAGGACGGACTGCGGCATTCCGCAGGGCAGGCCCGCTGGCGGCGGCGGCGCCGAGCGAGTGAGCGTCTGGAGTGGTCACCCCGTCAATGGTGAATGGGGAGCAATTGCTTCGCAGCTTCGGTGCGTGCCCGCCGCCGCTGCCGCCGTACGCGGCTTTACGGCCAGGTCGTGGGGAGCCTTTCCGTTGCCACCGCACTTCGTCGGAGACGCCGGTTCGCGTTCATCCGGCCCGTTCAGGTGCACGCGCGGGATTGGCTGGGTCGGGCCGGCAGCGGCAAGTGGCGCAAAGGGAGACGCGGGATCTTTTATTTTTTGGGAGGATATCGCGGAGTTCTCGTCGTTTATGGCCCAAGTGGAGATCGATTTTGGATGTGTGGTGCGGTGCACCTGATGGCCCGCGTGCCAAAAGAAGGGTACCCTTTTTGGTTACCCCTGGTTTGGTCGGCTGGTCGCACAGTGTCACGGCAACATATCCTGATATGATGATATCCATCCTAGCTAGCTACAGTACGTCATTGCCGCGAGATAGAGCTACAAAGTCACTGGATGGGACTTGGAATGGAGCTGGTAGCGCCAAAAGCCCAAAAGAATAATGAAGATCGATCAGCAAGCAGATCCGTAGGCGCCATTCCGCCAAGCAACGAGCGATCGTGTTGCCTGCTGCGTGCTTCGAGCTATCTGCCCCAGCAGGCCAGCACCCAGCTGTCACTCTATAGCATACTGCTCCCTCCGTCCTTAAATAAAGTCACCGTTGATTTTCGTGCCACAACTTTCCTTCGATTTATAGAAAATACGTGCAACATTTTAATCTTCAAATAAATTTATTAAAAAACTAGATTCAAATATCTATCTAATGATATTTATTATGTACCATAAATATTAATATATATTTTTATATATCTGGTCAAAGATGTTTCCCGGGAAGCGAAAACGACGTATATTTAGGGACAGAGGGAGTAGGCCCTTGTTTAGTTCCCAAATTTGGAGCCAAACTTTAGTGTTTTGGGGTGCGTGCGTCACTTTAGCATTTCGTGTGTATGTGTGAAAAATTGTCCAAAAATTGGTTAATTAGGATCAAAATGTTCGTCTCGCAGAGTACAACAAAACTCTGCAATTAGTTTTTTATTTCATCTACATTTAGTACTCCGTGCATGTGCCGACATTTTGATGTGATGTGAATCTTCTTTTTACGTAGGTCTTGTTTAGTTCCCGAATTTGGGAGCCAAACTTTGGTCTTTTGGGGTGCGTGCGCCACTGTAGCATTTCGTTTGTATGTGTGAAAAATTATCCAAAAATTAATTAATTAGGCTCAAAATGTTCATCTCGCAGAGTACAACAAAACTGTGTAATTAGTTTTTGATTTCATCTATATTTAGTACTCCATGCATGTGCCGACATTTTGATGTGATGGGAATATTCTTTTTGCATAGCATTTTGATGCGATGGGAATCTTGTTTAGTTCCCAAATTTTACCCCCAAATTCTACTATGCAAAAAGAAAATTCCCATCACATCCAAATGTCGGCACATGCATGGAGTACTAAATGTAGATGAAATCAAAAAATAATTATACAGTTTTGTTATACTCTACGAGACGAACATTTTGAACTTAATTAATCAATGTTTAAATAATTGATCGTAAATACAAATGAAATACTACCGTACGCATTTATTACAAAACTCCCAAATTGAGAGCTTCCGAATCCGGATCTAAAGCAGGCCCAAGACCAGCATATTTTATAATATATGATTTTCTTGACATCGGTTTCTCCTGCGAAGCGAAGCCACCAGGAAGCAAAGGTACAAGGATATCAACGCCAGATCAGAGGTCCGGATTGAGCGAGTTGTAGCTCGTGGCTGTATAATCCGTTTTTCGGTACAAGGACCATGAGCCCCGAAAATCACCTGAGTACTGGAAAGTCCTGACGATTTGCCGCGTACAAATGAGACCAGGAAGATAACAAATACGACCAGGAAGCAAACTTCGTAGGCGTCAAGCAACGTCTACGCCTATATAAGACGTTTCAGAGAACCACCGCCTGCATCAGACTACTGATCGATTGCTTGAAGCACGGCTTCTACTACTCGTGGCGTTTTCTTTCAGAAAAAAAGAAAAAACTAGTCCCTGCCCCCCTCTCCCCCGTAGAAGCCACCACCCACCACCTGTCCATGATGTCCTCCACCTCAGCTAAGGCCGCCACCGTCTCCGGCGACGCTGCACCGCACGTTATCGCGGACTTCGCCGGCGTGGCTCAGCTCCTCAGCGACGGCACGTTCCTCCGTCACGCCGACGCCAACGGCCTCCCTCCGGCGTCCTCCCCGTCCACATCGCCCGCCGAGTGGAAGGACGTCGTGTACGACCCAAACCACGACCTCAAGCTCCGCATGTACAAGCCGGCCGCCGGTGCTAACGCCGGCGAGGCCTCCGAGAAGTTCCCGGTGCTCGTGTACTTCCACGGCGGCGGGTTCTGCCTCGGCAGCTTCAGCATGCCCAACACCCACGTGTCGTGCCTCCGCCTCGCCGGCGAGCTCCCGGCCATCGTCCTCTCCGCCGACTACCGCCTCGCGCCCGAGCACCGCCTCCCGGCCGCCCACGACGACGCGCGGACCCTGATCTCTTGGGTCCGCGCCCAGGCGCAGGCTGCCGCGGCGGCGGCCGCGGACGCTGACCCCTGGCTGGCCGGGTCGGCCGACTTCGGCAGGGTGTTCGTCACCGGCGAGTCGGCGGGCGGGAGCATCGCGCACCACGTCGCCGTCGCCGTCGGGTCCGGCGCTCTCGTCGTAGCCCCGGCGCGCGTCGCGGGGTACGTGCTGCTCTGGCCGTTCTTCGCCGGCGCCGAGAGGACGGCGTCCGAGGCGGGGTTCCCGCCGGGGCCGTTCCTGACGCTGCCGGTGTCGGACCAGTTCTTCAGCCTGGCCCTGCCGGCCGGGGCCACGAGAGACCACCCCATGGTGAACCCGTTCGGCCCGCGCAGCGCCGCGCTCGACGCCGTGGAGTTCGCGCCGGTGCTGGTGGTGGGCGGGGAGCATGATCTGCTGCGCGACCGCATCGCGGACTATGTGGTGAGGTTGAAGGCGATGGGCAAGCCGGTGGAGCTCGTCGAGTTCAAAGGGCAGCATCACGGGTTCTTCATCGTGGAGCCCTGGGGCGACGCCGGGAACGAGCTGGTCCGAGTAGTGAGGCGGTTTGTCTACGGCAGCACGTTGTGCAATTAGGTCGCGAAGACTTTTTCGTCGATCGTCTTGTTTGTCCTCGTCTCGTGAGAATTCCGTGTACTACTCTGTTTCTTCTTCTTCTTTCGAGGGAACTCTGTTTCTTGTCACGGTAGTGAATGTTTAGGGAGTAGGGACACGATACAACTAGGACGGGAGGCGCGCTTCGCTGCAACATATGGAGTTGGGTGTTTACATCCTATGTAGCAGGGCACAGAAAACAAATGGCTTAAGATATGGTGGCGGCCGGTAGGGGAAACCCGGATAGGGCGCTGGCATCAGAAACTGCGGGGAAAAGAGGCTCGAGCGCTCCGCCTACAGTCACGCCGCACTGCTTTGCCCAGCTGCTGCCACATACCTCTTGCTCTCGGCACCGAGGCCTCATGGTGAGGTCGACGTCGGTGTTCTACCTACGGCAAAGCCCAGCCGAAGGAACGGCGCACGGCCGCGTTTTCTTCCCCCAGCTCTCATCAGAAGCCGGCTGTACGTTGGCGGGAAGGGTGGTGGCCTTGGCGAGGGGGGCAGAGCAGCGGAGTCAGCGACAGGGGTGGTCAGTATTCCATTTACCGTCCACCCCTGGGGTCACGGAAACCGTCGGATCGGAAACCTACGGCGGATCCGAGCAAGTGGAGGTTAGCGGGGCGTGTCGTGTGGCGGTGATAGGTGGCTAAATCAGCCCGGCCCAGTTCAACGCCGAGCCCTGGAAAATTAGTGGGCAGCGGACCCGCGACGCGACACGCCGAGCAAAAGGTGGACGCGGCCAGCAGCACGCGCGCGGCGGCGGCGGCGCAGGTGGTGAGCCCGCCGTGCAGGTGTGCAGGGTGGATGTGGTATGAGCGCGACGCAGGAGAGGGAGGCAGATGCCGGCCATGGAGTGGAGCCGTGGAGGAGCTCAGTGCTTGTGACCGGACGGCGAGGGAGGCAGTAGGTGGGCGGGCAGGCGCGGTAGCCTGGACGAGCTCATCTGACACTAGTCGGTCTCGCCGATTAAACTGCGATCTCTCTTGCTATGCAAGTGCGTTGCCGGCCGGCCGACGGGGTTACGTTCGATCTTGTTGCAATATATTTCATCGAGGCGCTTCTAGTCTGGAGAGCACATTATGTGGAAAGGAGCATGCATGCGACAGCACTACGGCGAGGACTGCAGGTATGCTACCACGACGGTGTCAACTGAAAGCCGAGAAGGACGGGGATCACAGAGCTGAGACCATGAACTGACAATTCTGATTAACAAACGACCCCAGCGAACATTAACTGCAGATCGACAACTGAATTTGACCACATCCAATCCAAGCGACTACTGTAAGCCATAACATGAAACAGTGATAAGAACGCCGCGAAGGCGAAGCTCCGCAACTCAATCGGGAAGTGCGGTTACAGCTTTGACTGATGCACTCAGCCTTCAACTGGGAGATTCAATTAAATTCGTCGTCGCGGTTCCCGGACGTCGTTTTCCACGCACATCTCGAGCCTCCGTATGTTGCCGCCCCGCGCACCACGCCGTGCACGCAGGCTCGCCAATGGAGGCGGCGACTCTGCAACGAGCGAGTCGAACCTTTTCGCATCGTAAAATCGGACGCTGAGTTCGGATATGCCAGGCATCTTATTCCCTTCGGCGGCAGCAGTGGTGCTGTTAGCGGTGCCGCGGTGGCGGCGCGCGAGAACGCGCCGGCGCGGCGAGGCCCTCGCCATTTACGACCTGTGTGCATGCTGCGCGTCGAAGGCGGAAAATCTCAGACGGAGACAGCCGGGCTGCATCGGCCGGATACGCCTGCGTTCCGCGCGGCAAGACGACGGTGATCCGTCACTCCCGGCGCCGCTCAGCAGCCGGCGGACGGCGGCAGGACAAGCGCGACGCCGCGGCGATGCCAAACCGGGGTGGACGGTAAAGGTGGTCGGTATTTCATTTACCGTCCACCCCAGGGGTCATACGAATCGTCGGATCGGCAACTAGCGGCGGGATTCGAGCAGGCGGCGGACAGAGGGAGAGCTGCATGGGCCGGTGTGCGGCTAAATCGACTCGGCCCACATTACAGCCGAGGCCCAGAAGACAGACAGTTATTTCTCGCGGGCTCGGCGGGCCGTTCCGTCGTCCCACGGCGCACCCCACCGCCGTCCAAGGGCAGCAGCATGGTGGTGAGTGAGGCGCCGCATCAAAAAGGAGGGGACGATGGCCATGGAGGAGCCGTCCACCTGTGCATGAGTGGCGGCGGCGGCTGCTACGCCGGCGGTCCGGCGTTGAGCGTTGACTCGACAAGACGATGTGCACTATACCATTTTCAGCCATCTCACCTCTCCTCACCCGCAGACACTGCAGCGCCGATTGCTGCCAAGTGTCAAACCGACTGCCGACTGCCAACTGCTGTCACCCCCAGCTGACTTTTCTGAACTGCAGTATGCCCGAGCCATGACAGCGATCGGAACGACTGGAAAGTGCAACAAAATTTCAGCAGCTCTTAAGGAATGCACACAGGGGCAAACAGGCGTACTACTGCTAATTTTTGGTTTGGGTTTCCACTCAAAAGAAGAGTTCCTTGGTCGATGGATTATGGATTGGGCCCCGTATCGGCCCCGGGATGGCGGTGATGTTGAACACGAGAAGAGTAGAAGTGTGTTTAGAGTTTAGACATTCTTGGGCACATGTGGACTGAGGTGCACAGGCATGAACGGACCTTTGCTTTGCCAACCAACCCTGCTTTCAGCTTTCAGATCCATCATCCACTGGTCAATCTCTCGTTTTTTTTTTCAGACAAGAACACCCCGTCTCTTGCCTGCTGTAAGTATGCAACCAAAAAAAATAACGACATAACTAGAGATAACGTTCTGCATATTTCTTATCGTTTCTTTGCTTCTTTCTTTCCACGAAGCACCGTGTTGCTGGCATGGCGTGGCATGTTTGGCTGGTTGGTGGCTGATGCTGGTTTGTACCGAGAGAAAAATACCGTTGGCTGGTGTTGTTCTGTGCATAGAGAAAATATATTGCCGATTGACTGCTGAAAAGGCAGCCGAACAGGCCAATGTGTTTTGCTACGGGAGAGAACGCGGCGGTGCGGCGAGTGAGGCCCTCGGCATTTACATATGCAGGCACGCCACCGTCGGTGTTCTGCCTACGGCGAGGCCCAGCCGGAGGAACGCATTGTCAGATCTCGGTGGTACGACGATGTTCTCATTCCCTAGCTCTGATCAGAAGCTGGCGGACGGCAACGGGAACGCTCTGGCGCGGCGAGGCCCTCGGCTTCTACTTATGCAGGCTCGCCACCGTTGGTGTTCTGCGGCGTATGGCAAGGACCAGCCGGAGGAGCGCACCGTCAGAGCAGCGGCACGACGGCGTTCTCGTCCCCCAGTTCTGATCACAAGCCGGCGGGAAGGGCGGTGGCCTTGCCTCCTTGGCAAGCGGGGGCACATCGGCATGGTCGGCATCTCGTTTACCGACCGGAGGCGGTCGGTATTTCATTTACCGTCCACCCCTAGGTCAGCTGAACTGTCGGACCGGAACCTACGGCGGGATCCGAACCGACGGAGACGAGATGGAGCGTTGCGTGGGCCGGTTTGCAGATGAATCAGCTCGGCTCAGATCAAGCCAAGGCCCAGAAAAGGGAAAAGTCCAGCTGACCTCCCTCATTTATTGACATTGTCTGATTTTTATACTTAAAGTACAAAACCGGATATCTTACCACATAAACTATATAATACCGTACAATTACACCGCTAGCTAGATTCGATGGTGGTTTGAGCCTACGTGGCGCCACGTCATGGTCGAGGGTTGATAGTTCAGGTCAAATAGACTTTACAAAAAAGTTATACAATAATTCTAAAAAAATCTAAATATTTTTCTATCCTAAAATATGGTTTTATCTTAAAATATTCATAAAAAATTTATGTTAGACCAAAAATATATGAAACCATTTTTATTTTTTTCCCTAAAATCACACTCTATAGTTTGATACTAGCTAGGGTGTTGTAGTCGAAAGCCACATTATCTTTATACGAGTTTTAATTAATAATAATAGATAAGAAGAGCATCTACTCACAAATAAACACAAAAAATATATAACAAATTTGACCCTGAACTATCAAATAACTACAAGCTGGCAACATAATTTTTCAAGTTAAAACAAAAATTATATTCTCAAATTAACACAAACACGAAGTAGTTACAGCTTTGATTGGTACACTCAGCCTTCAATCGGCGGGGAGATTCATTGCCGCGCCGTTCTTTTTCACGGCCATCTTGAGCCACCGTACCTGCCGCTCCGCACCGCGCTGTGCACGCCGGCTCGCCGATGGAGCCGACGACTCTGCAACGAGAGAGTTGAACCTGTGGATATGCCAGGCATGCATCTTCCTCCCTGATGGGCCGGCAAATTAAGGCAGCCGCGGTGGGCGAGAAGAATGCGCTGGCCGGCGTGGCGAGGCCCTCGGCTTGTACGAGCAGTGTGCTGCACTGCTGCGTAATTGTCGGAGGCGCAGAATCCTAGGCAGGGCGGTCAAGCTGCATAGGTCGGAGGCGCCTGCGTTCCGCGCGGCGGGACGACGGTGATCTGTCATCGCCGGCACCACTCAGCAGCCGGCGGACGGCGGCAGGAAAGGACAAGCGGCCGCGGCGAGGGAACCGGGGGTGGTCGGTATTTCGTTTACCGTCCACCTCTAGGGTCATATCAACCGTCAACCGTCGGATGGTGAACGTGCGGTGGGATCCGAGTCCCAGTTTAGCGACGAGGCCCAGAAATAAAGGCTTGCCATTTCTCCGCAGTCGCTGCAGCTCCGGCCGGCGTCGCGGGTTCGTGGCCAGCGCGCGCGCGCGACGGCGCGGTGCCGCCGGTGGTGAGCCCACCGCCGTCCAAGTCACGAGCACAGAGGTGAGTGAGGAGTTGTAGCAGAGGGAGGACTAGGAGACAAGACGAAGGCCATGGAGAGCTGCCCACGTCCACCTGACCACGACCGGCGGCGGCGGCGGCTACTACGCCGGCGTTCACTCGACAAGACGATAACCCAGGAGGTGTGATACATGATGGAGATCGCAGCAAAGGGAAACTGCGCTGTGACTCTGTGAAGCGGTGCCTGCCAGGAGACGTCGTTGCCTCACATCTTGAGCGGCGCAACTCGGGCTAGCTATACTATGCACATGTCCTGAAACACTACCGATTTCACATACTATCTCCGTTTTTAAATATATGTTATCTAAAACTAACTATAATTTATTTAAACTAACTATAATTTATTTGTTCAAAACGTAATATATTTCGGAACGAATGGAGTACTTCTTCTGCTGCCGACCGTCATCGACAATCTGGTCAGGCATCCTTCTCTTTGCTTCCCATCTCTCTCTCTCTATCTGATTTTTCCCAGAGCTAAGGCCGAAAAGAATTTGTGCTAAGCCCGAGCACGCCTTGATTAGCAAAATGATGCTCATTTATAAACATGGCATTGTGGTCAGCTAAAAAAATGAGGTAATTTTGCTCACACTGATATAGTGATTCCCATATTCACCAAAACCAGCTTGGGATCGAGTACACCTTGAGCTTCGTTCCCGGCATGTTCTACCTCGTAATTTTGGGATCGAATGATTTTGCTCGATCAGTAGCTCATTGGAAACATACGAGGAAGATGAAGAGAAAATAGGAAAAAGAAGAAGCAGTATAGGCGGGAGCTCCCGCTCGACCCGTTCCTGATATTGTCGGGGTAAACTCGATCAGATGTGGTGGGGCCACAAGGGATCACCCGTTCGCCAACGCATTCGAGCTGGAGATCTTAAAACTGGGCGGCGGCGCACTCCCGCGCGCCGACGCTCGTCATGATGTTGAGTGCGACGAACCGTGAGGCGAACTACGTCACACACGGTTTTGAAGGCAATGGAGAAGCCCTCGGAGCTCGTCAGGTTTAACGAGTAGCACCACGGTTCTTCGTCGTGGAGACGGCCGGCGAGGCCAACAACGATGTGGTCCGCCTTGTCAAGCGGTTTGTTTATGGCAATAGCAGTGCGGAATCCAACTGAGCCTTTAGATCCCAAATTCCACCCCTAAAATTCACTGTACGAAAAGAAGATTCATATCAGGTCAAAATGTCGGCACATGCATGGAGTACTAAATGTAGATGAAATCAAAAACTAATTACACAATTTTGTTGTACTCTGCGAGACGAACATTTTGAGCCTAATTAATCAACTTTTGGACAATTTTTCACACATGCAAACGAAATGCTACAGTGGCGCACGCACTCCAAAAGACCAAAGTTTGGCTTCCAAATTCGGAAACTAAACAAGGCCTGAGTTTGGGTGCTTCCCCGTCCCAGCTCTATCAGTATCGTTATTGGTGGATCTATATAGACGCGTTGAATGAAACTCCACGTTAGATTTGTGCTGAATTGGATTAGAGACGAGAAGAGGAAAGAAAAGTGGGATACAAATTTACAGATCCCTCTGAACCGGCTGCAATATGGACTTCAATAAATTTGGTGAGAAAACGAGAGATGGAAAGATGAACCAGATAATTAATGGTGCAGCTCATTTCTATAGTCAATTATTAGTGTCAACTGGACGTGCTTGGAGCATCTCTAAGAGATTAGCTAAAAAGATTAGTCAAATTTATTGATTTAACTACTCTCAAAAATAGATTCGACTAACAAATCACAGAGTAATCCAACAGATTCTGTAAAGATGGCTAGTGAGGTAGGCTAGCTACAAATAGCTAGCGAATGAGGTGGGATGATGAGCCACTAAATTTGAAGAGTCGTCTACATAGTCAAACGTTTTTTTCTATAACAATAGCTAAATTTATCTTTAGAAAACGATTTACCTAGACTTTTGGAGACGCTCTTAGCAACTGCTAGGGCTGGCTGATAATAAAAGAGAAAATCCGAAGCATCCAGCAGTAACTTGCAAGAAATTTAATCTGCTTGCGAAAGAAACAAAAACTGGAAAAGCCATGTTAGGTACGGCGCCACCATCAGCAACACTTTATGCTTCGATCTGTTGAGCACCGGGGCTACAATATCAAGATTTATTAGAACTAAAAGCACCATTCCATCCAGCAGACCAAGTCGGGGAGAAATGGCAGATTGGTATAGGGGATTCGACCTACTCTTAAGAGAATAGAATCATCCTTTTTTGGAGTCAAAGAAAGCTAAGCTTATGAATGAATTGTGTGTTCCGAGGAACCTATTTCCCGAACCATTTGCATAGCTTTAATCCAACTTTTATCAGTTCAGAATTTCAGATATAACCAAACCGGTCGATGATCTCGCTCTCGCAACTCTAACGCCCGTAGCCCACTACCAGAATGATCAACATCTGCACCGGGTGGGAAAGCCCTTTAGCAACGGGTTTCCCACCCGGTGCAACTAAACCGAGGCTAAAGGGGTACCCCTTTAGCACCGGGTGCAGCCACGACCCGGTGCTAAAGGGCCTGCCCCGCAGCGCCTTTAGCACCGGTTCCAGACACAACCCGGTGCTAAAGGCCCCGGATTTCTTTTTTTTTTTGCTTTTTTCAGTAACCATGCATGCACGTCTATATACGTGTATATACGTATATATTCTAATACGTGTATTCTAATGCGTATTCGGCCGACTCTATATTCATATTAGCTGACATTTCATCAAAATAGAAGACATATATATTACAAAAGTACATATTCATGCATGTCAACTCGAGTTATATATATTTAAACTGTATTTTCTACTTAATTAAGATTGACGACTTGTTGAACTGTCCAGCGGGCCGGCGGCGGCGACGGGCCGGCGGCGACGACGAAGGGCGGCGCGGCCGGGGACGATGGCGGCGCGGGGAAGACGGCGAGGGTGCGAGCGGCGGCGCGGGGACGACGGGCGGCAGGCGCGGTGAGGACGGGCGGCGGCGCGGGGAGGATGGACGAGGCCGCGGGCGACGGACGACGGCGTGGGCGAGGGCGACGGGCGGCGGGCGCGGCGACGACGGCGGTGGGGGCGAGGCGAGGAGGAGGGCCGGCGGTTTGGGGGAAGACGAAGTGCTACGGGGGCGGGGGCCGGCGCGAGGCTATATAGAGCCGGGGCATTTAGCACCGGGTGCAGCCACGACCCGGTGCTAAAGGCCCCCCCTTTAGCACCGGGCCTTCCCACCACCCGGTGCTAAAGGCGTAACTGGCGCCAAACGAAAATTGGGGGCCTTTAGCACCGGATTTTAGATCAACCCGGTGCTAAAGACCCCAAATTTTCGTTTGGTGCCACTTTCCAAACCGGCCTTTAGCACCGGTGGCTACTATTTGGGAATCTTATAAATATAGTTTTTAATATATAGTTATTAATACTTGTTTTAATTCAGTTATTAATACCTATTAAAAATATATATTAAATAAGAAAATCTTATAAATTACTAGAAAATCAATATAAAATGCTAGAAAATTTTATAAATTAATAGAAAATCTTATAAATTACTAGAAAATCTATGTGACAAAGTTTGAATAATAAGTTTGAATAATTCAAATTTTGAATTTCAAAAATTGATAACTAAAAGAAAGATTTTGGAACATTAAATGGTCTGAGATGAAAAAGTCATGAATACCAAAATTTCATATCTCATCAAGATCTACAATCTTTATTTAAGTCATTTTTGCATTTGAGAAAGTGGTAGTATACATTGTTCATTAATCCTAGATTCACTCGCATAGTTTCTAAAACTTTGTTAGAGACTTGTCAAATTTGTACTATATGTTATTACCACTTTTGAAAATGATAAAATGACCTAAATAAAGATTGTAGATCATGATGAAATATGAAACTTTGGTAGTCATCACTTTTTCATTTGACATCACCTAGTGTGAAAAAAATCTTGGTTGTAGTTGTCATTTTTAATTCAAAATTTGGATTGTTCAAACAGTCTCACACGAGAAGATTTTTCAAAATAATAACATTAATAAGTTTCATAACTTGATATAGTATGATTTTAGGAATTTTTAGGAAGAAAAATGATCTTTTTTGAAGTTTGTACGAGGGAGAACGACTAGTTACAACTTTTATACAGAGATTAAAAAGAAAAATTGTTCTTGTTCATCCAGTGACGTGGCTCGTGTGCGCCCGGTGACGTGGCGCCTGTGCGCCTGGTGATGTGGCTCCTTAGATGAGTAGAATCTTCACGAATTTTGAAAAAAATTTGGGCAGCACCTCCCCTCCCACGGCCGAGCAGCATGAACACAGCGCCTAAGTGTTCAGCTGGCCGGGGAGGAAGAAGCCCCTATATTCAAAAGACATTAGCACCGGGTCGTGGCAAGACCCGGTGCTAATGCGCACCCTTTAGCACCGGGTGCAGCCAACAACCGGTGCTAATGTGCCGAGGCCATTTCGCACCGGTTGCTGGAACCGGGTCTTGCCACGACCCGGTGCTAATGTCTTCGCCCTGACACCCCGCAGCGCCGCCCCCGCTCCTAGCCGTTGGACCCGGTGCTGAAGCCCCATCAGCACCGGGTCCAAAAATGGCCGAGGCGGAGGAGGCGGACGAATGTGGAGCATTCTGGCGGTGGCCGTCGTCAACGCGACGCTCACTCCCGTAGCCTCGTGCCTCGTCCCACATGGCCCTGGACCGCTGTCCCTGACGAATAATTGACCCGGCAAGGAAGAAGAACGAGCGAATCATCCGGCACGCCGACCCCCAAATATGACTCGAACGCAGCAGTTTCCGCGAGCCACCCCGCGCCATTTCGTTGCCGAACCCCAAAACCAACGCTGGTTAACCTGGTTTCCTAGTATGTTTAAAAAATAACCTGGTTTCCACCTCTTTTTCCTGAACAAGAATCGCGAGGAATTCGAGTATTCGACTGGCCGGCGGCCGCGAGAAATCAAACGAGACAGCTAGTAGCTACTGTTTCCTGCCGCCGGCGACGTGGAATTCGCACCCAATTCTCTGCCCCCCACGACTTTCCGCCCGCGGTTAGTGGTCGTCCACATAGTGCGAGCGTGACGCCGAATCATAACCCCCACCGGCCCCGTCCAGTGCAGCGCCTTTCCCCGTTCCATTTCGCCTTTGGTTGGAATTGATTTGTGCCCCTCGACTCGCCTCGCCTCGCTTCCCCGAGGAAGGCAAGGAAAGGAGACGGTTTGCTTGCTGGGCGGCGTAACCGCGACGTGGAAAGCTCACCAGTATAATGCTATTGTAATAATGCAGTAATGGCCCATCTCCCCCAATCACATTTCGATCGGATTGGATTATTCAATTCCAGTGCTGCTCGGGCCGCCTCCTAATCCAGCTGCTCCAGCCTAGCTCACGTCGCTTCCAACAGACGCCACCGGACACACCACCCCTCCTCTCTCTCTCTCTCTCTCGCACAGTGACACAGCAGGAAGGCGCGCCGTTCCGTTGCCTCGCCGCCGTGCCTTGCCGTGAGTGGGGCCGCGCCAGCCGTTAGCTCCCGACGGCGGCGGCGGCGGCGGCGTCGGGATCCGAGGCCCGGACTGGGGATTCGTGCCTCCCCAGCTGGTACATACATGCCTCCATGGATCCGGTCGCGGACCCCTCGCCGTCGCGGCGGTCGCTGAAGCGGCGCCCGCCCGCGCGGTCGCCGGAGCTGTCGCCGAAGGCGGGCGGAGGGGAGCCAGCGGCGGCGGCGGCAGCGGCGGAGGAGCTGATCCGGCGGGTGGAAGAGCTGGAGGCGGCGGCGGTGCGGCTGCGGGGGGAGAAGGAGGCCGCGGAGGATGCGGCGCGGGGGCTGCGGCAGGAGCTCGACGCGGAGCGGGCCTCCGCGGAGACGGCGGCCAGCGAGGCCATGCTCATGATCGAGCGCCTGCAGCGGGAGAAGGCCTCCGCGCAGATGGAGGCCCGCCAGTTCAAGCGCTACGCCGAGGGCCGCGTCGACCGGGAGCGCGAGGTCCAGGAGGAGCTCGCCTCGCTCTCCGACCTCGCCGCCTCCTACCACTCTCGCCTCCAGTCCCACGGCATCGACCCGGACTCGTTCACCGACGAGGATGAGGAGGACCCGGACGAGGAGGACGAAGAGTTCGAGCAGATCGACATGGCCGCTCTTGAGGTGGAGCGGGACGGCGGCGACCTGAGCAGCGGCATGGAGCTGAAAGCCATGGTCGTTGACGCCGGCGGTGAGGAGGTGGAGGAGCCGTCGTCCCCCGTGGAGAAGGAATTCGAGTACACGGTGGATGTTACCTGCGCGAGCACGACGAAGGCGGCTGGGTCAGTGGTGGCGGAGTATGTGGGGGACGGGAACTCGGGGGGATTGTATGCGAGGGTCGAAGCGCTGGAGGCTGACAGGGTGGTACTGCGGAGGGAGATTGCAGCGCTGCGGGCAGAGAGAGCGCAGCTGGTGATGGCTAGGGAGATGGCGCGGCGGCTGTGCTGGGAGATGGTTGCTGAGCAGAGAGCCATTGTGAAGAAAGCACCAGTCCCAGCAAGCAGTTTCTCAGTGCTCAGGGTTTGCAAGGTATACATTTGCTAAGCGTATTGATCAGTCATTGTTATCGACCTGTTTTCTGTCCAAGTGACATCGCGTTTGTGAGTAGAAGGTGGTAAGTTTTGCAAATTTGGAGAACTCAGTCACATTGCAGGGATTGATGCGGTAGAAGATTTTCCTACTTTGTTTTTGATGAAATGGAATGTCGACAAGTCTTTGCTGGATGGGAGAAGTAATTAGATTCTTGACATTCCAATGTTGTGAAAGAGATACATAATTCGATGAATTCTTGTGGTGTCTTAGATGAAATAATCTATATCATAAAGCAGCAAGATAGCAACTGACACAATAGGTATCAGTGTTTCTTCGTAAGGTCGCTGGTGAGGGACTCCATGGTACATCTTGTGATTTGATTTGAGTGATATTTCGTTCGTGATTAAACTTTTAGGCTGAAGATGCATGCAGAAGTGTTTCTGTAAAATTCAAAAGTGCTTCAAAGTATTGAGAGGCATTTTATATGTACATGGTTTTGGTTCTTCAAAAAGTATAGTAGCAGTTTTCAACTTTCCATGGTAGAAATATGGTGCTATTTTGAGTTCCTTATATATGCACACTGGTGAGTATGTGATATTAGTATCTCTGAACAGTTGGCATTTTGCTCATCATCTCCATTTGCATCATGCATGTCGAGCAATTCAATTAAGATCCATTGCTGCAATAGACACCATGTTGCTTGTGAGCTATATTTATTACTCACCTTGTAAGTATCCATGTTCATTTACAGTATGTGAATAACAGTTGGTGTCTACACATCATAACATTTATATCTTTTTACTCAAATTAATACATGCCCATGTTGATGCTTACAAAATGCTGCTCGAGTTGTGTGGATGACATGAACATGTATCTATCTTGTTTTACTTCATATGCATAATGTGCAGTTCAGTAAATAACTATGCAGACTATAATTGGATTGTTAGACGAAATTGTTCTTCCAAAACGTTTTCAATGGGCAATGCAGCTTTTGGTACAAATTTTGTGAATTGAGAGGAGCTCATTATCATTCTTCTGAAATATGTTCAGATAAACTTTTGCAGCCATTTGAGCTAATTTTTACTCGACTGTTTGTTCTTGTTAGATTCTTATCAACACGTCGAGGCAGTAAGTACTGAAAATTGATATTATGACACTACGAACATAGTAAAATAATTTTTTGTGTCATGCGCAATCACAATTCCAATTTTACCAAAAACATGAGGTTGTATTTGATCATCTTCTATTCTAAATTTTCCACACCTGACCTTGCCATGGTTCATCCTTGAGAAAACTAACCTTTTTTAATCTCTTTTCTGCAGTGGGTGCTCTCAATACTCTTTTGGAGAAACAGAAGTTCTACAGCCAAGTAGGTTATATATGACAGTTTTATTGTGCAGCGCCTATGATGTCCCTTTCCACTCTGAGGTGCAACTGAACTGCTGCTCTGGATATTTCTTAGGTATACATTTGGTTTGTCGACTACGTTCCTTGGCCTCCTACTGCTTCTCGACAGATCCACAATGTTGAGTCCCTGGCGACGTTTGCCAAGGCCACAACGATGAATACGACCTTCTTCGTCCAACAGCCAAATGATTGTAAATTCAGAGCTTTGAACAATTGGCTTTATGTGCATGTGTATTGATTCTTTGCTGTTGCTTTTTCCTTTTGCCACTTACCAGTATTGGAGCTGTACGTTTTGGTTCTGAAGCTTTGGGCTTGCCGTATAGCGTGTTGTTCAGACTACTAGGATTAGCTTGTGATCCGGGGCTAACTGACATGCTCTGTATAGAGTGTACATCATAGTAATTCGTGGAACCTGATGATGTTTTGAGTTCTTGCTCTTTGATGCGCCCTCGAATCATTTGGTTGGTTGGTCTTGGTCATCTTCTACCTTTCTATTTGAACCAGCTATTACTAAATGATGTCAGTGTCGACCAAGTTCTCTTCCCTTCTGTTTAATTGTTTGCTTCTTCAATGTGATATTTGCACGGCAATGGGCGGTGTCCCTTTATTCTAACTGAATTTCGCAGCCAATTCGAATTCGATTTTAGGGAACCATTTCGACCGCCAGAATTTTTAAGTGATGTGGTTGAATGGTTCTAGAGATATTGACGGCTCCAATTCTTAATGAAATCCACTTCAAGAAGTCAAACGTATATAAATGTAGATCGATGGATAAACGTTTGAATAAAATGTTGTTTGCCTGTCTGACATTGATACAGTGACGCTGATGTTTATAGTGAAGACTTTACGAGAGGGCAAGTCATTTTTCGCCTGTCACGCCGAAGCAGTACCATTTGGGGGGAAATCAAACATAAATGAATTCAGGATCAGAACACGAAGAACACAACAGCTTCTGTACATTATATATGCTCCTAATATCTACTTCTCTGACATTTGAACTAGTCACTAGCCAGGATGCTCATATCAGGAAGCTGAAGCTCCCATGGAGAGAAGAAATTTAGAAGTGCTGCCGCGTAACATCATGTCAAGCAGCAACAAAGCAACAAAACCGCTGTGCGTGCAAAATTTGCCCATGTGTGAAAATTTTGCACGAACAGCGCGAAAAAAAAGTGAAAAATATGGTACACCCTATGCAATATATATGACTTTGATCAGAAATTTTAGAGCAAGGGGCTGAGCTCCTGGATGGCCTGCATGGTGTTGGGGGAGAAGATGAAGCCCGGGGACAGAAGCAGCCCGGCCGCCATGGGCGACGGCAACGTCGCTGCCGCCGGCGCGGCCTGGCGCTGCCCGAGCGTGAGCAGCAGAGGGTCGCCGCCCTCCTCGGCCGCCGCCGCCGGCGACAAGCCCGGAACGCACGGCGGCAAGGACGAGGACGCGGTCTTGCCGGTCAGCCGCTGCACGACGGTCATGAACTCCTGCGGCCTGGCGTGCACGACCCTGGGCGTGTGCTCGTACACGATCACCGGGGGCTTCTTGGAGCTGGACGACGCCGGCTTGGTCGACGCCGTCGCCGGCGACGAGCCCCTCGACGATGACGCCGACACCTTCAGCGGCTGCGGCCGCGGCCCCCGGAGCCCCCTCTTGGATGAGGAAGACGACGACGCCTCCGAGGACGTCACGGCCACGGTCATCGTCATGGCAGGCAGCTGCACTGCACCCAAAGCTTCTCTTCTTGCAACTCCCTGACGCTGCCGGTTGCTTGCTTTGCTTGTTCAATCGCTGCGGAGTACGGAGCGTGGCAGCGAACGCGCAGGGATTTTATAGGGAGAGAGAGAGATGCAGCGAGCGAGTGGCTTGCTGCAAGTGGCGGTAGGATGTGTGTGTGTGACAGTGTGAGTACGATACCGAAAAGTCGCCGGTCAAGTACGGCGGGTGACCGTTGACATCTTTTCGCGTCAGCTCCCGTGAGGAAGAAGTCAGAAGTTCCATGGGAACCGGTTGGTCGATCATGGAGGTAGCATGTTGCGAGTGGTTAGAGGTTGCCTCGTTTTTCCCTGTTCGGCTGGCTGACGCTGACCCAGAACAATTGTATCATGTCGATTGAGCAGTAATGCGTGGCGCGTCCACAGTACGTTCGCTCGAGGTTGTTCAAATCCTTTGTGGAGTGTGTTCACTGTAGCTGGTCTTTGACTCGGCTCCGATCCCCTGTGGGGCCTCATTTAGTTCACAAATTTTACCCCAAATTCCACTATATAAAAAAAGATTCTCATCACATCAAAATGTTGGTACATGCATGGAGTATCAAATATAGATAAAATCAAAAACTAATTACACAATTTTATTATACTTTGCGAGACGAATATTTTAAACCTAATTAATCAATGTTTGGACAATTATTCATAAATACAAATGAAATGCTACAATGCGGTATTTATATGCCAAAGTTGAGAACTAAACAAGACCTAGTACTACATACGTATGGTACTCGATCTAGCATCATGTCATGGACTTCGGCGGTGTTTACTGGATGATGGATGATGTTGCCCGGCCAGCTATATATTTGAAGTTTGAAGTCCTAATTGTGACCGATTGTGAGTTGTTCCTGTTTAATTAATTATCGTCGCGGTGTCATGTACCATGCATGATGATACATATAGTTTTCGTACGTGTTTTGGGAACGAAAAGGCAACGGCTGATCATCAATAGTTCTTTTTGGGTGACTTTTGCGAAACTCACATCTAGAATTCAACCTGAGCGTTTGGATCAGAAACAGACGTTGAGAATAGTTGAGATGTCGGGTCCCTTTTGACAAATGACACTTGACAGTTGATAAGGCTTACCTTTTGTGACTAGCAGAAGATGGTCGGCTTTGGTACCAGTCTTTTGAAGAAGTGGTTAGTACTGCTGAAGCAGGTAAGGACCAGACTACCAGAGTGCTGGTCAAATAACGAATTTGGGACGACAGAAGTTCCAAGTAACTTGAAGAAGAAAAGTAGTGAGAGAGAGAGAGAGAGAGAGAGAGAGAATGAGAGTGTAAAACTTGGAAGACCATGTACCAAGACGGTTTGAACGAAGAAGTCAACCGATCGAAATAAATTTCAGTTCCAATTCATCTCTCTTGCATCAACACATTGCCTGATCAGAGTTGCGGCTGCATTGATTAAGCAGCAAAGACGGCGCCGGCTAACCCAGGGCATAGTACCCGGGATGTGATTGCCCGTTCAAAGCTGTTGAAATTTGTATCGGCATTAAATAACTTGTGCACTAGAAGCTTTCAAGGATGTATACTTGTGTTTGAGGTTTACTGCTCAATTTAAAAACATTCATATGAAGCATCAAGGTATTGACTACCATTATATTTTCACACCTCCAACTTCCACCGACTCATAAACTCCAGATGACTATGGAAATCGCGTTTCTCAGGTCAGGGTTGCTATTATTTTTTAAAAAAAGGTCAGGGTTGCTACAACATTGCCGACAGAGTGTGGTCAGGGTTCGGAATCACGTGGTCTCGGACCAGCCGAAGGTACGTTCTATGTATGGGCGGGACGACGACGCGGTCGGTCGGGGCAGTAGAGGATTCGGTGTTGTCAGTGGTTGGGGTCAATGATTAGTGACACAAAAATCAGTTATTGGCGGGCTTAGTAAATACTCCCTCCGTCCACCTTTAATACATGTATAAGTGGGCAGTACAAAGAACGAGAAGAAATTAATCTCCTCCTTTTAAGCACAAGGGCATGTACAATAGTTTAGACAGCTGCCGTCTATTTAACACATATAGACAGTTAAATAGTCAGCTCTACAATAATTTAGACAGCTGTTGTCTATTTAGCTGTCTATGTGATAATAAATACGCACTCTGATTTTTGATGTTTTGCATGGGAGCACGAGCCAAAGCAGTAGACGAGATAGTAGACAACAACACTCTCTTTCCTCATTAAATGATAGCCACATCAGCTCATTTGATCTATATGGCAACAAAGTGGGTTATACATACCCTAAAAAACATGTAAAATCATTACTACATTCTATATTCTATATTGATGCTTCGTATCTCCCATCGTCATACCTAGCATGCAAACCGATTGGCTTAGAAAATAGATGCATTGAATAGTTCAACACTGAACAGACTCCAATAATAAATACACATATTAATTTTAGACTTTATTTTTTTCCTTACTACGTATATTGAACCTGGACGGAGGGAGTAAGATCGAGGTTCGTGAGTTGGCTTGTCTCGTCCTGCGCTCCCGCTGGGTCTCTCAATAAATTAACGTGAGCCTCAAATTTTAGCTTGTTGCCTTAGTAAAGGCTAATCTCAGTGGGGATTTCAGATTAATGTTTTCAAGATGGTAGGGGAAAATGAAATGATGTTTGAAATCATCGTTTCAATGCAATAGTTTTAATGTTGTTGTTTCATAGGCACCCTGTAACATTTAATTTGAAGACACATCCAGAGTTGGTAACTGTGCCGAGTGAGTTTCACCCTGATGAAACTATTTTCCTCTCTTTCTTCATAATTATCATGCCATGTCATCATGATTGCTGATGTGTCAGATCATTTAATGTATATGAAACTCTCATGAACCTCTGGATGAGTCTTGAAATTAAATGCTACATTGTCCCTATGAAACAACAACATGAAACTATTGCATTGAAATGATGGTTTCGAACATCATTTCATTTTTTTACTCATGTTGTCATTTTGGAAACATCAATACGAAATCCCCGCTGGGATTAGCCTAAAGCCAGTTCGTGAGCTATTTAATTGTATCGATAGACTTGATCGTTTGGAGAATACCAAAGTTCAATTTTATTATCAACGTGGTATAATTCAATTTACTAAAACATAAACATATCATTCAGGTCCTAAGTCAAACATAGTATCTATTTGGTTTTCTTGCCAGCTTCACTGGCTGAGGGCCCCGGCAAAATCTAACCTTGCTGGCGGAGGAGAGCAAAACTAGATGGGCAAATACAAATGGCCTGGGAAAAATTGGGATGAAGGAAGCTATATGTGCGAGCAAGGTTAGATTTCTAAACATATAGGTTTCTTTCTTCATGGTTATAGATGGGCAAGCTAATCAGTTCCAGAATGGCAGGGAAAAAAAGAAACCGGTCTTGAATTGATGGGAGAAAACGGCGATTAGCCATCCGATTTGGCGCGAAGATCCCGATCCGCGTCCCGCGGTGTCACTGGCCTCCCAACGCCGAACTCCCCCACTGACAACCGGTCCCATACGCGTCGGACCCACACGTCATCCACACGGATCCGCTGCCCGGGACCCACTTGGTATCCGTTTCCTTCCTCCCCTTCCGCCTCGTTTCCCCCGGCCCGATCGCCGATCCAACCTGAACCACCCAACCGGCAACCGCCCCCGCGTCCAATGCCACCGCCACCGCCGCCGTCGCCGCCGACGCCGTCCGCGTAGCGTCCCCGCGGCGATGGGCAACACCTGCGTCGGCCCCAGCGCCGCCGGCCGCAACGGCTTCCTGGCCAACGTCACCCTGTGGCGCCCCCGCGGCGATGCCGCGCCTGCCCCAGCCCTACCGCCGCCCTCCTCCCCCGCCTCCGACAAGGCGCCCGAGCCCGTCACCATCCCGGAATCGGAGCACTCCTCCCACCACTCATCCCGATCCTCCGACCTACCGCCGCCCGCCCCCACCCAGCCGCAGCCGCAGCCGCAGGACAACCCTCCGGCGAAGAAACCCGTGCCCAAGGTCAAGCGCGTCCAGAGCGCGGGCCTCCTCGCGGACTCCGTCCTCAAGCGCGACGTCAACACGGCCCGGCTCAAGGACCTATACACCATCGGGAAGAAGCTAGGGCAGGGGCAGTTCGGCACCACCTACCTCTGCGTCGAGAAGGCCACCGGAAAGGAATTCGCCTGCAAGTCCATCGCCAAGCGGAAGCTCCTCACGGAGGAGGATGTCGAGGACGTGCGCCGCGAGATCCAGATCATGCACCATCTCGCGGGCCACGCCAACGTCGTCTCCATCGTCGGCGCCTACGAGGATGCCGTCGCCGTGCAGCTCGTCATGGAGCTCTGCGCCGGTGGGGAACTCTTCGACAGGATCATCCAAAGGGGGCACTATTCCGAGAAGGCCGCCGCGCAGCTGGCCAGGGTGATCGTCGGCGTCGTCGAGGCGTGCCACTCGCTCGGCGTAATGCATAGGGATCTTAAGCCGGAGAATTTCTTGTTTGTCAACCAGAAGGAGGACTCGCCCCTCAAGACCATCGATTTTGGGCTCTCCATCTTCTTCAAGCCAGGTACAAATTAATGGCATTCCTGCACTCTAGCAATGCCGTTTTATCTAATCGTGATGAAGCTATAGTATGTGAGCCATTGTCAGTGGGATTAATGTTGAGTTAGAAAATGAGGTGCCAATGTTCCATGCAGTTTTTGCAGGATGGGGAATTTGTATGTGGCGATTGCACTGGTGTCATATGCTGCATGCAAGCAACACCATTTAGTGACAACAAAATGCAGATTGATTGCCACAGATATATTGGTGGTGACGTGGTGTGTATATTTACTAACGAAAGAGCATGGTTGCATTAGTTCTGCCAATAAAGAACTGAGATCACTTATGCTGCTGAACTATATTCAACAAGTAGTCGAAACTGTATAATTTTGTAAATGAGCATCACCACAAAACTTATGAAGTTCCAGAGGTTTGCTTGTTTTCTCATCTTGAAAGTCACATTCATGGCTAGAAATCCGTTTCATTGATTTAAACCAGGAGTTCTAACACCAGGTTAATTCCTGTAACACAAAATCTACACATAGAAATATGTGGCAGATATTAGATCTCTTTTAAGGAAAGGTGATTTTGCCAAGGAATGGTAGATATTTTTTATCATCTAATCCAAAGTAGCATTATTATGCTATTTGGACTTATATAATATTTTTATGAAGGTGAAATGTTTATGGATGTTGTTGGAAGCCCATACTATGTTGCACCTGAGGTTCTGCTAAAACACTATGGCCGTGAGGTTGATGTATGGAGTGCTGGTGTTATAATCTATATCCTTTTGAGTGGAGTCCCTCCATTCTGGGATGGTGAGGTCATATGTACCTTTCCAGTAAAATATTCCGTTGCAATTTTGTGTGACACTGACAGTTGGCATTAATTTGATGTTTCTATATATTTCTGGGGCAGAAAGTGAACAAGGGATATTTGAACAAGTTTTGAAAGGTGACCTAGACTTCTCATCAGAGCCGTGGCCTAGCATCTCAGAGAGTGCAAAGGATTTGGTCAGGAAAATGCTTATTCGTGATCCAAAGAAGAGATTGACGGCCCATGAAGCCCTATGTGAGTAGTATGGACGCATAACTACCAACTTAGTAGACAATAATTTTCTAGTTCCTTTAGCCTCATTGTCAACCAAATCAGCCATGATGACTGACCTGGATTTTCTTAGGTCACCCTTGGGTTTGTGTTGATGGAGTTGCTCCGGACAAACCTCTTGATTCTGCTGTTCTAAGTCGGTTGAAACAATTTTCTGCAATGAACAAACTAAAGAAAATGGCTCTTAGGGTGAGTATTGATATAAATGGTCTAGTTATGTATTATATAAAGGCTATTTATGTATTATTTTCTTTGTTGCGTGTTTGTAGGTTATTGCTGAGAGTTTATCTGAAGAAGAAATTGCAGGACTAAAAGAAATGTTCAAAATGCTTGACACTGACAACAGTGGTCATATCACATTGGAGGAACTAAAAACTGGCTTGCAGAGAGTTGGTGCTACTTTGATGGACTCAGAAATCAATGCTCTAATGGAAGCAGTAAGTATTCCAAGCGACACCCATATGCTGCCTGTATATACAATTTTTTGAATAGAATTTAGTCTGCAGATCACTTTGATGTCATTAAATCTCATTTGCTAAATGTTAACCGTTGAAAGAATGTTATGAATAAATCAATTATTTTTTCTGACCTTGCATGATTATAAGCTTCAATTCTGTGTCGTGTTTGGTGAAGAAAGAAAATAACACATTATGAGGAAAGCTTAATCGTGTTACCAAGTATGACATCTCTTTATTTTTGGAAGTTTACTAAACCGTAGTGATACCTTTATTTCCTGAACATCATTACACTTTATGGACTACAACTCAGTTGAAGCACGTTTCATAAAAATATCAGGCGGACATTGACAATAGCGGCACAATTGACTATGGAGAGTTTATTGCTGCAACTTTGCATATAAACAAAGTTGAAAAGGAGGATAAGCTCTTTGCGGCTTTCTCATACTTTGACAAAGACGGCAGTGGTTACATAACTCAAGATGAGCTCCAAAAGGCCTGTGAGGAGTTTGGTATAGGGGACACACGGCTTGAGGATATTATTGGGGACATTGATCAGGACAATGTAAGTAGAGTATATTCACTGTTCCTGTTCAAATTGGTGATAACAATTTACCTTGTTTATCCATCATGTTTCACAGGATGGAAGGATTGACTACAATGAGTTTGTTGCGATGATGCAAAAGGGAGACAATCCACTTGGGAGAAAGGGACATCAAAGTAATGCGAATTTTGGTCTTGGGGAAGCATTGAAGCTTCGGTAAAGGAGGTAATAGGTCCTTGTTTTCCATGGTTTTTCCTTTCTACTGATTGATAAAATTAGACATACCTTCAAGTCAATAGAGTACAATCTTTTTTCTATGGATATCATTGCTTCACTAGAGTATCTGGATTTGATGTATTGTTGTTCTTAAGTTAGTTTGTTCTGCTTACAGTCTGTATTTCCTTTTAACAGCAGATGTTTCTCATTCGGTGACTCGAAAATTGACCCAGAAACAGAATAGCTACAAAGGCTTGTCGCATGCAGGCATTCTGGTCTCCAGGTTCCATGGTGCCACAATCAAGGTTTTGGGGTCGCTGAAGCAACCTAGGAGCATAGACTTATGCCGCAAAGCATCAACCTCACGAAATTAACAATAGGGTCCTGATGCTCAAAATGGCATATTTTTATTTCCCTCCTTTCTAGTTCACATGTAGTGGCAACCGAACCTTCTTCATTCCACCATGTATCTGCGTTGTAAGTAAGCATGGGAGTAGGTGAGGTCCTTTGTTCTTCCTCTTTTATCTTTCTATTCTGAATTCTGATCAACGGCAGGAAGAGTGTCTACCATTCCTGCATCTGCATTCGAGACTAATGTTTCAATTTTGGTCATCTGTGTTGGATAGTGGTGTAGTTCTAGCGCATGTAAGAATATAAGATTGTACTGTAGGAATCTGACCAATGAAACAATTCTACTGTGTTTGATTCTCTCTTTTGTTACCAAAACTTGATGCATGATTACTAAAGCCGAATTTGTTTCCTACTCGTACTTGTTATATTATATCCGTTTTATTTTTGTGCGTGTGTCGGTTTGCCACCGGCCCTGCACCCTTCCATCCACTCTTGCTGCATTGTCTTACCTCGGGCACTCGATGTACATTCACAGAAAACTTACATTCATATAAGAAAAAAAGAACAGTGAAAGCAATTTATCCCTTCTCTATCTAACAATGCCTATTCTTTTAGAAAAAAAAGAAAACAAGATTTGCACTGAAACATTAGCAATGACGTACCATTTTGCGACAAAAATATATAAAAGGTAAATATAAAAGTTTGGAAGTAACTTAGCAAAAAATATAAAAAATAGAAAACAAGATTTGCACTGAAACATTAGCAATGACGTACCATTTTTGCGACAAAAATATATAAAAGGTAAATATAAAAGTTTGGAAGTAACTTAGCAAAAAATATAAAAAATAGAAAACAAGATTTGCACTGAAACATTAGCAATGACGTACCATTTTTGCGACAAAAATATATAAAAGGTAAATATAAAAGTTTGGAAGTAACTTAGCAAAAAATATAAAAAAGTTACTCCACCAAGGGCCCAACCGGGTTCGAACCGGTGACCTATTGATCTGCAGTCAATTGCTCTACCACTGAGCTATGGACCCTTTGTTGGAGACTTACAAACCATATTAAATATAACAAAAGAGATACTAAGAAGAGGAGAGACCAGCGAATCTGGCATCCCGCATCAGACGGTCGCGATGCCCGGGAAGAGTGTGGATGGTGGATGGTGGCCGTGCTTTATATGGTCTCACAACAATTTGCCAGAGTAGTGCTCCACCAATAAGGCAATAACTGGGGACGTGCCTTACAGGTGGTGGCCCACTCGCCAATTTAAACGCGGGCCCCGCACTTCGGTGGGAAACCCGTGCGCCCGCCTCTCAATTTTAGCAAACCCCAGCAATAACCTCACTAGATAAGGCGGGCCCATCGTTTCTCGGCCCCACCTGTCATTGGCGCGAGGGGAGGAGAGGGAGCTGGGGCGGAGGAAAAATCGTTTCTTAACTTTAATCCCCCCCGTCTCTGTCTCGTCTCCTCTCGCCATCGCACCCCCCACCTCCTCCCCCGGCGCAGGCGCGAGGGCGACGTTGCCGGCTTTTGTCTTCGTCGACGGAGTGGAACCATTCCACCACCAAGGATTCTATCGTTTTCGTGGCGTTCGGTGCCGTTCCTGCGAGCGAGAGGGGGACAGGTACCCTCCCGAATCCCCCCCCCCCCCCCCCCCCCACTCCTTCCGTTTCCCCCGGTTTTCTTGGATTGTTTTTGGCCCCGGTTTCAGTTTTGATCGGATTGGCCCAACCAAATTTGTTGCGTGAAACGGGGGATTCTGATTTCTGAATGATGTGTTCTGAACACGCGGGTGCAGGAATTTTTCTGGCAAGAGGTAATCAAGTCCGTTCGCGGCGGAGATGGATGAGAAGGCGAAGATGGAGAGCAAGCTGACCTCGGCGGCGGCGTTCGTGGAGGGCGGCGTGCAGGACGCCTGCGACGACGCCTGCAGCATCTGCCTCGACCCCTTCTGCGACAGCAACCCCTCCACGGTCCGCACCTGCCTCAGCCAAAAATCTTTCAGTTGGTTCAGTATGTGCTGCGATCGATGTGCTTATTGTTTCTGTTTCTTGGCGGTGCTGTTTTCTCTTTCAGGTGACGAATTGCAAGCATGACTACCATCTACAGTGCATTCTTGAATGGTAATGTTTTCTGATGTGTTGTTCTTTTCTTCCTCCTGCAAGTTATGATCCTATGCTAAAGTTCCCACGACGTCTTTGTCCCATTTTCCCCGCAAGTCATGAACCTTATGTGGTTCTGCTTGTTGACCCATGTGTGGCCAGGGTGAGACTGGTCTAGCTTACAAGTTACAATAGCATTTTCTGCATTCTCTTGATCAGTTTGCACCACGACATGCTGCCTTCTATGGTATAAATAGTTACATCACTCTCCGTGTCATGTGCTTATTCCATATGGCCTTAGTTAATACCAAAGACCAAACTAAACAATGTTTACTTATCTGAACTAAACAATGTTTACTTATCTGCAAGTTTATAAAGTAAAATGGTGCTTGCCTAATAATCCCACTAATGCTTTCTTGTATGCAAATTGACTGTAATGGTCTGGCGATGGCTTTAGAAGTTTTAGTTTAAAAGAGTTGCAGATTTGTCCTGTCACATGGTGATAAGCTAATCACATCTGAGTTATTGCTTGCCGCTCAGTTGATCTGCTAAATGAGAAGGGATTTACTAGTCTAACAAATGGGATGCAATTAAATTTGTTCTGTAGATTCTCATTTTTATAGTTGTGTTCAACTTTTCTACACAAGTTGTGAAGACTGAATAATTCTGCTGAACACGCCTGTCTGGCTTTTGCATTTAGTTATGATAACACATTGCCGAACATATGACTCACGCCCATGCAATTTTTCAGCCCCTTTTGTTCTTCTGGATGCTGGATTGTTGCAGTGATTTTCATTACTAACTTATACCTCAATGCATGATTAGTTACTGAGCCGTACTGATGGTTCAAGATTTGCTTATTGAGTTCGAGTCATCCATGGCAGAATCTTAGTTTTGTTGCAGTAGTTCTTACCATGAAGCTACTGCCTGGCCACTTGAACTTTTTAACAGCCTGTTATGTTCACCGGTTCGTGGTGTTTGTGCTGTAGTTTCCTTGAAAAGGGACTGAAACTGAAGTCAGTTTGTGGTTTCTGATATTGGAGTAATGCAGAAAATAGCATCATATGGTCGATCTAGAGTCCAACAAATAATAATAGATGTTTCCTTTCGTCTGAATAGGGTTGATTGAATTGGTACTAGTCAATCTCCAATTGATGTATACCGAAACTACCATTTGTTGTTGGCTGTGTTGAAAGTTTCTATTTCATGTGCTTTTCAATGTAATCTGATTCATGTAACAATCTAGGTGCCAGAGAAGCTCCCAATGTCCAATGTGTTGGCAGCCTATTAGCATGAAAGATCCTATGAGGTGAAAACCGTATCCTCTATAATGTCTGTTTTCTGAGCGATTGATCTTGTGCTATTTCTCACCCACTCTTTTGAAGTACTGCAGCCAAGAGCTACTGGAGGCTGTTGAACAAGACAGGAATGTGCGAGCTAATCGTTCACATAGTACTGCTCTTTTTCGGCATCCAATGCTGGGAGATTTTGAGGTGTGGCATGCTTCTTCGTTCATATTTGAGGATCTTTCCAGTATTTGCTAGTGCTTTGCTATGGATGCACCCATTGTCACATGTACTTCTCCTAATATCACCATTTCAACTTTTAGATTCCTGTAGGTGCAGATGATGCAGAACTTGAAGAACGCATTATTCAGCACTTGGCTGCTGCAGCTGCTGTGCGTAGGTCACACCGGCATCATAGAAGAGATGGGCACCATAGCAGATCTGGAACAAATAGCCACCCACAACTTCTTGTGCTTTCAACAGACGAGCAAATGACCTTAGGACAAGAAGGGCGTCATGAACAAGCCCCTGCTGTAGTTTCTGGTCGCTCTTTAGCTACTCTTGTTGAACAAGAACGGGCAACTCGAGGTTTAGAGGGTGCTATCAATTCACCTCTCTATTATTCTACTCCTGCTGATAGTAGTGGTAGATCAAACAATAGGTGCTTTCTACATCCTAGGATACTATGCTTGTGCGTTTTTCCTCATTATCATTGAGCCTTTGCTCGTGCTAATTGTTTGTTATGATCGATCAGGATTTCTGGGATGCAATCTACACCTGTTGATGAAGATAGAGCAGGACCATCCGATTTACCATCATTTTCTGACACGCTGAGATCTCGTCTGCAGTCAGCTTCAATGAAGTACTCTCGAAAGCCATTAAAACTCGAGACAAATGGAACAGAGGCATGTGCATCTTACCTGTGGGCTGGGCATTCTTGACAATTGCAGGTACAAGGATTCTATAACCAAGAGTGCAAGTGGATGGAGGGAAAGGTGGTTTACTCGGAGCAACACCATATCAGATATCGGTTCTGAAGTAAGGAGGGAGGTCAATGCTGGGATTGCCGCAGTATCTCGCATGATGGAACGGCTCGATACAAGGGATGGGACAGGGCCTTCTGCTACCTCTGCATCAGGATCTGGTTCTCACTGAGGGAATGTGAATATCGTTGGAAGAACTGACACGAGGTATGTGCTAATGTCCACGATGTGAAAAATCAGCAGCCAGAAGTGCTTTATGAAACTGAGTTCAGTAATGTCCGAATAATGAGGCAATAGCACCCCTACTATAATGGTGTGGTGTTCAGTAATGTAGACTGACTGCTTGTAGATTTGGCTTGCTTCAGGTCCAAAGGAAAACAAACAACCCCTGTTCAGAGCTCCTGGGATCCAGCGATGCTTCATGATAACTGTTAGGTCCATGCTTCAGAAGTTCGCTGAAGCTCTTGCGACCAAGTCACGGGGAGGAACAACGCATGTGCTTCGACTCGCGTCTTTTATGCGTTTTCCCCTGTGTATCACCCGGAAGGATATATAACTAATGAGATGGCTGTAACTCTAACTGTAACAATACGAGTGTTGGTGGTACAGTTCCTGTTCATACCCACACAAATATTACTGTACACCAAGGATCATTTACTCATGTTAAACTCGCTGCCTGAAATTTTCAGTTCGGTTCGGTCGGTCAGTGCTATTCGTTGTATCAGCCGAACAGGCTCAAGTCGCTCTAGCGCTCCCCCCTCCAAACAAAAAGAAAAAGAAAAGAAAAGAAAAAATCAGGGTGCGGCAAGGAAGAGGCATCAGCACGCGCGCCCGAAACCCGAGACGTGGAACCCAAACAAACCCACCGGCACCGACGCTTCTCCTCTCCACTCATCCCGCGGCGCGGCGCGGCGCGGTGACGGACGCGACCCCGTACCCCGCCGCTTGCCAATTGGCCGTGCCAAATCAACGCATCAACTCATGTTCTGCCCGTAACGAAACGACCCGGCGCCTTCCCTTCCCTCCCCTCCCGTTCGCTTGCCTTGCTCGCATCTGACCCGGCCGGGGCAGGCGGCACTGCTGGAGACCGACGGGGGTTGCACCGCACCGCCCGTTCGCTTTTCTCTCGGATCAGCGGAGGACAGAGGTTTTTCGCATTCGTTTGGTGGTGACGGGTGAGTCCGTCGGTTGCTTGTGTACGCTGGCACGTAGGCAGCGCAAAGACTTGTCTTGGCTTCAAAGGAGGCAGCGTAACACTACATACGTGCCGCACCAGTCGAAAGCTGTCGCTGGTAAAGTGGTAAGTCTTACGTAACTCCGAATGGACGGAGGATGGGGAACAGATAAAAAAAAGGTCTGGCACGTAGTACTGATATTTGGATCGAAGCCGTCCCGGTCGCTTAGCGTGGAGACTAACCCACGTCAAGCGATCGGCGACGACGCCTCAGGCCAAACCATCGGAAAAGAGACAGCTCACTTTACCCCTCCCCCCTCATCTCCCTGTAACAAAGTCAATAATTGAACAACCCAAAAGGGAAAAGGGAAGACGAAGCTACTACTAATGTAATTGCTCGATGTAACACCTCGTTTACAGCAGAAAAAAACAGGGTTAAGCAATGATTTTGTTCAGCGTTATTTGCCGTGTTTTAGTGAAAGATACTCTAAGAAGAGATGGTACGGCGCTGTCCTGCGCGTTTCTTTTGGGTGCCGCACCGAACGAATTGATCGCCGTTTGGGGTCGCGGCACCGGCGATTCGGTGATGGCGACCGTCCAGCGAAACCTCATCAATCAAGCCATATGCTCGTTGAGTATCGGGAGAGCTAATATAATGATTCCGCGTCAGTTGTACATGCCGTGCAACGCCCAAAAAACGTGGCGATCTGCTGCTCAGGGCAGACCGTACGCCCCATCCTTGTTAATTCCGTCTAGACCAGAAGACAATGTTTGCCAGGCAACGATAGCATTTGAAAAATCACAACTGGAGTTTATATTATGGTAGAGTGGTAGATCATGGATCATGGATGGATCACTGATCATTGGTCAGGTATTAGTGGTGGCCTTGTGGGTGAGTTGTCTTTCTCCGAGGGACATTTAACTACTCATACATGATAATCTATCTAATCTTCTATTCCTCGCCACATCTGTCTGACACAGGAGGAAGGAGATCACCATTTAATCCTGTGCACAGTAAGGCCCTGTTTGGTTCCATTTTAGTCCCATCACATCGAACCTAAATATGGTAATTATAAGTATTAAATATAGATTAATTAAAAAACACATTACATAAGCCGAGGCTAATTTACGCTACGGATCTATTGAGTCTAATTAGACCATGATTAGACAATATAATGCTACGGTAATCATGTGATAATTATGCACTAATTATAGGTTAATTAGGCTTGTTAGGTTCGTCTCGTCGAGTAGATATAACTTATGCAATTAGTTTTATAATTAATTTATATTTAATGCTTCTAATTATCATATATTTGATGGACTAAACTTTAGTCCCAAGAATCCAAACACCCCCTAAGCTTGTAACAACACACACAGAAGCAGCTTTGGCCTTGCTACTCACTCCTCATTGACTTGTTGGTATCGCAAGTAGCAGGTAAACGAGGGCACCTGGAGATCAGTAGTTAGTGCGTCTTAATTACAGTGCGAAAGCACATGCCCGCAGCTAGCTCTCTCGTAGTCTTGTTTGACCTCAGCGATAAGAAAAAAAATGAAAGACATTAACGTACGTACGATCTAGCATGATAAAAAAGCTCGTCGCTTCTTGATCCGGGTCTGGTGGCAACTACACCTACCGAAACGCATTATTTTCTTTTTCCGCATCAGAGGAAGCGAAGCGCACTTGACTACTTGAGCACCTGACCATTTTCTTTTGGCCCCGCGACCAGCACCGACGGAGTGGCTACCAATCCGAGTCCATCCCAGCCCTGCAGAATGAGCTCAGCATGTACGGGAATCATTCCCTCACGGAATTTGGCGGTTAAATACGGACAGCCTATACAGGTTCACGCTGCAGACAAACTTTTGACAGCAGCTTTTATCCCAAAATCCCATAGGCCGATGGCGATCTAGACGACCGGGTATGCCCGTCCGTAGTCAATCATACGGCCATACCCCCAATTGGACATTGTCTCACGCAGGAATCCGTGACGCCGGTAAAAATCCCCGCCGACGCCATCGCTCGAAAAGCGCGGGGCGGGCACCGTGCAAAGTGGCCGAAACCAGCGGAAATCCCCGCGCGCGGGGGCAAAAAACCACGGAAATCCTCGTTGCCGCGCTCGGGCCCTCCTCTGGGCTCTGGCACACCGCACACTCACCGGATGGCACCTGGGCTGCCTCGTCGCCCGCAGCGCGACACGGGCGCACGCAGCGGCAGAGGCGGCGGGCGTGGTGGCCCGGCCCTGGCACCCGACCTCACCTCGCTCTGCGTTGCGTCCTGCCTTTTTCCTGCTCACGCACACGCGAACCTTGTGTGCGCTGCCGCCCGCCTGCCGCACACCGACACTTCCCCTCTGGCCTCCGTCTCGGGCCCGCCTGCCAGCCTGTGCGCCTCCCCTCCCCTCGCGCTGGCTGCCCTGCCCCCACCCACCGCACCGCGTCTCACGTCTCTCTCCCTCCTTCCGTCGGCTCGGTTGGCATCCCCTCACCTCTCTCTTCACTTATAAGCAAGCTCTCTCACACCTCACTACACTTTCTCTCTCTCTACAAAGTAGAAAAAAAACACCCGGAAAGAAAGGCTCACACCACCCACCTCCATCTAGCTCTCTCCTCTCGCTCTCCTCCATCCCCACCCAACCAACAAATCGAGCTAGCATAGCAGAGGACCAGAGGAGCACAATCCAAGGAGAGCGCAGCACCACATCGGCGGCGGGGGCGGCAGCTACAGCAGTAATCTACAGCGGGAGCAGAAGCCGGGCGCGCGCAGCGATGGGCGCGCCGGTGCACGGCGCCCTTCTCTTGTTCCTCCTGCTTCTGGCGGGGGCGGCGGCCGAGGACGCTGCGCCGCAGGAACCCACATTGCCCGCCGCCGGCGCCGGCGCCGGTGGAGGAGCTGCCGGCGCCGGGGCCGTGGGGGTCAACTCCAACTCGGTGCTGGTGGCGCTGCTGGACTCGCACTACACGGAGCTGGCGGAGCTGGTGGAGAAGGCCCTGCTCCTGCAGACGCTGGAGGACGCCGTCGGCAAGCACAACGTCACCATCTTCGCGCCGCGGAACGAGGCGCTGGAGCGGGACCTCGACCCCGAGTTCAAGCGCTTCCTCCTCGAGCCCCGCAACCTCAAGTCCCTCCAGGCGCTGCTCCTCTACCACGTCCTCCCCGCGCGCCTCCCCTCCGAGTCCTGGCCCGCCGCGTCCCACCCCACGCTCTCCGGCGAGGAGGTCGAGCTCGCCGCCGCGGCCGAGGGGATGCGCGTCGGCCACGCCGCCGTCACGCGCCCGGACGCCGTGCTCCGCCCCGACGGGGTCATCCACGGCATCGAGCGCCTCCTCGTGCCCCGCTCCGTGCAGGAGGACTTCAACCGCCGCCGCAGCCTCGCCGCGATCTCGGCCGTGCTGCCCACGGGCGCGCCCGAGGTCGACCCGAGGACGCACCGCCTCAAGAAGCCCGCGCCGCCGGTGCTCCCCGGCGCGCCCCCCGTGCTCCCGATCTGGGACGCCATGGCCCCCGGCCCGGCCATCGCCCCCGCGCCGGCGCCTGGGCCCAGCTCCGGGAAGCACCACTTCGACGGGCACAGCCAGGTCAAGGACTTCATCCAGACCCTGCTCCTCTACGGCGGCTACAACGAGCTCGCCGACATCCTCGTCAACCTCACCTCCCTCGCCACCGAGATGGGCCGCCTCGTCTCCGAGGGCTACGTGCTCACCGTGCTCGCCCCCAACGATGAGGCCATGGCGCGCCTCACCACGGACCAGCTCAGCGAGCCCGGCTCGCCGGAGAACATCCTCTACTACCACATGGTCCCCGAGTACCAGACCGAGGAGTCCATGTACAACGCCGTGCGCCGCTTCGGCAAGGTGCGCTACGACACCCTGCGGCTGCCGCACAAGGTGGTGGCGCGGGAGGCCGACGGCTCCGTCAAGTTCGGCCAGGGAGAGGGCTCCGCCTACCTCTTCGACCCGGACATCTACACCGACGGTAGGATCTCGGTGCAGGGCATTGACGCCGTGCTCTTCCCACCGGGTGACAAGAACGCCACGCAGACCGCCGACCCTCACAGGAAGCCTCCCGCCATCACCACCAAAAAGAAGATCAAGCTCCGGCGAGGTCAGTACCTTCAGATCTGGACTTGGTCCTTTTTCTGCTCTACTCCTATCATTACAGATTGCTCAAAAGTAACCCCACACATTGTCCTTAGTTCAATAATAGTGATGAAACTTACAGCTCACAATCTTGATTGGGGAGGCTGATAGATTAATTTTGCAATTGGTTAAGATCAATGTGGGTTGATCAGTTGATGGTAAGAATGTTGCCGGTGAGGGTACTGGTGAGGGTTCGGATCGTAGCGGTGGCGAGTTAATAATTTATTAGTTGGTGGGTGATGAGTACTGATTGTAGAATAAAGACGAAGGCGTTGGCATAAAATAGAAGCAGCAATTAGGGTTCCTTACTGTCCTGCTGCCACGGCCGTATTGGAGGGCATATGGGTCTGTCGGTGGCCGTTTGGTCTCTTTCTACCATGGACCAATATTACTGTAGTTTCCTTTGGTTTTTTATGCTGTCACAAATGCTCAACATCTGTACTGATCGACATGTTAGCACTGTGAAAACATGGCCTTGTTTAGATCCCAAATTATTCCCCCAAAGTTCACTTTGCAAAAAGAAGATTCTCATCACATCAAAATGTCATAGCATGCATGGAGTACTAAATGTAGATAAAATTAAAAACTAATTGCACAGTTTTTGTTGTACTCTACGATACCAACATTTTGAGCCTAATTAATCAATTTTTGGACAATTTTTCACACATACAAACGAAATGCTACAGTGACGTAATGATTACGAAGTGACATCGTACTCCCAAATTTGCCTCCCAAATTTGGGATCTAAACAAGGCCAGGTGAACTGAAATAATAGGGATAGTTGAGCATATGCTGTTAGGAGGTTGCCCTCAGCATCTCTTTGATGGTTGATACCGTTCCTGGGACTGCAAGCAACACTATTCTTTAACCATGACGCATGAGCAACAATTTTGCCTTTCCCTAAAGCATGGGAGGCTCATGTAGAAGCCTTGGTCACGTCCCTGTTTCCATAGTTTAGGTGAAACAGTACCTGATTGTTAACTCTTAGGGGGAAAGCAAGCCTGAGTTGTGTACGTGTATGGGAAAATAGCAAGAGTTGGCAGTGTTCAAACTGTGGACACTGACAAATGCATTGAATCAAAATCTAGCCAGAGGAGCCTTTATGTTACAGAAGAAAAATTAGACACAGCTTCAAACCTTTGCATGTGATATCTGAATTAGACAGCTCAGTTCAACCCAAACCACTAAACCTTTGTAGGCCTTTGTTAGCATTTACTATTGTGAAATCAGATGGCTACTCGAGATTGGGGTCAGGAGTATACCGAAGGCTAGGAGTGTGTCCGAAGCATGGGTACCTAAAATTCTTAGGCCAAGTTTCCCGTCACTGAATTCTAACTTGCCAGGAGTATATAGAAAAACAATTGTAACTAGCCATTGGAATT
The DNA here is from genome assembly GCA_033239725.1 of Echinochloa phyllopogon. Lineage (NCBI taxonomy): Eukaryota > Viridiplantae > Streptophyta > Magnoliopsida > Poales > Poaceae > Echinochloa > Echinochloa phyllopogon. The sequence continues at coordinate 3,769,268 of BTCW01000018.1, forward strand.
GGGTGGACTCGCATCCAATAGTCCGTGCATCATGATCTGGGAGATTCTTTCTCAATGATTATGGGATTTCAGATCAATTCCACCTGCCACAGTTGGTGTTTATTCGTTCCTCCTTGTACCCTTTGAAGCCAAGTAATCGCCCGCCATTGTCATGTTCCTTGGGCATTGGCCATGGAAAAAAATGTTTTTCTTTCCGATAATAATTTATTAGGCATCGGGTGCCGTCCTGCTGATTTGACAGGCTATCTGTTACAGCATAATCTAGCGTTTATTCTTATTATACTTTCTACCAATTCTTTTCTCCACCTGTTCGGCACCATGTCGGTGTCACTATTGTTAACCATGCAGTTAGTCTTACGCTTTGTTCCCTACCAAAACACTGCAGGCAAATTGTTAGAAGCATCGTGCCAAATGGCTGGCCTCTTTGGTCAGCGATCGCGATTCACAAGCTGCCAGGATTGATCTCCATGACACCTAAAGATGAACGAACTGAAACGAAGCGACGGGCTGCGCTGGAGCGAGCGAGCCGTCCGTCCACATTATTATTTGTTTTCTTTTTTTGTTTATTGATAATAATAATGAATCAGGTGGGGATGTAAACTCGGTGGTTGTTGGTGTGTTCAGAGAAAGAGAAAAAAAAAGGCAGAAAAAAATTTGTCCATACATGAAGAAGACCAGGATCGTCGGCTGTGTATAGGAAATTAAACGTTTTGTTTTCTGTTTCTGTCATTCTTTGCTTCTGTTGATCTGTTCCCGTTTTGACAATGAGAATATCGGGTAAACGCACATCATTCTTATTGTTCCATTTTTTACAGTATTTTTCTCCCAATATATTGTCGCGTTTGTCATTATAAATCTTTGGTAAGATTTGCAAGGCTGTGTGATCCATCTCTCGGTGTACCTGCATTGGCTCTTCCAAGAGTCGTGACAGTGGGAGGAATCTTCTGGAGAACATGGAGGATGTGGTGAACAATAAAGTAGAGATGCTCCAGCTCAGAAGCAATCAAGCAGGCCGCTGCTGTGGATATCAAAGGCACAAGTGACAGCGAATGCCGATTGACTTGATTCCGTGTATGATCCATGCCTTGGTTAGTGGCGCACAACTAACTCAAAGGTTGCTCCCTGCTACCTGCTAATGCTAGTGGTTAACTATGAGGAAAAGTTACTCCAAAACTACAGGCAGATAAGGGTGTTTGGCAGGGCTTCAGCTCTAGCCAAAACGGCTACTCTAGCTTCTCTGGCTGCAGCGTAGTGAAGCAGCTTCTGTGGCTGCAGTCCAGTGGTAATCTTGCTTCAGGAGCTTCAGGTATGCACTCCCGATCTTGCTGTGGACGAATCTACTGCGCCCTGCACAGTGGAGTATCTCTTCACTTCAGGACTTTAGGAACATGTAGCCATTCTTGGAGTCAGAGTCGGGTGGTCCCGGACTGCCTATGGGTAACGGTAGCTTCCGGGTTTAACGGACGGACCACCATAGGCACTTGGATCCATCGTGCTGCAAGCGCCTGAACTCAGATGAGTGAAAACGTTTTCACCTGCCTGGTTCACCGGCGCTGCCCGCTGTGATGCTGATGGAGATAGACAGAGAGAGCTCGGCCAAGACAGCGGGCAATTGATCCCTGAGCTACATACAGGTACCGAGTAATCGTGTGGCTGGCCCACCACTGACAAAACGAGTCAACGGCCAGTCCGTGAGTCGGCGAGGCCATCTGCAATGGCGAAAGCTTGATGCTAGTGTTATGCTGAGGTGCTTAGCTGAAGATGAGAGCGACGGAAAAATGCAGCTACTGCGTTGAGCCATTGAGGTGTGACACGGTGAGAACGAGTCGGGCGACTGCAACTAATTAGTACCCTGGGTTTCCCGGGCGAGGGCACTCGGCGTCCGGCGCGCGGTGGAGTGAAGCCGCCACGTGCCGTGCTCCTGAGCCACCACGCCAAGCAGCGGCCCCAGCAGCGAAGCGGGCGCGGCGTTTTCCGCCTTGACCCTTGTTTAACAAGATACCAAATTCCCACCCCAAAGTTCACTATGTAAAAAAAGTTCTCATCACATCAAAATGTCATAGCATGCATGTAATACTAAATGTAGATAAAATTAAAAACTAATTACACAGTTTTATTGTACTCTACGAGACAAATATTTTAAGCCTAATTAATCAATTTTTGGATAATTTTTCACACATACAAACGAAATACTACAGTGGCGCACGCACTCTAAAAGACCTTTCCAATTTTGGAAACTAAACAAGGCATCCTCCGCTCGGCGGGCCTTGTCGTCGCGTGGGGAGTTCAGTCCCGATGGGCCGCGGGGCCGCACGGAGAGAGAGCGATGGAGAGGAGGGCGGGCCAAGTTTCGCTCGAGCGTGGGCCCAGTTCCTGAAATTAGGAGCTGAATTTGGATCTTTTGAACTGCATGCGTCACTGTAGCATTTTGTTTATATGTGTAAAAAATTGTTCAAAAATTGATTAATTAGGCTTAAAATGTTCGTCTCGTAGAGTACAACAAAACTGTGCAATTATTTTTTGATTTTATCTACATTTAGTACTCCATACATGACATGACATTTTCATATGATGGAAATCTTCTTTTTACACCGTGAATTTTAGGGTAGAATTTGGAATCAAAGCCTTGGCCCAACTGAACCGACACGCGCAAGCGACAGAGAAACCGAGGCAGGCCACGACGCTCGGTGGGCTGGAGCGGTGCGTTGTAGCAGGCCTGCAGTGCGGTTGGTGGCCGGAGAAACGCGACAGAATCCGTCAGACCTCATCATCGGCGGACAGGAATCAATCAGCACGAGTATATGGGCATGGCGCCGACGTGGCGGGATCAGACAGACGTCGAATCAAACAAAGCCGTCTGTACTTCATCACACGCAACCAAAACAATCGAACCCGATTCAGGAGTCGCCTGCCGCTGCCTGCTGCCTGCCTGCCTGCCTCTACGTACACACACGCACACATCTCGAGCAGAAGCCAATCGCTTCGATCACCCGTTGTTATCACAGTGTCTCTACACAGCAACTGTACTCACTCACTCGAGTCAACCGAAACTCCATCTACAAAAGCTTGTGGGAGTACAAACAGGCGCTATATATCTAGCTCAGTTCATCCTCAACGCCTCCCTGAAGCCGATGCTGAAGCTGTTCTGCAGGCCGCCGCCGGCCTTCTTGTTGGGGAGCCCAAGCGTGGGCTTCTGCATCATCGCAACGAACTCGTTGTAATCGATGCGACCGTCCTGCAAACAGATAAAAAAATCAGTCACGGTTTCAGAGTAGATGCTATAATCACATGCCATTCAGAGCATCGGGAAGACACTGACGTTGTCCTGGTCGACCTCCCCGATCATGTCGTCGAGCTTGACGTCGCCCAAGCCGAACTCCTCGCACGCGAGCTGGAGCTCGTCGGCGGTGATGTAGCCGCTGCCGTCCTTGTCGAAGTACTGGAACGCAGCGAACAGGTGGTCCTCCCTCTCCACCTTGTTCAGGTGCAGCGTCGCCGCGATGAATTCGCCGTAGTCGATCGTCCCGCTGTTATCCACATCCGCCTGTCGGAAAACAAAATAAAATTCAGCAGTACAAGCCCGTCAGATACAGCAGGTTTCACTGGTAAAATTTTGATCCACAGATGAAAGCTGAAGATGCACTTACTGCTTGCATGAGCGCGTGGATCTCGGACTCCTTGAGGTTGGCGCCAACCTTTTTCAAGCCGACCTTGAGCTCTTCGAATGTGATGTGCCCACTGTTGTCTGTGTCGATCATCTTGAACATCTCTTTCAGGCCGGCGATCTCGTCCTCAGAGAGGTTCTCGGCAATGACCTGGAGAGAACAAACATATCAGGACAAGCATTTTGGCTGAATTCTTTGTCAGGAACACTTGGATAGCATTCCATGTTTTTTCTTTCCTTTCGCATGATTTTGTAATGCATCTTGCATTCTTGCATCAGCCAAATGTCTAACAGTTATTTACTGGGTACATGAGTACGAATGCTAGATGATGATAGACCAATTCTTTCATGACATGGTGCTTACCCTAAGAGCCATCTTTTTCAGCTTATTCATAGCTGAGAATTGTTTCATACGAGACAGAACAGCAGAATCCAACGGCTTATCGGGAGCCAGACCACCAACCTGGACCCATGGATGCCCTAAAAGATAACAACAACAATGTTAAAGCGATAAATGCTTTGTTGATGGCCTGTACTTCTCGAAGAAAAAAACTGGAATGCATGCATGAACAGATGATGCAAAGTTAGAAACTCACGTAGAACTTCATGAGCAGTCAATCTCTTCTTTGGGTCCCTAATAAGCATTCGTCTCACAAGGTCTTTAGCGCCTTCAGAGATGCTAGGCCACGGCTCTGACTCAAAATCAAGTTTCCCATGTAAAACCTCTTCAAATATACCTTGCTCGTTCTCTGATTGAAAATCAATATAAGGCATAATCAGTCCAAGAGATTGAGCAGAAAAGAAGAGAGAAAATTTCAGAAAAAATTCGCAATGCTGATTAGGGGAACTAAAGATGAACGAATATCACACCTGCCCAGAATGGTGGCACACCACAAAGCAAGATGTAAATGATTACACCAGCACTCCAAACATCTGCCTCGGGACCATATTTCTTCTTGAGAACCTCTGGTGCGACGTAGTAAGGGCTACCGACAACATCAGTGAATATTTGACCTGAAATAAGATCCACATATAAATATTGGTCAAACTGGAGAATGATTGGTATCATAAGGATGATATGCAGACTGCAGAATGATGAAGATATGCAGCTGTGTGTCTCAACTGTTGGTGACAAACAATAAATTCTTGCAAATAAATTTGATGCATGTCAAGCAACCAGAACATAATGCAGTACCACTAACCAAATATAGCAGCTAATGAATGCGGAAATTCGGAATTCTAATTTTGCTGGAAATCAAATCAGTAAATTGAAGATCAGGTGCCATTCTCTCTGTAGCTGACTGAGATAGGGTCAACAAACAGCCCGAGCAATTTGAATATGTATTAACAATTATCGCGTCACATAATGTTGATGGGATGGGAGCACATAATGGAATTATGGATCAAGTCAAAGAAAAAGAACAAGGTACAGAAATGCCGGATCATGTAGTCATGTTCTTATATAGTAACAAAATGCAGTGCATGCTCTTTGGTGAAATGTTTAAATGACAAATAAACATTCTGAGCACTTAGAGAAATGTGACCGCAGAAACTCACCAGGGCGAAAGAAAATGGAGAGACCAAAGTCAATAGTCTTGAGCGCGGCCTCCTCCTTCTGGTCAACGAAGAGGAAGTTCTCCGGCTTGAGATCCCGATGCATGACCCCCATGGAGTGGCACACCTCGACGACGCCAACGATGACCCTTGCGAGCTCGGCGGCCTTCCTCTCCGTGTAGTGCCCCCTCTGCACGATCCTGTCGAACAGCTCGCCGCCGGCGCAGAGCTCCATGACGAGGTGCACGGCCACGGCGTCCTCGTATGCGCCGCGGATGGAGATCACGTTGGGGTGCCCCGCCAGGTGGTACATTATCTGGATCTCCCGGCGCACGTCCTCGACATCGTCGTCGGTCACGAGCTTCCTCTTGAGGATGGACTTGCACGCGAACTCCTTGCCGGAGCTCCGCTCCACGCACAGGTACGTGGTGCCGAACTGGCCCTGCCCAAGCCGGCGGCCCAGGCTGTACTTGTCCTTGAGATTCTCCGTCTTGCGCTTGAGCACGGAGCCGACG